>OY787623.1:7386341-8861341 GCA_963678935.1 Umbilicus rupestris | reverse complement strand
CAACTTCAAAATGGAAAAGAAAATAACGGGTAAATCATTTTCTAGGGCAAAGACAAGGTGCAAGGCGCTTCCCAAAAATCGCTGCCGATCATCCTCTGAACGCTCCTTAAACCTTCTGCAATCTAGCTACAATGGTGAAGACGCGCGGTTTGAAGAAGAATCTAGCAGCAGACCGACAAAACAGGTCTGAAAGAAGGACCAAGTCTCGCAATGAAGCCCCTGCTCAGCGACTGGATGTAGTAGTGTGGGAACCAGCTCCTATTCCCGTGTCGCATAGCGATCCTGCCTCACAAGAAGGAACCTCACAGAAAAGGAGGCGCCTGGTACGTGATGGAGAACCTGTATCCAGTTCAGCTGTGCTATCTGAAGAAGCTGTGGCTGAGGAAGACTCTGGAGAAGAACAAGCTACAGAAGATGCTGTAGCAGGTTCTGCAGAAGAAAGTTGCAGAACATTTGTTATGTCCCCTGGCATTGTGGGTGAAGGGGAGGAAACAGGAGCCGAGTCTTCTGAACAAGAACCTGCTGCAGCACATCCTCCTCCACCTTCAGACAAAGGAAAAGCTCCTATCCTAATCCCAGTCTCCAGCAGTGAAGAAGAAGAATCAAGTGAAGAAAATGCAGGTGCTTCTGGTGAACCGTCTGTGAGAGGACATTCAGTGGCAGACTTATCTGCTCTCACAGTTGAAGGTATTTGGTTCAGAAACAGGAGTGCGTCTCAATCTTGGAGTGCTGTTGAGAGGAAGCACATTGTGGCCGAAAAGAGACTGGTTCAGGACAAGTACAAATCAGCAGCTATGATCCAGCTTCTCACAGAGGTAAACCTTCTCAAGTCCCTAACCTTTCCATTCAGATTCAACATAGCTCTGGTTAGAGAATTTATTGTGAATATGGAAGAGAAATTTGGAGAAGAAGGAGCGGATGAGTTTGGGAAAAGTTGGGTAAGGGGTAAGACAGTGATTATTACCCCTGAAAAAATTGATGAATTTCTTGGGATCCATGAGAATGCCAGAGCTCCCACTATTGTTCAGCCAGAGATATTGGCTAAAGTTCTGACAGGGGGAGTGTGCCTGTCTTGGGGTGGTCCAAACCTTAGTGCTGTTGAGCTAACCTCCAAGAATGCCCTGCTGTATCATCTGGGCATCAGAAACTGGATCCCTAGCTCTCACAGGGGGAAGGTTAGCAGAGACTTTGCTAACCTTCTCTACTCTATTGGGAAGAAGAGGAGAATCAGCCTGGGCAGTGTTATGTTTCCTCAGCTGGCTACTCATGCCGGGAGTGCCTCCTCCAGCAAGCCCATTGTGCTACCCTCTCTCATCTATGGGATAATGGTCTCTCAGCATCCGGATCTTGGTGAGATTTCTGAAGGCTTATCTGAGGAGCTGCAGGTCTTCACAGTAGACCACAAGTTATTCAAAGGAAAGCATGCAGTGGATATTGTGAAATTTCAAGTGTCTCTACTTATGCAGATTTGTGAACTAGCAGTTGCTGCAGCACACTCTTGTTCACTTAAATGCAGGCACAGCAGACAATGAATAGGACACAGATTTGTTCACCCAGTTCGGCCAATCTGCCTACGTCTGGGGAGGACTATTCTCCAGTCCTCAATCCACTCAACCAAAGGTTCAAAGCACACTTGGTTACAACGCACGCAACCTATGCTACTTTAACCCCATGTGGACTACTCAACACAATCAGAACAAGCTCTGATTTGTGTCAGCACACCCTCTACAATATGTCAGTCTAGAATAGCTACAATCCTCTCAAAGAACTCAGCCTATTCTATACTACACTACTCAGCAGGGTTGCTGCAGCAACAGCTGTAACACACAGCTGAAGCACACTGTCCGCGTCGCTCCAAGGCTTTCTGCCGAGCCGATCGAACCACTCCAAGAGCGCTGCACACTCTGAGTAACTCCCCCTCACTCAGTGACCACCTGCCACTAGTGAGTTCTTCCGCACGAACCTCGACCGAGCCTTCCACCCGTCAGTTCTCCCGCGGCTGCCTTTGATCAACCAACAAGCTCCACAGCTCTAAATTGGCTTCCAGATCAAAGCTCGAATCAGTCTCTGCAAGACCTGATTCTCTTCTGCAATACGCACCACAGCTCTGCGCTCAACGCTCTGCCCGTGTGTGTTGATCGAAGAACAACTCTCGTAGCACACCCAGAAAAATCCTCACTCTGAATTCTGTGTCTACTCTCGTGTATCACTCAGCTTCGATCACCCTCTTCAGCCCTCAAACCTTCTGCTTAAATACCCGCACCACTTTTAGCAATTTCCAGGTTTAGGCAATTGACCCACAAGAACAATTATCTCCTAAAATCTAGGAGATTAGATTTGATTAATATCTTTAAGCACATCTCCTTCTCTGACTAGTAATCCTTGCTGAAATATGCTCAGCAGCATATTAGAAATTCTTCTAAGCACTTTCACAAAGCTGCCAAACCTTCAAAACTCACCCAGCACAAAACTGCTACTCGGACAGTTGAACTAGCTTTTGAACCAGCACCTGCTGCAGCATCCCCTGCTGCATCTGTTGCTGGTTTACTTCTGCTGTATACTTCTGCTGGCCTCCTTGATTGATTGAGCTGCAGCAGCTCCTTGTTCACTCATGCTGGTTTTGTCAAACACTGCCAAACTTGCATTATCATATTGCATATGAGGATCCTCTTCTGGTTGGTTCTTCAGCATCAGCCCCTCTGGAGGAATCTCTTCCCCCTGCTGCAACAATTCAGTCAGCTCTTCGTGCCAGAATTGTGAGCCATCTCAGGTCTGAGCTGCTCATTCTTGAAGCTGAAGCCAAACGAAGGGATGCCAGGCGTGGCCAGATTAGGAGTCTACTCAGAGACTTGGAGTTCCCGGAGGATGAGGAGCAGGCCCTTTGAGCATCTGTGACAAAAAGGGGGAGAGAAGATTTATATTGCTGAACTGCTATTGATGAACTGGTTTTTTCTTTTGACCCTGCATGGTCATGCTATGGCTGTTTGTGGCCACCCTCTGAATATTTTTTATCTCTTGTTCTCTTGTTGAATTTTTATTTAGAACCTTTCTGGTTCACGTTAGTTTGCTCCAGTGTTCTAAGGTTTTGTCAAAATGCCAAGGGGGAGATTGATGATGTGAGTATGGCAGTGTTTGACAAAACCAGCACAAGTGAACAAGGAGTTGCTGCAGCTCAAGTTATCAAGCAGGCCAGCAGAAGTGAACTAGCAGTAGCTGCAGCAGGGGATGCTACAGCAGAAGCTTGTTCAACTGGCTGTATCAACCGTCCAAGAAGCAGCAGCAACCTGGGCTTGTCCAGAAGGGCTGGAAACTCTATGGAGAGCATCTGAAGAATTTCTAATTTGCTGAAGAGTTTATTCCAGTGAGGTTTACTAATCGGAGAAGGAGATTTATATTGAAGATAAATATCAAATCTAATATCCTAGATTTTAGGAGATAATTGTTCTTGTTGGACATTGCCTAAACCTGGACATTGCTAAAAGCTGGTGATGCTATTTAAGCAGAAGGGGTTTAGAGCAGAAGGGTTGATCGAAGCTGAGGGATACACGAGTGCATACACAGATTTCAGAGAGAGCAATCTTTGGTGTGCGACGGACAAATTCTTCGATCATCACCCGAGAGCAGAGCGTGAGCGCAGAGCTGTGGTGAGTGTAACAGAAGGGAATCAGGACTTGCAGAGTCTGATTCGAGCTTGATCTGGAAGCCAATTCAGAGCTGCGGAGCTTGTTGGTTGATCAAGGGAAGCCGCGGAAGAACTGACGAGTTGTTGGCTCGGTTGAGTGTCGTGCGGCAGTACTCGCTAGTGGCAGGTGGTCACTGAGTGAGGGGGAGTATTCCAGAGTGTGCAGCGCTCGTGGAATTGTTCGATCGGCTCGGCGGAAGGCTTTGGAGCGACGCGGACAAATTGTGCTTCAGCTGTGTGTTACAGCAGTTGCTACAGCAACCCTGCTGTGTCAAGTGTAATTTAGAATAGGCTGAGTCTTGAGAAGTCTGTAGCTATTCTGGATTGACATATTGTAGTGGGTGTGCAGGCACAAGTCAGAGCTTGTTCTGATTGTGTTGAGTGATCCACACAAGGTTGAGTAGCATAGGTTGCGTGGGTTGTAACCGTGTGTACTTGGGAACCTTCGAGTTAGTGGATTGAGGACTGGAGAATAGTCCTCCCCAGACGTAGGCAGTTGGCCGAACTGGGTGAACAAACCTTGTCTTGTTCATTGCTTGCTGAGACAATTTTCTAGTGAACAAGAGTGTGCTGCAGCAACTGCTTGTTCACAAATCTGTCGAACTAAGACACTGTGAAATTTCATTGTTCATCTGGACCGTTGAGATTTGATCCAACGGTCCAAATTAATTTATATAGGAAAATTTAAAAAAAATATATGAAATACTCAGAAATTACTATAAATATGCACTTCAATTCACTCATAATTCACACCAATTAAACCACACTTCTCTAACTACTCACTCTTCGATTGTTTTATATTTTGGCATTTTAAAGTTATATTTTCTTCAAAATTTCTTCCAATTAATCTATATCGAAAGATGTACAATTATGTATATCTTATTATCGGCAATCCGTTCATCCAATATTCAGTAGTAAACAGAAGGTTGACAAGTTGTGGGAAAAATTCCATCTTGATTTCCATGAAAGTCAGATTTTGGGTGGTAATCAACTTAGGATTGATGCTAGGCTCAAGTCGCACTCGCTTCCCGTTTTGCTAAATTAAAGCCGTTGTTGGTTTATTGGGAATTCGGTTGTAATTCGCAAGATGAGGTAATTGTTTGTTACAATAATTTAATATATATTATATAGTTATATTTTTAATTATATTAATTAAATTTTGTATATGCGGAAAGCTCAAAAAATGTGTATTTCGAAAAAAAATAAGGAGTTCAAACGCTTTGGTTGTTTGGAAGAAGTGAAAGCTCACCAAACATTTGCTCGAGTGGAAATCAGTACTTCTCTAACTTTACATATGAAGCTTATCCACAAGTTGATGAAGTATTCGTCAATGAAATGCCTCTAAATGTAAGTATTGATGATCTTCTATTTTCAAATTCTGAAAGTTGCCCCGGGAGGTTTAGCTAGTCTGGTGAGACCACCCGGAGTAAATGCGGCCAAGGAGCCAAGGAAAAAAGGAAAACATATTGCGACTAATTCAACGCTAAGTCGAGACGATGTTTTGGAGCCAATGGCAAGTAGCCAGAAAGAACATGTGAACTGGCAAAGAGAGCAAGCGAAGAGAACTTATCAATTCAACAAGATGCTCTTAATATTAGGAAGTTGGAGGAAGATACAAAGATTATGCAAATGAATTGTGAAATGATGACCCCAAATTCGAAGAGATATTTCTCAAAGAGAAAGGCCATTGTTATCCGCCAATATGAAGAGAAGGAAGCCGAAGACAATTCCGAATCTTTTGGGAATTGTTATCGTCCGTTGAACTTCGACGATTAGGTATTTTAATAGTTTTAAATGTATTTAGTTTATGTAATTTCAGTTATGCAATTTCAGTTATGCAATTTATGTCATTTAAAATATCAAGTAAGATCAAGTTCAGTTACAAGTTATGATACATATTCAAATAATGCAACTATTTCACACAACATAATTGAACCATTCAGGGTGTGTTCTTTTGAATTTATATTTTGTACTAAAACTTATTACTTTACTTATATGTACTTATATGTACTATTCGTCACTGCCACCAACAACCCAGGTACTTATATGTACTATTCGTTACTTATATAAAACGTTAAGATCATTTTATGCTCCAGGTACACCAATGAAGCTGTGCCAGATCCAAGTGTCATATGAGGCAACTGCCTCCAAGATGATGGTTGGACGGCCTTTACACCTTGAGTGTGAACCTTGCCAAGCAGTCGGACAATTGTCCCACGTTGCTCCTCCCTTCGTAAAAGTCGAAATAATTCATTTGCATAAGGAGATCGTAAGTAATAGGCTCCGAAATTATGAACAATTTGAGATGAAATTTCCATAGCGTCTCTGATATGCAGATTTGTGTACAAGCAATTGCTACAACACACTCTTGAACACCCAAATCTGATGCAGCAAGATAGAACAAGGGACAACGATTTGTTCACCCAGTTCGGCCAAGTGCCTACCTCTGGGAAGGACTGAACTCAGTCTTTTAATCCACTAAGCTTAAGGTTCTTTCGTACAACACAGTTCATCAACACGCAACCTATGCTACTCAACCTTAGCTAGGACTTCGACCACAATCAGAACAGGCTCAGACTTGTGTCAAAGCTACCTACACTGGTATTAATCTAGAATAGCTAATGACTCGACGAATCTCAGCCTATTCTAATTAACACACAGTCTCTGCAGGTCTGCTATAGCACCTGCTGTAGCACACAGTAGATGCACAATCTGTCCGCGTCGCTCCAAGCCTTCAGCTGAGTCGATCGAACTATTCCTCGAGCGCTGCACACTCTGGAATACTCCCCCTCACTCAGTGACCTCCTGTCACTAGCGAGTCCAAGCCTTCTGCCAATTGCCCGAGCACCTCCACTCGACAATTGCTCCGCAGCTTCCCTTGATCAACCAACAAGAAACCACTGCTCTGAATTGGCTTCACAGATCAGGTACTGATCAGACTCTGCAAGTCTTGATCACTCTTTGCTTCAATCACCTCAGCTCTGCGCTCACGCTCTGCTCGTGGTGATGATCGAAGCACGGCTCACTCACAATCACCCTTCGTAGTATTCTGTGTACGGTCTAGTGTTTGCACTCTTGTCTTCGATACCCTGGGTGCTCTGCTCAGCCTCCTTTAAATACTCGCCCAGCCTCACACAGGTTTCCGCTTTTTGGAAGTTCCTTAAAGGAACATTATTTCCTAGTTTGTAGGAGATTAGATTTGATTTCGAAAATCAAATCTCCCACAAACAAATCTTCATCTGGGCACGGGAATCTTCTCTGGGATATTCTTCATTGAGTATTTAGAACCTCCAGGTAGAACTGTTCTTCAATACTGTCCGTTGAATGCAAACACCGAATGGGCGCTGAACTTTTGCTACAGCTCCGTGTGCCAGGAACTGCTACAGCAGGAGCTTGTTCGCGTGAGCTGGTTTTGTCAAGGCTGCCACACAGCATCATCAATCTCCCCCTTGGCATTTTGACAAAACCCCTTCTATGATTCGATTGATTCTCCTTAGGTCCCTCGACTCCCCCTTGATCTTTTCTTCCTCCCCCTTTTTGGAACATATGCCAAGGGGAAAAGAAGCGGACTGGATTATGGCGCCAAAGCACAGAGACCCAGAGAGGATCTCAGGTCTTCGAATCTGACTGCATCCAGAGGCTTGGTGAAGATATCTGCAAGTTGTTTCTCGGTCACCACATGCTGGAGAGCAATAATCTTCTTTTCCACCAAATCTCTGATGAAGTGATGCCGAATATCAATGTGTTTGGTCTTGCTATGCTGAACAGGGATCTTGGAAATGCTGATAGCACTCATATTGTCACAGTAGAGAGCCATTATTCCTTGATTGAGGCGATACTCAGCTAACATCTGTTTCATCTAGATCATTTGTGCACAGCAACTTCTTGCTGCAATGTACTCTGCCTCAGCCGTGGACAAGGAAATGCTGTTTTGTTTCCTGCTAAACCAGGATATCAAGTTGTTTCCCAGGAAGAAGCATCCTCCAGATGTGCTCTTCCTATTCTCGGCGCATCCTGCCCAGTCTGCATCACTATATCCTACGAGATTTGCATTTGTATCCTTAGTATACCACAAGCCATAGTTTACTATACCTCCGACATACCGGATGATCCTTTTCACGAGCTGCATGTGACTTTCTTTTGGGCTGGCTTGGAACCTTGCACATACCCCTACCGCAAAGGAGATGTCGGGACGGCTGGCAGTCAGATACAGTAAGCTCCCAATCATACTTCTGTAGATAGCTTGATTCACTTCCACCCCATTCTCATCTTTGCAGGCCTTGATGTGGGTGGCAGCTGGCGTTCTTTTCTGACTGGCATTGTCCAGCTGGAATTTCTTCACCAGGTTCTTGCTATATTTGCTTTGTGCTTGAAATATTCCATCTTCTTTCTGGGAGATTTCCACACTCTCCTACCATGCTCATTTTGAATTCATTCTGCATGTGATCCACAAACTGCTTTACTAGATGTTGGGACCTTGATTCGGAGACAATGTCATCTACATAAATGTGGGCGATGATTACATCTGTCTTGGTTCTTTTCGCAAAGAGAGTTTTGTCAGCTCCCCCTTTCATATCCATGATTTTCAAGGAAGACGGTCAGTCATTGACAGCGCGTCGTCGTGCGCCTCAAATTTGAATTTGTAACTCCTGTAACACACTAGAAGCGGTAAGCAGGGTCGAACCCAAAGAGAGCAAATGAGTCGGAGTTCAATGAGAGTCACAGAAAAAGGAACGCAACTGAGGAAATCAATTCAAAGACAATCAGTTCGGGGAATACAATGCAACTAGTTATCACCGATCGAATACATGAGTAAGCTAGTGAATTCTTCCTTAGTTCAACATTCCCGCTAAAGATATGTCGACAATCGAATTCTACCTATTCTTAACCGCTAGGCCTTCGAACAAGTGCAATAGTTACTCGACTTATACCACAAAATCGGTTCTACCGCTAGGTTTTTCCCAACAATGCAATCAAGTCAAGTGTAACACAATTGATATCAATCTAGCTCACCGCTAAGCTGCACTAAATTGTCAATCAAAGCATTCGTTTCATTCATACATACAAGGGCAATAAAATCACTAGCTCAAACATTCATTCATTGATCTCAAACCATTGTTGCACTATAAATCCCCAAACTGAAATATAGGATTTAGCTACTCATAATATCCATGAATACAATAGAAACTAGGTTCATCACACTACAATACACAAACTGAGCTCAAAACAAGTCCGGCCGTGAACAGTGTTCCGGCGTGAATAGTAACAGTGAATAGCGAAATGTGAACAGTGAAATGTGAATAGTAAAATGTGAATAGTACCCGGCCGTGAACAGTGTTTCCGGCGACTTTCCAGCAGCTTCACTCTAGAGCTCCTCCACTGCCGTGAACAGTCCGTCCGTGAACAGTGCTGTCCAGAAATGTGCAATGAAGAGAGATAAAACTTTTCCTAATTTATCAATGTCTTAGGTTTAGGGTTTTTTGGGTTGAACCATCTTGATTGAACCACATTGAACCAGTAATTGAACCAGCAGAGTTGACTTTGACCGCTGTTGACTTCTTGATCTTGGATGAATGCTTCGAATTTGCGATAAATTCCAATGCGATCTTGAACATTCCTGCGATACGAAAACACTACAAAAGAGTAATCGATTCACGCAAAATGTAATAAAACTATGGGAATAAATAACTCAATGGAGCGTATAAATACACTACATCAGTCATTCATACCATGCTCTAGGAGCCTGTTTGAGCCCAAACAGGGCTTTCTTCAGCTTGTACACATACTCAGGGTAATGAGGGTCTTCAAACCCTTTTGGTTGAGCTACATAAACTTCTTCGGATAGCTCACCGTTCAGAAATGCACTTTTGACATCCATTTGATACAGCTTAAATCTGAGGTAGCATGACATGGCAAGGAGCAGTCTAATAGCTTCCAACCGAGCAACTGGTGGAAAGGTTTCATCGAAATCCAGACCTTCAATTTGTGTGTACCCTTGTGCCACCAACCTGGCTTTATTTCTTGTGATGTTGCCCTTCTCATCAGTCTTGTTTTTGAAGATCCAATTGGTACCTATGATGTCCCAAGCTTCTTTGGCTTCTTCGCATTTTGAGATGAGTTTGAAGATCATCTCATCTACTCCGGAGAAAATGGCATTCAAAGCTTTTGCATTCTTCATCCTTTGTCCATTTTTCTTCAGGTTTGTCAATCTCGTTTCCTTCTTTATCCTTTGCCTTTGGAGCACTCCATGGTTTTAAAATGGCTCTCCATGCTCGGTCGTCGATGGTTTGAATGTATCCTTTCATTCTGGCTTTCCAGTAGCCGTAATTGTCTTCGTCCAACAATGGAGGTCTCGCTATACTTTGCCCTTCTGTCATACTCATCTTCCTTCGCCCTGTTGACCAAGATCTTTTACTCTGTTTGTTGAGCACGCCGCTCTGATACCAATTGAAATTGCCTTGTGCGAATGATGAGGAACTTGTCCATCTTGTCGGTAGTACAACTTCTTGGACAAGCTGCACAGTATGATGAGAACTTGTCCAACTTCTTGTTAGGACTTCTTCCTTGAACAAGTAACACAGTAGAATAAAGCGACAGAAAGTAAACTACTATTAAAGGACACAAGAGTGATAACCCAGTTCGGCTGTCACTAGCCTACGTCTGGGGGGCTTATCCCAAGTCCGTGCGAACCAATTCACAATATCAAGATCGAGTACAAGGACATTACAGAATAGCAGACTCCCTCTGAAATTCGCAGCGTCTCTGACAGGCAGATTTGTGAACAAGCAGTTGCTGCAGCACACTCTTGTTCAATCGGAAATTGTCTCAGCAAACAATGAACAAGACAGAAGTTTGTTCACCCAGTTCGGCCAACTGCCTACGTCTGGGGAGGACTATTCTCCAGTCCTCAATCCACTAATCACAGAGGTCTCCAAGTACACTCGGTTATAACTCCACGCAACCTATGCTACTCAACCTTGTGTGGATCACTGGACACAATCAGAACAGGCTCTGACTTGTGTCTGCACACCCTCTACAAATGTCAATCTAGAATAGCTACTGTCTCCTCGAAACTCAGCCTATTCTAAACTACACTCAACTCTGCAGGGTTTCTACAGCATCTGTTGTAGCACACAGCTGATGCACAATTGTCCGCGTAGCTCCAAGGCCTTCTGCCGAGCCGATCGAACGATTCCACGAGCGATGCACACTCTGGAATACTCCCCCTTGCTCAGTGACCTCCTGCCACTAGCGAGAACTGCCGCTTAGACACTCGACCGAGCCACACACCCGTTAGTTCTTTCGCGACCTTCCTTGATCAACCAACAAGCACCACTGCTCTGAATTGGCTTCCAGATCAAGCTCGGATCAGACTACGCAAGTCCTGACCTCCTTCTGCTTCTGTCACCATAGCTCTGCTCTCACGCTCTGCTTTCGGGTGATGATCGAAGAACTCGTCGCACACCAAAATTACTCTCTTTGAATTCTGCGTATGCACTCGTGTATCCCTCAGCTTCGATCAAACTTTCTGCTCTGACCTGTTCTCCCTTAAGTAGCAACGCCCGCTTCAATCAAGAACAGAACTTAGCAATGTCCCACAAAGAAACAATTATCTCCTAATTTTTAGGAGATTAGATTTGTTTTGAACTCCAAAACAAATCTCCTTCTCTAGCTAGGAATTCCCCACTAGAATATTCTTCGCAGCACTTTAAAAAATTCTTCTGATGCTCTCCGCAGAACTGCCAGGCCTTCTAGCCAATCGCCCAGGTTGCTGCTGCTACTCGGACAGATGCTGCAGCAACTTGAACAAGCTCCTGCTATAGCATCTGATAGAGCCTAGTTATACACATTATTTAGGTCATAACCCTGTGCTTGTTTGCAATATTTCATGAGCAAGATTACTCGTTTCCAATGTTTTTGTATATCAGGTCAGAACGAGTCCTTGAGTCGGATACGCGCTAACAGGCAGCATTCTAGGAGTGAAAGATCAGCCTGCGGAGCTAGCGGCGCAGACAGAAGAAGAAATGGCGAAAGACAGCAGAGGTGCGCTACCCGATTGCGCCAATCAATGCTGTGCGCCAGGCGCAAAGTCCCAGTGACCAGATTTGGAAGTTGCCAAAAGATGAACTTCCTGGGGCACTATTTAAACAAAGAAAGTCTAGGGTTTCAGGAGAGCGGAACATCATCACTCAGCGGCATTCCAGAGGCACTGCGCGGCAGAACTGGAAAACACACGGACCTGTCAAGGAGATTTGCGCCAGCCGACTGCGCCAGCCGAGAGAAGACACTGCACGCATTGTTTGCTACCGTTTTCTTGGATTCAGTAGTTATTACTTACTATTTTATGATGTTTACCACTAGCATGTCTAGCTAAACACTCAGTGTTGGTCGGGCATGAACCTATGATGTATTACCTTTGAGACTTGAGCTTAATGCATAGTTTATTTACTTGTATTAATTCTGTGCGTACTGAGACAGTGAGTTGCATGAGTAGGGGAAGCCTTGAACCGCAATCTTACTTGTGTTGCTTGCTTGTCACCTGTTAAACTAGTTGCACGCGTAGGGGAAGCCTTGAACCGTAAACTTACCGTGACAATTAGAAGTAACGAGTTAGGGTAGGCAGTTGCTACTGTGACAGGATTCGCAGCTGTTTAGTCTAGTTCTAGGATTAATAGCACATGAACTTTGAACGGAACATGCGCACGTGTTAGGAAGCCTTTACCGGACACTAACCCAAGTAAACCACAAGCTATAGATGTCTAGAGTCGATGATAAGGAATGCATTCATAGAGGATTGTCTGCCCAGCACTTCTCATAAAGATAGTACTTCATCTCTACTGCTTGCGCACGTCTAGTGCAATTTCCTGCGTTACGATATTCACTGCTACTCGCGCATCGCGCAAAATCCCCAATCACTCACGCAACCCCCGTTTTCTTAAGTGTAGGTTACTGGCTAAGACTCACTGCTTGCTCCCTGTGGAGATCGACCCTTACTTAACCGCTGTACTAGTGGGAGAGGAAGGATTATATTTGACGCGCACGACGACGCGCGATCAGCATCCCCTGCTGTAGCTGCTCCTTGTTCACTTGTGCTGGTTTTGTCAAACACTGCCATACTGCATCATCAATCTCCCCCTTGGCATTTTGACAAAACCCTAGGACACTGATGCACACTTCCATGAACCAGTAAATGCACCAAACGAAAAAATTCAACGTAAGAGTGAGAGGTGGCCACACTCGGCCTTAGCACGACCACGCAGGGCCCAAAAAAAAGAAAGTTCATCAGTTCATCAGTGGCAGCATCTTACTCTCCCCCTTTTTTGGCACAGATGCTCAAGGGGCCTGCTCTTCATCCGCCGGGAACTCCAGGTCTCTGAGCAGACTTCTGATCTAGCCGCGCCTAGCATCCCTCCTTTTTGCTTCTGCTTCAAGAGTGAGCAGCTCAGATTTGAGATGGCTCACAATCTTGGCACGGAGAGCTGTTTCGATCTTGGCGGCAGAGGGAAGGGATTCCTCTAGAGGAGCTGGGGCTGAAGCACCAACCAAGAGCAGATCCTCATAGGCTATGTCCACTGCATGTTTCCCTTTAAACAGTTTGTGGTCTACTGTAAAGACCTGGAGCTCCTCGGATAAACCTTCAGAAATCTCACCATCTCCGGATGCTGTGAGACCATCATCCCATAGATGAGGGAGGGTAGCACGATGGGCTTGCTGGACGAAGCGCTGCCAGCATGAGTAGCCAGCTGGGGAAACATCACACTGCCCAGACTGATTTTCCTCCTTTTCCCAATAGAGTGTAAGAGGTTAGCAAAGGCTCTGCTAATTAACCTTTCCCCTGTGAGAGCTAGGGATCCAGTTTCTAATGCCCAAATGATACAACAGAGCATTTTTTGAGGTGAGTTCAGCAGCACTAAGATTTGGACCACCCCAAGACAAGCATACTCCTCCTGTCAGAACCTTAGCCAGCACCTCTGGCTGGACATCCGTGGGCTCTCTGGCATTACCATGTATCTCAAGAAACTCATCTATTTTCTCAGGGGTGATAAGTACTTTCTTACCCCGCACCCAACTCTTTCCAAACTCATTTCCTCCTTCCTCACCAAATTTTTCTTCCATGTTCACAATAAATTCCCTAACAAGAGCTATATTGAATCTGTATGGGTAAGTCAGGGATTTGAGAAGGTTTACCTCACTGAGAAGCTGGATAATGGCTGCTGATTTGTAATTGTCCAGGTCCAGTCTCTTTTCTGTCACAATGTGCTTTCTCTCAACAGCGCTCCATGATTGGGAGGCATTCCTATTTCTGAACCAGATCCCCCTTACTGTGATTGCAGTTGAGTCTGCCAATGCAGGTCCTCTCTCAGACGATTCACCAGCAGTACCTTCATCTTCTTCACTGGATTCCTCTTCTTCACTGCTGGAATCAGGAATGAGGATTGGAGCTTTTCCTTTGTCTGAGGGTGGAGGAGGATGTGGTGCAGCAGGTTCTTGTTCAGGAGACTCAGCTTCTATCTCCTCCCCTTCACCTACTATGCCAGGAGACATGACAAGAGTTCTGCACCTCTCTTCTACAGGACCTGCTACAGCATCCTCTGTAGCTTGTTCTTCTCTCGAGACTTCTTCAAGCACAGCCTCTTCAGTCATCACTGCTGCACTGGTTACAGGCTCCCCGTCACGGACTAGACGCCTCCTTTTCTGCGGGGTTCCTCCTTGTGGAGAAGGATCGCTGTGCGACACAGGGAGAGGTGCGGGCTCTCAGACCACCACGTCTAGACGCTGAGTAGGCACTTCATTACGCGACTTAGACCTCCTTTCAGACCTGCCTTGTCGATCTGCTGCCAAATTCTTCTTCAATCCGTGAGTCTTCATCATTGTTGCGGGTTTGTAGAGGATTGGAGGAACGCATGGTGAAGATGATCAGCAACAATTTTGGGGAAGCGCCTTCAACTGTCTTTGCCCTAGAAGTTGATTTACCCGTTATTTTTCCTTTTCAATTTGAAGCTTCTGGATCACGTGCCACACATGTGCCTTCTCCCAGCTTTAGCAACCAAAACACGTGAACAAGCTTATTCTGACTAGGTTGCTATAGCAGACGCGAGCTAGTTCTCCTACTCATTCCGGATGACAGCTTTGTTTGGCAGATCCTCGTGAGGTTCTGATGATGATTTCTTCACCCATACCTGGGTTTGTCTAGAGTTCCTCCTCTTCCGACCCTCAAGACTCCTGTCTCTTCGTTTGTCATTTTTGGGTTTCCACACCTGTATTACCTGTGGCTTTCTCCTGTCTTTTGCATTCCAGTGCCCTGGTGCAGCGATCTTAGTAATCCTCCTCTGCGATTCTTTCCAGTAATAAGCATTTCCCGAATCTACTGGGCAAGGAGTCTTTATGCAGCATGTGTTGGCTCTGGGTTTCGTTCCCCTTTTTTCAGCTGAGAAGGTTCTCTACTGCCGCTTCAGGTTAGAGGATATCTTCTGATTCCCTTTCTTCTGACCACCATTATTTGTGCATGAACTCCTTTTATTCTGAGGCTCTGGCTTTGTTTTAGATGGATGATGCGTCAGGTGCTGCAGCATCCTCTTGTTCACGTGTCTAGTTCCATCTTTCCCTGCAGGTTGTGGAAATTCATCTGTATTATTCTTTTCATATATCATAGCATCCGAGGCTTTTATGAAAACTGTTCCTCTAGAGCTTTCTTCACCAGTATATCCAAGCCCCGTTCTCCCTTTTCCAAGTCTTTGATAGAACAAAATTTCATCCAAGATATTTTTCTGAGGATCAGCTGCCTTGGCTGTTACTGGTGAGACACCAATGTCAGTGGCTTGGCTTCCTGTGTCTTCCCTTTTCAGAATGTAACTTGACTGTTGGATAAGGGGAGAAATTTCCTTCGTTCTTCTTCCAGAAGCTTGACTCTGTCAGTCAATGCTTGATTCGTCTGAAGGGCTGCCTCACACTGTTTAAGTATTTCCCCCAGATAGTCAATAAGGCTGACAGTTGAGTCCTCCTCATCTTCACTTTCGGATACTTCAATCCCATAGTGGAATTCGTCCTTCTTTAGCTCTTTGTGGTTGAAATCTGACACACTGGTTAGCACAACACAATTTTCTTCATCACTTTCCTCAGAGTCACTCCATTTTGCTGTCAGGGACTTGTTGTTCTTTTTCTCTGAGTTTTTGAGGGGTTTGCTCGGACAGTCAGCCTCAATATGTCCATACCCTTCACAGTTCCAGCATTGGACACCTTTTTTCATTTCTTTCTTCTCATCTTCATTCTGAGCAGGTTCCTTCCCTCTCCTTTTATTTTCTCCACCTCTTCTGAATTGTTTTCGTGAGGATGAGCTTTGCCCAGTTCTTGAGTCCATGTTCTTCAGGAGCTTTCCAAGGTTCTTAACTAGCATACTCAGCTGATCATCTAGAGCTGGCTTCTTAGCTTCTGTTTCAGCCTTCAGTCCAATATTCTTGTCCTTAGGAGTGAGATCTTCTTTAACCAGTTTCATCTCAAATTGTTTGAGGGATCCCATCAACTCTTCCAGCCTCATGAGTCTGACATTTTGGGCTTCTTCAATGGCCGTCACTTTCATGTCAAATCTTGTGGGCAACCATCTGAGGACCTTCCTGATCAGCTTCTCTTCAGGAATAGGTTCACCAAGAGCATGGGCTTCATTTGCCAGATCACAAAGTTTTGCATTAAACTCAGTGACAGTCTCCTCTTCCAGCATTCTCAGATTCTCAAACTGTGTGGCAATAATCTGTAATCTTGACAGCTTCACTCTATCAGTTCCTTCATGTGCAGTTTGCAGAATTTCCCAAGCTTGTTTGGCCATATCACAATTTGATATCAACCTGAAATTGTTAGCATCAACTGCAGCAAAAATCGCATTCAGAGCCTTTGAATTACCAGTTGCTGCAGCTCCCTCTTCAGCAGTCCATTGTTCTTCAGGCTTTATCCGTGCGACTCCCTGTTCATCCATGGTGATTGGGGGAGACCACTGGACCACGATAGCTCTCCAGGTCTTCTCATCAATGGCCTTGAGAAAGGCTTTCATCCTACCTTCCAATATCCATAGTTGCTTTCTTCCAACAATGGAGGTCTGCTTGTGCTCTGTCCTTCCTTCATTGTCTTGGCTTCTTCAGAGACACTGTAGGATCTTTTACTCTGTGTGTTGAGCTCCCGCTCTGATACCAATTGAAATTCGCAGCGTCTCTGACAGGCAGATTTGCGAACAAGCAGTTGCTGCAGCGCACTCTTGTTCACTCGGAAATTGTCTCAGCAAACAATGAATAAGACAGAAGTTTGTTCACCCAGTTCGGCCAACTGCCTACGTCTGGGGAGGACTATTCTCCAGTCCTCAATCCACTAATCACAGAGGTCTCCAAGTACACTCGGTTACAACTCCACGCAACCTATGCTACTCAACCTTGTGTGGATCACTGGACACAATCAGAACAGGCTCTGACTTGTGTCTGCACACCCTCTACAAATGTCAATCTAGAATAGCTACTGTCTCCTTGAAACTCAGCCTATTCTAAACTACACTCAACTCTGCAGGGTTGCTGCAACATCTGCTGTAGCACACAGCTGATGCACAATTGTCCGCGTCGCTCCAAGGCCTTCTGCCGAGCCGATCGAACGATTCCACGAGCGATGCACACTCTGGAATACTCCCCCTTGCTCAGTGACCTCCTGCCACTAGCAAGAACTGCCTGTGAACAAGCAGTTGCTGCAGCGCACTCTTGTTCACTCGGAAATTGTCTCAGCAAACAATGAACAAGACAGAAGTTTGTTCACCCAGTTCGGCCAACTGCCTACGTCTGGGGAAGACTATTCTCCAGTCGTCAATCCACTAATCACAGAGGTCTCCAAGTACACTCGGTTACAACTCCACGCAACCTATGCTACTCAACCTTGTGTGGATCACTGGACACAATCAGAACAGGCTCTGACTTGTGTCTGCACACCCTCTACAAATGTCAATCTAGAATAGCTACTGTCTCCTCGAAACTCAGCCTATTCTAAACTACACTCAACTCTGCAGGGTTGCTGCAACATCTGCTGTAGCACACAGCTGATGCACAATTGTCCGCGTCGCTCCAAGGCCTTCTGCCGAGCCGATCGAACGATTCCACGAGCGATGCACACTCTGGAATACTCCCCCTTGCTCAGTGACCTCCTGCCACTAGCGAGAACTGCCGCTTAGACACTCGACCGAGCCACACACCCGTTAGTTCTTCCGCGACCTTCCTTGATCAACCAACAAGCACCACTGCTCTGAATTGGCTTCCAGATCAAGCTCGGATCAGACTACGCAAGTCCTGACCTCCTTCTGCTTCTGTCACCATAGCTCTGCTCTCACACTCTACTTTCGGGTGATGATCGAAGAACTCGTCGCACACCAAAATTACTCTCTCTGAATTCTGCGTATGCACTCGTGTATCCCTCAGCTTCGATCAAACTTTCTGCTCTGACCTGTTCTCCCTTAAGTAGCAACGCCCGCTTCAATCAAGAACAGAATTTAGCAATGTCCCACAAAGAAACAATTATCTCCTAATTTTTAGGAGATTAGATTTGTTTTGAACTCCAAAACAAATCTCCTTCTCTAGCTAGGAATTCCCCACTGGAATATTCTCCGCAGCACTTTAAAAAATTCTTCTGATGCTCTCCGCAGAACTGCCAGGCCTTCTAGCCAATCGCCCAGGTTGCTGTTGCTACTCGGATAGATGCTGCAGCAACTTGAACAAGCTCCTGCTATAGCATCCCCTGCTGTAGCTGCTTCTTGTTCACTTGTGCTGATTTTGTCAAACACTGCCATACTGCATCATCACCCTCTCTATTCTAACCTCTACTCATCTAATATCGATTGGCACTCAGCTCTCCCTGAATGTGAGACCTCCTGTCTCTACCCACTATGCACTTAGGCTCCCCCTGAATGTTATTGATTGCTCAAGCTTGGATGTTTTCCAGATTTGTCTTCGATGCTTGTGTAATCTCTCAAGATCAGCTCACTATTTTTCTCCTCAAAAGCATACCTCCATGGCCTGTGTGCTGCTTGTATTTATACTCAGTTGCAGCATGAGATGTTGAGATAAGCACGAAGTTTGTTGAGATATTTTTCTTTGAATATCCTTTGAAAGTTTGTTGGAGTTGATCCCTTTGAGATTATTCGTTGACCTTCTTGATAAGTTTGTTACGATTTTGTTGTTTCTCGACCTTATCTTTAAGATCATATCTGCTGATATTTTGCATGTGTTTTGATATGATCTTCTTTTGAGGTTGTTCAGCGTTGGCGCCTAGACAACTTCTTGTACAGTTTTGTGCAAGCATGCCATATGCATCCACAGTCATGTATTACCTTGACACATTTGTTGACAAAAAGGGGAAGTAATTTTGGGGTCGCACTTGCTATTATAAAAGTTACTTAGTCTTGTGAAGTAGAGAAATTTTGCCAAAAAATGCCAAGGGGGAAATTTTTAAATCCATGTGTCCCATGGATGTGTGTGGCATATTTTTGGCAAAAGAAGTCTGTATCAATCAAGTATCTGTAAGCTGTAACAGGAGTATCAAAGCAGACCAACAAGGTTCACAAGACCAAGGAAGTTGAAGCTTGAATCTGAGGGTGAGCCAGAGTTAGCTTGATCAGTGCCGCGTGCAATCAGTTTTTAGAAACAATCACTCAGCAGTGATGTTTTGTTCGGGTTTCCTAAAATGGCGTCAAGGAGATCTCGACGCGGCTTGGGTTTGGATGAATATCTAAATCTAAGATTTTAGGATTCAATAAATGGGAGATTAAGGAAAAGATGATTATCTAAAATATAAAGATAATCATTCGTTGCCTAAAGTGAATAAAGAGACTGGCTTTAGGAGTAAGTAACTAGGTCAGATAAAGATTGAACCTGTGGTATCTGGGGACTGTGCGAAAAGAAATAATCTGAAGAAAATATAATTATAAACGCATAAGAGACCATTATTAAAGTTAGGTCGGAAGTTGAGCTCACTCGAAGTTGAAGAGGTCATGATGTACTGATCTCATTAGTCTATGGATGAGAAGCTTTTTTTTTTTTTTTTTTTTCCAACTTGGCATTCTCCATATACTTCATTCAGCTCACCCTTGATCTCTATTCCACGGACCAGTTGTTCAGTAGCAATCTTCCTGAGACCAGTTGTTCTGTGCCACTGATTCATCTCTTCTGTCTTGGTGTTTGGGCAAGTTGATATAGAGGTTGCTACACTAACCTTTAGTAATTAGTAACTGTTCGCAGACCTTGTTCCATTCATTATGCAGCTTCCATCTTTGTCAAACACTTGGCAAACCTCTTTAGTAAAGTTGATGAAGTGTGTGTTGTCACATGATTGGCTGATGCTGATGAGATTTGCCATCAGTCCATCCACGAGCATCACATTCTTCAGTTTAGGCAAGCCTTGCACGTCTAGGGTTCCTTTTCCAAGAACTTTCCCTTTCAGTCTGTTGCCAAATGTAATGTGTAATTCTTTGCATGGATGGATGTTTGTTAAGCATGTTCGATCTCCTATCATGTGTCCTGAGCATCCACTGTCAAAGTACTAACTTCCTTCCTTCATTGAGTTCAACGAGCTGAATGACACATGGGGGCAATGTGTGACTCCTGGCTTTTCTCTATTGTATCTAGCCGTGGAATGATCTCCGTGACCTCCAATGTAGCCAAGGCCCATGTTGCCTCCTCTATACCTTTGGCATGCTAGGATGTCATCAAGATTGCTTGGTCCGCCGTTGAGCATCTTCGTAGTTTTCCTATGTAGGCTGAGTTCTTCCATCATAGTGGCATAATCAGTCTCATGCTGGTTGACTTGATCTGTCAGGGTAGTGATGGTCCGACTCAAGTGATCCTTCTCAGTTTCCAGAGTATCCACAGTCTTTAGCAACTATTCTCGTTCATCTTCTAGGAAAGATATTATGGTATTTAGTTCTTTGTTTACTTCCAACCATTTTTTGTGCATAAGGGCGAAGTTTTCGCAAGACACTCCTCAGTAAGTTTTGCATCATCACTGCTGTCTGACTCTACAAGACCATAACCAATGTCTTCCTTTATTGAACTTTCATTGTCGAGTTCTGTTACAGAGGTTAGGGCTACGTTGCTCTTTTGTTCAACTTCATCTTTGTTGTCATCAAAATCTTCATCACTCCAGTTTGCAGTCAGAGTTTTGTGTTCTTCTTTTGACTACTAGGGCACTCAAATTATCTGTGGCCGAAGCGTTCACATTCCCAGCAACAAATCCCTTTATGCTTGTCCTTCTCTCTTCATTGTCTTGATCGGCATTCCTGTTCCTTCCTTGGGAATTTCCTTCTCTCCTAGACTGATTTCTTGCGCCCTATCGCTGGCCTCCATATGAGGGTTTTTGGTCTAGTTTTTTCATTATCTTACTACAGTTTTGGGCTAGTAGAGCAAGGTGCTGCACTATCTCGTCGGGTGCTGCTTCCTTCTTACCCGTTTCAGCCTTTAATCCAACATTCTTCCAGCGGGATGGTGGATCATCCTTCATCGGCATCATCTCGAATTGTTTCAGCAAGCCGATTAATTCTTCCAGCCTCATATTCTTGATGTCTTGAGCTTCTTCTATGGCGGTCACTTTCATGTCGAATCTTAAGGGCAATGATCTGAGCACTTTTTTGATATGTTTTTCTTCATGCATTCCCCAAGAGCATGCGCCTCATTTGACATATCGCAAAGTTTTGCATTAAACTCAGTTATTGTTTCCTCGTCAAGCATTCTTAAGCTCTCAAATTTTGAGGTAATCATCTTGATTCTTGAGGTCTTCACTTTGTCTATCCCCTCATGCACTGTATCGAGAATATCCCAAGCTTGTTTGGCAAATATTGCGTTGAAAGTTTTAGTGTTTTCGGATGCTATAGCTTTTCTTTAACTGTCCATCTGTCTTTAGGTTTCATTTGCCCTATTCCAGCGCTATCCATCTCAAAGGGGTGTCCCCACTCTGAGATAATTGCTCTCCAAGCTTTTTCATCTATAGCCTTGAGGAAGGCTTTCATGCGGGCTTTCCAATATCCATAGTTTCCTCCTTCAAGTAGGGGTGGTCTGCTAGTGCTTTGTCATTCCTTCATGTTCTTCTCAGTTGATGGCAACTCGAGTTCGGATCCCACTCTGTGTGTCGAGACCCACTCTGATACCAATTAAAATTTGAAGCGCTGCTAGAGTCTTGAACCAACACGTTGCTATAGCAACCTTCTGGGTCACTTTGTGAAATTTACTTTTGAAGGCCAAACTTGGAAGACACAAACACTTTGGTTACCCAGTTCGGCAATTGCCTATGTCTGGGGAGGACTTCTCCCCAGTCCTTAAGATTTCAGTATGCACGGATAAAGTACAAGAACATTCGAACACAGCCTATGCTAGTACAAGCTTTATTTCTAACCTAGCTTGAATCTTTGCTCGCTCTGATCACATAGACTAGCTTACATTGTCAACACAATCGATTAATAGAAAGCTACAGCTCTGATCACACAGACTCAACCTATTCTAATACAATCTGTTACGACAGGATGCTATAGCAACTTATAATGTCAAGTTGCTTCCGTAGCTATTGTCCACGGCTCTCCAAGAACTCCTGGCTGAGCAGTCGGACCTCCACCAGTTCTCCAAACTCTGGTGGTGCCACCCCCCCCCCGATCAGTGAGCTCCCGTCATCTACAGGGAACATTGCTTTGCTCTCCAATCCTCCATGACCAGCTCACCCTTGATAATTCTTCAAAGCTTTGGACTTGATCTTTCGAAGAGGCTTTGCTCCAGTTGAATTCAGACGATCAAGCTTAGATCAAACTCTGCTAGTCATGATCTCTTTCTCTCTCTCTGCTCATGCAGTCACAATTCTCCGACTATGAGCTCTAGCTCTCTTGCTCTTGCTCTCGCTTATGTGTGTAACGTTGACGTTTTAGGCAAGCAAAATCAAGTGCTATTCCAGTCACGCAAATATCAAACAATATTTATAACCGAGTGAACTCGGGTCGATCCCAAGAGAAAAGCCTAAATTAATTGATAACTAATTAATGCTACTATTGAAAGTCTACTGTTTAGGGGGGGGGGGGGGTTTGTCCTTCTATAGAGGTATCTCTAGTAAATACTAAAGATAAATGATAGCTGGGTTTGCCTAATGAATAAACGGTGACTAGGGATTCAACTTCTCCCCTAAGATATGCGAAAAATGAAATACCTCACTAATACATGCATGAACTACGTTTGGTTGATAAAAGCAAGGCTAATGCATCGTCCACTCTAAGTTCAACTCTCGCTCCATCCCTAGAGTGGAGAGGATACACAAATGACACGGTTCTCAAACTCTCGCTCTATTGAACCGTGTAGAACTTGAGTCCCATAACCGCACCCTCTCGGTCTATTGGCCGGTTACTCAAGTCCGCTTAAAACTTAGCCTAATGTCAAGAGTGTATGTCACTCTCGCGCACAAACACTCCATATATGATCATACAATAGCTATTATACATCCTAAGTTCAATTCTCATTCCATCCTTAGGAGTTGTTCTCATGCATATTCACTTAGGCATTTCAAAAACACTTGGTGTGCATACAATGAATACATAGCTAGGGCACAAATAATCAAACCAAACTTCATTCAATACAATAAAATAGTGTTCTACATCATATCCAATCCTAGGGGATCCATTTGATCCCCAATCACATAAACAACTACTCACTCATAATGAGTGTGCACAAATACATGATTAATAAGTGAAACATGAATGTAAATACAAAGTTAAGGGTTTAGAAAAGTAGTCTAGGTCTTGGATGATCTTCAATCCAAGCTCCAATTTTCAACCAAGCTTGATCTTCTCCAAAGGTTTGATCTTTGCTCTTTAGGGTTTGAGAGAGTTGGTGAGTTTTCTTGAAATTGAGATATATGTTTCTCTCTCTTCAAAGCTTTCCATTTATACATAGAAGGTTTGACCAGCATTGACCGCGTTGACCAAGTTGACCTGCGTTGACCGAGTCAACTTTCTAGAGAGTTCCAATTTGGCCGAGTGCTTTGATCCGGGCGAGTCGAAGTCCAGGCCCAGTCACATTGACTCGGGCGATTCACAATGTGACTCAGGCAAACCTTCATTACCATGATTCTTTTGTGCTTTCGCCCGCAATCGACTGGATTCTGTCTGAAACGCTTCTAAGCTGCTGCGTGACTACAACTACTCGATATAAACCTGAAACGCAAGCGAAAAGCATCAAAAGACTTATATAACATCACGGAATGAACAAGAACTAAAAGGATAATGCGCGTAAAAACTTTGTAATTTGCGCGCATATCAAAATACCCCATACTTAATTCTTGTTCATTCCGAACAAGTAAATGCATAAGTCATGAAAGGAGTAACATGCTATAAATTATGATACTATGTAACGGCACATAACAATACTTACTCACTTTCGAGTTTAGTCTTGTGAGAGTTTTCAGAAAAGGAATAGTCACGAATCCCACTCGCAATCATCCATAAGAGTTCAAGGTTCAAATATAGGCTAAGCAAGTAGTTCTCTATGAGTTCATTTAACATAAGAGTTATGCAAATCATTCTCTTCATGCAAACTATAAGATTCATTCAATTCATTTTGACAACAAATATTCATGCGATCAATAGCAAAAACTCGCATTCGTCAAATTCAAATTATCGCTCAATTTCCTATGCAAGTAGCATGAAGAAAAGCGTCGCAAACGCACACAAAATATGTCAAGTCAATCACCTATGCTTGTTAAGGGCAAGTCCATTGGCTCATGATAACAAACTCGTTCTCAAGTGTAAGACTATGCGACGTAACTCATAAGAGAAGAGGAGTTTTGACGTTTAAGATTTTAAAACCTACTCGTACGAATCAATAATGCTTACGTAATAAAATTACGAGGGTCATACCTTAGGATTTTCCTAAAAGCGAGATTCAAATGCCTCGCTTGCACGCATGCGAGAGAAATTACGAAGAAGGCACAAAGTCAAGCATTAAGCTTTTATGGGTTTTCTATACAAATGCTTTCAAGGGGGAACTTACCTTCCTAACCCTCGGCAAATGTAAAACTTTTCATACAAATTACTTTTCTTTCTCTTCTTTTTTCAGCTTTTTGCTTGCAAACGTTTTATGCAACCTCACACTTAATACTTGATAATTTGCCTAAATGATAATAATGGAGCGTAACATGCGAGCTAGGCAAATACAAAGGCTAAATAAGAACATTAAAGTCACCTAAAAGCACACAAAGACACGCACGAGATTTCATATGAAGTAATTTAATGCGATCGCTAATCTTTACTTCATTTTTCATGCACGGAAAGAACATAAAAATCAATCGAATTAAGCTAGTCAAGGCATCGAATCATGTGAATAAAGTCATCGCAAAGAACGTCAATCATCTTAAAGATGCAATTCATGAAATCATTGCACACTCAATCTAAGATTTTTTTTTTTCAAATGATACTACTTAATCGCTTAGCAAACATTACATCGTGTGAACAATAATTAAGGCTAGGATGAAAACGAAGTTTCTCAAGTATAGCACGCACGCAAGCAATCATGACAACTAAATAAAAGAAAAATAGAAAGTGAAGTAAACAAACTAAAAGTAATACTAATTAGCAATCTAGTCTAAAAGCTAATCCCCGGCAAGGGAGCCATTTTGACGTTGACGTTTTAGGCAAGCAAAATGAAGTGCTATTCTAGTCACGCAAATATCAAACAATATTTATACTCGAGTGAACTCGGGTCGATCCCAAGAGAATAGCCTAGACTAATTGATAACTAATTAATGCTACTATTGAAAGTCTACGGTTTGGGGGGGGGGGGGTTTGTCCTCCTATAGAGGTATCTCTAGTAAGTACTAAATCTAAATGATAGTTGGGTTTGCCTAATGAATAAAGGTGACTAGGGATTCAACTTCTCCCCTAAGATATGCGGAAAATGAAATACCTCACTAATACATGCATGAATTACGTTTGGTTGATAAAAGCAAGGCTAATGCATCGTCCACTCTAGGTTCAACTCTCGCTCCTTCGCTAGAGTGGAGAGGATACACAAATGACACGGTTCTAAAACTCTCGCTCTATTGAACCGTGTAGAACTTGAGTCCCATAACCGCACCCTCTCGGTCTATTGGCCGGTTACTCAAGTCCGCTTAAAACTTAGCCTAATGTCAAGAGTGTATGTCACTCTCGCGCACAAACACTCCATATATGATCATACAATAGCTATTATACATCCTAAGTTCAATTCTCATTCCATCCTTAGGAGTTGTTCTCATGCATATTCACTTAGGCATTTCAAAAACACTTGGTGTGCATACAATGAATACATAGCTAGGGCACAAATAATCAAACCAAACTTCATTCAATACAATAAAATAGTGTTCTACATCATATCCAATCCTAGGGGATCCATTTGATCCCCAATCACATAAACAACTACTCACTCATAATGAGTGTGCACAAATACATGATTAATAAGTGAAACATGAATGTAAATACAAAGTTAAGGGTTTAGAAAAGTAGTCTAGGTCTTGGATGATCTTCAATCCAAGCTCCAATTTTCAACCAAGCTTGATCTTCTCCAAAGGTTTGATCTTTGCTCTTTAGGGTTTGAGAGAGTTGGTGAGTTTTCTTGAAATTGAGATATATGTTTCTCTCTCTTCAAAGCTTTCCATTTATACATAGAATGTTTGACCAGCATTGACCGCGTTGACCAAGTTGACCGAGTCAACTTTCCAGAGAGTTCCAATTTGGCCGAGTGCTTTGATCCGGGCGAGTCGAAGTCCAGGCCAAGTCACATTGACTCGGGCGAGTCACAATTTGACTCGGGCAAATCTTCATTCCATGATTCTTTTGCGCTTTCGCCCGCAATCGACTGGATTCTGTCAGAAATTCTTCTAATCTGCTGCGTGACTACTCGATATAAACCTGAAATGCAAGCGAAAAGCATCAAAAGACTTATATAACATCACGGAATGAACAAGAACTAAAAGGATAATGCGCGTAAATACTATGTACATTGCGCGCACATCAGAGGCACTGCCCTTATGTACTAGAAGCCCTTGAACGATTATAGAAATCCTCGTCCCACTAGGATTTAGACACTTTCTAAACTCCTTTTAGTAATACAAGATCTATCCCAAGATCTTAGGAGTTTGTTTGTGATATGGTTAAAACAACCTTCATTCTTAAACCCCTTTTTTCAGAAATCATATCATTATCTTGTGCTTGAGAGTTGATTCGGGCTGTTGCTGTGGGAATTCTAAAACTTTTAGGAAGCATTCCCAGGCATTGGTTCCCTGCTTTTGGTGGTTGGCCGAAAGTCTGCGGTTGTCAGTCTTTACTATGCTCCAGCTTCTCTCTTCACAGGATGATGTAGCATCTTGGTAGACCAACTTCTAGCAGTTTGCGATGCTTCAGCTATTGTCTTCACATTGTTGCTGCAGCATCTCGCTAGGTCAATTTGTAGACGTTTTGTCAATGGATGCCATAATCCATAACAAGAAGGACATAACTAAATCTTCAAAAGCTCAAACCAAGCGCGCTAAGAGGAGTCCCATTAACGTGCCCAGGGTTATTCTACGTGGAATATGGTTCAGGAACATGGAGGTATCCAAGGACATTGTGGATGTGGCAGAAGCAGATCCAGTGATGTAGGGAGCAGACCCAGTCATGGAAGATGTTGCAGCCACTGCTAAGACACTTTCGTCAGCACTTAAAGCAGCTTTACGTGCAACGATTGTTGGCCACTTAAAGACTGAGCATGCTCACTTGACCGCTGAAGCCAAGAGAAATGCTGCCCGGCGAACCCATATAGTTAGCCTGCTCAAGGATTTAGAGTACCCAGTTGAAGTGGACCCACCACCAGTTCATGGAAAAGAGTCATATGCCTATTAATTTTTTTGGCAGTCCACTGTCATTTCGTTGACAAAAAGAGGGGTAGAATTAACTTTGAACTCTGTCGACTACTTGATTTTTGTTAGGCCATATGTTGGGCAAAGACATTAGGACCTTATGTAGCTACGCTTAGTTAGTTATGAATTCAGTTGCATTTGTTTTAACTTTCTGCTCTCTTAAATGGTTGTCTCAAAGTAGAATACTATCATAGAAACCAGAGAGCTGCTGACTGCAGTCGGAGGAAGTGGATTAGGAACCTGACAGAGAGGAGGGCCATTGTGGCAAGCAACCAGAGATGTAAGAGATGGATCCGGAGAAGAAACCGAGGACACTTAAGATGGCTAAAGATTCAAAAAAGTTAGAAGAACTTGGTTTTTGTCAAAAATGGCAAGGGGGAGAATGTTAAGGATTGTGGCATCCTTAACAAAACTAATGCAACTTGATCTGAAAGTTGCTACAACAAGTAGCTGGCATAACCTGAAGATAGTCAATTTGAAGACAACCAAAGGACGGTCAAAGGTGTCTAATCTGAGGAAGTTTCCTAAATGGTTTTAGTAACACCATTGACAATCATCTTGGAGAAGCTCTACAAAGTTTCCTAAAGGGTTTTAGCAAATAGTTGTTGAAACAGTTTTGCATAATAACCTACGAATATCTTGGAGAAGATTCAGTCGTTTGAAAAGCTTTATAAAGTGTTCATAAGTTGAAGAAGTCCTAGTTGGACTACGACTTCTATAATCTACCGGAGGCTGCCAATATATAAGGGCAGTGACTTGATGGGTAGAACACATCGAAAAGGAGATCAAAGATAAGCACAAAGAAAGGGCGATAAGCTTAGAGCGAAGAGCAAGTGTGCTACAACTAAAAAGCTGAAAGACCTCATGACTGGTTAAGTGGGATCAATGCTTGATTATTGTGTTCAACTGGAGAAAAGTCTCTTTGAATATCAAGTAGAAGTCCTTTGAAGAATCTTCATGGTTGATGTGTAGAGCAATGTTCCCATATGCGAACAGGAGGTCGCTGATCAAGGGGGAGCGTCAGCAGAGTTGAGAGAGCTTGCGGATATCAGATTGAGCATCTTGAAGAGATCGAAGAGTCCGAGAACTATGTTAGGAAGAGTAACTTGACTGAGTATGGACTTTGCAGCGCCTCTGAGTTACTGTTTGTGCACAAGCAGTTGCTATAGCAACCTCTTGTACAGTCTGATCTTGTGCAAGAAGGTAAACACAATGAATAGTGATTTGTCCACCGAGTTCGGCCAATTTGACTACGTCGGGGGAGGACTATACTCCAGTCCTCAATCCACTAGTCACCAAGGTACTCCGTACAACACAGACTCGACTTCACGACAATCTTTGCTACCCAACCTCAACTAGCGGCTCACACACAATCAAAACACCCTCTAATTTGTGTCTCACTTATCTACACACTCGAATTAATTCAGAATAGCTACTCCTCTGATCCCACAGACTCAGCCTATTCTAATTAACACAATAACTCAGTAGGTTTGCTATAGCACACCCTTGTGCAACTAGCTTGTGCAAGTTTTGTCCGTGACGCGCGTCGTTGTGCGCGCCAAACTTGTATTTATATCTCCAAGCTTTTAGCTAGTGTAGCGGCAAGCAAGGGTCGAACCCAAGAGAATTGACTGTGAAGCGATTTCCTGTAAATATTGAACTAAAGGGTGTTTAAGTAAATGGTCGCAAGAACGAATGTAAGAAAAGTGTGAATGTCAATCGAGAGAAATATTCAGCTCAGGGAATTCAGTAGTGATTGTTATCATCGACTTCTAAAGATATGATCCTATTCAAACGTTTGGTCACTCCGACAAAGGTAATAACCTAAAGTATCTCGACAAAGGTGATACTAAGCCTAGATTCTACTACTTGTTTCCAAGACAAAGCTTCGACAAGAGTTAATAATCAGAATTGATGAGCGGATAGTTTCACGATAAAGTATACGCTAACCGTGCAATACAATTCATGCAATTTAAGATCCAGAACTTACGATGGAATAGAAACATGCATTAAATCCAAGTCTCAAACATGAATGTCACTAACTGAAAATCCCTAAACTGAAACATAAATTTTGCTACTCATAGTCATAACTGAAAAATACATTAAACTGAAGAGAACGAAAATACTGTTCACGATCACTGTTCACGCCGGAAACACTGTTCACTCTGGAAACACTATTCACCAGAAAAACACTGTTCACGCCAAACTCCAAAATTCCGTTCGGTTGTCTCCTCAAAACCTCTGTCTCCTCACCTCCCGAAACCCTAATTAAAATTGGACTCTAAAAATTGATTTCGGGCCGTGGGCCCGATTGTTGACGTCATCATAAGCTGACCGCGCCCCAAGAAGACATTAGGTCGCGCGCCCGGAGAAGACATTAAGGTCCGGCGCGCGACACTAATGTTCTCTGCCGGCGCCTAACTTACTGCGATGCGCACCCCATTTCCTTCGTTGTTCGATTTTTCCCCTAAAATTACCGTTTTGAGTCGCAAGTCTCTTTTCATGTACTCCGAACACCTGAAATGCAAACAATACTAAGAAGTAACTGTTCACATAAAAACATGTCGAAATAGTTGGGTTTAAACGGTTTAGCGAGTCGTTTAAATACTCCCCATCAAACCACCCCATACTTAAACTTGTTCGTCCCGAACAAAGAACGAAAACAAGACTCGCAACACTCAAAACACTTCTAATATGCCAACAACTCAACATCGAATTTATCCGGGATGTCGTCACTAATCAGTTCATCAACATATACTTACATTCATTCTTCAGTAAAGGTCAACAAGAAAACGTAATGATACATGTTACCTGAGAAATCAAGATGGAATTCAATGGATGACTGGGAGATAGTTCTCTTTAGACTCCTGACTCCATTCTTCAGCTCGAGGTCATAGGCACGCGCAAGCTACGAGGAACTCAACTTTTCTTTTTCTCTTTGGTAAGATAGCTTTTGAAACTTTCTTATTTTGTTTGGTCCGAAGACTTCACTCAACTCGATTGTTTTTCTAAATTTTTTTTCCCTTTCACATTTGACTGAATTTTCCTTTTGAGCTTTGCTCTCCAATGTGAATTGCTTGTCCCCCTCTTTTTTTTCTTTGAACCATTCCAATCATCGCTTTCGAATAACAGCTATGGAGCGCATCCCGCTCTTTCTCATCATCATCCTTTCAGCGCGAGGCAAGATAGGGGTTACCCACCCATTCCCGGTTACTAGGACTAGAGATAGGACGGTTTGTTTTCCCGTCCCACCATCGCATAAACACTGCAATGATGGAGTGAAAGTCTCACCCTTCATAACTTGAAGCGCCAACCTCCACAAACTCAGCGCGTTATGCGACAAATCCCCAGAAGCTTCGAATGCTTGTCAAGTCTCCGTAGGACATTTCTATCAACTCCACATCCTGTAATATCTCAACTCAAAGGAACATATAACATCACGTAATACATATCAAAACCTCATAGCATCGAACATCATCTCATGAAATCACCGCGTCTTCATCGTAGCATACACAAATCTGAATAAAACGTGCCCTAGCTAATACTCATTTATGCTAATAAAGATAAACGTGCAGACAACAGACTCACGGATCGACTTATGCTCAAGGGCGGGTCATGCAACACAACCTAATAACATTAATGACAGAAAAAAAATGAAGAAGCAAGAAAACAGAAACTCCCCTATAACTAGGCAGAGCCGTCTGCGGGTCCGCTGGGGGATGAAGGAGGATCCCGTGCAATCACGTACTCTGGAGGGGTCGGCTGCCCTGGAACCCACCCCGGCGGTGCTGGTACTGGCTGCGTCCCAGGCGGCAAGAAATAATCCAACACCCTATAGGCGTTGAACGCTGCGTCCAACTGCGACTGGGCGAAGGCCGGTGGTAGCTACTCACCATCTCTGGGTGCTCTCCTATGCGCGGCTCTACTGGAGCCGGCAGCTGACGACTCAGCCTGCTCTGTCGCTGCTGGCTGCCTGCGGCGCCTGCCTATCAGTAGCGGGTCATGGAACCTCTGATCCAAATGATAAGACCAGGCAAACTGATCAGGCCGCCGGGGACGAGTCGTGATAGCCCGCATCCCTACAAAAGCCTCCCGCGTGAGAAATGTCGGCGGGATAAGATGGTGCGAGTCCAAGACGGGCTGACCATGCAAACAGCACAACATATAGGTGATAAGCCCTCCGTAGTATATATCTCCACACGACAATCTCCTCTTCCAGAACTTGCCCAACACATCAACAAAATCGAGAGCTAACACACGCATCTCGTATGAGGGAAATTTGTCGCCCCCATTGTCTCGCCCAAAGACTGACCCAGAGAGGAGCTTCTGGAGGTAAAAATAGGCCGGTTCACGAAGAGTACGCGCCTTGCTGGCGCTAGGGCTGTACTCCCTCTCATCCGAAGAGAGGTCTAGCCAAGTAGGGTAAAATCGGGACTCATGCATCGCCCAATTGCAGATATCTACCTGCCATCCAAATAAATCACACAACTACGGTGGGTGAGTGATATAATACTGGCCGCGGTGCCTGTACCAAATACCGAGGTTGTCTGCGCGGCCCACATAGTTAAATGACGCCAGAAACTCCCGGACGTCTTCTACGTCCGTCTCTGATCGGATGGTCAAGAGTTCAGGCCAGCCAGCTCCCGTGAGCAACTGTAATACGCGATCGTATAGTCCGCTAGCTCGTAAGAACTCTTCGTCGACAAAAGTACTAGCACCGCACCGCTTTCGAGAGATCTGTCCGTAAAGTTCCTCGAATGTAGGCTCTCTGTTTGGTGCCATACTGAAAAAAATCGAAACAAGTGCGTATAAGATGTTAGTCAACGCATGTCAGGGAATGGCGCGCCGGAAGAAGACATTAGGGGGCGCGGTCAACGAGTTAATGTCTGCTACCGGCGCGCGCGGATAATGTTCTCACCCGGCGCGCGGTTCCTGCAGATTCAAACGAAAAACAGCCATGAACCCAAATCGATTTCAACCCCCAATACTCAATATGAACACCCTAAATTGAAACCCTAGCACCCCAGAACAGGTATGATTAACCCACAACCACCAAAAACATCCAATATTTCCCGAAATTGTGGATCAAGCCTAAACCCTAAAACTCCCAAAACTTGACAAACATCCAATATTTGGCTCGAATTGAGTGTGGGATGGAATGAAAATGTACCTGGAATGTTTAAGTAGTTGGAGCACGCCCTGATAATATAGTGAAATCGAGATTTCGACCCTGGGGTGTTGAGGAGTGATCGAATGAAAGGAGAGGGGGGAGGCGCGCTCCAACCATTACATAACCCAAACCCGGCGCTCTGGGCATGATGCGCGTCCACTGAATACATTAGCGGCGCGCTACCTTCAGACATTACGGAAGATAATGTATATGTTTGGAGCGGTACGTAATGTTGCTTGGGGACGCGGTACCTCCTGAGATACGCCCTAAATTCGCCTCCAAACAATTCAATCCCTAATGGCATTCTAAAGGGAAGACTCTATGAAACACTAAGTAGACACACACTAAGAATTAAAATGGAAAGAAGAAAAAGGAAAAAAAACATCGAGCTGCCTCCCGCAAAGCGCCTTTGTTTTACGTCGTTGGCTCGACGGTATCTCCACTCAGTTATCGCCGTGGGGCTTGGCTAGCTCGCATTCTTGAGCATCCGGCTGCGGTCCACCGTAGTAATGCTTCACGCACTGTCCATTCACCTTGAACCGGTCGCCATCCCGTGGGTTCTCCAGCTCCACTGCCCCGTGATTGAAAATCCGGACAACCGTGTATGGACCTGTCCATCTAGAACGCAACTTGCCAGGCATTAGTCATAATCGTGATGAATATAAAAGTACCTGCTGGCCAATCTCAAATGTCCGTCGTAGGATGAACTTGTCATGATAGAGATAGAGCTTAGCCCGCGCCTTGTAGTCTGATTGGCTCTCATAAGCCTCTAGGCGCAACTCCTTTAGTTCACTCAATTGTAGCTTGCGTTCCGCCCCAGCCTTTGCCAAATCCATGTTGCACTGCTTAAGTGCCCAGTAAGCCCTGTGCTCCAAATCTACCGGTAAATGGCAGGCCTTGCCATACACTAAACAATAAGGAGAGGTTCCGATAGGCGTCTTGTAGGCAGTCCTATATGCCCACAATGCATCATTTATGCGTAGGCTCCAGTCCTTCCGTGTATGCTTGACCATCTTCTCTAGGATTCCCTTGATCTCCCGGTTAGAAACTTCAGCTTGGCCATTTGTCTGTGGATGATAGGCTGTGGATGAACGTGATATTGTTTGAGCGTGGTAGCCATCATTCTATTGCAGAATTGTGTCCCCTGATCACTGATTATAGCCTTAGGCACTCCATGTCTGCAAAATATATTAGTGCGGAGAAAATCCACTACAGTTTTAGCATCATCACACCGAGTAGCCTTAGCTTCTACCCACTTAGACACATAATCTACAGCCACTAAAATGTATAAATAATCATGTGACGCAGGAAATGGACCCATAAAATCAATGCCCCATATGTCAAACACTTCATCAACGACAATAGGCATCTGAGGCGTCTCATTTTTACCGGATATGTTTCCTACTCTTTGACATCTATCACACAGTTTGCAATGCTCAAATGACCCTTAAAAATATGCGGCCAATAAAATCCACTGTCTAAAATTTTCCTAACTGTTCTTTTAGGGCCAAAATGACCACCACATGCATGTTCATGACAGAAACTAAGCGCAGAAGAAATCTCATCATCAGGGATGCATCTCCTAAGTATTTGGTCTACGCTTATTTTCCACAAAAACGGATCATCCCATATATAATATCTAGCATCATGCTTAAGTTTCAAACATTGGGCTTTAGAAAAAAGAGGTGGGCATTTACCTCCGACTAGGTAGTTCACTATGTGAGCGTATCATGGAGTTTTACCTGTGATGGCATAGAGGTGCTCATCTGGAAATGTCTCAGTAATCTGCGCAGCTTCTTCCTCCCTCACTAATCGACTCAGGTGGTCAGCAACTGTGTTCTCAACTCCCTTCTTATCCTTGATTTCGAGGTCAAATTCTTGCAGCAGCAAAATCCAACTAATCAGCCGCGGTTTAGCGTCCTTCTTCATCATCAAGTACCTAATAGCTGCATGATCAGAGAACACAATTACTTTAGTACCCAATAAATAAGGTCTGAAATTTTCTAAAGCAAAGACAACAGCTAGTAATTCTTTCTCAGTGGTGGAATAATTTCTCTGAGGCGCGTCCAAGGTGCGCGAAGAATAGTAAATGACAACTGGCTTCCTGTCTCCTCTCTGTCCGAGCACTGCTCCCACTGCATAATCGCTGGCATCGCACATAATCTCGAATGGCTGGCTCCAATTAGGTGCTCGAATAATAGGCGCACTAGTTAGCGCACTAGTTAGCGCAATTTTCAGCTCGTCGAATGCCTCCCTGCACTTACCTGTAAACTCAAACGGCACATCTTTCTGCAACAGGTTAGATAAAGGCAGGGCTTTCTTGGAAAAATCTTTAATAAAACGACTATAAAAACCAACATGCCCAAGAAACGATTTAATATCACGCACCGTAGAAGGGTAAGGAAGACTAGAAATCAAATCTATTTTCGCTTTATCAACCTGAATCCCCTCACGCGAGACTATATGCCCTAAGACCACACCATGTGTAACCATAAAATGACACTTTTCATAATTCAGCAATAAATTCATAGACACACACCGTTCAAGTACTCTACTCAAGTTATCTAGGCATGCATCAGAAGTGTCATCATGCACCGTAAAATCATCCATAAAGACCTCAATAAAATTACCAATCATGTCAGAGAATACACCGGTAACCAACCTCTGAAAGGTTCCAGGCGCATTGCACAAACCAAAAGACATACGTCTAAATGCAAAAGTGCCAAATGGACATGTGAAAGTAGTTTTATCCTGGTCCTCAGGCGCGATAGAGAGTTGATTATAGCCCGAAAAACCATCAAGTAAACAAAAATAGGGCTTACCTGCCAGCTTGTCCAACATCTGATCAATAAATGGAAGAGGAAAGTGATCCTTATGCGTCACTGTATTCAATTTCCTATAGTCTATGCACATACGCCATCCATTTTTGACACGTGTAGTTACCATCTCGTCGGCTTCATTTTTCTCAACTGTGATGCCCTTCTTTTTTGGCACCATGTGTACGGGACTTACCCACTGGCTATCTGAAATAGGGTAGATAACATCAACATCTAAAAGTTTTTGTACCTCCTTGCGCACTACCTCCATCATCACTGGGTTCAAGCGATGCTGCGGCTCTCTCAAAGGCTTAGCCCCATCTTCGAGCAGAATTCTATGCATGCACACCACCGGGCTTATCCCTCTTATGTCCCCAAGCGTCCAACCTATGGCCAATTTGTTAGTTTTAAGTACCTCTATGAGCTTCTGCTCTTGCTCATCCTCAAGTCCGCTCTTGATGATCACTAGGAGAGTGTCATTCTCGCCCAAAAATGCGTACTTCAAATGCTCAGGAAGAGGTTTCAGCTCTACAACCGGTGCCTGCACAGAAGAAGGCAACGAAGAATTAGTTTTAAATAACTAAATTTGACTAACCTCATACCTGGGCGTCAGAGGACGAGAAAGATCAAGTTGTGCAAGTATGGCACATATATCCTCGTAGAGAGCGTAAGAATCCTCCTGTGTAAAAATGGCGCTCTCCAATGCTATCCTCAATAGGTCTTCGCTGCTGGTGCTTTGTGTCTCTTGTACCACATCGTCTAACGCATCCAATGCATTTACCGTCGCGTGCTCAGGTGGGTGTTGCATAGCTTTGAATAAATCAAATTTTATCGTCTCGTCTTCCACCTCCATGGTCAGCACACCAGAGTCGCAATCAACCTTCATCTTTGACGTTTTCCAGAAGGGGCGACCAAGTAAAATAGGTGGATCAGCCGGGTCCCTACCATGCATTTTGAGCACGTAGAAGTCAGCTGGAAAGATCAAGTCACCAACCTGCACTAAAACATCTTCTATGATACCTTCAGGTCGCTTACAGGATCTATCAGCCAATTGAATCTTTAGTCCAGGTGGCTTCAAAGGTCCAATACATAATCTCGAATACAAAGAGTAGGGCAAAACCTTTATAGACGCACCGAGATCAAGCATGCAATTTTCAATTCTAATGTTACCAATAACACAAGGGATGGTGAACATACCTGGGTCTCCGAACTTAGGAGGTATCTTTCTCTGAATAACTGCAGAAATGTTAGCGTTAAACATTACCTGCTCAGGTTGAGTTGAACGGTGGCGGTTGGTACACAACTCCTTGAGAAATTTAGCGTAGCGTGGAATCTGTTTAATCGCCTCGAGTAGGGGAATATTAATTTCAACACTTTTGAAGAGATCCCACACTTCCTTGTCGACCAATTGCTTCCTAGGAGCCTTAACCTGCAATGGAAATGGCAAAGGAGGGTCAGTACGGCAAAATTCGGAATTCAAGTCAGGGAGTACCGTGCCGGGAGAAGACGTTATGTCACCGCGCGGACCGTTAATGTTCTCTTCTGGCGTGGAAATAATGTTCTCTTGGGGCGCGGTCCTTGTGTTGACCGCGTCCTCTTCACACTTTGGCACGCGCCTGGAGAAGACTTTAAACCGTCGCGCGCCATAGTAATGTCGTCTTCGGGCACCGTATCCCCTGACTTCGTTTGCTTTCTCGCCTCGTTTGCATCCTTGAGCACCTTCCCTCTCCTCAAAGTCATAGCACTAACATTTCCCTTCGGGTTGGGGACCGTTTGAGATGGTAATTTTCCCTGGTCATTCTTCAACTCATTGACGACCGTGATTAACTGTGACATTTGCTCTGATAACTCCGCAATAGCACCATCCGTCTTCGCTTGGTATTGTTGAAGATTCACTGCAAAATCATTAACGGTTAGTGGGTTATTCTGACCTGGCTGATTATAGTTCTTTCTTTGTTGGTACTGATCAGCGCTGTTGTGACCCTCTTGCTGCTGACGAAACGATGATCGATAATAATGGGTCTGCTGTTGAGGCGCGGTTTGCTCCCTAGGAAATCCACCTTCATTCTTCCAACTGTACCTATTTGCAGCTAATCCAAATTTCCTATGAGGTGGTTTCTTGTTGAAATTCTGATGTCCTCCTAAAACGTTCACCTCTGCTGAACTGTCTTCGTACAAGGATGGACATGAATTAGTCTTGTGGCTGGCAGCACCACAAAATTCACAAGGCTTCACCACATTAGCTTGTCCCACCATCATCTTCTGTATCATGTCCTTCACCTCTTTGATTTCTGTAGCCATCTGATTGTTGGATGAATCTGCCTGTGATACATTCCTTGTTCTGCTCATATCATCCCTTCGACTGGTCTCCTCCCTGAAACGAGCACTCTCAGCGGTCTCATTAATCAAATTACGTACCTCAAACGGTGTCAAGTTTAGCACTGTGCCACCAGCTGCGGCATCCAATAACATACGCTCGAGAGGTCTCAATCCATCCAAAAGATATTCCGTCAACATCCTTTCCGGGACTCCTAAGTTACAGCAGCTTTGCTCCAATGAGTTGAACCTCTCCATGTAGTCATACATCGACTCGCTTGGTCCTTGTTTGATCGTTGGCAGCTCTCTCCTCACTTGAGTCGCTTTAGCCGGAGGGTAATATTTGTCGAGGAATTTCCTTTGCATTTGGTCCCATGTTCTTATACTTCCCGAAGGCAAAGACAAAAACCACGATTTTGCTAAGTCAGTTAAACTCAAAGAAAATACTCTTAGCTTAAACCTGTCCTCCGAAGCTGCGTATGGTCTCAATGTTTGGCAGATTTCGGTGAACTTTTGTAAATGCCTCGTCGCGACCTCTCCCGGTAATCCTCCAAATTTGGGTAAGTTATGCACCACAGCAGTCTTTATCTCAAAATCGTCCTCTTCTGCTCCAGTATTGATGAACCATGGCTGCCTATTGAAGTTTGGTGCAGACAGCTCTCTCATCGTTGGTTCCGGTCTGTGGGCACGCCTGTATGGCTGATGCCCGTAAGGCTACTGCTGCACATATTGCTGAGGCGGTGGGTTAGGCTCATTGAAACCTCCTGCTCGTGCCCATGCATCCCTAGCCAGAAATTCTCTTTCGCAAAGTTCCTTCTGGCGTGCTCTAAATACTCGCTCAAGCTCTTCATAGAATTGTGCAATTTGTTCATCCTGATTTTGTTCGTTGTTTTGGCGGCCATCACCATTAACACTACCTGCGTGCGGCATGCTAGAAAGAGCAATTTACCGCAACACAAAAATAACACAAAAAAAAATAATCAAAAACTAAATATAAAAAGAAAAGGAAAAGAAACTCTTCACTGTAGCAGTTCCCCGGCAACGGCGCCAAAAATTTGACGCGCGTCGTGTGCGCGCCAAACTTGTATTTATATCTCCAAGCTTTTAGCTAGTGTAGCAGCAAGTAAGGGTCGACCCCAAGAGAACTGACTGTGAAGCAATTTCCTATAAATACTGAACTAAAGGGGGTTTAAGTAAATGGTCGCAAGAACGAATGTAAGAAAAGTGTGAATGTCAATCGATAGAAATATTCAGCTCAGGGAATTCAATAGTGATTGTTATCATCGACTTCTAAAGATATGATCCTATTCAAACGTTTGGTCACTCCGACAAAGGTAATAACCTAAAGTATCCCGACAAAGGTGATACTAAGCCTAGATTCTACTACTTGTTTCTGAAATTTCACAGCGTCTCAATTAGGCAGATTTGTGAACAAGCAGTTGCTGCAGCACACTCTTGTTCACTCGGAAATTGTCTCAGCAAACAATTAACAAGACAGAAGTTTGTTCACCCAAATCGGCCAACTGCCTACGTCTGGGGAGGACTATTCTCCAGTCCTCAATCCACTAAACTCGAAGGTCTCCAAGTACACACAGGTACAATTCCACGCAATCTATGCTACTCAACCTTTGTGTGGATCACTTGACACAATCAGAATAGGCTCTGACTTGTGTCTGCACACCCTCTACAAATGTCAATCTAGAATAGCTACAGACTTCTCAAGACTTAGCCTATTCTAAACTACACTCAACTCAGCAGGGTTGCTGTAGCAACTGCTGTAACACACAGCTGAAGCACAATTTGTCCGCGTCGCTCCAAAGCCTTCTGCCGAGCCGTTCGAATGATTCCACGAGCGCTGCACACTCTGGAATACTCCCCCTCACTCAGTGACCACCTGCCACTAGTGAGTACTGCCGCACGACACTTGACCGAGCCACACACCCGTCAGTTCTTCCGCGGCTGCCCTTGATCAACCAACAAGCACTACTGCTCTGAATTGGCTTCCAGATCAAGCTCGAATCAGACTCTGCAAGTCCTGATTCCCTTCTGCTTCTATCACCGCAGCTCTGTGCTCACGCTCTGCTCTCGGGTAATGATCGAAGAATTCGTCCGTCACACACCAAAATTGCTCTCTCTGAATTCTGTGTATGCACTCGTGTATCCCTCAGCTTCGATCAACCCTACTGCTCTAAACCTCTTCTGCTTTAATAGCAGCACCAGCTTTCAGCAATGTCCAGGTTTAGGCAATGTCCCAAAAAGAACACTTATCTCCTAAAATCTAGGAGATTAGATTTGATCTTTACCTTCAATGCAAATCTTCTTCTCTGACTAGTAAACCTCACTGGAAAATACTCCACAACATTTTAGAAATTCTTCAGATGCTCTCCGTAGAGATTCCAGCCCTTCGATACAAGCCCAGGTAGCTGCTGCTTCTCGGACAGATGATGCAGCCAGTTGAACAAGCTCCTGCTATAGCAACCCCTGCTGCAGGTGCTGCTAGTTCACTTCTGCTGGCCTGCTCGTTTACTTGTGCTGTAGCAACTCCTTGTTCACATGTGTTGGTTTTGTCAAACACTGCCATACTACATTATCAGTTTCCACGACAAAGCTTCGGCAAAACTTAATAATCAGAATTGATTAGCGGATAGTTTCACGACAAAGTATACGCTAACCGTGCAATACAATTCATGCAATTTAAGATCCAGAACTTACGATTGTGATGATGCGGTATGGCAGTGTTTGACAAAACCAGCACAAGTGAACCAGCAGCTGAACAAGATGCTACTATAGCAGGAGTCCAGCCTTCGTGAACAAGGTCAGTGAACAAGGAGCAGCTATAGCAGGAGGAAGCTTTAGCAGGAGCTTGTTCAGAAGAGCTGTAGCGTTTGTCCGTGCAGCAGCAATCTGGGTTTTGGAAAGAAGGTGTGGCAGTCCATCTAAGAGTATCAGGAGAGTTTCTAAGTTGCTGAAGAGAATATTCCAGTGGAGATTCCTAGCTGGAGAAGGAGATTTGATTGTGGGAGATTTGAATCTCAAATCAAATCTAATCTCCTAAAAATTAGGAGATATTGATATTGCTAAGGGTATTGCTAAATTCTGATAATGATGGCAGTGGACGCGCCTATATAATGGAGTCTCTTCAGAGCAATGAAGGTTGATCGAAGCTAAGAGAGAAAATACGAGAGTTACACAGAAGTTCAACAGAGAGTGAATCCGTGCGAGCGAATCTTCAATCATCACCAAGAGCAGAGCGTGAGCGCAGAACTGAGGTGATTGAGACACTGAGTGATCAGGACTTGCAGAGTCTGATCACAGCTTGATCGGGAGACCAATTCAGAGCAGCAGTGCTTGTTGGTGTATCAAGGAAGGCCGCGAAGGGATTGTCGAGTGGAGGGACTCGGGCAATCGATCGAAGGCCAGCTCTTGTTAGTGACAGGAGGTCACTGAGTGAGGTGGAGTATTCCAGAGTGTGCAGCGCTCGTGGAATCGTTCGAACGGCTCAGCGGAAGGCTTCGGAGCGACGCAGACAGTTTGTGCATCAGCTGTGTGTTATAGCAGATGCTATAGCAACCCTGCAGATTCTGAGTATTGTTTAGAATAGGCTGAGTTTCGAGGAGACAGTAGCTATTCTAGATAGATATCAGTAGAGGGTGTGCAGACACAAGTCAGAGCCTGTTCTGATTGTGTACGTGGATCCACTTGTGGTTGAGTAGCATAGGTTGCGTGGGTTGTAACCGTGTGTACTTGGAAACATTGAGATTAGTGGATTGAGGACTGACAAGAGTCCTCCCCAGACGTAGGCAATTTGGCTGAACTGGGTGAACAAACCTTTGTCCTTGTTCTTTCCTGCTGAAACAGTTTTCGGGTGAATAAGAGTGTGCTGTAGCAACTGCTTGTTCACTAATCTGTTTTCCAGAGGCGCTGCGAATTTCAGATTGAATAGAAACATGCATTAAATCCAAGTCTCAAACATGAATGTCACTAACTGAAAATCCCTAAACTGAAACATAAATTTAGCTACTCATAGCCATAATTGAAAAATACATTAAACTGAAGAGAACGAAAATACTGTTCACGATCACTGTTCACGCTGGAAACACTATTCACTCGAAAAACACTATTCATGCCAAACTCCAAAATTCCGTTCGGTTGTCTCCTCAAAACCTCTGTCTCGTCAAAACTGCTGTCTCCTCTCGTCCCGAAACCCTAATTGAAATCTGGCTCTAAAAATTGATTTCAGACCGCGGGCCCGATTGCTGACCGTGCCCAAGAAGACATTAGGTCGCGCGCCAGGAGAAGACATTAAGGTCCGGCGCGCGACACTAATGTTCTCTGCCGGCGCCTAACTTATTGCGATCCGCACCCCATTTCCTTCGATGCTCGATTTTTTCCCTAAAAATACCATTTGTAGTCGCAAGTCTCTTTTCATGTACTCCGAACACCTGAAATGCAAATAACACTAAGAAGTAACTGTTCACATAAAAACATGTCGAAATAGTTGAATTTAAACGGTTTAGCGAGTCATATAAATACGCCCTATCAGTCCGCGTCGCTTCAAAGCCTTCTATTGAGCCGCTCGAACTCTATAGAGATCCACACTTCGGGATGCTCTCCCTCACTTAGTGACCGCCTGTCACTAGCAAAAACTAGCCTCCTACAGATTATCCGAGTTCCTCCACTCGACAACTCTCCTGCTGCCTTCCTTGATCAGTGATCGCGCGTAGTTGTACGCGTCAAATTAATCCTTCCTCTTCCACTTAGTACAGCGGTTAGGTCAGGGTCGATCTCCACAGGGAGCAAGCAGATCAGCTTTAACCAGTATCTTATACTTACGAAAATTGGGGGGTGTGAGTGATTGGGTTGCGCTATGCGCGAGTAAACAGTAGTAACGCAGAACTTGCACCAGATGTGCGCAGGCAATAGAGATTAAGTACTATGACTATGAGAAGTATTGGGCAGACAATCCTCTATGAGTGCATTCCTTATCATCGACTCTAAACGGCTATAGTTTGTTTTCACTTGAGTTAGTGTCCGATCAAGGCTTCCTAACATGTGCGCATGTTCCGATCAAAGTTCATGTGCTATTAATTCTTAGAACGAGGCTAAGCAGCTACGAATCCTGTCACGGTAGCAGCTGATTATTCTAGTGTGTTACTCCTAGTTGTCACCGTCAAGCTATTCAACTAGTTTAACATATAACAAACAAGCAACAAGAGTAAGATTGCGGTTCAAGGCTTCCCCTACTCATGCAACGAGCTGTCACCGTATGCACAGAATTAATACAAGCAAACTAACTATGCATTAAGCACAAATCTCAAAGGAAATACTCATAGATTCATGCCCAACCAACACAAAGCATTTAGCTAGACATGCTAGTGATAAACATCATAGAAACAGTAAATAATAACTAGAGTATCTAAGAAAACAGCAGCAAGCAAGTGCGTGCAGGTTGTCGTCTCTCGGCTGGCGCAGTCGGCTAGCGCAGGTCCTCTCAGCAGGTTCGTGTGTTTTTCAGTTCTGCCGCTCTCTCGTGTGTGGCTTGATGCTTTTTGTGATCTCTGATGCTTCTGATGACTTAGCCTTCTTCTCTTTATATACTGCTCAAGAGGCTCATCCTTGGCAACTTCCAAATCTGGTCGTGTCAAGATTAGGAAATACCAATATTCTGCGCATGGCGCACGGCACACTTCGATTAGCGCACTCGGTCCGCGCACCGCTGCTGACTCTCGCCATTTTCTATCCTGTTTGCACTGCTAGCTCCGCAGGCTGATTTTTCGCTCCTTGAACGCTGCCTATTAGCGCGTATCCGACTTAAGCCCTTGTTTTGCCCTGGAATACAAAAACACCGGAAACCAGTAGTCTTGTACACAAAATAATGCACATAAGCAAAGTGTTAGGATCTAAATAATGCGTATAAATAGCTCTATCAAACCCCCCACACTTGCCCTTGTTCGTCCCGAACAATCACTCAAGCACGGATACTATTACCTCTCTGGAGTCTAGCGCACAGTCTTGCGCTTGAGCACGATCTGCACAACTGCTCACCTTGCACTGCTCTATCACCTGCACGCATCTGCTCTCAACAGTTCTAATATAATAATTTCGCTATTCGTTACCTCTCAGCAGGGATGAAGATTATTTCGGATGACTGGGAGATAGCTCTTCATAGGCTCCGGGTTGTCAGCTTCTACTCCGAGGACGGGTATATGATTGATAACGCAAGCTTCGTCCAGTGCGTGATTCTTCCGCGCACTTCCCGGGAACCTGAGCCTTTTTGATGATTTTCTTGTGAACTTGCGCACGCTGGTACTGAGTAGTGCGCATGCTAGTTTCTTTAGCGCACATCATCTGCTGGTATTTTTTCTTGTGTACAGCTTTCTCTGCAATTTCTTACTTTCCAGAACGGTTCCAGTCTCGGCCTTCGGATAGCAGCTATGGAACAACGCTCCGCTCTCCCTCCTTGTTCTATCTTCGCAGGTCAGCGCACGCGTTTACATCCGCGCCCGCCTCCCATAGCTCGACTTTCAGAGGGAAGGTGGTCTGTTTTCCCACCTCGCCATGCTTTGGGTATTCACCTTTGGCATCTGCGTGGCTGAGCGCGCTCTTTTGTTCCGAAGGTCGCGAAGCACCGGCCTCCACTAGCGCTCTCGACCATATACCTCGCCTTCGAAGCAAAAGCGACTAACCGCCTCTCTGGAGCGTTTCTGTAAACTCCACATCCTCTGTAAATCCCAACTAATAGGAGCAGAAAAAACGAAAAATATACTAAAACGGTTGGCAGCAGCACATGCAAGACGAATAGCGCAAAACAAGCTGGAGAGTATGCGCAATCCGCACACAAGCGCACCACTGCTATTATTTTCTTCAACTGAACTAAGCTACACTACCAAGCTCAAAAAAACGTGAAATGTGAATGTAACGCCCCCCCCCCCCCCACACTTAAACAGAGACGTGTCCCCACGACTCATGCTCAAGCGCAACGGAGAGCGCACACATGCATGCAAAAACACTAAAAAAACTATAAAAATAAAAAAAACGTGTAAAAGTAAAACGTATCGGGTTACCTCCCGACAAGTGCCTTTGTTTAACGTCGTTGGCTCGACTATACCTCATTACTTGCGTGAAAGTGTGCCAGCGACCTCCCCCACTCTTGCTCCTGAGTGACCCCGCGCTCGCGCGTGTGTTTCATTCTCCTGAGTTCTGCGCAAAGGATCAAAAGGGTGGTCAGCATGTGATAAATCATAAGTAACGAGGGTAGATGAAGAGGAAGAGGAAATATAAGCAATAGGTCCCAGTTCTCCCTCTGGTGCATCTGGTGGTGAGTCTGGCGCAACAACTTGCGCGTCTGCTATCTCTGGCTTTGCCAATTTAATGTCGCGCGCTGTGCCATCCCAAGGTTCTCCTAAATACCGTTTGATTCTCTGCCCATTGACCTGAAAAAGATGCCGGTGCGCGTTTTCTAACTCGATTGTTCCATAGGGGAAAACCTTGGTAACCGTGTATGGTCCCGTCCATTTGCTGCGCAGCTTCCCAGGCATGAGCTTTAGGCGCGAGGAGAACAACAGTACCTGGTCTCCTGGCTCAAAAGTGCGTCGAAGAATATTCTTGTCGTGAAATGCCTTGGTGCGCGCCTTGTAATCGCGCAGCCCCTCATATGCGTCCAGGCGCAGCTCCTCTAATTCGCTCAGCTCAAATGCGCGCTCCTTACCAGCCTCATCCAAGTTCAGGTTGCATACGCGCAGTGCCCAGTAAGCTTTGTGCTCCAACTCCACTGGCAGATGGCACGCCTTTCCATAGACCAACCGAAACGGTGAAGTCCCAATTGGTGTCTTATGTGCGGTTCGGTATGCCCATAGCGCATCATCAAGGCGCTGGCTCCAGTCTTTTCGCGACGGTCTCACGGTTTTTTCCAGGATGCGCTTTATCTCTCGGTTGGAAACCTCGGCCTGTCCATTCGTTTGAGGGTGGTAAGCGGTGGACGTCTTGTGGCGCACTCCATAATGCTTGAATACTTGCGCCACAACCTTGTTGCAAAAATGCGTCCCCTGGTCGCTGATGATTGCCTTAGGCACTCCGTACCTGCAAAAGATGTTAGTTCTCCAAAAATCAGCGACTGTCTTACCATCATCCTTCCGTGTGGCCTTAGCCTCGACCCATTTGGAGACATAATCCACTGCGACCAATATATACTCGTATCCGGAAGATGGAGGAAATGGCCCCATGAAGTCAATTCCCCAAATATCAAAAACTTCATCCACTAGAATCGGCGTCTACGGCATCTCATTGCGCGTTGATATGCTCCCTGTGCGCTGGCACCTGTCACAAATCTTGCAGTAGTCATATGCGTCTCTAAACAGGCGCGGCCAATAAAATCCGCAATCCAGGATCTTCCTGCTTGTGCGCTCTGGACCGAAGTGTCCTCCACATGCGCATGACAAAACATTAAAACAGAGTTAATTTCATGGTCAGGCACGCAGCGCCTTAAAATCTGATCAGGTCCTATTCTGAGCATATATGGATCATCCCAAAGGTAATGCTTGGACTCATGTTTCAATCTCATGCATTGGGTTTTATTGAAATGAGGAGGAAACGTACCTGTGACCAGGTAATTCGCAATGTGCACATACCATGGTACCTTACCTGTCAGCGCCATCAGATGCTCGTCAGGGAATGTCTCCGTGATCTGCCCTGGCTCCTCCTCTTTCACGATCCTGCTCAGGTGGTCAGCAACTGTATTCTCCGTGCCCTTCTTATCCTTAATTTCCAAGTCAAATTCCTGAAGTAGGAGCACCCAGCGCATCAGGCGCGGCTTAGTCTCCTTTTTGGACATTAGGTAGCGGATGGCTGCGTGGTCTGTGTAGATGACGACTCTGGTGCCTAGAACATATGCGCGGAACTTCTCTAGCGCAAAAACGATTGCCAGAAGCTCCTTCTCCGTGGTGGTGTAGTTCCCCTGCGCAGAGTCCAGTGTGCGCGATGCATAATAAATGGCATGCGGCTTCTTGTCCACGCGCTGTCCCAGGACTGCACCTACTACGTAATCACTTGCGTCGCACATCAGTTCAAATGGTAGGCTCCAGTCTGGCGCACGCATTACTGGCGCACTTATCAGCGCCTCCTTCAGCTTATCAAACGCGGCCCTACACTCATCAGTAAAGTCGAAGCACACATCCTTTTGCAAAAGGTTAGACAGGGGTATACAAATTTTAGAAAAATCCTTTATGAAACGCCTGTAAAACCCAGCATGCCCAAGGAATGATTTCACATCGCGCACGTTAGTGGCGTAAGGCAGATTAGAAATAAGATCTATTTTAGCTTTGTCTACCTTGATCCCCTCCTGTGAGATAATGTGTCCTAGTACTACACCATGCGATACAATGAAATGACATTTTCATAATTGAGCACTAGGTTCTTTGAAATGCAGCGCGCTAAGACCTTATCAAGATGAGTTAAGCATGCATCAAAAGTACCTCCATACACAGTAAAATCATCCATGAACACTTCTATGCATATACCAATCATATCAGATAAAATGCTCATGACTAGACGTTGGAACGTACCTGGCGCGTTACACAGCTCAAATGACATGCGCCGAAACAAAAACGTACCGAACGGGCAGGTAAACGTGGTCTTCTCTTGATCCTCCGCAGCTATGGGTATCTGATTGTACCCTGAATATCCGTCCAAGAAACAAAAATAGGGCTTTCCTGCTAATCGATCCAGCATCTGGTCCATGAAGGCTAGCGGGAAATGGTCCTTGCGCGTGACTGCGTTAAGCTTCCTGTAGTCGATGCACATGCGCCATCCAGTTTGGATGCGCTTGGGAACTAGCTCGCCGTGCGCATTCTCTTCTACGGTGATTCCTCCTTTCTTTGGCACCACGTGCACTGGACTGACCCATTTGCTGTCCGAGATCGGGTAAATGACTCCTGCGTCAAGCAGCTTAAGGATCTCCTTCTGTACCACCTCCATCATATTCGGGTTCAATCTGCGCTGAGGCTCCCTGGATGGTTTGGCACCATCTTCCAATAGAATCCTGTGCATGCATACGTCCGGGCTCACTCCGCGCAGGTCAGCAAGTGTCCATCCTATAGCGCGCTGGTTCTTGCGCAGCACCTGCTGTAGTCGCGCCTCCTGCTCCTCTTCTAAACCTTTCTTTATGATCACTGGCAGGGTGTCTTCGTTTCCCAAAAATATGTATTTGAGGTGCTCTGGGAGTTGCTTCAGCTCGATCTTGGGTGCCTGTTCAATAGAGGGCAAGATTTTATTGGCAGTGCAAACATGAACTATATTGTGTACCTGTCTGAGTGCTGGTTCAGCACTGCTCAACTCGTCCTCCTGCTCCTCCAACTCTGCCTGTGTCAGTGTCTCAGGTCCGTCTATTGCGCTCACACACTACGCATCTGCAACCAAATCATCTATGCTGTCCATTGCATGCACTGTGGCGTCCTCATGAGGATGCTGCATCCCTTTAAATATGTTGAAGTGGATTTCTTCGCCGTCAACTTCCATGGAGAGAGTGCCCCTCCACACGTCTATCTTCGTGCGCGCGGTCATCAGGAATGGTCTGCCCAACAGGATCTGCGCACTGCCTTTGCTCGACTCACCCTCCATTTCCAGGACGTAGAAATATGCTGGGAACACCAGCTCTCCTACTCGAACGAGAACGTCCTCGATCATTCCCGTAGGTTGCTTGCACGACCGGTCTGCTAGCTGAATGGTGAGACTTGCAGGCTTTAGTGGTCCAAGGCGCAATGACACAAACAAGGAATAGGGAAGCACATTTATAGATGCGCCTAAGTCAATCATGCAGTTACTCACTATGGTCCTACCTAAAGTGCATGGAATAGTGAACGTACCTGGGTCTCGGCACTTAGGTGGTACCTTATGTTGCACGATAGCTGAGGCCTGTGCATTTAGCATTACCTGTGCGCACTCGCCTTTCCTCTTGTTTGTGCACAGCTCCTTTAAGAATTTGGCGTACCTGGGGATCTGCCGAACTGCTTCAATAAGGGGGATGTTTATTTCCACCTTGCTGAATAACTCATAGAGCTCCTTATCGAGCGCTTCCTTTCTAGCCAAGGGTGCCTGCACAGAAAAAGGTGCAGGTATGTTAGTACGATTTATGTCCTTGTTTTTTGATTGTGCTATACCTGGCGCCTCGCCCTGCTGACTTGTGGCTGGCGCTTCTGGTTGCGCATCAGGCTCTGCTGGCGCTGGAGCTTGCGCAACTGGGTGCTCGGGCGCCTTCGCGGTCTTTTCTGTCTCGACCGTGCGCCCAGTCCTCAGGGTCACTGCATTGACTCCTCCTTTGAGGTTCTGAATCACTTGCGAAGGCAGGTTGCCATCGTTCTTCTTTAGCTCATACACCGTGGTAGCGATCTGTGATAGCTGCTTTTCAATGGACTCGTACCTCTTGTCATACTTCTCATCATTCTTGCGCACTGTGTCTGCTAGTTGCCCCACGATATCTTCCAAGGATTGCCGCGGCTGCTGGTTGTTCTGCGCCGGTGCGTCAGTGCGGCGATGCGGTGAATTGTAGGGCGCAGCTTGTTGCCTGTGGTGCGCGCTGATCCGTGGACTGCCTCTGGAAATTATTTTCCTCCTTCCATCTGAACCCATATGCGGCTAGTCCAAAGCGCGGCTGATTCTGCCTCTGCATCCCTCTATTATCCCATCCTCCTAAAGCGTTGACATCTCCTGATTCCTCGAAAAGGGTGGGACATTCATCAGTTTTGTGCTCGGTGGACCTGCAGAATTCGCATGCCTTTGGCGCAGCTGGTTGTGCGCCTTGCGCACTCATCAACTTCTGCTGCATACCCTTCATTTCCTTGATCTCAGCGCTTGTTTCTACCTGATGCACAGAACGAGCACGACTATTTTCAAGTGTTAGCTGATGTCTTACCTGTCCAGCAGAGTCTTCTATCAGCTGCCACGCATCCTCTGGGTACATGTTGCAAATGTCGCATCCTGCGCATGCGTTCAATAGTCTCAGCTCCATGGGTAGCAATCCATTCAGAAAATTCTCTATCAGCACATTTTGGGGCAGGCCGTGATTGTAGCAGTTGGCCTCCAGCTCCCTGAAACGCTCGTAATACTTTGATAGTGATTCTCCTGCGCTCTGCCTAGGTGTGGCCAGCTCCCTCCTGAGTAGCGCGATCTTGGCTGCTGGATAGAACTTGTCCAAAAACTTCTTCTGCAGCTGCTCCCATGTGTGAATTGATCCTGCGGGTAAGTTCATCAGCCAATGCTTGGCCGTATCACACAGTGAAAATAGGAACGCCTTCATCTTCAGCGCTTCATCGCTCTCCCCTTCGGCCTTCATGTTCTCGCAAATGACTAGGAACTCTCGCACATGCTTGACTGGGTTTTCATTGTTCATCCCGTGAAACTTGGGCATGTGATGAATGAGCGAGCTCCTTATCTCAAAATGACCGTCTGGTGGAAGCACTATGCACCATGGCTGGTTAACCGTGAGTGGGGCTGACATCTCGCGCACTGTTCTGCGTCGCGCAGCTTGTCGCGCGGGTGGCGCATGGTACACTTCAGCGGCCATCCTCGCTTCAACCTCGCGCTGCACTTCCTCTCTGAACAGGGCTGCGCGGTTATGTGTCCTCGCCTCCTCTTGAGTTCTGTCTCCTAGGTTATCTCCAACGACACTGTTATCCTCCATGACCTGTTCTAAACCTTAAAGAAAACGAAATCAAGAGGCAACGAAGCTGTTGCGTCTGTCAGTGCGCAACTAGAATCTGCGCAGCGCAACTGTTTCAAGGTTGCGCAGGCTGATGTTGATTGCGCGCTGTCAGAAACAACAACGAGAAAACTAAACAAACTGAAATACTAGCTACTATAAAGAAAAACTCAGACTAGTTTAAACTTAGCTGTGTTGCTCCCCGGAAACGGCGCCAAAATTTGATCACTCGTCGTTGTACGCGTCAAATTAATCCTTCCTCTTCCACTTAGTACAGCGGTTAAGTCGGGGTCGATCTCCACAGGGAGCAAGCAGATCAGCTTTAACCAGTATCCTATAATTACGAAAATTGGGGGGTGTGAGTGATTGGGTTGCGCAATGCGCGAGTAAACAGTAGTAACGCAGAACTTGCACCAGACGTGCGCAGGCAATAGAGATTAAGTACTATGACTATGAGAAGTATTGGGCAGACAATCCTCTATGAGTGCATTCCTTATCATCGACTCTAAACGGCTATAGTTTGTTTTCACTTGAGTTAGTGTCCGATCAGGGCTTCCTAACATGTGCGCATGTTCCGATCAAAGTTCATGTGCTATTAATTCTTAGAACTAGGCTAAGCAGCTACGAATCCTGTCACGGTAGCAGCTGATTATTCTAGTGTGTTACTCCTAGTTGTCACCGTCAAGCTATTCAACTAATTTAACATATAACAAACAAGCAACAAGAGTAAGATTGCGGTTCAAGGCTTCCCCTACTCATGCAACTAGCTGTCACCGTATGCACAGAATTAATACAAGCAAACTAACTATGCATTAAGCACAAATCTCAAAGGAAATACTCATAGATTCATGCCCAACCAACACAAAGCGTTTAGCTAGACATGCTAGTGATAAACATCATAGAAACAGTAAATAATAACTAGAGTATCTAAGAAAACAGCAGCAAGCAAGTGCGTGCAGGTTGTCGTCTCTCGGCTGGCGCAGTCGGCTAGCGCAGGTCCTCTCAGCAGGTTCGTGTGTTTTTCAGTTCTGCCGCTCTCTCGTGTGTGGCTTGATGCTTTTTGTGATCTCTGATGCTTCTGATGACTTAGCCTTCTTCTCTTTATATACTGCTCAAGAGGCTCATCCTTGGCAACTTCCAAATCTGGTCGTGTCAATATTAGGAAATACCAATATTCTGCGCATGGCGCACGGCACACTTCGGTTAGCGCACTCGGTCCGCGCACCGCTGCTGACTCTCGCCATTTTCTATCCTGTTTGCACTGCTAGCTCCGCAGGCTGATTTTTCGCTCCTTGAACGCTGCCTATTAGCGCGTATCCGACTTAAGCCCTTGTTTTGCCCTGGAATACAAAAACACCGGAAACCAGTAGTCTTGTACACAAAATAATGCACATAAGCAAAGTGTTAGGATCTGCATAATGCGTATAAATAGGCTCTGTCAATCAGACAACAAGCACTTCTAGCTCTGAATTGGCCTTCTCTGATTAAGCATTGATTAGACTCTACAAGTCTTCAATCAGCCTTTGCTCTGTGCTCACACTCTGCTCATGGTGATGATCCAAATCTCCGAACGATTTTCTGATCTCTCTCTGCAGTCTCAGGTGCTTAGATTCGCTCTTTTTTCCGATCGATACCTCTGCTTTGCCCAGTCGATCACTAAAATAAACTCCGTGAGTACCCAAATCAACTTTAGGAAGTTCCTCAAAGATCACAACAAAATCATATCTTCTACTTTGTAGGAGATTTAATTTTCCAATCAAATCTTCAAGATGTGGCACACAGAATCTTCACTGGGGATATTCTGAGAATATTTGAAAGCCACTCGTTGTACTGCTACTTCATAACTGGGCAGATTGTTCATTGCGCCAAAACTGCTGCACTGCTGCTACAACTCCTGTTGTAGCAACTGCTTATACGTTGAGCTTATGTTGAGAGTGAGCTGAGATTCTAGATAGATTAAAAGTAAAGGTTGTTCTAGCAGAGGCTGAGAACTGGTCCCTGTGTACTTTAACTAGTTATAGTAGAATCTTGGGAACTGGAGAGAAGTCCTCCCCGGACGTAGACATTGGGCGAATTGGGTTACCAACATGCGTGTGCGCTTTAAGTTTCTGTCTTAGCTACATTTTCCGCAAGCATCATAATTAGTTGCTATAGAAACCTGATTGACCTTGAGACCAGAAACACATCAATTTCACAAACCACGACAAGGCTTTACCGTCCAATCACATTATTACAACACTAAGCTTCTCCGGTTCTATCAGCCCGTTCATTAGGTAGTAGCGCTCCTCTCGGGTGCACCCAACCTCGAACATTGTCCACCTGGAAGATGGGTATCTCCAGCTTCCGATCCATAAGCTGTGTTGTTCTAGCTAGGTTCCCCGTCAAACTCCATGTGCTATCCCATAAAAGGGTTACCATACTATGGCTGTCCAAGCATGAAAATCTTCCTAGAATACCCTTGGTTGTTACCGCTATAGTGGCCATGTTCTTTAGGGAAGGCCGAGCTGAAATGGTTCTTTCCCTCGTATCTCGATTGACTCACATGCATGAAGGTTTGCATAGGATCTGTGATGATCCCATGGAACTTGATTCTTTCCCTATGACAACTTTGGCCCGGTAGAGCTTGGGAAATGGAGGAATTCGTTGATTTTAACTCATCGTTGCTTGCCGTTTTGGTTGGCTCACTAGAACAAGGTTTGTCAGACTTCTCCAAGAGTTTGATCACCAATTGGGTCAGGTGGGCTAAGCTTCCTTGGCTGGCTTCATTGGAAAATCTTTGGCTCCTTAATGTTGTTCTCGATGTTCCCCACTTTAACATCAAGAGCTGTCATGCGTTCCTCTAATTCTTCTGCTCTTGTTGTCACCATTTTAACACAAGAATCGAACTTCTATAAGGCCAATATGACATAGACCCAAGAAATAAAATATGTTTATTTAATAGAAAAACGTAACGGAAGCTAACTTATGGGGAAGAGGTGAAGGAAAGATGATACAATGGCTAAATATGCCTAATACCTCCTTTTACTGAAGGATTATTGAGGCCCAAGGCAAATGCTTGACTACTAATCTACTATGACCAAGATAAACTCTCTTTGGATGATTTCTTGATGAGAAACAATGCTACCAATGTCCCTTTATATAGCAGCTTGTCCAGCCCCTTTGCCTTTTAATGACATGTATTGATAAGGCGCTTTAATGGCTTGGACCCTTGACTTGCCTCTAATAACAGTCCATCTTCATTGTGCATCTTCAACACGCCTTCACCCTCAGTCAGGTGGACAACAAGATAGCATTTAATGCGGGCTGAGATTGTTCTCTATGTTCTTATGGGCTTTCGACACAAGCAGCCCATGCGTTCTTGGCCCGAGACCGGTCCCACAAGCTGATTGGAACTGCCCCATAACTACCCCATGATGGAGCGTATTTATACGCTCCATTGAGTTATTTATTCCCATAATTTTATTACATTTTGTGTGAATCGATTACTCTTTTGTAGTGTTTTCGTATCGCAGGAATGTTCAAGATCGCATTGGAATTTATCGCATATTTGAAGCATTCATCCAAGTTCAAGAAGTCAACAGCAGTCAATGTCAAAATCAGCTGGTTCAATCAGAAATCAGGACCGGTTCAATCAGACGTGGTTCATTATGGTTCAACCCCAAAACCCTAACCCAAAAACATGGACAAATTAGGAAAAGAATCATCTCTTTTAAACTTGACATTTGGGGACGACACTATTGATGGACTGTTCACGACAGTGGAGGAGCTCTAGAGAGAAGCTGCTGGAAAAGTCGCCGGAATTTACTGTTCACGGCCGGCGGTTACTGTTCACTGTTACCGTTCACTGTACTGTTCACTGTTACCGTTTATTGTACTGTTCACGACCGGAATTACTATTCACGGCCGGATTATACTATTCACCGAATTTCATTTTAGTTCAGTTTTGTTCTACTTCAGTTTGTAGCTACTTAACCTAGTTTCTATTGTATTCCATGGATATGATGAGTAGCTAAGTCAATATTTCAGTTTAGGGTTTGCATTGCAATAGTTGGTTTGAGGTCAATGAATACATGATTTGAGCTATGGATTTGCTGCCCTTGTATGAATGAAACGAATGCTTTGATTGATAATTTAGTGCAGCTTAGCGGTGAGCTAGATTGATATCAATTGTGTTACACTTGACTTGATTGCATTGTTGGGGAAAACCTAGCGGTAGAACCAATTTGTGGTATAAGTCGAGTAACTATTGAACTTGTTCGAAGGCCTAGCGGTTAAGAATAGGTAGAATTTGATTGTCGACATATCTTTAGCGGGAATGTTGGACTGAGGCAGAATTCATTAGTTTATGCATGTATTCGATCGATGATAACTAGTTGCACTGCACTCCCCGAACTGATTTTCTTTGAATTGATTTCCTCAGTTGTGTTCCTTTTTCTGTGACTTTCATTAGAACTCTGTCTTACTTGCTCTCTTTGGGTTCGACCCTGCTTACCGCTTGCTAGTGTGTTAACAGGAGTTACAAATTCAAATTTGAGGCGCACGACGACGCGCTGTCACCCCATCAGCCCAAGAGTTGGATCCCTTATTCCTCTCCCCAAGGCCTCCTTATATAAGAAGCCTGAGTCTGAAATCAGGTTTTTCTCATCCATTGTTGATGTTACTTGCTTTGTTTTGCCACGGATTAACTTAGTTGCATATTGCCAACGCACTAGGTGAAAAGGATTGAATGAGACATAAGACTTGAAAACAAATAATATTCGGTAAGCAATAGAAGAAATAATCATTCAAAATCTCGACCGATCAAAACACTCCACACTTAAATTTGTTTGTCCCAAACAACTACAAAACATAAGTCAAGTAAATTAGTTCATTTTAAGTACTCACTCAAAATGTTAAGTAATTTATTATTATCTAATTTGGCATACAATAAAGAATAAGAACTTAAACTACTCTAACTCATATTCATTGGGATCATGCATGCATTTAGCATATGCATTAAGTATTTGAATCCTTAGTCTACCCTAGTGTGCTATGGGTTATGGCATTCGTTGACAACGTCTACAAGTTGTTCTTGCGGGATGCTACAGTAATCTCTGAAGGCAATAGCTGCAGCATCTTTAAGACATTCAACCCTGGACTTTAAGCCAACTGGCCAGAGTCTAGGTTTGATGTCCGAGGAAAGTCTCCTAATAGTTTTAGGAATTTCCCTTAGCATCCGATTATCCAAATCAACTCTCAAAGCTTGAGTTAAAGATATGGTTCTAAAAAGGTTTTAGAAAGAAGGTTGTTACAATCATACCTTAAAAAACTTCTATGAGCTAGGAATAGATCGGAACTGCCAAAAAGAGTTTATAAAGAGTTCTAAAATTGCTAAGATCATTATCCCCGTGGCCTACAGGTATATAAGGGAGCATTGCCCGCAATGAGAAGACACAACTCATACACATAAGCAATAGCAAGAGCTAGAAGCTAGAGCACAGAGATAGAGAGTTGTTAGTGCATGAGCGGAGAGCGATCATGACTAGTTGAGTCTGATCCATCCTTGATCATCAGAGTTCAACTGGAGTGAAGCCTCGTTGAAAGATCAAGTACAAGTCTTTGAAGAATCGTCGCGGGTAAATCTGTCACGGATGATCGGAGCGCAAAGTAGAGTTCCGCTCAGTTGATAGTCTATCACTAATCAAGGGGGAGCATCATCAGAGTCAGGAAAACTCTTAGAGGTCAGACTACTCAGCCGGAAGAGCTTGGAGAGTCGTGGACACCTGCTACTGAAGCAACTTGTTCTAGTAGGTTGTTTTAGCATCCTGTCATTGCACATTGTTATAGAATAAGCTAAGTTTGTGTGATCAGACTCAGCTAAGATTCTAGCTAGGTTAGAAGTAAAGGTTGGTCATGCATAGGCTGAGATCTGGTATCCTTGTACTTTAACCGTGTATAGTGGAATCCTGAGGACTGGAGAGAAGTCCTCCCTAGATGTAGTCAGTGGCCGAACTGGGTACACAAATTGTTTGAATCTTTCAGGTTTGGTCGTCACAAGTTATTTATGCAAGTGTCGCAGTAGGTTGCTATAGCAACCTGTTGGATCAAGACACTAGCAACGCATCAAATTTCATTTTTGGTGAGTTTTTTTTGTGTGAAGATTTTTCATATGAACGAATAGCCACAAATACCTAAATGTAACTATCTGAAGAATATATACAATTACTTTAATCGAACATATAAAGGAGCTTCACATAAGCTATAATAGAGTTTTAATCAAACTTATTAACGAGCACATTGTTCGACAATATAAATGAATCAAACACCCTTTGCTCATACTTGGTTCATTTATTTATCAAACTTCAAAATATTGTTCAAGTTTGGCTCATTTATTATCGAACATGGTATTGACAGAATTTGTATGCGAGTGGCTCACAATTACATTGGCCCGCTACACCTATAATTTGGAGCATTTTGAAAGCTACAAAGACCGACTTAGGTGATTTGGTTATTATTATTAGCTACAAATTGAACCAAATCAACTCGCAATACCTCTGATTTCTAGTATAGTTCATAAATGTTCGATTTAGGAAAAATTCTCAAATTTACCTTAAGGTAATTTGCTTCCCAATTTGTTCGACTATATAAATTCATTTCCGAAATGCCTTTCTTTTGTAAAAACGCTTTTGACAGCAGAGCTTTTAGCTAAAAGTGCCGTTATCGAAGCACTTTGAGCACAGTTTGACACTGACGTGTGCTTGACAAAAGAACTTAAAAGTAAAAGCATTTTCTAATGCTTTTATTAGTTAATTGAGAAGATCATTGGTAAAAAAAATACAGAGCTTCATCATTCATAGGCACTTCACAATTCACTTTCAGCGCTATTGATGTGTGGAAATCTGTGAAGGTGTTTTGTTGAGGTATGACATCCTTGATAAAACTGCACAAGAAACTCAGAGAGGATTCTGAGTTTGAAGAACACAGAGAGAGACGGACGGAATTGGCAGAGAGTGCTAGAGAAGTCGGCTACAAAAGTTACAGCAACACAGTACAAGAATCTGTTATAGCACTCTGTGGACCACAAGATCTGAAGCAAACTGGGCAAAAGGCAAAAGACAGATTCTGCTATAGCAACCCGTGGTGATCCACAAGAGCTAAAGCAAACTGGGCAAAAGACAGATTTTGCTATAGCAACTCGTGATGATTTGAAGCGATAGCAGAATGGCCGAGAAGCTTGAAGATGCACGGAGAAAGTCCAAAAAAGTGCTGCCATTGTCTCAAAGGTTCAAGAAGCTTTGCAAAAGTCATCAAGTGTCCAACAAACGTCAGGCATGAATTGTTCCTTAAAGATAAGGTTTCAAAATTCTAATTTTAGAAAATTAAATCTCAACAAACTCTGAAGATCTTGAGATAGATCTTGGACTGCCAAAAGGAGTTTAGAAAGTGTTTCTATAATCCTTCATGGGCTGCCAATATATAAGGGTAGAGCACCCGTGGCAGAATGATGATGCAATAGAGATGTTGCTAAAGAATCCTCAGAGAATCCAGAAGAAGAGTTTGGAGATGATGCAACAAAGGCAAAGCATGAAAGCTTCTTTGAAAGAATACATGGAAGCTATGGAAAAAGACTGAGCAGCAGAAGATCACTAGGAAAGTGATGCTGATGGAGAATTTACAGAAGCCACAATGAAGCATAGAGGGAGGATATTCTAGCCAATTAGCAAAAATAGGGTCAGAAGAAAAAGTCAAGAAGGAAGAGTCAGAGGATGGTGCATCAACCTCAGTATCCACAAGTCTAATGACCAAGACTGAGGAGATGAACTTATGACATAAGCGGATGGCTCTGGGGTTATGTGAAGTTCTAGAATAGGTTGCTATAGCAACCTATGGCAACAAAAGACAATGTACAAGGACTCTTGTCATTTATGACAAAAAGGGGGAGAGGAAGTTTTTTTTGTTGATATAATTTCACATGTTTTGTCAGTCGACCTTTGAGAGAGAAGAGAAGCCCCTACTGTGGTTTTGTCAAAAATGCTAAGGAGGAGATTGTTGAAGTATGACATCCTTGACAAAACAGCCACGTAAGAAGATGCTACAGCATCCTGTGAAGTCAGAGGCTGAAGCATGTTCTACAGATTGACAAAACAAGCGAAAGAAGATACTATAGCTTCCCGTGGCAACCGAAGCTGAAGCAAGCTATCTAAAGACAACTACCAGCAGATACTATAGCATACCATGAAGACTCAAGTTATATCAGAGTAGCCGATCAACATGGAGCCGCACAGAGAGCGTCTAGAGGATTGCTGCCGGCGTCGCAACAAGTCAGGAAGTTTCCTAGTTGATCAGAGGTCTTCATCAAGCGCTCGAAAGAGACTGTATGAAGAACCTGACAAAGCTGCCATAGAAGGAGTATGAAGATAATCTTGGATAGCAGAAGAGTCCTTGGGTTTTGTCAAAATTACGAGGAGATTGTTGAGGTATGACATCCTTCACAAAACTGTACAAGAAACTGCTACAACACTCCTTGAAGATTTGCAGCTGGAGACAATCTGAGGAATGACAAAATATCAACAAGTTACAACAACTTCGTACTAGAAGTTGCAATAGCATCCTGTACGCACGGGAGAAGAGCAAAGACTACGAGGTAGTTTTGCTAAGTTGTGTTGAGCGCAAAGAGGGGATCAGAACTCGCTGAGTATAATCTAGCATTGATCCACCAAACTCAACTGGAGAGTAGCTCGTTGAAGGATCAATCAATTGCTTCGAAGAACAACTGCGGACAGGTGCTGTTGCAGAGTGTTTAAGAGCTAAGTGACTCTCCATGATAGTGACAGGCGAGCATTAATCAAGGGGGAGAGGATTCTGAGTTGGAGGAACTCAGAGAGAGACGGACTAATTGGCAAAGAATGCTAGAGAAGTCGTCTACAAAAGTTATAGTAACACAGCACAAGAACCTGCTATAGCACTTTGTAGACCACAAGAGCTGAACCAAACGGGTAAAAGGCAAAAGATAGATTCTGCTGTAGCAACCCGTGGTGATCCACAAGAGCTGAAGCAAACTAGGGAAAAGACAGATTCTGCTATAGCAACCCGTGATGATTTGAAGCTATAGCAGAATGGCCGAGAAGCTTGAAGATGCACGGAGAAAGTCCAAAGAAGTGCTACCATTGTCTCAGAGGTTCAAGAAGCTTTGCAAACATCATCAAGTGTCCAGCAAACGTCAGGCATGAAGTATTCCTTAAAGATAAGGTTTGAAAATTCCAATTTTAGGAAACCAAATCTCAACAAACTCATAAGATCTTAGGATAGATCTTGGACTGCCAAAAGGAGTTTAGAAAGTGTTTTTATAATCCTTCATGGGCTGCCAATATATAAGGGTAGCGCCTCCAAGGAACACACACACACAAAGCTAGATAAGCTGTCGACAAAAGTTACAGCAACTCTGGTACATAGATTGCTGAAGCATTTTGTGTACTGCACATTGTAATAGGGTAGGCTAAGTCTGAGTGTCATGGTTGTAGCTATCCTTTACTGGAAGTGTGTAGGTAGCACGAAGAAAGTCTGTGTGATCAGTCTGCTAGCTAGTCTAGGAGGTTAGACTAAGCGAAAGATTTCAACTAGGTGAGAAGTAGAGGTTAAAGTCCTTTGCACTTTAAGGATTGGAGTGTAATCCTCCCTAGACGTAGGAAAGTTGCCGAACTGGGTGAACAAATTGACTGTGTCTTTCTTATTCATCAGAAGAATAATTTTCGCAGGTGAGTGTTACACCTGAAGCTGTAACTCGAGATCAGCATCATATTCAAATTTTATGTTTGAACGGGCAAGTAATCAAATGGGTTAATGCAATGTGAAATCGTGTGTTTGTGATTGATCTTGTTCCAGTTAATCTGCAATTCGATTGGAACAAAGTTAGTGCGGAATGTAAAAGCAGACCACACGGTATGTTACCGAGTTCGGCAGAACAACCTACGTCGGGAGACTTGTCCAAATCCAAGGAGAGCAATTCACTATGAGAGTTCAGTGTACAAAGTACAATGCTTATCGAGACACACCCAAGATCAAGCAAACTTACTTTTACAGCTCTAGTGAGCACAAACTAATCACCGAGTTTGTTATTGCCTCTCCTCTACCACCAACGATCTTTCTGCAAAAGACCTGAGCTTTCCACCCTTACCAGTGACTGCCGCAATAATGGTTGAAATCTTTGCAACATCTCTGAGATGCAGATTTGTGTACAAGCAGTTGCTATAGTACACTCTTGTACAGACAGATCTCGTGCAACAAAATAAAACAATGACCAAGAAGTTGATCACCCAGTTCGGCCAAGTGCCTACCTCTGGGAAAGACTGAACCTCAGTCTTTTAATCCACTATGCTCAAGGTCTTTTGTACAACACGGTTCGACACCACGCAACCTATGCTACTGAACCTTAGCTAGTACCTCGATTACAATCAGAACAAGCTCTATTTGTGTCTCAACCACCTACACTTCTATCAATTCAGAATAGCTACTGACCCGACTAACTCAGCCTATTCTAATTAACACAGAGTCTCCGTAGGTTTGCTATAGCACACAGCTGATGCAAGTATTGTCTGAGTAGCTCCAAAGCCTTCCGCCGAGCAGTGACAATTCTTCCACGAGCGCTGCACACTCTGGAATGCTCCCCCGCACCTAGTGACCTCCTATCACTAGGGAAACTAGGTTTCCTGCGAATTGCCTTAGTTCCTCCACTCGTCAATTTCTCCGAGGCCTGCCTTGATCAACCAACAAGCAATCTCTACTCTGAATTGGCTTCCCAGATCAAGCACTGATCAGACTTTGCAAGTCTCGATCACATTCAACTTCAATCACCACAGCTCTGCACTCACGCTGTACTCTTGGTAATGATCGAAGCTCTGCTCGCACACAATCTCCCTCCGTTGATACTCAGTGTAGGCTCTCTGTGTTTTCATTCTCTGCTTCGATGCCTTGAACCTCTGCCCAACTTCCTTTAAATAGGAACTACCAGTTCCATCAATATCAATTTTTAGAAATTCCTCTAGGCAGCAATATCTCCTAATTTGTAGGAGATTAGATTTGATTTGAAAATCAAATCTTCCACAATCAAATCTTCACCCTGGAAACGAAATCTTCACTGGGATATTCTTTCTGAATATTTAGAAGCTCCTCGTTGCTCGTTGTTGAACTGTCAAGCGATTTCTCCGAAGAGCCAAACTTCTGTTGCAGAATAGTTGCTATAGCTTCCTGAGACAGCTCCCACTATAGCAGCAGCTTGTTCACTGGGCTTGTTCACGAGTGCCGGTTTTGTCAAATGAATGTCATTCTGCATTATCAATCTCCCCCTTGGCATTTTGACAAAACCCCTTGGCCACGGATAACTTTCCAGAAAAAAGACGAAATTGTTAAAACTATTAACATACTTGTTCGGCCACACTCGGCCTTGGGATTATCGCAGCCACGCAGGGCTACACAAATTAACAAAAGTTTTAAGGGTTTTTCAGAAGTGGCCTTTGTTTGCTCTCCCCCTTTTTGACACAAATGCTCAAGGGTTTGCTTCTGCTGGGGCGTGGCCTTCTCCTCCGGATATTCAAGGTCCCCGAGCAGACTGATAGAGCCTAGTTATATGCGCTATTTAGATCTTAACACTGTGCTTGTTTGCATTATTTTGTGTACAAGATTACTGGTTTTCGGTATTTTTGTATTTCAGGATGAAACAGAAGCATAAGTCAGATGTGCGCTAATGGGCGCTTTTAAAGAGCGCAATGCACGACCTGCTGAGCTAGCAACGCAAAAGGAGATAGGAGATAGCTGATTCGGACTGTAGTGCGCAAACCAACTGCGCAAAGCGAGTAGCGCAATCAACGTGCGCAGCGAGCCATGCGCAGGATAGCAGTGTTTCTAAATTTTGAACATCATTATCCCTATAAAATCTCCTATATTTAGGAAATAGCTAAGATTCTCTCGGGCCAAATCTAAGCGTTCCTTGGGCTTCAAGACCAGTATATAAAGAGGAGGGAAGCTAGGGTTTAAAAGGGAGATATAGAGAGAGAGACATATAGCAGCAAACACACACGAGCTCGAGAAGCCTGCCGCTGAGATTCTGCGCGAACCACCTGCGCCAGCCGAAAACAGCAACCTGCGATTGCACCGACCTGCTACTTTTCCTTGGCTGCTTTAGTTTTACTTATTATTTCTATGATGTTTGCTTCTAGCATGTCTAGCTAAACACCCTGTATCGGTTGGGCATGATTCTATGAAGTATTTCCTTTGAGACTTGTGTTTAATGCTTAGTTCGTCTACTTATATTAATTTTATGCACACAGGTGATAATTGGTTGTGCGAATAAGAGAAGCCTTGAACCACAATCTTATTCTAACTGCTCGTTATTGTATGTTAAACTGGTTGATAACTTGACGGTGACAACTAGGAGTAACACACTAGGATAATCAGCTACTACTGTGATTGGATTCGTAGTTGCTTAGACTAGTTTCAGGATTAATAGCTCATGGACTTTGATCGGAACATGCGCACACGTTAGGAAGCCTTGATTGGACACTAACTTAAGTAGAACTGCACTGTAGATGTTTAGAGTCGATGATAAGGGATACATTCATAGAGGATTGTCTTTACCGATACTTTTCATAGTCATAGTACTTAATATCTACTGCCCGCGCACGTCTCGTACAATTCTGCTTTCACTACTGTTCATTCGCGCACCTGCACAACCCAATCACTCACAACCCCCAATTTCGTAAGTTGTAGGTTGCTAGCTAAGACGAGTCTGCACGCTCCTTGTGGGATCGACCCTGACTTAGCTGCTGTACTAAGTGGAGAAGGAAGGATTAATTTGACGCGTACAACGAAGCGCGATCAAGTTTTGGCGCCGTTGCCGGGGAGCCACACAGATAAGTTTTAACTAGTTCAAGTTTTCTTTTACAGTAGTTAGTTATTTCTTCTTCATTTTTTCGTTGGTGTTTCTGCCAGTGTGCAATCAACATCAGCCTGCGCAACCTTGAAACGGTTGCACTGCGCAGATTATAGTTGCGCACCGACAGGGGCAACAACCTTGTTGTCTTTTAATTTCGTTTTCTTTAAGTTTAGAACAGGGCATGGAGAATAATAGTGTCATCGGTGATAACTTAGGGGACAGATCCCCAGAGGGACCTAACGATGCAAGGGTAGATAACCGCGCAGCTCGGTTAAGAGAGGAAGTACAGCGCGAAGTTGATGCTCGGATGGCCGCGGAAGCAGTGTATAATGCGCAACCCGCGCATCAGATCGTGCGACGCAGAACAGTGCGCAAGATGTCGGCTCCAATCACAGTCAACCAACCTTGGTGCATAGTACTTCCACCCGATGGGCATTTTGAACTACGGAGCTCATTCATTCATCATATGCCTAAGTTTCATGGGATGAACAACGAGAACCCGGTCAAGCATGTGCGTGAATTCCTAGTTATCTGCGAGAACATGAAGACCGATGGGGAGAGTGAAGAAGCGCTGAAGCTGAAGGCGTTTCCCTTTTCATTGGGCGATACAGCCAGGCATTGGCTGATAAGCTTACCAGCAGGATCTATTCGCACATGGGAGCAGCTCCAGAAGAAGTTCTTGGATAAGTTCTACCCCGCAGCTAAGATCGCGCTACTCAGGAGGGAATTGGCCGCGCCTAGGCAGGGCGTAGGAGAGTCACTATCAGAGTACTATGAGCGTTTCAGGGAGCTGGAAGCCAACTACTATAATCATGGCCTGTCCCAAAATGTGCTGATAGAGAATTTCCTGAACGGGCTACAACCGATGGAACTTAGATTATTGAATGCATGCGCAGGCGGTGACATATGTAACATGTACCCGGAGGATGTATGACAGATGATAGAGGATTCTGCTGGACAAGTGAGGCATCAATTGACGCTCGAGAACAGTCATGCGCGCGCTGTGCATCAGGTGGATTCCAGTGCTGGAATAAAGGAGATGAAAGCCATGCTACAGAAGCTGATGAGTGCGCAAGGCACACAACCAGTTGCGCCGAAGGCATGTGAGTTCTGTACGTCCACTGAGCACAAAACCGACGCATGTCCCACACTTTTTGAGGAATCAGGAGATGTAAATGCTCTAGGAGGATGGGACAATAGAGGACCGCAGAGGCAGAATCAGCCGCGCTTTGGACTAGCCGCAAATGGATTCAGATGGAGGAAAGACAGCAATCTCCAAAGGTAGCCCGCGGAATATCGCACACCACAGCAGGTGCAGCAAGCATACAACCCACCGCACCGCCGCAATGACGCACCAGCACAGAATAACCAGCAACCGCGACGCTCCTTAGAAGACATAGTGGGTCAGTTAGCAGACACTGTGCGCAAGAATGATGAAAAGTATGACAAGAGGTTCGAGTCAATTGAGAAGCAGTTGTCGCAGATAGCTACCACGGTTTATAAGCTGAAAAAGAGCGATGGCAACCTACCTTCGCAAGTGATTCAAAACCCTAAGGGAGGAGTTAACGCCTTAACGCTGAGGATTGGGCGCACAGTTGGGACAGCTCCGACCGCGAAGGTGCCCGCGCAGCCAGTTGCGCAACCTCCAGAGCCAGCACAGCCGGATGCGCAACCAGCCGCTCAAGCTACAAACCAACAGGGGGTGGCGCCAGGTATGATACAATCAGGAGAAAAGAGTATCAATCGTACTAACGCACCTGCACCTTTTCTTGTGCAGGTACCTTTAGCAAGGAAGGAGGTGCTAGACAAGGAGCTGTATGAATTATTCAGTAAGGTGGAAATAAACATTCCCCTGATTGAGGCAGTTCGGTAGATCCCTAGATACGCCAGGTTCTTGAAGGAGCTGTGCACAAACAAGAGGAGGAAAGGCGAGTGCACACAAGTAATGCTTAACACGCATGCATCAGCAATTGTGCAACACAAGGTACCACCTAAATGCCGGGATCCAGGTACGTTCACCATACCGTGCACCTTAGGTAAGACTACGGTAAGCAACTGCATGATTGATCTCGGTGCATCTATAAATGTGCTTCCTTACTCCTTGTATGTGTCATTGCACCTTGGTCCACTAAAGCCTGCAGGTCTCACCATCCAATTAGCAGATCGGTCGTGCAAACAACCGACGGGCATGACAGAGGACGTTCTCGTCCAAGTGGGAGAACTGGTTTTCCCAGCAGATTTCTACGTCTTGGAAATGGAGGGTGAGCCGAGCAAGGGAAGAGGGCAAATCCTACTGGGCAGACCATTTCTGATGACAGCGCGCACAAAGATAGACGTGTGGAAAGGTAGATGGCGAGGAGATTCACTTTAACATTTTTAAGGGGATGCAGCATCCTCATGAGGACGCCACAGTGCACGCGTTAGATAGTATGCACGACTTGGTTGCGCATGCGCAGTGTGCATGCGCAACAGGGGAGCCAGCGCCACTGACACAGACAGAGATGGAGGCGCATGATGATGAGCTGAGCAGCACAGAACCAGTGTCCAGGCAGGTATATGATCTGGTTAATGTTTGCGCTACTAATAAAATCCTACCTTCTATTGAACAGGCACCCAAAGTTGAGCTGAAGCAATTGCCCGAGCACTTAAAGTACATCTTCCTAGGCAATAAGGACACCCTGCCTGTCATTATAAAGAAAGGATTAGAGGAGGAGCAGGAGGCGCGATTACAGGAGGTGGTGCGCAAGAACCAGCGCGCTATAGGATGGACATTAGCTGACCTACGCGGAGTAAGCCCTGATGTTTGTATGCACAGAATTCTGCTGGAAAATGGTGGCAAACCATCCAGGGAACCTCAGCACAGACTGAATCCAATTATGATGGAGGTAGTGTAGAAGGAGATCCTGAAGCTGCTTGACGCAGGAGTAATATACCCGATCTCAGACAGTAAGTGGGTAAGTCCAGTGCACGTTGTGCCAAAGAAAGGAGGCATCATAGTAGAGAAAAATGCGCAGGGCGAGCTAGTTCCCAAGCGCATACAGACTAGATGGCGCATATGCATTGACTACAGGAAGCTAAACGCAATCACGCGCAAGGATCATTTCCCGCTACCGTTCATGGACCAGATGCTCGACCATTTGGCAGGGAAACCGCACTTTTGCTTCCTAGACGGTTACTCAGGGTACAATCAGATACCTATTGCTGCGGAGGATCAGGAGAAGACAACCTTTACCTGCCCATTCGGTACCTTTGCGTTCCGGCGCATGTCGTTTGGGCTGTGTAATGCGCCAGGTACGTTCCAATGCTTAGCCATGAGCATTTTCTCTGATATGATTGGTTTATGTATAGAGGTATGACTTTACTGTGCATGGTGAGACTTTTGATGCATGTTTGGATAATCTTGATAGGGTCTTAGCGCGCTGCATTACCAAGAACCTAGTTCTCAATTATGAAAAATGTCACTTTATGGTGTCACATGGAGTAGTACTAGGACATATTATCTCACAGGAAGGAATTAAGGTTGATAAAGCAAAAATAGATTTTATCTCAAATCTGCCTTATTCCACTAATGTGCGCGACGTTAAGTCGTTTCTTGGGCATGCAGGGTTCTACAGGCGTTTTATAAAAGATTTTTCTAAAACATGCATTCCCTTGTCTAACCTCCTTCAAAAGGATGTGTGCTTTGAGTTCACTGATGAGTGCAGGAATGCTTTTGATAAGTTGAAAGATTCGCTGACCATTGCGCCAGTGATGCGCGCACCAGACTGGAACTTATCCTTTGAATTGATGTGTGATGCAAGTGACTACGCTGTAGGCGCAGTATTGGGTCAGCGCGTGGATAAGAGGCCGCACGCTATCTATTATGCGTCGCGCACACTGGACACTACGCAGAGGAACTACACCACGACTGAGAAGGAACTTCTGGCAATCGTATTTACGCTGGAGAAGTTCTGCGCATATGTTCTGGGCGCTAGAGTCATTGTCTACATTGACCACGCTGCTATCCGTTACCTGATGTCCAAGAAAGAGACTAAGCCGCTCTAGATGCGCTGGTTGCTTCTGCTCCAAGAGTTCGATTTAGAGATCAAGGATAAGAAGGGAACGGAAAACATTGTTGCTGATCACCTAAGCAGGATAGTGAAAGAAGAGGAGCCAGGGCAGATCACGGAGACATTCCCTGACGAGCACCTGATGGCGTTGAACGGTAAGGTACCATGGTATGCGCATATTACAAATGCTCAAGGGTTTGCTTCTGCTGGGGCGTGGCCTTCTCCTCCGGATATTCAAGGTCCCCGAGCAGACTGATAGAGCCTAGTTATATGCGCTATTTAGATCTTAACACTGTGCTTGTTTGCATTATTTTGTGTACAAGATTACTGGTTTTCGGTATTTTTGTATTTCAGGATGAAACCGGAGCATAAGTCAGATGTGCGCTAACAGGCGCTTTTAAAGAGCGCAATGCATGATCTGCTGAGCTAGAAGCGCAAAAGGAGATAGGAGATAGCTGATTCGGACTGCAGTGCGCAAACCAACTGCGCAAAGCGAGTAGCGCAATCAACGTGCGCAGCGAGCCATGCACAGGATAGCAGTGTTTCTAAATTTTGAACATCATTATCCCTATAAAATCTCCTAGATTTGGGAAGTAGCTAAGATTCTCTCGGGCCAAATCTAAGCGTTCCTTGGGCTTCAAGACCAGTATATAAAGAGGAGGGAAGCTAGGGTTTAAAAGGGAGTGTAGACGAATTATTTTGCAAAGCACAAAATAACGAAACAAATGATTTTATTGCTTTTCAGAAAGTTTGTGTGTACAATCTCTAGAGTCCCTCTGATTCTACTACGTAACAGTTCTGATTTGAGTTGCGTAAGCAAGGGTCGCGATGACTTGGTCTCACTTGACGCTTGACACTTCTTGAAGAAAGTTCAGCAAACGGTACAATTTGCGTACTTGTTGTTTGCAATGTTGCCTTCTTCAGAGAAGTCTTCTTATCTAAGGTTTCTGGATCTTTTCAAATGAATCATGAACTCTCTATTTATAGAGAATTTACTGGGCTTGAATATCGGGCCTCCTTTGTGGGCTTTTAGTAAGTTTCGGTCCATTAGTCACTTATGACCCAAAAAATTTGTCGGATCCGGCCCATACTTCATTTAAAATAACTAAATTGAATTAAAAAATTATATTAATTCAAAATAATCATTTTAAACTAGTTTTAAGCATTTTAATAAATTTTTAATGCCTACAAATTGCCCCCTCAGGACCAGGCCGCGCGTGCCACTTGAATGAGTGCTTTCGTGTGGTGTGGTTCTGAGTCATTGTGGGTCGATCTGGAAGTCAGCGAGCATCGAACTTGTCGTATGAATACTCGATTCATTTGAGTCAACCTGTTGTTATCCAACTTGTCGGTTGCCTCAGAGTTATGAGAGTGTTAAATTTGTCATAAGAACTCTACATGATTTGTCTTTTAAGTCACCTGTCGTTATCCAACTTAACGGTTGACTTGAAATTTGTTTTTTTTTTAATGAGATTCAAAAATGAATATCTTTAAATCTCTTCTCACAACCATCTTTAAGTCTACACGAACCAAGTGATCATTGGAAATTTAATAGCATGTAAACAAAAGGACCGCATTTGCTTGCTCATCTCCTTGCTGGAATTCTTGTGGCCTGCCTGTTTCTCTCTCTCTTTTTTTTTTTTGACCAGACTTGGCAACTTTAAGGCTTCTGTGAACAACACTCAACCTTGCAAGTGCAGCACTCCTCAGATCAGGCCTGTAGTAGTTTTCACCCACCTGGTTAGCAACAGCCTTCGCCATGCGGCTGAACTCTTTCTTCAAGACAGACTTGTTGAGCAAAAGCTTAGGCTTGTTTCGCTTCTTAGTCTTGGTGGTGGCGTGTCCTGCTCCCTGAGCTTCATATCAATAGATCTGTCTACAGGGGAGGTGAGTGGAGAGAGGAGAGGGATGGCGATGTTCCATTCCTTGACTGGATTGATGTTGATTGAGGCAGGGGCCCTGCGCTGCAACCGGTTGGGCTGCCGCTGGTTGCTGTTTTCTGATGTTTTGTTTTCCGATCTGGGGGTGGCCATCGGATAGGGCTTTGTCAGATTGGGATTTTAATTGAAGTTTGGAGATAGCTGAAAAACGGAGGGATGATTCGATGGAAGAAAATTTGGAGCAGCGGGAGGGAGATGGAATTGAGCGTTTTGGGAGATTGAAGGTCGATTGATGCCCTCGACTTGGTGATCTTCTCCACCATTTTCTCTTCTCCGAACTAGAGATCGTCGGATGGGAGATGGGGACGCTTACGACGAGCTTCAGCCATCTTGATGTTCAATGGGCCGCTCTCCGCAGCGACTCATTCTTCTACTTTGGTTTGATTTCAACTTTGATTTGATTTCCTTGCCAATCTGTTTTATTTTTTGATAATGATCACAGGTTTGAATATCTTATGATCTGATTATATCTTTTCAATTTTGAATATTTCAATCGAATTAGGAAATCTCAACTCATATAAATAGTTGGCCTTGCGCTAGGTTTTTTTCGTTCGATATTCTAGTCTGCTCATACGAAGACCGCTTATTCCTTGTGAGTCTACGTAGTCTTTGGTTTGTCTTGTTTGCTGCTCTGCTGCGTTTTTTTTGTTTATTATTATATTTTTTTTTTTACACTATCTCTGTGGATGCAGGTTCCGCCGCTTTGTCACCGCGTATTGACCTCCTTCGTTCGTTGCGCTTTTGTGTTCAGGTTAATCCTCTTCAGGTTATTTTCTTCTTCAAAACTTGATTATCAATTCTCCTCACAGTTTCAAGCTCTGAAGTGGGCCTAGCATTCTTTTCTCCAGCCTCCCATGAATATGTATTAGTTCCATTGCTCATCTCAGAACTCCTGGAACCAAATTTTAGAGTTCCCTCCTCACTGCTTGTATCTTTATGGATGTCTTCTCCAGCGCATGGATGTTTCCTAGTGTCAACAAGACCGAGTTGATCTTTATTTGTTGCATGTAATCTAACAGCCAATAATTTGTTCTCCTTTGCTAACGCAAGCAACTGTTCATGGAGACGGCCTCTTTCCATAGCTAGTTGCATAACCAAGCTTGTTATGACTTTAGACTGCATCTCAATGTTCTTAGCGGATTCAATTTTTATTTTGTTAGTTTCTTGTTCCGATGCCTCCAGCATCTCCAATTTGTTCCCAAGGAAACTCACTTCCTCGTTTAATTCAGCATTAGATTCAGATAACACAAGACCCTTTGCCTCCGCACCATCAGCACGTCATTCAACATTTAAAATATTTGCCTTAAGATCCTGTATTAGATTCTCCATATCCCAAGTCATAGAGTTTAACATGGTTTGATTCTCCTGACTAGCTTCCATGGTGGCCAATATATGTTGTAGCTTAAGATCAAGGTCTTCCAACTGATTATCCATAGATTCTTTTTTTTTTTTTTTTTTACAGCTGCTGTCTTTGAATCGATTCAGCTCTTCAACGGTACCTCTGATTTGTGCAGGTTCACGGTCCATGTTTTGCATATAACTGCTACTCTTTACCCTCTTGGTGATAAGTCAGCGGGATTTGGTTGACATCATCGTTCAGTAGCTTATTTAGCTCTTTAACTGTATGTGTGATCACCTTTATGATAAATATTATGTTTGTATCGGTATGCTTTGTTTTTGTTTGTGTTGGGCAGAAAGGTGATCTTGAAGCAGCGACAATCACACTGGGACGGTTGGGAACCCAGCTGCTTTTACAGCGACGGTAATCCCAACAGTAGTCTCAGTGTTGGTTATCGTCCGATGATAATCATACTGGGATGGTTGGGAACCCAGCTGCTGTTACAGCGGCGGTAATCCCAACAGTAGTTTCAGTATTGATTATCGTTCGATGATAATTATACTTAGACGGTTCGGAACCCAGTTGCTTTTACAGCGGTGGTAATCCCAACAGTAGTTTCAGTGGGGTTGTTGTCTGATGATAATCATACTGGGACGGTTGGGAACCCAGCTGCTTTTACAGCGGCGGTAATCCCAACAGTAGTTTCAGTGTTGGTTATCGTCTGATGATAACCATACTTGGACGGTTCGGAACCCAGTTGCTTTTACAGCGGCGGTAATCCCAACAGTAGTCTGAGCGGAGATTGTCGTCCAAACCTAACGATGCCAAGATTATGACAATCACAATCTCATTTTTGTTTTTTTGTTTTTTTATGTAGTGGGTATGCCTGTACCTTCTTATATATTATATTATTTGTTTTCTCAGGTGCAAACGATGGTGTACTTTAAAGATTTTCCGAAAGATGGGAATTGGTATCTTTGTGTCATGGATACCCCTACAGGTAGAACATCTAAGGCTAGACATAAGTTTCCTGTACGCAGATCGATGCTATGTCCAGAGACTCCGCTGGATTTAACTGAGATGACAAAAAGGTTTCATGCGAGGATGACAGTACGCCACACTATCAAAAGGGGTGAGGAGGACACATATGTCCTTAGGAGTCTTTCAAAGGAAGATGATCCTGTAGACCATCAATTTCCTATGCTCGGACGTAGAATCATTTATAACTCCTCAAAGTGGGGTAGTAGTTATCAAAAGATCCCTGGTGCATTCTCTTACATACCGTTATACTGGGAATGGGTAGAAGATGTCATTGCTCGTTATGCCTCTGAGCTGGATACTTGCCGCATTTTAGCTGCTGTTTATGCTTCTCTATATTCGTATGACCATGATAACAACATTTTACGTGCTTTTTGTGAGAGTTGGTGTCCGGAAACCAATACTCTACATACCCAAACAGGCGAGTGGTCAATTTCTCTTTGGGATCTTTTTAAGCTCGGCGGGTTGCCTGTGGTAGGTCATATCTATGACGAAGCAGTTCCCAGTTATAGTGCTATGGAAGCACGCAGACCAGATGGCAAGAGGCTGATCTCCAGGGCATATGGGCACTTGTTTAGCGCGTATTGTCGCCTCGACGATCAACCTGAAGTTAAAAAATAAAGTTCGTGCCACCCAATGGATAAATTTCTGGTGTAAACGGAAGCTTCATTATGAAAAGCCGCGCAAGAAACGAGTTCGTGAATCAGAGGCTCGTCCGAAACAAACGTTTAATCCTAGTGGGGACGTTCCTGCTAAATCTTCTACTTGGGCTCCCGAGGAATTAGAGATATTTTCTGTACTCGGCATCGTTGACGAAGAAGAGAGAAAGACGACCTATCTGGCAGCCTTCATATCATGTTGGTTATGTGTATTCGTGCTACCTCATCACGTGGATAGGTTAATTAGGCCAGGTACGTTTGAGGTGGCTACTCAGATGGAAAGCGGTGCCCGTTTTAGTTTAGCAGCACCGGTACTGGCTAACATCTATCATGGCCTGAACGCAATGATGGTTGCCCCGAAACCTGCTTTGTCGAACTCCTTTTTTCCGGCTCATTACTTGTACGGGTGGTTGGCTCATTATTTTGGCACTCACTTTAAATCTGATCATCCTCCCCCAGGTCCGTTAATGGCCCTTTACGGAGGTCCCCAATGTGCTAGAAGTTATACGAGTGCTATTGCTGCTCGTGAGTTGATCCATGAGGGTCATTCCTTCAAAGCTTTGAGCCTCAAGTTTTCAAACAATAAACGTGAGTCTATTCTTGACAATAATGCACTCGACGTCAATAGAATGAGTTACGTTATCTCACTTCGCACGACTTTCCTTTCGCTACGTCGCGGCGATTCCTTTGTCTTGGAACCCTACAGTCCGACTCGCTTTAGCAGGCAGTTTGGTTATTTTCAGACAGTTCGAGGTGCGCTCAAGCGTGATATAGAGGGTACTGCACGATACTCTGCGGCTCTGTTTTATCTTAGAATGCTTTTATTTGAGGGTAGTCATAGTGAAGTGATTGTACCGGGTTATTCGTCGAGTTGGGCAGCCTTGACTACCGATGAGTTCAAAGAATGGTGGAGCGGAGCGAATGTGAGTGATTTAAGAAGGGAAGTCCAGCTCCTTGTATCGGGTGTTGAGTGCACAAAAAAGGATAAAGCTACCATCCGAGAAGGTGTGAGTGATCCACCAACTGGGGATATAGGAACCCCAGCTCCTCTTGCGACGCAAGTGATGGAAGTACATGTACTCCCGGCTAACAAACGAACTGTCGATGAGCTCAGTAGTGATGACGCTAGTGAGACTAACTTCAAGCATCGTCGTGGAGGGAAGAAGAAGAAAACACTTGTGACGCCTACTATGCTTGACAGCTTGCGCACGGCCTCCGATGCCCCTGCTACTTGTGCCGCCTTGGTATCCCACTTTCCCCATTTATTTTAATAATTTCTATTTCAGTGACTCCTGTTTGATTCTATAGATACATTTTTTTTTCAAGAGGGTCTTGACTTAGCAGCAGAAGTTCCAAACCTTATTAACGAACCTCTACTTGGAGCCGTACGAAAAACATTTTACGGGAAAGGAAAGCCTCCTCCATCGACACCGCAGCAGGTTCCGCAGGTTTCTGATTCGTCATCTTCCACTGGTGAACATTCGGCAAGAAATTTGCATGCTTCTAGCCCTCATGACGGCTCTTCCCGTATTAGTGGACGGATGAATGCTCGCCCTACATCCTCCTTTTCTACATTTCAGCCTGCTCGCATGAGCAGTAATATTACAGATGAGGCCGTGTTAATCATGAAGAGACGTCTGCTCCAGCTCTTGAAGACGGTCAGTTTTGAAAAAGTCCAGAATGTCGTAGCAGGTGCCGTTAATGTTTATGAGAGCATTCGAAAGTTGGATGGCGATCCTTCTGATGTTCAGGCCGTGGTTGATGGGTACTCAAGAGATGTTGAAGCATTTCTTATGGTGAAGCAGGTCACTACTGAAGATACTCGTGATAAACAGCTCGCGAGCGACGTCTCTGATGTTACGGTGAATCTCGATTCAGCTAAAATGACTCTTGAGGAAGTGTTACGGGTTGGAGATAGTCAAGAGGTGGAGATGTCTATAATAGCCCAGGAGAAAGCTGCTTTAGAGGCTAGAGAAATAAATTTAAGAGAGCAACATCGTCAGCAGCTTGAAGTAATTTCGGCGGCCAAATCAGAAGTCGAGTCACTTCAGCTGAAGTTAGAGAATTTGATTTCTGTGTAGAGTACTTCTCAGAAGGAGATTGCCAGTCTGAAAAGGATGGAGGACATGCTCGAAGAGAGGAGAGAGAGTCTCGATGTCGCGATGCGTTAAATCCACATATGCTTTTTATTTGTGACTTCACTTTTTTTTTTGAAATTTTATTTATTTTATTTTAGCCGTTCACAGTTTAAACTCTTGCGGGCCAGGAGTTACAATTTTTTTTTCTTTTGTTGTTGTTGTGGCTGTACTTGTTTCATTTCCAAGCTGCCTACGTACTTGCATTACATTTTGCAAGATCAAGCCAACGTAGTTCCTTATTACGCAGTTTATACTCTTGCTTAGGGGTTACAATTTTTTGTGCGTGTAGATTCAGGCATAGTACCGCTTCAAAAACTTTCCGTTGATCGGGCCAATACACAATCCATCTTGATTTACAATCTTGTAGGCACCGTTTGTGTAGACTTCTTTCACTACATATGGACCATCCCATTTTGACTTGAATTTACTTCCCGTCTTGTGCGAGGTGATGATTGGTCTTCTGACTGCCAAAACTAAGTCACCTGCTTGAAAAGAGCGAGGACGCACTTTTTTGTTAAACGCGCGTGAGAGTCTTGCTTGCTAACATTGTAAACTTTGTTGTGCTTGTAGTCTTTTTTCGTCAAGAGCTTCCAACTCTGCCAACCGTAGCTGGTCATTTTCATCACAGGTCAGTCCTTCTTGAATAGCGATGCGCATGGATGGAATTTGAAGCTCCAAGGGCAATACAGCTTCTACTCCGTACACCAAAGCATACGGGGTTGCTTGAGTAGGTGTCTTGTACGTTGTTCGGTATGCCCATAGCGCTTCACCAATTTTTTCGTGCCAATCACGTTTTGACTTTGTCACTACTTTTCTCAACAAGTTGCACAATGTCTTGTTAAAAGCTTCAGCCAAACCATTTGCAGGCGCGTTATACATTGATGATTTGTACTGTTTAAATGTGAACTTTTCGCATAAACTCGTTACTAGCTTGTTGAAGAAAGGTTTTCCATTGTCCGTTATGATTCGTTGTGGCACGCCATACCGGTAGATGATTTGTGTCCGGATAAAGTCAGCGACATTTTCTTTCTTAACTTCGCGTAGTGTAATTGCTTCTGCCCATTTAGAGAAGTAGTCTGTAGCAGCAAGGATGTATGCATGTCCATTAGAGGCTTTTGGAGTAATTGGTCCTACCACATCAAGTCCCCATGCTTCGAATGGCCATGATGAAATTGTGGGGTGTAATGGCTCTGGTGGTTGGTGTATGAAGTTCGCATTAAATTGACATGCATCACATTTCTTCGCAAAGTCCATGCAATCTTGCACCATGCTAGGCCAGTAGTATCCCATTCTTTTTATGCGATCATAAAGTTTTGGACCTGATTGATGAGCGCCGCAGACTCCAGCGTGGGCTTCCTGCATAGCTTCCATCGCCTCTTCTTCTCCTGGGCACCTTAGCCATTGCCCAAGAAAAGACCGTCTGTAGAGCGTTTCTTTGTAATGTATAAACTTGGGAGCGCGTCGACGTATCTCTATCTTATGTTTTGGATCATCGGGCAATATCTGGTTATCCAAGAAGTTAATAATAGGTTGGCGCCAATCCTCTTTGTTTACTTCATAAGCACAAACCATATTAGTCGTCTCTACATCGTCGCACTCTTCGAATGGTGGAACGACCCAACGATTGCAAACTGGAATGGACATGGTCTCTTCTGCCCCCCAGTGCCAAGTTGGCTGCAAGATTTGCAAGCGCGTTGGCCAACTTATTGGCACTCCTCTGAACATGTCCTAAGTTGATTGAATCGAACATGTTAAGCATCTGGGTCGCATTTTTGTGAAAAGGGATTAAGTCTTCCTTTTTTACTTCGTAGTCGTTGAGAATTTGATTAATCACGAGTTGTGAGTCCCCATAGATATCCATGTCTTTGATGCCTATCTCACGTGCCATTTGGAGTCCCAATAGAAGAGCTTGATATTCCGCCGCATTATTAGAACACAACTGAGTCAGTGTAAATGAGTATGGGAGAAGATGATTTCCTGGAGATATAAAAACAATTCCTGCTCCTGCTCCATCACGTCTTGCAGCCCCATCAAAATACATTTGCCATGGTGGTAGAATATCAATGTAGAACACTCCTTCACCAGGAAGGTCAACGGAGAGCTCCCATTCAGCTGGAACAGGATGATCGGCAAAGAAATCTGCTATTGCTTGGCCTTTGGTTGCTTTTTGAGGAACAAATATTAAATCATGCTGCTTGAGGAGCATTGCCCATTTTGCCAATCGACCGGAGAGGACAGGCTTCGAAAGTATGTATTTAATCGGGTCAGCCCTAGAAACCACGTGTACGGTATGTGCTTGCATGTAGTGTCTCAACTTTTGAACTGCAAATACTAGCGCAAGACATATCTTTTCAATGGGGGAATAATTCAGCTCAGCTCCGATTAGAGTTCGACTCAAATAATACAAAGCCGTTTCTTTACGCTCGGTATTCTCTTGAGCACACATTGCCCCCAACGATCGTTCTTGTGCAGCGATATAAAGAATTAGAGGTTTCCCAGGAATTGGTGCCCCCAGTACTGGTGCAGATGACAAGTACTTCTTTATGCTATCAAAAGCCTTGTGACACTTATCATCCCAATGAAATGGAGCATCCTTTTTCATTAAGTGACTAAAGGGTTGACAACGTCCTGCGAGGTTAGAGATGAACCTTCGAATGTAAGCAAGACGCCCTTGCAAGCCGCGCAGTTCTTTCAAATTTTTTGGTGCGGGCATTTCTTGGATGGCTTTGATTTTTGTTTGGTCGATTTCAATGCCTCTGTGTGTAACCACAAATCCTAAGAATTTTCCGGAAGTTACGCCAAATGCACATTTGAGTGGATTCATCTTTAGTTGATATTTTCGGAGTCTTTCGAACACTAAACGAAGGTCCCCAATGTGATTTTTCCTTTCTTTTGATTTAACGACCACATCATCAACGTAACACTCTATCGTCTTGTGCAGCATATCTTTGAACATTCTTTGCATTGCACGTTGATATGTGGCACCAGCATTTTTTAATCCAAAAGGCATAACTTTATAGCAAAAGATCCCTTTTGGAGTGCGGAAAGCAGTTGCTTCTTGATCTTCAGGCGCCATGTGTATTTGGTTGTATCCTGCCGTACAATCCATGAAAGAAAGTGCTTCATGTCCGGTTGTGGCATCAATCATGAGTTCTGTGACAGGTAATGGGAAGTCATCCTTTGGACATGCTTCATTTAGATCTCGAAAGTCAACACATACACGCAATTGTCCGTTCTTCTTTCTGACAGGGACAATGTTTGCAATCCATGTTGGATATTTAACTTCACGAATAAAACCAGCATCAATGAGTTTGTTGACTTCCTTTTCAATTTCAGGAACTAACTCTGGCCTGAATCGTCGTCGAGATTGTTTCTTAGGATTAGTGCCCTTCTTAATCGCTAGCCGATGGACTGCTACATTCGGATTAAGCCTCGGCATCTCTGTGTAGTTCCAAGCAAACACATCTTTGTACTCAGCTAGTAGCGCGTGATATTCGTGTTCTTCCTGCTCAGTAAGTAAGGCACTAACGTAGATGGGTCGTGGATCTTTCGAAGTTCCAAGATCTAACTCTTTCAGGTCATCTACTGTGGACTGCCCGTCTTCAAATGTGTTCGGAGCTTGATCAGCCTCTATTTCCTTATTGTCATCATCTACTTCTTCAACTGTAATGTGATAGATTGTTACTACTTCACCTTCATCACTATCTTGTTTTTCGGCACATTCTTCTGGCGTTCCCAAGCGGTTGAATACCGAACTCGTGGAGCTACGTAATCGTTTAAAAACTGTCCGCTCGTGATCATGAAGAGCATCAAATGGGTCGCTATTGGTTCCTGTACTCTGCTCGCCTAATCTGTTGAAAACGGAAGAGCGATTTCTTATGAGAGTATCTTGTCGACTTCTTCTGCGATTTGGTGTATTCATTCTGTCAAAAACAGAAGGTCGTGCTCTGGTGACAGGTGGCCTTATTCTATCAAAGACAGAACTTGCCTGTGGTCGCAAGTTAGTTTCCTCGTTCTCTTCAATTTCTTCTGTCGTAATGTACAGAGCTAAAGATGTGCCTTTCCCGCGACGAGCAGAAATCTTCACGGGCGGTGGAAGTTCGTACCCCAAACCGGCTTGTTTAGGAGTTGTTCCTTGTATTTGACCGATTGTGTAAGTGTGAGGTTTGATCATGTTTCCAAGTGGAGACGGATTTTTGAAATCGTACCCGGACTTCTCCATTAACTTGTATGCGTTGGAATCAAATCTACCTTCCAACTCTTGCTCTCTTTCCAATGATTGGTTAGATGAAAAAACACATCCTGTCGGCGGAGGATTTACAAATTGTGCTCGACCTGAGCTGGGTAAAGGGATCACAACTTTTTCCACCCACTCCTGCTTCACATTCTTCTTAATTTTTTTATCCTCCCCGGGCTTGGTTGTAGAACTTCGGCATTCCGCGAAAGGACTCTCTCCTTTCTTACGTCGAGATTGCGGAATGTAACGCAAGACTGGAGGTGTAGTGTTGGGCATTAAATCTTGTTTGTTAACAACTGTTGAGGGATCTAGCTTCCGGGTTGTCTCTGGTTTATCTGTTTGTACCACTTTTAGCTGTGCATCGACTGTAGACGTATTAGGTTTGAAGATACTCTCCTTCTTTTTATTCCCTTTTCCGGTCGAAGAGATAATAGAGGGTAACAACTCACTTGAAGTTCCCTCTTCTTCAAAGAATTTGGCGTCTGCATAGAATGAATCGGCTTTAGTAAATGGTTTGACATCTCCATTTATTTTTCTCACACCTCCGCGATAGTACTTCAAACACTGGTGCAGGGTTGAAGCAACAATTCCGTTTTCATGCATCCATGGGCGACCGAGTAACAATTTGAATGATGTTCTTGATTCTATGACATGAAACAAAGTGTTCGAAGATAGTTCGTCCATAGTGAGGTTCACGCGGATCATACCAATCGCGCGCTCGCCATTCAGGTTGAAGCCATGAATCACCATGCGACTATTCGAGAGTTCATCAGTTGTGATTCCCAATTCATTCATTGTTGCTTTTGGCATAAGATTTACACCAGAGCCTCCATCTACAAGGATTCTGCTTATCCTTTGTTTTCTGATGTAACCAGATACGTATAAAGGTCTGTTATGGGGTTTAGACCCAAGGAAAAGATCTTCATCAGAGAATGTCAAAGCAGTATGACATGAAATGCATTTGATCAAACTCTCCACTGATTCCTCTCCGTCTTTGACCTTATCCTCACATCCTTTGGAGTTTTGGCTTGTATCCACCTGTTGTTGTATCTTGTCAGGTAGTTGGAGGATTTGTTCACCGAGGTCAGGTTGTGGTGGTATCATGGTGGTTGAAGTCTGACTCTCCCGTACTTCATTCTCCTTGTCATCTCCATCGGTTGTCATAGAAATAGTGTTGATGATAACTTTTTCTAAGTAACTTTTTGGAAAGAAATCTTTCAAAGTAATAGGGATTGGTGGATTTTGCTTCAGAGGATCCGTCGGTAAGATATCTTGCCTTACTAATTTCTTTGGTTTCTTCTTTCCTTTTTGGTGATACAACCTCTTTCTAGTATTCTGCTTTCTTTTACGGAGATCAGGTTGTGACTGAATGTTTACCCGCTTCTTTGATTTTTTTCGCATTACAACGGTCCATCCATCGTCATCCTCGTTTGTGCTTTGCACATTTTGCGGTGCATTATCACAAACCTTCTTTTCTGATTCTGACAACATTGGCTGCCTTTGAATCCATACTTCTGTTGGTTTGAAGCTTCCAAATTGAATGTCGCTTTTATACCAAAACTGTGATTTCTGAAGAGGCTTTTTGCATGTAGTTACTGTTGTATGATTTGTTTCCACAACTTCATCGACATCTAGCAGTATTTTCCCTTCCTTAGCTAGCCTCATTATCAACTCTTTCAGCGTTATGCAATTTTCGATATTGTGACTTACCAACCTGTGATAACGGCAATACTTAGGATTATTAGTTTGGTTTGCTTCATCAGGCCGCTTTGGTTCAGGCAATTGGATCACATTATTCGCTAGCAGATCATCTAGCATTCCTGACAAGTCCGAATCAGGAAAGGGGTATTTTTTAGCCTGCAACTCTTTTAGTGTCGGCTTGTCGCGCCTAAGGTCATTTGTAGCAAATCTCTTCTTATCTTCTTTAGGTTTCCCTGATATCTTTATTGGAGCGTTGCTACTATTGATAGGCATGGCCTCTTTAGAAGTGCTTTTCACAGTCTTTTCCATCTTCTTAAATTCCTTCTTTTCGACAGACGGCTTAGAATAGGATGCACGACTCTTTCCGTGTCCTTTCACTGTAATTTCCATGTCATGGGCTCGTGTAGCTAGCTCTTGGAAACTTCTGGGTTTAATGCCTTTAAGAATGTACAGAAGCTCCCAACTCATCCCATCTATACACATCTCCACAGCGGAAGTTTCACTTATGCGATCTTTGCATTCAAGACTCAACCCGCGCCAACGGTTGATATAATCCACCACAGGTTCATCTTCCCACTGCTTAGTGTTCGTCAGCTCACTCATGCTGACGACCCGTCTGGTGCTGTAGAAGCGATTCAAGAATTCATCTTCCATATGATCCCAACTATCAATGGATTCTGCCTGTAGATCAGTATACCAATCAAAGGCGAGACTTTTTAGAGAACGGACAAATTGTTTCACCAACAAGTCTCCTTCTGTACCAGCATTGCTGCAAGTTTCTATGAAATGAGCTATATGCTGTTTTGGGTTACCCTTCCCATCAAATTGTTGGAACTTAGGAGGTTGATAACCAAGTGGCATCCGCAACGCATCAATCCTTCTGGTATACGGTTTGCTATAGCGCGAACTACCGGAAGATTCTCCGCCCATTTGACACTTCACTACATTCGTTATCAGCGTTTGTAGTTGTTTCTCATTGAAAATGACACCTTCGTTCTTAACAGTGTCGTCCACCACAATCATGCCGGCATTACTGTTATCCAATACGACATCCGGTTCGACTTCTTTGGGCTTCTCCTTTTCAATCAGTCCATTCACCTCTTTCTGAAGTTCTGCTATTTTCGGTTCTTTTCTTCATTGTCTTTCAAGACTTGTTGGAGCATCTCCTTCATTTCAGCCATTTGTTCCTCTACAGATTTAGCTCCGATTGTCATGACAGTAGCCACATCAAGTTTGCAGACTTCAACATTCTTTTGCACAACCACCTTCATGTTTGGTGAAGATGTAGTGCTAGCTTTGTCGTCTTCCCTCTTCTTTTGATGTGGAGAGTGAGAGGCAATTATCGCTTTAGCTGCAGCAGCAATAGAGGCAGCAGTGTACGTACGCTCACGTGTTGGAACATTTGCAGCACGTAAGCTGGTAGCAGCTGTGTTGACAGCAATCTTTCTTGCCATGCCTCTGGTGCAGACACCAACATGTTGCACGTTTGCAGGAGGAGAGTTGTTGAGGAGAGCTGCAGCGTAAGTCTGACCTGGAGTGCGTGGACTTGTTGGTTGAGCAGACATTGCAGCAGTGGACTTATTTGGTTACGATGTAGAGATGAGAGGTAGAGATCTTCATGTCGGGTTCACCAAAAATTTGTAGACGAATTATTTTGCAAAGCACAAAATAACGGAACAAATGATTTTATTGCTTTTCAGAAAGTTTGTGTGTACAATCTCTAGAGTCCCTCTGATTCTACTACGTAACAGTTCTGATTTGAGTTGCGTAAGCAAGGGTCGCGATGACTTGGTCTCAGTTGACGCTTGACACTTCTTGAAGAAAGTTCAGCAAACGGTACAATTTGCGTACTTGTTGTTTGCAATGTTGCCTTCTTCAGAGAAGTCTTCTTATCTAGGGTTTCTGGATCTTTTCAAATGAATCATGAACTCTCTATTTATAGAGAATTTACTGGGCTTGAATACCGGGCCTCCTTTGTGGGCTTTTAGTAAGTTTCGGTCCATTAGTCACTTATGACCCAAAAAAATTTGTCGGATCCGGCCCATACTTCATTTAAAATAACTAAATTGAATTAAAAAATTATATTAATTCAAAATAATCATTTTAAACTAGTTTTAAGCATTTTAATAAATTTTTAATGCCTACAGGGAGATATAGAGAGAGAGAGACATATAACAGCAGACACACACAAGCTCGAGAAGCCTGCCGCTGAGATTCTGCACGAACCACCTGCGCCAGCCGAAAACAGCAACCTGCGATTGCGCCGACCTGCTACTTTTCCTTGGCTGCTTTAGTTTTACTTATTATTTCTATGATGTTTGCTTCTAGCATGTCTAGCTAAACACCTTGTATCGGTTAGGCATGATTCTATGAAGTATTTCCTTTGAGACTTGTGTTTAATGCTTAGTTCGTCTACTTATATTAATTCTATGCACACGGGTGATAATTAGTTGTGCGAATAAGAGAAGCCTTGAACCGCAATCTTATTCTAACTGCTTGTTATTGTATGTTAAACTGGTTGATAACTTGACGGTGACAACTAGGAGTAATACACTAGGATAATCAGCTACTACTGTGATAGGATTCGTAGTTGCTTAGACTAGTTTCAGGAATTAATAGCTCATGGACTTTGATCGGAACATGCGCGCACGTTAGGAAGCCTTGATTGGACACTAACTTAAGTAGAACTGCACTATAGATGTTTAGAGTCGATGATAAGGGATACATTCATAGAGGATTGTCTTTACCGATACTTTTCATAGTCATAGTATTAATATCTACTGCCCGCGCACGTATCGTGCAATTCTCTTTCACTACTGTTCATTCGCGCACCTGCACAACCCAATCACTCACAACCCCCAATTTTGTAAGTTGTAGGTTGCTAGCTAAGACGAGTCTGCACACTCCTTGTGGGATCGACCCTGACTTAGCCGCTGTACTAGGTGGAGAAGGAAGGATTAATTTGACGCGTACAACGAAGCGCGATCACAGACCTCTGATTTTGGCTTGTCCGACATCCCTCCTCTTGGCTTCAGCATCCAGTATGTTCAATTCTGTCTTCAGGTGGCTCACTATCCTCGCTTTGAGGGCTGCTTGAATTGCCGGGGCTAAGGGACGAGCTTCCTCCAGGGATGGGTCAGATGAAGCCACCAGCAACGGATCTTCTTGAGCAATGTCCACAACATGCTTTCCTTTGAAGAGTTTGTGGTCTACCACAAACGCTTGCAGTTCTTCGGACATCCCTTCAGTGATGATTCTTAGCTCTGGATGCTGGGAGGTAATCAGCCCATATATGAGAGATGGTAGCACAATGGATTTTACTGCGGAAGGATTCCCAGCATGAGTCGCAATCTGAGGGAACATAACACTCCCCAAACTCACTCTCCTCTTCTTCTCAATGGCATGCAGCAGATTTGCAAAGGTTCTGCTGACCTTTCCTCTATGAGAGCTTGGAATCCAGTTTCGGATGCCTAAGTTGTACAGCAGTGCATTCTTGGAAGTGAGCTCAGAGGCATTCAGACTGGGACCAGCCCACGTCATACACACCCCTCATATGAGTATTCTGGCCAGAAGATCCTCATTTACACTAGTCGGCTCCCTAGCATTACTATCTATTCCTAGATAGTCATTTATCTTTTCCGGAGTAATAACCACCAGCTTGCCTCTCACCCAGCTTTTCCCATAATCCTCTCCATCTTCATCCTCAAACTTATCCTCCATAGTTGCTACAAATTCTCTAACTAACGGGATACTGAATCTTTGAGGGATCGTTAGGGAGCTAAGAAGGTTTACCTCTGTTAGGAGCTGGATGATTACTGCAGACTTGTATCTTTCAAATGCCAGTCTCTTTTCATAAACTATGATCTTTCTTCCCACAATTCCCCATGATTCCGAGGCAGCCTTGCTTCTGAACCACACTCCTCCTACTGTGACTGCATTGTCAGTATTAGCCAAAGCGGGTCTTCTTTCAGATGGTTCCCCAACGAGCTCCCCATCACTAGACTCCTTCGTTTCTTCACTGCTTGAATCAGGGATGACGATGGTAGCTTTTCCTTTCTCAGATGATGAAGGGAGAGGTGCTGCAGCGGCACTCAGTGCTGTTTCGGATCTGCCTGAATCACTTTTCCTGACCGAATCACTTTTTGATTCGGTCAACCCTCTATTTGATTCGGTCAAACATTGGTCCATGAGAAATCCTTCTCCTTGGCATACGTGACAAGCACGGTCGAGTAACGATGATGATTACGATATGCATAGTTAATGGACCAGATAGTTAGTGATATACCTGTTCTGGCATGGTAGCAATTTTGTGCACACTTTTGGTTATACATTTATTTGGTTACACATGCAGCCTAGTGGGAGATTGTTAGATTATTATGATTAATCTAATTTGGACCGAACGTGAAATTTAGATAATTGTATATGTGTTATCATTGTGATAAACTTGAATAACATGATTTAATTGTATATTGTGCAGATACCTAGAGATAATTATGGAAATTTTTAAGAGACGGAATCCATGATTATCTCAAATATATCTTCTGGTGTAGAAGATACAAATATGAGTTATGGTTCCCGGTCTATCATATCGTTCTCCAGTTTCTTACTCTCGAAGAAACTGACCCAAGAGATATATGGTAGACTGGAAGCACCAACTCAGACTTTTGTGTTGCAGGTTACTTTCGGTCGATGGAATCAGATACGTTTTATTTGCAGTAATCATGTATATTCAATTATACTGATATGAGTTTGATTCTGTTAATTCGTTTAGACTGTATAATTATGATATAACAGTGAGAGCATATACACACATAACTCTTGCACCACCAGGACTCAAAACTAAAAGCTAGATGGCGCTGCCCTGAAAAAGCCTTCCTGCAGTTGAGGTTCTGTTCTTGATATAACATTTCATGGGTAACCACTCAACAAAAAATTAAGACCGAGTTTGCCAGCTTATAACTCAAGTTTCTGCCAACTGGGCCGCACGTCTCTTTTTTCTCTCTATATACAGGGACCGGTTGTGCATCTTCAAAGAACAACACATACATATACCCTTGTTATATCTGCTGATTGACCAGGGCCATAGGCCACAGCCAGCTCCGGTGCTACTTGGCTAACTATGTCTACCTTTTACGGGAAGGTCGATCAAATGGAGCACCAGAGGCTCGTGGCTCGCCGGAACACCATCAAGCGAGTCGCGGTCGTAGCATTATCCTCCTTGTTACTTGTGGGAATCATTGTTGCTGCCGTTGTTGGAACTCAGAGCTCCAGAGGAAAAAACTCCAATGCTAGCACCGAATCATCCCAGCAACTCTCATCCTCGATCAAGGCTGTTTGCAATGTAACTCTGTACCCGGACTTGTGCTACTCCTCCATCTCACCCGTGGCCCGAACCGGAAATCCAGTTGACCTCTTCCGGCTGTCCATGGAAGTAGCACAGCAGGCGCTCCAGAGAGCTTCCCAGCACTTCAGAGAACCGTTTTGGCAGAGTGTGGAAAACAATATGACCAAACTAGCCGTCGAGAATTGCATGACTCTTCTGGGCCTCGCCACGGACCATATTAATGGCTCGCTGGCAGCATCTGGGGATTTGTCCCTCATTCATTCTCTTATTGATCTCAAAACATGGCTGAGCACTGCTGCCACTTGCCAGGAAACATGCCTCGACGGATTCGAATTTGAAACCCAAGAAATCCAGAGCAGAGTGACAGATTTGCTTCGCAACTCCACCGAGTTGACTAGCAACAGTCTAGCTATTGCTAACCTCGTATCCAGCATCACTGGCTCCTTGAAGTTGGGAAGGAGGTTGTTGACCTCTGAAAAGGAGCCCAGCTGGATCAGTGCAGGAGTACGGAGATTGATGGCTTCTACGAATTTGACAAGCATGGCTAACATTACGGTGTCCAAGGACGGAAAGGGACAGTTCAAGACCATCTCAGAAGCTCTGGGCTCCGTTCCAGACAAGAGCGATAAATTAGTGATCATTTATGTGAAGAAAGGAGTTTACGTGGAGAATGTTGTTGTCGGAAATAACAAGTGGAACGTGGTGATGATGGGAGACGGCTCCAACAAGACCATCGTCTCTGGCAGCTTGAACGTGGTTGACGGAACTCCCACCTTTTCCTCTGCGACTTTTGGTAACGATTCTTTTCAGCACAACACTGTACAACGCATGAGAGAAGTAATTGCTCACTAAAATTTTCTTATGGTTCTCAGCTGTGTTTGGGAAAGGATTCATGGCGAGGGACATGGGGTTCTATAACACAGCTGGAGCAGCCAAGCAACAGGCTGTAGCGCTCATTTCCACTGCCGACATGTCTGTCTTCTTCCAGTGCAGATTTGATGCATTTCAGGACACTTTGTATACGCACTCCAACCGTCAGTTTTACAAGAAATGTGACATCCTTGGAACGGTTGACTTCATCTTCGGCAATGCTGCAGTGGTCTTTCAAAGCTGCAACATACTCCCTAGAAGACCCCTCCCGGGACAGCAGAACACCATAACAGCGCAGGGAAAGACAGACCCAAATATGAACACCGGAACCTCAATTCAGGGGTGCGTCGTCGCGCCTTTCGGTGACCTGACAGGTGTGAGCACGTACCTAGGACGCCCGTGGAAGGACTACTCGACTACCATATTTATGAGCTCAGCACTGCAGACGATTATCAATCCCCTAGGGTGGTTGCCATGGGTGGGGACAACAGCACCGGACACCATATTTTACGCGGAGTATTTGAATACCGGACTAGGTGCCGGGACAAAGAACCGGGTGAGCTGGAAGGGGTTAAAGCTGAACCTCACTAGCAAGGCTGCCGGTGCATTTACGGTTAAGTCGTTGATACAGGGTGACAAGTGGATTCCCGCTGCGGTTTCCTACAAAGTAGGGCTCTGAAATCTGAAAACATTTTATGCTATTTGCTGATTTTATTCGTCTGGAAGGTTGTAATTTTTCCAGCCGTACACAAATTCCAACCGTTGCTTCTTTCACTTGGAATGTATTTATTACAAGCATTAACGAGTGGGTCTTATCATATTAATTATTATCTTTAAAAGTAATTTTACTTAATTAATATTAATATAGTATAAAAGGAAATTGTAAGTGAGAAATATGTATCAATCAATTAAATATGTATTCTATCTTCGAGGTTTTTTCACTTCCCTTCCCCTTCTCCTAGCCCTAAATCCTCTTCTACTCTTCACATCATCAATCTTCTTCGCATCTTCTCACAATCTATCATTCCTAACCTGTTACAAACATCTTTGTTTGTATCATCTGTGCTTCTTCATCGAGAGAATTAAACATCTCAAGACCATTTATTTCACTTCGTATTACTACTCAGACCTCCAACCAAGAACTGAAGTTCTGTTTTTCAGTGGTTAAGATGTTGATGGGTGGATATATCATGTCGAGATCTTCTTTTGCTAGCATCAAACAACGGAGGAACAAATCTGGTGATAGGAACTTTCTATTTGGTCGGCGAACCCTTAAAATGGTTTCTCGAGATGTGGAGGACTTTGCGGATATCTACCTGGGAAAATTTTGTTGCGGAGCTTAGAGGCCGATTCAAGTGATCAAAAACCTCAAAATCACAATGGGAGGTGCGCCACTCAGTTTTAGTGATGTTGGAAGAAATTAAACAGATTGTCACTAAGATGAAGGCTCAACACGAAGTCTACGTTGCTAATCTCCACAAGTACTCGTCTGCAAAGGACTCCCAACTCACTGTCCCTCGCCAATTAGAGGGTAAGGAGACCAAATATGCTGATGTTGAGTTCTCTAATAACACAATTGAGATGGTTGAAGGACATATGACTGTCGCTTGCGACAGTCATAGATTGTTGTAGTACAAATAAGTGCCACATCCGATGCTAAGAATTCTAATGCTGATGAGGGGTCTGATCTCGTTTTGTGTTTAGAAGAGGACCAATTTGCTCTACAACCAATCAAGATCGACACACCCATTGATGTATTGGACCTGAACAAGGTTACAATGATGTCATCATGCGGTAAAAGGAGCTTTGAACCTTCATCTGGTATTCTGCTAGTGTGGTATCAAGATATATTTGCTGCTGCTTCGGGTGTGAATATTGAATGCTCTAGACCTAAGACGATGGAGACGGATTCCGTTACTGGCTCACCACATCTGTAGTTGGAGTTTTGCAGTGAGACTTCAATGGATTTTTCTTTAAAAGTAGTATTGCAAGATGAAGTTGAGGATGGAAATACAGAATCATGGTTTGGGATTTCAGTATGTGTACTGAATACTATTTCAAGTCTATGCAGCTCAAAGTGTTTGTCAAAATGTCCATGAGACTTTTCTTAGATCTGGTACGCTTTTTCAATTTAGGGATAACAGAACCTCAATTTTGAGTCAAAGGATGTTCAGCTTGCCAAACCCCTTCCATTGCCCCATGACATCATTGTAAATTTCGTCATACTTTGGAGCGTGTTATCGAAAAGAAACGGTGAGCTGGCTAGCTATGCTGATGATCCTGATCAAACATTTAAGATGTTTAATTCAATTCTGCTTCGAGATGCTTGCGCTTTGATATATTTCTCGTGCGTTGGCATGCATCACAAGACTTCACAAATTCTTACGCGTCCTTAGGCTCGTAGGCCAATAAAACCCGCATTGTAAAACCTTCTCGGCTGTTTTGGAGCTTGAACCATGTCCGCCATATGGAGAAGAGTGGCAGCTTCGAAGATTCCCTTTCTGATACAACCCATACCAATAATATCCTATAGAGAAATGGCTCATCCCAATAATATCCGTTTGCGTCATGGAGGAACTTCTTCCCCTGATTGTAAGCTGCCCCTTCCGGTAAAATTCACATGCAAGAAAGTTCACAAAATCAGCATAATAGGGAGCTTGCATTGTCTCAACACTCTGCATATAATCTCCAATAAAAGAGTCTTCTTTGGTACATTCTTCGCACCATACCTACTGATCTGCTCAAGCCTTGATAAGTGATCCGCCACCATATTTACTACGCCTTTCTTGTCTTTAATCCTCAATAAAACGATTATCCAGCGAATGAGTATAGGCTTCGCCTTCTTCTTTGCCATGAGATACTTGATTGCTGCATATTCTGTGTACACAATTATTTTGGACCCGATCAAGTATTGCCTGAACTCTCGAAGGCGTAGACGATTGCAAGCATTTTCTTCTCCGTGGTCGAGTAATTATCTTGTGTAGAGTCAAGAGCCTTACTCACATAATAAATTACATGCAAGCGCTTGTCGATCCTTTGATCCAATACAGCTCCAAGAGGGCTCTCACTAGCGTCTCACATCAGCTTAAAAGGAAGCTCCCAGTTCGGCGGTTGAATAATTGGCACGGACACCATAGCTTTCTTTAGCGTTTGAAACGCTTGATGGCAAGGTTCATCGAAATTGAACTCCACCTCATTACATAGCAGATTTGTAAGAAGCTTGGCAATTTTCGAGAAGTTCTTGATGAACATCTTGTAAATTCCTTATTCCTTTCGCGTCTCTCGGTGGTGGCAGCTTCTTAATAACGTCGAACTTTTCTTTATCGTATGCGATCCCCCTTTTTGAAACGAGATGCCCCAATACAATGCCTTCTTTCATCATAAAGCGGCGTTTCTCCCAATTCAGCACTAGGTCTATTTCGTTACACCTAGCTAACACACGAGACAGTTTTGTTGAGACAATCATCAAAGGAATAATCATGAACAGAAAAATCGTCGACGAACACTTGCATAGATTTTTCTAAAAATTCAGTAAAAGACATCATGCAACGTTGAAAAGTTTCTAGTGCATTACAAAGACCAAATGTCATTCTCCTTTATGCAAATGTGCCGTAATGAACAAGTAAAGGTAGTCTTTTCTTGGTCATCGGGGTGGATAAGAATTTGGAAGATACCACTATATCCATCAAGAAAACAAAAGTATTCATGCCACCCTGGACATTCTAACATTTGATCGATAAAGGGAATGAGAAAGTTATCTTTCTTGGTGGTTGTATTTAACTTTCTTTATTTTACGCACGTTCTTTACTCGGTTACCGTGCGCGTAGGTATCAACTCATTTTTTTTCATTTCGTACAACAGTGAGCCTGCCTTTCTTAGACACCACATGAATTGGGCTCACCCACTCAGAATCGAGATAAGCATAAATAATACCCTCATTCCTCAACTTAATGACTTTCTTCAATACAACTTCTCCTATCTTAGGATTTAAAAGCCTAAGGAATTCACGACTAGGTTTCGCATTATCTTCAAAACGAATTATATGAATGCAAACATCGGGGTTAATCCCCTTCAAATCATCAATAGAGTACCCATTAGGACCTTTATACTCAAACAACACATGCATCAATTTAGAAGTCTCAACATCATTTAATGAAGCTTCTACAGTAACCGGTAAAGACTCATCCGGTCCCAAGAATTCATACATCAGATTCGGTGGAAGAGCTTTCAACCCCTCACCGAATTCCTTACCTTTTGGCGCGTCATCTACCTTGTTGGCGCCATTATCAACCTCAGCGGGTTCTTCATCCAGTTTCATCAAAGAGGCGAATGACGAGCTGCTTTCATCTTGTGCAAGCAACTCATACTTAAAGCTTGTTAGTTCACCAAGAGGATCAAAAACATTAAATGCATCATATGATTCAATAAATTGAAAATCCATAGACACGCTAGGTGTCCTAAGCATGCTTTTCAAATCGAATTTGATCTTTTCGCTACCTAAATTTAATTTGATTGTATCTTTTCCGCAGTCTATAATAGCCTTAACCGTGTTCAGAATTAGTCTACCTAGGATTTTGGAAATTTCTTTATCTTCATCCATATCCAATACATAGAAATCAACTGGGACAAAGAATTTCTCGACTTTAATGTGAACGTCCTCTAGGATACCCTTCGGTGCCCTAGAAGAGCGATCCTCTAACCTCAAATTAACAGTGGTTGGAGTTAACTCTCACATATCAAGATTATTGAAAAGTAAATAAGCCATCAAAGATATGCTAGCACCTAGATCAGACAATGCATTAGCTATGCTAATTTCACCGATAAAATGGGAATAGAAAATGAAGCATGATCCTTCAGCTTTCTTGGCATGGCACGTTGAACTACTGCACTTCAATGCGTCTAATGCTATATGGTCTAAATCATTTATTTTCCTTCTATGAGACATAATATCTTTTAAATATTTAGCATATATAGGTATTTGAGTAAGTACCTACCTAAATGGCAAAGTCACCTAATGTTTCTTTAGCATGTCTGCAAAGCGCATCCTCCTTCTTCTTATTGAGCCTTTGAGGGAAAGGATTTGGTGGCACATAGGGCGCTGGCTCTTGCGGATTTTCTTTCTCTCGTTGATGAGCGAACAAATGACCTTATATTTGTCCGCATTTTCCCTTTCTTTCTTGTTTGTTCCATTGTTTTATGAAGTCATTTGATGCTTTCTTTGTCCATTTCAGGTTAAAAATGTCTACTACATGATATGAAGTGGCCCGAAGAAAATCTGGATGAATTCCGGTCGATTGAGAGCAAAAACGAGCAAAATTAAGCAAAAGGGAAAAGTGATTCGCCCAAGGTAGATTTGATTAGGACAGGGGGTGCACGAATCACATGTGATTCGGCCACCCTTGGCCAAATCAACCTCCATGCTGCCCGGATCAGAAATGACTCGAGGAGAATTCTCCCGAGGCCAAATCTGGGCAGACTGACCCGTTCATCATCGAGGGCTTGCCGAGCGCATGTATTATCCGATTGAGGCGTGTTATAGCTTGTTGGAAAGATAATTCAAAGAGCTACAACTTATTAGTTTACATAAAGACGTGATTCGAAGGTTTGGAGGGTCAAACGAGCAAGATTCTAACGCTGCAGAAGTGATCCGCCCAACGGTTGACCGAATCAAAAGTGATTCGGCCAAGAGAAAGTGATTCGCCCAGCTTCGAAACAACACTGAGAGTTTGATTCGGATACTCTATCCGAGTCAGCTAATAAGGCTACTAGGAATCACTTTTGAATCGAACACGGTGGATAAATATGAATAGAAAAAAGATGAGAAAAATAAGAGTGTGCCTGCCTCCGGCACCTAGGGTTCCTTTCTTGGAACGAAACCCTGATTGGAGAACTTGGAGAATTGTCGAGAACTCGGAGAAGACACCTACAATTAGAGATTCTACAACATCATTCTACTCTATTCCTACTTTAAACCCTACTTCTCTACTACTCTACTACTTTACTATTCCTACTTTAAACCCTATTATTCTATTTCATTATGTCTTGTATTGAACTCACCATGAGTGAGTAGTCCATGGTAGTTGGGATCCTTATGGATCCCATTAGGTTAGATTGTAATGCAAAACATGCAATTTTATTATGAATGAGGTTTTTTTGGATTGAAAATTTCCATGCTTTATCTTCATTACAATTTTATGCACACCAAGTGTTTGACGAAACGCATGAATGAGTATAAATTGATAAAACACCTAGGGATGAAATGAGAGTTGAACTTAGGTCGTTTAGAAGATCAAGCATGTTTATTTTAGATAGCGTATGTGCGCGAGAGTGACATTCACATTCTATTAGGGTAAATATAGAGCGGACTTTAGTTGATTGTGACATTCGCGTCAATTTTATGCATATATTGTTGTTTTGTGTTGCTAATCGCATGACCTAGGGGTGAAATGGGATTCCGACTATGTTTTCTTAATTGATTTTGAAATTTCACAGTGTCTTAGTTTGACAGATTTGTGAACAAGCAGTTGCTGCAGCACACTCTTGTTCACTAGAAAATTGTCTCAGCAAGCAATGAACAAGACAAAGTTTGTTCACCCAGTTCGGCCAACTGCCTACGTCTGGGGAGGACTATTCTCCAATCCTCAATCCACTAACTCGAAGGTTCCCTCGTACACACGGTTACAACTCACGCAACCTATGCTACTCAACCTTGTGTGGATCACTCAACACAATCAGAACAAGCTCTGACTTGTGTCTGCACACCCTCTGCAATATGTCAATCTAGAATAGCTACAGACTTCTCAAGATCAGCCTATTCTAAACTACAACTACTCAGCAGGGTTGTTGTAGCAACAGCTGTAGCACACAGCTGAAGCACAAATGTCCGCGTCGCTCCAAGGCCTTCTGCCGAGCCGATCGAACGATTCCACAAGCACTGCACACTCTGGAATACTCCTCCTCACTCAGTGACCACCTGCCACTAGCGAGTACTGCCGCACGACACTCGACCGAGCCTTCCACCCGTCAGTTCTTCCGCGGCTTCCCTTGATCAACCAACAAGCTCCACAGCTCTGAATTGGCTTCCAAATCAAGCTCGAATCAGACTCTGCAAGTCCTGATTCCCTTCTGCTACAATCACCATAGCTCTGCGCTCACGCTCTGCTCTCGGGTGATGATCGAAGATTTTGTCCGTCGCACACCAAAGATTCTTCTCTGAAATCTGTGTATGCACTCGTGTATCCCTCAGCTTCGATCAACCTCTCAGCTCTGAACACCTCTCGCTTAAATAGCAGCACCACTTTTAGCAATGTCCAGGTTTAGGTAATGTCCCAACAAGATCAATTATCTCCTAAAATCTAGGAGATTAGATTTGATCTTTAACTTCAATGCCAATCTCCTTCTCTGACTAGGAAACCTCACTGGAAAATACTCTTCAGCAATTTAGAAATTCTTCAGATGCTCTGCAAAGGGTTTCCAGCCCTTCTGGACCAACCCAGGTTGCTACTGCTAGTGGACGGTTGAAACAGCCAGTTGAACAAGCTCCTGCTGCAGCATCCCCTGCTGCAGCTGCTGCTAGTTCACTTCTGCTGGCCTGCTTGATAATTTGAGCTGCAGCCATTCTTTGTTCACTTAAGCTGGTTTTGTCAAACACTGCCATACTTGCATCATCAATCTCCCCCTTGGCATTTTGACAAAACCCACCAGATTTGCTTGAGCTATTCTCCTCCACTTCTTAGCCTGCTCTTCTCCTCCCCCTTTTTGGAATAAATGACAAGGGGGTGCGCCTGGGGAACCTTATGGAGACAACACGCAGAGCCCTAGAGAGGCTCTCAGGTCTTCGAACCGGGCTGCATCCAGAGCTTTTGTGAAGATATCAGCAAGTTGTTTGGCAGACTCAACATGTTGGAGAGCAATGGTCTTCTTCTCAACAAGATCACGGATGAAGTGATGACGAATGTCAATGTGCTTGGTTCTGCTGTGCTGCACCGGATTCTTAGATATGCTGATGGCACTCATATTGTCACAGTAGAGTGTCATTTCATCCTGATGAAGACCATACTCACTCAGCATTTGCTTCATCCACAGCATTTGAGCACAGCAGCTCCCAGCAGCAATGTACTCAGCCTCAGCAGTGGACAGAGAAATGCTGTTTTGCTTCCTGCTGAACCAGGACACCAGATTATTTCCCAAAAAGAAGCATCCTCCTGAAGTGCTCTTCCTGTCCTCCGAGCATCCAGCCCAGTCCGCATCACTGTATCCTACCAGATTAGCATTTGTGTCCTTAGTATACCAAAGGCCATAGTTCACGGTTCCTCCCACATACCGAATGATTCGCTTGACCAACTGCAGGTGACTGTCTATGGGAGAGGCTTGAAATCTGGCACAGACTCCTACTGCAAAGGAAATGTCAGGACGGCTGGTAGTCAGGTACAATAGGCTTCCAATCATGCTTCTGTAGATTGTCTGAATCACAGCCACGCCATGTTCATCTTTGATTGCCTTGACATGAGTGGCAGCAGGGGTTCGTTTGTGACTAGCCTTGTCGAGCTGGAATTTCTGCACAAGATTCTTGCTGTATTTGCTTTGAGCAATAAAAATGCCATCTTCTTTCTGGGTAATTGATAGAGCCTATTTATACGCATTATTTAGATCATAACCCTATGCTTGTTTGCATTATTGTGTGTACAAGATTACTGGTTTCCAGTGTTTTTGTATTTCAGGGCAGAACAAGGGCCTAAGCCGGATACGCGCTAACAGGCGAGCGCGGGTGTAAACGCGTGCGCCGACCTGCGCAGATAGACCAAGGAGGGAGAGCGGGGCGGTGTTCCATAGCTGTTATCCGGAGGCCGAGACTGGAACCGTTCTGGGAAGATAGGAACCATAGACAAAGCTGTACGAAAGTAAAATACCAGCAGATGATACGCGCCACACAAAAGAATCAGCATGCGCACTGATAAGCACCAGCGGGCGCAAGTTCACAAAAGGAAAAAATCATCATAAAAAAGGCTTGAGTTCCCAGGAAGTGCGCGGAAGAATCACGCATCGGAAGAAGCTTGTGCTGTTAACCATATACCCATCCTCGGAGCAAGAGCTGACAACCTGGAGCCTATGAAGAGCTATCTCCCAGCTATCCGAAATGATTTTTCATCCCAGCTGAGAGGTAATGAATTTCGAAATTATTATACTTAGAAACTGTTGAGAGCAGATGTGCGCAGGTGGTAGAGCAGCGCAAGGTGTTCAGCAGCGCAGACCACGCCAAAGTGCAAGACTGTGCGCTAGACTCCAGAGAGGTAATGGTATCCGTGCTTGAGTGCTTGTTCGAGGACGAACAAGGGGCAAGTGTGGGGGGGTTTGATAGAGCCTATTTATACGCATTATTTAGATCATAACCCTATGCTTGTTTGCATTATTGTGTGTACAAGATTACTGGTTTCCAGTGTTTTTGTATTTCAGGGCAGAACAAGGGCTTAAGCCGGATACGCGCTAACAGGCGGCGTTTAGGACGCACAGCACACAGCCTGCGGAGCTAGCGGCGCAACAAAAGAAATGGCAAGACACAGCAGAGTTGCGCCGACCAAATGCGCTAAACAGCATGCCGTGCGCCAGGCGAAGAGTCCAGTATTTCCTAATCCTGACATGACCAGATTTGGAAGTTGCCTAGGATGGACCTCTCGAGCAGTATATAAAGAGGAGGAGGTCTAGGGTTTGAGAGATTCGGAGACATACAGAGAGACACACAGAAAGGCAACACCCCACATCAGAGGGCCACGAGAGAGAGAGAAAGCGGCAAACTGGAAAACACACGGACTTGTTGAGAGGACTTGCGCCAGCCGACTGCGCCAGCCGAGAGACATACTGCACGCACTGTTTGCTACTTGTTTCTCAGATACATTAGACCTTATTTACTATTCTATGATGTTTATCACTAGCATGTCTAGCTAAACGCTTAGTATCGGTTGGACATGAATCTATGAGTATTTCCTTTGAGACTTGCGCTTAATGAATAGCTTGCTTGCTTATATTAATTATGTGCACATTACTGGCAGCTTGTTGCATGAGTAGGGGAAGCCTTGAACCGCAATCTTACTCTTGTCACTTGTTGTTGTCTGTTAAACTAGTTGAATATCCTGACGGTGCCAACTAGGAGTAACGCGCTAGGATAGGCAATTACTACCTTGATCGGATTCGTAGTTGTTTAGACCTAGTGCAAGAATTAATAGCACATGAACTTTGATCGGAACATGCGCACATGTTAGGAAGCCTTGACCGGACACTAACTTAAGTAAAATCAAGCTATAGACATTTAGAGTCGATGATAAGGAATGCACTCATAGAGGATTGTCTGCGCCGATACTTCTCATAGTCATAGTATCTAATCTCTATTGCCTGCGCACGTCTAGTGCAATTCCCTGCGTTTTACAACTGTTACTTGCGCACTACGCAACCCAATCACTCACCCCCCAATCTTCGTAAGTGTAGGTCACTGGCTAGAACTGAACTACTTGCTCCCTGTGGAGATCGACCCTTACTTAACCGCTGTACTAAGTGGAAGAGGAAGGAATTATTTTGACGCGCACAACGACGCGCGATCAGTAATCTCCAGTCCAAGGAAATATGACAGCTCTCCAATCATACTCATTTGAAATTCCTGCTGCATTTGATTCACAAACTGCTTCACCGGGTGCTGAGACTTGGAACCAAACACAATATCATCCACATAGATTTGTGCAATGACCACATCTGACTTGGTTCTTTTGACAAAAAGAGTTTTGCCAGCTCCCCCTCGTTTGTAGCCATGTTTTTCCAGGAACACTGTCAACCTCTCATACCATGCCCGAGGAGCCTGTTTCAGTCCATATAGGGCTTTCTTCAACTTGTAAACATGCTCTGGGAAGTGAGGGTCTTCAAAACCTTTTGGCTGAGAGACATAAACTTCTTCAAACAGGTCTCCGTTCAGGAACGCACTCTTGACATCCATTTGATACAGTTTAAACCCAAGAAAGCATGACATGGCTAGGAGAAGTCTAATGGCCCCAGGCGAGCAACTGGAGCAAATGTTTCTTCAAAATCCAGACCCTCAATCTGAGTAAATCCCTGAGCAACCAGACGGGCCTTATTTCTTGTGATGTTTCCCTTCTCATCAGCTTTGTTTTTGAAGATCCACTTTGTGCCTATGATATTCACTCCATTAGGTCTGTCCACCAGATCCCAGACATCGTGTCTTTCGAACTCTGCCAGTTCCTCTTGCATAGCCATCATCCAGAATTCATCGCTCATGGCTTCCTTGAAATTCTTGGGCTCATTGCTAGACATAAAACATGTATTGAGGTAGGCATGACTTCTGGTTCTTCTTCTGTCTGCGGGATCCCCAATCACATTTGTCAGGGGATGATTCCTCTGAATCTTCTTTGGGGGCTGCCTTGAAGGTGGATCAGGAGCCTCAGTGTGTAGATCATCAGACAGGCTTTCCAATTGATCATCTGGAATTTCTGCTTTAGCACTTGCTGTAGCATCTTCTGGAACCGCAGCTTGTTCACTTCTGGTCTGTCTGTCAGGCACTTCTTTAAGATCAGAGTCTTCTTCACCAGTGTCAGTATCAGGGGTAGACTCTTCTTCTGCATCATTGACAACAACGTTTATGGATTCCATGACTGTATTTGTTCGCTGGTTATATACTCGATAGGCCCTGCTGTTTGTTGAATATCCTAAGAACAATCCAGGATCACTCTTAGGGTCGAGTTTCTTTCTATACTCCCGATCTCTCAGAATGAAACACTCACTTCCAAAGATGTGGAAGTATTTAACAGTGGGCTTTTTCTGATTCCAGAGCTCATAGCAGGTGTGATTGGTTCCTCTCCGTAAGGTGACTCTGTTGATGATATAGCATGCGGTGTTCATGGCTTCTGCCCAAAATCTCAAGGGAACTCTCTTAACATGAATCATGACTCTGGCCATTTCTTGAATTGTTCGATTCTTTCGTTCCACTACACCATTCTGCTGTGGAGTGATGGGAGAAGAGTACTGATGAGAGATACCCCTTTGACGACAGAAATCATCCATAGCTTCGTTTTCAAATTCCCTACCATGATCACTGAGAATGCTGCTGATTCTGAGGTCTTTCTCTTGCTCTGGCGAGATACGAGAGACACTATAACTTTCACAGTATCTGATTTTTCTCTGATGAAATCAATCCAAGTGAATCTAGAGTAGTCATCGACACAAACAAAAGCATACCTCTTTCTGCCCAGACTTTCAACCTCCATTGGTCCCATCAGATCAATGTGAATCAACTGTAACGGTCTGGTAGTGCCTACATCTTTGACTCTTGGATGTGTTGCCTTCTTTTGTTTTCCAATCTGACAATCTCCGCAGATGGAAATTGTCTCCCCTTTAAGCTGTGGAATTCCTCTGATTAGCCCTTCTGCTGCAATTCTCTTCAGAGTTCTTAGGTTAACATGCCCCATTCTTCTGTGCCATAAGGTCTTTTCCTCGGCCTCAGTCAGCATACATTTCTGAATTGATGGGTTTGAGCTCACATTGAGAAGATAACAGTTGCTCTTTGACCTGGCACCTTCCATTAAACATTTTTCAGATTTGTCGAGTACTTTGCAAGAGTCTTTCGTAAATTTTACCTGCTTAGTCCCATCACACATCTGACTGATGCTTATGAGATTAGCCTTTAGCCCTTCGACTAGAAGAACATTGCTCAGACTCGGCATTCCTTCCACTGCCAAAGTTCCTCTTCCCAGAACTCTTCCTTTTAGCCCGTTACCAAACTTCACACGTTGTTCCGAACAGGGTGTAATGTTCTTCAGGAAGGATCTTTCTCCTGTCATGTGTCCTGAACAGCCACTGTCAAAGTACCAGCTTATCTTGTCCGAGGAACTAGCTATGCTGACAAGAGCTAGGAGCTGAGTCTGCGCACGCTTCTGTCTGACAGAAGCTATTTCAGCATGAGCTGAGGGACAGTTTCTTTTTAAGTGACCTTTTTGACCGTAGCTGTAGCATTTTTTATACTTTGACGCTCTCTTGTAACGGTGATACAGAGGTTGCTGTAGCAGGTCCTGGTTCAATCTTCCTCGTATTTTTCTGCCTCTTCTGAACGACCTGTATCTGGCCAAGTTGCACTCATCTTCACTCAGCTATTTTTCATCTTCACTTCCACTGGCAGAGAGAGCCCTTTTTTTCATAGGTTTGCTAGTGCAGTTAATTTGTCGATGGCCGTAGCCTGCACAATTCCAGCATTGGACTCCCTTCTTTAAATCTTTCTTTTCCTCTTCAGTCTGAGCTGGTTCCTTCCCTTTCCTTTTACTTTCACTGCCCCTTCTGAATTGTCTTCGCGAGGAAGAGCTTCTCCCGATTCTGGATTCCATGTTCTTCAGAAGCTTCCCAAGGTTCTTAACCAGCATGCTCATCTGATCATCTGGAACTGTCTGCTTGGTTTCTGCTTCAGCTTTCAATCCAACATTCTTATCCTTAGGAGTGGAGTCTCCTTTAACCAGCTTCATCTCAAATTGTTTGAGAGACCCCATCAACTCTTCCAACTTCATGAATCTGACATTTTGAGCTTCTTCAATGGGCGTCACTTTCATGTCAAATTTTGTGGGCAGCGATCTGAGAACCTTTCTGATAAGCTTTTCTTCAGGGATGGGTTCACCAAGGGCATGAGCTTCATTTGCAAGATCACAGAGTTTAGCATTAAACTCAGTGACTGTTTCCTCATCCAGCATTCTCAGATTCTCAAATTGTGTGGCAATGATCTGGAGTCTTGATAGCTTCACTCTATCAGTTCCTTCATGTGCAGTTTGCAGAATTTCCCACGCTTGTTTGGCCATGTCACAGTTTGAAATCAGCCTGAAGTTGTTGGCATCAACTGCAGCAAAAATTGCATTCAGGGCCTTTGAATTTCCAGTTGCTGCAGCACCTTCTTCAGCAGTCCATTGTTCTTCAGGCTTTATCCTTGTGACTCCTTGTTCATCCATGGTGATTGGGGGAGACCACTGGATTACGACAGCTCTCCATGTCTTCTCATCAATAGCCTTGAGAAAGGCTTTCATTCTAGCTTTTCAATATCCATAGTTGCTCTCTTCCAAAAATGGAGGTCTGCTTGTGCTCTGTCCTTCCTTCATTGTCTTGACTTCTTCAGAGACACTGTAGGATCTTTAACTCTGTGTGTTGAGCTCCCGCTCTGATACCAATTGAAATTTCACAGTGTCTTAGTTTGACAGATTTGTGAACAAGCAGTTGCTGCAGCACACTCTTGTTCACTAGAAAATTGTCTCAGCAAGCAATGAACAAGACAAAGTTTGTTCACCCAGTTCGGCTAACAGCCTACGTCTTGGGAGGACTATTCTCCAGTCCTCAATCCACTAACTCGAAGGTTCCCTCGTACACACGGTTACAACTCACGCAACCTATGCTACTCAACCTTGTGTGGATCACTCAACACAATCAGAACAAGCTCTGACTTGTGTCTGCACACCCTCTGCAATATGTCAATCTAGAATAGCTACAGACTTCTCAAGACTCAGCCTATTCTAAACTACAACTACTCAGCAGGGTTGCTGTAGCAACAGCTGTAACACACAGCTGAAGCACAAATGTCCGCGTCGCTCCAAGGCCTTCTGCCGAGCCGATCGAACGATTCCACGAGCACTGCACACTCTGGAATACTCCCTCTCACTCAATGACCACTTGCCACTAGCGAGTACTGCCGCACGACACTCGACCGAGCCAACAGCCCGTCAGTTCTTCCGCGGCTTCCCTTGATCAACCAACAAGCTCCACAGCTCTGAATTGACTTCCAGATCAAGCTCGAATCAGACTCTGCAAGTCCTAATTCCCTTCTGCTACAATCACCACAGCTCTGCGCTCACGCTCTGCTCTCGGGTGATGATCGAAGATTTTGTCCGTCGCACACCAAAGATTGTCCTCTCTGAAATCTATGTATGCACTCGTGTATCCCTCAGCTTTGATCAACCTCTCAGCTCTGAACACCTCTCGCTTAAATAGCAGCACCACTTTAAGCAATGTCCAGGTTTAGGTAATGTCCCAACAAGATCAATTATCTCCTAAAATCTAGGAGATTAGATTTGATCTTTAACTTCAATACCAATCTCCTTCTCTGACTAGGAAACCTCACTGGAAAATATTCTTCAGCAATTTAGAAATTCTTCAGACGCTCTGCAAAGGGTTTCCAGCCCTTCTGGACCAACCCAGGTTGCTGCTGCTAGTGGACGGTTGAAACAGCCAGTTGAACAAGCTCCTGCTGCAGCATCCCCTGCTGCAGCTGCTGCTAGTTCACTTCTGCTGGCCTGCTTGATAATTTGAGCTGCAGCCATTCTTTGTTCACTTAAGCTGGTTTTGTCAAACACTGCCATACTTGCATCATCAGTTTTCCTTTAAACCAAAATTCGAACTTGTCTTTAGTAGTTACTAGAGATACCTCGCTTGGAGGAAAAACCCCAGCTTTTATTTAGTAGACTCGCATTAAGCATTAATAGCTAGCTTTAGACTAATCTAGGCTTTTCTCTTGGGTTCAACCCGAGGTCACTCGGATTATAAATATTGTTTGCGTACCGTGATTGGACTAGTATCATTACTACCATAATTTCGACAACGTTCAAAATGGCATCGTTGCCGGGGATTAGCCATTAGACTCGTTTGCTTTTTAGTATTGCTTTAGCTAGTTTACTTCATTTTTTTTGTTGATTGTGATTGCGTGTTTGCGTGCTATTCTTGCTTACTTTGTTATAAGTTCTGACTTATGGATGCGTTCCTCGACTGCTTGGTAGGTGTCTCAATGCAAACCGGAGGACGCACGAAAAAGGCACAAGAAACAAGCCTCCACATCAACGCTAGTTCAGAGCTTAGCAACGCCAGATTTTGATACTCCCTCACCTTAAGTTTGCGTTGATCAACCACCAACAGAAATTATGGATCAACCGAACCCGAGGAGGGAAGGAAATGCCGCTCTTCCGCAAGAGGAAGACGAGAGATCGGTTGAATTCCCACGCTATCGATGCATGCCACTTTGGAAGGGATCCTCGCACAGGACTTCTCAAGTGTGTTTCTTATTTAGAAGGGAATCGGCTACGTCTTAGCCAAGACGTTAAACTAGGTTTGTTAGTATTTGTGCTTTTGTTTTTAGTTGATTGTAGTATAGAATCGTTGTAGAATTTGTGTTGCGCTGTGCGCCAAATGTTTGATTAGTGGTTTAAGGATTTTGTGTTTGTGTGCCCTCGAATTACCCCTTTGGTTTAATTATCTATATATATCAGTTTTAAGTGTGGGGTCATTCGATAATGTTTAGGCTGTTTTTTGTATGTCATGACTTGTGTTGGTATTTTGCTATGTAATTTGCTTGACTTATCGATTTGTGTATTGACGCGCTTTGACTGGATCTTTTTATGACATTTTTAGGGTTTTTAAACTTGTGCATTTTTATCTGGAATTTTTCTCTTAGAAAACTGACTCGGCCATCTTGGTCGAGTCAAATTCTGCTCTCCACGAATCATGGCTGATTCGGCCAAGGCTATTGCCCCACTGATAGTTTGATTCGGCCTCGCAGGCCGAATCACTTTTTTTGCCTTGCCCGAATCACTTTTGATTCGGGGAACCACTCCCTTATGGAATTGCTTTAATTGGACCACGGCCTGGTCGAATCACTTTTTGTGCACCCCGAATCAGCTGACTTTGGGAAATTTTACAACTTTGGGACATTTGTTCGAAACGTTTTTCAAGCACTATAATACACTAGTTCATGACTTTTGATTCACACGAGCATATCTAAGTAAACCCATCGTATGAATTGTCGCGCATTTGTTTTCCAAATTCTCGTCTAGCTATATGTTTCGCATTGATATATATGTAATAGCTAGCTGTTTAAATCTGTGAATTTAGGTGTTGCGCTAAGCTTGTTCTTGAGTTTCAGATTCCTCTCAATTGATTAGAGCATCATTCATAGACCTTGACGAATGCGCATTTGGCTACCTTCACACGAGAGAAGTTCCTTCCAAACTTTTTCTTTAATTCTTTTAATTTATATTGCTTAGGGACTAAGAAAACTCTTAAGTGTGTTGTGTTTGTGCCTGTGCTTTAATTTGCTTTATTTTGCATGATTGGTTCTATGCGCACTATACTTGCATGATTGTTTTCATCCTAGCTTTAAGTATTGATCACACGAAGTAATGGTTGGTAAGTGTTTAAGTAATATCATTTAAATATTTTGTTTGGATGAGTTGTGCTTTGAATTCATGAATCGTATCTTTAAGTTGATTGACATTCCTTGTGATGATTTTATTCACATGATTCGGTGTTTTGAGTAGCTTAGTTTGATTTATTTTTTAGCTCTTTCCGTTCATGAAAAATGAAGTTAATTTTAGTGAGCACAAAAATAAAAATAAAAATAGTTTTCATATAAAAACCTCATACTTGTTCTTGTTTGCTTTTAGGTGACTTTAGCATTCCTATTTAGCCTTTGCATTTGTTTAGCTCACATTTCATGCTCCATTATATCTCACTTAGGCATATTGTCAAGTATTAAGTGTGGGGTCAAATAAAACATTTGCTAAAAGAAAAAAATTTGGCGCAAGGAAAAATAATTATATTTTTAAGGTTTTACAAATACCAAGGGTTAGGAAGGTAAGTTCCCCCTTGAAAGCATTTGTATAAACGCCAAAAAAAACCCACTTAATTCTTGACTTTTTGCCTTTTCAGCAAGTTCCTTCGCATGTGTGTAAGTAGGGCATTTGCATTGCGCTTTTAGGAACGTCTAAGGCATGACCCTCGTAATTTATTACTTAAGCATCAGGATTTGTACGAGTGAATTTTTATAATTTCAATGTCAAAACTCCTCTTCTTTTACGGATTATGACGTATAGTCTAAAACTAGAGAATGAGTTTGTTGTCATGAGCATATGGACTTTCCCTTAGCAAGTATATGTGATTGACTCGACATAAATTTTGTGTAAGCGACCCTTTTTTTCATACTACTTGCATTGGAAATTGAATGGTAATTTAAATTTGACGAATGCTAGTTTCGATATCGATTCTATGAATATTTGTTGTCGCCATGAATTGAATGATTCTTAGAGTTTGCATGAAGTGAATGATTTGCACAACTCTACTATTATGATGGTTGATAAAAGAACTACTTGCTTTGCCAACTATATTTGGATTTTGAACCCTTATGGATGATTGCGAGTGGGATTTGTGAGTATTCCTATTATGAAAACTTTCACGAGACTATAACTCATCCACTAGGGTAGCCTAGGGGTTTAAAGGCTTGATGCATACGCTAAATGCATCCGTGATTCCTACGACAGTGAGTTAGGAGTAGATTAGTTCTCTTTATTTAGTTATTTTTATGTTATGTTACATGAGTAGGTGATCGATGTGTTTTGTGTGCGTAAGATTTGCTACATGCTTTGATACTGTCATATATGATTTAGCATCTTACTCTCCGCTTGACTTGTGCATATACTTGTTCGGGACGAACAAGACTTAAGTGTGGGGTGTTTTGATGGGCAAACAAATGAACTTATATTTGTCCGCATTTTCTCTTTACTTCCGTTTGTTCCATTGTTTTATGAAATTGTTTGATGCTTTCTTTGTCCATTTCAAGTTAAAAATGTCTATTACATGATATGAAGTGGCCCAAAGAAAATATGGATGAATTCCGGTCGATCGAGAGAAAAAACGAACAAAATTAAGCAAAAGGCAAAAGTGACTCGCCCAAGGTAGATTTGATTTGGCCAGGGGGTGCATGAATCACATGTGATTCGGCCACCCTTGACCGAATCAACCTCCATACTGTCCGGATCAGAAATGACTCGAGGAGAATTCGCCCGAGACCAAATCTGGGCAAACTAACCTGTTCCTCATCGAAGGCTTGCCGAGCACATAATTCTTATCCGATTGAGGCGTGCTATAGCTTGTTGGAAAGCTAATTCAAAGAGCTAAAACTTCTTAGTTTAAATAAAGACGTGATTCGGATGTTTAAAGGATCAAACGAGCGAGATTGTAACACTGCAGAAGTGATCCGCTCAAGGGTTGACCAAATCAAAAGTGATTTGGCCAAGAGAAAGTGATTCAGCCAAGAGAAAGTGATTCACCCAGCTCCGAACTAGCACTGTGAGTTAGATTCGGACACTCTGTCCTAGTCAACTAATAAGGCTACCCCGAATCACTTTTGATTCGGGCACGGCGGATAAATATAAATAGAAAAAAGATGGGAAAAATTAGAGTATGCCTTGGGGTGCCTCCGGCGCCTAGGGTTCCTCTCTTGGAACGAAACCCTTATTGAAGAACTTGGAGAATTGTCCAGAATTCGAAGATGACACCTACAATTGGAGACTGTATTCCTACTCTAAACCCTACTTCTCTACTACTTTGCTTTTCCTTGTTATTCAATTTCATTATGTCTTGTATTAAACTCACCATGAGTGAGCTGAACTTATACTTAACTGCATTTAACTTAAGTTAGTTGAATTTAACTTATCTTAACTTAAGTACTTAAATTAAATACTGTAATTTTGTGGTAGTGTAATAGTGGTATGGTTGGAGTGGTGGTGGTGGTGTGGTGTAGTGGTGTTATGGTGGTTGTGGTTTGAGTGGTGGTGTAGTAGTGTTATGGTTGGGGTGGTGGTGTTGTGGTGTTGTAGTAGTGTGGTGGTGGTGTGGTGGTGTGGTGATGTGGTGATGTGGTAGTGTTATGGGTTGGGTGGTGTAGTAGTTGGTCGGGATGGTGGTGTCGTGGTGGTATAGTAGTGTTATGGTTGGGGTGGTGTAATAGTGTTATGGTTGGGTTGGTGATGTGGTGATGTAGTAGTGTTGTGGTTGGGGTGTGTAGTAGTGTTATGGTTGGGGTGGTGGTGTTGAGGTGGTGGTGGCGTGAAGCAGTAGTGTTATGGTTGGGGTGGTGGTGGTGTGTGGATGAAAGAGATGATGAATAGTGTTGGTGGTTTTGTTATGGTGGTGATAAATAGTGGTGGCACTTAACTTAACTTAACTTAAGTACTGAAAATTTAAGTTCTAAAGAACAGACCCTAAGTCTAAGCGCCAGGTCTGTAGGTATTCTTTACTGGAATTGTGTAGGTAGCAGGAAGAGAGTCTGTGTGATCAGACTCCTAGCTAGTCTAGGGGGTTAGACTGAGCGAAAGATTTCGAGTAGGTGAGAAGTAGAGTTTAGAGTCCTTTGTACTTTAAACCATGATAGTGAAATCTTGAGGACCGGAGTGTGATCCTCCCCAGACGTAGGTGAAATTGTGTTGCGTTGCTGATGTAGAGTTATAGCTTCTGCTTAAGCACTCTCTGTATCTTTCTGCAACATTACTTTGCTGTCAGAATAAGAAAGACACAATATTTGTTCACCCAATTTGGCAACTTGCCTACGTCTGTGGAGGATGCTTCAATTCTCAAGATTCCACTATCACAGTTTGAAGTACAAGGATTCACACCTCTACTTCTCACCTAGCCAAAATCTAAGTCTCAGTCTAAACACCTAGACTAGCTAGCAATCTGATCTCACAGATTCTCTTAGTGCAACCTACACACTCTCGGTAATAAATAGCTACAGTACTACCTCTCAGACTTAGCCTATTCTATTACAATGTGTAACTCACGAAAAACTTCAGCACACTCTTCACCAGAGTTGCTGTATCTTCATTCCATGACACTCCAAGCTCTCCCGCCAAGTAATCAGACACTCTTAGTTCTTCAAACTCAATCTCAGCTCCCCCTCAATCAATGACTCCCTCCGTCACTATTGAGAAGCTTAGAACACAGCCTCGCAACTCGCAACAGTCCCTGTCCGAAGCTGATCTCCGAGCTCTGACTTATTCCTTCAACGAGCAGCGCTCCAGTTGAATTCCGAATCAGTCCTGAATCAAACTCCACGAGTTCTGATTCCTTCAGCACACCACACCAGTCTGCAACTCCAAGAATAACCCCTGCTACTATAGTTGATCTCTGCGTGTACGCTTGTTGACTCTCAACTTTTTCTCTCGTGTGTTATATGGATCTCCGTGTAGGAAACTAAACTCACTTTTCATTACATTCGATGGATTGTACGAGTAGCTAAACCCTTCTTTCAGTTTGGGGTTTGCCCTGCAACACTTGGTTCGAGATCAATGAATACTTGATTGAAGCTATTGATTTAGCCTTTGTATGAACTAATACTTCGATTATCAATTTAGTGTAGCTTAGCAGTGAAGCTAGGTCGATATCATTTGTATTATACTAGACTGAACTGCATTGTTAGCTAAGCCTAGCGGTAGAACTAATTGGTGGTGTTAGTCGAGTACTATTGAACCTGTTCGAGAACTTAGCGGTTAAGAATAGGTAGAACACTAATTGGGACAATATCATTAGTTGATGCATGTTGTTCAATCAATGATAACTAGTTGCAGTGTATTCCCTGAACTGATTTCTTTCCAATTGATTGACACTCATTCTGATTTCCCGAACTTCCATTAGAATTCTTGATCACTTGCTCTCTTTGGGTTCGACCCTGCTTACGGCCTGCTAAGTGTTAACAGGTCATTATAATTATAAGTTTGAGGCGCACAGAGTTTTTTGTGTTTTCTTTGTTGTTTTTAGGCTTGGCGGCGCAGGAAGGAATAGTGGCGGCACCGTGACATTTGTGCTTTTTTAGCCATCTGAGTTCGTTTATGATGATGCAAGTATGGCAGTGCTTGACAAAACCAGCACAAGTGAACAAGGAGTTGCTGCAGCTCAAATTATCTAGCAGGCCAGCAGAAGTGAACTAGTAGCAGCTGCAGCAGGGGATGCTACAACAGGAGCTTGTTCAACTGGCTGTTTCAACCGTCCACTAGCAGCAGCAACCTGGGTTGGTCCAGAAGGGCTGGAAACCCTTTGCAGAGCATCTGAAGAATTTCTAAATTGCTGAAGAGTTTTTTCCAGTGAGGTTTCCTAGTCAGAGAAGGAGATTGGCATTGAAGTTAAAGATCAAATCTAATCTCCTAGATTTTAGGAGATAATTGATCTTGTTGGGACATTACCTAAACCTGGACATTGCTTAAAGTGGTGCTGCTATTTAAGCGAGAGGTGTTCAGAGCTGAGAGGTTGATCGAAGCTGAGGGATACACGAGTGCATACACAGATTTCAGAGAGGACAATCTTTGGTGTGCGACGGACGAATTCTTCGATCATCCCCCGAGAGCAGAGCGTGAGCGCAGAGCTGTGGTGATTGTAGCAGAAGGGAATCAGGACTTGCAGAGTCTGATTCGAGCTTGATCTGGAAGCCAATTCAGAGCTGTGGAGCTTGTTGGTTGATCATGGGCAGCCGCGGAAGAACTGATGGGTGGAAGGCTCGGTCGAGTGTCGTGCGGCAGTACTCGCTAGTGGCAGGTGGTCACTGAGTGAGGGGGAGTATTCCAGAGTGTGCAGCGCTCGTGGAACTGTTCGAACGGCTCGGCAGAAGGCCATGGAGCGACGCGAACATTTGTGCTTCAGCTTTGTGTTACAGCAGTTGCTACAGCAACCCTGCTGAGTAGTGTAGTTTAGAATAGGCTGAGATCTTTGAGAAGACTGTAGCTATTCTAGATTGACATATTGTAGAGGGTGTGCAGACGCAAATCAGAGCTTGTTCTGATTGTGCCGAGTGATCCACACGGGGTTGAGTAGCATAGGTTGCGTGAGTTGTAACCGTGTGTACGTGGAGACCTTTGGTTTGAGTGGATTGAGAACTGGAGAATAGTCCTCCCCAGACGTAGGGTGATTGGCCGAACTGGGTGAACAAACCTGTGCCTTGTTCATTGTTTGCTGAGACAATTCTCTTGTGAACAAGAGTGTGCTGCAGCAACTGCTTGTTCACAAATCTGTTGAACTAAGACACTGTGAAATTTCAATTGGTATCAGAGCGGGAACTCGACACACAGAGTAAAAGATCCTACAGTGTCTCTGAAGAAGCCAAGACAATGAAGGAAGGACAGAGTACAAGCAGACCTCCATTGCTGGAAGAGAGCAATTATGGATATTGGAAAGCTAGAATGAAAGCCTTTCTCAAGGCTATTGATGAGAGGACATGGAGAGCTGTCGTGGTCCAGTGGTCTCCCCCAATCACCATGGATGAGCAAGGAGTGACAAGGATAAAACCTGAAGAGCAATGGACTGCTGAAGAAGGTGCTGCAGCAACTGGTAATTTAAAGGCACTGAATGCAATTTTTGCTGCAGTAGATGCTAACAATTTCAGGTTGATATCAAACTGCGACATGGCCAAGCAAGCATGGGAAATTCTGCAAACTGCGCATGAAGGAACTGATAGAGTGAAGCTGTCAAGACTCCAAATAATTGCCACACAATTTGAGAATCTGAGGATGCTGGATGAAGAAACAGTCACTGAGTTTAATGCTAAACTCTGTGATCTTGCAAATGAAGCCCATGCCCTTGGTGAACCGATCCCTGAAGAAAAGCTTATCAGAAAGGTTCTCAGATCACTGCCCAGAAAATTTGACATGAAAGTGACGGCCATTGAAGAAGTTCAAAATGTCAGATTCATGAAGTTGGAAGAGTTGATGGGGTCTCTCAAACAATTTGAGATGAAACTGGTTAAGGAAGACACCACCCCTAAGGATAAGAATGTTGGATTGAAAGCTGAAGCAGAAACCAAGCAGACAGTTCCAGATGAGCATGCTTGTTAAGAACCTTGGGAAGCTTCTGAAGAACATGGAATCCAGAACCGGGAGAAGCTCTTCCTCGCGAAGACAATTCAGAAGGGGCAGTGAAAGTAAAAGGAAAGGGAAAGAACCAGCTCAGACTGAAGAAGAAAAGAAAGAATTAAAGAAGGGAGTCCAATGTTGGAATTGTGCAGGCTACGGGCATGGACAAATTAACTGCACTAGCAAACCGATGAAAAAGAGGGCTCTCTCTGCCAGTGGAAGTGAAGATGAAAAAGAGCTGAGTGAAGATGAGTGCAACTTGGCCAGTTACAGGTCGTTCAGAAGAGGCAAAAAAATACGAGGAAGATTGAACCAGGACCTGCTACAGCAACCTCTGCATCACCGTTACAAGAGAGCGTCAAAGTATAAAAAATGGTACAGCTGCGGTCGGAAAGGTCACTTAAAAAGAAACTGTTCCTCAGCTCATGCTGAAATAGCTTCTGCCAGGGAATCTATCAGACAGAAGCGTGCGCAGTCTCAGCTTCTAGCTCTTGTCAGCACGGCTAGTTCCTCGGACAAGATAAGCTGGTACTTTGATAGTGGTTGTTCAGGACACATGACAGGAGAAAGATCTTTCCTGAAGAACATTACACCCTGTTCGGAACAACGTGTGAAGTTTGGTAACGGGCTAAAAGGAAGAGTTCTGGGAAGAGGAACCTTGGCAGTGGAAGGAATGCCGAGTCTGAGCAATGTTCTTCTAGTGGAAGGGCTAAAGGCTAATCTCATAAGCATCACTCAGCTGTGTGATGGGACTAAGCAAGTAAAATTTACGAGAGACTCTTGCAAAGTACTCGACAAATCTGGAAAATGTTTAATGGAAGGTGCCAGGTCAAAGAGCAACTGTTATCTTCTCAATGTGAGCTCAAACCCATCAATTCAGAAATGTATGCTGACTAAGGCCGAGGAAATGACCTTATGGCACAGAAGAATGGGGCATGTTAACCTAAGAACTCTGAAGAGAATTGCAGCAGAAGGGCTAGTCAGAGGAATTCCACAGCTTAAAGGGGAGACAATTTCCATCTGCGGAGATTGTCAGATTGGAAAACAAAAGAAGGCAACACATTGATAGAGGCTATTTGTACGCATTATTTAGATCATAACCCTATGCTTGTTTGCAATATTTTATGAGCAAGATTACTCGTTTCTAGAGTTTTTGTATTACAGGGCAAAACGAGTCCTTGAGTCGGATACGCGCTAACATGCAGCGTTCTAGGAGTGAAAGATCCGCCTGCGGAGCTAGCAGCACAAGCAGGAGAGAAGTTGGCGAGAGTCAGCAGAGGTGCGCTAGCCCATGCGCTAGCCGATGCCGTGCGCCAGGCGCAGAGTCCAGTACTGCCTAATCTTGACATGACAAAATTTGGAAGTTGCCAAGTGTGGACCTCTCGAGCAGTATATAAAGGGGAGAAGGTCTAGGGCTTCAGGGCATCATATCATCATCAGAGCCTCACGAGAGAGCGAGTGAGCGGCAAAACGAGAAAACACACGGACTTATTGAGAGGATTTGCGCCAGCCGACTGCGCCACCCGAGAAGACAAGCTGCACGCACTGTTTGCTACTATTTTCTCAGACACATTAGTCATTATTTACTATTCTGTGATGTTTATCACTAGCATGTCTAGCTAAACTCTTAGTGTTGGTCGGGCATGAATCTATGATGTATTTTCTTTGAGACTTGAGCTTAATGCATAATTTACTTACTTGTATTAATCCTGTGCATACGGAGACAGCCAGTTGCATGAGTAGGGGAAGCCTTGAACCGCAATCTTACTTGTGTTGCTTGCTTGTCATATGTTAAACTAGTTGATAGCTTTACGGTGACAACTAGGAGTAACGAGCTAGGGTAAGCAGTTGCTACTGTGACAGGATTCGCAGCTGTTTTAGTCTATGTTCTAAGGATTAATAGCACATGAACTTTGAACGGAACGTGCGCATGTGTTAGGAAGCCTTGACCGGACACTAACCCAAGTAACCGAAACTATAGACGTTTAGAGTCGATGATAAGGAATGCACTCATAGAGGATTGTCTGCCCAATACTTCTCATAGTCATAGTATCTAATCTCTACTGCCTGCGCACGTCTAGTGCAAAATTTCCTGCGTTACACTAGTTACTGTTCACTTGCGCATCGCGCATTTCAATCACTCACACACCCCCCATTTTCGTAAGTGTAGGTTGCTAGCTAAAGACTTACAATTTGCTCCCTGTGGAGATCGACCCTTACTTAACCGCTGTACTGAGTGGAAGAGGAAGGATTATATTTGAGATTCAGAACAGGTTATGGAGGATAACAGTGTCGTAGGAGACAACTTGGGGGACAGAACCCCAGAGGAAGCAAGAGCACATAACCGCGCAGCCCTGTTCAGAGAGGAAGTGCAGCGCGAGGTTGAAGCAAGGAGGGCCGCTGAAGTGTATCATGCGCCACCCGTGCAACAAGCCGCGCGACGCAGAACAGTGCGCGAGATGTCAGCCCCTATCACTGTTAACCAGCCATGGTGCATCGTGCTTCCACCAGGCGGTCATTTTGAGCTAAGGAGCTCGCTCATCCATCACATGCCCAAGTTCCACGGGATGAACAATGAAAATCCAGTCAAGCATGTGCGAGAGTTCCTGGTCATTTGCGAGAACATGAAAACCGAAGGGGAAAGTGATGAGGCGCTGAAAATGAAGGCATTCCCATTTTCATTGTGTGATACAACCAGACATTGGTTGATGAATTTACCCGCAGGATCCATTCACACATGGGAGCAGCTGCAGAAGAAATTCCTAGATAAATTCTATCCAGCAGCAAAGATTGCGCTGCTCAGAAGGGAACTGGCCGCGCCAAGGCAGAGCGCAGGGGAGTCTCTGTCAGAATATTACGAGCGTTTTAGGGAGCTGGAGGCCAACTGCTACAATCACGGCCTGCCCCAGAATGTGCTGATAGAGAACTTTCTGAATGGACTGCTGCCCATGGAGCTGCGCCTACTGAATGCATGCGCAGGCGGGGACATTTGCAACATGTACCCAGAGGATGCGTGGCAGCTGATAGAAGACTCTGCTGGGCAGGTAAGACATCAACTAACGCTTGAAAATAGTTGTGCTCGTTCTGTGCATCAGGTCGAAACAAGCGCTGAGATCAAGGAAATGAAGGCCATGCTGCAGAAATTGATGAGTGCGCAGAGCGCACAACCAGTTGCGCCAAAGGTATGTGAATTCTGCAGGTCCACCGAGCACAAGACAGATGAATGCCCAACACTTTTTGAAGAATCTAGAGATGTCAACGCTCTTGGAGGATGGGACAACAGAGGGCCGCAGAGGCAGAATCAGCCGCGCTTTGGGCTTGCCGCAAATGGGTTCAGATGGAGGGAGTCCACTGATCAGCGCGCGCCACAGCAGACGCAACCAGCTGCGCCCTACAATCCACCGCATCACCGCAATGACGCACCAGCGCATAACAACCAGCAACCGAGGCGATCCCTAGAAGATATCGTGGGGCAGCTAGCAGACACAGTGCGCAAAAATGACGAGAAATATGACAAAAGGTTCGAGTCCATCGAAAAGCAGTTATCACAGATCGCAACCACAGTATATGAGCTAAAAAGAGCGATGGCAACCTGCCTTCGCAAGTGATTCAGAACCCTAAAGGAGGAGTCAATGCAGTGACACTGAGGACTGGGCGCACAGTAGGAACAGAGCAGACCGCGCAGGCGCCCGCGCAACCAGTCGCGCAAGTCCCGGATCCAGCAGATCAGAATGCGCAACCAGAGCAAGATACGCAACCAGAAGCGCCAGCCACAAACCAGCAGGGCAACACGCCAGGTATGTCTCAGTCCAGAAACAAGGACAAAAATTGTGCTAACACACCTGCACCTTTCCCTGTGCAGGCACCATTGGCTAGAAAGGAAGCGCTGGACAAGGAGCTTTATGAGTTGTTCAGCAAGGTGGAAATCAATATTCCCCTCATTGAAGCTATTCGGCAGATTCCCAGGTATGCAAAGTTTTTAAAAGAGCTGTGCACAAACAAAAGGAGGAAGGGCGAATGCGCACAGGTAATGCTGAATGCGCAAGCCTCAGCAATCGTGCAACAAAAGGTACCACCTAAGTGCCGAGATCCAGGTACATTTACTATTCCATGCACGCTAGGTAAGACAAAAGTAATTGCATGATCGATTTAGGCGCATCCATCAATTTGCTACCTTATTCACTATATACGACATTGCGCCTTGGACCCCTAAAGCCTGCAGGTCTCACCATTCAGCTAGCAGATAGATCGTGCAAACAACCTGCAGGCATGATAGAAGATGTCCTAGTTCGAGTAGGAGAGCTGGTGTTCCCAGCAGATTTTTATGTGCTCGAAATGGAGGGTGAATCAAGCGCCAGCGGTGCGCAGATCCTCCTAGGCAGACCGTTTCTGATGACCGCGCGCACAAAGATAGACGTGTGGAGGGGCACGCTCTCCATGGAGGTAGATGGCGAAGAAATCCATTTCAACATATTCAAGGGGATGCAGCATCCACATGAGGACGCTACAGTGCACGCAATGGACAGCATTGACGACTTAGTCACAGAAGCGGAATGTGCGAGCGCAACCGTAGGACCAGAGCTACCGACACAGGCAGAGCTGGAGGAGCAAGAAGAAGAGCTGAGCAGTGCGGAACCAACACCCACACAGGTACGCGATATAGTTCATATTTGCACCGCTAACAAAATCTTGCCCTCTATTGAACAGGCACCCAAGATCGAACTGAAGCAACTCCCAGAGCACCTCAAATACATTTTCTTGGGAGATGAGGACACCCTGCCAGTGATCATAAAGAAAGGATTAGAAGAGGAGCAGGAGGCACGCTTACAGCAGGTATTGCGCAAGAACCAGCGCGCCATAGGATGGACACTTGCCGATCTGCGCGGAGTGAGCCCAGACGTGTGCATGCATAGGATTCTATTGGAAGATGGTGCCAAACCATCCAGAGAGGCTCAGCGCAGGTTGAATCCAAATATGATGGAGGTAGTGCAAAAGGAAGTCCTGAAATTGCTTGGCGCAGGGGTCATTTACCCAATCTCGGACAGCAAATGGGTCAGTCCGGTGCATGTTGTGCCAAAGAAAGGAGGAATCACAGTGGAAGAAAATGCGCAGGGCGAGCTAGTTCCCAAGCGCATACAAACTGGCTGGCGCATGTGCATCAACTACAGGAAGCTTAACGCAGTAACGCGCAAGGACCACTTCCCGCTACCCTTCATGGACCAGATACTGGATCGCTTAGCAGGTAAACCTTATTTTTGTTTCTTGGACGGATATTCAGGGTACAACCAGATACCCATAGCTGCGGAAGATCAAGAGAAGACTACATTCACATGCCCATTCGGTACGTTTGCGTTTCGGCGCATGTCTTTTGGGCTGTGCAACGCGCCAGGTACGTTCCAACGCCTTGTCATGAGCATTTTCTCTGATATGATTGGTATATGCATAGAAGTGTTCATGGATGATTTTACCGTATATGGAAGTACCTTTGATGCATGCTTAACACATCTAGATAAAGTCTTAGCGCGCTGCATTTCTAAGAACTTAGTGCTAAATTACGAAAAATGTCATTTCATGGTAACGCACGGAGTAGTATTAGGTCATATCATTTCAGAGGAGGGGATCAGGGTAGACAAAGCTAAGATAGATCTTATTTCTAATCTACCTTATGCCACCAACGTGCGCGACGTGAAATCATTCTTAGGGCATGCTGGGTTCTACAGGCGTTTTATCAAAGATTTCTCTAAAATTTGTATACCCCTGTCTAACCTTTTGCAAAAAGATGTGTGTTTCGACTTTACTGATGAGTGCAGGGCTGCGTTCGATAAGCTGAAAGACGCGCTGACCAGTGCGCCAGTAATGCGCGCACCAGACTGGAACCTGCCATTTGAGCTGATGTGCGACGCAAGTGATTATGCAGTAGGTGCAGTTTTGGGGCAGCGCGTAGACAAGAAGCCGCATGCCATCTACTATGCATCGCGCACACTGGACTCTGCGCAGAGGAACTACACCACCACGGAGAAGGAGCTTCTGGCAATTGTATTTGAGCTGGAGAAGTTCCGAGCTTATGTTCTAGGCGCAAGAGTCACCATCTACACTAACCACGCAGCTATCCGCTACCTCATGTCCAAGAAGGAAACCAAGCCGCGCCTGATGCGCTGGGTGCTCTTACTGCAGGAATTTAACTTGGAGATCAAAGACAAGAAGGGCACGGAGAATACAGTTGCTGATCACCTGAGCAGGATCGTGAAGGAGGAGGAACCAGGGCAGATCACGGAAACTTTCCCTGACGAACATCTGATGGCGCTGACAGGTAAGGTACCATGGTATGCGCACATCGCAAATTACCTGGTTACAGGTACGTTTCCTCCGCATTTCAATAAAACTCAGTGCATGCGATTAAAACATGAGTCCAAACATTACCTTTGGGATGATCCTTACATGCTTAGAATAGGACCAGATCAGATATTGAGGCGTTGCGTGCCTGACCACGAAATTAATTCTGTTTTGATGTTTTGTCATGCGCACGCATGCGGAGGACACTTCGGTCCCAAGCGCACAAGCAGAAAGGTCCTGGACTGCGGATTCTATTGGCCGCACCTGTTTAGAGACGCCTATAATCACTGCAGGAATTGTGACAGGTGCCAGCGCACAGGGGGAATATCCGCGCGCAATGAGATGCCGCAGACCCCGATTCTGGTGGATGAAGTGTTCGATGTTTGGGGAATCGACTTCATGGGGCCATTTCCCCCATCTGCAGGTTACGAATACATACTGGTGGCAGGAGACTATGTCTCCAAATGGGTTGAAGCTAAGGCTACGCGGAAGGATGATGGTAAGACTGTCGCTGATTTTCTCAGAACTAACATATTTTGCAGGTACGGAGTGCCTAAGGCAGTAATCAGCGACCAGGGGACACACTTTTGCAACAGGGTCGTGGCGCAAGTTTTCAAGCACTATGGGGTGCACCACAAGACGTCCTCCGCTTACCATCCGCAGACGAATGGACAGGCCGAAGTTTCTAACAGGGAGATCAAGCGCATCTTAGAAAAGACTGTGAGACCCTCGCGCAAAGATTGGAGCCAGCGCCTTGATGATGCGCTATGGGCATACCGCACTGCGCATAAGACGCCCATTGGGACCTCACCATTTCGGCTGGTCTATGGGAAAGCATGCCACCTGCCAGTAGAGCTCGAACACAAGGCATATTGGGCCTTACGCATTTGCAACCTAAACTTGGATGAGGCAGGAAGGGAGCGCGCATTTGAGCTGAACGAACTAGAAGAGCTGCGCCTGGACGCCTATGAGGGACTGCGCGATTACAAGGAGCGCACCAAGGCCTTTCACGACAAGCATATCCTCAGACGCACTTTTGAACCAGGAGACCAGGTATTACTATTCTCCTCACGCCTGAAGCTTATGCCTGGAAAGCTGCGCAGCAAATGGACGGGACCATACACGGTCACCAAGGTTTTCCCCTACGGAACAATCGAGTTAGAAGACGGGCACCGGCATCGTTTTTAGGTTAATGGGCAGAGAGTCAAAAGGTACTTAGGAGAACCTTGGGATACCACAGCACGCAACATTGACTTGGCCGAACCAGAGATAATAGATGCGCAAGCTGCTGCGCCAGACACACCACCGGATGTACCAGAGGGAGCACTGGAACCTATTGCTCATATCTCTTCTTCCTCTGCATCTACCCTCGTTACGCATAATTTATCACATGCTGATTTCCCATCTTACCCTTTGCGCAGGACCAATGAGATCGCAGCACACACACTGGCGCAGGAACACTCAGGAGCAAGCGTGGGGGAGGTTGCAGACACACGTTTTGGCACGTAACGAGGTACAGTCGAGCCAACGACGTTAAACAAAGGCACTTGTCGGGAGGTAACCCGACACGTTTTTACTTTTGCATATTTTATTTTGTTTTTCTTTGAGTTTTTTTTAGCTAGTTTAGGACTTGGTAGTTTTTTTTTTTTTTTAGTCACGCAGTAGTGCGCAGGACTGTGCGCCTAGCAATGCGCAGGTCAGATGCGCTAGCCAGGGGGGTATATAAGGCAGGACTTAGAAAAAATCCAGCACTTTTCACTCGACCGTTGCACAAGAGCTCCCGCCTTCAGCCCTCTGCCCGTCGATCAGCGCCCAACCCAGCGTCCGTTTAGAGTGATTCAAGGACCTAGCAGTGCTCGAATACTTAGCGCCAGAGGGGGCGGATTTAAGTATGAGTCCACCATCCGGGTGGAAATTTGGAGACACGATTCCCCCTCTCCTCAGCCTGCACCGACCACCTCCAGGCCCCAGTGAGCCACATCAGCCAGCCAGCCCTCCTACTCAGCCCCCAGCCGCCCCTTCTCCAGTACCACCAGCAGCCCCCGCAGCAGAGCCCACCCCTGAACCAGAACCGATACCACCACCAGCAGTTTCCCCTGCCCGGCCTTCTGTTCCGGAGTCCCCCATAGCCTATCCCAGCGTCGACTCCGATTCCATTTGGGATTCACTTTTCGAGGACGAGCAGCCTGACCCCCTCACCATAGTGCCACCAGCCTCCAGCACCGACTACGTGACGGATTCTTCAGAGGATGAGGCGCTCGGATCAGCAGCTGCGTCTAGCTCGGAGGACTTCTAAGGCCGAGAGGCCGCAGCATTAGTTTTCTTTAGGGTGGTGTCTTTTATTTTTGCTGCGTCTTATTGGATATTATGTGCTGAAAATTTGTGCCGCATATTTTGTGACCCTTGTGCTATCGTTTATGCTGTGTGACTATTTGTTTGTGTTCTTATGTTCTTTATGTTTGCATTGCACGCATATGTGCGCTCTACATGCGCTTGAGCTTGAGTCGTGGGGACTTGTCTCTGTTCTAGTGTGTGGGGGGGGGGGGGGGGGGGGGGCGTTACATTCCCTTTACACGTTTTTGAGCATTTTAGTGTAGCTTAGTTTAAGTTAAAGAGAATAGTAGCAGTAGTGCGCTAGAGTGCAGGATGCGCATGCGCTCCAGCTAGTTTTGCGCTATCCGTATTGCGTGCGCTGTTATTTACTGTTTTAGTATAATTTTTTCGTTTTTTTTGCTCCTGTTAGTTGGGATATGCAGGGGATGTGGAGTTGACAGAAATGCTCTAGAGAGGCGGTTAGTCGCTTTTGCTTCGAAGGCAAGGTATATGGTTGAGAGCGTTGGTGGAGGCCGGTGCTTCGCAGCCTTCGGGACAAAAGAGCGCGCTCAGTCACGCAGATGCCAAAGGCGAAATACCCATAGCGTGGCGAGGTGGGAAAACAGACCACCTTCTCTCTGGAAATCGAGCTAAGGAAGGCAGGCACGGATGTAAACGCGTGCGCTGACCTGCGCAGACAGACCAAATGAGAGAGAGCGGGGCGAGTTCCATAGCTGCTATCCGAAGGCTGAGACTAGAACTGCTCTGGGAATGTAAGAATTTAAGGAAAAAGCTGTACAAAAGAAAAATACCAGCAAATGATACGCGCTACAAAAGAATCAGCATGCGCACAAGCATCAATATGCGCAAAGACCATAAGGAAATCATCAGAAAGCTCAGGTTCCCAGGAAGTGCGCGGACGAATCACGCACTGGAAGAAGCTGCGTTATCCACCATATACCTATCTTCGGAGTAGGAGCTGGCAGCCTGGAGCCTAAGAAGAGCTATCTCCAGCCATCCAAAATTCTTCATCCCGGCTGAGAGGTAATGAATTGCGAAATTATTATATTAGAACTGTTGAGTGCAGTTGTGCGCAGGTGATAGAGCAGTGCAAGTTGAGCAATTGTGCATTCGCATCACAGTGCAAGACTGTGCGCTAGACTCCAGAAGAGGTAATTGTATCCGCGCTTCAGTGCTTGTTCGTGACGAACAAGGGGCAAGTGTGGGGGGTTTGATAGAGGCTATTTGTACGCATTATTTAGATCATAACCCTATGCTTGTTTGCAATATTTTATGAGCAAGATTACTCGTTTCTAGAGTTTTTGTATTACAGGGCAAAACGAGTCCTTGAGTCGGATACGCGCTAACAGGCAGCGTTCTAGGAGTGAAAGATCCGCCTGCGGAGCTAGCAGCACAAGCAGGAGAGAAGTTGGCGAGAGTCAGCAGAGGTGCGCTAGCCCATGCGCTAGCCGATGCCGTGCGCCAGGCGCAGAGTCCAGTACTGCCTAATCTTGACATGACCAAATTTGGAAGTTGCCAAGTGTGGACCTCTCGAGCAGTATATAAAGGGGAGAAGGTCTAGGGCTTCAGGGCATCATATCATCATCAGAGCCTCACGAGAGAGCGAGTGAGCGGCAAAACGGGAAAACACACGGACTTATTGAGAGGATTTGTGCCAGCCGACTGCGCCAGCCGAGAAGACAAGCTGCACGCACTGTTTGCTACTGTTTTCTCAGACACATTAGTCATTATTTACTATTCTGTGATGTTTATCACTAGCATGTCTAGCTAAACTCTTAGTGTTGGTCGGGCATGAATCTATGATGTATTTTCTTTGAGACTTGAGCTTAATGCATAGTTTACTTACTTGTATTAATCCTGTGCATACGGAGACAGCCAGTTGCATGAGTAGGGGAAGCCTTGAACCGCAATCTTACTTGTGTTGCTTGCTTGTCATATGTTAAACTAGTTGATAGCTTTACGGTGACAACTAGGAGTAACGAGCTAGGGTAAGCAGTTGCTACTGTGACAGGATTCGCAGCTGTTTTAGTCTATGTTCTAAGGATTAATAAATAGCACATGAACTTTGAACGGAACGTGCGCATGTGTTAGGAAGCCTTGACCGGACACTAACCCAAGTAACCGAAACTATAGACGTTTAGAGTCGATGATAAGGAATGCACTCATAGAGGATTGTCTGCCCAATACTTCTCATAGTCATAGTATCTAATCTCTACTGCCTGTGCACGTCTAGTGCAAAATTTCCTGCGTTACACTAGTTACTGTTCACTTGCGCATCGCGCATTTCAATCACTCACACACCCCCCATTTTCGTAAGTGTAGGTTGCTAGCTAAAGACTTACTATTTGCTCCATGTGGAGATCGACCCTTACTTAACCGCTGTACTGAGTGGAAGAGGAAGGATTATATTTGACGCGTGATCACACATCCAAGAGTCAAAGATGTAGGCACTACCAGACCGTTACAGTTGATTCACATGGATCTGATGGGACCAATGGAGGTTGAAAGTCTGGGCAGAAAGAGGTATGCTTTTGTTTGTGTTGATGACTACTCTAGATTCACTTGGATTGATTTCATCAGAGAAAAATCAGATACTGTGAAAGTTATAGTGTCTCTCGTATCTCGCCTAGAGCAAGAGAAAGACCTCAGAATCAGCAGCATCCGCAGTGATCATGGTAGGGAATTTGAAAACGAAGCTATGGATGATTTCTTTCATCAAAGGGGTATCTCTCATCAGTACTCTTCTCCCATCACTCCACAGCAGAATGGTGTAGTGGAACGAAAGAATCGAACAATTCAAGAAATGGCCAGAGTCATGATTCATGCTAAGAGAGTTCCCCTGAGATTTTGTGCAGAAGCCATGAACACCGCATGCTATATCATCAACAGAGTCACCTTACGGAGAGGACCCAATCAGACCTGCTATGAGCTCTGGAATCAGAAAAAGCCCACTGTTAAATACTTCCACATCTTTGGAAGTGAGTGTTTCATTCTGAGAGATCGGGAGTATAGAAAGAAACTCGACCCTAAGAGTGATTCTGGATTGTTCTTGGGATATTCAACAAACAGCAGGGCCTATCGAGTATATAACCAGCTAACAAATACAGTCATGGAATCCATAAACGTTGTTGTCAATGATGCAGAAGAAGAGTCTACCCCTGATACTGACTCTGGTGAAGAAGACTCTGATCTTGAAGAAGTACCTGACAGACAGACCAGAAGTGAACAAGCTGCGGTTCCAGAAGATGCTACAGCAAGTGCTGAAGCAGAAATTCCAGATGATCAATTGGAAAGCCTGTCTGATGATCTGCACACTGAGGCTCCTGATCCACCTTCAAGGCAGCCCCCAAAGAAGATTCAGAGGAATCATCCCCTAACAAATGTGATTGGGGATCCCGCAGACAGAAGAAGAACCAGAAGTCATGCCTACCTCAATACATGTTTTATGTCTAGCATTGAACCCAAGAATTTCAAGGAAGCCATGAGCGATGAATTCTGCATGATGGCTATGCAAGAGGAACTGGCAGAGTTCGAAAGACACGATGTCTGGGATCTGGTGGACAGACCTAATGGAGTGAATATCATAGGCACAAAGTGGATCTTCAAAAACAAAACTGATGAGAAGGGAAACATCACAAGAAATAAGGCCCGTGTGGTTGCTCAGGGATTTACTCAGATTGAGGGTCTGGATTTTGAAGAAACATTTGCTCCAGTTGCTCGCCTGGAGGCCATTAGACTGCTTCTAGCCATGTCATGCTTTCTTGGGTTTAAACTGTACCAAATGGATGTCAAGAGTGCGTTCCTGAACGGAGACCTGTCTGAAGAAGTTTATGTCTCTCAGCCAAAAGGTTTTGAAGATCCTCACTTCCCAGAGCATGTTTACAAGTTGAAGAAAGCCCTTTATGGACTGAAGCAGGCTCCTCGGGCATGGTATGAGAGGTTGACAGTGTTCTTGGAAAAACATGGCTACAAACGAGGGGGAGCTGACAAAACTCTGTTTGTCAAGAGAACCAAGTCAGATGTGGTCATTGCACAAATCTATGTGGATGATATTGTGTTTGGTTCCAAGTCTCAGCACCTAGTGAAGCAGTTTGTGAATCAAATGCAGCAAGAATTTCAAATGAGTATGGATGGAGAGCTGTCATATTTCCTTGGACTGGAGATTACCCAGAAAGAAGATGGCATTTTTATTGCTCAAAGCAAATACAGCAAGAATCTTGTGCAGAAATTCCAGCTCGACAAGGCTAGTCACAAACGAACCCCTGCTGCCACTCATGTCAAGACAATCAAAGATGAACATGGCGTGGCTGTGAGTCAGACAATCTATAGAAGCATGATTGGAAGCCTATTGTACCTGACTGCCAGCCATCCTGACATTTCCTTTGCAGTAGGAGTCTGTGCCAGATTTCAAGCCTCTCCCAAAGACAGTCACCTGCAGTTGGTCAAGCGAATCATTCGGTATGTGGGAGGAACCGTGAACTATGGCCTTTGGTATACTAAGGACACAAATGCTAATCTGGTAGGATACAGTGATGCGGACTGGGCTGGATGCTCGGAGGACAGGAAGAGCACTTCAGGAGGGTGCTTCTTTTTGGGAAATAATCTGGTGTCCTGGTTCAGCAGGAAGCAAAACAGCATTTCTCTGTCCACTGCTGAGGCTGAGTACATTGCTGCTGGGAGCTGCTGTGCTCAAATGCTGTGGATGAAGCAAATGCTGAGTGAGTATGGTCTTCATCAGGATGAAATGACACTCTACTGTGATAATATGAGTGCCATCAACATATCTAAGAATCCGGTGCAGCACAGCAGAACCAAGCACATTGACATTCGTCATCACTTCATCCGTGATCTTGTTGAGAAGAAGACCATTGCTCTCCAACATGTTGAGTCTGCCAAACAAATTGCTGATATCTTCACAAAAGCTCTGGATGCAGCCCGGTTCGAAGACCTGAGAGCCTCTCTGGGGATCTGCGTGTTGTCTCCATAAGGTTCCCCAGGCGCACCCCCTTGTCATTTTTTCCAAAAAGGGGGAGGAGAAGAGCAGGCTAAGAAGTGGAGGAGAATAGCTCAAGCAAATCTGGTGGGTTTTGTCTGGTGGGTTTTGTCAAAATGCCAAGGGGGAGATTGATGATGCAAGTATGGCAGTGTTTGACAAAACTAGCACAAGTGAACAAGGAGTTGCTGCAGCTCAAATTATCTAGCAGGCCAGCAGAAGTGAACTAGCAGCAGCTGCAGCAGGGGATGCTACAGCAGGAGCTTGTTCAACTGGCTGTTTCAACCGTCCACTAGCAGCAGCAACCTGGGTTGGTCCAGAAGGGCTGGAAACCCTTTGCAGAGCATCTGAAGAATTTCTAAATTGCTGAAGAGTTTTTTCCAGTGAGGTTTCCTAGTCAGAGAAGGAGATTGGCATTGAAGTTAAAGATCAAATCTAATCTCCTAGATTTTAGGAGATAATTGATCTTGTTGGGACATTACCTAAACCTGGACATTGCTTAAAGTGGTGCTGCTATTTAAGCGAGAGGTGTTCAGAGCTGAGAGGTTGATCGAAGCTGAGGGATACACGAGTGCATACACAGATTTCAGAGAGGACAGTCTTTGGTGTGCGGCGGACGAATTCTTCGATCATCACCCGAGAGCAGAGCGTGAGCGCAGAGCTATGGTGATTGTAGCAGAAGGGAATCAGGACTTGCAGAGTCTGATTCGAGCTTGATCTGGAAGCCAATTCAGAGCTGTGGAGCTTGTTGGTTGATCAAGGGCAGCCGCGGAAGAACTGACGGGTGGAAGGCTCGATCGAGTGTCGTGCGGCAGTACTCGCTAGTGGCAGGTGGTCACTGAGTGAGGGGGAGTATTCCAGAGTGTGCAGCGCTCGTGGAACTGTTCGAACGGCTTGGCAGAAGGCCTTGGAGCGACGTGGACATTTGTGCTTCAGCTGTGTGTTACAGCAGTTGCTACAGCAACCCTGCTGAGTAGTGTAGTTTAGAATAGGCTGAGATCTTTGAGAAGACTGTAGCTATTCTAGATTGACATATTGTAGAGGGTGTGCAGACGCAAATCAGAGCTTGTTCTGATTGTGCCGAGTAATCCACACGGGGTTGAGTAGCATAGGTTGCGTGAGTTGTAACCGTGTGTACGTGGAGACCTTTGGTTTGAGTGGATTGAGGACTGGAGAATAGTCCTCCCCAGACGTAGGCTGATTGGCCGAACTGGGTGAACAAACCTGTGCCTTGTTCATTGTTTGCTGAGACAATTCTCTTGTGAACAAGAGTGTGCTGCAGCAACTACTTGTTCACAAATCTGTCGAACTAAGACACTGTGAAATTTCATTTTACTATTTTATTTTGAATTGTTTTGCTTTGCATTTTGGCTTTTCAATTGTTTGCATTTTACTTGGCTTTCAAGTATGTCTAATGTAGGAAGTTTCCATGGAAGTGTCCATGGCAACCATGAACCTGATCCTATCAACAATCCAGTGCCCCCAGTAATACCCCCATTCTATGATGAGCCAGAGAGAGTCTTCAATCAAAGATAAAGGGCAACTTGGTACCATAGAGGTGAAAGGATGGAGGAACAAGATGATCATGCACATGCACCTCAACCTCAACAACATGCACGTGGAAGGAATAGGCAACCTACAATGAGGGAACTCTCAGCCCCAACATTCAACAATCGACCATGGTGTATAAACACTTATCCGGATGAAGATGATTTTGAAGTAAAGACCCCAGTAGTCCATCATCTTCCCGAATTTGGAGGGCTATCAGGAGAAGTTGCAGAGAGGCATTTAAAAGAGTTCAATGGAATATGTCAGACCTTAAGGCCATATGCTACACCCGAATAGAGGTTCAAATTAAAAGTATTTCCATTAAGTTTGACTGCCTTGCCAAAACATGGTTTCTCTCTTGTCTTTAGAAAGTATCAGAACTTGGGAACAAATGCATAGAAAGTTCCTTGATAAGTATTATCCCCCTGCTAAAGCTGCTCAAGTGAGGAGAGAGATGTCCACCATTAGACAAGGACCAAAAGAGTCGATGTATGACTGTATGGAGAGATTCAGCGCCTTGGAACAAAGTTGCTGCAATTTGGGTGTTCGGAAAAAGATGCTTGTTGAATACTTATTGGATGGATTGAGACCCTTGGAAAGGATGTTATTGGACGCAACAGCCGGTGGTACTATTTTGAATTTGACACCTACTAAGGTGCGAAAGCTGATTAATGAGACTGCTGAGAATGCTCTATTGAGAGAAGAGAGCAGTAGAAGAGATGATACTAGCAGAACAAGAAATGTCTCCCAAGTGGATTCCAACACCAATCAGATGGCCACTGAAATCAATTAGATGGCCACTGAAATCAAGGAGCTCAAGGACTTGATGCATAAGATGATGGTTGGGCAAGTCAGTGGAGTCAAGCCTTACGAATTATGTGGTGCTGCAAACCACAAAATAGATCAGTGCCTTACCCTTTAGAAGGGTGGGATAGTCGACGTGAATGCTATGGGTGGATTTCAGAACTTCGACAATAGACAAGCATCTAGGCAATTTGGGCTTGCAGCAAATGGTTTCAGCTGGAGAAATGAGAGAGGATTCCAGAACCAGCAAGGCTAAAGCCAGAACAAGAACCAGAACCAAGGGCAACCGCAATCTTATCACCCTCCATTTCAGCAACACGAGCGATACAATGGTAATTCTTATGGTCAGATTCAACAGAGGCGCAATTACAACCAAGCTGGCCCGAACAATGTGAATTCAGGGAAGTCAGTAGAAGAGGTGGTTTAAAAATTGGTGATGAGTATCCAAAAAATTCAATCTAAGAACGAGAGCACCCTAGCTGAGTTGTCAAATCATATGTCCCAATTGGCAGCCACAGTTTCCGAGCTGATGAAAGATAAAGGAAAGTTGCTCTCACAAACAATTCCTAACCCGAATGGAAATGTCTGTGCAGTGACTTTAATAAGTGGGCAGAAGCTTGAAAGGGAGGAGACTAGCAGCAACCTGAGCGCTGAGCCGGCAAGCACCGTGTAGGCTGAAGACAAAGCTGACAAATCAAAACCTTCCGCGAAGTTTTTTGAAAAAATAAGTTCTAACCCCCCACTTCCATTTCCTATGCAGGTATCCAGATCAACGAAGAACCTAGCAGTGAATCAAGAGTTGATGTTAGAACTATTCAGCAAGGTGGAGATCAAAATACCACTACTCGACGCAATAAAGCACATCCCGAAGTATGCCAAGTTCCTTAAGGATTTGTGCACCACTCGAAGAGGAGGACCTGAGCAATTAAATCTGAGGCCCAACATCTCGGTCATTCTTCATACCAAGGTAGCACAAAAATGGAAGGATCCATGTACCTTTCCAATCTCCTGCATAATTAATATGGTTCAAGTGAATAATTGTATGATGGATTTGGGTGCCTCGATTAATGTCTTAGCCATTTTAATGATAAAATCAGTGGGTCCCCTGAGACCCGCTGATTTTATCATTCAAATGGCTAATAGATCATGCACAAAGCTAGAGGGTCTCGTTGTTGATGTGCTAGTGCATGTAAGGAAACTTGCATTCCTTACAGATTTTTATGTGATGAAAATGGAGGATGAGATAGGCTCTTCACCAATTCTGCTAGGGAGACCCTTTATGGCGACAGCAAAAATGAAAATTAATATACATACAGGTGATCTTTCCATGGAGGTAGAAGGGGAAGTGATCCAATTTAATATTCATAAGCCTATGCAATTCCCATCTGACTATGCAGGGATACATTCCTTCAATTTCTTTGAAGATGCAGCACTCACACCGTATGGAGAGAACATATCGAAGCTACTATTATCCCATTCAGCCATGACGGTCCCAGGTATGATATCTGAAATTTCAAGTGTCTCTACTTATGCAGACTCGTGAACTAGCAGTTGCTGCAGCACACTCTTGTTCACTTAAATGTAGGCACAGCAGACAATGAATAGGACACAGATTTGTTCACCCAGTTCGGCCAATCTGCCTACGTCTGGGGAGGACTATTCTCCAGTCCTCAATCCACTCAACCAAAGGTTCAGATCACACTAGGTTACAACTCACGCAACCTATGCTACTTTAACCCCGTGTGGACTACTCAACACAATCAGAACAAGCTCTGATTTGTGCCAGCACACCCTCTACAATATGTCAGCCTAGAATAGCTACAATCCTCTTCAAGAACTCAGCCTATTCTAGCCTACACTACTCAGCAGGGTTGCTGCAGCAACAGCTGTAACACACAGCTGAAGCACACTGTCCGCGTCGCTCCAAGGCCTTCTGCCGAGCCGATCGAACCTCTCCAAGAGCGCTGCACACTCTGAGTAACTCCCCCTCACTCAGTGACCACCTGCCACTAGTGAGTTCTTCCGCACGAACCTTCACCGAGCCTTCCACCCGTCAGTTCTCCCGCGGCTGCCTTTGATCAACCAACAAGCTCCACAGCTCTAAATTGGCTTCCAGATCAATGCACGAATCAGTCTCTGCAAGACCTGACTCTCTTCTGCAATACGCACCACAGCTCTGCGCTCAACGCTCTGCCCGTGTGTGTTGATCGAAGAACAACTTCCGTAGCACACCCAGAAAGTCCTCTCTCTGAATTTCGTGTCTACTCTCGTGTATCACTCAGCTTCGATCACGCTCTACAGCCCTCGAACCTTCTGCTTAAATACTCGCACCACTTAAGGCAATTTCCAGGTTTAGGCCATAGTCCCACAAGATCAATTATCTCCTAAAATCTAGGAGATTAGATTTGATTCATATCTTTAAGCACATCTCCTTCTCTGACAAGTAATCCTTGCTGAAATATGCTCAGCAGCATATTAGAAATTCTTCTAAGCACTTTCACAAAGCTGCCAAACCTTCAAAACTCACCCAGCACAAAACTGCTACTCTGACAGTTGAACTAGCTCTTGAACCAGCACCTGCTGCAGCATCCCCTGCTGCATCTGTTGCTGGTTTACTTCTGCTGTATACTTCTGCTGGCCTTCTTGATTGATTGAGCTGCAGCAGCTCCTTGTTCACTCATGCTGGTTTTGTCAAACACTGCCATACTTGCATTATCAGTCTCCCCCTTGGCATTTTGACAAAACCTTAAGGCCAATGCACTCTTCCGAAAACCAGAAACGAAATACTCTAAATAAAAAATAATAGAGAGTAAGTAGATGTGGTGTGACCACACACGGCCATAGCATACTGACCACGCAGGGTCAAAAAAAATGTATCAATATTCAGCAATATTCAGCAGCATATAAATCTTCTCTCCCCCTTTTTGTCATAGATGCTCAAGGGGCCTGCTCCTCATCCTCCAGGAACTCCAAGTCTCTGATGAGGCTCCTAATCTGGCCACGCCTGGCATCCCTCCGTTTGGCCTCAGAATCAAGAAAGAGCAGTTCCGACCTGAGATGGCTCACAATTCTGGCACGCAGAGCTGGCTGAATGGAAGCAGCAGGGGGAAGAGAGTCCTCCAGGGGAGCTTGAGCTGAAGAACCAACCATCAGAAGATCCTCATACGCAACATCCACTACATGTTTTCCCTTGAATAGCTTGTGATCTACTGTGAAGACCTGCAGCTCCTCAGAGATAAGCCTTCAGTAATTGCTCTAAACTCTGGATGCTGAGAGACCAGGATCCCATGGATGAGGGAGGGCAGCACAATAGGCTTGCTGGAGGAAGCACTCCCGGCATGAGCAGCGAGCTGGGGGAACATAACACTTCCCAGGCTAATCTTCCTCCTCTTTCCAATAGAATAGAGAAGATTAGCAAGATCTTTGTTAACCTTCCCTCTGTGAGAACTAGGAATCCAGTTCCTGACACCAAGATGATACAGCAGAGCATACTTGGAGGTTAGCTCAGCCGCACTGAGGGTAGGGCCACCCCAAGACAGGCACACTCCCCCTGTGAGGATCTTTACCAGAAATTCTGGCTTAACATCAGTGGGTGCCCTTGCATTCTCAGAAATTCCAAGAAAAGCATCAATAATTTCAGGAGTAATCACCACTGACTTACCCCATACCCAGCTTCTCCCATACTCATCAGCTCCTTCTTCTCCAAATTTTTCTTCCATATTCACTATAAATTCTCTAACCAGAATAATATTGAAACGATGAGGAAAGGTTAGAGACTTGAGCAGATTTACCTCAGTCAGAAGCTCAATCATAGCAGCTGATCTATACTTATCTTGCACCAGTCGCTTCTCATGCACAATGTGTTTCCGCTCAACAGTACTCCAGGTTTGAGAGACGCTTTTGTTCCTGAACCATGTGCCTCCGACTGTGAGAGCAGAGAAATCTTCAGCTGCAGGTCCTCTCTCAGAGGGTCCACCAAGAGAACCTTCTTCTTCTTCTTCACTGGATGATCTTTCACTACTGGAGCCTGGGATCAGAATAGGGGCTTTTCCCTTGTCTGAAGAAGGAGGATGTGCTGCAGCAGGTTCTTGTTCAGGGGACTCAGCAGCTGCTTCAACCCCTTCACCAATAATACCTGGGGACATGACCAATGATCTGCACTCTTCTACTGCAGAGACTGCTGCAGCAGTCTCTGCTGCTAGTTCTTCTTCAGAAGCAACTTCGGCCATATCCGCTTCTGGCAGCGCAGCAGAACTGGAGACAGGTTCTCCATCACGTACCAGCCGCCTCCTCTTCTGCGAAGCTCCTTCAGAGGGAGAGGGCTCACTGTGCGACACAGGAAGAGGGTTTGGTTCCCACACAACCACATCCAGCGGCTGAGCGGGGTCTTCATTTCGTGCCTTGGTCCTTCTTTCAGACCTCCCTTGCCTGTCTGCTGCCAGATTCTTCTTCAACCCGCGGGTCTTCACCATTGCTGCAGAGATGTGGAAGGAAAGAGGAGCGCACAGAGGATGATCGGCAGAGATTTCTGAGAAGCCCTTTTGCTCTTGATCTGTGCCCTAGAAAATATTTACCCGTTATTTCCTTTTTCCTTTTTGAAGTTGTAAGTCACGTGCCTCCCATGTGCAAATATTTTCCTTTCCATTCTCAGCAACCAACACATGTGAACAAGCTAATTCGGACCAGGTTGCTGCAGCACATGTGAGCTTGTTCACCTATTCAATTCAGGCTGCAGTTGCTCAGATGATCCTTGGGAGAATCTGGTGGAGTCTTCTTCACCCATACTTGGAATACACCATAGCTTTTCTTCTTCTGATCTTCCAGCCTCCTAACTCTTTGTTTGGGTTTCCATATTTGTACCATCTGTGTTTTGCCCTTGTTTTTAGCAATCCAGTGCTCTTGTGCAGCAACATGAAATGGAGTCTTTGTGCAGCATGTGCTGATTCTGGACTTTGCTCCCCCTTTTTCAGCTGAGCAAGTTCTGTGTTGCTGCTTCGGATTGGAGTTGATCTTCTGCTTCCTAACACTTGTACCAGTACTCCACTTGTTCTGAGACTTTTGTTTTGTTTGAGAAAAATGTTGTCCATGATGCTGCAGCATCCTCTTGTTCACATGTCTAGATCCAATTTTCTCTGCCATTTTTGAGGAGGCATCTGAATTCTTCTTCTCGTCTGTCTCACCATCTGAAGCTTTAATGAACACAGTCCCTTTAGAGCTTTCTTCACCAGTATATCCAAGCCCTGTTTTCCCTTTTCCAAGTCTTTGGTAAGATAATATTTCGTCCAGAATATTGCTCTGCGGGTCAGCTGTCTTGGCTGCTGCTAGAGTGGATTCAACAGAGGTCTGTCTTTCTGAATCTTCCCTTTTCAGAATAGTAACTTGATTATCAACTGTGGGTAGACATTTTCTTCGTTCTTCTTCCAAGAGATTTACTCTGTCAGTCAAGGTCTGATTGGTCTGAAGAACTGCCTCACATTGTTTGAGTATCTTCTTCAGAAGATCAGCAAAACTGTCAGATGAGTCTTCTTCATCTTCACTCTCAGAGACTTCAATCCCATAGTGAATTTCTACCTTCCTTAGCTCATTGAGGTGGTCATCTGAAACACTTGTCAGCACAACACAGTTTTCTTCATCACTTTCATCCGAATCACTCCATTTTGCTGTCATGGATTTGCTGTTCTTTTTCTCAGAATTCTTGAGGGGTTTGCTTGGACAATCAGCCTCAATGTGTCCATATCCTTCACAGTTCCAGCATTGAACTCCCTTTTTCATCTCTTTCTTGTCATCTTCGTCCAGTGCTGGTTCTTTCCCTTTCTTCTTTCTTTCACTGCCCCGTCTGAATTGTCTTCGCGAGGAAGAGCTTCTCTCAGTTCTGGATTCCATGTTTTTCAGAAACTTTCCTAGATTTTTAACTAGCAAGCTCAACTGATCGTCTGGAACTGTCTGCTTGGTTTCTGCTTCAGCCTTCAAACCAACATTCTTGTCCTTGGAAGTGGTGTCTTCTTTGACCAGTTTCATCTCAAATTGTTTGAGAGACCCCATCAGCTCTTCCAACCTCATGAATCTGACATTCTGAGCTTCTTCAATGGCTGTCACCTTCATGTCAAATTTTGTGGGCAGCGATCTGAGAACCTTTCTGATAAGCTTTTCTTCTGGGATGGGCTCACCAAGGGCATGAGCTTCATTTGCAAGATTTAGCATTAAACTCAGTGATAGTTTCTTCATCCAGCATCCTCAGATTCTCAAATTGTGTGGCAATAATCTGGAGTCTTGACAGCTTTACTCTATCAGTTCCCTCATGGGCAGTTTGCAGAATCTCCCATGCTTGCTTGGCCATGTCACAGTTTGAGATCAACCTGAAGTTATTAGCGTCAACTGCAGCAAAAATTGCATTCAGAGCCTTTGAATTACCAGTTGCTGCAGCACCTTCTTCAACAGTCCATTCCTCTTCAGGTTTAATTCTTGTCACTCCTTGCTGATCCATGGTGATTGGGGGAGACCACTGAACCACAACAGCTCTCCATGTCTTCTCATCAATAGCTTTGAGAAAAGCTTTCATTCTAGCTTTCCGATAACCATAGTTGCTCTCTTCCAGGAGTGGAGGTCTACTCGTGCTCTGTCCTTCCTTCATTGTCTTGGCAACTTCGGAGACACTGTAGGACCTTTTGACTCTGTGTGTCGAGTTCCCGCTCTGATACCAATTGAAATTTCAAGTGTCTCTACTTATGCAGACTCGTGAACTAGCAGTTGCTGCAGCACACTCTTGTTCACTTAAATGTAGGCACAACAGACAATGAATAGGACACAGATTTGTTCACCCAGTTCGGCCAATCTGCCTACGTCTGGGGAGGACTATTCTCCAGTCCTCAATCCACTCAACCAAAGGTTCAGATCACACTAGGTTACAACTCACGCAACCTATGCTACTTTAACCCCGTGTGGACTACTCAACACAATCAGAACAAGCTCTGATTTGTGCCAGCACACCCTCTACAATATGTCAGCCTAGAATAGCTACAATCCTCTTCAAGAACTCAGCCTATTCTAGCCTACACTACTCAGCAGGGTTGCTGCAGCAACAGCTGTAACACACAGCTGAAGCACACTGTCCGCATCGCTCCAAGGCCTTCTGCCGAGCCGATCGAACCTCTCCAAGAGCGCTGCACACGCTGAGTAACTCCCCCTCACTCAGTGACCACCTGCCACTAGTGAGTTCTTCCGCACGAACCTTCACCGAGCCTTCCAACCGTCAGTTCTCCCGCGGCTGCCTTTGATCAACCAACAAGCTCCACAGCTCTAAATTGGCTTCCAGATCAATGCACGAATCAGTCTCTGCAAGACCTGACTCTCTTCTGCAATACGCACCACAGCTCTGCGCTCAACGCTCTGCCCGTGTGTGTTGATCGAAGAACAAATTCCGTAGCACACCCAGAAAGTCCTCTCTCTGAATTTCGTGTCTACTCTCGTGTATCACTCAGCTTCGATCACGCTCTACAGCCCTCGAACCTTCTGCTTAAATACTCGCACCACTTTAGGCAATTTCCAGGTTTAGGCCATAGTCCCACAAGATCAATTATCTCCTAAAATCTAGGAGATTAGATTTGATTCATATCTTTAAGCACATCTCCTTCTCTGACAAGTAATCCTTGCTGAAATATGCTCAGCAGCATATTAGAAATTCTTCTAAGCACTTTCACAAAGCTGCCAAACCTTCAAAACTCACCCAGCACAAAACTGCTACTCTGACAGTTGAACTAGCTCTTGAACCAGCACCTGCTGCAGCATCCCCTGCTGCATCTGTTGCTGGTTTACTTCTGCTGTATACTTCTGCTGGCCTTCTTGATTGATTGAGCTGCAGCAGCTCCTTGTTCACTCATGCTGGTTTTGTCAAACACTGCCATACTTGCATTATCAATATCGATGCAATTAATATTCGCAATGAAACTAAACTTGTCCCATCTGTTGTGCATGCTCTTGAGATTCAATTCAAGCCTTTATTGGAGCACCTGAAGCCTGACATTCCACCAGACATCCCAGCTGATGAGGAATTCCAATTGGCCGAACCGGCATGTGCTTAATGAGAGGTATCGTCGAGCCAAACAAGTTAAACAAAGGCGCTTTGCGGGAGGCAACCCGATGTTTTTATTTTCATTCTTAGTGGGCGTCTACCAATGCGTACTGCATCCTAAAGAAACATTATTGCTGCTCCAACTTAATACATTATCAGCTAATGTGTGCATGGGGCGCGCTAATAATGTGTGATTGGAGCGCGCCCGTAGTTAGGATCTGATATTTGTTAATCATTTGCTCATGTTAGTTGTTTGTTTCTTTTATTTGAATCTTGCATGAGCATCCTTCTCTTAGATTTGACCATGAGGACATGGTTCGATTCAATGTGGGCTGGGAAGTTAGTTTGCTATATTCATCATGTTTGCCTTTATTAGCATGCATTAGTTACTAGTTAGATCACGTTAGTTTTTTTTTTTTTTTTAATGATGAGCTGCTGAGTTGCAAAGTTTATGCGAAGTTTGTTCTGCGATGTAGCTGCTGATTTTTGTGCGTGCTGCTGAGTTGTTGCAGATTTTTGTGCGTATATGCTACTGAGTTGCTGCTGATTTTTGAGATATATACCCTGTGATGTAGCTGCTGATTTTTTGAGTATATGCTGCGATGTTTATGATGATATGCTGCGGAATTGCTACTGAGTTCATGAGACGAGACAATATGCTGCGATGTAAATGTTGATTTTATGAGATGATGTCTATTCTATGAAGTTTTGACATGTATGCTTTGCATGGTTTCTAAAATATTGTGATGCTTGCACTTTAATGTCATGTGTTCTTTTGAGTTGAGATATTACAGGATGTGGAGTTGATAGAAATGTTCTAGAGGGACTTGACGTTCATTCAGAGGTTAAAGGGATTAGTCGCGTAGCGTGCTGAGTTTGTGGAGGTTGGCACTTCGAGTTATGAGGGGTGACACTTTCACTCCATCGTTGCAGCGTTATGCAGTGGTGGGACGAGAAACCAAAGCGTCCTATCTCTAGTCTGAGTAACCGGGAATGGGTGGGTAACCCCTATCCTGCCTCACGCTGAAAGGGCAATGATGAGAAAGAGCGGGACGCGTTGCTTATGCTGTCATTCGAAGGCTATGATTGGAACGGTTCAAATTGGAGAGCAAAGCTCGAAAAGTACAAGCAGTTCACATTAGAAAGCTCAGAAAAGAAAAAAATTCAGATTTACAAGATGTGAAGCAATCGAAAAAAAAGAGAGCAAAGTCTCCGAACCAAAAGCAATTAAGAGTTGTCCTACAAGAAAAGAAGAAAAACTTGGATTCATAACTTTGATCACCTCGAGCTGAAGAATGGAGTCAGGTGTCTAAAAAGGACTAGCTCCCAACCAGCCATTAAACCCCATCTCGGCCTTAAAGGTAACATGTATCATTTTATTTTCTTGTTGATCATTATTAGAGAATGAATTTGAGCATGTGTTGATGAACTGACTGGGGATGACTTCTCGAGTAAATTTAGTGTTTATTTTTTGGCATTATAGGAATGATTTGAGTGCTTGCGAATCTTGTTACTGTTCGGGACGAACAAGAATAAGTGTGGGGTAGTTTGATGGAGCGTATTTATACTCTCCATTGAGTTGTTTATTCCTGTTATTTTATTACATTTTGCGTGATATATATTACTTCTTTGTAGTGTTTTCGTATCGCATTTGTGTCAAGATCGCATTGGATTTTATTGCGTATTTGGAGCATTATCACTCAATCATTCAAGAGCAAGACCAAGAGCAAATGAATAGAAGACTTGCTGGTTCGACCAGTGATGGTTCAACCGTTCAATCCCAAACTCTAAAATGAGAACACATTTGACAGGAAGATTACATTAGACATTAGGGGGACGACTAGAGGAGGCGGTAGCAGAGAGAGAGAGCAGCTGCTGGCGGAGGTTTCCGGGCATCGCGTACTATTCATCATTTACATTCATCACAATTACTATTCATCGTTGGAAGTACTGTTCACGGTTTTGTATTCTCATCTCAGTAGACTCATTGTAGTAAACTAAACAAAGTTTTCATTACATTCGATGGATTGTATGAGTAGCTACACCCTTCTTTTAGTTTGGGGCTTGCGTTGCAACACTTTGTTTGAGATCAATGAATACTTGATTGAAGCTAGTGATTTACTGCCTTTGTATGAACTGAATGCTTCGATTATCAATTTAATGTAGCTTAGCAGTGAAGCTAGGTTGATACCAATTATATTATACTAGACTGAACTACATTGTTAGCTAAGCCTAGCAGTAGAACTAATTGGTGGTGTTAGTCGAGTAAATATTAAACCTGTTCGAGAACTTAGAGGTTAAGAATAGGTAGAGAACTAATTGGGACAATATTCATTAGTTGATGCATGCTGTTCGATCAATGATAACTAGTTGCTGTGTATTCCCTGGTCTGATTTCTTTCCAATTGATAGACACTCATTCTTATTTCCCGAACTACCATTAGAATTCTAGATCACGTGCTCTCTTTGGGTTCGACCCTTCTTACCTCTCGAAGTGTTAACAGGTCATTATAAATATAAGTTTGAGGCGCACAACGACGTGCTGTCAACTTACTAGAGATATCTCGCCTAGAGGAAATCCCCAACTTTTCTTTAGTAGACTTACATTAAGCATTGTTTGCTAGCTTTAGACTAATTTAGGCTTTTCTCTTGGGTTCGACCCGAAGTCACTGACGACGCGTCGTTGTGTGCGCCAAATTTATATTTGAAATGTCCTACTATCGAGCGATAACTAGGGTCGAACTAAAGAGAGAAATTAGTCCTAGAGTTCTACTAATAATTAACGGGGGTTTTCAAGAAGAATGTTGTTGATCAATTTAAAAAATAATCAGTTCAGGGATATGCATTGCAACTAGTAATCATCAATCGAACATGCATCAACTAGTAAAACTACTGTCCTAGTCTAACAATCCTGCTAAGGTAATGTCGACTCCAATGTTCTATCTACTATTAACCTCTAAGTTCTCGAATAAGTTAACAGTTACTCGACTACCAATACCAATTAGGTTCTACCGTTAGGCTTCGCTAATAGGGCAGTCAATCAAGTATCATGCAATAGAAATCAATTCAGTTTCACCGCTAGGCTATGCTAACTTGAAAATCAAAGCATGCAATTCGTGCGAAGAACACTAATTTACCAAATTGAATTGTGAAACATAAGTATCTCAAACCGTACGTTGAAATAAAAATCCCCAAACTGAATTAGGGTTCTGAGGCACTAAAATTTTTGCGATGATGCTGACTTCTCGCTGATCTTTCGTCTCTACACTCTGGTCTAGGGTCTAGGTGGCTAGCTTTTTTTTCAGTGAAAGACGGCTAGTTGTTTTTCCTCTTTCTCTTTATACCTTTGATTTCGGACCGGGCTGAGTGTCTTTGACCTAATCAAAAATGATTTGTGCAGGCTCACCAAGTGTACGACAGCTCTTGAACTTTCTTATTTTGTTTAGTCCGAAGACTTCACTCAACTCGATCGCTTTTCTCTTTTTTTACTTTCACATCTTTCTAAATTGTCTTTTTGAGCTTTGCTCTCCAATGTGAATTGCTTGTCCTTTTTCATTTTTTCTCTTTGAACCATTCCAATCATAGCCTTCGAATAACAGCATATGGAGCACGTCCCTCTCTTTCTCATCATTTTCCTTTAGCGCGAGGCAAGATAGGGGTTACCCACCCATTCCCAGTTACTAGGACTAGAGATAAGACGGTTTGTTTTCCTATCCCACCATTGCATAAAGCTGCAAAGGTGGAGTAAAGTCTCATTCCTCACAACTCGGAATGCCGACCCCCAAAAACTCATCGTGTTACGCGACTAATCCCCTGCAAGCGCACCATGGTTGAGCACTCGTATCACGGTGTACAGATCTATCCAATGCGAACCTAACTTCTCAAGCATTAGTTTTAATCATGAGGAGTAAAGTAATACCTTCTATCCTTTTCCAAATGAACGACGCAGAATGAACTTTTCATGATACATCATCGTCCGCGCCTTGTAGTCTGTTTGGCTCTCGTAAGCCTCTAGGCGCAGCTCGATCCTCAAGTGCATTCAATTGAAGCTTCCCATAGACAAGTCTAAATGGAGAGGTCCCGATAGGCATTTTGTAGGCCGTATGATATGCCCACAATGCCTCATCTAGTCGTGTGGACCATTGTTTCCTAGATGGCTTAACCATCTTCTCCAATATCAACTTGATTTCTCGGTTAGATATCTCTGCCTGTCCATTAGTCTGTGGATGGTAAGCAGTAGAAACTCGGTGATGTATTGATACCCATTAGATGTAGGAAAAGGTCCCATAAAGTCTATGCCCCAGATATCAAACACTTCATCAACAATTATAGGCGTTGTGGCATTTCATTCCTAGCAAATATATTTCTTACAATGAGTATATGCATCCTTAAACACATGAGGCCAAAAGAATCCACTATCCAGAATTTTTCTAGCAGTCATACGAGGTCCAAAATGGCCTCCACAAGCATGCTCATGGCAGAAACTAAGAAAAAAATCTATATCATCATCAGGGACACATCTCCTAAGTATTTGGTGAGCTGCAATTTTCCACAAGAAAGGATCATCCCAAATATAGTAACGTGCATCATGCTTTATTTTTATGCGTCGAGCTCTAGAGTAGAAATGTGGAAAAGCACCTCCTACCAAGTAGTTCACTAGCATACCATGGTACTTTTACCTGCACGGCGTAGAGATGCTCATCGGGGAATGTCTCTATGATGGCTATCGGCTCCTCCTTTGTGACAATTCTGCTCAAGTGATAAGCCACGGTGTTCTCCATTCCCTACTTGTCTTTTATTACCACATCAAACTCTTGGATTAGTAAGATCCATCTTATTAAGCGAGGTTTAAACTCCTTCTTCGACATCAAGTACCTATTTGTGCATGATCCCGGTTGGTCGAATCAAATGGTAAGTGGCTTCAGAAGCTAGATGAATCAAAATTGATTCGTGCTGCACCAAAATGACTCGGCCAAGACTTGGGCTAATCAAAATGTCAGTAGGTTTTGAAGCTGGGCAAATCAACTCAGCCTAGGCGAATCATTTCTGACTCGCGCACTACCTGGGCAAATCACTTCTACTTTTTGTCCTCGATCAACTAGAATTCACCCGAAACTTCTTCTGGCGATCAAGCCTTTGCTCCCTTGCATTCCCGAGTGACTGAATGAGGCCTAGAGCGCTCCAAATACGCCATAAACCTCAAAAGCAGTCTTCATACACCTGCGATGCAAAACACTACAAAGAAGTAATCTATCACATACAAAATGCAACTAAACAATGGGAATAAATAACTTGATGGATCGTATAAATACGCTCCATCAGTAATTCTGATTATAAATATTGTTTGTGTAGCGTGACTGGACTAATAACTTTACTACCACCATTTCGCCAATGTCAAAATGGCATTGTTGCCGGGGATTAGCCATTAGACTAGTTAGTTGTTTAATATTGTTTTAGTTAGTTTACATTTTTTCTTTATTTTGTTGATCGTGATTACGTGTTTGCGTGCTAATCATGCCTACTTTGATTTAAAATCACACTTATTAACGCTTTCTTCGATTGCTTGGTAGGTGTTCGAATGCAAACCAGAGCACGAACAAAAAAGGCACAAGAACAAGCTTCCACATCAACGCCAAATAAGAACTTGCCAGATTTTCATTCTCCTCAACTTTGCGTTGATCAACCACCAATAGAGATTATTGATCAACCACCAGTAAGAATTGTTGATCAACCGAACCCCAGGAGGTTAGGAAATATCATTCGTCCGCAAGAGGAAGATGAAAGACCGGTTGGGGAATACATTGCCGCAACCATCGGACATTATGGACCACCCATATACCTGGAGGAGGGTGATATAAAGAGCTCGAGATAAAGTCAGCGCTTCTCCACATGGTAGCCGCAAATCAGTTCAAAGAGTATGGAAACCCAAAAGCGCATTTGGCGCAATTCACGAAATTATGCAGCATTTACAAACTGCTGGGAGTCAAACCGGAGGCCATCTACATGAAAGTGTTTCCGTTCTCACTAAGCCGAAAAGCCAAGGATTGGCTAGTGAGTCCTGAGACGAACACTTTCCGCACTTGGGAAGAACTCGCCCAAGCGTTCCTTATTCAGTTCTTCTAGCCGGCAAAGACTAAGAAGAACCGGGATAGAATATGCCAGGTCATGCAGCAAGACAATGAGAATTTCTACGAAGCGTATGAGCACTTCAAAGAGCTGCAAAGGGATTGTCCGCACCATGGGTTCAGCAAATGGCAGCTTATGCAAAGTTTCTATGATGGTATGGACCAGGATGCAAGGAACCACATGGACCAAGCGAGCAGAGGAGCAATGATGGATTTGAGAGCCTTCAATGGTTTCAAGATCATAGACAAGATAGCACGGAACTCTCATCAGTGGGGTGGAGAGAGGAACCACCTAAAGAAGAAAGGAAAAGAGCATACATCAAAGGCCGTGACAAAGGAAGATTTCAACTCCCTAGCAAAGATGGCGAACTCTTTGGCACAATCAATCGGGAACTTAAATATCAACAAGAAGGGAGACCACCAGCAAGTGTGCGGAATCTGTTCTAGCCCAGCACATGATGATGACTAGTGCACCGTAAAGCATGAAGAAAAGTGTGAGGATGTAAATTACTTGGTCAGAAATCAAGGGAGAGAATATGTGCCACCGCAAGTTAGCCGTTATCAACCAAGGAACCCTCCAACCCATGTGAGGTTCCATGAGGATCCAAACTTTTCGAGAAGAGAGCCACTGAATATAGAGCCTAAACCAGCACCGCAGGGGTTTGCACCGAGAAATCAGAATCAAGGAGCTTCTTCCAATGGATATCAGCCAAGGCCGAACAATTACAGCAACCAAAATCAGAGAGCGCACCAAAGGAACGAAGAGACACAACAATGAGGAACCGTCCTTGATTTCTATTGTTGCTCAATTGGCCACGACTCAAGCGGAACAGCGGGAAGACAACCAGCTCATCCTCCAAAGGCTTGATCAGTTGCAAGCGGTTGCATAACAAGCTAGTTCATCTTCAAAGTATCAAGGGAAGCTGCCCTCGAAATTAAACTTAAATGCGGGAGAGTTCTAAAGGCCGCAACCAAAATCCAAGGTGGGAAAGACAACATATGGAGTTGTTGAAGAAGGGTCTTCGTCGCAGGATGATCGCGCATCGTTGTACGCGTCAAATTAATCCTTCCTTCTCCACTTGGTACAGCGGCTAAGTTAGGGTCGATCCCATAAGGAGCGTGCAGACTCGTCTTCGCTAGCAACCTACAACTTACGAAATTGGGGGTTGTGAGTGATTGGGTCGCGCAGGTGCGCGAATGAACAGTAGTGAAAGCAGAATTGCACTATACGTGCGCAGGTAGTAGATATTAAGTACTATAACTATGAAAAGTATCGGTAAAGACAATCCTCTATGAATGTATCCCTTATCATCGACTCTAAACATCTATAGTGCAGTTCTACTTAAGTTAGTGTCTGATCAAGGCTTCCTAATGTGCGCGCATGTTCCGATCAAAGTCCATGAGCTATTAATTCTTGAAACTAGTCTAAGCAACTACGAATCCTATCACAGTAGTAGCCGATTATCCTAATGTGTTACTCCTAGTTGTCACCGTCAAGTTACCAACCAGTTTAACATACAATAACGAGTAGTTAGAATAAGATTGCGGTTCAAGGCTTCTCTTATTCGCACAACTAATTATCACTCATGTGTATAGAATTAATATAAGTAGACGAACTAAGCATTAAACACAAGTCTCAAAGGAAATACTTCATAGAATCATGCCCATCCGATACAAGGTGTTTAGCTAGACATGCTAGAAGTAAACATCATAGAAATAATAAGTAAAACTAAAGCAGCCAAGGAAAAGTAGCAAGCTGGGGCAATCGCAGGTTGCTGTTTTCGGCTGGCACAGGTGCTTCGCGCAGAATCTCGACGGCAGGCTTTCTTGAGCTCGTGTGTCTCTGTTGCTATATGTCTCTCCCTCTATATATCCTCCCCAAACCCTAGCTTCCCTCCTCTTTATATACTGGTCTTGAAGCCCAAGGAATGCTTAGATTTGGCCCGTGAGAATCTTAGCTACTTCCCAAATATAGGAGATTTTGTAGGGATAATGATGATCAAAATTTAGAAACGCTGCTATCCTGCGCATGGCTCGCTGCGCACGTTGATTGCGCTACTCGCTTTGCGTAGTTGGTTTGCGCACTGCAGTCTGAATCAGCTATCTCCTCTCCTTTTGCGCTGCTAGCTCCGCAGATCGTGCATTGCGCTCTTCAAGAGCGCCCGTTAGCGCGCATCTGACTTATGCTCCTGTTTCATCCTGAAATACAAAAATACCGAAACCAGTAATCTTGTACACAAAATAATGCAAACAAGCACAGTGTTAAGATCTAAATAGCGCATATAACTAGGCTCTATCAAATCCCCCACACTTGCTCTTGTTCGTCCCGAACAAGTACTTAAGCACAGATACAATTACCTCTCTGAAGTCTAGCGCACAGCCTTACACTCATGCGCGATCTGCACATCGGTTCACCCTGTGTTGCTCTATCACCTTCGCGCACATACCCTCAACAATTTTAATATAATAACTTCGAAATTTGTTACCTCTCAGCTAGGATGCAATTTAATTTGGATGATTGGGAGATAGCTTTCCACAGGCTCCTGGTTGTCAGTCTCTACTGCGATTTCTGGCACATGGTTAATCGCGAAAGCTTCTTCAGGTGCGTGATTCATTCGTGCGCTTCTTGGGAACTCAAGCCTTTCATACTCTTGGACTTGCGCATGCGCTAATATGGAGTTGTGTGCGCATGCTGGTCTCTTTTCCTTGTGTACATCGTCAACTAGTTTTTTTTTCCTTTTATACAGCTTCGTCCACTTTTCTTATATTCCCAGAACGGTTCCAGTCTCGGCCTTCAGATAGCAGCTATGGAACAACGCTCCGCTCTCCCTCCTTGGTCTACTTGCGCAGGTCAGCACACGCGTTTACACCCGCGCCCACTTTCCTATACTCGACTTCCAGAGGAAAGGTGGTCTGTTTTCCCACCTCGCCACGTTTTGGGTATTCGCCTTTGGCATCTACGTGGCTGAGCACGCTCTATTGTTCCGAAGGTTGCGAAGCACCGGCCTCCACTAGCGCTTTTAGCCAAGTACCTTTATCTCGAAGTAAAAACGACTAACCGCCTCTCTAGAGCTTTTTCTGTCAACTCCACATCCCCTGTATATCCCAACTAAAAAGACAAAAATCGAAAAAATTATACTAAAACGGTTTATAGTAGCGCATGTAGGATGAATAAGACAAAACAAATCGAAAGGTATGTGCAATTCGCACACAAGCGCACAACCGCTACTGTTTCCCTTAACTAAATTAACTAAGCTAAGCTACAATGATAAATATGAAATGTAAATTAAACCCCCCCCCCCCCCCACACTTAAACAGAGTCGTGTCCCCATGACTCATGCTCAAGCGCAACGGAGAGCGCACTCATGCATGCTACTAAGACAAACGATAACGAAAAGTAAAGTGCGTTACGAAAACATAGTCAACGTAGCAAAAGGAATAAGGTCAGGAGTTCACAAAATATTCAACATAGGAAACGAAATAGCATCCGGTGATAGTTTTCAAAGGGAAGGGATAACCCAAAATTATGTGCGCCCAGCCATCTGTGCATCCCTAGAAATCCTCTGAGCTGGAGTCCTTCGCAGACCCTTGTGCCTCCTCGCCCACGGAATCTGTCTCATACTCAGAGCTGGAGGGTGGTTGCGCAACTGAAACTGCTACGGGCTGGTTTGCAAGCTCCTCCTCCGAGTAAGTTTCCCATATCGAATCTGAACTTAACTCCTTGCTGGGGGTGACCTCAGAGGACTATCTGATCATCTGTGCAGAGGGTTGCGCAGGAGGCACTGATGGCATTTGCAGCGGGTCTATGATTGGGGTGCGCACTGAGGATTGTACCGGTGACCGCGCGGGAGAACTGGCTGGCTCGTGCTGCTCTATGGGTGACCCTGGAGGTGGCCTGTGCAGACTGAGAAGAGGGGGAATGGGATCTCCAAATTTCCACCCAGATGGTGGACTGATACTTAAATAGGCCCCCTCGGGCGCCAAGTACTCCAGCATGCGCATGACGTTAAACATCATGCGCTGCTCTGCTGGCGCCTCCTCAGCGTCCTGTCTGCGCCGCTTCGCCTGTGCGCGCGGGGGAGAATCTTTGATGTCAATGGTCACAACTTCCCTTGTCTGCACACTCGCCCACGTGCGCGCTCCAGTCTGTGCGCGTGTCCTCATGCGCCTAGCTGGCTGCGCGACTGGTGCCTCCACATTCTCCATCTCCTCATCATCAGCAGCTTCCTCTTGCTGCGCACTACTCTCTGCTGGCGCTCTTCTGATTGCTGCGTGCCTTGGTGCCCTAGCAGCCTGCAGCCGGTAACACCACTCCAGTGACCCATCTTCCTTAGCAGTTACCGCTCAGTACTACAGCATATGTGTGCGGTCTAGAGGGACGGCTGGAACAACCGTGTGCTCGGGCACCTCTGGCTCTCCGTGCAGCCCGTCAACAAATGCGTGATCATACCCCTGCACGTGAGCGGGCCCTTGGTGCTGAGCCGCTCCCAGTGCACCACCATATCTGACACAAACCTCACCTTCTTCCCGTAATACAACCCCTTGAGCACGTCCATGTCAAGTAGGCTGACCTTTGGTGCACCGTTGTAGCGCCTGACGACTGCGTACGCGACCATGCGCCACAGATAGTACATCCAAGGGTCGCGCAGCTCACGTCCTCTGATGCGCCCAGCGGCAAACGGTTTGCCCGACGCCATCTCCCGCCATGCTTCCTGGTTGGTGTGCGTATCCACGTCCTCCTCGCGCACCTTGTCACATTGCAGGGTGCGCTTCAGCTTCTTGGCCGATGCTATGTACCACACCCCTCGGTGTCGGTAACGGATCTCTAAGTCGGCGATCTTCAATGACGCCAGGAACTCACAAGTGTCCTCCTTGTCAGCTGCGCTATCCACTTCCATCAGCGCCTCCCAGCCGGCCTGTGCGAGCTTCTCCACGACCAAGTCTTCTAAGCCTACCTCGCGCAGGAAGTCCATGGTGATGCACGGGGTGCCGTACATCTCCAATCCTCAGAAGGCATCATATTTCCTTGTGAAAGATGCCGGAGTGTTCTGGTTTTCTGCTAGCCTCATCTTTGCGCTGATCGACTCAAGAATCTGCGGTCAACTTTAGTCAATGCTCCACTAAGTACCCCAAAATCAGAACTCCAAATTATACCCTCAAATCTTCACCAAATGGGCGCCTCACTCTTGCCAACAAAACCCAGCAACGAAAACACCAAACGGAGCGCGCTAACTAGGTGTGATTTTGAATCTAGGGTTACGTTTCTCAGTCGGCTTCTCTCACCAAACCCTCACTAAATAGACCGAAATGAAAATGAGATGTTACCTAGTGCGCAGGTGATGTCATGCTCTTCAAATCTCACTAAAGGACGCCGGAATCGGTGGTCGGACAGCAAAGATTGAAATTTCAAAATTTCTGGAATTTTCTAAGTTTCTGTCCTTATATACTCTTTGACCTGCGCATCTGTCCTGCGCACTGAACTGCGCACCGACCCGCGCATTGCTACGTGACTCAAAAATTTGCAAGTCCTGAACTAGCTAAAAATTCAAATCCTAAAAAAAAAAACGTGTAACAATAAAAACGTGTAAAAAACGTGTCGGGTTACCTCCCGACAAGTGCCTTTGTTTAACGTCGTTGGCTCGACAGTACCTCGTTACTTGCTCAAGTTTGCGCACGTGACCACCCCACACTTGCTCTTGCGCATCCGCGCGTGCTATGTCTTCCTTAGTCTTGCGCAAAGGAACAGAGAGTTGGTCAGCGTGGCCAAAATCATGTGACACATCATAAGTAACGAGGTTAATCAGTGAGGGAGAAGATATATAAGCAGTAGCTCCCAGCTCTCCCTCAGGTGCATCAGGTTGTATCTCTGGCGCAGCAACCTGCGCATCCTCTATCTCTGGTTCCGCCAAATCAACTTCGCGCGTGGCCTCATCCCAAGGTTCTCCTAAGTATTTCTTTACTCTTTGCCCATTAACCTGAAAACGATGCTTGCGCTCGTTCTTTAACTCGATTGTGACTGTGTATGGTCCCGTCCACTTGCTGCGCAGCTTCCCGGGCATCCGCTTTAAGCGCGAGGAGAACAAAAGCACCTGGTCTCCTGGCTCAAAGGTGCGTCTGAGGATGTACTTATCGTGAAATGCTTTCGTGCGCGCTTTGTAGTCGCGCAGACCTTCATATGCATCCAGGCGCAGCTCCTCTAGCTCCTTACCAGCCTCGTCGAGGTTCAGATTGCAAGTGCGTAAGGCCCAGTATGCCTTGTGTTCCAACTCAACCGGTAGGTGGCACGCTTTTCCATACACCAACCGAAATGGTGAAGTCCCAATCGGTGTCTTGTGCGCAGTCCTAAATGCCCAAAGTGCATCATCCAGCCGCTGGCTCCAGTCTTTGCGCGTAGGTCTCAAGGTTTTCTCCAGAATCCGCTTAATCTCTCTATTGGAAACCTCGGCCTGGCCATTCGTTTGAGGATGGTATTCAGTGGACGTCTTGTGGCGCACTCCATAATGTTTTAGTACCTGCGCCACTATTCTGTTGCAGAAGTGCGTCCCCTGGTCGCTGATTATTGCCTTAGGCACTCCGTACCTGCAGAAAATGTTAGTCCTTAAAAACTCAACTACCGTTTTACCATCATCCTTGCGCGTGGTCTTAGCTTCGACCCACTTCGAGATATAATCAATTGCAACTAGTATGTATTCGTATCCAAAAGATGAAGGAAACTGCCCCATAAAGTCAATCCCCCACAAGTCGAACACTTCGTCTACCAATATTGGCGTCTGTGGCATCTCGTTGCGCGCAGATATATTTCCAATGCGCTGACACCTGTCATAAGCCCTGCAGTGGTTATATGAGTCAATAAATAATTGTGGCCAATAAAAACCGCAATCTAGGATTTTCCTTCTCGTGCGATTTGGACCAAAGTGTCCTCCGCACGCGTGCGCATGACAAAACCTCAAAATAGAGCTCGTCTCATGATCAGGCACACATCGCCTCAAGATCTGATCAGGGCCTATTCTAAGCATGTATGGATCATCCCAAACGTAATATTTAGACTCATGTTTTAACCTCATGCATTGAGCTTTAGTGAACTGAGGGGGAAACGCACCTGTGACCAGGTAATTTGCAATATGCGCATACCATGGTACCTTACCGTTCAGCGCCATCAGGTGCTCGTCAGGGATTGTCTCCGTGATCTACCCTGGCTCCTCTTCTTTCACTATCCTGCTGAGGTGATCAGCAACAGTGTTTTCCGTTCCCTTTTTATCCTTGATCTCTAAATCGAACTCTTGGAGCAGATGCAGCCACCGCATCAAGCGTGTCTTAGTCTCTTTCTTGGACATCAGGTAACGGATAGCGGCGTGGTCAGTGTAGACAATGACTCTAGCCCCAAGAACATATGCGCGGAACTTCTCCAGCGCAAATACGATTGCCAGAAGTTCCTTCTCAGTCGTGGAACCCTGCATGCCCAAGAAACGACTTAACGTCGCGCACATTAGTGGAATAAGGCAGATTTGAGATAAGATCTATTTTTGCTTTATCAACCTTAATTCCTTCCTGTGAGATAATATGTCCTAGTACTACTCCATGTGATACCATAAAGTGACATTTTTCATAATTGAGAACGAGGTTCTTGGTAATGCAGCGCGCTAAGACCCTATCAAGATTATCCAAACATGCATCAAAAGTCTCACCATGCATAGTAAAGTCATCCATGAACACTGATAGAGCCTAGTTATATGCGCTATTTAGATCTTAACACTGTGCTTGTTTGCATTATTTTGTGTACAAGATTACTGGTTTTCGGTATTTTTGTATTTCAGGATGAAACAGGAGCATAAGTCAGATGTGCGCTAACGGGCGCTTTTAAAGGGCGCAATACACGACCTGCGGAGCTAGCAGCACAAAAGGAGATAAGAGAGCTAATTTGGACTACAGTGCGCAAACCGACTGCGCGAAGCGAGTAGCGCAATGAACGTGCGCAGCGAGCCATGCGCAGGATAGCAGAGTTTCTAAATTTTGATCATCATTATCCCTACAAAATCTTTTAGATTTGGGAAGTAGCTAAGATTCTCTCGGGCCAAATCTAAGCTTTCCTTGGGCTTCAAGACCAATATAGAAAGAGGAGGGAAGCTAGGGTTTGAGGAGAGAGGACATATAGAGAGAGGGGCACATAGCAGCAAAAAACACACGAGCTACAGGAATTCTGCCTCCAAGATTCTGCGCGAACCACTTGCGCAAGCCAAAAACAGCAACCTGCAATTGCGCCGACCTACTACTTTTCCTTGGCTGCTTTAGTTTTATTTATTATTTCTATGATGTTTGCTCCTAGCATGTCTAGCTAAACACCTTGTATCGGGTGGGCATGATTCTATGAAGTATTTCCTTTGAGACTTGTGTTTAATGCTTAGTTCGTCTACTTATATTAATTCTATGCACATGGGTGATAATTAGTTGTGCGAATAAGTGAAGCCTTGAACCGCAATCTTATTCTAACTGCTCGTTATTGTATGTTAAACTAGTTGATAGCTTGACGGTGACAACTAGGAGTAACGCACTAGGATAATCAGCTGCTACTGTGATAGGATTCGTAGCTGCTTAGAGTAGTTTCAGGAATTAATAGCTCATGGACTTTGATCGGAACATGCGCGCACGTTAGGAAGCCTTGATCGGACACTAACTTAAGTAGAACTGCACTATAGATGTTTAGAGTCGATGATAAGGGATACATTCATAGAGGATTTTCTTTACCGATACTTTTCATAGTCATAGTACTTAATATCTACTGCCCGCGCACAGATCGTGCAATTCTGCTTTCACTACTGTTCATTCGCGCACCTGCGCAACCCAATCACTCACAACCCCTAATTTCGTAAGTTGTAGGTTGCTAGCTAAGACGAGTCTGCACGCTCCTTGTGGGATCGACCCTGACTTAGCCGCTGTACTAAGTGGAGAAGGAAGGATTAATTTGACGCGTACAACGACGCGCGATCAAATTTTGGCGCCGTTGCCGGGGAGCAACACAGATAAGTTTTAACTAGTTCAAGTTTTCTTTTACAGTAGTTAGTTATTTCTTTTTTATTTTATTTTTCGTTGGTGTTTCTGACAGTACGCAATCAACATCAGCCTGCGCAATCTTGAAACGGTTGCGTTGCGCAGATTATAGTTGCGCATCGACAGGGGCAACAACCCAGTTGTCTTTTAATTTCATTTTCTTTAAGTTTAGAACAGGGCATGGAGAATAATAGCGTCATCGGCGATAACTTAGGGGACAGAACCCCAGAGGGACCTAACAATGCAAGGGCAGATAACCGCGCAGCCCAGTTCAGAGAGGAAGTACAGCGCGAAATTGATGCTCGGATGGCCGCTGAAGCAGTGTATAATGCGCAACCCGCGCAACAGATCGTGTGACGCAGAACAGTGCGTGAGATGTCAGCTCCAATCACAGTCAACCAACCCTGGTGCATAGTACTTCCACCCGATGGGCATTTTGAACTACGGAGCTCATTCATTCATCATATGCCTAAGTTTCATGGGATGAACAACGAGAACCCGGTCAAGCATGTGCGTGAATTCCTAGTTATCTGCGAGAACATGAAGACCGATGGGGAGAGTGAAGAAACGCTGAAGCTGAAGGCGTTCCCTTTTTCATTGTGTGATTGATCGCGCGTCGTCGTGCGCGTCAAATATAATCCTTCCTCTCCCACTAGTACAGCGGTTAAGTAAGGGTCGATCTCCACAGGGAGCAAGCAGTGAGTCTTAGCCAGTAACCTACACTTAAGAAAACGGGGGTTGCGTGAGTGATTGGGGGTTTTGCGCGATGCGCGAGTAGCAGTGAATATCGTAACGCAGGAAATTGCACTAGATGTGCGCAAGCAGTAGAGATGAAGTACTATCTTTATGAGAAGTATTGGGCAGACAATCCTCTATGAATGCATTCCTTATCATCGACTCTAAGCGTCTATAGTTTGTGGTTTACTTGGGTTAGTGTCCGGTAAAGGCTTCCTAACACGTGCGCATGTTCCGTTCAAAGTTCATGTGCTATTAATCCTAGAACTAGACTAAACAGCTGCGAATCCTGTCACAGTAGCAACTGCCTACCCTAACTCGTTACTCCTAATTGTCACGGTAAGTTTGCGGTTCAAGGCTTCCCCTACGCATGCAACTAGTTTAACAGGTGACAAGCAAGCAACACAAGTAAGATTGCGGTTCAAGGCTTCCCCTACTCATGCAACTAACTGTCTCAGTACGCACAGAATTAATACAAGTAAATAAACTATGCATTAAGCTCAAGTCTCAAAGGTAATACATCATAGATTCATGCCCGACCAACACTAAGTGTTTAGCTAGACATGCTAGTGGTAAACATCATAAAATAGTAAATAACAACTACTGAATCCAAGAAAACGGTAGCAAACAGTGCGTGCAGTGTCTTCTCTCGGCTGGCGCAGTCGGCTGGCGCAGATCTCCTCAATAAGTCCGTGTGTTTTCCAGTTCTGCCGCACAGTGCCTCCTTGCGTCCTCTGGTGCCTCTGGAACAACAGTTGTCTCCGAACTCCCTGAAACCCTAGACTTACTTCCTTTATATAGGAGGTTCAACTTTCGGCAACTTCCAAATCTGGTCACTGGGACTTTTGCGCCTGGCGCACAGCATTGATTGGCGCAATCGGGTAGCGCACCTCTGCTGTCTTTCGCCATTTCTTCTTCTGTTTGCGCCGCTAGCTCCGCAGGCTGATTTTTCACTCCTAGAACGCTGCCTGTTAGCGCGTATCCGACTCAAGGACTCGTTCTGACCTGATATACAAAAACATTGGAAACGAGTAATCTTGCTCATGAAATATTGCAAACAAGCACAGGGTTATGACCTAAATAATGTGTATAACTAGGCTCTATCAAACACCCCACACTTGCCCCTTGTTCGTCCCGAACAAGTACTGAAACGCGGATACAATTACCTTTTCTGGAGACTAGCGCACAGCCTTGCATTCTAGCGCAAAATGCACAGTTGCTCAACTTGTGCTGCTTTATCACCTGCGCACAACTGCACTCAATAGTTCTAATATAATAATCCCGAAATTTCATTACCTCTCAACCGGGATGAAGATCTTTGGATGACTGGGAGATAGCTCTTCTTAGGCTCCTGGTTGTCAGCTCCCGCTCCGAAGATAGGTATATGGTTTCTTGCGCGAGCTTCTTCCAGTGCGTGATTCGTTCGCACACTTCCTGGGAACCTGAGCCTTTGATGATATCCTTTTGGTCTTGCGCACGCAGGTACTAAGTAGTGCGCATGCTGATTCTTTGTAACGCAAATCATCTGCTTCTGCTGGTATTTTTCTTTTGTACAGCTTCCTTTCCAAATTTTTTTTTTCATTCCCAGAACAGTTCCAATCTCAGCCTTCGGATAGCAGCTATGGAACTCGTTCCGCTCTCCCTCCTTGGTTTGTCTGCGCCGGTCAGCGCACGCGTTTACATCCGCGCCCGCTTTCCTTAGCTTGATTTCCAGAGAGAAGGTGGTCTGTTTTCCCACCTCGCCACGCTTTGGGCACTTTGCCTTTTTGCATCTGCGTGACTGAGCGCGCTCTGTTGTTCCGAAGGTTGCGAAGCACCGGCCTCCACTCGCGCAGTGAGCTCCTCAGTTCGAACTGTCCGTTGGGCGGAAGCACTATGCACCATGGCTGGTTAACAGTGAGTGGGGCTGACATTTCGCGCACTGTCCTGCGCCTCGCGACTGGACGAACGGGTGGCGCAATGTATGGTTCAGCGGCCATCCGTGCGTCGACCTCACGCTGCACTTCCTCTCTGAATAGGGCTACGCGGTTATGTGCCCTTGCTTCCTCTGGGGTTCTGTCTCCCAGGTTATCTCCAACCACACTGTTATCCTCCATGTCCTGATCCAAACTCAAGAAACGAATTAAATGGCAACGAAGTTGTTGCGTCTGTCAGTGCGCAACTAGAATCTGCGCAGCGCAACTGTTTCAAGGTTGCGCAGGCGGATGTGATTGTGCGCTGTCAGAAACAACAACGAGAAAACAAAACAAAATGAAATAACTAGTTACTAAAATGAGAAATGTAAGCTAGCTAAAACTTAGCTGTGTTGTTCCCCGGCAACGGCGCCAAAATTTGATCGCGCGTCGTCGTGCGCGTCAAATATAATCCTTCCTCTCCCACTAGTACAGCGGTTAAGTAAGGGTCGATCTCCACAGGGAGCAAGCAGTGAGTCTTAGCCAGTAACCTACACTTAAGAAAACGGGGGTTGCGTGAGTGATTGGGGGTTTTGCGCGATGCGCGAGTAGCAGTGAATATCGTAACGCAGGAAATTGCACTAGATGTGCGCAAGCAGTAGAGATGAAGTACTATCTTTATGAGAAGTGAAATTTCAAGTGTCTCTACTTATGCAGATTTGTGAACTAGCAGTTGCTGCAGCACACTCTTGTTCACTTAAATGTAGGCACAGCAGACAATGAATAGGACACAGATTTGTTCACCCAGTTCGGCCAATCTGCCTACGTCTGGGGAGGACTATTCTCCAGTCCTCAATCCACTCAACCAAAGGTTCAGATCACACTAGGTTACAACGCACGCAACCTATGCTACTTTAACCCCGTGTGGACTACTCAACACAATCAGAACAAGCTCTGATTTGTGTCAGCACACCCTCTACAATATGTCAGCCTAGAATAGCTACAATCCTCTTCAAGAACTCAGCCTATTCTAGCCTACACTACTCAGCAGGGTTGCTGCAGCAACAGCTGTAACACCAGCTGAAGCACTCTGTCCGCGTCGCTCCAAGGCCTCCTGCCGAGCCGATCGAACCACTCCAAGAGCGCTGCACACTCTGAGTAACTCCCCCTCACTCAGTGACCACCTGCCACTAGTGAGTTCTTCCGCACGAACCTCGACCGAGCCTTCCACCCGTCAGCTCTTCCGCGGCTGCCTTTGATCAACCAACAAGCTCCACAGCTCTAAATTGGCTTCCAGATCAAAGCACGAATCAGTCTCTGCAAGACCTGACTCTCTTCTGCAATACGCACCACAGCTCTGCGCTCAACGCTCTGCCCGTGTGTGTTGATCGAAGAACAACTTCCGTAGCACACCCAGAAAGTCCTCTCTCTGAATTTCGTGTCTACCCTCGTGTATCACTCAGCTTCGATCACCCTCTTCAGCCCTCGAACCTTCTGCTTAAATACCCTCACCACTTTAAGCAATTTCCAGGTTTAGGCCATTGACCCACAAGATCAATTATCTCCTAAAATCTAGGAGATTAGATTTTGATTAATATCTTGAAGCATATCTCCTTCTCTGACTGATAATCCTTGCTGAAATATGCTCAGCAGCATTTTAGAAATTCTTCTAAGCACTTTCACAAAGCTGCCAAACCTTCAAAACTCACCCAGCACAAAACTGTTATTCGGACAGATGAACTAGCTCTTGAACCAGCACCTGCTGCAGCATCCCCTGCTGCATCTGTTGCTGGTTTACTTCTGCTGTATACTTCTGCTGGCCTCCTTGATTGATTGAGCTGCAGCAGCTCCTTGTTCACTCATGCTGGTTTTGTCAAACACTGCCATACTTGCATTATCAATCTCCCCCTTGGCATTTTGACAAAACCTTAAGGCCAATGCACTCTTCCGAAAAACTAGAAACGAAATACTCTAAATAAAATTAATAGAGAGTAAGTAGATGAGGCCACACTCGGCCATAGCATACTGACCACGCAGGGTCAAAAAAAATGTATCAATATTCAGCAGCATATAAAACTTCTCTCCCCCTTTTTGTCATAGATGCTCAAGGGGCCTGCTCCTCATCCTCCAGGAACTCCAAGTCTCTGATGAGGCTCCTGATCTGTCCCCGCCTGGCATCTCTCCTCTTGGCTTCAGCATCAAGAATAGCCAGCTCAGACCGGAGGTGACACACAATCCTGGCACGAAGAGCAGACTGGATTGTGGCAGCAGGGGGAAGAGATTCCTCCAAGGGAGCTGGAGCTGAAGAACCACCCATGAGAAGATCCTCATAGGCAACATCCACTGCATGTTTTCCCTTGAATAATTTGTGATCAACAGTAAAGACCTGCAGCTCCTCAGATAAGCCTTCAGTAATCGCTCCGAACTCTGGGTGCTGAGATACCATGATCCCATGGATGAGGGAGGGCAGCACAATAGGCTTGCTGGAGGAGCCACTCCCGGCATGTGTAGCAAGCTGAGGGAACATCACACTTCCCAGGCTGATCTTCCTTCTCTTTCCAATAGAATAAAGAAGGTTAGCAAAGTCTTTGTTGACCTTCCCTCTGTGAGAACTAGGAATCCAGTTCCTTGCACCAAGATGATACAGCAGAGCATACTTGGAGGTTAGCTCAGCTGCACTGAGATTCGGGCCGCCCCAAGACAGGCACACTCCCGCTGTAAGGGTCTTCGCCAATAATTCAGGCTTCACATCAGTGGGAGCCCTTGCATTCTCAGAAATCCCAAGGAATGCATCAATAATTTCCGGAGTAATAACCACTTGTTTACCCCTTACCCAGCTTCTCCCATACTCATCAGCTCCTTCTTCTCCAAATTTTTCTTCCATATTCACTATAAATTCTCTAACCAGAATAATATTGAAACGGTGAGGAAAGGTTAGGGACTTGAGCAGTTTTACCTCAGTCAGGAGCTCAATCATAGTAGCTGATCTATACTTGTCTTGCACCAGACGCTTCTCATGCACAATGTGTTTCCTCTCAACAGCACTCCAGGATTGAGAGACGCTTTTGTTCCTGAACCATGTGCCTCCGACAGTGAGAGCAGAGAAATCTTCAGCTGCAGGACCTTTCTCAGAGGGTCCACCAAGAGATTCTTCTTCACTAGATGAGCTTTCACTACTGGAGCCTGGGATCAGGATAGGAGCTTTGCCCTTGTCTGAAGAAGGGGGATGTGCTGCAGCAGGTTCTTGTTCAGGGGACTCAGCAGCTGTTTCAACCCCTTCACCAATAATACCTGGAGACATGACCAGTGATCTGCACTCTTCTCCTGCAGGAACTGCTGCAGCAGTCTCTGCTGCTTGTTCTTCCTCTGAAGCAGCTTCAGTCATATCCGCTTCTGGCAACACAGCAGAACCGGAGACAGGTTCTCCATCACGTACCAGCCGCCTCCTCTTCTGCGAAGCTTCTTCAGAGGGAGAGGGCTCACTGTGCGACACAGGGAGAGGGTTTGGTTCCCACACAACCACCTCCAGCGGCTGAGCAGGGTCTTCGTTGCGTGCCTTGGTCCTTCTCTCAGACCTGCTTTGCCTGTCAGCTGCCAAATTCTTCTTCAGTCCGCGTGTCTTCACCATTTCTGCAGAGATGTGGAAGGAGGGAGGAGCGCACAGAGGATGATCGGCAGAGATTTCTGAGACGCCCTTTGCTCTTGATCTGTGCCCTAGAAAATATTTACCCGTTATTTTCTTTTCCCTTTTGAAGTGTAAGTCACGTGCCTCTCATGTGCAAATATTTTCCTTTCCATCTTTAGCACCCACCACATGTGAACAAGCTAATTCGGACCAGGTTGCTGCAGCACATGTGAGCTTGTTCACCTGTTCACTTCAGGCTGCAATTTTTGCTCAGAGGATCCTTGAGAGATTCTGGTGGAGCCTTCTTCACCCATACTTGGAATACACCAGAGCTTTTCTTCTTCTGATCTTCCAGCCTCCTAACCCTTTGTTTGGGTTTCCATATTTGTACCATCTTTGATTTACCCTTGTTTTTAGTAATCCAGTGCCCTTGTGCAGCAACATGAAATGGAGTCTTTGTGCAACATGTGCTGATTCTGGACTTTGCTCCCCCTTTTTCAGCTGAGCAAGTTCTGTGTTGCTGCTTCAGATTGCAGTTGATCTTCTGCTTCCCAACACTTGTACCAGTACTCCACTTGTTCTGAGACTTTTGTTTTGTTTGAGAAAAATGTTGTCCATGATGCTGCAGCATCCTCTTGTACACATGTCTAGATCCAATTTTCTCTGCCATTTTTGAGAAGGCATCTGAATTCTTCTTCTCGTCTGTCTCACCATCTGAGGCTTTAATGAACACTGTCCCTTTAGAGCTTTCTTCACCAGTATATCCAAGCCCTGTTTTCCCTTTTCCAAGTCTTTGGTAAGATAATATTTCGTCCAGAATATTGCTCTGCGGGTCAGCTGTCTTGGCTGCTGCTGGAGTGGATTCAACAGAGGTCTGTCTTTCTGAATCTTCTCTTTTCAGAATAGTAACTTGATTATCAACTGAGGGTAGACATCTCCTTCGTTCTTCTTCCAAGAGATTTACTCTGTCAGTCAAGGTCTGATTGGTCTGAAGAACTGCCTCACACTGTTTGAGTATCTTCCTCAGAAGATCAGCAAAACTGTCAGATGAGTCATCGTCATCTTCACTCTCAGAGACTTCAATCCCATAGTGAATTTCTACCTTCTTTAGCTCATTGAGGTGGACATCTGAAACACTTGTCAGCACAACACAGTTTTCTTCATCACTCTCATCTGAATCACTCCATTTTGCTGTCATGGATTTGCTGTTCTTTTTCTCAGAATTCTTGAAGGGTTTGCTTGGACAATCAGCCTCAATGTGTCCGTACCCTTCACAGTTCCAGGATTGAACTCCCTTTTTCATCTCTTTCTTGTCATCATCGTCCAGTGCTGGTTCTTTCCCTTTCTTCTTTCTTTCACTGCCCCGTCTGAATTGTCTTCGCGAGGAAGAGCTTCTCTCAGTTCTGGATTCCATGTTTTTCAGAACCTTTCCTAGATTTTTAACCAGCATGCTCAACTGATCGTCTGGAACTGTCTGCTTGATTTCTGCTTCAGCCTTCAAACCAACATTCTTGTCCTTGGAAGTGGTGTCTTCTTTGACCAGTTTCATCTCAAATTGTTTGAGAGACCCCATCAGCTCTTCCAACCTCATGAATCTGACATTCTGAGCTTCTTCAATGGCTGTCACCTTCATGTCAAATTTTGTGGGCAGCGATCTGAGAACCTTTCTGATAAGCTTTTCTTCTGGAATGGGCTCACCAAGGGCATGAGCTTCATTTGCAAGATCACAGAGTTTAGCATTAAACTCAGTGATAGTTTCTTCATCAAGCATCCTCAGATTCTCAAATTGTGTGGCGATAATCTGGAGTCTTGACAGCTTTACTCTATCAGTTCCCTCATGGGCAGTTTGTAGAATCTCCCATGCTTGCTTGGCCATGTCACAGTTTGAGATCAACCTGAAGTTATTAGCATCAACTGCAGCAAAAATTGCATTCAGAGCCTTTGAATTACTAGTTGCTGCAGCACCTTCTTCAGCAGTCCATTCCTCTTCAGGTTTAATTCTTGTCACTCCTTGCTGATCCATGGTGATTGGGGGAGACCACTGAACCACAACAGCTCTCCATGTCTTCTCATCAATAGCTTTGAGAAAAGCTTTCATTCTAGCTTTCCAATAACCATAGTTGCTCTCTTCCAGGAGAGGAGGTCTACTCGTGCTCTGTCCTTCCTTCATTTGTCTTGGCAACTTCGGAGACACTGTAGGACCTTTTAAACTCTGTGTGTCGAGTTCCCGCTCTGATACCAATTGAAATTTCAAGTGTCTCTACTTATGCAGATTTGTGAACTAGCAGTTGCTGCAGCACACTCTTGTTCACTTAAATGTAGGCACAGCAGACAATGAATAGGACACAGATTTGTTCACCCAGTTCGGCCAATCTGCCTACGTCTGGGGAGGACTATTCTCCAGTCCTCAATCCACTCAACCAAAGGTTCAGATCACACTAGGTTACAACGCACGCAACCTATGCTACTTTAACCCCGTGTGGACTACTCAACACAATCAGAACAAGCTCTGATTTGTGTCAGCACACCCTCTACAATATGTCAGCCTAGAATAGCTACAATCCTCTTCAAGAACTCAGCCTATTCTAGCCTACACTACTCAGCAGGGTTGCTGCAGCAACAGCTGTAACACCAGCTGAAGCACTCTGTCCGCGTCGCTCCAAGGCCTCCTGCCGAGCCGATCGAACCACTCCAAGAGCGCTGCACACTCTGAGTAACTCCCCCTCACTCAGTGACCACCTGCCACTAGTGAGTTCTTCCGCACGAACCTCGACCGAGCCTTCCACCCGTCAGCTCTTCCGCGGCTGCCTTTGATCAACCAACAAGCTCCACAGCTCTAAATTGGCTTCCAGATCAAAGCACGAATCAGTCTCTGCAAGACCTGACTCTCTTCTGCAATACGCACCACAGCTCTGCGCTCAACGCTCTGCCCGTGTGTGTTGATCGAAGAACAACTTCCGTAGCACACCCAGAAAGTCCTCTCTCTGAATTTCGTGTCTACCCTCGTGTATCACTCAGCTTCGATCACCCTCTTCAGCCCTCGAACCTTCTGCTTAAATACCCTCACCACTTTAAGCAATTTCCAGGTTTAGGCCATTGACCCACAAGATCAATTATCTCCTAAAATCTAGGAGATTAGATTTTGATTAATATCTTGAAGCATATCTCCTTCTCTGACTGATAATCCTTGCTGAAATATGCTCAGCAGCATTTTAGAAATTCTTCTAAGCACTTTCACAAAGCTGCCAAACCTTCAAAACTCACCCAGCACAAAACTGTTATTCGGACAGATGAACTAGCTCTTGAACCAGCTCCTGCTGCAGCATCCCCTGCTGCATCTGTTGCTGGTTTACTTCTGCTGTATACTTCTGCTGGCCTCCTTGATTGATTGAGCTGCAGCAGCTCCTTGTTCACTCATGCTGGTTTTGTCAAACACTGCCATACTTGCATTATCAAGAAGTATTGGGCAGACAATCCTCTATGAATGCATTCCTTATCATCGACTCTAAGCGTCTATAGTTTGTGGTTTACTTGGGTTAGTGTCCGGTAAAGGCTTCCTAACACGTGCGCATGTTCCGTTCAAAGTTCATGTGCTATTAATCCTAGAACTAGACTAAACAGCTGCGAATCCTGTCACAGTAGCAACTGCCTACCCTAACTCGTTACTCCTAATTGTCACGGTAAGTTTGCGGTTCAAGGCTTCCCCTACGCATGCAACTAGTTTAACAGGTGACAAGCAAGCAACACAAGTAAGATTGCGGTTCAAGGCTTCCCCTACTCATGCAACTAACTGTCTCAGTACGCACAGAATTAATACAAGTAAATAAACTATGCATTAAGCTCAAGTCTCAAAGGTAATACATCATAGATTCATGCCCGACCAACACTAAGTGTTTAGCTAGACATGCTAGTGGTAAACATCATAAAATAGTAAATAACAACTACTGAATCCAAGAAAACGGTAGCAAACAGTGCGTGCAGTGTCTTCTCTCGGCTGGCGCAGTCGGCTGGCGCAGATCTCCTCAATAAGTCCGTGTGTTTTCCAGTTCTGCCGCACAGTGCCTCCTTGCGTCCTCTGGTGCCTCTGGAACAACAGTTGTCTCCGAACTCCCTGAAACCCTAGACTTACTTCCTTTATATAGGAGGTTCAACTTTCGGCAACTTCCAAATCTGGTCACTGGGACTTTTGCGCCTGGCGCACAGCATTGATTGGCGCAATCGGGTAGCGCACCTCTGCTGTCTTTCGCCATTTCTTCTTCTGTTTGCGCCGCTAGCTCCGCAGGCTGATTTTTCACTCCTAGAACGCTGCCTGTTAGCGCGTATCCGACTCAAGGACTCGTTCTGACCTGATATACAAAAACATTGGAAACGAGTAATCTTGCTCATGAAATATTGCAAACAAGCACAGGGTTATGACCTAAATAATGTGTATAACTAGGCTCTATCAGTGATACAGCCAGGCATTGGCTGATGAGCTTACCAGCAGGATCTATTCGCACATGGGAGCAGCTCCAGAAGAAGTTCTTGGATAAGTTCTACCCCGCAGCTAAGATCGCGCTACTCAGGAGGGAATTGGCCGCGCCTAGGCAGGGCGTAGGATAAACACTATCAAAGTGCTATGAGCATTTCAGGGAGCTGGAAGCCAACTGCTATAATCATGGCTTGCCCAAAATGTGCTGATAGAGAATTTCCTGAACGGGCTACAACCGATGGAACTTAGATTATTGAATGCATGCGCAGGCGGTGACATATGCAACATGTACCCGGAGGATGTATGGCAGATGATGGAGGACTCTGCTGGACAGGTAAGGCATCAATTGACGCTCGAGAACAGTCGTGTGCGCACTGTGCATCAGGTGGATTCCAGTGCTGAAATAAAGGAGATGAAAGCCATGCTACAGAAGTTGATGAGTGCGCAAGGCACGCAACCGGTTGCGTCGAAGGCATGCGAGTTCTGTACGTCCACTGAGCACAAAACCGACGCATGTCCCACACTTTTCGAGGAATCAGGAGATGTATTCAGATGGAAGGATCAGCCGCGTTTTGGACTAGCCACAAATGGATTCAGATGGAAGGAAGACAGCAATCTCCAAAGGCAGCCCACACTTTTCGAGGAATCAGGAGATGTAAATGCTCTAGGAGGATGGATTAATAGAGGACCGCAGAGGCAGAATCAGCCGCGTTTTGGACTAGCCACAAATGGATTCAGATGGAAGGAAGACAACAATCTCCAAAGGCAGCCCACAGAATATCGCACACCACAGCAGGCGCAGCAAGTATACAACCCACCGCACCGCTGCAATGACGCACCAGCACAGAATAACCAGCAACCTTGGCGCTCCTTAGAAGACATAGTGGGTCAGTTAGCAGACACTGTGCGCAAGAATGATGAAAAGTATGACAAGAGGTTCGAGTCAATTGAGAAGCAGTTGTCGCAGATTGCTACCACGGTTTATGAGCTGAAAAAGAACGATGGCAACCTACCTTCGCAAGTGATTCAAAACCCTAAGGGAGGAGTTAACGCCGTAACACTGAGGACTGGGCGCACAGTTAGGACAGCTCCGACCGCGAAGGAGCCCGCGCAGCCAGTTGTGCAACCTCCAGAGCCAGCACAGCCGGATGCGCAACCAGCCGCGCAAGCTACAAACCAACAAGGGGTGGCGCCTGGCATGATACAATCAGGAGAAAAGAGTATCAATCGTACTAACGCACCTGCACCTTTTCCTGTGCAGGCACCTTTAGCAAGGAAGGAGGCTTTAGACAAGGAGCTATATGAATTATTCCGTAAGGTGGAAATAAACATCCCCTGATTGAGGCAGTTCGGCAGATCCCCAGATACGCCAAGTTCTTGAAAGTGCTGTGCACAAACAAGAGGAGGAAAGGCGAGTGCGCACAAGTAATGCTTAACGCGCACGCATCAGCAATTGTGCAACACAAGGTACCACTTAAATGCCGGGATCCAGGTATGTTCACCATACCGTGCACCTTAGGTAAGACCACGGTAAGCAACTGCATGATTGATCTCGGTGCATCCATAAATGTGCTTCCTTACTCCTTGTATGTGTCATTGCACCTTGGTCCACTAAAGCCTGCAGGTCTCACCATCCAATTAGCAGATCGGTCGTGCAAACAACCAACGGGCATGATAGAGGACGTTCTCGTCCAAGTGGGAGAGCTGGTGTTCCCTGCAGATGTCTACGTCTTGGAGATGGAGGGTGAGCCGAGCAAGGGAAGCGCGCAAATCCTACTGGGCAGACCATTTCTGATGACAGCGCGCACAATGATAGACGTGTGGAAAGGTACGCTCTCAATGGAGGTAGATGGCGAGGAGATTCACTTTAACATTTTTAAGGAGATGCAGCATCCTCATGAGGACGCCACAGTGCACGCGTTGGATAGTATGGACGACTTGGTTGCGCAAGCACAGTGTGCGTGCGCAATAGGAGAGCTTGCGCCACTGACAAAGACAGAGATGGAGGCGCATGATGATGAGCTGAGCAGCGCAGAACCAGTGTCCAGGCAGGTATATGATCTGGTTAATGTTTGCACTACTAATAAAATCCTACCCTCTATTGAACAATCACCCAAAGTTGAGCTGAAGCAATTGCCCGAGCACTTAAAGTACATCTTCCTGGGTAATAAGGACACCCTGCCTGTCATTATAAAGAAAGGATTAGAGGAGGAGAAGGAGGCGCGATTACAGAAGGTGTTGCGCAAGAACCAGCGCGCTATAGGATGGACATTAGCTGACCTGCGCGGAGTAAGCCCTGATGTGTGTATGCACAGAATTCTGCTGGAAAATGATGCCAAACCATCCAGGGAACCTCAGCGTAGACTGAATCCAATCATGATGGAGGCAGTGCAGAAGGAGATCCTGAAGCTGCTTGACGCAGGAGTAATATACCCGATCTCAGACAGTAAGTGGGTAAGTCCAGTGCACGTTGTGCCAAAGAAAGGAGGCATCACAGTGGAGGAAAATGCACAGGGCGAGCTAGTTCCCAAGCGCATACAGACTGGATGGCGCATGTGCATTGACTAAAGGAAGCTAAACGCAGTCACGCGTAAGGATCATTTCCCGCTACTGTTCATGGACCAGATGCTCGACCGTTTGGCAGGGAAACCGCACTTTTGCTTCCTGGGCGGTTAGTCAGGGTACAATCAGATACCTATAGCTGCGCAGGATCAGGAGAAGACAACCTTTACCTGCCCATTCGGTACCTTTGCGTTCCGGCGCATGTCGTTTGGGCTGTGTAATGCGCCAGGTACGTTCCAACGCTTAGTCATGAGCATTTTCTCTGATATGATTGGTTTATGTATAGAGGTATTCATGGATGACTTTACTGTGCATGGTGAGACTTTTGATGCATGTTTGGATAATCTTGATAGGGTCTTAGCGCGCTGCATTACCAAGAACCTAGTTCTCAATTATGAAAAATGTCACTTTATGGTATCACATGGAGTAGTACTAGGACATATTATCTCACAGGAAGGAATTAAGGTTGATAAAGCAAAAATATATCTTATCTCAAATCTGCCTTATTCCACTAATGTGCGCGACGTTAAGTCGTTTCTTGGGCATGCTGGGTTCTACAGGCATTTTATAAAAGATTTTTCTAAAATATGTATTCCATTGTCTAACCTCCTTCAAAAGGATGTGTGCTTTGAGTACACTATGAGTGCAGGAATGCTTTTGATAAGTTGAAGGATGCGCTGACCAGCGCGCCAGTGATGCGCGCACCAGACTGGAACTTACCCTTTGAGCTGATGTGTGATGCAAGTGACTACGCCGTAGGCGCAGTATTGGGTCAGCGCGTGGATAAGAGGCCGCACGCTATATACTATGCGTCGCGCACACTAGACACTGCGCAGAGGAACTACACCACGACTGAGAAGGAGCTTCTGGCAATCGTATTTGCGCTGGAGAAGTTTCGCGCATATGTTCTGGGCGCTAGAGTCATTGTCTACACTGACCACACTGCTATCCGTTACCTGATATCCAAGAAAGAGACTAAGCCGCGCTTGATGCACTAGTTGCTTCTGCTCCAAGAGTTCGATTTAGAGATCAAGGATAAGAAGGGAACGGAAAACACTGTTGCTGATCACTGATAGAGCCTAGTTATATGCGCTATTTAGATCTTAACACTGTGCTTGTTTGCATTATTTTGTGTACAAGATTACTGGTTTTCGGTGTTTTTGTATTTCAGGATAAAACAGGAGCAAAAGTCAGATGTGCGCTAATGGGCGTTTTTAGAGCGCAATGCACGACCTGCGCAAAAGGAGAAGAGATAGCTGATTCGGACTACAGTGCGCAAACCGACTGCGCAAAGCAAGTAGCGCAATCAGCGTGCGCAGGATGGCAGAGATTTTAAATATTGATCATCATTATCTTCTAGATTTAGGAAGTAGCTAAGATTCTCTTGGGCCAAATCTAAGCATTCCTTGGGCTTCAAGACCACTATATAAGAGGAGGGAAGCTAGGGTTTGGAAAAGGGAGAGGACATAGAGAGAGAAGGACACTTGGCAGCAAAAACACACGAGCTACTCCAGCCCAGATTCTGCGTGAACCACCTGCGCCAGCCGAGAACAGCAACGCGCAATTGCGCCGACCTGCTACTTTTCTCTTGCTGCTTTAGTTTTATTTATTATTTCTATGATGTTTGTTTCTAGCATGTCTAGCTAAAGACTTTGTATCGGTTGGGCATGATTCTATGAAGTATTTCCTTTGAGACTTGTGCTTAATGCTTAGTTCGTCTACTTATATTAATTCTATGCACATGGATGATAATTAGTTGTGCGAATAAGTGAAGCCTTGAACCGCAATCTTATTCTAACTGCTCGTTATTGTATGTTAAACTAGTTGATAGCTTGACGGTGACAACTAGGAGTAACGCACTAGGATAATCAGCTGCTACTGTGATAGGATTCGTAGCTGCTTAGAGTAGTTTCAGGAATTAATAGCTCATGGACTTTGATCGGAACATGCGCGCACGTTAGGAAGCCTTGATCGGACACTAACTTAAGTAGAACTGCACTATAGATGTTTAGAGTCGATGATAAGGGATACATTCATAGAGGATTGTCTGTACCGATACTTTTCATAGTCATAGTACTTAATACCTACTGCGTGCGCACGTATCGTGCAATTCTGCTTTCACTACTATTCATTCGCTCACCTGCGCAACCCAATCACTCACAACCCCAATTTCGTAAGTTGTAGGTTGCTAGCTAAAACGAGTCTGCACGCTCCTTGTGGGATCGACCTTGACTTAGCCGCTGTATGACGCGCGATGAAATTTTGGCGCCGTTGCCGGGGAGCAACACAGATAAGTTTGACTAGCTCAAGTTTTCTTTTATAGTAGTTAGTTATTTCTTTTTATTTTTCGTAGGTGTTTCTGCGAGTACGCAATCAACATCAGCCTGCGCAACCTTGAAATAGTTGCGCTGCGCAGATCATAGTTGCGCACCGACAGGGGCAAGAACCTTGTTGTCTTTTAATTCCGTTTTCTTTAAGTTTAGAACAGGGCATGGAGAATAATAGTGTCATCGGCGATAACTTAGGAGACAGAACCTCAGAGGGACCTAACAACGCAAGGGCAGATAACCGCACAGCCCGGTTCAGAGAGGAAGTGCAGCGCGAAGTTGAAGCTCGGATGGCCGCTGAAGCAGTGTATAATGCGCAACCCACACAACAGATCGTGCGACGCAGAACAGTGCGCGAAATGTTGGCTCCAATCACAATCAACCAACCTTGGTGCATAGTACTCCCACCCGATGGGCATTTTGAACTACGGAGCTCATTCATTCATCATATGCCTAAGTTTCATGGGATGAACAACGAGAACCCAGTCAAGCATGTGCGTGAATTCCTAGTTATCTGCGAGAACATGAAAACCGACGGGGAGAGTGAAGAAGCGCTGAAGCTGAAGGCGTTCCCTTTTTCATTGTGTGATACGGCCAGGCATTGGCTGATGAGCTTACCAGCAATATCTATTCGCACATAAAAGCAGTTCCAGAAGAAGTTCTTGGATAAGTTCTACCCCACAGCTAAGATCGCGCTACTCAGGAGGGAATTGGCCGCGCCTAGGCAGGGTGTAGGAGAGTCACTATCAGAGTACTATGAGGGTTTCAGGGAGCTGTAAGCCAACTGCTATAATCATGGCCTGCCCCAAAATGTGCTGATACAGAATTTCCTGAACGGGCTACAACCGATGGAACTTAGATTATTGAATGCATGCGCAGGCGGTGACATATGCAACATGTACCCAGAGGATGTATGGCAGATGATCGAGGACTCTGCTGGACAGGTAAGGCATCAATTGACGCTCGAGAACAGTCGTGTGCGCACTGTGCATCAGGTGGATTCCAGTGCTGAAATAAAGGAGATGAAAGCCATGCTACAGAAGCTGATGAGTGCGCAAGGCATGCAGCCAGTTGCGCCGAAGGCATGCGAGTTCTGTAAGTCCACTGAGCACAAAACTGACACATGTCCCACACTTTTCGAAGAATCAGGAGATGTGAATGCGCTAGGAGGATGGGACAATAGAGGACCGCAGAGGCAGAATCAGCCGCGCTTTGGACTGGCCGCAAATGGATTCAGATGGAGGGAAGACAGCAATCTCCAAAGGCAGCCTGCGGAATATCGCACACCATAGAAGGCGCAGCAGGTATACAACCCACCGCACCGCCGCAATGACGCACCAGCACAGAATAACCAGCAACCTTGGCGCTCCTTAGAAGACATAGTGGGACAGTTAGCAGACACTGTGCGCAAGAATGATGAAAAGTATGACAAGAGGTTTGAGTCAATTGAGAAGCAGTTGTCGCTGATTGCTACCACGGTTTATGAGCTGAAAAAGAGCGATGGCAACCTACCTTCGCAAGTGATTCAAAACCCTGAGGGAGGAATGAACGTCGTAACGTTAAGGACTGGGCGCACAGTTGGGACAGATCCGTCCGCGAAGGTGCGCAACCTCCAGAGCCAGCACAGCTGGATACGCAACCAGCCACGCCAGCTACAAACCAACAGGGGGAGGCGCCACGTATGATACAATCAGGAGAAAAGAGTACCAATTATACTAACGCACCTACACCTTTTCCTGTGCAGGCACCTTTGGCAAGGAAGGTGGCGCTAGACAAGGAGCTATCTGAATTATTCAGCAAGGTGGAAATAAATATTCCCCTGATTGAGGCAGTTCGGCAGATCCCCAGATACGCCAAGTTCTTGAAGGAGCTGTGCACAAACAAGAGGAGGAAAGGCGAGTGCGCACAAGTAATGCTTAACGCGCACGCATCAGCAATTGTGCAACACAAGGTACCACCTAAATGCCGGGATCCAGGTACGTTCACCATACCGTGCACCTTAGGTAAGACCACGGTAAGCAACTACATGATTGATCTCGGTGCTTCTATAAATTTGCTTCCTTAATCCTTGTATGTGTCATTGCACCTTGGTCCACTAAAGCCTGCAAGTCTCACCATCCAATTAGCAGACCGGTCGTGCAAACAACCGACGGGCATGATAGAGGACGTTCTCGTCCAAGTGGGAGAGCTGGTGTTACCAGCAGATTTCTACGTCTTGGAGATGGAGGGCGAGCCGAGCAAGGGAAGTGCACAAATCCTACTGGGCAGACCATTTCTGATGACAGCGCGCACAAAGATAGACGTGGGGAAAGGCATGCTCTCAATGGAGGTAGATGGCGAGGAGATTCACTTTAACATTTTTAAGTGGATGCAGCATCCTCATGAGGACGCCACAGTGCACGCGTTGGACAGTATGGACGACTTGGTTGCGCATGTGCAGTGTGCGTGCGCAACAGGGGAGCCTGCGCCATTGACACAGACAGAAATGGAGGCACATGATGATGAGCTGAACAGCACAGAACCAGTGTCCAGGTAGGTATATGATCTGGTTAATGTTTGCGCTACTAATAAAATCCTACCTTTTGTTGAACAGGCACCCAAAGTTGAGCTGAAGCAATTGCCCGAGCACTTAAAGTACATCTTCCTGGGCAATGAGGACACCCTACCTGTCATTATAAAGAAAGAATTAGAGGAGGAGAAGGAGGCGCGATTACAGGAGGTGTTGTGCAAGAACCAGCGCGCTATAGGATGGACATTAGCTGACCTACGTGGAGTAAGCCCTGATGTGTGTATGCACAGAATTCTAGGGCATCAGAGGCATCAGAGATCACAAAAAGCATCAAGCCACACACGAGAAAGCGGCAGAACTGAAAAACACACGAACCTGCTGAGAGGACCTGCGCTAGCCGACTGCGCCAGCCGGGAGACGACAACCTGCACGCACTTGCTTGCTGCTGTTTTCTTAGATAATCTAGTTATTATTTACTGTTTCTATGATGTTTATCACTAGCATGTCTAGCTAAACGCTTTGTGTTGGTTGGGCATGAATCTATGAGTATTTCCTTTGAGATTTGTGCTTAATGCATAGTTAGTTTGCTTGTATTAATTCTGTGCATACGGTGACAGCTAGTTGCATGAGTAGGGGAAGCCTTGAATCGCAATCTTACTCTTGTTGCTTGTTTGTTATATGTTAAACTTGTTGAATAGCTTGACGGTGACAACTAGAAGTAACACACTAGAATAATCAGCTGCTACCGTGACAGGATTCGTAGCTGCTTAGCCTAGTTCTAAGAATTAATAGCACATGAACTTTGATCGGAACATGCGCACATGTTAGGAAGTCTTGATCGGACACTAACTCAAGTGAAAAAAAACTATAGCGGTTTAGAGTCGATGATAAGGAATGCACTCATAGAGAATTGTCTGCCCAATACTTCTCATAGTCATAGTACTTAATCTCTATTGCCTACGCACGTCTGGTGCAAGTTCTGCGTTACTACTGTTCACTCGCGCATTGCGCAACCCAATCACTCACACCCCCCAATTTTCATAAGTATAGGATACTGGTTAAAGCTGATCTGCTTGCTCCCTGTGGAGATCGACCCTGACTTAACCGCTGTACTAAGTGGAAAAGGAAGGATTAATTTGACGCGTACAACGACGTGCGATCAAATTTTGGCGCCGTTGCCGGGGAGCAACACAGCTAAGTTTTAACTAGTCTGAGTTTTTCTTTATAGTAGCTAGTATTTCAGTTTGTTTGGTTTTCTCGTTGTTGTTCCTGACAGCGCGCAATCAACATCAGCCTGCGCAACCTTGAAACAGTTGCGCTGCGCAGACTCTAGTTGCGCACTGACAGAGGCAACAGCTTCGTTGCCTTTTGATTTCGTTTTCTTTAAGGTTTAGCACAGGTCATGGAGGATAACAGTGTCGTTGGAGATAACCTAGGAGACAGAACTCCAGAGGAGGCGAGGGCACATAACCGCGCAGCCCTGTTCAGAGAGGAAGTGCAGCGCGAGGTTGAAGCGAGGATGGCCGATGAAGTGTACCATGCGCCACCCGCGCGACAAGCTGCGCGACGCAGAACAGTGCGCGAGATGTCAGCCCCACTCATGGTTAACCAGCCATGGTGCATAGTGCTTCCACCAGATGGTCATTTTGAGCTAAGGAGCTCGCTCATTCATCACATGCCCAAGTTTCAAGGGATGAACAATGAAAACCCAGTCAAGCATGTGCGAGAGTTCCTAGTCATTTGCGAGAACATGAAGGCCGAAGGGGAGAGCGATGAAGCGCTGAAGATGAAGGCGTTTCCATTTTCACTGTGTGATACGGCCAGGCATTGGCTGATGAACTTACCTGCAGGATCAATTCACACATGGGAGCAGCTGCAGAAGAAGTTCTTGGACAAGTTCTATTCAGCAGCCAAGATTGCGCTACTCAGGAGGGAGCTGGCCGCACCTAGGCAGAGCACAGGAGAATCACTATCAGAGTATTACGAGTGTTTCAGGGAGCTGGAGGCCAACTGCTATAATCACGGCCTGCCCCAAAATGTGCTGATAGAGAATTTTCTGAATGGATTGCTACCCATGGAGCTGAGACTATTGAACGCATGCGCAGGAGGCGACATTTGCAACATGTACCCAGAGGATGCGTGGCAGCTGATAGAAGACTCTGCTGGACAGGTAAGACATCAGCTAACACTTGAAAATAGTCGTGCTCGTTCTGTGCATCAGGTAGAAACAAGCGCTGAGATCAAGGAAATGAAGGCTATGCTACAGAAGTTGATGAGTGCGCAAGGCGCACAACCAGCTGCGCCAAAGGCATGCGAATTCTGCAGGTCCACCGAGCAAAACTGATGAATGTCCCACCCTTTTCGAGGAATCAGGAGATGTCAACGCTTTAGGAGGATGGGATAATAGAGGGATGCAGAGGCAGAATCAGCCGCGCTTTGGACTAGCCGCAAATGGGTCCAGATGGAAGGAGGAAAATAATTTCCAGAGGCAGTCCACGGATCAGCGCGCACCACAGCAGACGCAACAAGCTGCGCCCTACAATCCACCGCATCGCCACGCACTGACGCACCAGCGCAGAACAACCAGCAGCCGCGGTGATCCTTGGAAGATATCGTGGGGCAGCTAGCAGACACAGTGCGGAAGAATGATGAGAAGTATGACAAGAGGTTCGAGTCCATTGAAAAGTAGCTATCACAGATCGCTACCACGGTGTATGAGCTAAAGAAGAACGATCGCAACCTGCCTTCGCAAGTGATTCAGAACCCCAAAGGAGGAGTCAATGCAGTGACCCTGAGGACTGGGCGCACGGTCGGGACAGAACAGACAGCGAAGGCGCCCGAGCACCCAGTTGTGCAAGCTCCAGCAGAGCCTGTTGCGCAACCAGAAGCGCCAGCAGGGCTAGGCGCCAGGTATAGCACAATCAAAAAACAAGGACGAAAATCGTACTAACATACCTGCACCTTTTCCTGTGCAGGCACCCTTGGCTAGAAAGGAAGCGCTCGATAAGGAGCTCTATGAGTTATTCAGCAAGGTGGAAATAAACATCCCCCTTATTGAAGCAGTTCGGCAGATCCCCAGGTACGCCAAATTCTTAAAGGAGCTGTGCACAAACAAGAGGAGGAAAGGCGAGTGCGCATAGGTAATGCTAAATGCGCAGGCCTCAGCTATCGTGCAACATAAGGTACCACCTAAGTGCCGAGACCCAGGTACTTTCACTATTCCTTGCACTTTAGGTAGGACCACAGTGAGTAACTGCATGATTTACCTAGGCGCATCTATAAATGTGCTTCCCTATTCCTTGTTTGTGTCATTGCGCCTTGGACCACTAAAGCCTGCAGGTCTCACCATTCAGCTAGCAGACCGGTCGTGCAAGCAACCTACGGGCATGATCGAGGACGTACTCATCCGAGTAGGAGAGCTGGTGTTCCCAGCAGATTTCTATGTCTTAGAAATGGAGGGTGAGTCAAGCAAAGGCAGTGCGCAGATCCTACTGGGCAGACCATTTCTGATGACAGCGCGCACAAAGATAGACGTGTGGAGGGGTACGCTCTCAATGGAGGTCGACGGCGAAGAAATCCACTTCAACATATTTAAAGGGATGCAGCATCCTCATGAGGACGCCACAGTGCACGCAATGGACAGCATAGATGATGCGCAGTGTGCGAGCATAATAGACGGACCTGAGACACTGACACAGGCATAGTTGGAGGAGCAGGAGGATGAGCTGAGCAGTGCTGAACCAGCACTCAGACAGGTACACAATATAGTTCATGTTTGCACTGCCAATAAAATCTTGCCCTCTATTGAACAGGCACCCAAGATCGAGATGAAGCAACTCCCAGAGCACCTCAAATACATATTTTTGGGAAATGAGGACACCCTGCCAGTGATCATAAAGAAAGGTTTAGAAGAGGGGCAGGAGGCGCGACTACAGCAGGTGCTGCGCAAGAACCAGCGCGCTATAGGATGGACACTTGCTGACCTGCGCGGAGTGAGCCCCGACGTATGCATGCACAGGATTCTATTGGAAGATGGTGCCAAACCATCCAGGGAGCCTCAGCGCAGATTGAACCCGAATATGATGGAGGTGGTACAGAAGGAGATCCTTAAGCTGCTTGACGCAGGAGTCATTTACCCGATCTCGGACAGCAAATGGGTCAGTCCAGTGCACATTGTGCCAAAGAAAAGAGGAATCACCGTAGAAGAGAATGCGCAGGGCGAGCTAGTTCCCAAGCGCATGCAAACTGGATGGCGCATGTGCATCGACTACAGGAAGCTTAACGCAGTCATGCGCAAGGACCATTTCCCGCTACCCTTCATGGACCAGATGCTGGATCGATTAGCAGGAAAGCCCTATTTTTGTTTCTTGGACGGATATTCAGGGTACAATCAAGAGAAGACCACGTTTACCTGCCCGTTCGGTACGTTTGCGTTTCGGCGCATGTCATTTGGGCTGTGTAACGCGCCAGGTACGTTCCAACGTCTAGTCATGAGCATTTTTTCTGATATGATTGGTACATGCATAGAAGTGTTCATGGATGATTTTACTGTGTATGGAGGTAACTTTGATGCATGCTTAACTCATCTTGATAAGGTCTTAGCGCGCTGCATTTCAAAGAACCTAGTGCTCAATTATGAAAAATGTCATTTCATGGTATCGCATGGTGTAGTACTAGGACACATTATCTCACAGGAGGGGATCAAGGTAGACAAAGCTAAAATAGATCTTATTTGTAATCTGCCTTACGCCACTAACGTGCGCGATGTGAAATCATTCCTTGGGCATGCTGGGTTTTACAGGCGTTTCATATAGGATTTTTCTAAAATTTGTATACCCCTGTCTAACCTTTTGCAAAAGGATGTGTGCTTCGACTTTACTGATGAGTGCAGGACCGCGTTTGATAAGCTGAAGGAGGCGCTGACAAGTGCGCCAGTAATGCGCGCGCCAGACTGGAGCCTACCATTTGAACTGATGTGCGACGCAAGTGATTACGCAGTAGGTGCAGTCCTGGGACAGCGCGTGGACAAGAAGCCGCATGCCATTTATTATGCATCGCGCACAATGGACTCTGCGCAGAGGAACTACACCACCACGGAGAAGGAGCTTCTGGCAATCGTTTTTGCGCTAGAGAAGTTCCGCGCATATGTTCTAGGCGCCAGAGTCGTCATCTACACAGACCACACAGCCATCCGCTACCTAATGTCCAAGAAGGAGACTAAGCCGCGCCTGATGCGCTGGGTGCTCCTACTTCAGGAATTTGACTTGGAAATTAAGGATAAGAAGGGCACGGAGAATACAGTTGCTGACCACCTGAGCAGGATCGTGAAAGAGGAGGAGCCAGGGTATATCACGGAGACATTCCCTGACGAGCATTTGATGGCGCTGACAGGTAAGGTACCATGGTATGCGCACATTGCGAATTACCTGGTCACAGGTACGTTTCCTCCTCATTTTAATAAAACCCAATGCATGAGATTGAAACATGAGTCCAAGCATTACCTTTGGGATGATCCATATATACTCAGAATAGGACCTGATCAGATTTTAAGGCGCTGTGTGCCTGACCATGAAATTAACTCTGTTTTAATGTTTTGTCATGCGCACGCATGTGGAGGACACTTCGGTCCAAAGCGCACAGGCAGGAAGATCCTGGATTGTGGATTTTATTGGCCGCACCTGTTTAGAGACGCATATGACTACTGCAAGAACTGTGACAGGTGCCAGCGCACAGGGAGCATATCAACGCGCAATGAGATGCCGCAGACGCCGATTCTAGTGGATGAAGTGTTTGATATTTGGGGAATTGACTTCATGGGGCCATTTCCTCCATCATCCGGATACGAGTATATATTGGTCGCGGTTGATTATGTCTCCAAATGGGTCGAGGCTAAGGCCACACGGAAGGATGATGGTAAAACAGTCGCTGATTTTTTGAGAACTAACATCTTTTGCAGGTACGGAGTGCCTAAGGAAATCATCAGCGACCAGGGGACGCATTTTTGCAACAAGGTTGTGGCGCAAGTATTCAAGCATTATGGAGTGCGCCACAAGACGTTCACCGCTTACCACCCTCAAACGAATGGACAGGCCGAGGTTTCCAACCGAGAGATAAAGCGCATCCTGGAAAAAACCGTGAGACCGTCGCGTAAAGACTGGAGCCAGCGCCTTGATGACGCGTGATAGAGCCTATTTATACGCATTATTTAGATCATAACCCTATGCTTGTTTGCATTATTTTGTGTACAAGATTACTGGTTTCCAGTGTGTTTGTATTTCAGGGTAAAACGAGGATCAAAGCCGGATACGCGCTAACAGGCAGCGTTTAGGACGCACAGCACACAGCCTGCGGAGCTAGCGGCGCAAACAGAAGAAATGGCGAGACATAGCAGAGTTGCACCGACCAATGCGCTAAGCAGCATGCCGTGCGCCAGGCGCAGAGTCCAGTATTTCCTAATCCTGACATGACCAGATTTGGAAGTTGCCAAGGATGGACCTCTCGAGCAGTATATAAAGGGGAGGAGGTCTAGGGTTTAGAGAGAGACACACAGAGAGGCAACACCCCACATCAGAGGGCCACGAGAGAGCGAGAGAGCGGAAAACTGGAAAACACACGGACTTGTTGAGAGGACTTGCGCCAGTCGACTGCGCCAGCCGAGAGACATACTGCACGCACTGTTTGCTACTTGTTTCTCAGATACATTAGACCTTATTTTACTATTCTATGATGTTTATCACTAGCATGTCTAGCTAAACGCTTAGTATCGGTTGGACATGAATCTATGAGTATTTCCTTTGAGACTTGCGCTTAATGCATAGCTTGCTTGCTTATATTAATTCTGTGCACATTACTGGCAGCTTGTTGCATGAGTAGGGGAAATCTTGAACCGCAATCTTACTCTTGCTGCTTGTTGTTGTCTGTTAAACTAGTTGAATATCCTGACGGTGCCAACTAGGAGTAACGCGCTAGGATAGGCAATTACTACCTTGATCGGATTTGTAGTTGTTTAGGTCTAGTGCAAGAATTAATAGCACATGAACTTTGATCGGAACATGCGCACATGTTAGGAAGCCTTGACCGGACACTAACTTAAGTAAAATCAAGCTATAGACATTTAGAGTCGATGATAAGGAATGCACTCATAGAGGATTGTCTGCGCCGATACTTCTCATAGTCATAGTATCTAATCTCTATTGCCTGCGCACGTCTAGTGCAATTCCCTGCGTTTTACAACTGTTTACTTGCTCACTGCGCAACCCAATCACTCACCCCCCCAATCTTCGTAAGTGTAGGTCATTGGCTAGAACTGAACTACTTGCTCCCTGTGGAGATCGACCCTTACTTAACCGCTGTACTAGTGGAAGAGGAAGGAATTAATTTGGCGCGCACAACGACGCGCGATCAAATTTTGGCGCCGTTGCCGGGGAGCAACACAGCTAAGTTCTAGTTAGTTTACGTTTTTCCCTTTTAGTAACTAGCTATTTCAGTTTGTTTTGTTTTCGTTGTTGTTTCTGACAGCGCGCAATCACCATTAGCCTGCGCAACCTTGAAACAGTTACGCTGCGCAGATTCTAGTTGCGCACTGACAGACGCAGCAGCATTAGTTATCTTTTAACTTCATTTTTCTTTAAGATTCAGAACAGGTCATGGAGGATAACAGTGTCGTAGGAGACAACTTGGGGGACAAAACCCCAGAGGAAGCAAGAGCACATAACCGTGTAGCCCTGTTCAGAGAGGAAGTGCAGCGCGAGGTTGAAGCAAGGACGGCCGCTGAAGTGTATCATGCGCCACCCGTGCAACAGGCCGCGCGACGCAGAACAGTGCGCGAGATGTTAGCCCCTATCACTGTTAACCAGCCATGGTGCATCGTGCTTCCACCAGGCGGTCATTTTGAGCTAAGGAGCTCGCTCATTCATCACATGCCCAAGTTTCACGGGATGGACAATGAAAATCCAGTCAAACATGTGCGAGAATTCCTAGTCATTTGCGAGAACATGAAGACCGAAGGAGAAAGCGATGAAGCGCTGAAAATGAAGGCATTCCCATTTTCACTGGTTGATGAACTTACCCGCAGGATCCATTCACACATGGGAGCAGCTGCAGAAGAAATTCCTGGACAAATTCTATCCCGCAGCAAAGACCGCGCTACTCAGAAGAGAGCTGGCCGCGCCAAGGCAGAGCGCAGGGGAGTCACTGTCAGAATATTACGAGCGTTTCAGGGAGCTAGAGGCCAACTGCTACAATCATGGCCTGCCCCAGAATGTGCTGATAGAGAACTTCCTGAATGGACTGCTGCCCATGGAGCTGAGGTTATTGAACGCATGCGTAGGAGGCGACATTTGCAACATGTATCCAGAAGACGCGTGGCAGCTGATAGAAGACTCTGCTGGTCAGGTACGACATCAGCTGACACTTGAAAATAGTCGTACTCGTTCTGTGCATCAGGTAGAAACAAGCGCTGAGATCAAGGAAATGAAGGCCATGCTGCAGAAGTTGATGAGTGCGCAGAGCGCACAACCAGTTGCGCCAAAGGTATGTGAATTTTGCAGGTCCACCGAGTACAAGACTGATGAATGTCCCACGCTATTTGAGGAATCTGGAGATGTCAATGCTCTCGGAGGATGGGACAACAGAGGGCCACCGAGGCAGAATCAGCCGCGCTTTGGACTGGCAGCAAATGGATTCAGATGGAAGGAGGAGAACAATTTCCAGAGGCAGTCCACAGATCAACGCGCGCTACAGCAGACCCAACAAGCTGCGCCTTACAATCCACCGCATCGCCGCACTGACGTACCAGCACATAACAACCAGCAACCGAGGCGATCCTTGGAAGATATCATGGGGCAGCTAGCAGACACAGTGCGCAAAAATGACGAGAAATATGACAAGAGGTTCGAGTCCATTGAAAAGCAGCTATCACAGATCGCAATCACGGTATATGAGCTGAAAAAGAGCGATGGCAACCTGCCTTCGCAAGTGATTCAGAACCCCAAAGGAGGAGTCAATGCAGTCACACTGAGGACTGGGCGCACAATAGGAGCAGAGCAGACCGCAAAGGCGCCCGCGCAACCAGTTGCGCAAGTCCCGGATCCAGCAGCACAGACTGTGCAACCAGAGCAAGAAGCGCAATCAGAAGTGCCAGCCACAAGCCAGCAGGGCGAAGCGCCAGGTATAACACACATAAATGACAAGGGCACGAATCGTACTAATATACCTGCACCTTTCCCTGTGCAGGCACCCTTGGCTAGGAAGGAAGCGCAGAACAAAGAGCTATACGAGTTATTCAGCAAGGTGGAAATCAACATTCCCCTTATCGAAGCAGTCCGGCAGATTCCCAGGTACGCCAAGTTTTTGAAGGAGCTATGCACAAACAAGCGACGAAAAGGCGAATGCGCACAGGTAATGTTAAATGCGCAAGCCCCAGCGATCGTGCAACATAAGGTACCACCTAAGTGCCGAGACCCAGGTACATTCACTATCCCATGCACTCTAGGTAAAACCACGGTAAGCAACTCCATGATTGATTTAGGCGCATCCATCAATTTGTTACCTTATTCTCTATATGCGACATTGCGCCTTGGACCACTAAAGCCTGCAGGTCTCACCATTCAGCTAGCGGATCGATCGTGCAAACAACCTGCAGGCATGATAGAGGATGTTCTTGTGCGAGTAGGAGAGCTGGTGTTCCCAGCAGATTTTTATGTGCTAGAAATGGAGGGAGAATCGAGCACCAGCAGTGCGCAAATCCTACTAGGCAGACCTTTCCTTATGACCGCGCGCACAAAGATAGACGTGTGGAGGGGCACGCTCTCCATGGAAGTGGATGGCGAAGAAATCCATTTCAACATATTCAAAGGGATGCAGCACCCACATAAAATCTTGCCCTCTATTGAACAGGCGCCCAAGGTTGAGCTGAAGCAATTCCCAGAACACCGCAAATACATTTTCCTAGGAAGTGAGGACACCCTGCCAGTGATCATCAAGAAAGGATTAGAAGAGGAGCAGGAAGTGCGTTTACAGCAGGTGCTGCGCAAGAACCAGCACGCCATAGGATAGACACTCGCTGACCTGCGCGGAGTGAGCCTAGACGTATGCATGCATATAATTCTGTTGGAAGATGGTGCCAAACCATCCAGGGAGGCTCACAGCAGGTTAAACCCAAACATGATGGAGGTAGTACAAAAGGAGATCTTAAAGTTGCTTGACGCAGGAGTCATTTACCCCATCTCGGACAGCAAATGGGTCAGTCCAGTGCACGTTGTGCCTAAGAAGGGAGGAATCACAGTGGAGGAAAATGCGCAGGGCGAGCTAGTTCCCAAGCGCATTCAGACTGGATGGCGCATGTGCATCGACTACAGGAAGCTTAACGCAGTCACGCGCAAAGACCATTTCCCGCTACCCTTCATGGATCAGATGCTAGATCGATTAGCAGGTAAGCCCTATTTTTGTTTCTTGGACGGATATTCAGGGTATAATCAGATACCCATAGCTGCGGAGGATCAGGAGAAGACCACGTTCACTTGCCCGTTCGGTACATTTGCGTTTCGGCGCATGTCATTTGGGCTGTGCAACGCGCCAGGTACGTTCCAACGCTTAGTCATGAGCATTTTCTCTGATATGATTGGTATATGCATCGAAGTGTTCATGGATGATTTTACTGTATATGGAGGTACCTTTGATACATGCTTGACTCATCTAGATAAAGTCTTAGCGCGCTGCATTTCTAAGAACCTAGTGCTTAATTATGAAAAATGTCATTTCATGGTAACGCATGGTGTAGTACTAGGACATATCATCTCAGAGGAGGGGATCAAGGTAGATAAAGCTAAGATAGACCTTATTTCTAATCTACCTTATGCCACTAACGTGCGCGATGTGAAGTCTTTCTTAGGACATGCCAGGTTTTACAGGCGTTTTATAAAAGACTTCTCTAAAATTTGCATACCCCTGTCTAACCTCTTGCAAAAGGATGTGTGCTTCGACTTTACTGATGAGTGCAGGGCCGCATTTGATAAGCTGAAGGAAGCGCTGACCAGTGCGCCAGTGATGCGCGCACCAGACTGGAACCTGCCATTTGAATTAATGTGCGACGCAAGTGATTATGCAGTAGGTGCAGTCTTGAGGCAGCGAGTGGACAAGAAGTCGCACGCCATTTACTATGCTTCGCGCACACTGGACACTGCGCAGAGGAACTACACCACCACGGAGAAGGAGCTTCTGGCAATTGTGTTTGCGCTAGAGAAGTTCCGTGCCTATGTTCTCGGCGCCAGGGTCATCGTATACACAGACCACGCAGCCATCCGCTATCTAATGTCCAAGAAGGAGACTAAGCCGCGCCTGATGCGCTGGGTGCTCCTACTTCAGGAATTCGACTTGGAGATCAAAGACAAGAAGGGCACGGAGAATACAATTGCTGACCACCTGAGCAGGATCGTGAAAGAGGAGGAGCCAGGGCAGATCACGGAGACATTCCCTGACGAGCATCTGATGGCGCTGACAGGTAAGGTACCATGGTATGCGCACATTGCGAATTACCTGGTCACAGGTATGTTTCCTCCGCATTTCAATAAAACCCAGTGCATGAGATTAAAACATGAGTCCAAACATTATATTTGGGATGATCCATATATGCTTAGAATAGGACCTGATCAGATATTGAGGCGCTGCGTGCCTGACCATGAAATTAACTCTGTTTTGCTATTTTGTCATGCGCACGCATGTGGAAGACACTTTGGTCCCAAGCGCACAAGCAGAAAGGTCCTGGATTGAGGATTCTATTGGCCACACCTGTTCCGAGACGCATATGATCACTGCAGGAATTGTGATAGGTGCCAGCGCACAGGAGGCATATCAGCGCGCAATGAGATGCCGCAGACGCCGATTCTAGTGGATGAAGTATTTGATGTATGGGGCATTGACTTCATGGGGCCATTTCCTCCATCTGCCGGATACGAGTACATATTAGTGGCAGTGGACTATGTCTCCAAATGGGTCGAAGCTAAGGCCACGCGGAAGGATGATGGTAAGACGGTTGCTGAGTTTCTGAAAACTAATATCTTTTGCAGGTACGGGGTGCCTAAGGCAATCATCAGCGACCAGGGGACACACTTTTGCAACAGGATCGTGGTGCAAGTTTTCAAGCATTACGGAGTGCGCCACAAGACGTCCACCGCTTATCATCCTCAGACAAATGGACAGGCCGAGGTCTCCAACAGAGAGATCAAGCGCATCCTGGAGAAGACTGCGAGACCATCGCGCAAGGATTGGAGCCAACGCCTGGACGACGCGCTGTGGGCATACCGCACTGCGCATAAGACACCCATCGGGACTTCACCATTCCGGTTGGTCTACGGAAAAGCATGCCACCTGCTAGTAGAGCTAGAGCACAAAGCATATTGGGCCTTACGCATTTGCAACCTCAACCTAGACGAGGCCGGAAAGGAGCGTGCATTTGAGCTCAGCGAATTAGAAGAGCTGCGCCTGGATGCCTATGAGGGACTGCGCGATTACAAGGAGCGGACAAAGGCGTTTCATGACAAGCATATCCTCAGACGCTCTTTCACGCCAGGAGACCAGGTATTATTGTTCTCATCACGCCTAAAGCTCATGCCTGGAAAGCTGCGCAGCAAATGGACAGGACCATACACTGTCACCAAGGTTTTCCCCTACGAAAGAATCGAGTTAGAAAACGAGCACCGGCATCGTTTTCAGGTGAATGGGCAGAGAGTCAAACGGTATCTCGGGGAACCTTGGGATGGTGCAACGTGCGACATTGAGTTGGCAGAACCAGAAATAACAGATGCGCCAGCTGACGCACCAGAGGCACCACCGGATGCACCAGAGGGAGAACTGGAGACTATTGCTCACATTTCTTCTTCCTCTTCATCCACCCTCGTTACTGCAAATTTCTCACATATTATCCATGCTGACTTCCCTTTTTATTCTTTGCGCAGGACCAAGGAGAACACAGTGCCTGCACAAGCGCAGGATCACTCAGGAGCAAGGGTGGGGGGGGGGGTCGCTGACACACATTTTGGCACGTAACGAGGTACAGTCGAGCCAACGACGTTAAACAAAGGCACTTGTCGGGAGGTAACCCGACTCGTTTTACATTTACATGTTTTTCTTTTAGTTTTTCTAGTGTTTTTTTTAGTTAGTTTAGGACTTGTCATTTTTAGTCGAGCAGCAGTGCGCACGTCCGTGCGCACTACAGTGCACAGGACCTCTGCGCCAGCCAGAGGGGTATTTAAGGGCAGGACTTAGAAATTTTCAGCACTTTTTCTCATTCGACCGTTGCCAGCTGCTCCAGCCTCCCGTTCCCACCAGCCGTTCAGAGCTTCCAGTTAGAGAGATTTGCAGAGCACTCAGTCGCAATACCCTCAGGTAACCTCTCCCCCCGATCTGAGCGGATTTTATTAGGGTTTGTACGGTGGAGGAGTGCATTAGGGTTTTGAAATCGCACCAAGCTAGAGTGCACCGACTGGATTGCTGTTTAGTGGGTTGTTTAGGCGAGCAGTAGGTGCTCAATTGGTGAGAGTTTCAGCGCATTCGGAGCAGTTTGGATTTTTCTGGGTTTTGAGAAGTGTTGACCAGCGTTGACTAGAGAACCGAGCGCAGTATGAGGCCCGCCGAGGACCAAGAGACCCCTACCGACTTCGCCTACAAGTATGCGGCGTTTATGAGCCTGGAAATGTACGGGACCCCGTACATTAGCCGAGAATTCCCGCGCGAGGTCGGACTGGAGGACCTCGTTGTAGAGCGCCTGGCGCTAGCAGGCTGGGAGGCGCTGTTGGAACTCAACAGCGCATCAGACAGAGAGGACACATGCGAGTTCCTGGCGTCGCTGGAGATGGGTGACCAGGAGATCAGATATAGGCATCGGGGCGTATGGTTCATCTCCTCAGCTGGAAGGATGAAGCGCGCACTCGGATGCGGTAAGGTGCGCGAGGGGGACACAGACACGCACTCCAACCAGGAGGCCTGGCGCGAGATGGCGACCGGGACAGCTTTTTCCGCGGGGCGCAGCAGAGGACGCGAGCTGCGTGACCCGTGGATGTTCTACTTGTGGCGCTTGGTCGCCTATGCAGTCATTGGCCGATTTAATGGCACGCCGAAGGTCAACCTCCTGGACTTGGACATTTTGAAGGGGCTGTCTATGGAAGGAGGGTGCTATTTGTTTCAAACATGGTAGTCCATTGGGGCCGGGTTAGCACAAGGGGACCGCTGACGTGCGGTGGAATTATTACGCACTTGCTGTGGGCGCTACATGGAGAGCCTGAGGTGCCGGAGCACACTATGGTGCCGGCTGTCCCTCTTGACCGCGCCCACATGCTACAGATACGGGCGGTAGCTGTGAAGGAAGATGGCACATTGGAATGGTGCTACCGCCTGCAGCCGGTCAGAGCACCGCGGCCCAGAGCAGAAAGCAGTGCGCAGGGCGCAGCAGCCGCACAGGATATGGAAGAAGCGAAGCCCCAGAACCAGTTGTGCCTCTGGTCAGGCGCGCAAGGACCCGTACGCAGACTGGAGCGCAAAGGAGGGCTCGTGCACCGCAGGGGGAGCCAGTTACAATTTCGATCGAGGATTCTCCCCCTCGTGCACGCGGAAAGCGCCCAAGGACTGAGGCTGAGGAGGCGCCCGAGGAAGCGTCAGCCGAGCAGCGCATGATGTTCAACGTCATGCGTGTGCTCGAATACTTAGCGCCAGAGGGGGCGGATTTGAGTATGAGTCCACCATCCGGGTGGAGATTTGGAGACGCGATTCCCCCTCTCCTCAGCCTGCACTGACCACCTCCAGGTTCCCCCAGTGAGCCACATCAGCCAGCTAGCCCTCCTACTCAGCCCCCAAAATATCCAGCAGCACCCTCTCCAGTACCAGTACCACCATCAGCCCCAGCACCAGCAGCACCAGCACCAGCAGAACCCGCCCCCTACCCAGACCAAGTACCCGCACCTTCCCCTGCCCAGCCGTCCATTCCAAGGTCCCCTATAGCCGAACCCATCATTAGCACCAGCTCAGAATCATGGGATCGCATTTCCGAGGATGACGGCGAGGCGCAGCCTGTCGCCCTATCAGTTGTTCCGCCTTCCTCCAGCTCCGAATATAGGACGAATTCTTCAGAGGAGGAGGCGCATAGTTCAGCGGCTGCGTCCAGCTCGGATGACCTCTAGAGCTGCGAAGGGGAGCGCTTATTTCTTTCGGGTGGTGTCTATTTTTTTATGTGCTGAACGTTATTTGCTATTATGTTGCTATATTTGTGTTGAACTCGTGTGCTACATATTTTTGTGCCCCTATGCTATATTTGCGCTGCTTTGACTATTATGTTTTTTTAGGAGTTTTATGTTCTTTATTTTTGCTTGCATGCGTGTGCGCATCCTCCGTGCGCTTGAGCTTGAGTCGTGGGGACACGTCTCTGTTTAAGTGTGGGGGGGGGGGGGGGAGCGTTACACTTACATTTCACGTTTTTTTAAGCTTTTTAGTGTAGCTTAGTTTTATTGAAGGAAACAGTAGCAGTAGTGCGCTGTGTGCGGGTTGCGCGCACTGATCAGCTTGTTTGCGCACTGATCAGCTTGTTTGCGCTATCCATATTGCGCCGTGCGCGATCAACTGTTTTTAGTATATTTTTTTCGTTTTTTCTGCTCCTGTTAGTTGGGATATACAGGGGATGTGGAGTTGACAGAAACGCTCCAGAGAGGCGGTTAGTCGCTCGTGCTTCAGAGGAGAGGTATATGGTCGAGAGCGCTGGTGGAGGCCAGTGCTTTGCGACCTTCGGAACAAGTAAGTGCGCTCGGTCACGCAGATGCCAAAGGCGAGATACCCAAAGCGTGGCGAGGTGGGAAAACAGACCACCTTCCCTCTGGAAGTCGAGCTAAGGAAGGCGGGCGCGGGTGTAAACATGTGCGCCGACCTGCGCAGATAGACGAAGGAGGGAGAGCGGGGCGGTGTTCCATAGCTGTTATCCGGAGGCCGAGACTGGAACCATTCTGGGAAGATAGGAACCATAGACAAAGCTGTACAAAAAAAAAAAAATACCAGCAGATGATACGCGCCACAAAAGAATCATCATGCGCACTGATAAGCACCAGCGTGCGCAAAGACCACAAAGAAAAAAATCATCAAAAAGGCTTGAGTTCCCAGGAAGTGCGCAGAATAATCACGCATCGGAAGAAGCTTGCGCTGTTAACCATATACCCATCCTCGGAGCAAGAGCTGACAACCTGGAGCCTAGGAAGAGCTATCTCCCAGCCATCCAAAATGATTTTTCATCCCAGCTGAGAGGTAATGAATTTCGAAATTATTATACTTGAAACTATTGAGAGCAGATGTGCGCAGGTGGTAGAGCAGCGCAAGGTGTTCAGTAGTGCAGGCCGCACCAGAGTGCAAGACTGTGCGCTAGACTCCAGAGAGGTAATGGTATCCGTGCTTGAGTGCTTGTTCGAGGACGAACAAGGGGCAAGTGTGGGGGGTTTGATAGAGCCTATTTATACGCATTATTTAGATCATAACCCTATGCTTGTTTGCATTATTTTGTGTACAAGATTACTGGTTTCCAGTGTTTTTGTATTTCAGGGCAAAACGAGGGCCTAAGCCGGATACGCGCTAACAGGCAGCGTTTAGGACGCACAGCACACAGCCTGCGGAGCTAGCGGCGCAAACAGAAGAAATGGCGAGACATAGCAGAGTTGCACCGACCAATGCGCTAAGCAGCATGCCGTGCGCCAGGCGCAGAGTCCAGTATTTCCTAATCCTGACATGACCAGATTTGGAAGTTGCCAAGGATGGACCTCTCGAGCAGTATATAAAGGGGAGGAGGTCTAGGGTTTAGAGAGAGACACACAGAGAGGCAACACCCCACATCAGAGGGCCACGAGAGAGCGAGAGAGCGGAAAACTGGAAAACACACGGACTTGTTGAGAGGACTTGCGCCAGTCGACTGCGCCAGCCGAGAGACATACTGCACGCACTGTTTGCTACTTGTTTCTCAGATACATTAGACCTTATTTTACTATTCTATGATGTTTATCACTAGCATGTCTAGCTAAACGCTTAGTATCGGTTGGACATGAATCTATGAGTATTTCCTTTGAGACTTGCGCTTAATGCATAGCTTGCTTGCTTATATTAATTCTGTGCACATTACTGGCAGCTTGTTGCATGAGTAGGGGAAGCCTTGAACCGCAATCTTACTCTTGCTGCTTGTTGTTGTCTGTTAAACTAGTTGAATATCCTGACGGTGCCAACTAGGAGTAACGCGCTAGGATAGGCAATTACTACCTTGATCGGATTCGTAGTTGTTTAGGTCTAGTGCAAGAATTAATAGCACATGAACTTTGATCGGAACATGCGCACATGTTAGGAAGCCTTGACCGGACACTAACTTAAGTAAAATCAAGCTATAGACATTTAGAGTCGATGATAAGGAATGCACTCATAGAGGATTGTCTGCGCCGATACTTCTCATAGTCATAGTATCTAATCTCTATTGCCTGCGCACGTCTAGTGCAATTCCCTGCGTTTTACAACTGTTTACTTGCGCACTGCGCAACCTAATCACTCACCCCCCAATCTTCGTAAGTGTAGGTCACTGGCTAGAATTGAACTACTTGCTCCCTGTGGAGATCGACCCTTACTTAACCGCTGTACTAGTGGAAGAGGAAGGAATTAATTTGGCGCGCACAACGACGCGCGATCAACGCGCTATGGGCATACCGAACCGCACATAAGACACCAATTGGGACTTTACCGTTTCGGTTGGTCTATGGAAAGGAGTGCCATCTGCCAGTGGAGTTGGAGCACAAGGCTTACTGGGCACTGCGCGTATGCAACCTGAACTTGGATGAGGCTGGTAAGGAGCGCGCATTTGAGCTGAGCGAATTAGAGGAGCTGCGCCTGGATGCATATGAGGGGTTGCGCGATTACAAGGCGCGCACCAAGGCATTTCACGACAAGAATATTCTTCGACGCACTTTTGAGCCAGGAGACCAGGTACTGTTGTTCTCCTCGCGCCTAAAGCTCATGCCTGGGAAGCTGCGTAGCAAATGGACGGGACCATACACGGTTATCAAGGTTTTCCCCTACGGAACAATCGAGTTAGAAAACGAGCACCGGCATCGTTTTCAGGTCAATGGGCAGAGAATCAAACGGTATTTAGGAGAACCTTGGGATGGCACAGCGCGCGACATTAAATTGGCAGAGCCAGGGATAGCAGATGTGCAAGTTGCTGCGCCAGACTCACCACCAGATGCACCAGAGGGAGAACTGGGACTTATTGCTTATATTTCTTCTTCCTCTTCATCTACCCTCGTTACTTATGATTTATCACATGCTGACCACCCTTTTGATCCTTTGCGCAGGACTCAGAAGAACGCAACACACGCACGAGCGCGGGGTCACTCAGGAGCAAGTGTGGGGGAGGTCGCTGGTACATTTTCACGCAAGTAACGAGGTACAGTCGAGCCAACGACGTTAAACAAAGGCACTTGTCGGGAGGTGACCCGATACGTTATACTTTTACACGTTTTTTTTAGTTTTTCTTTCTTATATTCTTTGTTTTGCTTGCATGCATGTGTGCGCTCTCCGTTGCGCTTGAGCTTGAGTCGTGGGGACACGTCTCTGTTTAAGTGTGAGGGGGGGCGTTACATTCACATTTCACGTTTTTTTGAGCTTGGTAGTGTAGCTTAGTTCAGTTGAAGGAAATAGTAGCAGTAGTGCGCTAGTGTGCAGGTTGCGCATACTCTCCAGCTTGTTTTGCGCTATTCGTCTTGCATGTGCTGCTGCCAACTGTTTTAGTATTTTTTTTTCGTTTTTCTGCTCCTGTTAGTTGGGATATACAGGGGATGTGGAGTTGACAGAAATGCTCCAGAGAGGCGGTTAGTCGCTTTTGCTTCGAAGGCGAGGTATATGATCGAGAGTGCTAGTGGAGGCCGGTGCTTCGTGACCTTCGGAACAAGAGAGCGCGCTCAGCCACGCAGATGTCGAAGGCGAATACCCAAAGCGTGGCGAGGTGGGAAAACAGACCACCTTTCCTCTGGAAGTCGAGCTAGGGAAAGCGGGCGTGGGTGTAAACGCGTGCGCTGACCTGCGCAAATAAACCAAGGTGGGAGAGCGGAGCGTTGTTCCATAGCTGCTATCCGGAGGCCGAGACTGGAACCGTTCTGGGAACATAGGAACCATAGATAAAGCGGTACAAAAAGGAAAAAACACCAGCAGATGATATGCGCTACAAAAGAATCAGCATGCGCACAAATACATACCAGCGTGCGCATATTCATAAGAAAATCATCAGAACAGCTCAGGTTCCCGGGAAGTGCGCGGAAGAATCACGCACTGGAAGAAGCTTGCGTTATCAATCATATACCCGTCCTCGGAGTAGAAGCTGACAGCCCGGAGCCTATGAAGAGCTATCTCCCAGCCATCCGAAATGATCTTCATCCCAGCTGAGAGGTAACGAATGGCAAAATTATTATATTAGAACTGTTGAGAACAGATGCGTGCAGGTGATAGAGCAGTGCAAGGTGAGTAGTTGTGTAGATCGTGCTCAAGCGCAAGACTGTGCGCTAGACTCCAGAGAGGTAATAGTATCCGTGCTTGAGTGATTGTTCGGGACGAACAAGGGCAAGTGTGGGGGGTTTGATAGAGCCTATTTATACGCATTATTTAGATCCTAACACTTTGCTTATTTGCATTATTTTGTGTACAAGACTACTGGTTTCCGGTATTTTTGTATTCCAGGGCAAAACAAGGGCTTAAGTCGGATACGAGCTAATAGGCAGCGTTCAAGGAGCGAAAAATCAGCCTGCGGAGCTAGCAGTGCAAACAGGATAGAAAATGGCGAGAGTCAGCAGCGGTGCGAAGTGTGTCGTGCGCCATGCGCAGAATATTGGTATTTCCTAATCTTGACACGACCAGATTTGGAAGTTGCCAAGGATGAGCCTCTTGAGCAGTATATAAAGAGAAGAAGGCATCAGAGATCACAAAAAGCATCAAGCCACACACGAGAAAGCGGCAGAACTGAAAAACACACGAACCTGCTGAGAGGACCTGCGCTAGCCGAGAGACGACAACCTGCACGCACTTGCTTGCTGCTGTTTTCTTAGATACTCTAGTTATTATTTACTGTTTCTATGATGTTTATCACTAGCATGTCTAGCTAAATGCTTTGTGTTGGTTGGGCATGAATCTATGAGTATTTCCTTTGAGATTTGTGCTTAATGCATAGTTAGTTTGCTTGTATTAATTCTGTGCATACGGTGACAGCTAGTTGCATGAGTAGGGGAAGCCTTGAACCGCAATCTTACTCTTGTTGCTTGTTTGTTATATGTTAAACTAGTTGAATAGCTTGACGGTGACAACTAGGAGTAACACACTAGAATAATCAGCTGCTATCGTGACAGGATTCGTAGCTGCTTAGCCTAGTTCTAAGAATTAATAGCACATGAACTTTGATCGGAACATGCGCACATGTTAGGAAGCCTTGATCGGACACTAACTCAAGTGAAAACAAACTATAGCCGTTTAGAGTCGATGATAAGGAATGCACTCATAGAGGATTGTCTGCCCAATACTTCTCATAGCCATAGTACTTAATCTCTATTGCCTGCGCCCGTCTGGTGCAAGTTCTCCGTTACTACTGTTCACTCGCGCATTGCGTAACCCAATCACTCACACCCCCCAATTTTCGTAAGTATAGGATACTGGTGAAAGCTGATCTGCTTGCTCCCTGTGGAGATCGACCCTGACTTAACCGCTGTACTAAGTGGAAGAGGAAGGATTAATTTGACGCATACAACGACGCGCGATCAATCAGTCACATACTCGGTGCTGGAGGATGGCGGCACAACAGAAAGGGCGGCAGGCTGCGCCACGAAGTCGTCCTCCGGGATAGGATCCCATAGTGAATCGGAGTTGGAACTTATGATGGGATCGGCTTCGGGAGACCTCGGAATAGAAGGCTAGGCAGGGGGAGCTGTAGTTGCTGGTACTGGTTCTGGGGCTGCTGGGGCTGGCTCTGGTGCGGGGGCTGGTTCTGCTGGGCGCACTGGGGACTGGGTAAGAGGGCTGGCTGGCTGGCGCGGCTCGCTGGGGGAACCTGGAGGTGGCTTGTGCAGACTGAGGAGAGGGGGAATAGCATCTCCAAATCTCCACCCTGACGGTGGGCTCATGCTCAAGTCTGCCCCTTCTGGCGCTAAATATTCGAGCACGCGCATGACGTTGAACATCATGCACTGCTCTGCTGATGCTTCCTTAGGCGCCTCCTCTGCCTCGGTCCTCGGGGGCTTTCCTCGGGCACGCGGGGGCGAATCCTTAATGGCAATGGTAACTGGCTCCCCCTGCGGTGCACTTGCCCTTCGGTGTGCTCCAGTCTGCGCACGAGTCCTCATGCGCCTGACTGGAGGCGCCACTAGCTCTGGGGCCTCCTCCAACTCCTCTTCTTCGGCAGCCTCCTCGGGTTGCGCGCTGCCCTCTGCTCGCTGTCTCGGCGCTCTGGCCGGCTGCAGCCGGTAGCACCACTCCAATGTCTCATCCTCTCGCACGGCTACCGCTCTTATAGGCGCGGTCCAAGGGAACAACCGGCACCACTATGTGCTCAGGCACCTCTGGCTCTCCGTGTAGCACACGCAGCAGGTGCGTAATTATCCCTCCGCAGGTCAGCGGTCCCTTCGTGCTGACCCGACTCCAATGGACCACCATGTCTGAGACAAACAGCACCTTCCTCCCATAGTATAGCCCCTTCAGAATGTCGATGTCCAGGAGGCTGATCTTGGGCGCACCATTAAAACGCCCGATAACCGCATAGGCGACCATGCGCCACCAGTAGAACATCCACGGGTCACGCAGCTCTCGTCCCCTGCTGTGCCCCGCGGCAAAAACTGGCCCGGTCGCCATCTCGCGCCACGCCTCCTGGTTAGTGTGCGTGTCCATGTCCGTCTCACGCACCTTGGCGCACCGTAGCGCGCGCTTCAGCCTCCTGGCCGAGGCAATGCACCAGACTCCCCTATGCCGGTACCTGATCTCCTGGTCGCCCGTCTCCAGTGACGCCAAAAATTCACAAGTGTCCTCCTTGTCTGCTGCGCTGTTGATCTCCAACAGCGCCTCTCAGCCTGCTAGCGCCAACCTTTCCACAAAGAGGTCCTCCAACCCGACCTCGCGCAGAAAGTCCCTGCTGATGTACGGAGTCCCGTACATCTCCAGCCTCATGAAGGCCACAAACTTGCTTGCGAAAATAGCTGGGGTCGCTTGATCCTCGGCAGGCTGCATTGTGCGCTTAGGGTTCCTCCGGTCAACGAAAGTCAATGCTCCACAAATACCCCAAAATCCAAACTCCTCCAAATGCCCTGAAATTGGCACCAAGTGGTCGCCTATTGCCCACCTACAAAACCTCCTAACCAGAACTCCAATTGGTGCAGGCTAGCTTTGTGCGATTTGAACCCTAGGGCACTCCTCTAATCGCACAAACCCTACTGGAATTTGCTCAAATCTGAGGGAAAGGTTATTTGGGGAGAGTGCGACCGAATGCTCCTCAAATCTCTCTAAACGGAAGCTTGGTTGAGCGCTGGACGGTGGGCGGATGCTGAGGGCGGGAGCTGCTTGCAACGGTCAAGGGTGAAAAGTGCTGAAATTTCTAAATCATGGCCCTTATATACCCCTCTGGCTAGCGCAGCTGTGCTGCGCACTGCTCGGCGCATTGCTGCGCGACTAAAAAAAACTACTAAACTACAAGTCCTAAACTAGCCAAAAGATACTAGAAAACTAAAAGAAAAACATGTAACAGTAAAACGTATCGGGTTACCTCCCGACAAGTGCCTTTGTTTAACGTCGTTGGCTCGACTGTACCTCGTTACGTGCCTAAAAGTGTGCCAGCGACCTCCCCCACTCTTGCTCCTGAGTGACCCCGTGCTAGTGCGTGTGTTGCGTTCTCCTTAGTCCTACGCAAAGGATCAAAAGGGTGGTCAGCATGTGATAAATCATAAGTAACGAGGGTAGATGAAGAGGAAGAAGAAATATAAGCAATAGGTCCCAGTTCTCCCTCTGGTGCATCTGGTGGTGAGTCTGGCGCAGCAACTTGCACGTCTGCTATCTCTGGCTCTACCAATTTAATGTCGCGCGCTGTGCCATCCCAAGGTTCTCCTAAATACCGTTTGATTCTCTGCCCATTGACCTGAAAACGATGCCGGTGCTCGTTTTCTAACTCGATTGTTCCGTAGAGGAAAACCTTGGTAACCGTGTATGGTCCCGTCCATTTGCTGCGCAGCTTCCCAGGCATGAGCTTTAGGCGCGAGGAGAACAACAGTACCTGGTCTCCTGGCTCAAAAGTGCGTCGAAGAATATTTTTGTCGTGAAATGCCTTGGTGCGCGCCTTGTAATCACGCAGCCCCTCATATGCGTCCAGGCGCAGCTCCTCTAATTCGCTCAGCTCAAATGCGCGCTCCTTACCAGCCTCATCCAAGTTCAGGTTGCATACGCGCAGTGCCCAGTAAGCTTTGTGCTCCAACTCCACTGGCAGATGGCACGCCTTTCCATAGACCAACCGAAACGGTGAAGTTCCAATTGGTGTCTTATGTGCGGTTCGGTATGCCCATAGCGCGTCATCAAGGCGCTGGCTCCAGTCTTTACGCGACGGTCTCACGGTTTTTTCCAGGATGCGCTTTATCTCTCGGTTAGAAACCTCGGCCTGTCCATTCGTTTGAGGGTGGTAAGCGGTGGACGTCTTGTGGCGCACTCCATGATGCTTGAATACTTGCGCCACAACCCTGTTACAAAAATGCGTCCCCTGGTCGCTGATGATTGCCTTACGCACTCCGTACCTGCAAAAGATGTTAGTTCTCAAAAAATCAGCGACTGTCTTACCATCATCCTTCCGTGTGGCCTTAGCCTCGACCCATTTGGAGACATAATCCACCGCGACCAATATATACTCGTATCCGGAAGATGGAGGAAATGGCCCCATGAAGTCAATTCCCCAAATATCAAACACTTCATCCACTAGAATCGGCGTCTGATCAGGTGCGCAGCACCTTAAAATCTGATCAGGTCCTATTCTGAGCATATATGGATCATCCCAAAGGTAATGCTTGGACTCATGTTTCAATCTCATGCATTGGGTTTTATTGAAATGAGGAGGAAACGTACCTGTGACCAGGTAATTCGCAATGTGCGCATACCATGGTACCTTACCTGTCAGCGCCATCAGATGCTCGTCAGGGAATGTCTCCGTGATCTGCCCTGGCTCCTCCTCTTTCACGATCCTGCTCAGGTGGTCAGCAACTGTATTCTCCGTGCCCTTCTTATCCTTAATTTCCAAGTCAAATTCCTGAAGTAGGAGCACCCAGCGCATCAGGCGCGGCTTAGTCTCCTTCTTGGACATTAGGTAGCGGATGGCTGCGTGGTCTGTGTAGATGACGACTCTGGCGCCTAGAACATATGCGCGGAACTTCTCTAGCGCAAAAACGATTGCCAGAAGCTCCTTCTCCGTGGTGGTGTAGTTCCTCTGCGCAGAGTCCAGTGTGCGCGATGCATAATAAACGGCATGCGGCTTCTTGTCCACGCGCTGTCCCAGGACTGCACCTACTGCGTAATCACTTGCGTCGCACATCAGTTCAAATGGTAGGCTCCAGTCTGGCGCGCGCATTACTGGCGCACTTGTCAGCGCCTCCTTCAGCTTATCAAACGCGGCCCTGCACTCATCAGTAAAGTCGAAGCACACATCCTTTTGCAAAAGGTTAGACAGGGGTATATAAATTTTAGAAAAATCCTTTATGAAACGCCTGTAAAACCCAGCATGCCCAAGGAATAATTTCACATCGCGCACGTTAGTGGCATAAGGCAGATTAGAAATAAGATATATTTTAGCTTTGTCTACCTTGATCCCCTCCTGTGAGATAATGTGTCCTAGTACTACACCATGCGATACCATGAAATGACATTTTTCATAATTGAGCACTAGGTTCTTTGAAATGCAGCGCGCTAAGACCTTATCAAGATGAGTTAAGCATGCATCAAAAATACCTCCATACACAGTAAAATCATCCATGAACACTTCTATGCATGTACCAATCATATCAGAAAAAATGCTCATGACTAGGCGTTGGAACGTACCTGGCGCGTTACACAGCCCAAATGACATGCGCCGAAATGCAAACGTACCGAACGGGCAGGTAAACGTGGTCTTCTCTTGATCCTCCGCAGCTATGGGTATCTGATTATACCCTGAATATCCGTCCAAGAAACAAAAATAGGGCTTTCCTGCTAATCGATCCAGCATCTGGTCCATGAAGGGTAGCGGGAAATTGTCCTTGCGCGTGACTGCGTTAAGCTTCCTGTAGTCGATGCACATGCGCCATCCAGTTTGCATGCGCTTGGGAACTAGCTCGCCCTGCGCATTCTCTTCTACGGTGATTCCTCCTTTCTTTGGCACCACGTGCACTGGACTGACCCATTTGCTGTCCGAGATCGGGTAAATGACTCCTGCGTCAAGCAGCTTAAGGATCTCCTTCTGTACCACCTCCATCATATTCGGGTTCAATCTGCGCTGAGGCTCCCTGGATGGTTTGGCACTATCTTCCATTAGAATCCTGTACATGCATACGTCCGGACTCACTCCGCGCAGGTCAGCAAGTGTCCATTCTATAGCGCGCTGGTTCTTGCGCAGCACCTGCTATAGTCGCGCCTCCTGCTCCTCTTCTAAACCTTTCTTTATGATCACTGGCAGGGTGTCCTCGTTTCCCAAAAATATGTATTTGAGGTGCTCTGGGAGTTGCTTCAGCTCGATCTTGGGTGCCTGTTCAATAGAGGGCAAGATTTTATTGGCAGTGCAAACATGAACTATATTGTGTACCTGTCTGAGTGCTGGTTCAGCACTACTCAACTCGTCCTCCTGCTCCTCCAACTCTGCCTGTGTCAGTGTCTCAGGTCCGTCTATTGCGCTCGCACACTGCGCATCTGCAACCAAATCATCTATGCTGTCCATTGCGTGCACTGTGGCATCCTCATGAGGATGCTGCATCCCTTTAAATATGTTGAAGTGGATTTCTTCGCCGTCCGTGCGCGCGGTCATCAGGAATGGTCTGCCCAACAGGATCTGCGCACTGCCTTCGCTCAACTCACCCTCCATTTCCAGGACGTAGAAATCTGCTGGGAACACCAGCTCTCCTACTCGAACGAGAACGTCCTCGATCATGCCCGTAATTTGCTTGCACGACCGGTCTGCTAGCTGAATGGTGAGATCTGCAGGCTTTAGTGGTCCAAGGCGCAATGACACAAACAAGGAATAGGGAAGCACATTTATAGATGCGCCTAAGTCAATCATGCAGTTACTCACTGTGGTCCTACCTAAAGTGCATGGAATAGTGAACGTACCTGGGTCTCGGCACTTAGGTGGTATCTTATGTTGCACGATAGCTGAGGCCTGCGCATTTAGCATTACCTGTGCGCACTCGCCTTTCCTCCTCTTGTTTGTGCACAGCTCCTTTAAGAATTTGGCGTACCTGGGGATCTGCCGAACTGCTTCAATAAGGGGGATGTTTATTTCCATGCGCTTGGGAACTAGCTCGCCCTGCGCATTCTCTTCTACGGTGATTCCTCCTTTCTTTGGCACCACGTGCACTGGACTGACCCATTTGCTATCCGAGATCGGGTAAATGACTCCTGCGTCAAGCAGCTTAAGGATCTCCTTCTGTACCACCTCCATCATATTCGGGTTCAATCTGCGTTGAGGCTCCCTGGATGGTTTGGCACCATCTTCCAATAGAATCCTGTGCATGCATACGTCAGGGCTCACTCCACGCAGGTCAGCAAGTGTCCATTCTATAGCGCGCTGGTTCTTGCGCAGCACCTGCTGTAGTCGCGCCTCCTGCTCCTCTTCTAAACCTTTCTTTATGATCACTGGCAGGGTGTCCTCGTTTCCCAAAAATATGTATTTGAGGTGCTCTGGGAGTTGCTTCAGCTCGATCTTGGGTGCCTGTTCAATAGAGGGCAAGATTTTATTGGCAGTGCAAACATGAACTATATTGTGTACCTGTCTGAGTGCTGGTTCAGCACTGCTCAACTCGTCCTCCTGCTCCTCCAACTCTTCCTGTGTCAGTGTCTCAGGTCCGTCTATTGCGCTCGCACACTGCGCATCTGCAACCAAATCATCTATGTTGTCCATTGCGTGCACTGTGGCGTCCTCATGAGGATGCTGCATCCCTTTAAATATCTTGAAGTGGATTTCTTCGCCGTCCGTGCGCGCGGTCATCAGGAATGGTCTGCCCAACAGGATCTGCGCACTGCCTTTGCTCAACTCACCCTCCATTTCCAGGACGTAGAAATCTGCTGGGAACACCAGCTCTCCTACTCGAACGAGAACGTCCTCGATCATGCCCGTAGGTTGCTTGCACGACCGGTCTGCTAGCTGAATGGTGAGACCTGCAGGCTTTAGTGGTCCAAGGCGCAATGACACAAACAAGGAATAGGGAAGCACATTTATAGATGCGCCTAAGTCAATCATGCAGTTACTCACTGTGGTCCTACCTAAAGTGCATGGAATAGTGAATGTACCTGGGTCTCGGCACTTAGGTGGTACCTTATGTTGCACGATAGCTGAGGCCTGCGCATTTAGCATTACCTGTGCGCACTCGCCTTTCCTCCTCTTGTTTGTGCACAGCTCCTTTAAGAATTTGGCGTACCTGGGGATCTGCCGAACTGCTTCAATAAGGGGGATGTTTATTTCCACCTTGCTGAATAACTCATAGAGCTCCTTATCGAGCGCTTCCTTTCTAGCCAAGGGTGCCTGCACAGGAAAAGGTGCAGGTATGTTAGTACGATTTATGTCCTTGTTTTTTGATTGTGCTATACCTGGCGCCTCGCCCTGCTGGCTTGTGGCTGGCGCTTCTGGTTGCGCATCAGGCTCTGCTGGCGCTGGAGCTTGCGCAACTGGGTGCTCGGGCGCCTTCGCGGTCTGTTCTGTCCCGACCGTGCGCCCAGTCCTCAGGGTCACTGCATTGACTCCTCCTTTGGGGTTCTGAATCACTTGCGAAGGCAGGTTGCCATCGTTCTTCTTTAGCTCATACACCGTGGTAGCGATCTGTGATAGCTGCTTTTCAATGGACTCAAACCTCTTGTCATACTTCTCATCATTCTTGCGCACTGTGTCTGCTAGCTGCCCCACGATATCTCCCAAGGATCGCCGCGGCTGCTGGTTGTTCTGCGCTGGTGCGTCAGTGCGGCGATGCGGTGGATTGTAGGGCGCAGCTTGTTCCGTTTGCTGTGGTGCGCGCTGATCCGTGGACTGACTCTGGAAATTATTTTCCTCCTTCCATCTGAACCCATTTGCGGCTAGTCCAAAGCAGCTTCAGGATCTCCTTCTACACTAGCTCCATCATAATCGGATTCAGTCTGCGCTGAGGTTCCTTGGATGGTTTGGCATCATTTTCCAGTAGAATTTTGTGCATACACACATCAGAGATGACTCCGCGCAGGTCAGCTAATGTCCATCCTATAGCGCGCTGGTTTTTGCACAACACCTCCTGTAATCGCGCCTCCTGCTCCTCCTCTAGTCCTTTCTTTATAATGACAGGCAGGGTGTCCTCATTGCCCAGGAAGATGTACTTTAAGTGCTCGGACAATTGCTTCAGCTCAACTTTGGGTTCCTGTTCAATAGAAGGCAAGATTTTATTAGTAGCGCAAACATTAACCAGATCCCATACCTGTCTAGACACTGGTTCTGTACTGCTCAGCTCATCATCTTGTGCCTCTATCTCTGTCTGTGTCAGTGGCGCAGGCTCCCCTGTTGCGCACGCACACTGCCCATGCGCAACCAAGTCGTCCATACTGTCTAACGCGTGCACTGTGGCGTCCTCATGAGGATGCTGCATCCCCTTAAAAATGTTGAAGTGAATCTCCTCGCCATCTACCTCCATTGAGAGCGTGCCTTTCCACACGTCTATCTTTGTGCGCGCTGTCATCAGAAATGGTCTGCCCAGTAGGATTTGCGCGCTTCCCTTTCTCGGCTCACCCTCCATTTCCAAGACGTAGAAATCTGCTGGGAACACCAGCTCTCCCACTCGGACGAGAACGTCCTCTATCATGCCCGTTGGTTGTTTGCACGACCGATCTGCTAATTGGATGGTGAGACCTGCAGGCTTTAGTGGACCAAGGTGCAATGACACATACAAGGAGTAAGGAAGCACATTTATAGATGCACCGAGATCAATAATGCAGTTGCTTACCGTGGTCTTACCTAAGGTGCACGGTATGGTGAACGTACCTGGATCCCGACATTTAGGTGTACCTTGTGTTGCACAATTACTGATGCATGTGCGTTAAGCATTACTTGTGCGCACTCGCCTTTCCTCCTCTTGTTTGTGCATAGCTCCTTCAAGAACTTGGCGTATCAGGGGGTCTGCCGAACTGCCTCAATCAGAGGAATGTTTATTTCCACCTTACTGAATAATTCGTATAACTCCTTGTCTAGCGCCTCCTTCCTTGCTAACGGTGCCTGCACAGGAAAAGGTGCAGGTGCATTAGTATGACTGGTACTCTTTTCTCCTGATTGTATCATACCTGGCGCCACCCCCTGTTGGTCTGTAGCTGGCGCGGCGGGTTGCGCATCCGGCTGTTCTGGCTCTGGAGGTTGCGCAACTGGCTGCGCGGGCTCCTTCACGGTCGAAGCTGTTCCAACTGTGCGCCTAGTCCTCAGCGTTACGGCGTTAACTCCTCCCTTAGGGTTTTGAATCACTTGCGAAGGTAGATTGCCATCGCTCTTTTTTAGCTCATAAACCGTGGTAGCAATCTGCGACAGCTGCTTCTCAATTGACTCGAACCTCTTGTCATACTTTTCATCGTTCTTGCGCACAGTGTCTGCCAACTGACCCACTATGTCTTCCAAGGAGCGCCGCGGTTGCTGGTTATTCTATGCCGGTGCGTCATTACGGCGGTGCGGTGGGTTGTATGCTTGCTGCGCCTGCTGTGGTGCACGATATTCCGCTGGCTGCCTTTGGAGATTGCTGTCTTCCCTCTATCTGAATCCATTTGCGGCCAGTCCAAAGCGCGGCTGATTCTGCCTCTGCGGTCCTCTATTGTCCCATCCTCCTAGACCATTTACATCTCCTGATTCCTCGAAAAGTGTGGGACATGAGTCGGTTTTGTGCTCAGTGGACGTACAGAACTCGCATGCCTTCGGCGCAACTCGCTGCGTGCCTTGCGCACTCATCAGCTTTTGTAGCATGGCTTTCATTTCCTTGATTTCAGCACTGGAATCCACCTGATGCACAGCGCGCGCACGACTATTCTCGAGCGTCAATTGATGCCTTACCTGTCCAGCAGAGTCCTCGATCATCTGCCATACATCCTCCGGGTACATGTTGCATATGTCATCACCTCCGCATGCATTCAATAGTCTAAGTTCCATCGGCTGTAGCCCGTTCAGGAAATTCTCTATCAGCACATGTTGGGGCAGGCCATGATTATAGCAGTTGGGTTCCAGCTCCCTGAAACGCTCATAGTACTCTGATAGTGACTCTCCTCCGCCCTGCCTAGGTGCGGCCAATTCCCTCCTGAGAAGCGCGATCTATGCTGCGGGGTAGAACTTATCCAAGAACTTCTTCTGGAGCTGCTCCCATGTGCGAATAGATCCTGCTGGTAAGCTCATCAGCCACTGCCTGGCTGTGTCACACAATGAAAAAGGGACTGCCTTCAGCTTTAGCGCTTCTTCACTCTCCCCGTCGGTCTTCATGTTCTCGTAGATAACTAGGAATTCGCGCAGATGCTTGACTGGGTTTTCGTTGTTCATCCCATGAAACTTAGGCATATGATGAATGAATGAGCTTCGTAGTTCAAAATGCCCATCGGGTGGAAATACTATGCACCAAGGTTGGTTGACTGTGATTGGAGCCGACATTTCGTGCATTGTTCTGCGTCGCACAATCTGTTGCGCGGGTTGCGCATGATACACTGCTTCAGCGGCCATCTGAGCTTCAACTTCGCGCTTCACCTCCTCTCTGAACCGAGCTGCGCGGTTATCTGCCCTTGCATTGTTAGGTTCCTCTGGGGTTCTGTCCCCTAAATTATCGCCGATGACACTATTATTCTCCATGCCCTGTTCTAGACTTACAGAAAACGAAATTAAAAGACAACTAGGTTGTTGCCCCTGTCGGTGCGTAACTATGATCTGCGCAGCGCAACTGTTTCAAGGTTGCGCAGGCTGATGTTGATTGCGTACTGGCAGAAACACCAACGAAAAAAATAAAAAGAAATAACTAACTACTGTACAAGAAAACTTGAGCTAGTTAAACTTATCTGTGTTGCTCCCCGGCAACGGCGCCAAATTTTGATCGCGCGTCGTTGTACGCGTCAAATTAATCCTTCCTTCTCCACTTAGTACAGCGGCTAAGTCAGGGTCGATCGCACAAGGAGCGTGCAGACTCGTTTTAGCTAGCAACCTACAGCTTACGAAATTGGGGTTCTGACTCATTGGTTTGCGCAGGTGCGCGAATGAACAGTAGTGAAAGCAGAATTGCACGATACGTGCGCAGGGAGTAGGTATTAAGTACTATGACTATGAAAAGTATCGGTACAGACAATCCTCTATGAATGTATCCCTTGTCATCGACTCTAAACATCTATAGTGCAGTTCTACTAAAGTTAGTGTCCGATCAAGGCTTCCTAACGTGCGCGCATGTTCCGATCAAAGTCCATGAGCTATTAATTCCAGAAACTAGTCTAAGCAGCTACGAATCCTATCACAGTAGCAGCTGATTTTCCTAGTGCGTTACTCCTAGTTGTCACCGTCAAGCTATCAACTAGTTTAACATACAATAACGAGCAGTTAGAATAAGATTGCGGTTCAAGGCTTCCCTTATTCGCACAACTAATTATCACCCATATGCATAAAATTAATATAAGTAGGCGAACTAAGCATTAAGCACAAGTCTCAAAGGAAATACTTCATAAAATCATGCCCTACCGATACAAAGTGTTTAGCTAGACATGCTAGAAACAAACATCATGGAAATAATAATTAAAACTAAGGCAGCAAGAGAAAAGTAGCAGGTCGGCGCAAGTGCAGATCGCTGTTCTCGGCTGGCGCAGGTGGTTCGCGCAGAATCTGGGCTGGAGTAGTTCGTGTGTTTTTGCTGCTTTGTGTCCTTCTCTCTATATGCTCTCTCCTCTCTCCAAACGCTAGCTTCCCTCTTCTTATATAGTGGTCTTGAAGCCCAAGGAATGCTTAGATTTGGCCCAAGAGAATCTTAGCTACTTCCCAAATCTAGGAGATAATGATGATAATTATTTAGAAACTCTGCCTTCCTGCCCACGCTGATTGCGCTACTTGCTTCGGGCAGTCGGTTTACGCACTGTAGTCCGAATCAGCTATCTCTTCTCCTTTTGCGCAGGTCGTGCATTGCGCTCTAGAAACGTCCGTTAGCGCACATCTGACTTATGCTCCTGTTTTATCCTGAAATACAAAAAATACCGAAAACCAGTAATCTTGTACACAAAATAATGCAAACAAGCACAGTGTTAAGATCTAAATAGCGCATATAACTAGGCTCTATCATGCGCGTAGGTGATAGAGCAACGCAGGGTGAACCGCTGTGCAGATCGCGCATAAGTGTAAGGCTGTGCGCTAGACTTCAGAGAGGTAATTGTATCTGTGCTTCAGTACTTATTCGGGACGAACAAGGGCAAGTGTGGGGGATTTGATAGAGCCTAGTTATATGCGCTATTTAGATCTTAACACTGTGCTTGTTTGCATTATTTTGTGTACAAGATTACTGGTTTTTGGTGTTTTTGTATTTCAGGATAAAACAGGAGCAGAAGTCAGATGTGCGCTAATGAGCGTTTTTAGAGCGCAATGCACGACCTGCGCAAAAGGAGAAGATATAGTTGATTCGGACTACAGTGCGCAAACCGACTGCGCAAAGCAAGTAGCGCAATCAGCGTGCGAAGGATGGCAGAGTTTCTAAATATTGATCATCATTATCTCCTAGATTTGGGAAGTAGCTAAGATTCTCTTGGGCCAAATCTAAGCATTCCTTGGGCTTCAAGACCACTATATAAGAGGAGGGAAGCTAGGGTTTGGAAAAGGGAGAGGACATAGAGAGAGAAGGACACTTGGCAGCAAAAACACACGAGCTACTCCAGCCCAGATTCTGCGCGAACCACCTGCGCCAGCCGAGAGCAGCAACGCGCAATTGCGCCGACCTGCTACTTTTCTCTTGCTGCTTTAGTTTTATTTTTTTATTTCTATGATGTTTGTTTCTAGCATGTCTAGCTAAAGACTTTGTATCGGTTGGGCATGATTCTATGAAGTATTTCCTTTGAGACTTGTGCTTAATGCTTAGTTCGTCTACTTATATTAATTCTATGCACATGGCTAATAATTAGTTGTGCAAATAAGTGAAGTCTTGAACCGCAATCTTATTCTAACTGCTCGTTATTGTATGTTAAACTAGTTGATAGCTTGACGGTGACAACTAGGAGTAACGCACTAGGATAATCAGGTGCTACTGTGATAGGATTCGTAGCTGCTTAGAGTAGTTTTAGGAATTAATAGCTCATGGACTTTGATCGGAACATGCGCGCACATTAGGAAGCCTTGATCGGACACTAACTTAAGTAGAACTGCACTATAGATGTTTAGAGTGGATGATAAGGGATACATTCATAGAGGATTGTCTTTACCGATACTTTTCATAGTCATAGTACTTAATACCTATTCCCTGCGCACGTATCGTGCAATTCTGCTTTCACTACTATTCATTCGCGCACCTGCGCAACCCAATCACTCACAACCCCAATTTCGTAAGTTGTAGGTTGCTAGCTAAAACGAGTCTGCACGCTCCTTGTGGGATCGACCCTGACTTAGCCGCTGTACTAAGTGGAGAAGGAAGGATTAATTTGACGCGTACCACGACGCGCGATCAATCACCTTAGCAGGATAGTGAAAGAAGAGGAGCCAGGACAGATGACGGAGACATTCCCTGACGAGCACCTGATGGCACTGAACGGTAAGGTACCATGGTATGCGCATATTGCAAATTACCTGGTCACAGGTGCGTTTCCCCCTCAGTTCACTAAAGCTCAATGCATGAGGTTAACACATGAGTCTAAATATTACGTTTGGGATGATCCGTACATGATTAGAATAGGCCTTGATCAGATCTTGAGGCGATGTGTGCCTGATCATGAGATGAGCTCTATTTTAAGGTTTTGTCATGCGCACGCGTGCGGAGGACTGATAGAGCCTATTTATACGCGCTATTTAGATCTTAACACTGTGCTTTTTTGCATTATTTTGTGTACAAGATTACTGGTTTCCGGTGTTTTTGTATTCCAGGACAAAACAAGAGCCTAAGTCGGATACGCGCTAATAGGCGCGTTTAAGGAGCGCAACACACAGCCTGCGGAGCTAGCAGCGCAGACAGGATAGGAACTGGCAGATTCGGAGTGCGGTGCGCAGTGAGCCATGCGCAGGATGTTGGTGTTTCCAAATCTTGAACACCATAGGATTTGGAAGTTGCCAAGATGATCCTCATGAGCAGTATATAAAGAGAGGAAGGCTAGGGTTTGAGAGGGAGATCAGACATCGAGGGGAGAGAGCCAGAACTGAAAAACACACGAGCTGCTGCGAGGACCTGCGCTAGCCGACTGCGCGAGCCGAGACACAGCAACCTGCACGCACCTGCTTGTTACTGTTTCCTTGGATACTTTAGCTTTTATTTACTATTTCTACGATGTTTACTACTAGCATGTCTAGCTAAACGCTTTGTATCGGTTGGGCATGATTCTATGAGTATTTCCTTTGAGACTTGTGCGTAATGCATAGTTTGTTTGCTTGTATTAATTCTGTGCACACGGTTGACGGCTAGTTGCATGAGTAGGGGAAGCCTTAAACCACAATCTTACTCTTACTACTTGTCTGTTATATGTTAAGCTAGTTCGTAGCTTGACGGTGACATTTAGGAGTAACGCGCTTCGGTAATCAGCTGCTACTGTGACAGGATTCGTAGCTGCTTAGACTAGTTTCGAGAATTAATAGCTCATGGACTTTGATCGGAACATGCGCACATGTTAGGAAGCCTTGATCGGACACTAACTTCAGTAAAACGAACTATAGACGTTTAGAGTCGATGATAAGGAATACATTCATAGAGGATTGTCTTCACCGATACTTTTCATAGTCATAGTACTTAATCTCTACTGCCTGCGCACGTCTAGTGCAAATTCTGCTTTCACTACTGTTCATTCGCGCACCTGCGCAACCCAATCACTTACAACCCCAATTTTCGTAAGTTGTAGGTTACTAGCTAGAACGAGTCTGCTTGCTCCTTGTGGGATCGACCCTGACTTAGCCGCCATACTAAGTGGAGAAGGAAGGATTAATTTGACGCGTACAACAACGCGCGATCAAATTTTGGCGCCGTTGCCGGGGAACAACACAGATAAGTTTTGACTAGTTTAAGTTTTCTTTTACAGTAGTTAGTTATTTCTGTTTGCTTTATTTCCTCGTTGTTGTTTCTGACAGCGCGCAATCCACATCAGCCTGCGCAACCTTGAAACAGTTGCGCTGCACAGGGTATAGTTGCGCACTGACAGACCCGACAACGTAGTTGTCTTTTAATTTCGTTTTCTTTGAGATTTAGAATAGGTCATGGAGGATAACAGTGTCGTTGGAGATAACTTAGGGGACAGAACCCCAGACAATGCAGGAGCAGATAACCGCACAGTTCGGTTCAGAGAGGAAGTGCAGCACGAAGTTGAAGCAAGGATGGCCGCCGAAATGTATAATGCGCCACCCGCGCGATAGGCCGCGCGACGCAGAATAGTGCGCAAGATGTCAGCTCCAATCACGGTTAACCAGCCATGGTGCATAGTGCTTCCACCAGACGGTCATTTTGAGCTAAGGAGCTCGCTCATTCATCACATGCCCAAGTTTCACGGGATGAACAACGAGAACCCAGTCAAGCATGTGCGAGAATTCCTAGTTATTTGCGAGAACATGAAGGCCGAGGGGGAGAGCGACGAAGCACTGAAGATGAAGGCGTTCCCTTTTTCATTGTGTGATACGGTCAGGCATTGGCTGATGAGCTTACTAGCAGGATCTATTCAGAAGAAGTTCTTGGACAAGTTCTATCCTGCAGCCAAGATCGCGCTACTCAGGAGGGAGTTGGCCGCACCTAGGTAGGGCGCAGGAGAATCACTATCGGAGTATTATGAGCGTTTCAGGGAGCTGGAGGCTAACTGCTACAATCACGGCCTGCCCCAGAATGTGCTGATAGAGAATTTCCTGAACGGATTGCTACCAATGGAGCTGCGATTATTGAATGCATGCGCAGGAGGCGACATTTGCAACATGTACCCAGAGGACACGTGGCAGCTAATAGAAGACTCTGCTGGAAAGGTAAGACATCAGCTAACACTTGAGAATAGTCGTGCTCGTTCTGTGCATCAGGTAGAAACAAACGCTGAGATAAAGGAGATGATGGCCATGCTACAGAAGTTCATGAATGCGCACGGGGCGCAACCAGCTGCGCCAAAGGCATGCGAGTTCTGTACGTCCACTGAGCACAAAACCGATGCATGTCCCACACTTTTCGAGGAATCAGGAGATGTCAATGCTCTAAGAGGATGGAATAATAGAGGGCCGCAGAGGCAGAATCAGCCGCGTTTTGGACTAGCCTCAAATGGGTTCAGATGGAAGGAGGACAACAATTTCCAGAGGCAGTCCGCGGAGCAGCGCGCACCACAGCAGACGCAACAAGCCGCGCCCTACAATCCACCGCATCGCCGCACTGACGCGCCAGCACAAAATAACCAGCAGCCGCGGCGATCCTTAGAAGATATAGGGGCAGCTAGCAGACAAGAAGCCACATGCCATCTATTATGCATCGCGCACACTGCACCACCACGGAAAAGGAACTTCTGGCAATCGTGTTTGCACTGGAGAAGTTCCGCGCATATGTTCTAGGCGCCAGAGTCATCGTCTACATAGACCACGCAGCAATCCGTTACCTGATGTCCAAGAAGGAGACTAAGCCGCGCCTGATGTGCTGGGTGCTCCTGCTTCAGGAGTTCGACTTGGAAATCAAGGACAAGAAGGGAACGGAGAACACAGTCGCTGACCACCTGAGCAGGATCGTGAAAGAGGAAGAGCCAGGGCGGATCACGGAGACATTCCCTGACGAGCATCGGATGGCGCTGACAGGAATTACGACAGGTGTCAGCGCACAGGGGGAATATCAGCGCGCAATGAGATGCCGCAGACGCCAATATTGGTGGATGAAGTATTCGATATTTGGGGGATTGACTTCATGGGGCCATTTCCTCCATCTTCGGGATATGAGTATATATTGGTCGCGGTGGATTATGTCTCCAAATGGGTTGAGGCTAAGGCCACCCGGAAGGATGATGGTAAGACGGTCGCTGACTTTTTGAGAACTAACATCTTTTGCAGGTACGGGGTGCCTAAGGCAATCATAAGCGACCAGGGGACGTATTTCTGTAATAGGATAGTGGCGCAGGTATTCAAGCATTATGGAGTGCGCCACAAGACGTCCACTGCTTACCATCCTCAGACGAATGGCCAGGCCGAGGTTTCCAACCGAGAGATCAAGCGCATCCTGGAGAAAATTGTGAGACCGTCGCGCAAAGACTAGAGCCAGCGCCTTGACGATGCGCTATGGGCATACAGAACTGCACATAAGACACCGATTGGGACTTCACCGTTTTGGTTGGTTTATGGAAAAGCGTGCCATCTGCCAGTGGAGTTGGAACACAAGGCATACTGGGCATTGCGCGTTTGCAACCTGAACCTAGACGAGGCTGGTAAGGAGCGCGCATTTGAGCTAAGCGAGTTGGAGGAGCTGCGCCTAGATGCATATGAGGGGCTGCGCGACTACAAGGCGCTCACGAAGGCATTTCACGACAAAAACATCCTCAGATGCACCTTTGAGCCAGGAGACCAGGTACTATTTTTTTCCTCGCGCCAAAAATTAATGCCTGGAAAGCTGCGCAGCAAATGGACGGGACCATACACGGTTACCAAGGTTTTCCCCTACGGAACGATCGAGTTAGAAAACGAGCGCCAGCATCTTTTTCGGGTCAATGGGCAGAGAGTCAAAAAGTATTTAGGAGAACCTTGGGATGACACCGCGCGCAAAGTTGACTTGGCAGAGCCAGAATTAGAAGATGCGCAGGTTGTTGAGCCAAAGTCGCCACCAGATGCACCTGAGGGAGAACTGGGAACTATTGCTCATATTTCTTCTCCCTCATTAACTAACCTCGTTACTTATGATTTGTCACATGCTATTAACCATGCTGACCACCCTTCAGATCCTTTGCGCAGGACTAAGCAGAGCGCAACGCACACACGAGCGTGGGGTCGCTCAGGAGCAAGAGTGGAGGGGTCACTGGCACACTTTTAAGCAAGTAACGAGGTACGGTCGAGCCAACGACGTTAAACAAAGGCACTTGTCGGGAGGTAATCCGACATGTTTTTCTTTTACACGTTTTTTTTAAAGTTTTTTTAGTGTTTTTAGCTAGTTTAGGATGACTATATGTTTTTCTTTCTTATGTCCTTTGTTTTGTTTGCATGCATGCATGTGTGCACTCTCCGTTGCGCTTGAGCATGAGTCGTGGGGACACGTCTCTGTTTAAGTGTGGGGGGAGCGTTGCATTTACATTTCACGTTTTTTGAGCTTTGTAGTGTAGCTTAGTTTAGTTGAAGGGAATAGTAGCAGTGGTGCGCTAGTTTGCGGGTTGCGCAAACTTTTCGTCTTATATTGCCCTATTCATTTTGCATGCGCTGCTATCAACTGTTTAAGTAGTTGGGATATTGATCGCGCGTCGTTGTACGCGTCAAATATAATCCTTCCTCTTCCACTAGTACAGCGGTTAAGTAAGGGTCGATCTCCACAGGGAGCAAGTAGTTCAGTTTTAGCCAGTAACCTACACTTATGAAATTGGGGGGTGAGTGATTGGTTTGCGCGATGCGCGAGTAACAGTGGTATCGTAACGCAGGAATTTGCACTAGACGTGCGCAGGCAATAGAGATTAAGTACTATGACTATGAGAAGTATCGGCGCAGACAATCCTCTATGAGTGTATTCCTTATCATCGACTCTAAATGTCTATAGTTTGGGTTGCTAATGTTAGTGTCCGATCAAGGCTTCCTAACATGTGCTCATGTTCCGATCAAAGTTCATGTGCTATTAATTCTTACACTAGACTAAACAACTACGAATCCGATCAAGGTAGTAATTGCCTATCCTAGCGCGTTACTCCTAGTTGGCACCGTCAGACTATTCAACTAGTTTAATAAACAACAACAAGCAACAAGAGTAAGATTGCGGTTCAAGGCTTCCCCTACTCATGTAACAAGCTGCCAGTAATGTGCACAGAATTAATATAAGCAAGCAAGCTATGCATTAGGCGCAAGTCTCAAAGGAAATACTCATAGATTCATGTCCAACCGATACTAAGCGTTTAGCTAGACATGCTAGTGATAAACATCATAGAAACAGTAAATAATAACTAAAGTGTCCAGGAAAACAATAGCAAACAGTGCGTGCAGGTTGTTGTCTTGGCTGGCGCGGTCGGCTAGCGCAGATCCTCTCAACAAGCTCGTGTGTTTTCCAGTCCTGCTATGCAGTGCCTCCTGGGTGTACGAATTGTGAATCCTAATTATTGTCTCTAAACCCTAGCCTCCTTCTCTTCTTTATATACTGCTCAGGGGCTCATCCTTGGCAACTTCCAAATCTGGTCGTATCAGGATTTGGAAACACCACCATCTGCGCCTGGCGCATGGCATCTGCTTAGCGCAATCGGTTAGCGCACCGTGGTCGACTCTGCCAATTCTTCTGTTTGCGCCTGATCGCGCGTCGTCGTGCGCGTCAAATATAATCCTTCCTCTCCCACTAGTACAGCGGTTAAGTAAGGGTCGATCTCCACAGGGAGCAAGCAGTGAGTCTTAGCCAGTAACCTACACTTAAGAAAACGGGGGTTGCGTGAGTGATTGGGGGTTTTGCGCGATGCGCGAGTAGCAGTGAATATCGTAACGCGGGGAATTGCACTAGACGTGCGCAAGCAGTAGAGATGAAGTACTATCTTTATGAGAAGTATTGGGCAGACAATCCTCTATGAATGCATTCCTTATCATCGACTCTAAACGTCTATAGTTTGTGCCCTACTTGGGTTAGTGTCCGGTAAAGGCTTCCTAACACACGCGCATGTTCCGTTCAAAGTTCATGTGCTATTAATCCTAGAACTAGACTAAACAGCTGCGAATCCTGTCACAGTAGCAACTGCTTACCCTAACTCGTTACTCCTAGTTGTCACGGTAAGTTTGCGGTTCAAGGCTTCCCCTACGCGTGCAACTAGTTTAACAGGTGACAAGCAAGCAACACAAATAGGATTGCGGTTCAAGGCTTCCCCTACTTATGCAACTAACTGTCTCAGTACGCACAGGATTAATACAAATAAGTAAACTACGCATTAAGCTCAAGTCTCAAAGGTAATACATCATAGATTCATGCCCGACCAACACTAAGTGTTTAGCTAGACATGCTAGTGGTAAACATCATAAAATAGTAAATAATAACTACTGAATCCAAGAAAACGGTAGCAAACAGTGCGTGCAGTGTCTTCTCTCGGCTGGCGCAGCCGGCTGGCGCAAATCTCCTCAATAAGTCCGTGTGTTTTCCAGTTCTGCCGCACAGTGCCTCCTTGCGTCCTCTGGTGCCTCTGGAAAAACAGTCTTCTCGAACTCTCTGAAACCCTAGACTTACTTCCTCTATATAGGAGGTTCATCTTTCGGCAACTTCCAAATCTGGTCACTGGGACTTTTGCGCCTGGCGCACAGCATTGATTGGCGCTATCGGGTAGCGCACCTTTGCTGTCTTTCGCTATTTCTTCTTGTTTGCGCCGCTAGCTCCTCAGGCTGATCTTTCACTCCTAGAATGCTGCCTGTTAGCGCGTATCCGACTCAAGGACTCGTTCTGACCTGATATACAAAAACATTGGAAACGAGTAATCTTGCTCATGAAATATTGCAAACAAGCACAGGGTTATGACCTAAATAATGTGTATAACTAGGCTCTATCAAACCCCCCACACTTGCCCCTTGTTCGTCCCGAACAAGTACTGAAACGCGGATACAATTACCTTTTCTGGAGACTAGCGCACAGCCTTGCATTCTAGCGCAAAATGCACAGTTGCTCAACTTGTGCTGCTTTATCACCTGCGCACAACTGCACTCAATAGTTCTAATATAATAATCCCGAAATTTCATTACCTCTCAGCCGGGATGAAAATCTTTGGATGACTGGGAGATAGCTCTTCTTAGGCTCCTGGTTGTCAGCTCCCGCTCCGAAGATAGGTATATGGTTTCTTGCGCGAGCTTCTTCCAGTGCGTGATTCGTTCGCACACTTCCTGGGAACCTGAGCCTTTGATGATATCCTTTTGGTCTTGCGCACGCAGGTACTAAGTAGTGCGCATGCTGATTCTTTGTAACGCAAATCATCTGCTTCTGCTGGTATTTTTCTTTTGTACAGCTTCCTTTCCAATTTTTTTTCATTCCCAGAACAGTTCCAATCTCAGCCTTCGGATAGCAGCTATGGAACTCGTTCCGCTCTCCCTCCTTGGTTTGTCTGCGCCGGTCAGCGCACGCGTTTACATCCGCGCCCGCTTTCCTTAGCTTGATTTCCAGAGAGAAGGTGGTCTGTTTTCCCACCTCGCCACGCTTTGGGTATTTCGCCTTAGGCATCTGCGTGACTGAGCGCGCTCTTTTGTTCCGAAGGATGCGAAGCACCGGCCTCCACTAGCGCACTCGACCATATACCTCGCCTTCGAAGCACAAGCGACTAACCGCCTCTCTGGAGCATTTCTATCAACTCCACATCCCCTGTATATCCCAACTGACAGGAGCAGAAAAAACGAAAAAATTATGCTAAAACAGTAGAGAACGGCGCACGCAATACGGATAGCGCAAAACAAGCTGGAGCGCATGCGCATCCTGCACCTTAGCGCACTACTGCTACTAATTCTCTTCAACTTAAACTAGGCTATACTAAAAATGCTCAAAACATGAAATGTAAGAGTAACGCCCCCCCCCCCCCCCCCCCACACTTGAACAGAGACGTGTCCCCACGACTCAAGCTCAAGCGCACGGAGGCGGCGCACATGCATGCAATGCAACGAAAATAAAGAACAGAAAAGTGAACACAAAAAAGTCACACAAAATATAGCAAGGGAGTCACAGAATGTATGGCACAAATATTCAGCACACATAATAGTCAACTAGACGCAGCAAAAATAAAAGACACCACCCTAAAGAAAATCACTGCGCCTGCCCAAGGCCTTAGAAGTCCTCCGAGCTAGACGCTGCTGCTGACCCATGCGCCTCATCCTCTGAAGAATCAGTCATGGAGTCGGTGCTGGAGGATGGTGGCACAATGGTGAGGGGGTCAGGCTGCTCGTCCTCGGAAAGTGACTCCCATATGGAATCGGAGTCTACGCTGGGAAAGTTAATGGGGGACTCCGGAACAGAAGGCCGGGCAGGGGAAGCTACTGGTGATGGTACTGGTTCGGGTGCAGGGGTGGGCTCTGCTGCTGGGGCTGCTGCGGGTGCTGACTCTGCTGGGGCTGGGGCTGGGGTTGGTGCTGGAGAGGGTGCTGCTGGGGCTTCTGGGGTTCGGGTAGGAGGTGGATGGTTGATAGAGCCTAGTTATACATGTTGTTTAGATCATAAACCCATGCTTGTTTGCAATATTTTATGGGCAAGATTACTCGTTTCCACTATTTTTGTATATCAGGTCAGAACGAGTCCTTAAGTCGGATACGCGCTAACAGGCAGCGTTCTAGGAGTGAAAGATCAGCCTGTGGAGCTAGCGGTGCAAACAAAAGAAGAAATGGCGAAGGACAGCAGAGGTGCGCCACCCGATTGCGCCAATCAATGCTGTGCGCCAGGCGCAAAGTCCCAGTGACCAGACTTGGAAGTTGCCAAAAGATGAACTTCCTGGGGCACTATTTAAACAAAGAAAGTCTAGGGTTTCAAGAGAAACACAGCGAGGCGGACACCATCACTCAGTGACATTCCAGAGGCACTGTGCGGCAGAACTGAAAAACACACGGACCTGTCAAGGAGAGTTGCGCCAGCCGACTGCGCCAGCCGAGAAGACACCCTGCACGCACTGTTTGCTACCGTTTTCTTGGATACAGTAGTTTGTTACTTACTATTTTATGATGTTTACCACTAGCATGTCTAGCTAAACACTTAGTGTTGGTCGGGCATGAATCTATGATGTATGACCTTTGAGACTTGAGCTTAATGCATAGTTTATTTATTTGTATTAATCCTGCGCGTACTGAGACAGTTAGTTGCATGAGTAGGGGAAGCCTTGAACCGCAAACTTACTTGTGTAGCTCGCTTGTCGCATGTTAAACTAGTTGCATGCGTAGGGGAAGCCTTGAACCGCAAACTTACCGTGACAACTAGGAGTAACGAGTTAGGGTAGGCAGCTGCTACTGTGACAGGATTCGCAGCTGTTTAGTCTAGTTCTAAGGATTAATAGCACATGAACTTTGAACGGAACATGCGCACGTGTTAGGAAGCCTTTACCGGACACTAACCCAAGTAAACCACAAGCTATAGATGTTTAGAGTCGATGATAAGGAATGCATTCATAGAGGATTGTCTGCCCAATACTTCTCATAAATATAGTACTTCATCTCTACTGCTTTCGCACGTCTAGTGCAATTCCCTGAGTTACGATATTCGCTGTTATTCGCGCATCGCGCAAAACCCCCAATCACTCACGCAACCCCCGTTTTCTTAAGTGTAGGTTACTAGCTGAGACTCACTGCTTGCTCCCTGTGGAGATCGACCCTTACTTAACCGCTGTACTAGTGGGAGAGGAAGGAATTATATTTGACGCGCACAACGACGCGCGATCAAATTTTGGCGCCGTTGCCGGGGAGCGACACAGCTAAGTTTTAGCTAGCTTACATTCCTCATTTTAGTTATTTCATTTTGTTTTGTTTTCTCGTTGTTGTTTCTGACAGCGCGCAATCACATCAGCCTGCGCAACCTTGAAACAGTTGCGCTGCGCAGATTCTAGTTGCGCACTGACAGACGCAACAACTTCGTTGCCATTTAATTTCGTTTCTTGAGTTTGGATCAGGACATGGAGGATAACAGTGTGGTTGGAGATAACCTGGGAGACAGAACCCCAGAGGAAGCAAGGGCACATAACCGCGCAGCCCTATTCAGAGAGGAAGTGCAGCGTGAGGACGACGCACGAATGGCCGCTGAACCATACATTGCGCCACCCGTTCGTCCAGTCGCGAGGCGCAGGACAGTGCGCGAAATGTCGGCCCCACTCACTGTTAACCAGCCATGGTGCATAGTGCTTCCGCCCGACGGACAGTTCGAACTAAGAAGCTCACTCATCCATCACATGCCCAAGTTTCACGGAATGAACAACGAAAATCTAGTCAAGCATGTGCGGGAGTTCCTAATCATTTGCGAGAACATGAAGGCTTTGGGGGAAAACGATGAAGCGCTGAAGATGAAAGCGTTCCCATTTTCATTGAGCGATGCAGCCAAACACTGGCTGATGAGCCTACCCGCAGGATCAATCCACACATGGGAGCAGCTGCAGAAGAAATTCTTAGATAAATTTTATCCAGCAGCGAAGATTGCGCTGCTCAGAAGGGAATTGGCCGCGCCAAGGCAAGGCGCAGGGGAGTCTCTGTCAGAATACTACGAGCGTTTCAGGGAGCTAGAAGCCAACTGCTACAATCACGGGCTTCCCCAGAATGTGCTGATAGAGAACTTTCTGAATGGACTGCTGCCCATGGAGCTGCGACTACTGAATGCATGCGCAGGAGGGGACATTTGCAACATGTACCCGGAGGATGCATGGCAGCTGATAGAAGATTCTGCTGGACAGGTAAGACATCAATTGACACTTGAAAGTAGTCGTAATCGTTCTGTGCATCAGGTAGAGGCAAGCGCTGAAATCAAAGAAATGAAGGCCATGCTACAGAAGCTGATGAGTGCGCAGAGCGCACAACCAGTTGCACCAAAGGTATGTGAATTCTGCAGGTCCACTGAGCACAAGACAGACGAGTGCCCAACACTTTTTGAAGAAACTGGAGATGTAAATGCCCTTGGAGGATGGGACAACAGAGGACCGCAGAGGCAGAATCAGCCGCGCTTTGGGCTTGCTGCAAATGGTTTCAGATGGAGAGAAGAGAACAATTTCCAGAGGCAGCCCACTGATCAGCGCGCACCACAGCAGACGCAACATGCTGCACCCTACAATCCACCGCATCGCCGCACAGACGCACCAGCGCAGAACAGTCAGCAACCACGGCGATCCTTGGAAGATATCATGGGGCAGCTAGCAGACACAGTGCGCAAGAATGACGAAAAGTATGACAAGAGGTTCGAATCCATAGAAAAACACCTATCACAAATTGCAACCACAGTGTATGAGCTGAAAAAGAGCGATGGCAACCTGCCTTCGCAAGTGATTCAGAACCCTAAGGGAGGAGTTAACGCAGTAACACTGAGGACTGGGCGCACAGTGGGAACAGAGCAGACCGCGCAGGCGCCCGCGCAACCAGTTGCGCAAGTCCCAGATCCAGCAGCTCAGAGTGCGCAACCAGAGCCAGAGGCGCAATCAGAAGCGCCAACCACGAACCAGCAGGGCAATGCGCCAGGTATGTCTCACTCGAAAAACAAGAACAAAAATTGTACTAACATACCTGCTCCTTTCCCTGTGCAGGCACCACTGGCGAGAAAAGAAGCACTGGACAAGGAACTGTATGAACTGTTCAGCAAAGTGGAAATCAACATACCTCTCATAGAAGCTATTCGACAGATTCCCAGGTATGCGAAGTTTTTAAAAGAGCTGTGCACGAATAAAAGAAGGACAGGCGAATGCGCACAGGTAATGCTAAATGCGCAGGCCTCAGCAATCGTGCAGCAAAAGGTACCACCTAAGTGCCGAGATCCAGGTACATTCACTATCCCTTGCACCTTAGGTAAAACCACGGTAAGCAACTGCATGATCGATTTAGGCGCATCAATCAATTTATTACCATATTCTCTCTACGCGACCTTGCGCCTTGGACCACTAAAACCTGCAGGTCTCACAATTCAGCTAGCAGATAGATCGTGCAAACAACCTGCAGGCATGATAGAAGATGTCCTAGTTCGAGTAGGAGAGCTGGTGTTCCCAGCAGACTTTTATGTGCTCGAAATGGAGGGTGAATCAAGCGCCAGCGGTGCGCAGATCCTCCTAGGCAGACCGTTTCTGATGACTGCGCGCACGAAGATAGACGTGTGGAGGGGCACGCTCTCCATGGAGGTAGATGGCGAAGAAATCCATTTCAACATCTTCGAAGGGATGCAGCACCCACATGAAGACGCTACCGTGCACGCAATGGACAGCTTTGACGACTTAGTCACAGAAGCGCAGTGTGCGAGCGCAACCATAGGACCAGAGCTACTGACACAGGCAGAACTGGAGGAGCAAGAGAAGGAGCTAAGCAGTGCTGAACCAGCATCCACAGAGGTACGTGATATAGTTCATATTTGCACCGCTAACAAAACCTTGCCCTCTGTTGAGCAGGCACCCAAGATCGAACTGAAGCAACTCCCGGAGCATCTCAAGTACATTTTCTTGGGAGATGAGGACACCCTGCCAGTGATCATCAAGAAGGGATTGGAAAAAGAGCAGGAGGCGCGCTTACAACAGGTGCTGCGCAGGAACCAGCGCGCTATTGGATGGACTCTTGCTGATCTGCGCGGAGTGAGCCCGGACGTGTGCATGCACCGAATTCTGTTGGAAGACGGCGCCAAACCATCCAGGGAGGCTCAGCGCAGGTTAAACCCAAATATGATGGAGGTAGTGCAAAAGGAAGTTCTGAAGTTGCTTGACGCAGGGGTCATTTACCCAATCTCAGACAGCAGATGGGTCAGCCCGGTGCACGTTGTGCCAAAGAAAGGAGGAATCACGGTGGAGGAGAATGCGCAGGGCGAGCTAGTTCCCAAGCGCATACAGACTGGCTGGCGCATGTGCATCGACTACAGGAAGCTGAACGCTGTAACGCGCAAGGACCACTTCCCGCTACCCTTCATGGACCAGATGCTGGATCGCTTGGCAGGTAAACCTTACTTTTGTTTTTTGGACGGATATTCAGGTTACAATCAGATACCCATAGCTGCGGAGGATCAAGAGAAGACCACGTTCACATGCCCCTTCGGAACATTTGCGTTTCGGCGTATGTCTTTTGGGCTGTGCAACGCGCCAGGTACGTTCCAACGCCTCGTCATGAGCATTTTCTCTGATATGATTGGTATATGTATAGAAGTGTTCATGGATGACTTCACTGTATATGGGAGTACCTTTGATGCATGCTTAACACATCTAGATAAAGTCTTAGCACGCTGCATCTCTAAGAACCTAGTGCTAAACTACGAGAAGTGTCATTTCATGGTTACGCACGGAGTAGTATTGGGTCATATCATTTCAGAGGAGGGTATTAAGGTAGACAAAGCTAAGATAGATATTTCTAATCTGCCTTATGCCACCAACGTGCGCGACGTGAAATCGTTCTTAGGGCATGCTGGGTTTTACAGGCGTTTTATTAAGGATTTCTCTAAGATTTGCATACCCCTGTCTAACCTGTTGCAAAAAGACGTGTGCTTCGATTTTACTGATGAGTGCAGGGCGGCGTTCGATAAGCTGAAAGAAGCGCTGACCAGTGCGCCAGTGATGCGCGCACCAGACTGGAACCTGCCATTCGAGCTGATGTGTGACGCAAGTGACTACGCAGTAGGAGCAGTCTTGGGGCAGCGCGAGGACAAGAAGCCGCATGCCATCTACTATGCATCGCGCACACTGGACTCCGCGCAGAAGAACTACACCACCACGGAGAAGGAGCTTCTGGCAATTGTATTTGCGCTGGAGAAGTTCCGAGCATATGTTCTAGGCGCCAGAGTCATCATCTACACGGACCACGCAGCTATCCGCTACCTCATATCCAAGAAAGAGACCAAGCCGCGCCTGATGCGTTGGGTACTTCTGCTTCAGGAATTCGATTTAGAGATCAAAGATAAGAAGGGCACAGAAAATACCGTCGCTGATCATCTGAGCAGGATCATAAAGGAGGAGGAGCCTGGGCAGATCAAGGAGACATTCCCTGACGAGCATCTAATGGCGCTAACAGGTAAGGTACCATGGTATGCGCATATCGCAAATTACCTGGTCACAGGTGCGTTCCCTCCTCATTTCAATAAAACTCAGTGCATGCGATTGAAACATGAGTCCAAGCATTATCTGTGGGATGATCCTTACATGCTTAGAATAGGTCCAGATTGGATATTAAGACGTTGCGTGCCTGACCATGAGATTAACTCTGTATTGATGTTTTGTCATGCGCACGCCTGTGGAGGACATTTCGGTCCCAAGCGCACGAGCAGGAAGATCTTGGACTGTGGATTCTACTGGCCGCACCTATTCAGAGATGCCTATGACCACTGCAGGAAGTGTGACAGGTGCCAGCGCACTGGAGGAATATCCGTGCGCAACGAGATGCCGCAGACCCCGATTCTGGTGGATGAAGTGTTCGATGTTTGGGGAATCGACTTCATGGGTCCATTTCCCCCATCTGCCGGCTACGAGTACATACTGGTGGCCGTGGATTACGTATCCAAATGGGTCGAAGCTAAGGCCACGCGCAAGGATGATGGTAAGACTGTCGCTGATTTTCTCAGAACTAACATATTTTGCAGGTACGGCGTGCCTAAGGCAGTTATCAGCGACCAGGGGACGCACTTCTGCAACAGGGTTGTGGCGCAAGTCTTCAAGCACTATGGGGTGCGCCACAAGACGTCCACCGCTTACCATCCGCAGACGAATGGACAGGCCGAAGTTTCTAACAGAGAGATCAAGCGCATCTTGGAAAAGACTGTGAGGCCGTCGCGCAAGGATTGGAGCCAGCGCTTGGATGATGCGCTATGGGCGTACCGCACTGCACACAAGACACCCATTGGAACCTCACCATTCCGGCTGGTCTATGGGAAGGCATGCCACCTGCCAGTGGAGCTCGAGCACAAGGCATATTGGGCTTTACGTATTTGCAACTTGAACTTGGAGGAGGCAGGACAAGAACGCGCATTTGAGCTGAGCGAACTAGAAGAGCTGCGCCTGGACGCCTATGAGGGACTGCGCGATTACAAAGCGCGCACCAAGGCGTTTCATGACAAGCACATCCTCCGGCGCACATTTGAACCAGGCGATCAGGTATTATTATTTTCATCACGCCTGAAGCTCATGCCTGGGAAGCTGCGCAGCAAGTGGACGGGACCATACACTGTCACCAAGGTTTTCCCCTACGGCACAATTGAATTAGAAGACGGGCACCAGCATCGTTTTCAGGTTAACGGGCAGAGAGTCAAACGGTACTTGGGCGAACCTTGGGATGGCGCAGCACGCAACATTGACTTGGCCGAGCCAGAGTTAGTAGACGAGCAAGCTGTTGCGCCAGACGCACCACCAGATGTTTCAGAAGGAGACCTAGCACCCATCGCCTATATCTCCTCTTCCTCTGCATCTGCCCTCCTTACGAATAATGTATCACATGCTGACCTCTCCTTTTATCCTTCGCGCAGGACCACTGAGATCGTCACACAAGCACTGGCGCAGGGACACTCAGGAGCAAGAGTGGGAGAGGCTGCAGACGCACTACTTGGCACGTAACGAGGTACCGTCGAGCCAACGACGTTAAACAAAGGCACTTGTCGGGAGGTAACCCGACACATTTTATTTTGGCACATTTTATTCTGCTTGTTTCGTTTTTTGCGTGTTTTTAGTTAGAATAGGGTTTGGTAGTTTTTTTTGTAGTCACACAAATGCGCAGGACCGTGCGCCTATCAATGCGCAGGTCAGTTGCGCTAGCCATAGGGGGTATATAAGGCCAGACTTAGAAAAATTCCCAGCACTTTTTCACTCGACCGTTACACACAAGCTCCCGCCCTCAGACCTCTGCCGTCGCCCAGCGCCCATCCCACCGTCCGTCTAGAGAGATTCAAGGACAACACGACCACACAGCACCCAGGTAACCCCCGATCCCGCTTTGAGCCGCTTCTGTTAGGGTTTGCGCGGAGAAGACAGTTTTTAGGGTTTTGAAATCGCACCAGGCTAGAGTGCGCGGCTTGGAGTGCTGTTTTGTGCGTTGTGTAGGCGACCAGTAGGCGTTCGTCCGGTGCAAATTTCAGAGGATTCTGGGCAGTTTCGATTTTTAGGGTTTTGGGGAGCATAGACCGCGATTGACCGGAGCCAGCGCAAGATGAGACCCGCCGCAGACCAAGTAACCCCAGCGGCTTTCGCTAACAAGTACGCAGCATTCATTAGCCTGGACATGTACGGGACACCGTACATCTGTCGGGATTTCCTGCGCGAGGTAGGGTTAGAGGACCTCGTGGCGCAGAGGCTAGCGATTGCCGGTTGGGAGGCGCTAATGGACCTCCGCAGCGCAGCAGACCAGGAGGATACGTGTGAGTTCCTGGCGTCTATGGAGGCGGGGGACAGGGAGATCAGATATAGACACAGGGGTGTCTGGTTCATAGCCTCGGAAAGGAGGCTGAGACGCGCATTCGGGTGCGCCAAGGTGCGTGAGGAGGAGTTAGACACGCACAATAACCAGGAGGCTTGGAGGGACATGGCAACAGGGCCAGCATTCGCCGCGGGGCGCAGCAGGGGCCGAGAGCTGCGCGACCCGTGGCTGTTCTACTTGTGGCGCATCGTGGCCTACGCAATCATTGGCCGTTTCAACGGCGCTCCAAAGATCAGCCTCCTGGATATGGAGATTTTGACGGGGCTTTATTATGAGCGGAAGGTGCTGTTCATCCTGAACATGGTGCACCATTGGAGCCGAGTCAGCATGAGAGGGCCGCTGACGTGTGGAGGGCTTATCACGCACTTGCTGCGGAGCTTACATGGAGAGCCCGAGGTGCCAGAGCACACCTTGGTGCAGCCTATACCTCTGGACCGCGCCCACATGATGCAAATCAGGGCGGTAGCCGTTCGGGACGATGGCACACTAGAGTGGTGCTACCACCTGCAGCCAGCCAGACCACCGAGGGCCAGAGTAGAGAGCAGTGCGCGGGCCAGGGCCGAGAGCAGTGCGCAGGGCGCAGCTGCAGGCGCAGCAGCAGCCGCAGCAGCCGCCGCAGCAGACGAAGAGATGGAGGAGGCCCTAGAACCAGAGGTGCCTCTAGTCAGGCGCCCAAGGACTCGGGCGCAGACTGGCGCGCATCAGAGGGCCCGCGCACCATTGGGGGAGCCAGTGACCATTTCCATAGAGGACTCTCCCCCGCGTGCCCCTGCCAAGCGCCCAAGGACTGAGACTGAGGCGGCGCCTGAGGAAGCCACTGCCGAGCAGCGCATGCTGTTCAACGTCATGCGCGTGCTCGAATACTTAGCGCCAGAGGGGGCGGATTTAAGTATGAGTCCACCATCCGGGTGGAAATTTGGAGACGCAATTCCCCCTCTCCTCAGCCTGCACCATCCACCTCCTACCCGAACCCCAGAAACTTCAGCAGCTCCAGCTCCAGCACCCTCTCCCGCCCCAGCCCCAGCAGCGCCCGCACCAGAACCAGCAGCCCCAGCAGCAGAGCCCACCCCTGCACCTGAACCAGCACCGGTACCACCACCAGTAGTTGCCCCTGCCCGGCCTTCTGTTCCAGAGTCCCCAATTAACTTTCCCAGCGACGACTCCGATTCCATATGGGAGTCACTTTCCGAGGACGAGCAGCCTGGCCCCCTCACCATTGTGCCACCATCCTCCAGCACCGACTCCATGACTGATTCTTCAGAGGATGAGGCGCATGGGTCAGCAGCAGCGTCTAGCTCGGGGAACTTCTAAGGCCGAGGGCAGGCGCAGTGATTTTCTTTAGGGTGTTGTCTTTTATTTTGCTGCGTCTATTTGACTATTAGGTGTGCTGAATATTTGTGCCCTACATTCTGTGACTCCCTTGCTATATTTTGTGTGACTATTGGTGTTCACTCTTATATTCTTTATTTTCGTTGCATTGCATGCATGTGCGCAACCTCCGTGCGCTTGAGCTTGAGTCGTGGGGACACGTCTCTGTTCAAGTGTGGGGGGGGGCGTTACTCTTACATTTCATGTTTTTTAGCATTTTTAGTATAGCTTAGTTAAGTTGAAGAAAACTAGTAGCAGTAGTGCGCTAAAGTGCAGGATGCGCATGCGCTCCAGCTTGTTTTGCGCTATCCGTATTGTGTGCACTGCTATCTACTGTTTTAGCATAATTTTTTCGTTTTTTCTGCTCCTGTTAGTTGGGATATACAGGGGATGTGGAGTTGATAGAAATGCTCCAGAGAGGCGGTTAGTCGCTTCTGCTTCGAAGGCGAGGTATATGGTCGATTGCGCTAGTAGAGGCCGGTGTTTCGCAACCTTCGGAACAAAAGAGCGCGCTCAGTCACGCGGATGCAAAAGGCAAAATACCCAAAGCGTGGCGAGGTGGGAAAACAGACCACCTTCTCTCTGGATGTCAAGCTAACGAAAGCGGGCGCGGATGTAAACGCGTGCGCTGACCGGCGCAGACAAACCAAGGAGGGAGAGCGGAACGAGTTCCATAGCTGCTATCCGAAGGCTGAGATTGGAACTGTTCTGGGAATATAAAAAAAAATTTGGAAAGGAAGCTGTACAAAAGAAAATACCAGCAGAAGCAGATGATGTGCGTTACAAAGAATCAGCATGCGCACTACCTAGTACCGGCGTGCGCAAGACCACAAGGATATCATCAAAGGCTCAGGTTCCCAGGAAGTGTGCGAACGAATCACGCACTGGAAGAAGCTCGCGCAAGAAACCATATACCTATCTTCGGAGCGGGAGCTGACAACCAGGAGCCTAAGAAGAGCTATCTCCCAGTCATCCAAAGACCTTCATCCCGGCTGAGAGGTAACGAAATTTCGGGATTATTATATTAGAACTATTGAGTGCAGTTGTGCGCAGGTGATAGAGCAGCACAAGTTGAAGCAACTGTGCATCTTGCGCTAGAATGCAAGGGCTGTGCGCGAGTCTCCAGAAAAGGTAATTGTATCCGCGTTTCAGTACTTGTTCGGGACGAACAAGGGGTAAGTGTGGGGGGTTTGATAGAGCCTAGTTATACATGTTGTTTAGATCATAAACCCATGCTTGTTTGCAATATTTTATGGGCAAGATTACTCGTTTCCACTATTTTTGTATATCAGGTCAGAACGAGTCCTTAAGTCGGATACGCGCTAACAGGCAGCGTTCTAGGAGTGAAAGATCAGCCTGTGGAGCTAGCGGTGCAAACAAAAGAAGAAATGGCGAAGGACAGCAGAGGTGCGCCACCCGATTGCGCCAATCAATGCTGTGCGCCAGGCGCAAAGTCCCAGTGACCAGACTTGGAAGTTGCCAAAAGATGAACTTCCTGGGGCACTATTTAAACAAAGAAAGTCTAGGGTTTCAAGAGAAACACAGCGAGGCGGACACCATCACTCAGTGACATTCCAGAGGCACTGTGCGGCAGAACTGAAAAACACACGGACCTGTCAAGGAGAGTTGCGCCAGCCGACTGCGCCAGCCGAGAAGACACCCTGCACGCACTGTTTGCTACCGTTTTCTTGGATACAGTAGTTTGTTACTTACTATTTTATGATGTTTACCACTAGCATGTCTAGCTAAACACTTAGTGTTGGTCGGGCATGAATCTATGATGTATGACCTTTGAGACTTGAGCTTAATGCATAGTTTATTTATTTGTATTAATCCTGCGCGTACTGAGACAGTTAGTTGCATGAGTAGGGGAAGCCTTGAACCGCAAACTTACTTGTGTAGCTCGCTTGTCGCATGTTAAACTAGTTGCATGCGTAGGGGAAGCCTTGAACCGCAAACTTACCGTGACAACTAGGAGTAACGAGTTAGGGTAGGCAGCTGCTACTGTGACAGGATTCGCAGCTGTTTAGTCTAGTTCTAAGGATTAATAGCAGATGAACTTTGAACGGAACATGCGCACGTGTTAGGAAGCCTTTACCGGACACTAACCCAAGTAAACCACAAGCTATAGATGTTTAGAGTCGATGATAAGGAATGCATTCATAGAGGATTGTCTGCCCAATACTTCTCATAAATATAGTACTTCATCTCTACTGCTTGCGCACGTCTAGTGCAATTCCCTGAGTTACGATATTCGCTGTTATTCGCGCATCGCGCAAAACCCCCAATCACTCACGCAACCCCCGTTTTCTTAAGTGTAGGTTACTAGCTGAGACTCACTGCTTGCTCCCTGTGGAGATCGACCCTTACTTAACCGCTGTACTAGTGGGAGAGGAAGGAATTATATTTGACGCGCACAACGACGCGCGATCAATGGTGCAGGCTGAGGAGAGGGGGAATCGCATCTCCAAATTTCCACCCGGATGGTGGACTCATACTTAAATCTGCCCCCTCTGGCGCTAAGTATTCGAGCACGCGCATGACGTTGAACAACATGCGCTGCTCGGCAGTGGCTTCCTCAGGCGCCTCCTCAGTCTCGGTCCTTGGGCGCTTGGCAGGTGCACGAGGGGGAGAATCCTCGATGGAAATGGTCACTGGCTCCCCCTGTGGTGCACGGGCCCGCTGGTGCGCTCCAGTCTGCGCCCGGGTCCTTGGGCGCCTGACTAGAGGCACCTCTGGTTCTAGGGCCTCCTCCATCTCTTCATCTGCTGCGGTGGCTGCTGCTGCGGCGGCTGCTGCGCCCTGTGCACTGCTCTCTGCTCTGGCCCGCGCACTGCTCTCTGCTCTGGCCCGCGCACTGCTCTCTGCTCTGGCCCGCGGTGGTCTTGCTGGCTGCAGACGGTAGCACCACTCTAGTGTGCCATCGTCCCGAACGGCTACCGCCCTGATTTGCAGCATGTGGGCGCGGTCCAGAGGTATAGGCTGCACCAAGGTGTGCTCTGGCACCTCGGGCTCTCCATGTAAGGCCCGCAGCAGGTGCGTGATAAGGCCTCCACACGTCAGCGGCCCCCTCATGCTGACGCGGCTCCAATGGTGCACCATGTTCAGGATGAACAGCACCTTCCGCTCATAATAAAGCCCCATCAAAATCTCCATATCCAGGAGGCTGATCTTTGGCGCGCCGTTGAAACGGCCAATGACTGTGTAGGCCACGATGCGCCATAAGTAGAACAGCCACGGGTCGCGGAGCTCTCGGCCCCTGCTGCGCCCCGCGGCGAATGCTGGCCCTGTTGCCATGTCCCGCCAAGCCTCCTGGTTATTGTGCGTCTCTAACTCCTCCTCACGCACCTTGGCGCACCCGAATGCGCGCCTCAGCCTCCTTTCTGAGGCTATGAACCAGACACCCCTGTGTCTATATCTGATCTCCCTGTCCCCTGCCTCCATAGACGCCAGGAACTCACACGTATCTTACTGGTCTGATGCGCTGCGGAGGTCCATAAGCGCCTCCCAGCCGGCGATCGCTAGCCTCTGCGCCACGAGGTCCTCCAATCCTACCTCGCGCAGGAAGTCTCGGCATATGTACGGTGTCCCGTACATGTCCAGGCTGATGAATGCTGCATACTTGTTAGCGAAAGCCGCTGGGGTCTCCTGGTCTGTGGCGGGTTTCATCTTGCGCTGAGCTCCGGTCAATCGCGGTTAATGCTCCCCAAAACCATAAAATTCGAAACTGCTCAGAAACCTCTGAAACTTGCACCGAACGAGCGCCTAATGGTCGCCTACTCAACGCACAAAACAGCACTCCAAGCCGCGCACTCTAGCCTGGTGCGATTTCAAAACCCTAAAAACTGTATTCTCCGCGCAAACCCTAACAGAAGCGGCTCAAAGCGGAATCGGGGGGTTACCTGGGTGCTGTGCGGTCGTGTTGTCCTTGAATCCCTCTAGATGGGCGCTGATCGACGGCAGAGGTCTGAAGGCGGGAGCTTGTGTGTAACGGTCGAGTGAAAAAGTGCTGGGAATTTTCTAAGTCTGGCCTTATATACCCCCCTCTGGCTAGCGCAACGGACCTGCGCATTGATAGGCGCACGGTCCTGCGCACTTGTGTGACTAAAAACTACCAAACCCTAATCTAACTAAAAACACTCAAAAAACAAAACAAGCAGAATAAAATGTGCCAAATTAAAACGTGTCGGGTTACCTCCCGACAAGTGCCTTTGTTTAACGTCGTTGGCTCGACGGTACCTCGTTACGTGCCAAGAAGTGCGTCTGCAGCCCCCCCCCCCCCACTCTTGCTCCTTAGTGTCCTTGCGCCAGTGCTTGTGGTACGATCTCATTGGTCCTGCGCAGAGGATACAAGGGAGGGTCAGCATGTGATACATTATTCGTAAAGAGGGTAGATGCAGAGGAAGAGGAGATATAGGCGATGGGTGCTAGTTCTCCCTCTGAAACATCTGGTGGTGCGTCTGGCGCAGCAGCTTGCGCGTCCACTATCTCTGGCTCGGCCAAGTCAATGTTGCGTGTTGTGCCATCCCAAGGTTCGCCCAAGTACCGTTTGACTCTCTGCCCGTTAACCTGAAAACGATGCTGGTGCCCGTCTTCTAATTCAATTGTGCCGTAGGGGAAAACCTTGGTGACGGTGTATGGTCCCGTCCACTTGCTGCGCAACTTCCCAGGCATGAGCTTCAGGCGCGATGAAAATAACAGTACCTGGTCTCCTGGTTCAAATGTGCGCCGGAGGATATGCCTGTCATGAAACGCCTTGGTGCGCGCTTTGTAATCGCGCAGTCCCTCATAGGCGTCTAGGCGCAGCTCTTCGAGTTCGCTCAGCTCAAACGCACGTTCCTTTCCTGCCTCATCCAAGTTCAAGTTACAAATACGTAAGGCCCAATATGCCTTGTGCTCGAGCTCTACTGGCAGGTGGCATGCCTTCCCATAGACCAGCCGGAATGGTGAGGTTCCAATGGGCGTCTTGTGTGCAGTGCGGTATGCCCATAGCGCATCATCCAGGCGCTGGCTCCAATCCTTGCGCGACGGCCTCACAGTCTTTTCCAAGATGCGCTTGATCTCTCTGTTAGAAACTTCGGCCTGTCCATTTGTCTGCGGATGGTAAGCGGTGGACGTCTTGTGGCGCACCCCATAGTGCTTGAAAACTTGCGCCACAACCCTGTTGCAGAAGTGCGTCCCCTGGTCGCTGATAACTGCCTTAGGCACTCCGTACCTGCAAAATATGTTAGTTCTGAGAAAATCAGCGACAGTCTTACCATCATCCTTGCACGTGGCCTTAACTTCGACCCATTTGGATACGTAATCCACGGCCACCAGTATGTACTCGTAGCCGGCAGATGGGGGAAATGGACCCATGAAGTCGATCCCCCAAACATCGAACACTTCATCCACCAGAATCGGGGTCTGCGGCATCTCGTTGCGCGCGGAGATTCCTCCAGTGCGCTGGCACCTGTCACAGTTCCTGCAGTGGTCATAGGCATCTCTGAATAGGTGCGGCCAGTAGAACCCGCAGTCCAAGATCTTCCTGCTCATGCGCTTGGGACCGAAATGTCCTCCACAGGCGTGCGCATGACAAAACATCAACACAGAATTAATCTCATGGTCAGGCACGCAACGTCTTAATATCCGATCTGGACCTATTCTAAGCATGTAAGGATCATCCCAAAGATAATGCTTGGACTCATGTTTCAATCGCATGCACTGAGTTTTATTGAAATGAGGAGGGAACGCACCTGTGACCAGGTAATTTGCGATATGCGCATACCATGGTACCTTACCTGTTAGCGACATCAGATGCTCGTCAGGGAATGTCTCCTTGATCTGCCCTGGCTCCTCATCCTTTACGATCCTGCTCAGGTGATCAGCGACGGTATTTTCTGTGCCCTTCTTATCTTTGATCTCTAAGTCGAATTCCTGAAGCAGAAGTACCCAGCGCATCAGGCGCGGCTTGGTCTCTTTCTTGGACATGAGGTAGCGGATAGCTGCGTGGTCCGTGCAGATGATGACTCTGGCGCCTAGAACATATGCTCGGAACTTCTCCAGCGCAAATACAATTGCCAGAAGCTCCTTCTCCGTGGTGGTGTAGTTCTTCTGCGCGGAGTCCAGTGTGCGCGATGCATAGTAGATGGCATGCGGCTTCTTGTCCTCGCGCTGCCCCAAGACTGCTCCTACTGCGTAGTCACTTGCGTCACACATCAGCTCGAATGGCAGGTTCCAGTCTGGTGCGCGCATCACTGGCGCACTGGTCAGCGCTTCTTTCAGCTTATCGAACGCCGCCCTGCACTCATCAGTAAAATCGAAGCACACGTCTTTTTGCAACAGGTTAGACAGGGGTATGCAAATTTTAGAGAAATCCTTAATAAAACGCCTGTAAAACCCAGCATGCCCTAAGAACGATTTCACGTCGCGCACGTTGGTGGCATAAGGCAGATTAGAAATAATATCTATCTTAGCTTTGTCTACCTTAATACCCTCCTCTGAAATGATATGACCTAGTACTACTCCGTGCGTTACCATGAAATGACATTTTTCGTAATTTAGCACTAAGTTCTTAGACATGCAGCGCGCTAAGACTTTGTCTAGATGTGTTAAGCATGCATCAAAGGTACTCCCATATACAGTGAAATCATCCATGAACACTTCTATGCATATACCAATCATATCAGAGAAAATGCTCATGACAAGGCGTTGGAACGTACCTGGCGCGTTGCACAGCCCAAAAGACATACGCCGAAACGCAAATGTTCCGAAGGGGCATGTGAACGTGGTCTTCTCTTGATCCTCCGCAGCTATGGGTATCTGATTGTAACCTGAATATCCGTCCAAAAAACAAAAGTAAGGCTTACCTGCCAAGCGATCCAGCATCTGGTCCATGAAGGGTAGCGGGAAGTGGTCCTTGCGCGTTACAGCGTTCAGCTTCCTGTAGTCGATGCACATGCGCCAGCCAGTTTGTATGCGCTTGGGAACTAGCTCGCCCTGCGCATTCTCCTCCACCGTGATTCCTCCTTTCTTTGGCACAACGTGCACCGGGCTGACCCATTTGCTGTCTGAGATTGGGTAAATGACCCCTGCGTCAAGCAACTTCAGGACTTCCTTTTGCACTACCTCCATCATATTTGGGTTTAACCTGCGCTGAGCCTCCCTGGATGGTTTGGCACCATCTTCCAACAGAATCCGGTGCATGCACACGTCTGGGCTCACTCCGCGCAGATCAGCAAGAGTCCATCCAATAGCGCGCTGGTTCCTGCGCAGCACCTGTTGTAAGCGCGCCTCCTGCTCTTTTTCCAATCCCTTCTTGATGATCACTGGCAGGGTGTCCTCATCTCCCAAGAAAATGTACTTGAGGTGCTCCGGGAGTTGCTTCAGTTCGATCTTGGGTGCCTGTTCAATAGAGGGCAAGATTTTGTTAGCGGTGCAAATATGAACTATATCAAGTACCTGTGTGGGTGCTGGTTCAGCACTGCTTAGCTCCTCCTCTTGCTCCTCCAGCTCTGCCTGTGTCAGTAGCTCTGGTCCTATGGTTGCGCTCGCACACTGCGCTTCTGTGACTAAATCGTCAAAGCTGTCCATTGCGTGCACAGTAGCGTCCTCATGTGGGTGCTGCATCCCTTCGAAGATGTTGAAATGGATTTCTTCGCCATCTACCTCCATGGAGAGCGTGCCCCTCCACACGTCTATCTTCGTGCGCGCAGTCATCAGAAACGGTCTGCCTAGGAGGATCTGCGCACCGCTGGCGCTTGATTCACCCTCCATTTCGAGCACATAAAAGTCTGCTGGGAACACCAGCTCTCCTACTCGAACTAGGACATCTTCTATCATGCCTGCAGGTTGTTTGCACGATCTATCTGCTAGCTGAATTGTGAGACCTGCAGGTTTTAGTGGTCCAAGGCGCAAGGTCGCATAGAGAGAATATGGTAATAAATTGATTGATGCGCCTAAATCGATCATGCAGTTGCTTACCGTGGTTTTACCTAAGGTGCAAGGGATAGTGAATGTACCTGGATCTCGGCACTTAGGTGGTACCTTTTGTTGCACGATTGCTGAGGCCTGCGCATTTAGCATTACCTGTGCGCATTCGCCTGTCCTTCTTTTATTTGTGCACAGCTCTTTTAAAAACTTCGCATACCTGGGAATCTGTCGAATAGCTTCTATGAGAGGTATGTTGATTTCCACCTTGCTGAACAGCTCATATAGTTCCTTGTCCAGTGCTTCTTTTCTCGCCAGTGGTGCCTGCACAGGGAAAGGAGCAGGTATGTTAGTACAATTTTTGTCCTTGTTTATCGAGTGAGACATACCTGGCGCCTTGCCCTGCTGGTTCGTGGTTGGCGCTTCTGATTGCGCCTCTGGCTCTGGTTGCGCACTCTGAGCTGCTGGATCTGGGACTTGCGCAACTGGCTGCACGGGCGCCTGCGCGGTCTGCTCTGTTCCCACTGTGCGCCCAGTCCTCAGTGTTACTGCATTAACTCCTCCTTTAGGGTTCTGAATCACTTGCGAAGGCAGGTTGCCATCGCTCTTTTTCAGCTCATACACCGTGGTTGCAATTTGTGATAGATGCTTCTCTATGGATTCGAACCTCTTGTCATACTTTTCGTCATTCTTGCGCACTGTGTCTGCTAGCTGCCCCATGATATCTTCCAAGGATCGCTTTGGTTGCTGATTGTTCTGTGCTGGTGCGTCTGTGCGGCGATGCGGTGGATTGTAGGGTGCAGCTTGTTGCGTCTGCTGTGGCGCGCGCTGATCAGTGGGCTGCCTCTGGAAATTGTTCTCTTCTCTCCATCTGAATCCATTTGCAGCAAGCCCAAAGCGCGGCTGATTCTGTCTCTGCGGTCCTCTGTTGTCCCATCCTCCAAGGGCATTTACGTCTCCAGTTTCTTCAAAAAGTGTTGGGCATTCGTCTGTCTTGTGCTCAGTGGACCTGCAGAATTCACATACCTTTGGCGCAACTGGTTGTGCGCTCTGCGCACTCATCAGCTTCTGTAGCATGGCCTTCATTTCTTGGATCTCAGCGCTTGCCTCTACCTGATGCACAGAACGATTACGACTACTTTCAAGTGTCAATTGATGTCTTACCTGCCCAGCAGAATCTTCTATCAGCTGCCATGCATCCTCCGGGTACATGTTGCAAATGTCCCCTCCTGCGCATGCATTCAATAGTCGCAGCTCCATGGGCAGCAGTCCATTCAGAAAGTTCTCTATCAGCACATTCTGAGGAAGCCCGTGATTGTAGCAGTTGGCTTCCAGCTCCCTGAAACGCTCGTAGTATTCTGACAGAGACTCCCCTGCGCTCTGCCTTGGCGCGGCCAATTCCCTTCTGAGCAGCGCAATCTTCGCTGCTGGATAGAATTTGTCTAAGAATTTCTTTTGCAGCTGCTCCCATGTGTGGATTGATCCTGCGGGTAGGCTCATCAGCCAGTGTTTGGCTGCATCGCTCAATGAAAATGGGAATGCCTTCATCTTCAGCGCTTCTTCGTTCTCCCCCAAGGTCTTCATGTTCTCGCAAATGATTAGGAACTCCCGCACATGCTTGACTGGATTTTCGTTGTTCATTCCGTGAAACTTGGGCATGTGATGGATGAGTGAGCTCCTCAGTTCGAACTGTCCGTTGGGCGGAAGCACTATGCACCATGGCTGGTTAACAGTGAGTGGGGCTGACATTTCGCGCACTGTCCTGCGCCTCGCGACTGGACGAACGGGTGGCGCAATGTATGGTTCAGCGGCCATCCGTGCGTCGACCTCACGCTGCACTTCCTCTCTGAATAGGGCTGCGCGGTTATGTGCCCTTGCTTCCTCTGGGGTTCTGTCTCCCAGGTTATCTCCAACCACACTGTTATCCTCCATGTCCTGATCCAAACTCAAGAAACGAAATTAAATGGCAACGAAGTTGTTGCGTCTGTCAGTGCGCAACTAGAATCTGCGCAGCGCAACTGTTTCAAGGTTGCGCAGGCTGATGTGATTGTGCGCTGTCAGAAACAACAACGAGAAAAACAAAACAAAATGAAATAACTAGTTACTAAAATGAGAAATGTAAGTTAGCTAAAACTTAGCTGTGTTGCTCCCCGGCAACGGCGCCAAAATTTGATCGCGCGTCGTCGTGCGCGTCAAATATAATCCTTCCTCTCCCACTAGTACAGCGGTTAAGTAAGGGTCGATCTCCACAGGGAGCAAGCAGTGAGTCTTAGCCAGTAACCTACACTTAAGAAAACGGGGGTTGCGTGAGTGATTGGGGGTTTTGCGCGATGCGCGAGTAGCAGTGAATATCGTAACGCGGGGAATTGCACTAGACGTGCGCAAGCAGTAGAGATGAAGTACTATCTTTATGAGAAGTATTGGGCAGACAATCCTCTATGAATGCATTCCTTATCATCGACTCTAAACGTCTATAGTTTGTGCCCTACTTGGGTTGGTGTCCGGTAAAGGCTTCCTAACACACGCGCATGTTCCGTTCAAAGTTCATGTGCTATTAATCCTAGAACTAGACTAAACAGCTGCGAATCCTGTCACAGTAGCAACTGCTTACCGTAACTCGTTACTCCTAGTTGTCACGGTAAGTTTGCGGTTCAAGGCTTCCCCTACGCGTGCAACTAGTTTAACAGGTGACAAGCAAGCAACACAAATAGGATTGCGGTTCAAGGCTTCCCCTACTTATGCAACTAACTGTCTCAGTACGCGCAGGATTAATACAAATAAGTAAACTACGCATTAAGCTCAAGTCTCAAAGGTAATACATCATAGATTCATGCCCGACCAACACTAAGTGTTTAGCTAGACATGCTAGTGGTAAACATCATAAAATAGTAAATAATAACTACTGAATCCAAGAAAATGGTAGCAAACAGTGCGTGCAGTGTCTTCTCTCGGCTGGCGCAGTCGGCTGGCGCAAATCTCCTCAATAAGTCCGTGTGTTTTCCAGTTCTGCCGCACAGTGCCTCCTTGCGTCCTCTGGTGCCTCTGGAACAACAGCCTTCTCGAACTCTCTGAAACCCTAGACTTACTTCCTTTATATAGGAGGTTCATCTTTCGGCAACTTCCAAATCTGGTCACTGGGACTTTTGCGCCTGGCGCACAGCATTGATTGGCGCAATCGGGTAGCGCACCTCTGCTGTCTTTCGCCATTTCTTCTTGTTTGCGCCGCTAGCTCCTCAGGCTGATCTTTCACTCCTAGAATGCTGCCTGTTAGCGCGTATCCGACTCAAGGACTCGTTCTGACCTGATATACAAAAACATTGGAAACGAGTAATCTTGCTCATGAAATATTGCAAACAAGCACAGGGTTATGACCTAAATAATGTGTATAACTAGGCTCTATCAGCGCCGCTAGCTCCGCAGGCTGTGTGATGCGCGTCCTAAACGCTGCCTGTTTGCGCTTATCCGACTTAGGCCCTTGTTTTGCCCTGAAATACAAAACACTGGAAACCAGTAATCTTGTACACAGAATAATGCAAACAAGCATAGGGTTATGATCTAAATAATGTGTATAAATAGGCTCTATCAAACCCCCCACACTTGCCCCTTGTTCTTCCTCGAACAAGCACTCAAGCACGGATACCATTACCTCTCTGGAGTCTAGCGCACAGTCTTGCACTCTGGCGCGATCTGCACGACTGAACACCTTGCGCTGCTCTACCACCTGTGCACAACTGCATTCAACAGTTTTAATATAATGATTTCGCAATTCATTACCTCTCAGCTGGGATGAAAATCATTTCGGATGGCTGGGAGATAGCTCTTCATAGGCGCCAGGTTGTCAGCTCTCACTCCGTGGATGGGTATATGGTTAATAGCGCCAGCTTCTTCCCGCGCGTGATTCTTTCGCGCACTTCCTGGGAACTCAAGCTTTTTGATGATTTTCTGTGTATTTTGCGCACGCTGGTACGTATTTGTGCGCATGCTGATTCTTTTGTAGCGCATATCATTTGCTGGTATGTTTCTTTTGTACAGCTTTGTCTATGATTCCTATCTTTCCCAGAACGGTTCCAGTCTCGGCCTCCGGATAACAGCTATGGAACACCGCCCCGCTCTCCCTCCTTGGTCTATCTGCGCAGGTCGGCGCACGCGTTTACACCCGCGCCCGCCTTCCTTGGCTCAACTTCCAGAGAGAAGGTGGTCTGTTTTCCCACCTCGCCACGCTTTTGGGTACTTGCCTTTGGCATCTGCGTGACCGAGCGCGCTCTGTTGTTCCGAAGGTCGAGATCTCAACCATATACCTCTCCTTTGAAGCGCGAGCGACTAACCGCCTCTCTAGAGCGTTTCTGTCAACTCCACATCCCCTGTATATCCCAACTAACAGGAGCAGAAAAACGAAAAAATATACTAAAAACAATTGATAGCAGCGCACGGCGCAATATGGATAGCGCAAACAAGCTGAACAGTGCGCGCAACCCGAACTCAAGCGCACTACTGCTACTGTTTCCTTCAATTAAACTAAGCTACACTATAAAGCTAAAAAAAAACGTGAAATGTACATGTAACGCTCCCCCCCACACTTAAACAGAGCCGTGTCCCCACGACTCAAGCTCAAGCGCACGGAGAACGCGCACATGCAGAACATATGCATGCAAGCAAAAAATAAAGAACATAAAAACTAAGAACATAAAGTCAAAGCAGCGCAATATAGCATAGGGGCACAAAATATGTATCATAGGAGTTTAGCACACAAATATAGCAACCGAATATAAAAGAAAGTTCAGCAAATAAAGGAAAATAGACACCACCCGAAAGAAATAATGCGCTCCCCCCCTACAGCTCTAGAAGTCATCTGAGCTAGACGCAGCCGCTGAACTATGTGCCTCCTCCTCTGAAGAATCCGTCATATATTCGGAGCTGGAGGAAGGCGGTACAACTGATAGGGCGACAGGCTGTGCCTCGACGTCATCCTCTGAAACGGGGTCCCATAGCGAGTCTGAGCTGGTGCTAATGATGGGTTCGGCTATAGGGGACCTTGGAATGGACGGCTGGGCAGGGGAAGGTGCAGGTGCTGGTACTTTTTCTTGTTCGGGGGTGGGTTCTGGTGCTGGGGCTGGTGCTGGGGCTGATGGTGCTGGTGCTGCTGGTGCTGGGAAGGGCTCTGCTGGATGCACTGGGGGCTGAGTAAGAGGGCTGGCTGGCTGGTGTGGACTGTCGGGAGAACCTGGAGGTGGCCGGTGTAGGCTGAGGAGAGGGGGAATCGCGTCTCCAAATCTCCACCCTGATGGTGGGCTCATGCTTAAGTCCGCCCCCTCTGGCGCTAAATATTCGAGCACGCGCATGACGTTGAACATCATGCGCTGCTCTGCTGATGCTGCCTCAAGCGCCGCCTCAGCTTCAGTCTATGGGCGCTTCCCTGGGGCACGCGGGGGAGAATCCTCGATGGAAATGGTAACTGGCTCCCCCTGCGGTGCGCTCCAGTCTGCGCGCGGGTCCTAGCGCGCCTGACTGGAGGCACAACTTGCTCTGGAACTTCATCCTCCTCCATCTCCTGCGCGGCCTCTGCTGCTTGCGCACTGCTTTCTGCTCTCGGTCGCGGCACTCTGGCCGGCTGCAGGCGGTAGCACCACTCCAATGTGCCATCTTCCTTCACGGCTACCGCCCTGATCTGCAGCATGTGGGCGCGGTCCAGAGGGACAGCCGGCACCAATGTGTGCTCTGGCACCTCGGGCTCTCCATGTAACGCCCGCAGCAGGTGCGTAATAATTCCTCCGCAAGTCAGCGGCCCCTTGGTGCTGACTCGGCTCCAGTGGTGCACCATGTTCAGAACAAAGAGCACCCTCTTCCCATAATAAAACCCCTTTAAGATCTCCATATCCAGCAAACTGATCTTCGACGCACCATTAAAGCACCCAATGATGGCATAGGCGACCAGGCGCCACAAGTAGAACATCCACGGGTCACGCAGCTCTCGTCCCCTGCTGCGCCCCGCGGAAAACACAAGCCCGGTTGCCATCTCGCGCCACGCCTCTTGGTTGGTGTGCGCGTCCATGTCAGCTTCTCGCACCTTAGCGCACCTCAATGTGCGCTTCAGCCTTGTAGCCGAGGTAATGTACCACAGCCCTCAGTGCCGGTACCTGATCTCCATAGCTCCTGGCTCCAATGACGCCAAAAATTCGCAGGTGTCCTCCCTGTCTGCTGCGCTGTTGAGTTCCAACAGCGCCTCCCAGCCCGCCAGCGCGAGCCTCTCCAAAATGAAGTCCTCCAAACCGACCTCCCGCAGGAACTCCCGACTGATGCACGGAGTCCCGTACATCTCGAGCCTCAGGAAGGCCGCGTACATGCTGGCGAAGCGAGCTGGGGTAGCTTGGTCCTCGGCAGGCTGCATTTCTCTGGTCAACTCCGGTCAACACTTCTCAAACACTCCAAAAATCCAAACTCCTCCGAATGAATTGAAATTCTCACCAAAGGGGCGCCTACTGCCCGCCTACAAAACCCTCTAAACAGCACTCCAATCGGCGCACTCTAGCCTGGTGCGATTTCAAAACCCTAGAACACTCCTCCACCGCACAAACCCTACTAAAATCTGCTCAAATCTGGGGGAAAGGTTACCTGAGGGGAGTGCGGCTGTGTGCTCTGCAAATCTCTCTAAACTAGAGCTGGGTTGAGCGCCGGACAGTGGGCGGAGGTGTGAAGGCGGGAGCTGCTGGTAACGGTCGAGTGTGAAAAAGTGCTGAAATTTTCTAAGTCCTGCCCTTATATACCCCCCTGACTGGCGCAGCGGTCCTGTGCACTGAAGTGCGCACGGACCTGCGCACTGCTGCTCGACTAAAAAAAACTACAAGACCTAAACTAACTAAAAGACACTAGAAAAAACTAAAAGAAAGACATGTAAAAGTAAAACGAGTCGGGTTACTTCCCGACAAGTGCCTTTGTTTAACGTCGTTGGCTCGACTGTACCTTGTTACGTGCCCAAATGTGTGCCAGCGACCTCCCCCACTCTTGCTCCTGAGTGATCCTGCGCTTGTGCATGGGTTGTGTTCTTCTTGGTCCTGCGCAAAGGGTGAGAAGGGTAGTCAACATGGATAATATGTGAGAAGTCTGCAGTAACGAGGGTAGATGAAGAGGAAGAAGAAATGTGAGCAATAGTTTCCAGTTCTCCCTCTGGTGCATCTGGTGGTGACTCTGGCGCAGCAACCTGCGCATCTGCTATCTCAGGTTCTGCCAAGTCAATGTCGCGCACTGTGTCGTCCTAAGGTTCTCCTAGATACCGTTTGACTCTCTGCCCATTAACCTGAAAACGATGCCGGTGCTCGTTTTCTAATTCGATTGTTCCATAGGGGAAAACCTTGGTGACTGTGTACGGTCCAGTCCATTTGCTGCGCAGCTTTCCAGGCATGAGCTTCAGGCGTGATGAGAATAATAACACCTGGTCTCCTGGCTCAAAAGTGCGTCTGAGGATATGCTTGTCATGAAACGCCTTTGTCCGCTCCTTGTAATCGCGCAGTCCCTCATAGGCGTCCAGGCGCAGCTCTTCTAATTCACTCAGCTCAAATGCGCGCTCCTTTCCGGCCTCATCTAAGTTTAGGTTGCAAGTGCGTAAGGCCCAATATGCTTTGTGCTCTAGCTCTACTGGCAGGTGGCATGCTTTTCCGTAGACCAACCGGAACGGTGAAGTCCCGATTGGTGTCTTATGCGCAGTGCGGTATGCCCACAGCGCATCGTCTAGGCGCTGGCTCCAATCTTTGCGCGATGGTCTCACAGTCTTCTCCAGGATGCGCTTGATCTCTCTGTTGGAGACCTCGGCCTGTCCATTTGTCTGAGGATGATAAGCAGTGGACGTCTTGTGGCGCACCCCATAATGCTTGAAAACTTGCGCCACGATCCTGTTGCAAAAGTGCGTCCCCTGGTCGCTGATGATTGCCTTAGGCACCCCGTACCTGCAAAAGATGTTAGTTTTTAGAAACTCAGCGACCGTCTTACCATCATCCTTCCGTGTGGCCTTAGCTTCGACCCATTTGGAGACATAGTCCACCGCGACCAATATGTACTCGTATCCTGCAGACGGAGGAAATGGCCCCATGAAGTCAATTCCCCATATATCAAACACTTCATCCACTAGAATTGGCGTCTGCGGCATCTCGTTGCGCGCTAATATGCCTCCTGTGCGCTGGCACCTGTCAGAATTCCTGCAATAGTCATATGCGTCTCTGAACAGGTGCGGCCAATAAAATCCGCAGTCCAGGACCTTCCTGCTGGTGCGCTTCGGACCAAAGTGTCCTCCACATGCGTGCGCATGACAAAACATCAAAATAGAGTAAAATTCATGGTCAGGCACGCAGCGCCTCAATATCTGATCTGGTCCTATTCTAAGCATATAAGGATCATCCCACAGGTAATGCTTGGACTCATGTTTCAATCTCATGCACTAGGTTTTATTGAAATGCGGAGGAAACGTACCTGTGACCAGGTAATTCGCAATGTGCGCATACCATGGTACCTTACCTATCAGCGCCATCAGATGCTCGTCAGGAAATGTCTCAGTGATCTGCCCTGGCTCCTCCTCCTTCAAGATCCTGCTCAGGTGGTCCGCAAATGTGTTCTCTGTGCCCTTCTTATCCTTGATCTCCAGGTCGAATTCCTGTAGTAGGAGCACCCAGCGCATCAGGCGCGGCTTATTTCTTTCTTGGACATTAGGTAGCGGATGGCTGCGTGGTCTGTGTATATGATGACCCTGGCGCCTAAAACATATGCACGGAACTTCTCTAGCGCAAACACAATTGCCAGAAGCTCCTTCTCCGTGGTGGTGTAGTTCCTCTGAGCAGCGTCCAGTGTGTGCGATGCATAATAGATGGCGTGCGGCTTCTTGTCCACTCGCTGCCCCAGGACTGCACCTACTGCATAATCGCTTGCGTCGCACATCAGTCCAAATGGCAGGTTCCAGTCTGGTGCGCGCATCACTGGCGCACTGGTCAGCGCCTCCTTCAGCTTATCAAATGCGGCCCTACACTCATCAGTAAAATCGAAGCACACATCCTTTTGCAAGAGGTTAGACAGGGGTATACAAATTTTAGAGAAGTCTTTTATAAAACGCCTGTAAAATCCGGCATGTCCTAAGAATGACTTCACATCGCGCACGTTCGTGGCATAAGGTAGATTAGAAATAAGGTCTATCTTAGCTTTGTCTACCTTGATCCCCTCCTCTGAGATGATGTGTCCTAGCACTACACCATGCGTTACCATGAAATGGCATTTTTCATAATTGAGTACTAGGTTCTTAGAGATGCAGCGCTCTAAAACTTTATCTAAATGAGTTAAGCATGCATCAAAGGTACCTCCATATACAGTAAAATCATCCATGAATACTTCTATGCATATACCAATCATATCAGAGAAAATGCTCATGACAAGGCGTTGGAACGTACCTGGCGCGTTACACAGCCCAAATGACATGCGCCGAAACGCAAATGTACCGAACGGGCAGGTGAACGTGGTCTTCTCCTGATCCTCTGCAGCTATGGGTATCTTGTTGTACCCTGAATCTGTCCAAGAAACAAAAATAGGGCTTACCTGCTAATCTGTCCAGCATCTGGTCCATAAAGGGTAGCGGGAAATGGTCCTTGCGCGTTACTGCGTTAAGCTTCCTGTAGTCGATGCACATGCGCCATCCAGTCTGGATGCGCTTGGGAACTAGCTCGCCCTGCGCATTCTCTTCCACTGTGATTCCTCCCTTCTTAGGCACAACGTGCACTGGACTGACCCATTTGCTGTCCGAGATGGGGTAAATGACTCCTGCGTCAAGCAACTTTAGAATTTCCTTCTGCACTACCTCCATCATATTTGGATTCAATCTGCGCTGAGCCTCCCTGGATGGTTTGGCACCATCTTCCAATAGAATTCTATGCATGCATACGTCTGGGCTCACTCCACGCAGATCAGCCAGTGTCCATCCTATAGCGCGCCGGTTCCTGCGCAGCACCTGCTGTAAACGCACTTCCTGCTCCTCTTCTAATCCTTTCTTTATGATCACTGGCAGGGTGTCCTCATTTCCCAAGAAAATGTATTTGAGGTGCTCTGGCAGTTGCTTCAGCTCGACCTTGGGTGCCTGTTCAATAGAGGGCAAGATTTTATTGGCAGTGCAAATATGAACTATGTCGTGTACCTGTTTGAGTTCTGGTTCAGCACTGCTCAGCTCCTCGTCCTGCTCCTCCAACTCTGCCTGTGCCAGTAGCTCTGGTTCTATTGTTGCGCTTGCACATTGCGCATCTGAGACTAAATCGTCAATGCTGTCCATCGCGTGCACTGTGGCGTCCTCGTGTGGGTGCTGCATCCCTTTGAATATATTGAAATGGATTTCTTCGCCGTCAACCTCCATGGAGAGTGTGCCCCTCCACACGTCTATCTTCGTGCGCGCGGTCATCAGGAAAGGTCTGCCTAGTAGGATCTGCGCACTGCTGGTGCTTGATTCACCCTCCATTTCTAGCACATAAAAATCTGCTGGGAACACCAGCTCTCCTACTCGCACAAGAACATCCTCTATCATGCCTGCAGGTTGTTTGCAAGACCGATCTGCTAGCTGAATAGTGAGACCTGCAGGCTTTAGTGGTCCAAGGCGCAATGTCGCATATAGGGAATAAGGTAACAAATTGATGGATGCGCCTAAATCAATCATGCAATTGCTTACTGTGGTCTTACCTAAAGTGCAAGGGATAGTGAACGTACCTGGGTCTCGGCACTTAGGTGGTACCTTATGTTGCACGATAGCTGAGGCCTGCGCATTTAGCATTACCTGTGCGCATTCACCTTTCCTCCTCTTGTTTGTGCATAGCTCCTTTAAAAACATGGCGTACCTGGAAATCTGCCGAACTGCTTCGATAAGGGGAATGTTGATTTCCACCTTGCTGAATAACTCGTATAGCTCTTTGTCTAGCGCCTCCTTTCTAGCCGATGGTGCCTGCACAGGAAAAGGTGCCGGTATATTAGTACGATTCGTGCCCTTGTCGTTTATTTGTGTTATACCTGGCGCCTCGCCCTGCTGGCTCGTGGCTGGCACTTCTGGTTGCGCGTCTACCTCTGGTTGCGCATTCTGTTCTGCTGGATCCGGGACTTGCGCAGCTGGTTGCGCGGGCGTCTGCGTGGTCTGCTCTGCTCCTATTGTGCGCCCAGTCCTCAGTGTCACTGCATTGACTCCTCCTTTGGGGTTCTGAATCACTTGCGAAGGCAGGTTGCCATCGCTCTTCTTTAGCTCATATACCGTGGTAGCGATCTGTGATAGCTGCTTTTCAATGGACTCGAACCTCTTGTCATACTTCTCGTCATTCTTACGCACTGTGTCTGCTAGCTGCCCCACGATATCTTCCAAAGATCGCCTTGGTTGCTGGTTGTTATGCGCTGGTGCGTCAGTGCGGCGATGCGGTGGATTGTAGGGCGCAGCGTGTTGCGTCTGCTGTGGCGCGCGCTGATCTGTGGACTACCTCTGGAAATTATTCTCCTCCTTCCATCTGAATCCATTTGCTGCCAGTCCAAAGCGCGGCTGATTCTGTCTTTGTGGTCCTCTGTTATCCCATCCTCCAAGGGCATTGACATCTCCATATTCCTCGAAAAGTGTGGGACATTCATCAGTTTTGTGCTCGGTTGACCTGCAGAATTCACATACCTTTGGCGCAACTGGTTGTGCGCTTTGCGCACTCATCAACTTCTGCAGCATGGCCTTCATTTCCTTGATCTCAGCGCTTGTTTCTACCTGATGCACAGAACGAGTACGACTATTTTCAAGTGTTAGCTGATGTCTTACCTGACCAGCAGAGTCTTCTATCAGCTGCCACGCGTCTTCTGGATACATGTTGCAAATGTCGCCTCCTGCGCATGCGTTCAATAACCTCAGCTCCATGGGCAGCAGTCCATTCAGGAAGTTCTCTATCAGCACATTCTGAGGCAGGCCATGATTGTAACAGTTGGCCTCTAGCTCTCTGAAACGCTCGTAATACTCTGACAGTGACTCTCCTGCGCTCTGCCTTGGCGCGGCCAGTTCCCTCCTCCGTAGCGCGATCATTGCTGCGGGATAGAATTTGTCCAGGAACTTCTTCTGCAGCTGCTCCCATGTGTGAATTGATCCGGCTGGTAAGTTCATCAACCAATGTCTGGCTGTATCACATAGTGAAAATGGGAATGCCTTCATCTTTAGCGCCTCATCGCTCTCCCCTTCTGTCTTCATGTTCTCGCAAATGACTAGGAACTCTCGCACATGCTTGACTGGATTTTCGTTGTTCATTCCGTGAAACTTGGGCATGTGATGGATGAGCGAGTTCCTTAGTTCAAAATGACCGTCTGGTGGAAGCACGATGCACCATGGCTGGTTAACAGTGATAGGGGCTGACATCTCGCGCACTGTTCTGCGTCGCGCAGCTTGTCGCGCGGGTGGCGCATTATACAGTTCAGCGGCCATCCTTGCTTCAACCTCGCGCTGCACTTCTTCTCTGAACAGGGCTGCGCGGTTATGTGCTCTTGCTTCCTCTGGGGTTCTGTCCCCTAAGTTGTCTCCTACGACACTGTTATCCTCCATAACCTGTTCTAAATCTCAAAGAAAACGAAATTAAAAGATAACTAATGCTGCTGCGTCTGTCAGTGCGCAACTAGAATCTGCGCAGCGCAACTGTTTCAAGGTTGCGCAGGCTAATGGTGATTGCGCGCTGTCAGAAACAAAAACGAGAAAACAAAACAAACTGAAATAACTAGTTACTAAGAAGGAAAACGTAAACTAGCTAGAACTTAGCTGTGTTGCTCCCCGGCAACGGTGCCAAAATTTGATCGCGCGTCGTTGTACGCGTCAAATATAATCCTTCCTCTTCCACTAGTACAGCGGTTAAGTAAGGGTCGATCTCCACAGGGAGCAAGTAGTTCAGTTTTAGCCAGTAACCTACACTTATGAAATTGGGGGGTGAGTGATTGGTTTGCGCGAGTAACAGTGGTATCGTAACGCAGGAATTTGCACTAGACGTGCGCAGGCAATAGAGATTAAGCACTATGACTATGAGAAGTATCGGCGCAGACAATCCTCTATGAGTGTATTCCTTATCATCGACTCTAAATGTCTATAGTTTGGGTTGCTAATGTTAGTGTCCGATCAAGGCTTCCAAACATGTGCGCATGTTCTGATCAAAGTTCATGTGCTATTAATTCTTACACTAGACTAAACAACTACGAATCCGATCAAGGTAGTAATTGCCTATCCTAGCGCGTTATTCCTAGTTGGCACCGTCAGGCTATTCAACTAGTTTAACAAACAACAACAAGCAATAAGAGTAAGATTGCGGTTCAAGGCTTCCCCTACTCATGTAACAAGCTGCCAGTAATGTGCACAGAATTAATATAAGCAAGCAAGCTATGCATTAGGCGCAAGTCTCAAAGGAAATACTCATAGATTCATGTCCAACCGATACTAAGCGTTTAGCTAGACATGCTAGTGATAAACATCATAGAAACAGTAAAGCGTGCTTCGCGACCTTCGGAACAATAGAGCGCGCTCAGCCACGCAGATGCCGAAGGCGAATACCCAAAGCGTGGCGAGGTGGGAAACAGACCACCTTTCCTCTGGAAGTTGAGGGAGGGAAGGCGGGCGCGGGTGTAAACGCGTGCGCCGACCTGCGCAAATCGATCAAGGAGGGAGAGCGGAGCGTTGTTCCATAGCTGCTGTCCGGAGGCCGAGACTGGAACCGTTCTGGGAACAGAGGAACTGTAGATAAAGCTGTACAAAAAGAAAAAAACACCAGCAGATGATATGCGCTGAAGGAACCAACATGCGCACAACTCCGTACCATCATGCGCAAGTTCACAAGAAAATCATCAAGAAGGCTCGAGTTCCCAGGAAGTGCGCGAAAGAATCACGCACCGGAAGAAGCTTGCGCTATTAACCATATACCCGTACTCGAAGTAAAGACTGACAACCCGGAGCCTATGAAGAGCTATCTCCTAGCCATCCGAAATAATCTCCATCCCAGCTGAGAGGTAACGAATTTCGGAATTGATATATTCAACTGTTGAAGGCAGATGCACGCAGGTGGTAGAGCAGCGCAGGGTGAACGGTTGTGCAGATCGCGCCAGAGTGCAAGACTGTGCGCTAGACTCCAGAGAGGTAATTTTATCCGTGCTTGAGTGCTTGTTCTGGACGAACAAGGGCAAGTTTGGGGGGTTTGATAGAGCCTATTTATACGCGCTATTTAGATCTTAACACTGTACTTGTTCGCATTATTTGGTGTACAAGATTACTGGTTTCCGATGTTTTTGTATTCCAAGACAAAACAAGAGCCTAAGTCGGATACGCGCTAATAGGCGCGTTTAAGGAGCGCAACACACAGCCTGCAGAGCTAGCAGCGCAGACAGGATAGGAACTGGCAGATTCAGAGTGCGGTGCGCTAACCAACTGCGCTAACCAATGTGCGCAGTGAGCCATGCGCAGGATGTTGGTGTTTCCAAATCTTGAACACCATAGGATTTGGAAGTTGCCAAAATTGTCCTCATGAGCAGTATATAAAGAGAGGAAGGCTAGGGTTTGAGAGGGAGATCAGACATCGAGGAGAGAGAGCCAGAACTGAAAAACACACGAGCTGCTGCGAGGACCTGCGCTAGCCGACTGCGCGAGCCGAGACACAGCAACCTGCACGCACCTGCTTGTTACTGTTTCCTTGGATACTTTAGCTTTTATTTACTATTTTTATGATGTTTACTACTAGCATGTCTAGCTAAACGCTTTGTATCGGTTGGGCATGATTCTATGAGTATTTCCTTTGAGACTTGTGCGTAATGCATAGTTTGTTTGCTTGTATTAATTCTGTGCACACGGTTGATGGCTAGTTGCATGAGTAGGGGACGCGTTGAACCGCAATCTTACTCTTACTACTTGTCTGTTATATGTTAAACTAGTTGGTAGCTTGACGGTGACAACTAGGAGTAACGCGCTAGGGTAATCAGCTGCTACTGTGACAGGATTCGTAGCTGCTTAGACTAGTTTCGAGAATTAATAGCTCATGGACTTTGATCGGAACATGCGCACATGTTAGGAAGCCTTGATCGAACACTAACTTCAGTAAATCGAACTATAGACGTTTAGAGTCGACGATAAGGAATACATTCATAGAGGATTGTCTGCACCGATACTTTTCATTGTCATAGTACTTAATCTCTATTGCTTGCGCACGTCTAGTGCAAATTCTGCTTTCACTACTGTTTATTCGTGCACCTGCGCAACCCAACCACTCACAACCCAATTTTCGTTAAGTTGTAGGTTACTAGTTAGAACGAGTCTGCTTGCTCCTTGTGGGATCGACCCTGACTTAGCTGATGTACTAAGTGGAGAAGGAAGGATTAATTTGACGCATACAACGACGCGCGATCAGATACGCACACCAACCAGGAAGCATGGCGCGAGATGGCGTCGGGCAAACCATTTGCCGCTGGGCACAGCAGAGGACGTGAGCTGCGCGACCCTTGGATGTACTATCTGTGGCGCATGGTCGCGTACGTAGTCATCGGGCGCTACAACGGTGCGCCAAAGGTCAGCCTACTTGACATGGACGTGCTCAAGGGGTTGTATTACGGGAAGAAGGTGAGGTTTGTGTCAGATATGGTGGTGCACTGGGAGCGGCTCAACACCAAGGGCCCGCTCCCGTGCGGGGGGATGATCACGCATTTGCTGCGTGGGCTGCACGGAGAGCCAGAGATGCCCGAGCACATGGTGGTTCCAGCCGTCCCTCTAGACCGCGCACAGATGCTGCAATACCGAGCGGTAACTGCTAAGGAAGATGGGTCACTGGAGTGGTGTTACCGGCTACAGACTGCTAGGGCACCGAGGCACGCAGCAATCAGAAGAGCGCCAGCAGAGAGTAGTGCGCAGCAAGAGGGAGCTGCTGATGATGGGAGATGAGGGGCCGCTAGGGGAAGTTGAGACCATTGACATCAAAGTTTCTCCCCCGCGCGCTCAGGCGAAGTGGCGCAGACAGGATGCTGAGGAGGCGCCAGCAGAGCAGCGCATGATGTTTAACGTCATGCGCGTGCTGGAGTACTTGGCGCCCGAGGGGGCCGATTTAAGCATCAGTCCACCATCTGGGTGGAAATTTGGAGATCCCATTCCCCCTCTTCTCAGTCTGCGCAGGCCACCTCCAGGGTCACCCATTGAGCAACACGAGCCAGCCAGTTCTCCCGCTGCAAATGCCAGTTCTCCAGGATCACCGGTACAATCCTCAGTGCGAACCCCAGTCATAGACCCGCTGCAAATGCCATCAGAGCCCCCTCCGCAACCCTCTGCACAGATGATCAGATCGCCCTCTGAGGTCACCCTCATCAAAGAGTTAAGTTCAGATTCGATATGGGAAACTGACTCGTAGGAGGAGCTTGCAAATCAGCCCGTAGCAGTTTCAGTTGCGTAACCACCCTCCAGCTCTGAGTATGAGACCGAGTCCGTGGACGAGGAGGCACAAGGGTCTGCGATGGACTCCAGCTCAGAGGATTTCTAGGGATGCACATATGGCTGGGAGCACATAATCTCGGGTTGTCCTTTTGCTTTTGAAAACTATCACTGGATGTTCTGTTCCTATTTTGTGTTGGATATTTTGTGAACTCCTGACCTTGTTTCTTTTGCTGCGTTGACTATGTTTTTCATTTTCGTGATGCATTTTACTTTTAGTTATTAGTTGTCCTAGTAGCATGCCTGAGTGCGCTCTCCGTTGCGCTTGAGCATGTTTCGTGGGGACACATCTCTGTTTAAGTGTGGGGGGGGGGGAGCGTTACATTTACATTTCCTATTTATCATGGTAGTTTAGCTTAGTTAATGTAGTTAAAGGAAATAGTAGCGGTTGTGCGCTTGTGTGCGGATTGCGCACACCTTTCGACTTGTTTTGTCTTATTCATCCTACATGCGCTGCCAGTAACCATTTTAGTATAATTTTTTCGATTTTTTTTCTTTTTAGTTGGGATATACAGGGGATGTGGAGTTGATAGAAAAAGCTCTAGAGAGGCGGTTAGTCGTTTTTACTTCGAGATTAAGGTACATGGCTAAAAGCGCTAGTGGATGCCGGTGCTTCGCAACCTTCGTAGCAATAGAGCGCGCTCAACCACGCAGATGCCAAAGGCGAATACCCAAAGCGTGGCGAGGTGGGAAAATAGACCACCTTTCCTCTGGAAGTCGAGTGTAGGAAAGTGGGCGCGAGTGTAAACGCGTGCGCTGACCGGCGCAAGTAGACCAAGGAGGGAGAGCGGGGCGTTGTTCCATAGCTGCTATCCGATGGCCGAGACTGGAACCGTTCTGGGAATATAAGAAGAGTGGACAAAGCTGTATAAAACGAAAGAAACCAGCGTGCGCACACAACTCCATATTAGCGCATGCGCAAGTCCAAAAGTAAAAAATCGTCAAGGACGAAAGGCTTGAGTTCCCAAGAAGCGCGCGAATGAATAACGCACCTGAAGAAGCTTGCGCGATTATCCATGTACCAGAAATCGGAGTATAGACCGACAACCAGGAGCCTATGGAGAGCTATCTCCCAATCATCCAAATTAAATTGCATCCTGGCTGAGAGGTAACAAATTTCGAAGTTATTATATTAAGATTGTTGAGGGTATGTGCGCGAAGGTGATAGAGCAATGCAGGGTGAACCGCTGTGCAGATCGCGCATGAGTGTAAGGCTGTGCGCTAGACTTCAGAGAGGTAATTGTATCTGTGCTTCAGTACTTGTTCGGGACGAACAAGGGCAAGTGTGGGGGATTTGATAGAGCCTAGTTATATGCGCTATTTAGATCTTAACATTGTGCTTGTTTGCATTATTTTGTGTACAAGATTACTGGTTTTCGGTATTTTTGTATTTCAGGATGAAACAGGAGCATAAGTCAGATGTGCGCTAACGGGCGCTTTTGAAGGGCGCAATACACGACCTGCGGAGCTAGCAGCGCAAAAGGAGATAAGAGAGCTGATTCGGACTGTAGTGCGCAAACCGACTGCGCGAAGCGAGTAGCGCAATCAACGTGCGCAGCGAGCCATGCGCAGGATAGCAGAGTTTCTAAATTTTGATCATCATTATCCCTATAAAATCTCCTAGATTTGGGAAGTAGCTAAGATTCTCTCGGTCCAAATCTAAGCTTTCCTTGAGCTTCAAGACAAATATATAAAGAGGGAAGCTAGGGTTTGAGGAGAGAGGACATATAGAGAGAGAGACACATAGCAGCAAAAAACACACGAGCTACAGGAATTCTGCCGCCAAGATTCTGCGCGAACCACTTGCGCCAGCCGAAAACAGCAACCTGCAATTGTGCCGACCGACTACTTTTCCTTGGCTGCTTTAGTTTTATTTATTATTTCTATGATGTTTGCTTCTAGCATGTCTAGCTAAACACCTTGTATCGGTTGGGCATGATTCTATGAAGCATTTCCTTTGAGACTTGTGTTTAATGCTTAGTTCGTCTACTTATATTAATTCTATGCACATGGGTGATAATTAGTTGTGCGAATAAGTGAAGCCTTGAACCGCAATCTTATTCTAACTGCTCGTTATTGTATGTTAAACTAGTTGATAACTTGACGGTGACAACTAGGAGTAACACACTAGGATAATCAGCTACTACTGTGATAGGATTCGTAGTTGCTTAGACTAGTTTCAGGAATTAATAGCTCATGGACTTTGATCGGAACATGCGCGCACGTTAGGAAGCCTTGATCGGACACTAACGTAAGTAGAACTGCACTATAGATGTTTAGAGTCGATGATAAGGGATACATTCATAGAGGATTGTCTTTACCGATACTTTTCATAGTCATAGTACTTAATATCTATTGCCCGCGCACGTATCATGCAATTCTGCTTTCACTACTGTTCATTCGTGCACCTGCGCAACTCAATCACTCACAACCCCCAATTTCGTAAGTTGTAGGTTGCTAGCTAAGACGAGTCTGCACGCTCCATGTGGTAGGATTTTATTAGTAGCGCAAACATTAACCAGATCATATACCTGCCTGGACACTGGTTCTGTGCTGCTCAGCTCATCATCATGCACCTCCATCTCTGTCTGTGTCAGTGGCGCAGGCTCCCCTGTTGCACATGCACCTTGCGCATGCGCAACCAAGTCGTCCATACTATCCAACGCGTGCACTGGGGCGTCCTCATGAGGATGCTGCATCCCCTTAAAGTGAATCTCCTCGCCATCTACCTCCATTGAGAGCGTACCTTTCGACACGTCTATCTTTGTGCGCGCAGTCATCAGAAATGGTTTGCCGTTTAGGATTTGCGTGCTTTCCTTGCTCGGCTCACCCTCCATCTCCAAGACGTAGAAATCTGCTGGGAACACCAGCTCTCCCACTTGGACGAGAACGTCCTCTATCATGCCCGTCGGTTGTTTGCACGACCGATCTGCTAATTGGATGGTGAGACCTGCAGGCTTTAATGGACCAAGGTGCAATGACACATACAAGGAGTAAGGAAGCACATTTATAGATGCACCAAGATCAATCATGCAGTTGCTTACCGTGGTCTTACCTAAGGTACACGGTATGGTGAACGTACCTGGATCCCGGCATTTAGGTGGTACCTTGTGTTTCACAATTGCTGATGCATGCTCGTTAAGCATTACTTGTGCGCACTCGCCTTTCCTCCTCTTGTTTGTGCACAGCTCCTTCAAGAACTTGGCGTATTTAGGGATCTGTCGAACTGCCTCAATCAGGGGAATGTTTATTTCCACCTTACTGAATAATTCATACAGCTCCTTGTCTAGCGCCTCCTTCCTTGCTAAAGGTGCCTGTACAGGAAAAGGTGCAGGTGCGTTAGTTCGATTTATACTCGCCCCACCCTGTTGGTTTGTAGCTTGCGCAGCTGGTTGCGCATCCGGCTGTGCTGGCTCTGGAGGTTGCGCAACTGGCTGCGCAGGCACCTTCGCGGTTGGAGCTGTCCCAACTGTGCCCCCAGTCCTCAGCGTTACGGCGTTAGCTCCTCCCTTAGGGTTTTGAATCACTTGCGAAGGTAGGTTGTCGTCGCTCTTTTGCAGCTCATAAACCGTGGTAGCAATCTGCGACAACTGCTTCTCAATTAACTCGAACCTCTTGTCATACTTTTCATCATTCTTGCGCACAGTGTCTGCTAACTGACCCACTATGTCTTCTAAGGAGCGCCGAGGTTGCTGGTTATTCTGTGCTGGTTCATCATTGCGGCGGGGCGGTGGGTTGTATGCTTGCTGCGCCTGCTGTGGTGTGCGATATACCGCGGGCTGCCTTTGGAGATTCCTATCTTCCTTCCATCTGAATCCATTTGCGGCTAGTACAAAGCGCGGCTGATTCTGCCTCTGCGGTCCTCTATTGCCCCATCCTCCTAGAGCATTTACATCTCCTGATTCCTCGAAATGTATGGGACATGCGTCGGTTTTGTGCTCAGTGGACGTACAAAACTCGCATGCCTTCGGCGCAATTGGTTACGTGCCTTGCGCACTCATCAGCTTCTGTAGCATGGCTTTCATCTCCTTTATTTCAGCACTGGAATCCACCTGATGCACAGTGCGCGCACGACTGTTCTCGAGCGTCAATTGATGCCTCACCTGTCCAGCAAAATCCTCTATCATCTGCCATACATCCTCCAGGTACATGTTACATATGTCACCGCCTGCGCATGCATTCAATAATCTAAGTTCCATCGGTTGTAGCCCGTTCAGGAAATTCTCTATCAGCACATTTTGGGGCAGGCCATGATTATAGCAGTTGGCTTCCAGCTCCCTGAAACGCTCATAGTACTCTGATAGTGACTCTCCTACGCCCTGCCTAGGCGCGGCCAATTCCCTCCTAAGTAGCGCGATCTTAGCTGCGGGGTAGAACTTATCCAAGAATTTCTTCTGGAGCTTTTCCCATGTGCGAATAGATCCTGCTGGTAAGCTCATCAGCCAATGCCTGGCCGTATCACACAATGAAAAAGGGAACGCCTTCAGCTTCAGCGCTTCTTCACTCTCCCCATCGGTCTTCATGCTCTCGCAGATAACTAGGAATTCACGCACATGCTTGACCGGGTTCTCGTTGTTCATCCCATGAAACTTAGGCATATGATGAATGAATGAGCTCCGTAGTTCAAAATGCCCATCGGGTGGAAGTACTATGCACCAAGGTTGGTTGACTGTGATTGGAGCCGACATCTCACGCACTGTTCTGCGTCGCACAATCTGTTGCGTGGGTTGCGCATTATTCACTGCTTCAGCGGCCATCCGAGCATCAACTTTGCGCTGTACCTCCTCTCTGAACCGAGCTGCGCGGTTATCTGCCCTTGCATTGTTAGGTTCCTCTGGGGTTCTGTCCCCTAAGTTATCGCCGATGACATTAGGTTGTTGCCCCTGTCGGTGCGCAACTATAGTCTGCCCAGTGCCACCGTTTCAAGGTTGCGCAAGCTGATGTTGATTGCGTACTGTCACAAACACCAACGAAAAATAAAATAAAAAAAGAAATAACTAACTACTGTAAAAGAAAACTTGAACTAGTTAAAACTTATCTGTGTAGCTCCCCGGCAACGGCGCCAAAATTTGATCGCGCATCGTTGTACGTGTCAAATTAATCCTTCCTTCTCCACTTAGTATAGCGGCTAAGTTAGGGTCGATCCCACAAGGAGCGTGCAGACTCGTCTTCGCTAGCAACCTACAACTTACAAAATTGGGGGTTGTGAGTGATTGGGTCGCGCAGATGCGCGAATGAACAGTAGTGAAAGCAGAATTGCACTATACGTGCGCAGGCAGTAGATATTAAGTACTATAACTATGAAAAGTATCGGTAAAGACAATCCTCTATGAATGTATCCCTTATCATCGACTCTAAACATCTATAGTGTAGTTCTACTTAAGTTAGTGTCCGATCAAGGCTTCCTAACGTGCGCGCAGGTTCCGATCAAAGTCCATGAGCTATTAACTCTTGAAACTAGTCTAAGCAACTACGAATCCTATCACAGTAGTAGCCGATTATCCTAGTGTGTTACTCCTAGTTGTCACCGTCAAGTTACCAACCAATTTAACATACAATAACGAGCAGTTAGAATAAGATTGCGATTCAAGGCTTCACTTATTCGCACAACTAATTATCACCCATGTGCATAGAATTAATATAAGTAGACGAACTAAGCATTAAACACAAGTCTCAAAGGAAATACTTCATAGAATCATGCCCAACCGATACAAGGTGTTTAGCTAGACATGCTAGAAGTAAACATCATAGAAATAATAAGTAAAGCTAAAGCAGCCAAGGAAAAGTAGCAAGCCGGCGCAATCGCAGGTCGCTGTTTTCGGCTAGCGCAGGTGGTTCGCGCAGAATCTCGACGGCAGGCTTTCTTGAGCTCGTGTGTCTCTGTTGCTATATGTCTCTCCCTCTATATATCCTCCCCAAACCCTAGCTTCCCTCCTCTTTATATACTGGTCTTGAAGCCCAAGGAATGCTTAGATTTGGCCCGTGAGAATCTTAGCTACTTCCCAAATCTAGAAGATTTTATAGGGATAATGATGATCAAAATTTAGAAACGCTGCTATCCTGCGCATGGCTCGCTGCGCACGTTGATTGCGCTACTCGCTTTGTGCAGTTGGTTTGCGCACTGCAGTCTGAATCAGCTATCTCCTCTCCTTTTGTGCTGCTAGCTCCGCAGATCGTGAATTGCGCTCTTTAAAAGCGCCCGTTAGCGCGCATCTGACTTATGCTCCTGTTTCATCCTGAAATACAAAAATACCGAAAACCAGTAATCTTGTACACAAAATAATGCAAACAAGCACAGTGTTAAGATCTAAATAGCGCATATAACTAGGCTCTATCACAGGATCAAATTGATAGATGGGAGAAAGAAAAGCCGCAAGAGCCAATGCTCTATGTGCCACCAGTTCCTTTCCCTCAAAGGCTCAAGAAGAAGATGGAGGATGCGCATTTCAAGCGCTTTGCAGATATGCTATAGAAATTTCAGATGACTTTGCCATTTGCGGAGGTACTTACTCAAATGCCTACGTATGCTAAATTTTTGAAAGATATTATGTCTCAAATGCCTTATTCCTTTGATGATTGTCTCATGAATCTGTCTCGTGTTTGACTAGGTGCATTGAAATGGACCTAGTGCTGAATTGGGAGAAATGCCACTTTATGGTAAAAGAAGGTATTGTGTTGGGCATCTCGTTTCAAAAAAAAGAATCCAAGTTTATAAAGCAAAGATAGATGTTATTGAGAAGCTGCCACCATTGAGATATGCAAAAGGAATAAGGAATATCCTTGGACACGCTGGATTTTACAGGAGGTTCGAAATTGATAAGCCACTTACAAATTTGCTATGTAATGAGGTGGAGTTCAATTTTGATGAACCATGCCATCAAGCGTTTCAAAAGCTAAAGAAAGCTTTGTCCGCACCAACTATTCAACCACCGAACTTGGAGCTTCCTTTTGAGCTGATGTGTGACGCTAGCGATACCGCAATTGGAGCGGTAATGGGTTAAAGGATCGACAAGCACTTGCATGTAATCTGTTATGTGAGTAAGGCTCTCGACCCTACACAAGAGAATTACTCGACCACGGAGAAGGAAATGCTTGCGATCATCTACGCCTTCGAGTCCAAAACAATTGTGTACACAGACCATGCAGCGATAGAGCATCTCATGGCAACGAAGGAGGCAAAACCTAGACTTATCTGCTAGATACTTCTTTTGCAACAGTTCGACGTGGAGATTAAAGACAAGAAAAGAGTGGAAAATGTGGTCGCGGATCACCTATCGCGGCTGGAGAAAATCAGTGAGTATGGTGCGAAGAATGTTCTGATAGAAGACTATTTTATTGGCATATATCTGCTAAGTATTGAGACAACGCAACCTCCCTGGTATGATGATTTTGTGAACTTTCTTGCATGTGTTGTGAAGGATGATTAGTAAGGGATTCTACGAAGCTTCCACTCTTCCCCATATGGTGGACATGGTTCGAGCTCCAAAACAGCCACGAAGGTTTTACAATGCGGGTTTTATTAGCCTACATTGTCTAAGGACGAGTATGAATTTGTGAAGTCATGTGATGCATGCCAACGCACTGGAGTCATATCAAAGCGTGATTAGATGCTACAAAAGGGAATTCTTGAGGTTGAAATCTTTGATGTTTGGGGGATAGATTTCATGGGGCCGTTCCCGTCATCGCACGGGAGCAAATATATTCTAGTCGCTATTGATTATGTCTCCAAATGGATAGAGGCAGTTGTTGCTCCTTCTTGCGATGCTAATGTGGTAAAGAAGCTCTTCATTCATTCTATAAAAATTATTTCAAATGTGTCAATAATAAACATCATTAATAATGTCAAATTAACAACAATTGAGCGGCAGGGGGAAGCGGTTCCTCCAGAGGGGATGGGTCTGAAGAGCCAACCAAGAGAGGATCCTCATGGGCTATATCCACTGCATGTTTCCCTTTGAAGAGTTTGTGGTCTACTGTAAATAACTGTAGCTCCTCGGACAAACCTTCAGTAATCTCACCGAGCTCTGGATGCTGAGAGACCATCATTCCATAAATGAGAGATGGTAGCACAATGGGTTTGCTGGGGGAAGCACTGCATGAGCAGCCAGCTGGGGAAACATCACACTACCCAGGTTAATTCTTCTCCTTTTCCCAATCGAGTGTAAAAGGTTAGCAAAGGATCTGCTAACCTTTCCCCTATGAGAGCTGGGGATCCAGTTCCTAATGCCCAAGTTGTACAACAGGGCATATTTGGAGGTGAGTTCCGCAGCACTGAGATTTGGACCACCCCAAGATAAGCACACTCCTCCCGTGAGAACCCTGGCCAACACCTCTTGCTTGACATTTGTGGGCTCTCTGGCATCACTGTCTATCTCAAAAAATTCACCTATCTTCTCAGGGGTGATTACTACTTTCTTACCCCGCACCCAGCTCTGTCCAAAAACATCTCCTTCTTCTTCACCAAATTTTTCTTCCATGTTGACAATGAATTCCCTAACTAGTGATATATTGAATCTGTACGAGTAAGTCAGGGACTTGAGAAGGTTTACCTTAGTGAGAAGCTGGCTAATGGCTGCAGATTTGTATTTGTCCAGGTCTAGTCTCTTCTCTGTCACAATGTGCTTTCTCTCAACAGAGCTCCATGATTGAGAGGCATTCCTGTCTCTGAACCATATTCCCTCTACAGTGACTGTAGCAGTGTCAGTCACAACAGGTCTTCTCTCGGAAGGTTCACCTGCAGCATCTTCATCTTCTTCACTGGACTCCTATTCTTCACTGCTGGAATCAGGGATGATGATTGGAGCTTTTCCTTTGTCCGAAGGTGGAGGATGTGTTGCAGCAGTTTCTTGTTCAGGCAGTTCAGCTTCCATCTCCTCCTCTTCTCCTTCTATGCCAGGGGACGTGACAAGAGTTCTGCAGCTCTCTTTAGTATGGCTTGCTACAGCATTCTCTGCAGCTTGCACTTCTCTTGAGTCTTCTTCAAGCATTGCCTCTTCCGTCATCACTGCTGCACTGGTTGCAGGCTCCCCGTCATGGACTAGACGTCTCCTTTTCTACGGAGTTCCTCCTTTTGGAGAAGGATCGCTGTGTGACACAGGGAGGGGTGCGGGCTCCCAGACCACCAAGTCTAGACGCTGAGTAGGCGCTTCAATACGGGACTTAGACCTCCTTTCAGTTCTGCCTTGTTGTGCTGCTGCCAGGTTCTTCTTCAGTCCGCGAGTCTTCACCATTGTCAGTTGTTTGCAGGAAGAGTTCGAGTAGGTGACGATTTGATCTGTGAGCGATTTGGGAAAGACTTCACCCGAATGGGCCCTAGAAATTTGATTTTACCCACTGATTTTCTTTCTTTTCTAGAAGCACTGCTCTGCATGTGACCTCTTCTGTCTTTAGCAACCAAATGTTTTGAACAAGCTTCTTCAGACTCTGGTTGCTATAGCATCACGGGACTGGATCACTTACTTGCTGACGCTACCTCCATTGTTTGGTGATTCCTTGTCTGGGTCAACTGGTTGTTTCTTCATCCATACTTGAGTCGGTCTCTGTTTCCACAACTTCTGACAGTCAGCTTCCTTGTTTTTCAGTTTGTCACATTGGGGTCTCCACACCTGCGTTTCCTGAAACACTCTTTTGCTTCCTCCATTCCAGTGCACTGGTTTGTTCATTCTGACTCTCCGTTGCAAATCTGATCGGTGACGAAGATTTACGGGATTAGCCGAGCTGAGAGACATCTGACAGTGATTGTTAAATTTTGATTTCCTCCCCCTTAAATCATCTCTGGTAACCCTTCTGTGTATCTGAGGATTCTTCGGAGTAAAATGTTTTCTTGGAGCACATTTTCTTTTTCCACAGACCTGGGGATTTCTTCTTCTTCTGTGAAGATTTGCATTTGATACAGCGGGCAGATACAGCGGTTGCTGAAGCATCTCCTGGTTCAGATTGACTGTTAATTCTTCCTCCATCAGTTTCTGGCAGAGATTACCTTTCTCTTCACTTCAGTGATATTCTCTGTTTCGGTAGGTTTAACAAAGACTGTTATACCAGAGGTTTCCTCACCTGTATATCCCAGGCCCACTCTTCCTCCTCCAAATCTTTGATAAGAAAGGATTTCATTCAGTATATTTTTCTGAGAGTCAGTTATGAGAGGGGTGCTAACATCAGTGTTTTTGATAGCAGCATCTTCTTTCTTCTGTAGGATGACAGGTCTCCTGACTGATGACAGTTTCTCAAGCAGCTTCTCCTGCTCTTCTTCCAGTTGATTGACTCTGTCCTTGAAAGCTTGATTTACCTTCAGAGCATCCTCACATTGTTGAAGAATGTCTTGCAAATTTTCTAACATGTTGTGTGTAGAGTCATCCTCCTCTTCGCTATCTGACACATCAATCCCATAATTGAACTCATTCTTTGGTGCTTCTTCACAATCATAAGAGGATACACTAGCTAACACAATAAAATTTTCTTCATCACTTTCCTTAGAGTCACTCCATTTTGTAGTTAGTGACTTGTTGTCTTTCTTGTCAGATCCCTTGATCTGCTTGCTGGGACACTCTGCTTCTCTGTGTCCATATCCCTCCCAGTTCCAGCACTGAATGCCTTTCCTTCTTTCTTTCTTTCTTTTCTTCTTCCTCTTCGGCTGGTTCTTTGACTTTTATCTGATTTCCTCCCCCTCTTTTGGAATGTCTTCATGAGAATGAGCTTTGTCCAGATCTTGACTCCCTGCTCTTTAAGAGCTTCCCCAGATTTTTCACCAGTAAACTCAGTTGATCATCAGCTGAGGGCTTCCTCTCTTCTGTTTCAGCTTTCAATCCAACATTCTTGTCTTTAAAAGAGGGCTCTTTGATGATGCAGTATGGCAGTGTTTGACAAAACCAATACAAGTGAACAAGATGCTGCTATAGCCAGAGTCCAGCATATGTGAACAAGATCAGTGAACAAGGAGCTGCTATAGCTGGAGGAAGCTATAGCAAGAGCTTGTTCAGAAGAGCTGTAGCGTCTGTCCGAGTAGCAGCAACCTGGGTCTTTGGAAAGAGGGCGTGGCAGTCCTTCGAAGAGCATCAGAGGAGGTTCAGAGTTGCTGCAGAGAATATTCCACTAGAGATTCCCAGCTGGAGAAGAAGATTTGATTGTAGAAGATTAGATTTGCCAATTGAATCTAATCTCCTACAAATTAGGGGTTTTTGCTTTTGGAGCTAATCTGATAATGATGGAAGTGGGTGCTCCTATAAAAAGAAGATCCTTCAGAGCAATGAAGGTGCATCGAAGAAGAGAGCTAAAAGCGAGAAAACATAGAATTCCGAGAGAGTAATTTTGGTGTGCGAACGAAGTCTTCGATTATCACCGAGAGCAGAGCGTGAGCGCAGAGCTGTGGTGACAGAAGCAGAAGGTGATCAGGACTTGCGTAGTCTGGTCCAAGCTTGATCTGGAAGCCAATTCAGAGCAGAGAGTGCTTGTTGGTTGATCAAGGGCAGCCGCGGAAGAACTGATGAGTGAGTGACTCGGTCGAGTGTCTGGATGGCAGTGCTCGCTAGTGACAGGAGGTCACTGAGTGAGGGGGAGTATTCCAGAGTGTGCAGGGCTCGTGGAATCGTTCGAACGGCTCAGCGGAAGGCTTGGAGCGACGCGGACAGATTGTGCATCAGCTGTGTTCTACAGCAGATGCTATAGCAACCTTGCAGAATCTGAGTATTGTTAGAATAGGCTGAGTTTCGAGGAGACAGTAGCTATTCTAGATAGATATCAGTAGAGGGTGTGCAGACACAAGTCAGAGCCTGTTCTGATTGTGTACGAGGATCCACCTAAGGTTGAGTAGCATAGGTTGCGTGGGGTGTAACCGTGTGTACTTGGAAACCTTGAGATTAGTGGATTGAGGACTGAGAAGAGTCCTCCCCAGACGTAGGCAATTGGCTGAACTGGGTGAACAAACCTTTGTCCTTGTTCATTCCTGCTGAAACAGTTTCCGGGTGAACAAGAGTGTGCTGTAGCAACTGCTTGTTCACAAATCTGTTTATCAGAGGCGCTGCGAATTTCAATTGGTATCGGAGCGGGAGCTCAACACAGAGAGTAAAAGATCCTACATCGCCTCTGAAGAAGTCAAGGAACAATGAAGGAAAGACAGAGCACGAGCAGACCTTCATTGTTGGAAGAAAGCAACTATGGATATTGGAAGGCTAGGATGAAGGCCTTTCACCATGGATGAGAAGACCTGGAGAGCTATCGTGGTCCAGTGGTCTCCTCCGATCACCATGGATGAACAGGGAGTTACACGAATAAAATATGAAGAACAATAGACTGCTGAAGAGGGAGCTGCAGCAACTGGTAATTCAAAGGCTCTGAATGCTATCTTTGCTGCGGTTGATGCTAACAATTTCAGGTTGAAAACAAACTGTGATATGGCCAAGAAGCTTGGGAAAGATTGTGTGATGGCACTCAACAGGTGAGGTTTACGAAAGATTCACGCCAAGTCTTCAACAAAGCTGGAGATTGTATAATGGAGGGGGCCAGATCAAAAAGCAACTGCTATCTTCTCAAAGTAGGCACAAACTCTCTTTCACCAAGATGCATGCTGACTAATGCAGAGGAAATGAATCTCTGGCACAGAAGGATGGGTCATGTCAACTTGAGGACTCTGAAGAAAATTGCAACAGAAGGGTTAGTCAGAGGAATACCACTGGTTAAAGGGGCGACAAGCTCCATCTGTGGAGATTGTCAGATTGGGAAACAGAAAAAGGCTTCACACCCGAAAGTCAAAGATACAAATACAACCAGACCTCTCCAGTTGATACACACGGACCTGATGGGTCCTATGGAAGTTGAGAGTATGGTGAGGAAAAGATATGCCTTCGTCTGTGTTGATGACTATACCCGGTTCACTTAGATTGATCTTGTTAGGGAGAAATCGGATATTGTAAAAGTCATAGTCTCTTTGGTGTCCCGACTAGAGCAACAGAAAAATCTCAGAATCACCAAAATCCACAGTGATCATGGTAGGGAATTTGAAAACGAAGCGGTTGATGAGTTCTATCGTCAAAGGGGTATCTCACATCAGTATTCCTCTCCCATCACTCCTCAGCAGAATGATGTACTGGAACGTAAGAACCAGACAATACAAGAAATGGCCAGAGTCATGATTCATGCCAAGAGGATTCCCTTGAGATTCTGGGCCGACGCAATGAACACCGCATGCTACATCATCAACAGAGTCACTATACGAAAAAGAACCAACCAGACTTGCTATGAGCTCTGGAATCAGAAGAAGCCCACAGTTAAATACTTTCACACCTTTGGAAGTGACTGAGACATTCTGAGAGATCGGGAGTACAAGAAAAAGCTTGATCCAAAGAGCGATGCTGGATTCTTCCTGGGATATTCATTGAACAGTAGGGCATATCGAGTGTACAACCAGAGGACACAGACAGTGATGGAATCCATAAATGTAGTAGTCAACGATGTTGAAGAAGTCTCTTCCACTGTCCTTGACAACGAAGACTCTGACATTGAAGATGCCCCTGCCAGTCAGAGCAGAAGTGAACAAACTTCGGCTCCAGAAGATGCTACAGCAAGCTGAAGCAGAAAGTCCTGACGAACAATTAAAGAGCTTGCATGAAGAACAGAATAATGAGACTCATGAACCACCATCAAGGTAGCCTCCAAAGAAGATTCAGAAGAATCATCCGCTGACCAATGTGATTGGGGACCCGACAAAAAGAAGGAGAACCAGAAGCAACGCTTACCTCAATACCTGCTTCCTATCCAATATAGAACCGAAGAACTTCAAGGAAGCTATGAGTGACGAATTCTGGATGATAGTTATGTAGGAAGAACTAGCAGAATTCGAGAGACACGATGTTTGGGACTTGGTGGACAGACCTAAAGGAGTAAACATTATAGGCACCAAGTGGATCTTCAAAAACAAAACTGATGAAAAGGGAAACATCACAAGAAACAAAGCCAGACTTGTTGCTCAAGGATACACTCAAATTGAGGGACTAGATTTCGAAGAAACTTTTGCTCCAGTTGCTCGTCTGGAGGCCATCAGACTGCTCCTAACTACGTCCTGCTTCCTAGGATTTAAACTATATCAAATGGATGTGAAAAGTTTGTTTCTGAATGGAGACCTCTCTGAAGAAGTGTATGTTGCCCAGCCAAAAGGCTTTGAAGATCCTCATCACCGGGAGCACGTGTACAAACTGAAGAAAGCTCTGTACGGGCTTAAACAGGCTCCTCGAGCATGGTACGAGAGGCTGACAGTTTTTCTTGAAAACCATGGTTACTGATAGAGCCTAGTTATATGCGCTATTTAGATCTTAACACTGTGCTTGTTTGCATTATTTTGTGTACAAAATTACTGGTTTTCGGTATTTTTGTATTTCAGGATGAAACAGGAGCATAAGTCAGATGCGCGCTAACGGGCGCTTTTAAAGAGCGCAATGCACGATCTGCGGAGCTAGCGGCGCAAAAGGAGAGGAGATAGCTGATTCAGACTGCAGTGCGCAAACCAACTGCGCAAAGCGAGTAGCGCAATCAACGTGCGCAGCGAGCCATGCGCAAGATTGCAGCGTTTCTAAATTTTGATCATCATTATCCCTACAAAATCTCCTAGATTTGGGAAGTAACTAAGATTCTTACGGGCCAAATCTAAGCATTCCTTGGGCTTCAAGACCAGTATATAAAGAGGAGGGAAGCTAGGGTTTGGAGAGGATATATAGAGGGAGAGACATATAGCAACAGAGACACACGAGCTCAAGAAAGCCTGCCGTCGAGATTCTGCACGAACCACCTGCGCCAGCCGAAAACAGCAACCTGCGATTGCCCCGGCTTGCTACTTTTCCTTGGCTGCTTTAGTTTTACTTATTATTTCTATGATGTTTACTTCTAACATGTCTAGCTAAACACCTTGTATCGGTTGGGCATGATTCTATGAAGTATTTCCTTTGAGACTTGTGTTTAATGCTTAGTTCGTCTACTTATATTAATTCTATGCACATGGGTGATAATTAGTTGTGCGAATAAGAGAAGCCTTGAACCGCAATCTTATTCTAATTGCTCGTTATTGTATGTTAAACTGGTTGATAACTTGACGGTGACAACAAGGAGTAACACACTAGGATAATCGGCTACTACTGTGATAGGATTCGTAGTTGCTTAAACTAGTTTCAAGAATTAATAGCTCATGGACTTTGATTGGAACATGCGCGCACGTTAGGAAGCCTTGATCGGACACTAACTTAAGTAGATTTGCACTATAGATGTTTAGAGTCGATGATAAGGGATACATTCATAGAGGATTGTCTTTACCGATACTTTTCATAGTTATAGTACTTAATATCTACTGCATGCGCACGTATAGTGCAATTCTGCTTTCACTACTGTTCATTCGCGCACCTGCGCAACCCAATCACTCACAACCCCCAATTTTGTAAGTTGTAGGTTGCTAGCGAAGACGAGTCTGCACGCTCCTTGTGGGATCGACCCTGACTTAGCCGCTGTACTAAGTGGAGAAGGAAGGATTAATTTGATGCGTACAACGACGCTCGATTAGTTACAAAAGAGGGGGAGCTGACAAAACTTTATTTGTGAAAAGAACCAAGTCGGATGTGATCATTGCGCAGATATATGTGGATGACATTGTCTTTGGATCGAAGTCTCAGCACCTAGTGAAGCAGTTTGTTGATCACATGCAGAAGGAATTCAAAATGAGCATGGTCGGAGAACTGTCGTATTTCCTTGGTCTGGAGATCACCCAGAAAGAAGATGGAATCTTTATTGCACAAAGTAAGTACAACAAGAATCTTGTGCAGAAATTTCAGTTAGATAAAGCCAGTCATAAAAGATGAACATCAAAGATGAACATGGAGTGGAAGTGAGTCAGACTATCTACAGAAGTATGATTGGGAGCTTACTGTACCTGACTGCCAATCGTCCCGACATCTCCTTTGCAGTAGGAGTTTGTGCTAGATTTCTAGCCTGCCTCAAAGATAGTCACTTGCAGCTGGTTAAGCGAATCATTCGGTATGTTGGAGGTACTGTTCACTATGGTTTATGGTATACTAAGCATACGAATGCAAACCTGGTAGGATATAGTGATGCGGACTGGGCAGTTCTGAGGACAGGAAGAGCACTTCTGGAGGCTGCTTCTTCCTGGGAAACAACCTGGTGTCCTTGTCAGTAGAAAACAGAACAGCATCTCGCTATCTACAGCTAAACCAGAATACATAGCTGTCGGGAGCTGCTGTGCACAGATGATGTGGATGAAGCAAATGCTGAGTGAGTATGGACTCGATCAAGGTGAAATGACTCTCTACTGTGACAACATGAGTGCTATCAGCATCTCCAAGAATCCTGTTCAGCATAGCAGAACCAAACACATTGACATTCGGCGTCACTTCATCCGAGATCTGGTGGAAAAGAAAATCATTGCTCTCCAGCATGTTGTGTCGGCCAAACAGCTTGCTGATATCTTCACGAAACCTCTGGACGCAGTACGGTTCGAAGACCTGAGATCCTCTCTGGGACTCTGTGTCTCGCCTCCCTGAGACCACCAGGAACTTCCCCTTGTCACTTGTGCCAAAAAGGAGGAGAAGGAAAAAAAAGAGGTAGGGAGATACAGGAGGATTTGAATTGAAACCTTCAAAGGGGTTTTGTCAAAATGCCAAGGGGAGATTGATGATGCAGTATGGCAGTGTTTAACAAAACCAATACAAGTGAACAAGATGCTGCTATAGCCAGAGTCCAGCATATGTGAACAAGATCAGTGAACAAGGAGCTGCTATAGCTGGAGGAAGCTATAGCAAGAGCTTGTTCAGAAGAGCTGTAGCGTCTGTCCGAGTAGCAACAACCTGGGTCTTTGGAAAGAGGGCGTGGCAGTCCTTCGAAGAGCATCAGAGGAGGTTCAGAGTTGCTGCAGAGAATATTCCACTAGAGATTCCCAGCTGGAGAAGAAGATTTGATTGTAGAAGATTAGATTTGCCAATTGAATTTAATCTCCTACAAATTAGGGGTTTTTGCTTTTGGAGCTAATCTGATAATGATGGAAGTGGGTGCTCCTATAAAAAGAAGACCCTTCAGAGCAATGAAGGTGCATCGAAGAAGAGAGCTGAAAGCGAGAACACACAGAATTCCGAGATAGTAATTTTGGTGTGCGAACGAAGTCTTCGATTATCACCAAGAGCAGAGCGTGAGCGCAGAGCTGTGGTGACAGAAGCAGAAGGTGATCAGGACTTGCGTAGTCTGATCCAAGTTTGATCTGGAAGCCAATTTAGAGCAGAGAGTGCTTGTTGGTTGATTAAGGGCAGCCGCAGAAGAACTGACGAGTGAGTGACTCGGTCGAGTGTCTGGACGGCAGTGCTCGCTAGTGACAGGAGGTCACTGAGTGAGGGGGAGTATTCCAGAGTGTGCAGCGCTCGTGGAATCGTTCGAATGGCTCAGCGGAAGGCTTGGAGCGACGCGGACAGATTGTGCATCAGCTGTGTGCTACAGCAGATGTTATAGCAACCCTGCAGAATCTTAGTATTGTTAGAATAGGCTGAGTTTCGAGGAGACAATAGCTATTCTAGATAGATATCAGTAGAGAGTGTGCAGACACAAGTCAGAGCCTGTTCTGATTGTGTACGAGGATCCACCTAAGGTTGAGTAGCATAGGTTGCGTGGGTTGTAACCGTGTGTACTTGGAAACCTTGAGATTAGTGGATTGAGGACTGAGAAGAGTCCTCCCCAGACGTAGGAAATTGGCGAACTGGGTGAACAAACCTTTGTCCTTGTTCATTCCTGCTGAAACAGTTTCCGGGTGAACAAGAGTGTGCTGTAGCAACTGCTTGTTCACAAATCTGTTTATCAGAGGCGCTGCAAATTTCACTCTTCTTTTACCAACTTCATCTCAAACTGTTTGAAGGATCCAATCAATTCTTCCAGCCTCATGTCCCGGACATTCTGAGCTACTTCAATTGGTAATGATCTGAGGACCTTCCTGATTAGCTTTTCTTCAGGCATAGGTTCTCCAAGAGCATGAGCTTCATTCGACAGGTCACACAGCTTGGCATTGAATTCTGTGATGGTTGCCTCCTCCTGCATTTTAAGACCTTCAAACTGTGAAGTAATCATCTGCATTCTGGATATCTTCACTTTGTCAGTCCCCTCATGAGCAACTTCCAAGATCTCCCAAGCTTGCTTTGCAATGTCACCGTTGGAGATTAATCTGAAGTTATTGGCATCCACAGCGGCAAAGATTGCATTCAGGGCTTTAGAATTGCAATTTGCTGCAGCATCCTCTTCTGCTGTCCACTTCTCTTCAGGTTTCTTCTGAGTGACTCCTTTATCATCAGTGGCTTTAAGAGGATCCCAATCTGTCACCACAGCTTTCCACACTTTCTCATCAATGGCCTTGAGGAACGCCTTCATCCTACCCTTCCAGTAGCCATAATTGCTTTCCTCTAGCAGTGGAGGGCGGCTTGTGCTTTGTCCTTCCTTCATTGTCTTGCTCTTCTCTGCTAGGTGCACAAGATCTTGACTCTATATGTTGAGCTTTGGCTCTGATACCGATTGAAATTCGCAGCACCTCTGAAATGCAAACTGTGAACAAGCAGTTGCTACAGCGCACGCTTGTTCACCAAATTCTGAAGCAACAAGACACATCAAGGAACACTGATTTGTTCACCCAGTTCGGCCAGTCCACAATCCACTAATCTCGAAGGTCTCAAAGTACACTCGGTTACATTTCCACGCAACCTATGCTACTCAACCTCAAGTGGAACCAAGATCACAATCAGAACAAGCTCTGACTTGTGTCTGCCCAACCTACACTGATATCAATCTAGAATAGCTACTGTCTCTACAAACTCAGCCTATTCTAAATAATACTCAGCCACTGCAGGTTTGCTATAGCATCTGCTGTAGCACACAGCTGATGCACAATCTGTCCGCGTCGCTCCTAAGCCTTCCGCTAAGCGGATCGAACAATTCCACGAGCGCTGCACACTCTGAAATACTCCCCCTCACTCAGTGACCTCCTATCACTAGCGAGAACAGCCTTCCAGACACTTCACCGAGTCACCCACTTGTCAGTTCTTCCGCGGCTTCCCTTGATCAACCAACAAGCACTTGCTGCTCTGAATTGGCTTCCAAATCAAGCAGTGATCAGACTCGGCAAGTCTCGATCACCCTCAGTTCAATCACCCAGCTCCACGCGCCTGCGGTGCTCTCGGTGATGGTCGAAGCTCTTCGCACTTTAATTCTTTCCTCTCGGAATTCTGTGTATGCTATCGTGTTTTCTCTCTTAGCTTCGATCACCTTCAACTCTCTGAAGGACCTCCTTTAAATAGGAACACCCAGTTCCATCATTCACATTTTTAGCAATTTCGTCCAAACAACAATATCTCCTAATTTGTAGGAGATTGGATTTGATTTGCAAATCTAATCTTCTTCAATCAAATCTTTTCCACCAATTGGGAATCTCCACTGGAATATTCTCCGCTGAATACTTAGAAACTCCTCTGATGCTCTTTGATGAACTGCCAAGCCCTTTTTCCAAAGATCCAGGCTGCTGCTGACGGACAGATGCTACAGCTCCCTAAACTAGTTCATGCTATAGCAGCACCTTGTTCAGCTGCTTGTTCACTTGCGCTGGTTTTGTCAAACACTGCCATACTGCATCATCAAACACAGAGCAGCATGGAGAGTGTCCGGTGGGCTGCTGCAAATGTCACAACTCATCAGAGAGTCGCCTGGACAATCGCAATTGATCGGAAGCCTTCGCCAGGTGACCGGAAGAAGATAAGCTTCCAAATTGGTTTTAGGAAATCAACTCTCAATAATCTTACAAGAATATAGGAGAAGATTCCATGTGCTATAGTTGGTTGGAAAGATTTGTGAACCCTAAAGGGATTAGAATTCTTATGGTAGTTTGATGTATGGACAAATAGCCATATATTTGTCCGCATTTCTCTTTAATTCTTGTTTGCTTTCTTATTTTATAGTCATTTAATATTTTCTTTGTCCATTTCAGGTTAAAATGTGTATTACATGATATGAAGTGGTCCGAAGAAGTTTCGGGTGAATTCCAGTTGATTGAGGGCAAAAGCGAGTGAGAATTGAGCGAAAGGCGGAATTGATTCGCCCAAGCAAGTGCACGAATCAAATGTGATTCGACCAACCTTGGTCGAATCGATCTCAGGCTGCCCAGATCAACTTGACTTGAGGAGATTTCATCTGTTACCAGCTTTGACGGAATCAACTGAAGGCCAGGGTGAATCACTTGATTCGCCCAAACAAAATAGAAAAAGATGGAGGGTGTGCCTCTCCAGGAAAAAACCATAAAAATGAAATCATCACAAAGTCAGAGACTTATATAGATTTCGTAGAAGAGACCTACAATTGAAGATTCTACAACATCATTCTACTCAATTCTACTACTCTATTACTTTACTTTTCATTGTTGAACAATTTCTTTTACAAACAATGTTTTGTATCAAACTCACCTTGAGGGAGTAGTCGCATCCTTAGGTTAGATTGTAACGCAAAACATGTATGTTATCAATATGAATGAAGTTTGATTGAAATTCACATGATTTATCTTCATGTTAATTCTATGCGAACCAAGTGTTTGACGAAAAGCATGAATGTGTATGAATTAATAAAACCCTCAAGGATGAATGAGAATTGAACTTAGGATGTTTAGAAGATCGAACATGTTTATCTTAGATAGCGTTTGTGCCGGAGAGCGACAATCGCACTATATTAGGCTAAGCATAGAATGGACTTGAGTTACCTATCAACAGAATGAGAGGTCCAGATTAAGAGACTAATGTTCTACGCGGTTCAATAGAGCTAAGGTTTGAGAACCGTGTCCTTTAGGTATCATTCCCCCTCTAGAGAAGGAACGAGAGTTGAATCTAGAGTGCATGATATTTTAGCCTTAGAACTATCAATCAAATTAACTTATGCATGTTTTACTATTTTGTGTTGCTAATCGCATGACTTAAGGGTGAAATAGGATCCCGGCTTCGCCTTTTATAATTACTTTATTACAAAAAAAACTCAAACTTGTCTTTAGTATTTACGAGAGGTGCCTCTCCTAGAGGACAAAACCCCAGATTTTTTCGTAGACTTGCATTAAGCATTGCTAACTAGCTTTAGACTAATCTTAGATTTTCTCTAGGGTTCAATCCGAGGTCAGTCGTAACAAAAAATATTGTTTCCGTAGCGTGATTGGATTAATAATTTTCCATTTCGTAACGTCAAAATGGTGCCGTTGCTGGGGAATAGCCATTAGACTAGTTTGCTTTTTAGTATTGCTTTAGTTAGTTTACTTCATTTTCTTTTTGTCTTTTTTTTGTTGATTGTGATTGCGTGTTTGCGTGCTATTCTTGCTTACTTTGATTTAAGCTCACACTTATTGCTTGTTAGGTGTTTGAATGCAAACTAGAAGACTCGCGAAAAAGGTGCAAGAACAAGCCTCCACATCAACGCCAAATCAGAACTTGCCGGATTTTGATACTCTTCCTCAAGTTCATGTTGATCAAACACCAACATAAATTATGGATCAACCGAACCCGAGGAGGAAAGGAAATGCTGATCTTTCGTAAGAGGAAGACGAGAGACCAGTTGGGGAATACATTGCCCCAACCATCAAATACTATGGATCACACATGTACCTGCCGGAGGGCGATGATAAAGAGTTTGAAGTCGGTGCTTCTTCACATTGTAGCTGCAAATCAGTTCGAAGGGTATGGAAACCCAAATGCGCATTTAGCGTAATTCACAGAATTATGTCGCAATTACAAAGTGCCGAGTGTCCAACAGGATGCCATCTACATGAAAGTGTTTCCGTTCTCGCTAACCGGAAAAGCCAAGGATTGGCTAATGAGCCACGAGCCGAACACTTTTTTCACTCGGGAAGAACTCGCCCAAGCATTTCTTACTCAGGTCTTCTTGCCGGCAAAGACTAAGAAGATGTGGGACAGAATCTGCCAGTTCACGAGCATCAAGACGATGAGAGTTTCTATGAAGCGTATAAGCAATTTGAAGAGCTGCAAAGAGATTGTCCACACCATGGGTTCAGCAAATGGCAACTCATGCAGAGTTTCTACAATGGAATGGATTAGGACGCAAGGAACCACATGGACCAAGCGAGCGGAGGAGCAATGATGGATTTGAGAGCCTCTGATAGTTTTAAAATCATGGAGAAGATAGCACGGAACTCGCATCAGTGGGATGGAGAGAGGAACCACATGATGAACAAAGGAAAAGAGCATACATCAAAGCTAGTAACAAAGGACTCCTTAGCAAAGACGGTGAACTCTTTGGCACAATCAATCAGAAGCTTGAATATCAAAAAAAAAAAAACAAAGACCATCAGCAAGTGTGTGAAATTTGTTCTAGCCCGGCGCATGATGATGACTCGTGCCCTGCAAAGCATGCGGACGAGTATGAGGATGTGAACTACTTGGTTAGAATTCAAGGGAGAGGGTATGCACCACGTCCACAAGCTAGCAATTATCAACAAAGAAACCCTCTACCCCATGTGAGGTTCCATGAGGATCCGAACTTTCCGACAAGAGCAATCAGAATCAAGGAGCCTCTTCCAATGGATATTAGCCAAGGAACAACTATCAAAACGGCAATTACCAAAGGCCGAACAATTACAACAACCAAAATCAAGGAGCGCACCAATGAAACGAAGAGAAACCGAGAAAGTAGGAACCGTCTCTTATATCTATTGTTTCCCAATTGGCCGCGACTCAAGCGCAACAACAAAAGGACAATCACCTCATCCTTCAGAGGCATGATCAGTTGCAAGCGAACAACAAGATGCTTGAAACGCAGATTGCGCAATAAGCTAGTTCATCCTTGAAGTATCAAGGGAACCTTCCCTCGGAACCTGATGTGTACTCCTCCAAGACGATCAATGCAATCACACTTAAAAGCGGGAGAGTTCTAGAGGAGCCGTAACCAAAAGCCAAGGTGGGAACGACAACCGATGGAGTTGTTGAAGAAGGGTCTTTGTCGCATGATTAGATTGATAGACGAGAGAAAGAAAAGCCGCAAGAGCCAGCACCCTATGTGCCAAAAATTCCTTTCCCTCAAAAGGCTCAAGAAGAAGGAGGAGGATGAGCATTTCAAGCACTTAACGGACATACTAGGGAAACTTCAGGTGACCTTGCCATTTAAGGTTGTACTTACTCAAATGCCTACGTATGCTAAATTTTTAAAAGATATTATTTCTCATATAAGGGAAATGCATGATTTAGACCATGTAGCATTAGACGCAAATTATAGTGCAATAATTCAGCATGCCATGCCTAGAAAGCTTAGTGATCATGGTTATTTTCTATTCCCATTTCTATCGGTGAAATTAGCATAGCTAGTGCATTGTGTGATCTAGGTGCTAGAATATCTTTGATGCCTTATTAGCTTTTCAAAAAGCTTGATATGGGAGAGTTAACTCCAACAACTATTAATGAGGTTAGCAGAGTTGGAAAGTCTGTGTCCCGGTTTATTTCTATGTGTTGGATATGGATGAAGATAAAGAAATTCCCATGTGTAGGTAGCACGAAACGAGTCTGTGTGATCAGATTGCGACCTAGTCTGTGTGGTAAGACTGAGCTAAGATTTCGACTAGGTGAGAAGTAGGGGTTAAACTAGCGTAGGCTGAGTTTTGAGTCCTTGTACTTCAAACCGTGATAGTAAAATCTTGAGGATCGGAGTATCCTCCCCAGACGTAGGCAAGTTGCCGAACTTTCTAAACAATTGTTATTTTCTTTCAGTTGTGGCCAGATAAAGCTAATTCCGCGGAGTGATATAGAGAGTGCTACAGCAGACGCTGTAACTCATCACCAGCAATGCGTACCAAATTTTAACTGGTATCAGAGCCGATCACTCGACACACAGAGTGTGATCCGAGAGTGCGTTGCTGACATCTACAGCCACCATGAAAGAAGGACAGAGCACTAGCCGACCGCCACTGCCAGAGGGAGGAAATTATGGCTACTGGAAGGCTCGAATGAAGGCGTTTCTCAAGGCCATTGATGAAAAACCATGGAGGGCAATCATATCTGAATGGCCTCACCCACTGATCCTCGACAGTGCAAGGGTTGCACGAAACAAATTTGAAGACAAGTAGACTGCTAAAGAAGAAGTTGTGGCATCAGGCAACTCTAAAGCTTTAAACGCCATATTTCCTGCTATTGATGCTAACAGTTTCAGGTTGATCTCAAATAGTGATGTGGCCAAATAAGAGTGGGAGATCCTCCAAACAGCTCATGAGGGAACAGATAAAGTGAAGATCTTCATAATGCAGATGATCACCTTTAGATTTAAAAACCTGAAGATGCTGGAAGAGGAGACCATCTCAGAATTCAACACATGGTTATGTGACATATCAGATGAGGCCTATGCCCTTGGAGAACCGATTCAGGAGGAGAAGCTAGTGAGAAAAGTCCTCAAAGTTTGATATGAAGGTGACAGCCATAGAAGAAGAATGGACAATTTGAGATGAGGCTGGAGGCATTGATTGGCTCGCTAAGACAATTTGAGATGAAAGTTACAAAGGATGCTACACAATTCTCTGGAAAAACCTTAAGCTGAAAGCTGATATAAAGGAGAAGGAGACTATCCTAGATGATGTAGAGCAACAACTGTCCCTGCTGGTCAAAAACTTAGGCAAGTTCATGAAGACTAGAAACCTTCTTATGCAGGTCAGTCATCCAGGGGAATGACAACGCGTCGTCGTGCGCCTCAAATTTGTATTTATAACTCCTGTTAACACACTAGCAAGCGGTAAGCAGGGTCGAACCCAAAGAGAGCAAGTAAGATAGAGTTCTAATGAAAGTCACAGAAGAAGGAACAACTGAGGATATCAATTCAGAGAAAATCAGTTCGGGGAATACAATGCAACTAGTTATCATCGATCGAATACATGCATAAACTAATGAATACTGCCCCAGTCTAACATTCCCGCTAAAGATATGTCGACCACCAAATTCTACCTATTCTTAACCGCTAAGCTCTCGAACAAGTTCAATAGTTACTCGACTAATACCACAAATTGGTTCTACCGCTAGGTTTTCCCAACAATGCAATCTAGTCAAGTGTAACACAATTGATATCAAATTAGCTCACCGCTAAGCTGCACTAAATTGACAATCAAAGCATTCGTTTCATTCATACAAGGGCAGCAAATCAATAGCTCAAATCATGTTGTCATTGACCTCAAACTAAATGTCGCAATGCAAACCCCAAACTGAAATATTGATTTAGCTACTCATCAAATCCATGGTATACAATAGACACTAGGTTAAGTAGCTACAAACTGAAGTAGAACAAAAACTAAACTAAAATGGAAATTCGGTGAATAGTGTTTTCCGGCCCTGAATAGTAATTCCGGCCGTGAACAGTTCCGCGTGAATAGTGTACAGTGAATAGTAACAGTACAATGAACAGTGCATGAACAGTAACCGGCGTGAATAGTGAATTCCGACGACTTCTCCCTCAAGCTCTTCAATCACTCCCCCACTGATGTCATTGTCCGTGAATAGTGCCGTGAATAGTGTCTAGTGAAGTGAGATTCAGGTGAGAGGATTCTTTTCCTCTTTTGTCCAAGTTTAGGGTTAGGGTTTTTGGGGTTGAACCACGTCTGATTAAACCGGTCCTGATTTCTGATTGAACCAGTTGATTTTGACTTTGACTGCTGTTGACTTCATGAACTTGGATGAATGCTTCAAATATGCGATAAATTCCAATGCGATCTTGAACATTCCTGCGATACGAAAACACTACAAAAGAGTAATCGATTCACACAAAATGTAATAAAATTATGGGAATAAATAACTCAATGGAGCGTATAAGTACGCTCCATCAGGGAAGAACAGAAGAGGAGAAAATTCCCAGAGAAGAAACAAGAATGCTTACCAAAGTAATGGAGAAAGCAAAGACAAACAGAAAACGATCCAATGCTGGGAGTGCGTAGGATATGGCCACAGACAGACTGAATGCCCGAGCTACCAAAAGAAAAACAACAAGTCCCTGACCCCCAACTGGAGTGATGAAGACAGAGAAGATGATACTGATCACCAAGAAAATCTAGCCTTGACCACTATATTTCATTATGAGGACTCAGATCCAATAAATGCAGACATTATTTATAGGATTGAAACTGACAACACCGATGACGAAGACTTCTCAAAAGAATCAATTGCTGATCAACTCAAACTGATACAAGAAAAATGCCTCCAAGTCATCGAAGTCAACAAATAACTACTATCAAAGATTTCCGGATTGGAAGGTGAAAGAGACAAGCTTGAGAGCATCAATTCCTCACTGTCTAAGGAACAACAACTAGATGATGCTGAGACAGTTGGAGAGACTATCAACAGAAAGCTACGTCAGAAGCAAGCAACAGAGAGTCATCCATTCTGGATGAAATCCTGGCCTACCAAAGGTATGAAGGTGGGACTGAAGGACTTGGGTACATAGGCGAAGCGAGCACAGTTGTGACCAAATTTTTCAAAGCCACGGATCCTGAACAAACTGAAAGATGTGTCCAGAAGAGCCCAGTCACAGGAGTTCAACATGTTCAGAAAAAGGTGCCAAAGAAAAAGAACAAGAGAATGTTGCAGCAACCTCTTGATCAAACTCCTGCTAGAAAGCCTAGAACAAAAAACGGGAGATGCTACTTCTGTGATCAGGCAGGACACTACCAAAGACACTGTCCAAACCTCACCAAGTACAAGAAGCCTCGAAGAGCACCGAATACCAGACAAGTCAGAACAAATACAAGAAATCCTCCGCTCACCTATGAATACTACAACACTTAGATGCCTGTGAGCCGGGGATATCTCGTTACTGTGCATGAAATCATTAGAAGTATTGGAGGGTCAACCAATCAGAGAAGGAGGCACAGAAAGAAAAGAAGCATGGAGTGCTCATCCACAACCGCAAAAAGGGGCAAAACACTAGAGAAGTAGAAGTGTCAAAAGCGCTGGGTGGAGGTGAAAAAGAACACTGATGCGGATATACAGACCCTCGAAGTCCCCACTAAAGCACGAGACAAGAAATAGGCTTCTGTTCCAAAGACGACTCTAGATCCAGGAAAGGCAGCTGAGCATAGTGCTACAACACTCTCTGGTAACATGAGATTGTAACCTTGAGAAATTTGCTCATACAAGGAGGAGTCGACACGTGTCCATTTTTCTTTAAAGAAAAGAAAAAGGAAAGAAGAGAGAAGTTTTCGAGTTAATAGCTTTTGGCCTAGGGCTTGCCACTTCTCCGGCGCCATCAACCCCCAGCAAATTTCATCTTCAGAAAATCAGCTACAATGGTCCGAAAAAGGGGTGGCACGACGAACAGTCGTAGGGAAGGCACCAAAAAGCAAAAGAGTAGTGAAGTTCCTCTGAGCGAACCCCTAGCAACCAAGAGGTGCTTCGCCCTGCAAATCAGAGAACCAGAGGAGGTCCCTCGGCTGACTTGGACCCCAACATCTGGTCAGTATGAGGCAGGTCCTTCAGCTACAATAAGGGTGGACAATGTGTCTATAGAGGCTGGTGAGGCACTCATGACCACCAACAAGAGTCACATCCCGACTGCTTAAGAGAATGCTTCAGCATCAGCTAGTTCTAGCTCAGACTCTGACTATGAAGAACTTTCTCACGAGGTCAGAACCAAGAAAGCCTTGGACAGACAGGAGGCTGTGGTACCCACTTCTCCATATGAAGGTGAGCCATCAGCAGCAGTCAGCAGCGAAGAAGAGATAGTTGAGGAGGAGGAACAAGCTCCCTCTAGAAAACAAGTGAGCAAAGGGAGGGAAGCTGATGACTTCAGGGTTGCACCGCCCCCCCGACCAAAGCCATCCACAGCCAACTCTACACCTTCTCCATGATCAAGTTCAGCAATGTCAGGGTTTAACTATCAGTGGATATGGTTCAGAAATAAAAGTGTTGCTGGAACATGGGAAGTCATTAATCGCAGAACGATAGTCCCTGAGAAGTTGCTTGAAGTTAGGAGGTTCCGAGTCCCCGCGGTGATTACCTTGCTGAGAGAGTTAAACATAGTGAACTCCTTAACTGCTACCAAGAGCTATAACTTACATTTGGTAAAGGAGTTCCTTGCCAATATTCTTGGATATTTTGGAAAGGTAAGTAGTTTAATGTACGGGGTTAGCTTGGTGAGAAGGTTGAGGGTAGATATCACACCAACTGTGATCAACAAGTTTTTGGGGATCGACGAGATTACCAGCCTACCAGCAAAGGTGAACTCAGATACATTGGTTGTTCGGTCTTGCACAATTTGGGAGCTGCTAATTTGACGACAAAATACTCCATTCATTACTCCTTTGCGATCAGGAATTGGATGCCCAACTCTCACAGGGGAAAGGTGAGCAAAGCAATGGGACAACTGCTATACAGCATTGAGCAAAAGAAAGAAGTCAACTAGGGCCAGATTATCTTCCACCAAATCATTGCCCATGCCGACAAACCAAAATCAAATCTGATCATTGTTTTTCTGTCCCTAATTTATGAGATCATCATAAATCAGCACAAGGAGCTACAAATTATTTCTGAAGGATTATCTGAGGCCCCCCAGTTGTTCCTGCTAGACCTAGACCACAAAGTATTTAAAGGAAGACATATTGTGGATGTGAAAGAAGGTGAACCAGCCTTGGTGCCAGCAGCAGCAGATCCAGAGGATGTTGGACCACTTTGAGGCACATGCTCAGGCCGTGGATGATGCTCTACGAAAAAGAATGATCAGCCACCTCAAATCAGAGCGCACATACTTGACAACAAAGGCCAAGAAGAATTCTATGCAGAGAACGAAGTTCAATAGCCTCCTCCGTGACCTAGAGTATCTAGAAGCCAGCAGCTCTGTCACAGCTCCATCACATGATTGATAGAAGCCCTCGGCATTTGTGCCAAAAAAGGGGGTGATGAGCGGACAAATAACCTTATATTTATATGTATTTTCCCTTTACTTCTTGTTTGTTCCATTATTTTGTAAAGTTGTTTCATGCTTTCTTCGTCCATTTCAGGTTTAAAATGCATATTACACGATATGAAGTGGCTAGAAGAAAATCCGAGTGAATTCTTGATCAGCTTGATATGAAGTGTGGTGCCCGGATCAGATTGACTCGATAAGGATCTTGACCAAATCAATCGAAGGGCTTGACCGGATCAAAGTGATACGGCCAAGGAGAAGTGATTTACCTCAGCACTGAGATTTTGATTCAGCCACTCTGGCCGAATCAAACTACTAAAGCTTGCCCGAATCAAAAGTGATTCGGGCACTGCGCGTGAATTGGTAATTTCGAAGAGAGTATAAATAGAAAGAGATGAAAAATTAGAAGGGGCTTCTTTTAGGAAAAAAAAAATATCTAGACGATTTCTCTTGAAGAGCTTAAAGAATTGTCAAGGATTGGGAGAAGACATCAACAATTGGAGATTCTACATCATCCCTCTACTCAACCCCTACTTCTCTGCATCCAATTGGTGAACATATTTCCTTTAAAATCATGTCTTGTATTGAACTTACACTGAGTGAGTAGTCTTTTGGTAGTAGGGATCCTTATGGATCCCTTAGGTTAGATTGTAATGCAAAACATGTTTCTTTATCAATATGAGTGAAGTTTGATGGAAAAATTTCCATGCTTTCTCTTCATGTGAAATGTACGCACACCAAGTGTTTGACGAAACGCATGAATGAGTATGAGTTGATAAAACACCTAGGGATGGAATGAGAATTGAACCTAGGTTGTTTAGAAGATCAAGCATGTTTATTTTAGATAGCGTGTGTGCGCAAGAGTGACATTCACAATCTATTAGGCTAAGTATAGAGCAGACTTTAGTTAACTATCAATAGACCGAGAGGTTGAGATTATGAGACTTTTGTTCTACACGGTTCAATAGAGCGAGAGTTTGAGAATTGTGTCCCATTGGTATCATTCTCATTCTAGAGAAGGAGAGAGAGTTGAATTTAGAATGCGTGATACTTTAGCTTAGAATTATCAATCAAATTAACACATGCATATAATTCTGTTTTGTGTTGCTAATCGCAAGACCTAGGGGTCAAGTAGGATTCCGACTACGTTTTCTCTATTATTTTACTTCAAACCAAATTCAATCTTGTGTTTAGTATTTAATAGAGATACCTCACTTAGAGGAAAAATCCAAGCTTTCATTTAGTAGACTCGCATTAAGCATTACTAGCTACCTTTAGACTAATTGGCGCGCGTCGTTGTGCGCGCCAAATTGTATTTATAATTCCAAGCTCTAGCTAGTGTAGGGGCAAGCAAGGGTCGAACCCAAGAGAGCTGACTGTAAAGCGATTCCCTGTAAATACTCAACTAAAGGGGGTTTAAGTAAATGGTCACAAGAACGAATGTAAGAAAAGTGTGAATGTCAATCGAGAGAAATATTCAGCTCAGGGAATTCAATAGTGACTGTTATCATCGACTTCTAAAGATACGATTCTAATCAAATGCGTGGTCACTCCGACAAAGGTAATGAACTAAATTATCCCGACAAAGGTGATATTAAGCCTAGGTTCTACTACTTGTTTCCACGACAAAGCTTCGACAAGAGTTAATAATCAGAATTGATGAGCGAATAGTTTCACGACAAAGTATACGCTAACCGTACAATACAATTCAGGCAAATTAAGATCCAGAACTTACGAATGAATAGAAATATGCATTAAATCCAAGTCTCAAACATGAATGTCACTAATTGAAAACCCTAAACTGAAATAGAAGTTTAGCTACTCATATTCATAACTGCAAAATACATTAAACTGAAAAACCATAAAAAGTACTGTTCACGATCACTGTTCACGCCGGAAACACTGTTCACGCAAAATTCCGTCCGTTGTCTCCGTCAAGCTTCCGTCGTCCAAAACTTTTCTATGTCGTCAAAACTGCCGTCCCAAACTTCCGAAACCCTAATTGAGATCGGGCTCTAAAATTGATTTCGGGCCGCGGGCCCTGATTGCTGACGTCATCATAGGCAGACCGCGCCCCAAGAAGACATTAGGTCGCGTGCCCGATGAATACATTAAGGTCCGGCGCGCGACACTAATTTTCTCTGCCGGCGCCTAACTCACTGGAGTGTCAGGGACTCGCTTTTTTGACCCTTTAGACCTCCGAATCTCATCTGGATGTAAACAAGAGAATTGTAGCCCCTTGAGTTAGCTTTCCAACAAGTTATAACACGCCTCAATCGGATCAGAATCATGCGCTCGGCGAGCCTTCGACTACGGATAGGTCAATCTGCCCAGATTTGCTGTATATCCATCCAAATGCGCAATAAAGTTCTAAGCGGTCTTGATACACCTGCGATGCGAAATACTACCAAGAAGTAATCTTTCACACACAAAATGTAACTAAACAATGGGAATAAATAACTCGATGGATCGTATAAATACGCTCCATCACTAATCTAGGCTTTTCTCTTGGGTTCGACACGAGGTTACTCGGATTATAAATATTGTTTGCGTATTGTGATTGGACTAGTATCTTTACTATCACAATTTCGACAACGTTTAGGGGGAGAAAATGTAATAGTTAAAAACAACTGACTTGTTCATGACTTGCTTCAAAAACATTCTACTTGTGAGATTTAGTTTTGAGGAAGTTTCCTAGCATAGATAGCTAATTACTATGCCAAATAGTCATTATTGTTGCTGTAGTTTTGTCAAAATGCCAAGGTGGAGAATGTTGAGGAATGGCATCCTTGACAAAACTGCACAAGAAACTGCTAAAGCACTCCCTGAAGATTTGCAGCTGGAGCACAATCTGAAGAATGACAGACTACAACGACAAAGCACAAGAAACTGCTACAGCACTTTGTGGATCACAAAAGCTGAGGTAAACAAAACAAAACACAAATTCCAGAATCTGTTATATCAATCAATGATGATTTGAAGTTAGAGCAAAATTGCCGAGAAACTTGAAGATGCACGGGAGAGTCCAGAGAGGTACTGCTTGTGTCTCAGAGGTTCAAGGAGCTTTGTAAACGTCATCAAGTGATCAACAGACGTCATCACGTGGCGGGAAGTGTTCCATAAAGATAAGGTTTCTAAATTCTGATTTTAGGAAACCAAGTCTCAACAAACTTCGCAAGAATCCAGGAGAAGATTCAAGTGATCCTAAATGGTCCTGGGAATTCAAAGGCAACAAGGATTCCAAAGCTGGTACTTGATGAAGCTATAAAGAAGGGCAGACGCAGTTCTTTTAGGAATCGAATTGAAAAACCAAGGAATCAAAGCAACGCATACACACAACAAGAGTTAATAGCAGAAGGCTGACAGAGTTGTGTTGAGCGTAGAGGAGATCAGAACTTGCACAATTTGATCTAGTATTGATCCTCAGAACTCAACTAGAGCATCGCTTGTTGAAGGATCAATTAGTTGCTTCAGAGAACGGCTGCGGGCAGGAGGTGTCGTAGGCTGTTGGAGAGCTGGTCCCAATTACCCGATATTGACAAACGGTCATTGATCGAGGGGGAGCAAGGTCTGAATTTGAAGAACTCAGGCAGAGTCCGACCTTTTTGCAGAGTGTGCTAGAATAGTTGTCGACAGAAGTTACAACAACTCTGGTATAGAGTGTGCTGTAGCATTTCGTCTACTACACATTGTAAAAGGATAGGCTAAGCCTGAGCTGTTCTTTACTGGGAGTGTGTAGGTAGCATGAAGCGAGTCTGCGTTACCACATTGCGAGCTAGTCTGTGTGGTAAGACTGAGCTAAGATTTCAACTAGGTGAGAAGTAGGAGTTAAACTAGCGTAGGCTGAGTTTTGAGTCCTTGTACTTCAAACCATGATAGTGAAATCTTGAGGATTGTAGTATCCTCTTCAGATGTAGGCAAGTTACCGAACTGGGTAAACAATTGTTGAGTGTCTTTCAGGTTCGGCCGGATAAAGCTAATTCGGCAAAGTGATAAAAAGAGTGCTACAAGAGACGGTGTAACTCATCACCAGTAATGCGTAGCAAGTTTTAGATACCTACACGCACGGTAACTGGGTGCAGAATGTGCGGATTATAGGAAGCTAAATACAGGCACTGAAAAATATCACTTTCCCATTGCCTTTATCGATCAAATGTTAAAACGTGTAGCGGGGCATAAATACTTTTGATTTCTTGATGGGTATAGTGGTTTCTTTCAAATTCCTATCCACCCCGATGACCAAGAAAAGACCACCTCTACTTGTCCCTATGGCACATGAAATTTCACAGTGTCTTAGTTCAACAGATTTCGTGAACAAGCAGTTGCTGCAGCACACTCTTGTTCACTTAAATATTGTCACAGCAAGCAATGAACAAGGCACAGGTTTGTTCACCCAGTTCGGCCAATCTGCCTACGTCTAGGGAGGACTATTCTCCAGTCCTCAATCCACTCAACCAAAGGTTCCAAGTACACACGGTTACAACTCACGCAACCTATGCTACTCAACCTCGTGTGGACCACTCAACACAATCAGAACAAGCTCTGATTTGTGTCTGCACACCCTCTACAATATGTCAATCTAGAATAGCTACAATCCTTTCAAAGAACTCAGCCTATTCTAAATTACACTACTCAGCAGGGTTGCTGCAGCAACAGCTGTAACACACAGCTGAAGCACAATGTCCGCGTCGCTCCAAGGCCTTCTGCCGAGCCGATCAAACCTCTCCAAGAGCGCTGCACACTCTGGACAACTCCCCCTCACTCAGTGACCACCTGCCACTAGTGAGTACTGCCGCACGACACTCGACCGAGCCTTCCACCCGTCAGTTCTTCCGCGGCTGCCCTTGATCAACCAACAAGCTCCCCAGCTCTGAATTGGCTTCCAGATCAAGCGGAAATCAGACTCTGCAAGTCCTGATTCTCTTCTGCAATACTCACCACAGCTCTGCGCTCAACGCTCTGCTCTTGGGTGATGATCGAAGTAAACTCCCGTCGCACACCACAAATTGCTCTCCGTGAATTCTGTGTATGCACTCGTGTATCCCTCAGCTTTGATCAACCTCTTCAGCCCTGAACACCTTCTGCTTAAGTAGCAGCACCACTTTAAGCAATTTCCAGGTTTAGGCAATTGACCCAACAAGATCAATTATCTCCTAAAATCTAGGAGATTAGATTTGATTATTAACTCCAATGCAAATCTCCTTCTCTGACTAGTAAACCGTGCTGGAATATGCTCTTCAGCAATTTAGAAATTCTTCAGATGCTCTGCATAGGGTTTCCAGCCCTTCCGAACAAGCCCAGACAGCTGCTACTTCTTGGACAGTTGAAACAGCCTGTTGAACAAGCTCCTGCTGTAGCATCCCCTGCTGCAGCTGCTGCTAGTTCACTTCTGCTTGGCTTGCTTGTTTATTTGAGCTGTAGCAGCTCCTTGTTCACTTATGCTGGTTTTGTCAAACACTGCCATACTTGCATCATCAGCACATTTGCATACAAGAGAATGACATTTGTTTTTTGTAATGCACCTAGAACTTTTCAACATTGCATGATGTCCATTTTTGCTGAATTTTTAGAAAACCCTATGGAAGTGTTTATGGATGATTTTTCTATGCATGGTTATTCCTTTTAACGATTGTCTCAAGAAGCTGTCATGTGTGTTGGCTAGGTGCATCAAAATGGACCTAGTGCTGAATTGGGAGAAATGTCACTTTATGGTGAAAGAAGGCATTGTGTTGGGGCATCTAGTATCAAAAAGAGGGATCAAAGTCGATAAAACAAAGATCGACGTTATCGAGAAGCTGCCACCACCGAGAGACGCAAAAGGAAAAAGAAGTTTCCTCGGGCATGCTGGATTTTGCAGGAGGTTCATCAAGGACTTCTCAAAAATTGTTAAGCCTCTTACAAATCTGGTATGTAATGAGGTGGAGTTCAATTTCGATGAACCTTGCCATCAAGCGTTTCAAACGCTAAAGAAAGCTTTGGTGTCCGCGCCAATCATTCAACCGCCAAACTAGGAGCTTCCTTATGAACTGATGTATGACGCTAGCGATAGCGCTATTGGAGCGGTGTTGGGTCAAAGGATTGACAAGCGCTTGCATGTAATTTACTATGTGAGTAAGGCTCTTGACTCTAAACAAGAGAACTACTCGACCACGGAGAAGGAAATGCTTGCAATCTGAAATTTGATGCGCCCCTGAGTTATTGAGGTTGTACAAGCAGTTGCTATAGCAACCTGTTGTACAGTTTGATCTTGTACATCAAGGAAACACAATGAACAATGATCCGTTGACCCAGTTCAGGCAACTGCCTACGTCTGGGGAGGACAATGCTTCAGTCGTCAATCCACTAGTTTTTAAGTTACTACGCACAACACAGAATTAACTCAACGCCATCCTATGATACCGAACCTCAACTAGCAGCTCACTTGATCAGAACACCCTCTGACTCGAGTCGTACACACCCACAAACTCGAATTAATTCAGAATAGCTACTCCACTGATCCCACGGACTCAACCTATTCTAATTAACATAGTGTCTCTGTAGGTTGCTATAGCACACACTTGTGCAACTAGCTTGTGCAGATTCTGTCCACATCGCTCGAAAGCCTTCTGCTAAGCTGACCGAACTCTATCATGAGTGCACCTCACTCCTGGATGCTCCCCCTCACTCGACAACTCTCCTGCCGCCTACGTTGATCAGCCAAGAAGCAAGTCCTGCTCTGTGGCCTTCTTCGATCAGACTCTATAAGTCTTCCATCAGCATGTGTTCAACCACTCAGCTCTGCGCTCACGCTCTGCTCTCGGTGGTTGCTCCACTTCTTCGTACCGCGCTCTGAATTTCTCTCTGAGTAGTTTGCGATTTCTCGATCTCCGCGCCTTAAAAAGAATCTCCGAACCCACCAATAACAGGTTTTTGGAAACTCCTCTAAGATCTCAACACGATCCTATCTTCTACATTGTAGGAGATTTGATTTCCCAAACAAATCTTCAGGTTATGGCACGAAATCTTTACTGAGGATATTCTGTAAATATTTGGAAGCCTCCCATTGCACTGCTGCATCATATCTGGCTGATTCTTCTTTACGCCACAACTGCTGCTCTGCTGCTACAGCTCCTGCTATAGCAACTGCTTATACACAGAGCTTGTACACTCTGGCAGATTTTGTCAATTAAATGACATAACATTATCAATCTCCTCCTTGGCATTTTTGACAAAACCTGATGTCTACTGATCTTGTGCCAATTGCTGCTGCTTTAGCTAGAACTCCAGAAAATTTTGCCATGACCGGTTCGTAACTCCAGCGTTTGATTGGGGCACTACCAGTCTCTATCTACAGTAGCTAACCTATTCTAAGCTACTTAGATTTCTGTCTTAAAGCTAAAGGCTTTTCTACTTAAGAAGAAATATTTTTCTATTTGTAAACAACCACATTTGGTCTTAGCCACGCAGGGCACAAAAAATAGAATTTAAGAAGTAAAAACTATGTTTATCTCATTGTCTCAGCAGTGACTTCTTCTCCCCTTTTTTTTCATAAATGACAAAGGGGAACTTCAGCTAGCCTCTTCTTCCACCGGGTCCTCCCCTTCCTCTTCAGGATACTCCAGGTCACGTAGAAGGCTCCTGATATGAGCCCTTCTAGCAGTGAGCTTCTTCACTTCAGTAGACACCAGATTCGGCTTGGACTTGAGATGGCTCACAATTATGGCCTTACGTGCTGCATGTATAGTTTGATCATGGGCTGTTTCATCAACACCAGTAGCCGGAATAGGTGGCGGTTCCACCAGTAGGGGGTCCTCTTCCTGTATGTCCACCACGTGCTTTCCCTTGAAAAGTTTGTGGTCTACCACAAATACTTGCAGTTCTTCTGACATCCCTTCTACAATGGATTTCAATTCCGGATGCCGAGCAATAATCATTTCATAGATGAGGGATGGAAGCACAATGGACTGGACAGATTTTGGGCTCCCAGCATGTGCAGAGATTCGGGGAAACATCACTTCACCCATATTCACCTTCCTCCTCTTCCCAATAGCATACAACAATTTCCCAAATGTCCTGCTGACCTTTCCTCTATGTGAACTGGGATTCAGTTCCTGATGCCTAGATTGTAAAGTAGTGCATACTTTGATGATAGCTCCGAGGCAATCAGGTTTTGTGTTGCCCAAGTTCTGCATAGCCCTCATGTGAGAATGCTAGCCAGGACCTCAGAGCTGACACCAGCTGGTTCCCTTGAATCACTGTCTATCCCCAGATAATCATTTATCATATCAGGAGTGATCTCAACTAGCTTACCCCTTACCCAACTTCTTCCGTACTCATTGCTATCCTCAACATCAAACTCTTCCTCCATATTTACCATAAATTCCGTAACCAATAAGCTACTGAATCTTTTTGGGAGGATTAGGGTTTTTCATGAGGTTTAATCATGAAGGAGTTGAACGATTGCAGCTGACTTGTATCTTCCAGGAACAATTCTCTTTTCCGACACAACAGTCTTCCTTTCCACTATCCCCGATGAATCTGATGCAAGCATGCTCCTGAACAAGATGCCTCCTACAGTGACCCCCTCCTTGATCTCTGGCAGTGTGGACTTCCTCGTTGATGGTTCTCCACTGTGAGCACCTTCAATGTCAACAGAATCCTATTCTTCTTCACTACTTGAGTCTGGAATGATGATGGAGGACTTCCCTTTGTCTGATGGTGGTGGAGGAGTTGCTTCAGCAGTTTCATGTTTAGACGGCAACTCTATCCAAGACTCCTTGGAGTCTTCATCTGAGCCAGGGGTTGTGACTATAGCTCTGCTGGGCTCTTCTGCTCTTTGAGTTACTGCAGCAACCTCTAAAGCTTGTTCACCACAAGAGGAGTCTTCTTTTATTTCAGCGGCTACCTCTTCCTCAACTACTGTAGCTTCGAACACTGGTGCTCCATCTCGCACAAGCCTCCTTTTCTTGTTTGAGGGTTCACCAGATGGTGTAGGACCCTGCGTCGGTGGTTGAGGCACTAGTTCCTAGACTATCATATGAAGACATTATTTTGTAGTTTTGCGCTTCGACTCGGTCTACCTTCTACCATGAGCTTGACGGGCGGCTGCCAAGCTTTTCTTTAGGAGGGGTGCGCACCATTGTCAGTTTTGGGCTATAATCGGAGATGGCTGGAGTTCTCGAGGAATAAGTTGTCGAACGTAACTCACGGATTGTGCCCTAGAAAAAAATTAATTTACCCGCTTTTTCTTCTCAATAGCTACACGTGTCCCTTCTTTCTTTAGCAACCCAATATTCTAGTACAAGCTCCTTTTCTTTGCTAGGTTGCTATAGCAACTTGAGCTTGTATCACTTAGTGATTTGGACTATCCACTTCGTCAGGCGGTTTCTCATGAGCCCCAGATGATTATTTCCTCACCATACTTGAGTTGGTTTGCATCTCCACTACTTCTGACTATTATTTGGTTCAACCATACTTTCTTTTCTTCTGTGCCTCACAGTAGGTTTCTGGCTGATAACTCCTTCTGTCTCCAGATTCCTGACGTTATGTGCTTCAGTAGCTTTAACAAAGAAAATTGTTCCAGTGCTTTATTCACCAGTGTATCCAAGACCCGTTAATCCTCCTCCATATCTCTGATATGCAAGAGTCTCATCCTGTATATAGTTCTATGCTTCAGGCATCTTTTTTCTTTGTTGAGGAGTGCGGACATTACTCTTCTCGGCAGTGGGTTCTTCTTTCTTTTGCTGTGTGACTAGCTTAATGAGTGATGAAATTTTGTCACGCAGCTCTTCACGTTCTTCTTCTAGCCTGATCACTCTGTCAGTCAATCCTTTGTTGGTTTGTACCGATTCTTCACACTTCTGAAGGATGATTCCCAAACTTTCGACTAGGTTTTCTTCTATGACGTCCTCATCTTCACTATCTGATACTACAATCCCATAATTGAACTCTTCCTTTATTAAACCTTTAGAATCAGAATTGGATACAGTATATAAAACAATATAATTCTCCTCCTCACTCTCCTCAAAATCTTCATCACTCTACTTGACTGTCAGAGAGTTGTTGCTCTTTTCCTCAGAATTCTTCATTTGTTTGCTAGAGCAGTCAACTTCACGATGTCCATAACCTTCACAGTTCTAGCATTGGATACCCTTCTTTTTCTCTTTCTGCTCATCCTCATCATGGGCTTGTTCCTTCCCCTTTCTCTGATTTCCACCACCGCTTCTGGTTTTTCTTCGAGAATTTAAGGTCTAGCCAGATCTTGATTCCATGTTCCTCAAGAGTCTCCCAAAGTTTTTTACCAGCAGATGGTCAGTTGAAGGCTTCTTCTCTTCAGCTTCAGCTTTTAGTCTAACATTCTTGCTTTTGGCTGGTGCATCATCCTTGATCAACTTCATCTCAAGTTGTTTGAGAGATCCTATCAATTACTCCAGCCTCATATATTTGACATTTTGCGCTTCTTCAGTGGCTGTCACTTTCATATCAAATCTGGTGGGTAATGATCTGAGAACTTTCCTGATCAGCTTCTCTTCTGAAATTGGTTCTCCGAGGGCATGAGCTTCATTTGATAGATCACACAGCTTAACATTGAACTCAGTGATGGACTCCTCCTCTTTCATCTTTAAGCTCTCAAACTGAGAGGTAATAATATGCATCCTGGATGTCTTTACTCCATCAGTTCCTTCGTGGGTTGTTTAAAGAATGTCCTAGGCTCGTTTTGCAATGTCGCAGTTGGAGATCAACCTGAAATTGTTAGCATCCACAGCAGCAAAAATAGTATTTGGAGCCTTTGAGTTACCAGTTGCTTTAGCTTCCTCTTCATTAGTCCATTCCTCCTCTGATTTCTTCCTAGTGACTCCCCCGACATCAATCGGTAGAGGAGGAGACTATTCAGCCACAACCGCTCGCCAAGTCTTCTCATCAATAGCCTTGAGGAAAGCGTTCATCCTAGCCTTCCAATATTCATAGTTGCCTTCATCCAATAGTGGTGGCCCGCTTGTACTCTGACCTTCCTTCATTGTTTCTTACTCTTCTCAGCTAAGCACTCAGGATCTTCACTCTGTGTGTCAAGTTCCCGCTCTGATACCAATTAAAATTTGACGCGCCTCTGAGTTACCAAGGTTATACAAGCAGTTGCTATAGCAACCTCTTGTACAGTCTGATCTTATACCGCAAGGAAAAACGATGAACAACGATCTGTTCACCCAGTTTGGCCAATTGCCTACATCTGGGGAGGAAAATGCTCCAATTCTCATTCCGCTAGTCTCCAAGGTACTTCGTACATCACAGAATTGACTCAACACCAACCTATGCTACCCAATCTCAACTAGCAGCTCACACGATAAGAGCACCCTCTGACTCGTGTCGCACACACCCACACACTCAAATTATTTCAGAACTCCACTAATCCCACAGACTCAGCCTATTCTAATTAACGTAGTGTCTCCGTAGGTAGCTATAGCACACACTTGTGCAACTAGCTTGTGCAGATTCTTTCCACGTCGTTCCAAAGCCTTCCGCTAAGCTCACAGAACTCTATCGTGAGTGTTCCTCACTCTGGGATGCTCCCCCTCACTCAGTGACTGCCTGTCACTAGCGAGAACTGGCCTTTTGTAGATTGTCCGAGTTCCTTCACTCGACAACTCTCCTGCCGCATACCTTGATCAACCAACAAGCAAGTTTTGCTATGAATTGGACTTCTCTGATCAAGCTTTGATCAGACTCTACAAGTCTTTGATCAGCATGTGCTCAACAACTCAGTTCTGCGCTCACGCTCTACTCTCGGTGGTTGCTCCACTTCTCCGTACCACGCTCTGAATTTCGCTCTGAGTATTCTGCGATTGCTCGATCTCCTGTCTGCTCGGATACTCTCTCTGATTGATACACTGCCCCTCTTCTGTCGCGCCTTAAAAGAAACCAACCAATAATAGCTTTTTGGAAACTCCTCCAAGATCTCAACAAGATCCTATCTCCTACATTGTAGGAAATTTTATTTCCCAAACAAATCTTCAGGTTATGGCAGGGAATCTTTACTGAGTATATTCTGAGAATATTTGGAAGCCTCCCGTTGCACTGCTACATAATATCTGGGCTGATTGTCCTTTGCACCACAACTGCTACTACAGCTCCTGCTGTAGCGACCGCTTGTACACAGAGCTTGTATACTCTGGCAGATTTTTTTCAATTGAATACCATAACATTAACACAATCAATTACGCCTTTGAGAAATTCAGGCAATACTTGATCGGGTCCAAAACAATTGTCTATGAGGACCATGCAGCGATCAAGTATCTCATTGCAAAAAAGGTGGCGAAGCCTGGACTCATCCGCTGGATACTCCTTTTGCAAGAGTTCGGTGTGGAGATTAAAGACAGAGAAAGGAGTGGAAAATGTGGTCGCGGATCATCTATCGAGGCTTGAGCAAATCAGGGGGGATGGTGCAAAGAATGTGCCAATAGAAGACTCTTTTATTGGTGAATATTTGCTGAGCGTTGACAACGCAAGGTCCCTGGTATGCTGATTTTGTGAACTTTCTTGCATGTGGAATTTTACCGGAAGGGGGAGATTACGATCAGAGGAAGAAGTTTCTCCATGATGCAAACCGATACTATTGGGATGAGCCATTTCTCTATAGGCTATGAGTTGATGGGTTGTATGGATCATGCATTGCTCTTATCATATGCGTTGATTGGGTTGTATCGGTCATTTCTCTAAGAAAGTCCATTCAACTCTATCATATGCTTTGCTTTTATCATCCTTTAGAGATGTATATCCAGATTTTTTGTTTTTCAAGCTTCTTATATAATGACTTATCTCATGAGCCACAAGAATATTATCTGAAATAATTTTCCCTTTGATGAAAGCACTTTAATTATCAGAAATTACCTAATTTAAGCAACTTGTAATCCGAACATTATAGCTTTTTTATAACTTTCATCATCGAACATAGGCTAATTGGTCTGAAATCCTCTATTCATGCTGCCCCTTTTATCTTTGGTGTTAAAACATTAAGTGTTTTGTTGTATGCTTCATCCAGCTCTCCACCGTTAAGAAACTTTAGAGCTTCTTTCACTTCATCAGTCTTGATCATCTTCTTCACCGTTGAGTCGTTGAAAGAATAGGTTTGAGAAGCCATCAGATCCTGGAGCCTTATGTGGATTCATTTGAAATAGTGCCCTGTGAATGTCATCGTCTGTATAATTAGCTACAAGCATTCTATTTATGTAATTAGAAAGTATACTCTACACATCTCTCATGGCATCTCCCAGTTAATTGTAGACGAGTTCAAAGAGGAATGAAAATATTTTCAAAATAATTAGAAGTTATTCTCATCATACCTTCATTATTAGTTGATACCACTCTTTCAACGTCAATCAACTCTTATATTTTATTTACTCTTCTTTTCATCAAAGCTCTAGCATTAAAGAAGTTTGTATTGATATCTCCCTCACAGAGTCAATCAGTTCTCGGCCATTGCTTCTTCTCATCTTTGTTAAGAGCATCTGCACCCGTTGCTCCTCGAGAAAGTTCTCTAGGAGCAATTTCTGTTACTATTCATCAAATATTAATAACATTCTGCATAATTTATGCACCCATGAGATCCGTGAGAAATTTCTCTTACTATTCACGAAATAAAATAAAATTTTTGAAAACATTTAAGTTTTTTTGGAATGTTAGTGAATTATTGATCTAGATTGCGATAAGATTTTTGGCCAATTGTAATAAAACAAGTTTGAAAATATTTGAAAAGTTTCAGAGCATAATCTAATCGTCGGGACGATAATGACCGTAATTTGAAAAGTACTCGTAATGGTGGTTCCTTTTTTTATTGTTATCTTTATCTTCCTCTTCCTCGTACTGTTGAAGAATTGCAGCCTTCCTTTTTGAAAAGTATCTCTTGGACTTTGGGGTTAGTAACCCCGTTCATTTGTATAATCATTGTGTCTTCCGCCATTTTTCTTACATTCGCGTTGTATTCTTGCATTTTGTGGGTATGCTTCATTTGCTTTTGAGCAAGCTCGATTTGCTTTTGTTGGATAGCCAACTGTTTTTTTTTTTTGGTTGTCCGCAATGGTTTGCAAAGCATCATTGTAGTTACTAGTTAAACTTGCAGTCTTTTTACCCTTTCTTCTTGCTTCTTTAGTCACTTTTACTCCCTGCGGTCTTATCGGACTAGATGAATTTCTAGGATTGCTTTCGGGGGTAGAAAATTCTGAATCTTCAAAGGTAGGATTCATATTTATTTTACTTGCATGCACTTCTTCAGTGGAAGGACTACCTTCATATGCATAATGTGGTGGAGGAATGGGTGGGTAGGGGCAAATGTTTGGTGCGTCTTAACTTGTTCCCAACATTCAATGTGTATGAATGTTTTCTTTCAGTCCGCAACGTACGCAGTTTGAGCTTTGCGAATCTATATATTAAAAATATATGTTATAGATGATGAAGCTTTAAACAACTACACAAATATTTTATTAAAAAACAACCTCATCTTGTAAATTACAGCCGGATTCCGGATTCTTCTTGCGTGGGAAATACATGCAGCCCAAAAAATCAAATTGGGCTTCAACTTTCATCATCGAGAACTAAGCACCGACTGAGATCTTGGTTTGATGGACATAAGTACTTCATTCTCACCCAACGTCCAATTTGTAAAAAAATTGACTTGAATTGTTTCCCATAATCTATCTTTTCTTTGTTTGTTTCCCGAAATTAGATCGATGGATTGCCTACATTAAGATATGCACAGTTGCACGTCTTCGGACATACACCAATGAATTGCGGCACTCAATGTTGAAAAAAAAAATCCAACTTTGAGTGATAATATGAGAGAGAAGAAAAAATATATTGTTCTGAAATTTTGGTGTACATTGAGATCGATATGAGAGTCCGATTTATAGGAAAATGATTGAAGTTCACAAATATATTTTTTTGTCATTTTTTAAATTTTGTCGGAATTTTTTTAAAATATTTCCGTTGGTAATAATTCTGCTCTGTTAGATCTATTCCAGATCTAATCTAATGGACCAGAATTACTGCCATTGTAAAAATCGGCCCGTTGCAAAATATCAGCCCTTTGGACTGTTCTCTCCATGCATTGCCGTGTCTCTCCACGCGTTGCACGCTCCTTCTCCTGCCCAAATCTGACGAGCCGATCAACTTCTCTCTCGCTTCCTCGAGGAGCATTCTTTTGAGGACGTTCTTCCTCCCCATGCATTTCGTCTCACCGAGCAATCGTCGCTACACATAAATTAGAACAATTACATACTAATTACTAATGGAGAACTCCACCGCTGCATATGCTTTACAAGTTTTCTAGGCCTAAAGATCATTCTTCAAAGCTGTAACTCTTTTTTGTACATTTCAAAATACATCTTTAACTTAATCCGTCGTGTCATGCTATAACTTAATTTTTTTTTCATTTTCTCAGCAAACGATCTTCCATTTCTCTCAATTTCATTCCAAGTTTGACCAACATAATTAACAAGATTCGCATAGGTTCGAAATGAAAGGATCTGCTTCTTGGCTAAAATAGATTTTTGGTTGAATTTGACTAGAAATGGATAGTGATCCGACGTGTATGCCATTAAATGGTTTACCAGATCATATGGATTTCCATTCTGAGTTGGCAACCGCTCTGTCTAATCTTTCTCTAAATTCGTCCGCCTCTTTTCCCATGTTCGTGAATGTATATTTGTAGCCAAAATCCCACATTTGTCTAGTACTTCACGAAAGTTTTTCATATGTCTGTCTTTCCTATTTCCGTGACTCGAAACTTCCTCACTCTATCAATACAACTTCATTAAATTCACCCATTGCCACCCATGGTGATGAGGTCGGTTTACAGAGAAACAGTGTAGAATAGAGGAAGAATGAAAGAAGAAGAAGATGAGAGTAAATTGCTTTTTTTCTATTTTTCATTGATAGTGTTGTAGCTCTATTTATATTCTATTACACTCACTCCATCCACACATACATTCAGTTACGCCTCGAAAGTCTCCCTTTACCTCACGCCTAACATGCCCCCTTGCATAACGAACTCACGCCCTCCGTACCTGGTGGATGAAATTTTCACTCTTGTGCCACGTCTCACTCCTGTCTCCACCTTGTAGTTCTGGTGCTGCTCACAGAACTTGTCCCAGCTGTTGTTGTGACAACTGCTGAGGAAACGCATTAGAAATAGTACGATTTGTTTCGAGTGGAAAGTAAATACTGTATCGTAAAGACAAGAAGCAGGGATTTGGTAACCCACTTTAGAACAATGTGTCCGTACTGTGGGGGGTTCTCCTAACCCCGACAAGCAACAAATCCACTATTTTACAATCGGAACAAGAAGTACAAACTTGCAAGACTCCCTCTTCAAGTCCTTCTACCACTGACTCATCTAGATGCGCACTGAGCTCCCCTCAGTGTAGAGATCCATCCCTAGGGCTTGTCAGAGCAGCTTCGTTCTCCAGAACAGCTTCTTGTCCACTCAATGTCCTCCCGGATGTCTGGACATGTCTGTTCTGCAATAGGAGTTGTTAAACGTGTTGCTCCAGCAAATACTTCTGGTCCTCGTGCTTGAGTGATAACTTAGCTCCAATCTCCGATGATGTGCACTCAATCACTTGACTCGTCCTCTCTGATATATTACTATAATGCTAGAGAGCTGCTTCAATGTATTTCTTGATAATTCACTTCGACTCCAATCTGCATCTTTTAAAGCTCCCGATAATCTTCTAAAAGATCTTATCCAAATATTTAATCAGAATATTGATCTTATTTTGTTGCCAAGCTAGGTGATTGCGAATCGGGGATCTCGTCGAAGATACTCTGTGTATCTGATACTCCGGAGATCTCAGATTCCTTGATCTTCGAGATCTGCAGAAGAATCTTAGAATCTGCCGATATCCTTCTCTAGACGATAGCCAGCTCGACTTCAGTATTTGCTACAACATCTTGTTTTGCAATACCTGACTTCAGTGATGTACTTGTTCTTTGGCTATTCTACACATACTTTCTAGCTTACTTGAACAACTCTTTGCACAAAAACATGTCATACATATTATGAGACTAACAATCTCCCCCTTGGCAGTTTTTGGCAAGATACATCACTCTTATGCTTTCATAGTTGTTCAAGTTAAGATGAAAAGAAAATGAACTACTACTCCCCCATAATCCCAAAATATTCTCCCCCTAAATTGCCATAAACTCGGTAAGGGAATGCAAATATTTTAATAGAAAGCAAAAAAAGTTCAACAAGGTCTTCAAAGGATGAGAGTTTAGATGTTACCAGCGTCATCTTCTTCCGGAGCCAGCTATTGATGATAACAGAGGTCAATGAGCATTTGGACAATTTTCCTTATGCGGCGATTCTGGCTTTCCACAGACTCAGTCAGTGCCATTCTCTCCGCTTCCAGAAGATCAATCATTCGTCCAACCATTCTTTTCCCAATAGTAGCAAATGACGAGCTGCCCTCCTCAGCAAGAGCTCCAACAGGTACTCGAGTTTGATGTTCAAAGGTTGGCAAAGGGATATCCAGAACACGCTTTCCCTTAAAAAGCTTATGGTTGCTTACTAGTGCTTCTAGACTGTTGGAAAGCTTGGGTCCGCCTTTCTTTAATTCTGGACATTGATCAATAGCAAGTTCATAGATTAATTAGGAGAACCCAATATTTAGATTTACCCCTTGATAGAGCCTATTTATACGCATTATTTAGATCCTAACCCTATGCTTGTTTGCATTATTTTGTGTACAAGATTACTGGTTTCCAGTGTTTTTGTATTGCAGGGCAAAACAAGGGCCTAAGTTGGATACGCGCTAACAGGCAGCGTTTAGGACGCGCATCACAAGCCTGCGGAGCTAGCGGCGCAAACAGAAGAATTGGCAGAGTCGATGATAAGGAATACACTCATAGAGGATTGTCTGCGCCGATACTTCTCATAGTCAAAGTACTTAGTCTCTACTGCTTGCGCACGTCTAGTGCAATTCCTGCGTTTACTACTGTTTACTCACGCATTGCGCAAACCCAATCACTCACACCCCCCAATTTTCGTAAGTGTAGGTCACTGGCTAAAACTGAACTGCTTGCTCCCTGTGGAGATCGACCCTGACTTAACCGCTGTACTAGTGGAAGAGGAAGGATTAATTTGACGCGTACAACGACGCGTGATCAAATTTTGGCGCCGTTGCTGGGGAGCAACACAACTAAGTTTTAGCTAGTTTACGTTTTTCCTTTTTAGTAACTAGCTATTTTCAGTTTGTTTTGTTTTTTTTTTGTTGTTGTTTCTGACAGCGCGCAATCACCATTAGCCTGCGCAACCTTGAAACCAGATTCTAGTTGCGCACTGACAGACGCAACATCTTAGTTATCTTTTAATTTCGTTTTCTTTGAGATTTAGAACAGGTCATGGAGGATAACAGTGTCGTTGGAGACAACTTAGGGGACACAACCCCGGAAGAAGCAAGAGCACATAACCGCGCAGCCCTGTTCAGAGAGGAAGTGCAGCGTGAGGTTGAAGCGCGGATGGCCGCTCAATTGTATAATGCGCCACCCGCGCGACAAGCTGCGCGACGCAGAACAGTGCGCGAGATGTCAGCCCCAATCACAGTTAACTAGCCATGGTGCATCGTGCTTCCGCCAGACGGTCATGTGATGGAGCGTATTTATATGCTCCATTGAGTTATTTATTCCCATAGTTTTATTACATTTTGCGTGAATCGATTACTCTTTTGTAGTGTTTTCGTATCGCAGGAATGTTCAAGATCGCATTGGAATTTATCGCAAATTCGAAGCATTCATCCAAGATCAAGAAGTCAACAGCGGTCAAAGTCAACTCTGCTGGTTCAATTACTGGTTCAATGTGGTTCAATCAAGATGGTTCAATCCAAAAAACCCTAAACCTAAGACATGGACAAATTAGGAAAAGTTTTATCTCTCTTCAGCTGGACATTTCTGGATGGCACTGTTCACGGACGGCACTGTTCACGGCAGTGGAGGAGCTCTAGAGCGAAGCTGCTGGAAAGTCGCCGAAAACACTATTCACGCCGGTCACTGTTCACTGTTCACTATTCACTATTCACTGTTACTATTCACGCCGGAACACTGTTCACGGCCGGACTTGTTTTGAGCTCAGTTTGTGTATTGTAGTGTGATGAACCTGGTTTCTATTGTATTCATGGATATTATGAGTAGCTCAATCCTATATTTCAGTTTGGGGATTTATAATGCAACAATGGTTTGAGATCAATGAATGAATGTTTGAGCTAGTGATTTTATTGCCCTTGTATGTATGAATGAAACGAATGCTTTGATTGACAATTTAGTGCAGCTTAGCGGTGAGCTAGATTGATATCAATTGTGTTACACTTGACTTGATTGCATTGTTGGGAAAAACCTAGCGGTAGAACCGATTTTGTGGTATAAGTCGAGTAACTATTGCACTTGTTCGAAGGCCTAGCGGTTAAGAATAGGTAGAATTTGATTGTCGACATATCTTTAGCGGGAATGTTGGACTAAGGCAGAATTCACTAGCTTACTCATGTATTCGATCGGTGATAACTAGTTGCATTGTATTCCCCGAACTGATTTTCTTTGAATTGATATCCTCAGTTGTGTTCTTTTTTCTGTGACTTCCACTTGAACTCCGACTCATTTGCTCTCTTTGGGTTCGACCCTGCTTACCGCTTGCTAGTGTGTTTACAGGAGTTACAAATACAAATTTGAGGCGCACGACGACGCGCTGTCATCATGTTGAACTAAGGAGCTCGCTCATTCATCACATGCCCAAGTTCCACGGAATGAACAACGAAAATCCAGTCAAGCATGTGCGAGAGTTCCTAGTCATTTGCGAGAACATGAAGACCGAAGGAGAGAGCGATGAGGCGCTGAAGATGAAGGCATTCCCATTTTCACTGTGTGATACAGCCAGACATTGGTTGATGAACTTACCCGCAGGATCAATTCACACATGGGAGCAGCTGCAGAAGAAGTTCCTGGAAAATTCTTTCCCGCAGCAAAGATCGCGCTACTCAGGAGAGAACTGGCCGCACCTAGGCAGAGCGCAGGAGAGTCGCTGTCAGAGTATTACGAGCGTTTCAGGGAGCTAGAGGCCAACTGCTACAATCATGGCCTGCCCCAGAATGTGCTGATAGAGAATTTCCTGAATGGACTGCTGAGGTTATTGAACGCATGCGCAGGAGGCGACATTTGCAACATGTACCCAGAGGACGCGTGGAAGCTGATAGAAGACTCTGCTGGGCAGGTAAGACATCAGCTAACACTTGAAAATAGTCGTGCTCGTTCTGTGCATCAGGTAGAAACAAGCGCTGAGATCAAGGAAATGAAGGCCATGCTGCAGAAGTTGATGAGTGCGCAAAGCGCACAACCAGTTGCGCCAAAGGTATGTGAATTCTGCAATTCCACCGAACACAAAACCGATGCATGTCCCACACTTTTCGAGGAATCAGGAGATGTCAATGCTCTTGGAGGATTGGTAACAGAGGGCCACAGAGGCAGAATCAGCCGCGCTTTGGACTAGCCGCAAATGGATTCAGATGGAAGGAGGAAAACAATTTCCAGAGGCAGTCCACGGATCAGCGCGCGCCACAGCAGACGCAACAAGCTGCGCCCTACAATCCACCGCATCGCCGCACTGACGCACCAGTGCATAACAACCAGCAACCGAGGCGATCTTTGGAAGATATCGTGGGGCAGCTAGCAGACACAATGCGCAAAAATGACGAGAAGTATGACAAGAGGTTCGAGTCCATTGAAAAGCAGCTATCACAGATTGCTACCACGGTGTATGAGCTAAAGAAGAGCGATGGCAACCTGCCTTCGCAAGTGATTCAGAACCCCAAAGGAGGAGTCAATGCAGTGACACTGAGGACTGGGCGCACCATAGGAATAGAGCAGACCACGAAGGCGCCCGCGCAACCAGCAGAACAGAATGCGCAACCAGAGCAAGACGCGCAACCAGAAGTGCCAGCCACAAGCCAGCAGAGCGAAGCGCCAGGTATAACACAATTAAAAGACAAGGGCACGAATCGTACTAACATACCTGCACCTTTCCCTGTACAGGCACCCTTGGCTAGGCAGGAAGCGCTGGACAAGCGCTGTACAGGCAGTAAGGTGGAAATAAACATTCCCCTTATTGAAGCAGTTCGGCAGATCCCTAGGTATGCCAAGTTCTTAAAGGAGCTATGCACAAACAAGCGAAAGAAAGGCGAGTGCGCACAAGTAATGCTAAATGCGCAGGCCTCAGCCATCGTGCAACATAAGGTACCACCTAAGTGCCGAGATCCAGGTACGTTCACTATCCCATGCACTTTAGGTAAGACCACAGTGAGCAATTGCATGATTGATTTAGGCGCATCCATAAATTTGTTACCCTATTCCCTATATGCGACATTGCGCCTTGGACCACTAAAGCCTGCAGGTCTCACCATTCAGCTAGCAGATCGGTCGTGCAAACAACCTGCGGGCATGATAGAGGATGTTCTTGTGCGAGTAGGAGAGCTGGTGTTCCCAGCAGATTTCTATGTGCTAGAAATGGAGGGTGAATTGAGCACCAGTAGTGCGCAGATCTTACTGGGCAGACCTTTTTTGATGACCGCGTGCACAAAGATAGACGTGTGGAAGGGCACACTCTCTATGGAAGTTGATGGCGAAGAAATCCATTTCAACATATTCAAGGGGATGCAGCATCCTCATGAAGACGCCACAGTGCACGCAATGGACAGCATTGATGATTTAGTCACAGATGCACAATGTGCAAGCGCAACGGTAGGACCAGAGCCACTGGCACAGGCAGAGTTGGAGGAGCAAGAAGCCGAGCTGAGCAGTGCTGAACCAGAATCCAAACAGGTACACGATATAGTTCATATTTGCACTGCTAATAAAATCTTGCCCTCTATTGAACAGGCACCCAAGATCGAGCTGAAGCAACTTCCAGAGCACCTCAAATACATTTTCTTAGGAAGTGAGGACACCCTGCCAGTGATCATAAAGAAAGGATTAGAAGAGGAGCAGGAGGCGCGATTACAGCAGGTGCTGCGCAAGAACCAGCGCGCTATAGGATGGACACTTGCTGATCTGCGCGGAGTGAGCCCCGACGTATGCATGCACAGGATTCTGTTGGAAGATGGTGCCAAACCATCCAGGGAGGCTCAGCGCAGATTGAACCCGAATATGATGCAGGTGGTGGAGAAGGAGATCCTGAAGTTGCTTGACGCAGGAGTCATTTACCCTATTTCGGACAGCAAGTGGGTCAGTCCAGTGCACGTTGTGCCGAAGAAAGGCGGAATCACAGTAGAGGAGAATGCGCATGGCGAGCTAGTTCCCAAGCGCATGCAAACTGGATGGCGCATGAGCATTGCGCCAGAGCCGCCTCCAGATGCACCAGAGGGAGAACTGGAAACTATTGCTCATCTTTTTTCTCCCTCTTTACCTAACCTCGTTACTTATGATTTATCACATACTGTTACCCATGCTGACCACCCTTTTGATCCTTTGCGCAGGATCAAAGAGCACGCAACACATGCACAAGCACGGGGCCACTCAGGAGCAAGAGTGGGGGAGGTCGCTGGCACACTTTCACGCAAGTAACGAGGTACAGTCGAGCCAACGACGTTAAACAAAGGCACTTTTCGGGAGGTAACCCGACACATTTTTACTTTTACACGTTTTTCTATTTGTTTTCTTTTTATGTTCTTTATTTTGCTTGCATGCATGTGCGCGTTCTCCGTGCGCTTGAGCTTGAGTCGTGGGGACACGTCTCTGTTTAAGTGTGGGGGGGAGCGTTACCTTTACATTTCACATTTTTTTTAGTTTATAGCTTAGTTTAGTTGAAGAAAACAGTAGCAGTAGTGCGCTTAAGTGCGGGTTGCTGATGGAGCGTATTTATACGCTCCATTGAGTTATTTATTCCCATTATTTTCTTACATTTTGCGTGAATCGATTACTCTTTTGTAGTGTTTTCGTATCGCAGGAATGTTCAAGATCGCATTGGAATTTATCACAAATTCGAAGCATTCATCCAAGATCAAGAAGTCAACAGCGGTCAAAGTCATCTGCTGGTTCAATTACTGGTTCAATGTGGTTCAATGAAGATGGTTCAACCAGAAAAACCCTAAACCTAAAACATGGACTAATTGGGAAAAGTTTCATCTCTCTTCAACACTCCATTTCTGGACTACTATTCACGGGAGCTACTGTTCACGGCGTGGAGGAGCTCTAAAGAGAAGCTGCTGGAAAAGTCGCCGGAGTACTATTCACGCCGGTTACTGTTCACATTTTACTATTCACTATTCACTGTTCACATTCACTGTTACTATTCACGGCCGCCGGAACACTGTTCACGGCCGGACTTGTTTGAGCTCAGTTTGTGTATTGTAGCGTGATGAACCTAGTTTCTATAGTATTCATGGATATTATGAGTAGCTAAATCAATATTTCAGTTTGGGGATTTATAGTGCAACAATGGTTGGAGGTCAATGAGTACATGATTTGAGTTATGGAATGCTGCCTTTGTATGAATGAAATCGAATGCTTTGATTGACAATTTAGTGCAGCTTAGCGGTGAGCTAGATTGATATCAATTGCGTTACACTTGACTTGATTGCATTGTTGGGGAAAACCTAGCGGTAGAACCAATTTGTAGTATTAGTCGAGTAAGTATTGAACTTGTTCGAAGGCCTAGCGGTTAAGAATAGGTAGAATTGATTGTCGACATATCTTTAGCGGGAATGTTGAACTAAGGCAGAATTCACTAGCTTACTCATGTATTCGATCGGTGATAACTAGTTGCATTGTATTCCCCGAACTGATTTTCTTTGAATTGATTTCCTCTCTTTGATTTTCTGTGACTCTCATTGAACTCCGACTCATTTGCTCTCTTTGGGTTCGACCCTGCTTACCGCTTACTAGTGTGTTACAGGAGTTATAAATTCTAATTTGAGGCGCACGACGACGCGCTGTCAAATTTTGGCGCCGTTGCCGGGGAGAGCAACATTCAGTCTAGAGTTCTAAACTTTGTTTTTCTTGTTTTTATTGTTTTACTGTGTTTAGCTTGCTTGTTGTGCAGATTGGAAGAGAAAAAGAAAGAGTTTTAGCCAGCGGTGAATAGTGCTGCCGAGAAGGGTATGAATAGTGTCACCGGAGTCCGATTGAAGATCAGGACACCTTTCTTTGAGCGGAACGGGCTCCCGATCAGGACTCACCTTCCCTAGCGTGAGCTGTGTGCTTTTTTAGCCATCCGAGTTCGTTTACATTTTCTTTTTGAATTGTTTAGTTATTTAAATTCTGCATTTTGTGCTTTTGAGTTGTTTGGTAGTCTACCTTTGTATTTCACTTGGCTTTCCAGTATGTCTCATGCAGGAAGTGTCCATGGTGATCATGAACCTGATCAAAACAACAACAACAATCCAATTGCTCCCCCTTTTTATGATGAGCCGGAGAGAGTCTTTAATCAAAGGCAAAGGGCAGCTCGTTACAATAGAGAAGAGAGGAGGGAAGACCAAGATGATTATGCATATCCACCCCCTCCTCAACAACAATATGCAGTTCCCCCTCAACAACAGCAACATTATCCACCTCAACCTCAACAATATGCACGTGGAAGGATGAGACCACCTACACTTAGAGAGCTTTCAGCCCCAACATTCAACAATGAACCATGGTGTATTAACACTGATCAAGATGAAGATGACTTTGAAGTGAAGACGGCAGTGGTCCATCATCTCCCAAAATTTGGAGGGCTGCCAGGAGAAGTAGCATCAAGGCATCTACAAGAATTCAACGGGATATGTCGGACTCTCAAACCATATGCTGCCCCAGAAGAGAGGTTCAAGTTAAAAGTGTTTCCCTTCAGTTTAACTGACCTTGCAAAAACTTGGTTTTTATCTTTGCCTTCAGGAAGCATTAGAACTTGGGAGCAAATGCAAAGGAAGTTTCTCGATAAATACTATCCACCTGCTAGAGCTGCCCAAGTAAGAAGAGAGCTTTCCAACATTAAACAAGGCCCAAGTGAGTCAATGTATGATTATTTGGGGAGATTCAATGCCTTAGAACAAAGCTGTTGTAATTTGAGTATGAGAGAAGAAATGCTTGTGGAGTACTTATTGGATGGATTGAGACCATTGGAGAGGATGCTCTTGGATGCAGCAGCCGGGGGCACGGTTTTGAATCTAACACCTGCCGAGGTGCGAGAGCTTATCAATGAGAATGCCGAGAGTGCCAGATTTAGAGATGACACCGGTAGAAGAGATGATACAAGCCGAACAAGGAATGTCTCCCAAATGGATTCCAATTCAAATCAAATGGCAACTGAAATCAAGGAGCTTAAGCAAATGGTGCAGAAGCTTATGGTTGACCAAGTCAGTGAAGTTAAAGCGTGAGGACTTTGTGGAGCTGCGAGCCACAAGACAGATGAATGTCCTAGCCTACATGAGGAAGAGGCTGCTGATGTCAATGCTATGGGAGGATTCCAGCAATTCAACAATAGGCAAGCACCAAGGCAATTTGGATTAGCAGCCAATGGTTTCAGTTGGAGAAATGAAGGAGGATTCAATCAAGGACAAAATCAGAATCAGAACCAAGGACAAGGACAAGCCTACCGCCCACCATTTCACCAACAAGAGAGATACAATGGAAGTGGAAATGGGAATTCTTATGGGCAACAACAAAGGCGCAACTACAACCAAGCTGGCCCGAGCAATGTCAATCAAGGGAAGTCATTAGAGGAAGTTGTTAAAGAGATGGCGATGACTATGCAAAATAATCAAGCCAAGACCGATAGCACCATAGCTGAGTTATCTAAGCAAATGTCCCAATTGGCGGCTACCGTTTCCGAATTGAAGAATGACAAGGACAAAGGAAAGCTTCCATCACAAACAATTCCCAATCCAAGAGGAAATGTTTGTTCGGTGACTCTGATAAGTGGGAAGCAAATTGCAGAAGAAGCGAGACGGGGAACCAAAACAGAGAGTAGCGCGCCCCAGGAGAACATTAGCTCGGCGCGCAGACCCTTAATGTCTTCATCTGGAGCGCGAATAATGTCTTCATCTGGAGCGCGACATTCTGCCTCAAATTCTGAATTTCGCCAAACTGACCCTCCACTTCCATTTCCTATGCAGATATCCAAAGCAAAGAAGAGCCCAGCAATGGATCAAGAGCTTTTAGAGCTATTCAGCAAGATGGAAGTCACAATCCCATTTCTCGACGCAATCAAGCACATTCCGAAGTATGGCAAGTTTTTTAAAGATTTGTGCACCACTCGACAAGGAGGTCTTGAGCAAGTAAATCTCAACCCCAACATCTCGGCCATTCTTCCATCCAAGGTAGCACCGAAATGTAAGGATCCAGGTATCTTTACAATTCCGTGCATAATTAATGATGTACAAGTGGATGATTGCATGTTGGATTTGGGTGCCTCGATTAATATCTTGCCTTATTCCTTATATGAAACAATGCATGTCGGTCCTCTTAGACCCACTGATTTTACAATTCAAATGGCTAATAGATCGTGCACAAAGCCAGAGGGTCTTGTTGTTGATGTGCTAGTGCAGGTAGGAACACTTTCATTGGTTGCAGATTTTTATGTGGTCAAGATGGAGGATGAGAGAGGGTCTTCACCAATTCTACTAGGGAGACCATTTATGGCAACTACGAAGATGAAAATTGATATACATACGGGTGATCTCTCCATGGAGGTAGAAGGGGAAGTGATCAACTTTAACATTCATAAGCCTATGCAATTCCTTCCTGACTTTGCAGATACACAAGCCCTGAACAACATTGAAGATGCAACAATCATACAATGTGGGCACAACATATCGGAGCTAGACACCAAAGAGGAGCTGAACACCAAGGAGATTGCTGCTGGGCAATTAATTCATGACATCCCTAGGTATGATATCAATGACATTAAATTGTGCAATAAAACTATCCTCGCCCCATCTGTTGTGCAGCCTCCGGATATTCAATTCAAGTCTTTACCGGAGCATTTGAAGCCTACCATTCCACCAGATATTCCACTTGATGTTCCACCCGATATCCCAGCTGATGAGGAGTTTCAATTGGCCGAACCGGCATGTGCTTGAAATGGGAGGTATCGTCGAGCCCAAGACGTTAAACAAAGGCGCTTGCGGGAGGCAACCCGGAGCTTAATTTTAGAGTTTTAGTGTGAGTCTATTTAGTGTTTAAAAGAGTCATGCATGTTAGAAGTCATTAGAGTCTTAGAGTGTTTGAATAGCAATTTTTGGTGTTTTCCATCTCAGTGAGTCGCGCTCCTCCAGGCAACATTACTCCGCGCGCCGGCTTCACACTTTAGCAACTTAATGTCTTCTTGGGGCGCGTGGGCTAATGTCTTCTTGGGGCGCAATTTTCTCTGACTTTTTTTTTAGCCATGTTAGTTGTTTAATTCTTGTGTGTATCTTGCATGAGCTTCCTTTCCTTCCCTAGTTTATACCATGAGGACACGGTTTGATTCAAGTGTGGGGTGGGAAGTTAGTATGCGCGCTACGTTTATCTTGTGTGCCTTTGTTAGCTTGCATTAGTTAGTAGTAGAGCACGTTAGTTTTTTTTTTTTATGAGTTGCTGAGTTTGTGAGCATTTGCTGCCATGTTTATGAGGATTATGCTACTGAGTTGCTGCTGGATTAATGAGATGATGCATTGTGCTGTGATATAAATGCTGATTTTATGAGATGATGCCCTCTCTTTGAAGTTTTGATATGTGTGCTTTCCATGAATTCCAAAATATTGTGATGCTTGCGCTTTAATGTTATATGTTCTTTTGAGCTGAGATATTTCAGGATGTGGAGTTGATAGAAATGTCCTAGAGGGACTTGACATTCATTTGGAGGTTCAAAGGATTAGTCGCGTAGCGCACTGTATTTGTGGAGGTTGGTGCTTCGAGTTATGGGGGGTGATATTGACTCCATCATTGCAGTGTTATGCAGTGGTGGGACGGGAAAACAAACCGTCCTATCTCTAGTCCGAGTAACCGGGAATGGGTGGGTAACCCCTATCCTGCCTCGCGCTGAAAGGGCAAGGATGAGAAAGAGCGGGACGCGTTCCTTATGCTGCCATTCGAAGGCTATGATTGGAACGGTTCAAATTGGAGAGCAAAGCTCAAAAAGGACAAGAAGCAAACATTTCACATTAGAAGCTCGAAAAAGAAAAAAAATCAGATTTACAAGAAGTGAAAGAAAAGCAATCGAAAAAAGAGCAAAGTCCAAAAGCAAGAAAAAGAAAAGGTTGATCCTCTCATAACTCGGATTCATCACGTGCCAAAGAAAGCAAATTCAGTTGTATGCGCGTGGCTATGAAGTTGAACCAAAGAGTGGAGTTAGGAGTCTAAAAAGGACTAACTCCTAGTCACCCATTAATTCCCATCTCAAGCTTAAAGGTAACATGTATCATTCTAGTTCTTGTTGATCATTATTTGAGAATGATTGTGAGCATGTATTGATTGACTGATTAGGGATGACTTCTCGAGTAATTTCAAAGTTTATATCATGGCATGATAGGAATGATTTGAGTGCTTGCGTGTCTTGTAGTTGTTCGGGGACGAACAAGAATAAGTGTGGGGTAGTTTGATGGAGCGTATTTATACGCTCCATTGAGTTATTTATTCCCATTATTTTCTTACATTTTGCGTGAATCGATTACTCTTTTGTAGTGTTTTCGTATCGCAGGAATGTTCAAGATCGCATTGGAATTTATCGCAAATTCGAAGCATTCATCCAAGATCAAGAAGTCAACAGCGGTCAAAGTCATCTGCTGGTTCAATTACTGGTTCAATGTGGTTCAATGAAGATGGTTCAACCAGAAAAACCCTAAACCTAAAACATGGACTAATTGGGAAAAGTTTCATCTCTCTTCAACACTCCATTTCTGGACTACTATTCACGGGAGCTACTGTTCACGGCGTGGAGGAGCTCTAAAGAGAAGCTGCTGGAAAAGTCGCCGGAGTACTATTCACGCCGGTTACTGTTCACATTTTACTATTCACTATTCACTGTTCACATTCACTGTTACTATTCACGGCCGCCGGAACACTGTTCACGGCCGGACTTGTTTGAGCTCAGTTTGTGTATTGTAGCGTGATGAACCTAGTTTCTATAGTATTCATGGATATTATGAGTAGCTAAATCAATATTTCAGTTTGGGGATTTATAGTGCAACAATGGTTGGAGGTCAATGAGTACATGATTTGAGTTATGGAATGCTGCCTTTGTATGAATGAAATCGAATGCTTTGATTGACAATTTAGTGCAGCTTAGCGGTGAGCTAGATTGATATCAATTGCGTTACACTTGACTTGATTGCATTGTTGGGGAAAACCTAGCGGTAGAACCAATTTGTAGTATTAGTCGAGTAAGTATTGAACTTGTTCGAAGGCCTAGCGGTTAAGAATAGGTAGAATTGATTGTCGACATATCTTTAGCGGGAATGTTGAACTAAGGCAGAATTCACTAGCTTACTCATGTATTCGATCGGTGATAACTAGTTGCATTGTATTCCCCGAACTGATTTTCTTTGAATTGATTTCCTCTCTTTGATTTTCTGTGACTCTCATTGAACTCCGACTCATTTGCTCTCTTTGGGTTCGACCCTGCTTACCGCTTACTAGTGTGTTACAGGAGTTATAAATTCTAATTTGAGGCGCACGACGACGCGCTGTCAGTTGCGCACACTGTTCAGCTTGTTTTGCGCTATCCATATTGCATGCGCTGCTATCAACTGTTTTAGTATTTTTTTTCGTTTTTCTGCTCCGGTTAGTTGGGATATACAGGGGATGTGGAGTTGACAGAAACGCTCTAGAGAGGTGGTTAGTCATTCGCGCTTCGGAGGTGAGGTATATGGTCGAGAGCGCGAGTGGAGGCCTGTGCTTCGCGACCTTCGGAACAAGAGAGTGCACTCAGTCACGCAGAAGCCGAAGGCGAATACCAAAAGCGTGGCGAGGTGGGAAAACAGACCACCTTCCCTCTGGAAGTACAGCTAAGGAAGGCGGGCGCGGGTGTAAACGCGTGTGCAAACCTGCGCAGATAAACCAAGGAGGGAGAGCGGGGCGGTGTTCCATAGCTGTTATCCGGAGGTCGAGACTGGAACCATTCTGGGAAAGATAGGAACCGTAGACAAAGCTGTACAAAAGAAAAAAATACCAGCAGATGATATGCGCTACAAAAGAATCAGCATGCGCACTACCCAGTACCAGCGTGCGCAAAGTCCACAAAGAAAATCTTCGAAAGGCTTGAGTTCCCAGGAAGTGCACGGAAGAATCACGCACCGGAAGAAGCTTGCGCTGTTAACCATATACCCATCCTCGGAGTGAGAGCTGACAACCTGGAGCCTATGAAGAGCTATCTCCCAGCCATCCGAAATGATCTTCATCCTAGCTGAGAGGTAATGAATTGCGAAATCATTATATTAGAACTGTTGAAAGCAGATGCGCGCAGGTGGTAGAGCAGCGCGAGGTGATCAGTAGTGCAGATCGCGCCAGAGTGCAAGACTGTGCGCTAGACTCCAGAGAGGTAATGGTATCCATGCTTGAGTGCTTGTCCGAGGACGAACAAGGGGCAAGTGTGGGGGGTTTGATAGAGCCTATTTATACGCATTATTTAGATCCTAACCCTATGCTTATTTGCATTATTTTGTGTACAAGATTACTGGTTTCCAGTGTTTTTGTATTGCAGGGCAAAACAAGGGCCTAAGTTGGATACGCGCTAACAGGCAGCGTTTAGGACGCGCATCACAAGCCTGCGGAGCTAGCGGCGCAAACAGAAGAATTGGCAGAGTCGACCACAGTGCGCTAACCGATTGCGCTAACCAAGATGCCGTGCGCCATGCGCAGATGATGGTGTTTCCAAATCCTGACACCACCAGATTTGGAAGTTGGCAAGAATGATCCTCTGAGCAGTATATAAAGAAGAAGAAGACTAGGGTTTTATATACATCACGAGAGGATCATCACATCATAATTCAGAGAGAGAACGACAGAACTGGAAAACACACGAGCTCGCTGAGAGGACCTGCGCTAGCCCACTGCGCCAGCCAAGAACTGCAACCTGCATGCTATTGTTTTCTTGGATACTTTAGACATTATTTACTGTTTCTATGATGTTTACCACTAGCATGTCTAGCTAAACGCTTGGTATCGGTTGGGCATGAATCTATGAGTATTTCCTTTGAGACTTGCGCTTAATGCATAGCTTGTTTGCTTATATTAATTCTGTGCACGTTGTTGACAGCTAGTTGCATGAGTAGGGGAAGCCTTGAACCGCAATCTTACTCTTGTTGCTTGTTGTTGTATGTTAAACTAGTTGAATAGCCTGACGGTGCCAACTAGGAGTAACGCGCTAGGATAAGCAATTACTACCTTGATCGGATTCGTAGTTGTTTAGTCTAGTTCGAGAATTAATAGCTCATGAAGTTTGATCGGAACATGCGCACATGTTAGGAAGCCTTGATCGGACACTAACATTAGCAAACCAAACTATAGACATTTAGAGTCGATGATAAGGAATACACTCATAGAGGATTGTCTGCGCCGATACTTCTCATAGTCAAAGTACTTAGTCTCTACTGCTTGCGCACGTCTAGTGCAATTCCTGCGTTTACTACTGTTTACTCGCGCATTGCGCAAACCCAATCACTCACACCCCCCAATTTTCGTAAGTGTAGGTCACTGGCTAAAACTGAACTGCTTGCTCCCTGTGGAGATCGACCCTGACTTAACCGCTGTACTAGTGGAAGAGGAAGGATTAATTTGACGCGTACAACGACGCGCGATCACCCCTTTGAAGATTGCATGCTCCAATATTGGTCAAAGATCACTTTCCCCACGCTGACCTTCTTTTCATCCCCAATAGCCTCTAACAACAGGGCGTAACCTTTGCTGATTTTGGTAACATTTATGGATGTCCACCAATTGTGCTGGCTCACAGCATGAATTACAGCATATTTTGCAGACAACACCTCAGAGGTAAGATCTGCGGACCATCCAAACAATGATCCCCCAGTCAGCTTCCTGGCTACAGCATCACAATCAGTAGACTCCTCAAATTTTACTTCAACAGCTTCTTCAGCATCAATGTCATAGAATTTGTTAATAATCCCCGGCGTGATTTTGATCAGGCTCTCCCAGACCCATATCAACCCATACTCGGAGCTCATCTCATTACAAAATTCTTCACTCAAATTGGCTATTACCTCTCTCACCATTGATTCATCAAAACTTTTTGCTTTTTTTAGGGAATGATACAAACCTCTTCTTTTAAACAGCTCCACAATGTACTTGGAAGAGAATCTGTCCTCATTGAGTACCCTTTCCAAGACCATACACCTTTTTCTGTACATTTTTCCAGCGATCAGCTCTTGGTTTATCCACAAACCACACCTGGTTTCTCATTACTCCAACCGGTTTTATTGATTTTGATCTTTTACTCGGTAGGCCATCAGCAAGGATCTTTCCTTTTCTTTTCTACCTGTTGGGCCCAGGCTGGTCGACTAGTACAATTTCCTTCACAGGGATAGGCTGCTCGTCTTCTGCATCTGGTGCTTCTTCTTCTAGTGGGACTAAGTTATCTTCAGATGCCTCTATCTCCTCTACTTCGACTTCTTTGGATGGCTCTCTTCCTTTGGAACCTTCCTCATCACAGATTTGTGCCATGGCATCAGCCTCAGCAGAGCTCTTCTCGCCCTCCTCCTCAGACTCTGATTCAAGACTGGCAAGGAAAGTTTCAATGGGACCTGCTCCCCCTGCAAAGCTATCTTCAAACTCTTCATCAATAGCTGCCTTGACAGTCTCCTCAACACCACCCTCCTTGGCTTCTTTGTTCACAGACGGTCCAACAACCGTTACAGTAGTTTCCTCAGCAACGGGATCAACAACACCTTCAACAATTTTGTTAATATTAGCAAAAGTGGGTATTACCTCATCGGACAGTGTAGCAACAACGTCCTCGACAGCTGGTTCAGCAACTGTATCAACATTCTTTGACCCCTTAATCAGTAGTTCAAGTTTAGCAGCTTCATGCCTTAGTTGTTCTTCCCTCTCCCAGGCAGCTTGAATGCTTTCTTCATAGACCTTTTTCTCCGCCACAGCTCTGGCCATCTCCGCAGCTAATTGGTCAGCCTTCTCTTTTGCTATCAACTCGGTCCCTATCCTCTTTTCTTCTTCAATTTTTCTCTGGGTCTCAGCATCATGTTCAGCCTTTTTCTTCTATCCCTTTTTCTCCACTTTTCTCTTCTTGGAGCCTTGGGCCAGCAGTTGTTCCAGCATCGTCTCTAGTCACCTTCTGATTTGTGATAGCAGAGGTACACTTGTGGCTTGCCTTCTCCATATTGAACTTTTTCACCAGATTGCTTGCGTACTTGCTTTGTGTGATGAATATGCCATCTTTCTTTTGGTATACCTGAAAACCCAAAAAATAGGTTAGTTCCAACTAGGCTCATCTGGAACTCGCTCTGCATATGCTCCACGAACAGCTTCACCAACTTGCTAGATGTGGAACCAAACACTATGTCATCGACATATATTTGAGCCACTATAAAATCAGAGCTTGTCCGTTTGATGAACAGCGTTGTGTCTATTCCCCCTAGCTCATAGTCTTGTTGGAGCAGAAACTGTGTCAATCGCTCATACCAGGCTCTGGGCGCCTGCTTGAGACCATACAATGCTTTCTTCAATCGGTACACATAATCCGGCTTATGTGTGTCAACAAAACATTTAGGTTGTGCTACATACACTTCTTCCTATAACACTCCATTTAGGAAGGCGCACTTCACATCCATCTGATGCAATGTGAAATCAAAGAAACATGCTAAGGCCATTAGAATTCTAACAGCTTCTAAGCGAGACACCGATGCGAAGGTTTCCTCGAAGTCAATCCCATCAATCTGTGAGTAACCTTGTGCCACCAATCTTGCTTTTTTCCTAGTGATGTTCCCTTTGTCATCGGTCTTGTTTTTGAACACCCACTTTGTGCCAATCACGTTCACATCAGAAGGTCATGGAACCAGTTCCCAGACATCATTTCTGACAAAACTCTCCAAGTTCTTCTTGCATAGCCACAACCCAGTATTCATCTTCTATGGCATCCTGTACTCGTTTGGGCTCGATGGTAGATACAAAGCAAGCGAATCGCACCATCTCTCTGCAATTTTTCTTAACTCCTAGAGTGACCATGCGCTCCCTTGGACTGCCAATCACATTGGTCAAAGGATGATGTTTCTGAACGTGACATGAAGGAATCATCTCGATCTCTTCTTCTGCATCAGCATTGTCCTCAACAAGTTCCTCCGCAACTGGTGCCTGTGAATCCGTCTTTGTTACAGCTTCTTCTACTAGGACCTCAGCATTATTTACTGTATCTTTATCAGCTATCTGGGGATTTCAACCTTCTATACCGTCAGTTGTGTTAGGCTCTCCATCATCGATTACAACATTTGATGACTCCATAATAGTCTTTGTCCTTCTATTATAGACTCTATACGCACGACTGTTACGGGAGTATCCTAGGAAAATTCCTTCGTCACTTCGAGCATCCAGCTTCTGCTTATACTCCCTGACATCTAAGATATAGCATGTGGAACCAAATACATTAAAATATTTCAGAGTAGCCTTCTTACTATTCCAGATCTCATAACACGTTTTGTCAGTATTCCCCCACACTGTTACACGATTTAGTATGTGACAAGCCGTGTTAAGAGCCTCTGGCCAGAAGTGTAGTGCTACATCTTTGGCCCTTAACATCGTCCTTCCCATTTCCACAATTGATCTATTCTTTCGCTCAACAACTCCACTCTGTTGCGGGGTCAGTGGTGAGGAGAACTGATTTGTAATGCCTTCCTTCTTGCAGAACTCCTCAAATGTCTGATTCATAAATTCTCTGCTATGATCGCTTCGGATGAACATAAGGGATAGATCTTTCTCACGCTGTAATCTGATAATAGCTCAACAAGATCCTCAGCAGTCTCTGATTTTTCTCCAAGGAATTCAACCCAAGCATATCTGGAAAAATCATCAACACTTACCAAGGCGTACCTTTTTCCACCAATCCCCTCTACTTGAAATGGTCCAACAAGGTCCACATGAAGTAGCTCACAAATTCGCTTTGTGTTTATCTGGGTGGTTGCTAGGTGACTGGCTCAGGTCTGCTTACCAGTATGACATCCTCTGCAAACTCTGTTCTCTTCTCCTTTGATAACAGGAAGCCCTATTACCAGATTTTTGTTTGACAGCTTCTTCAAAGCTTTCAGATTCATGTCCCAACCTTTTGTGCTACAGATTCATCTCACATGTTTTGGTAAGTAGACATTTTATACTCGAACCAGTTCCTGCAACATCTAACAAATAGTAGTTGTTAGTGGAGTGACTACAACGCATCACGCAGTCCCCATCGGCATTGAAAACTCTGCAAGAGTTTCTGGTGACTTTACGTCACAAAAAGTCGTCACTTATCTGGCTAAGACTGATCAAATTTGCGTGCAGTCCCTCAATGTAAAGAACGTTTCTCAGACTTGGCAATCTAGGTAGTTCCAGAACACCTGCTCCAACAACTTTTCCTTTTCCACCATCTCCAAACGTCACTGATCTTCCCTCCAGAGGTGTTAGGTGCTTAAGAAATGCTGAATCACCTATCATATGAGCTGAAAAACCGCTATCGAAGTACCATAGGCAACTAGACATACCTTCTTTGCATGTCTTTTTGGTCTCCATTCTTGTGTGATGCGTGTCTCAGTATGTCCATACTTAGCTAAGAACTTACTGCACTTCCTTTGTATGTGTCCTCGAGAATGACAATAATGGCAGATCCTTGTATCTTTAGTCCAGGGAGTGTTGTAGTGATTATTGTAGGTGAAGCTGGAATTTTGACTCAACATCTTTGCTCTGACAAACTATGTCTTGCCTTTGCTGCTTCCAGATGTGTTTCCAAGACCAAACCTTCCTGTTTCATACCTCTGAGCATCAAGGATTTCATTCAAGTTTTTCATTCCGGAGTTCATCATTCTCACTCTCCTTCTCAGATTGTCCAACTCTTGCTTGGTCTTAACATAATCCCAAATTTCATTACTGATTCTAGTCTTTGTTGCAGCAAGAGTCTCATCCAGACCTTTCTTCTGTTCCTTTAGTTGTGTGATATTTTGACTCTGAGTTTTTCATTTGTTTTTGCAACCAGCTTCCACTTGTGATACATATTCCTCAGATTTCTCCTTAGAGTTTCTTCATCAATATCTTCTCCATCATTGGAGTCAGAGTCACTATTAAGGTCAGTCTCCTCAGCTGCTTCCTTAGCAATCAATGTGACAAGATCTGTGACATCTTCAGTTACAGTTGTCAGTGCAACAAAGTTACTCCGATCTTCTCCAGTATCGCTGCCCTCAGACTCATCATCGTTGTAAGTAACTACCATGGCTTTCTTTTTCATCAGAGTGTTGGCACAATACCTTTGAATGTAGCCGTATCCTTGACAGGCCCTGCACTGAATCTCTTCACTCAGATTTTGGTCATTCTCTCTACGTTTGCCTTTTTGAAATCTATTATCTTTCCTTCCAGGGTATCTTTGGTCACTCTGCTCCTCCTTCTTCCCTTAACATCCTTGCTCACCACGAGCTTTGTAATTGGTTCTTTTCTTGTCCATCATTTTCATGAACCTTCCAAACTATTTAGCCATCATGGCTATTTGATCATCATTAATTTCACCTTCAGACTCTGTTTCAGCGTCTGTTGCAGCAGCCTTTAAAGCAATTCCTCTAGTCTTCTTTTCTGCTGACTTCCTGCTGTTTATCTTCATCTCATAGACTCTGAGAGATCCCATGAGAGAGTCCAACTTCATTTTTTCCAACTCAGCTGTTTCTTCAATGGCTACTACCTTGACATCAAACTTCTGAGGAAGTGACCTGATGACTTTTTCAACTTGTTCAGTTTCTGATAGATACTTCCCAGGAGTCCCCATTTCATTTACTATATCCATCAAGCGGTTGTTGAAGTCTGCGGTGGTCTCATCATCTTTCATCATCAGTTGTTTGTTGAAGTCTGCATTCTGGTCTTCTTTACCTTGGCATCTCTTTCAAAGTTTGTTTCCAGAGTGGTCCATGCTACTTTTTCTATTTCAACACCAGCAATTAATTTATAGTTCCGTTTGTCTATTGCAGTGATAATAGCATATATAGCCTGACTATTTCCTTGGAATAGTTTCTTCTGATCTTCAGTCCAATCTTTCTCTGGTTTTGGTGCTTTAACTCCAAGAGCATTTGTTGCACCTAATGGTGCAACCCAACCTTCAACAACTGCCTTCCAAGCATACTTATTTACTGACCTAATGTATGCTTTCATTTTTTACTTCCAGTAGCCAAAATCACCTTCCTCCAAACTGGGAGGTCTCTTCTTGTCTCTTCCACTCATTCTGGGTTTCCTCCAATCTCACCCCGTGTGTCCAATGTCTGCTCTGATACCACTTGTAGTTCTAGTTCTACTGAAAGAACTTGTCCCAGCTGTTGTTGTGACAACTGCTGAGGAAACGCATTAAAAATAGTACGATTTGTTTCAAGTGGAAAGTAAATACTGTAATTGTAAAAACAAGACGCAGGGATTTGGTAACCCACTTCAGGACAATGTGTCCCTACTGTGATGGGGTTTTCCTAACCCCAACAAGCAACAATCCACTATTTTATAATCGGAATAAGAAGTACAAACTTGCAAGAATCCCTTTTCAAGTCCTTCTACCACCGACTCGTATGGATGCGCACTGAGCTCGCCTCAGTGTAGAGATCCCTCCCTATGGCTTGTTGATAGAGCCAAGTTATATGCGCTATTTAGATCTTAACACTGTGCTTGTTTGCATTATTTTGTGTACAAGATTACTGGTTTTCGGTATTTTTTGTATTTCAGGATAAAACAAGAGCATAAGTCAGATGTGCGCTAATGGACGTTTTTAGAGCGCAATGCACGACCTGCGCAAAAGGAGAAGAGATAGCTGATTCGGACTACAGTGCGCAAACCGACTGCGCGAAGCAAGTAGCGCAATCAGCGTGCGCAGGAAGGCAGAGTTTCTAAATATTGATTATCATTATCTCCTAGATTTGGGAAGTTGCTAAAATTCTCTCGGGCCAAATCTAAGCATTCCTTGGGCTTCAAGATCACTATATAAGAGGAGGGAAGCTAGGGTTTGGAGGGAGGAGAGAGCATATAGAGAGAAGGACACTGATAGAGCCTATTTATACGCACCATTTAGATCCTAACACTGTGCTTGTTTGCATTATTTTGTGTACAAGATTACTGGTTTCCGGTATTTTTGTATTCCAGGACAAAACAAAGGCCTAAGTCGGATACATGCTGATATGCGCGTTTAAGGAGCGCAACACACAGCCTGCGGAACTAGCAGCGCAAACAGGATAGGAGGTGGCAGATTCAGACTGCGGTGCGCTAACCAACTGCGAGAACCAACGTGCGCAGTGAGCCATGCGCAGGGTAGCGGTGTTTTCAAATCTTGAACACCATAAGATTTGGAAGTTGCCAAGATTGTCACAGGCCAAATCTGAGCATTCCTCGGGCCTCACAAGCAGTATATAAAGAGAGGAAGGCTAGGGTTTGAGATATATCAAGGAGAGAGCCAGAACTGAAAAACACACGAGCTGCCACCGAGGACCTGCACCAACCGACTGCGCGAACCGAGACTCAGCAACCTGCACGCACCTGCTTGTTACTGTTTCCTTGGACACTTTAGCTTTTATTTACTATTTCTATGATGTTTACCACTAGCATGTCTAGCTAAACACTTTGTATCTGTTAGGCATGATTCTATGAAGTATTTCCTTTCAGACTTGTGCTTAATGCATAGTTTGTTTGCTTGTATTAATTCTGTGCACACGGTTGACAGCTAGTTGTATGAGTAGGGGAAGCCTTGAACCGCAATCTTACTCTTACTACTTGTTGTTATATGTTAAACTAGTTGATAGCTTGACGGTGACAACTAGGAGTAACGCGCTAGGCTAATCAGTTGCTACTGTGACAGGATTCGTAGCTGCTTAGACTAGTTTCAAGAATTAATAGCTCATGGACTTTGATCGGAACATGCGCACATGTTAGGAAGCCTTGATCGGACACTAACTTCAGTGAAACCGAACTATAGAAGTTTAGAGTCGATGATAAGGAATACATTCATAGAGGATTGTCTTTACCGATACTTTTCATAGTCATAGTACTTAATCTCTACTGCCTGCGCACGTCTAGTGCAAAATCTGCTTTCACTACTGTTCATCCGCGCACCTGCGCAACCCAATCACTCACAACCCAATTCTCGTAAGTTGAAGGTTGCTAGCTAGAACGAGTCTGCTTGCTCCTTGTGGGATCGACCCTGACTTAGCCGCTATACTAAGTGGAGAACGAAGGATTAATTTGACGCGTACAACGACGCGCGATCAAATTTTGGTGCCGTTGCCGGGGAGCAACACAGATAACGTTGACGCGTTGTGTGATGCGGCCAGGCATTGGCTGATGAGCTTACCAGCAGGATCTGTTCACACATGGGAGCAACTCCAGAAGAAGTTCTTGGACAAATTCTATCCTGCAGCCAAAATCGCGCTACTCAGGAGGGAGTTGGCCGCACCTAGGCAGGGCGCAGGAGAATCACTATCGGAGTATTATGAGCGTTTCAGGGAGCTGGGGGCTAACTGCTACAATCACGGCCTGCCCCAAAATGTACTGATAGAAAATTTCCTGAACGGATTGCTACCAATGGAGCTGAGATTATTGAATGCATGCGCAAGCGGCGACATTTGCAACATGTACCCGGAGGACGCGTGGCAGCTGATAGAAGACTCTGCTGGACAGGTAAGACATCAGCTAACACTTGAGAATAGTCATGCTCGTTCTGTGCATCAGGTAGAAACAAGCGCTGAGATAAAGGAGATGAAGGCCATGCTGCAGAAGTTGATGAATGCGCAAGGGGCGCAACCAGCTGCGCCAAAGGCATGCGAATTCTGCACGTCCACCGAGCATAAAACTGATGCATGTCCTACACTTTTCGAGGAATCAGGAGATGTCAATGCTCTAGGAGGATGGGATAATAGAGGACCGCAGAGGCAGAATCAGCCGCGTTTTGGACTAGCCGCAAATGGGTTCAGATGGAAGGAGGACAACAATTTCCAGAGGCAGTCCATGGAGCAGCGCGCACCACAGCAGACGCAACAAGCTGCGCCCTACAATCCACAGCATCGCCGCACTAACGCGCCAGCGCAAAATAACTAGCAGCCGCGGCGATCCTTAGAAGATATCGTGGGCCAGCTAGCAGACACAGTGCGCAAGAATGATGAGAAGTATGACAAGAGGTTCGAGTCCATTGAAAAGTAGCTGTCACAGATAGCTACCACGGTGTATGAGCTGAAAAAGAGCGATGGCAACCTGCCTTCGCAAGTGATTCAGAATCCCAAGGGAGGAGTCAACTTTGTGACACTGAGGACTGGGCGCACGGTAGGAACAGAGCAGACCACAGAGGCGCCCGCGCAACCAGTTGCGCAAGCTCCAGAGCCAGCACAGCCGGATGCGCAACTAGCAGCGCCAGCCACAACCCAGCAGGGCAAGGCGCCAGGTATGGCGCAATCGAAAGACGAAGGCATAAATCGTACTAACATACATGCACCTTTTCCTGTGCAGGCACCATTGGCTAGGAAAGAGGCGCTTGATAAGGAGCTCTACGAGTTATTGAGTAAGGTGGAAATAAACATTCCCCTTATTGAAGCAGTTCGGCAGATCCCTAGGTACGCCAAGTTCTTAAAGGAGCTGTGCACAAACAAGAGGAGGAAAGGCGAGTGCGCACAAGTGATGCTTAACGCACATGCGTCAGCAATTGTGCAACACAAGGTACCACCTAAATGCCGGGATCCAGGCACTTCCACCATACCGTGCACCCTAGGTAAGACCACGGTAAGCAACTGCATGATTGATCTCGGTGCATCTATAAATGTACTTCCTTACTCCTTGTATGTGTCATTGCACCTTGGTCCACTAAAGCCTGCAGGTCTCACCATCCAATTAGCAGATCGGTCGTGCAAACAACCAACGGGCATGATAGAGGACGTTCTTGTCCGAGGAGGAGAGCTGGTGTTTCCAGTAGATTTCTACGTCCTGGAAATGGAGGGTGACCCGAGCAAGGGAAGCGCGCAAATCCTACTGGGCAGACTAATGACAGCGCGCACAAAGATAGACGTATAGAAAGGCAAGCTCTCAATGGAGGTAGATGGCGAGGAGATTCACTTCAACATTTTCAAGGGGATGCAGCACCCTCATGAGGACGTCACAGTGCACGCATTAGACAGTATGGACGACTTGGTTGCGCATGCGCAGTGTGCGAGCGCAACAGGGGAACCTGCGCCATTGGCACAGACAGAGTTGGAGGAACAAGATGATAAGCTGAGCAGCAGAGAATCAGTGTCCAGATAGGTATGTGATCTGGTTAATGTTTGCGCTACTAATAGAATCATGCCTTCTATTGAACAGGCACCCAAGGTTGAGCTGAAGCAATTGCCCGAGCATTTAAAATACATCTTCCTGGGCAATGAGGACACCCTGCCTGTCATTATAAAGAAAGGATTAGAGGAGGAGCAGGAGGCGCGATTACAGGAGGTGCTGTGCAAGAACCAGCGCGCCATAGGATGGACGTTGGCTGACCTGCGCGGAGTAAGCCCTGATGTGTGCATGCACAGAATTCTGCTGGAAAATGATCCCAAACCATCCAGGGAACCTCAGCGCAGACTGAATCCGATTATGATGGAGGTAGTACAGAAGGAGATCCTGAAGCTGCTTGACGCAGGAGTCATCTACCCAATCTCGAACAGCAAGTGGGTGAGTCCAGTGCACGTTGTACCGAAGAAAGGAGGAATCACAGTAGAGGAGAATGCGCAGGGCGAGCTAGTTCCCAAGCGCATGCAAACTGGATGGCGCATGTGCATCGACTACAGAAAGCTTAACGTAGTCACGCGCAAGGATCATTTTCCGCTGCCCTTCATGGACCAGATGCTAGATCGATTAGCGGGGAAGCCATACTTTTGCTTCCTGGACGGGTACTCAGGGTACAATCAGATACCCATAGCTGCGGAGGATCAAGAAAAAACTACGTTTACCTGCCCATTCGGTACGTTTACGTTTCGGCGCATGTCGTTTGGGATGTGTAACGCGCCAGGTACGTTCAAACGTCTAGTCATGAGCACCTTTTTTGATATGATTGGTACATGCATAGAGGTGTTCATGGATGATTTTACTGTGTACGGAGGTACCTTTGACGCATGCTTAATTAATCTTGATAAGGTCTTAGCGCGCTGCATCTCAAAAAACCTAGTGTTCAATTATGAAAAATGTCATTTTATGGTATCACATGGAGTAGTACTAGGACACATTATCTCGCAGGAGGGGATCAAGGTCGATAAAGCCAAAATAGATCTTATTTCAAATTTGCCTTATTCCACTCACGTGCGCGATGTGAAATCATTCCTTGGGCATGCAGGGTTTTACAGGCGTTTCATAAAAGATTTTTCTAAAATTTGTATACCTCTGTCTAACCTCTTGCAAAAGGATGTGTGTTTCGAATTCACTGATGAGTGCAAGGCTGCTTTTGATAAGCTGAAGGAGGCGCTGACGAGTGCGCCAGTGATGCGCGCGCCAGACTGGAGCTTGCCGTTTGAACTGATGTGCGACGCAAGTGACTATGCAGTAGGTGCAGTCCTGGGACAGCGCGTGGACAGGAAGCCGCATGTCATCTATTATGCATCGCGCACACTGGACGCCGCGCAAAGGAACTACACCACCACGGAAAAGGAACTTCTGGCGATCGTGTTTGCACTGGAGAAGTTCCGCGCATATGTTCTAGGCGCCAGAGTCATCGTCTACACAGACCACGCAGCAATCCGTTACCTGATGTCCAAGAAAGAGACTAAGCCGCGCCTGATGCGCTGGTTGCTCCTACTTCAGGAGTTTGACTCGGAAATCAAGGATAAGAAGGGAACGGATAACACAGTTGCTGACCACCTGAGCAAGATAGTGAAAGAAGAGGAGCCAGGGCAGATCACAGAGACATTCCCTGACGAGCACCTGATGGCTCTGACAAGTAAGGTACCATGGTATGCGCATATTGCGAATTACCTGGTCACAGGTACGTTTCCCCCTCATTTCACTAAAACCCAATGCATGAGATTAAAGCATGAGTCCAGGTATTACATTTGAGATGATCCGTATATGCTCAGAATAGGACCTGATCAGATTTTGAGGCGATGCGTGCCTGACCATGACATAAACTCGGTTTTAATGTTTTGTCATGCGCACGCATGTGAAGGACATTTTGGTCCAAGGCGCACGAGCAGAAAGATCCTGGATTGCGGATTTTATTGGCCACACTTGTTTAGTGACTCATATAACCACTGTAGGAATTGTGACAGGTGTCAGCGCACAGGAGGAATATCAGTGCGCAATGAGATGCCGCAGACGCCAATACTAGTGGATGAAGTATTCGATATTTGGGGGATTGACTTCATGGGGCCATTTCCTCCATCTTCCGGATATGAGTATATATTGGTCGCAGTGGACTATGTCTCAAAATGGGTTGAGGCTAAGGCCACCTGAAAGGATGATGGTAAGACGGTCGCTGACTTTTTGAGAACTAACATCTTTTGCAGGTACGGGGTGCCTAAGGCAATCATAAGCGACCAGGGAACGCATTTTTGTAATAGGATAGTGGCGCAGTTATTCAAACATTATGGAGTGCGCCACAAGACGTCCACCGCCTACCATCCTCAGACGAATGGCCAGGCCGAGGTTTCCAACCGAGAGATCAAGCGCATCTTGGAGAAAACTGTGAGACCATCGCGCAAAGACTGGAGCCAGCGCCTCGACGATGCGCTATGAGCATACAGAACTGCACATAAGACGCCGATTGGGACTTCACCGTTTCGGTTGGTTTATGGAAAAGCGTGCCACCTGCCAGTGGAGTTGGAACACAAGGCATACTAGGCACTGCGCGTTTGCAATCTGAACCTAGACGAGGCTGGTCAGGAGCGCGCATTTGAGCTAAGCGAGTTAGAGGAGCTGCGCCTAGATGCATATGAGAGGCTGCGCGACTACAAGGCGCGCACAAAAGCATTTCACGACAAAAACATCCTCAGATGCACCTTTGAGCCAGGAGACCAGGTACTATTGTTCTCCTCGCGCCTAAAGCTAATGCCTGGGAAGCTGCGCAGCAAATGGACGGGACCATACACGGTTACCAAGGTTTTCCCTTACGGAACAATCGAGTTAGAAAACGAGCACCAGCATCGTTTTCAGGTCAATGGGCAGAGAGTCAAAAAGTATTTAGGAGAACCTTGGGATGACACAGCGCGCGAAGTTGACTTGACAGAGCCAGATATAGAAGATGCGCAAGTTGCTGCGCCAGAGTAGCAACCAGATGCACCTGAGGGAGAGCTGGGAACTATTGCTCATATTTCTTCCCCCTCATTAACTAACCTCGTTACTTATGATTTGTCACATGATATTAACCACGCTGTCCACCCTTCCGATCCTTTGCGCAGGACTAAGAAGAACGCAACGCGCATACGAGCGCGGGGACACTCAGGAGCAAGAGTGGGGGGAGGGGTCACTGGCGCACTTTTAAGCAAGTAACGAGGTACGGTCGAGCCAATGACGTTAAACAAAGGCACTTGTCGGGAGGTAACCCGACACGTTTTACTTTTACATGTTTTTTTTTATAGTTTTTTTTAGTGTTTGTAGCTAGTTTAAGACTTGCAGTTTTTAGTCACGCAGCAGTACACAGGTCAGTGCGCAAATTCAGTGCGCAGAACAGATGCGCCAGACCGGGGGTATAAAAGGCAAGGACTTAGAAAAATTTCAGCATTTTCACATTTAGACCGTTGAAAGAAAGCCCCTGCCCTCAGTCTCCGCTCACCGTCCGACAATCGATCAGGCCTCCGTCCAGCAAGATTTGAGGAGCTTACCGTCGCACATACGCCAGGTAACCCTTCCCTTCAGTTTAAGCCGATTCAGTTAGGGTTTTGTGCGATAGAGGTGTTACCCTAGGTTTGAAATCGCACCTAGTTCGTGCGCACCATTTGGAGTTCTGGGCACTGGGTTTTGTTGGCTGAGGATAGGCGACCTTAAGGTAACAGTTTGAGGGCGTAATTCGGAGTTTGGATTCTTGGGCATTTGTTGAGCGTTGACCGTAGTTGACCCGAGGTAAGCAGCGCACCATGAGGCCCGCAGAGGATCAGGAGACCCCAGCGTCGTGCCGCCAGCCTCCAGTTCAGAATATGAGACAGATTCCACAGATGAGGAGGCGCAAGGATCCGCGGCTGAGTCCAGCTCCGAGGATGTCTAGGGACGCAGGGAGGGCGCACATTACTCTCGGGTGGTTTCTTCTCTTTTTGATAACTATTGCTCGATGTTATTTTGCTATTTTGTGCTGAATATTTCGTGAACTCCTGACCCTATCTTTTTGCTGCGATGACTATGTTTTTCTTTCTTATGTCCTTTGTTTTATTTGCATGCATGTGTGCGCTCTCCGTTGCGCTTGAGCATGAGTCGTGGGGACACGTCTCTGTTGAAGTGTGGGGGGGGGGGGGGGGGGGGGAGGGGGGGCTTACATTTACATTTCACGTTTTTTTTTTAGCTTTGTAGTGTAGCTTAGTTTAGTTGAAGGGAATAGTAGCAGTGGTGCGCTTGTGTGCGGGTTGCGCACACTTTTCGACTTGTATTGCCCTATTCATCTTGCATGCGCTGCTATCAACTGTTTAGTATTTTTTCGATTTTTCTGCTCCTATTAGTTGGGATATACAGGGGATGTTGAGTTGACAGAAAAGCTCTAGAGAGGCGGTTAGTCGTTTTGCTTCGAAGGTAAGGTATATGGTTGAGAGCGCTAGTGGAGGCCGATGCTTCGCGACCTTCGGAACAATAGAGAGCGCTCGGCCACGCAGATGCCGAAGGCGAATACCCAAAGCGTGGCGAGGTGGGAAAACAGACCACCTTTCCTCTGGAAGTCAAGCAAGGGAAGGCGGGCGCGGGTGTAAACGCGTGCGCTGACCTGCGCAAATAGATCAAGGAGGGAGAGCGGAGCGTTGTTCCATAGCTGCTATCCGAAGGCCGAGACTGGAACCGTTCTGGGAACATAGGAACCGTAGATAAAGCTGTACAAACAAAAAAAAACACCAGCAGATGATATGCGCTAAAGAAACCAGCATGCGCACAACTCCATACCAGCGTGCGCAAGTTCACAAGAAAATCATCAAGAAGGCTCGAGTTCCCAGGAAGTGCGCGAAAGAATCACGCACCGGAAGAAACCTGCCCAATTAACCATATACCCGTACTCGAAGTAAAGACTGACAACCCGGAGCCTATGAAGAGCTATCTGCCAGCCATCCGAAATAATTTCCATCACAGCTGAGAGGTAACGAATTTCGGAATTGTTATATTAAAACTGTTGAAGGCATGTGCGCGCAGGTGACAGAGCAACGCAGGGTGAACGGTTGTGCAGATCGCGCCTGAGTGCAAGACTGTGCGCTAGACTCCAGAGAGGTAATTGTATCCGTGCTTGAGTACTTGTTCGGGACGAACAAGGGCAAGTGTGGGGGGTTTGATAGAGCCTATTTATACGCACTATTTAGATCCTAACACTGTGCTTGTTTGCATTATTTTGTGTACAAGATTACTGGTTTCCGGTGTTTTTGTATTCCAGGACAAAACAAGGGCCTAAGTCGGATACATGCTAATAGGCGCGTTTAAGGAGCGCAACACACAGCCTGCGGAGCTAGAGCGCAAACAGGATAAGAGGTGGCAGATTCAGACTGCGGTGCGCTAACCAACTACGGGAACCAACGTGCGTAGTGAGCCATGCGCAGGGTAGCGGTGTTTCCAAATCTTGAACACCATAGGATTTGGAAGTTGCCAAGATTGTCACGGGCCAAATCTGAGCATTCCTCGGGCCTCACAAGCAGTATATAAAGAGAGGAAGGCTAGGGTTTGAGATATATCAAGGAGAGAGAGCCAGAACTGAAAAATACACGAGCTGCCACCGAGGACCTGCGCCAACCGACTGCGCGACCCGAGACTCAGCAACCTGCACGCACCTGCTTGTTACTGTTTCCTTGGACACTTTAGCTTTTATTTACTATTTCTATGATGTTTACCACTAGCATGTCTAGCTAAACACTTTGTATCGATTAGGCATGATTCTATGAAGTATTTCCTTTCAGACTTGTGCTTAATGCATAGTTTGTTTGCTTGTATTAATTCTGTGCACACGGTTGACAGCTAGTTGTATGAGTAGGGGAAGCCTTGAACCGCAATCTTACTCTTACTACTTGTTGTTATATGTTAAACTAATTGGTAGCTTGACGGTGACAACTAGAAGTAACGCGCTAGGCTAATCAGTTGCTACTGTGACAGGATTCGTAGCTGTCTAGTTTCAAGAATTAATAGCTCATGGACTTTGATCGGAACATGCACACATGTTAGGAAGCCTTGATCGGACACTAACTTCAGTGAAACCGAACTATAGACGTTTAGAGTCGATGATAAGGAATACATTCATAGAAGATTGTCTTTACCGATACTTTTCATAGTCATAGTACTTAATCTCTACTGCCTGCGCACGTCTAGTGCAAAATCTGCTTTCACTACTGTTCATCCGCGCACCTGCGCAACCCAATCACTCACAACCCAATTCTCGTAAGTTGTAGGTTGCTAGCTAGAACGAGTCTGCTTGCTCCTTGTGGGTTCGACCCTGACTTAGCCGCTATACTAAGTGGAGAAGGAAGGATTAATTTGACGCGTACAACGACGCGCGATCAGACACACAACAGCAAAAACACACGAACTACTCCAGCCCAGATTCTGCGCGAACCACCTGCGCCAGCCGAAAAGAGCGATCTGCACTGGCGCTGACCTGCTACTTTTCTCTTGCTGCCTTAGTTTTAATTATTATTTCTATGATGTTTGTTTCTAGCATGTCTAGCTAAACACTGTATCGGTAGGGCATGATTCTATGAAGTATTTCCTTTGAGACTTGTGCTTAATTCTTAGTTCGCCTACTTATATTAATTCTATGCATATGGGTGATAATTAGTTGTGCGAATAAGGGAAGCCTTGAACCGCAATCTTATTCTAACTGCTCGTTATTGTATGTTAAACTAGTTGATAGCTTGACGGTGACAACTAGGAGTAACGCACTAGGATAATCAGCTGCTACTGTGATAGGATTCGTAGCTGCTTAGACTAGTTTCAGGAATTAATAGCTCATGGACTTTGATCGGAACATGCGCGCACGTTAGGAAGCCTTGATCGGACACTAACTTAAGTAGAACTGCACTATAGATGTTTAGAGTCGATGACAAGGGATACATTCATAGAGGATTGTCTGTACCGATACTTTTCATAGTCATAGTACTTAATACCTACTGCCTGCGCACGTATCGTGCAATTCTGCTTTCACTATTGTTCATTCGCGCACCTGCGCAAACCAATCACTCACAACCCCAATTTCGTAAGCTGTAGGTTGCTAGCTAAAATGAGTCTGCACGCTCCTTGTGGGATCGACCCTGACTTAGCCGCTGTACTAAGTGGAGAAGGAAGGATTAATTTGACGCGTACAATGACGCGCGATCACTTGTCACAGCAACTTCGTTCTCTTCAACAGCTGCTTGTCCACTCAATGTCCTCTCGGATGTCTGGACAGGTCTGTTCTGTAATAGAAGTTGTGAAACGTGTTGCTCCAGCAAATACTTCTAGTCCTCGTGCTTGGGTGATAACTTAGCTCCACCCGATGATGTGCACTCAATCACTTGACTCGTCCTCTCTGGTATATTACTATAACGCCAAAGAGCTGCTTCAATGTATTTCTTGATAATTCACTTCGACTCCAATCTGCATCTTTTAAAGCTCTCGATAATCTTCTAAAAGATCTTATCTAAATGTTTAATCAGAATATTTGGATGATCTTATTTTGTTGCCATGCCAGGTGATTGCGAATCGGGGATGTCGTCGAAGATACTCTGTGTAGCTGATACTCCGGAGATCTCAGATTCCTTAATCTTCGAGATCTGCAGAAGATTCTTAGAATCTGCCGATATCCTCCTCTGGACAACAGCCAGCTCGACTTCAACATTTGCTACAACATCTTGTTTTGCAACACCTGACTTCAGTGATGTACTTGTTCTTTGCCTATTCTACACATACTTTCTAGCTTACTTGAACAACTCTTTGCACAAAAACATGCCATACATAATATGAGACTAACACACCTTATGTGTATCAATACTCCTCTCCTGCGGAGAGGCCTCGACCTCGAGGTCGGAGTTTGGAAAATCCGCCCTAAACAGTAACTCATCCTCCCATGACGCATCCTCTGGGGATTGTCCTTGCCATTGAACAAGCAGTTGGGGAATCACACTACTCCCTCTCTTCACATTGCGGGTACTGAGAATGGCCACTGGAAGGAGTTGCGGTTGGGAGTTAACAAACACAGCAGCCCACCCGACTGTATCAAACGAAGGTGATGTCAAGCACCGCTTAAGGATGGAGACATGAAACAGATTATGAACACGACTATTTGGTGGCAACTCCAAAAGATGTGCGACATTGCCGATGTGTTCCGTGATTCGAAAGGGACCATAATAACGTTTACCTAGTTTTGGAGATGATCGGCTCTTCAACGAATGTTGGCGATATGGCTGAAGTTTAACCAACACCCAATCATCCACAGCGACATCAACTTAGTGAGTCATTCTTAGTTGAGCACGGATCAGATTCTCCCGTAGCCGAGCGATCACTTGGGACCGAGTAGCTAATAACTCATCGACCGCTGCTACTGTCGTTGAGCCAGGTTCATAGTCGATCAAGCGTAGAGGAACACGACCGTACACAGCTTCAAATGGCGAGGCTCCCAAACCAGAGTGGGCAGCGGTGTTATAATGGTATTCCGCCCAAGGAAGCCAGTCAACCCAAGTAGATTGATTCTCTGCCACATAACATCGTAAATAATCTTCCAAAATGCGTTTCAAGACCTCTGTTTGCCCATCCTTCTGTGGGTGGTAGGCGCTATTGTGTTCTAGTAAAGTGTCCTGTTGGCAAAATAAATCCTGCCAAAATGATCTCATGAAGATGGGGTCTCTGTCTGACACAATGCTGCTAGGAATACCATGCAAACGACAAATCTCACGAGTGAAGGTTTGCGCAACGGATTCATCAGTGAAACTACTTGATATTGGACAGAAATGGGCGTATTTTGACAATCGATCAACCACCACCATAACCACCATTTTGTCCCGCGACTTTGGTAGATGTGTAATAAAATCCATCGAAAGATCATGCCATATTTGCTGAGGGACAGGAAGCGGGTGGAGAAGTCCAGGGAATGCTGTGTTCAACACCTTGCTTGTTGACATACCAAACATCGACGAATATAATCTGTAATGTCCTTGCGCATGCCTGGCCAGTAAAAACAAGCTGAAATACGGGCTGTGGTGCGAGCTATGCCAGCGTGTCCTCCTACTGGAGAGTCATGGTATTCCTGGAGGAGGAGATCGCGAACTGTTGGATCAACCGGCACCCACAACTTATTGCGAAAAAGAACAAGTCCATCCCGCACTTCATAATCTACATAATCATCTGGAAAGTTTTGTCTGCCTTCTATTAGAGCTTTAGCCTCCTCGCGTTCGACAAATAAATGACGAAGGCTTCGGAGAAGTCCAAAATAAGGACGAGAAATTCACTGTAACATCATACAGCTTCCTTCTGCAAGGCGTGAGAGTGCATCAGCCGAGGCATTGTCCTTACCAGGACGATACACCACTTCAAAATCGTACCCCATTATTTTACACAACCACAGTTTTTGTTCTGGGGTATTAATAGTTTGCGTCACAATTTTTGGTGGTCAGTTACGATCACAAAGCTAGACGCCAGCAAATATTGACGCCACCGCTGAATTGCCATTATGATTGCTGCCAGTTCTCTATTGTACGTAGAACTCCGTTGAAGAGTAGGTGAAAACAGCTTACCGTAGAAGGCAACTGGATGTTTATCTTGAGATAAAACCGCACCTAAGCTTACTCCCCTGATGGAGCGTATTTATACTCGTATCCCCCAAATATACTCGTATCCAGAAGATGGGGGAAATGGCCCCATGAAGTCAATCCCCCAAATGTCGAATACTTCATCCACTAGAATTGGTGTCTGCGGCATCTCATTGCGCGCTGATATGCCTCCTGTGCGCTAGCATCTGTCACAGTTCCTGCAGTAGTTATATGAGTCACTGAACAAGCGCGGCCAATAAAATCAACAGTCCAGGATCTTTCTGCTCGTGCGCTTCGGACCAAAGTGTCCTCCACATGCGTGCGCATGACAAAACATCAAAACAAAGTTAATTTCATGGTCAGGCACGCAGCGTCTTAAAATCTGATCAGGTCCTATTCTGAGCATATACGGATCATCCCAAATGTAATGTTTGGACTCATGTTTTAATCTCATGCATTGGGTTTTAGTGAAATGAGGAGGAAACGTACCTGTGACCAGGTAATTTGCAATGTGCGCATACCATGGTACCTTACCTGTCAGCGCCATCAGATGCTCGTCAGGGAACGTCTCCGTGATTTGCCCTGGCTCCTCCGCCTTCACGATCCTGCCCAAGTGGTCTGCGACTGTATTCTCCGTGCCCTTCTTATCCTTAATTTCCAAGTCAAATTCCTGAAGTAGGAGCACCCAGCGCATCAGGCACGGCTTAGTCTCCTTCTTGGACATTAGGTAACGGATGGCTGCGTGGTCTGTGTAGATGATGACTCTGGCGCCAAGAACATAAGCACGGAACTTCTCCAGCGCAAACACAATTGCCAGAAGTTCCTTCTCCGTAGTGGTATAGTTCCTCTGCGTAGCGTCCAGTGTGCGCGATGCATAATAAATGGTGTGCGGCTTCTTGTCCACTCGCTGCCCCAGGACTGCACCTACTGCATAATCGCTTGCGTCGCACATCAGTTCAAATGGCAGGTTCAAGTCTGGCGCGCGCATCACTGGCGCACTGGTCAGCGCCTCCTTTAGCTTGTCAAATGCGGCCCTACACTCATCAGTAAATTTCAAAACACACATCCTTTTGCAAGAGGTTAGATAGGGGAATACAAATTTTAGAGAAATCTTTTATGAAGCGCCTGTAAAACCCAGCATGCCCAGGGAATGATTTCACATCGCGCACGCTAGTGGCATAAGGCAGATTGGAAATAAGATCAATTTTAGCTTTATCTACCTTGATCCCCTCCTACGAGATAATATGTCCTAGTACTACACCATGTGTTACCATGAAATGACATTTTTCATAATTGAGCACTAGGTTCTTTGAAATGCAGCGCGCTAAGACCTTATCAAGATGTGTTAAGCATGCAACAAAGGTACCTCCGTATACAGTAAAATCATCCATGAACACTTCTATGCATATACCAATCATATCAGAAAAAATGCTCATGACTAGGCGTTGGAACGTACCTGGCGCGTTACACAGCCCAAATGACATGCGCCGAAACGCAAACGTACCGAATGGGCAGGTAAACGTGGTCTTCTATTGATCCTCCGCAGCTATGGGTATCTGATTGTACCCTGAATATCCGTCCAAGAAGCAAAATTAGGGCGTCCCCGCTAATCGATCTAGCATTTGATCCATGAAGGGTAGCGGGAAATGGTCCTTGCGCGTGACTGCGTTAAGCTTCCTGTCGTCGATGCACATGCGCCATCCAGTCTGTATGCGCTTGGGAACTAGGTCGCCCTGCGCATTCTCTTCTACTGTGATTCCTCCCTTCTTTGGCACAACGTGCACTGGACTTACCCACTTGCTGTCCGAAATAGGGTAAATGACTCCTGCGTCGAGCAACTTCAGGATCTCCTTCTGCACCACCTCCATCATATTCGGGTTCAATCTGCGCTGAGCCTCCCTGGATGGTTTGGCACCATCTTCTAACAGAATCCTGTGCATGCATACGTCGGGGCTCACTCCACGCAGATCAGCAAGTGTCCATCCTAAAGCGCGCTGGTTCTTGCGCAGCACCTGCTGTAATTGCGCCTCCTGCTCCTCTTCTAATCCTTTCTATATGATTACTGGCAGGGTGTCTTCATTTCCCAAGAATATGTACTTGAGGTGCTCTGGGAGTTGCTTTAGCTCGACCTTGGGTGCCTGTTCAATAAAGGGCAAGCTTTGATTAGCAGTACTAACATTAACTATGTCTTGTACCTGTCTGGGCTCTGGTTCAGCACTGCTCAGCTCCTCCTCTTGCGCTTCCAACTCTGCCTGTGCCAGTGTTATAGGTTCTTCTGCTGCGCTTGCACATTGCGCATCTGCACTCAAGTCATCTATGTTGTCCATTGCGTGCACTGTGGCGTCTTCATGAGGGTGCTGCATCCCTTTGAATATGTTGAAATGAATTTCTTCGCCATCAACCTCCATGGAGAGCGTGCCCCTCCACACGTCTATCTTTGTGCGCGCGGTCATCAGAAATGGTCTGCCTAGTAGGATCTGCGCACTGCTGGTGCTTGATTCACCCTCCATTTCTAGGACATAGAAGTCTGCTGGGAACACCAGCTCTCCTACTCGCACAAGAACGTCCTCGATCATGCCCGTAGGTTGCTTGCACGACCGATCTGCTAGCTGAATGGTGAGACCTGGAGGCTTAAGTGGTCCAAGGCGCAATGACGCATATAGGGAATAGGGTAGCACATTTATAGACGCACCTAAGTCAATCATGCAATTGCTTACTGTGGTCTTACCTAAAGTGCAGGGGATGGTAAACGTACCTGGGTCTCGGCATTTAGGTGGTACCTTATGTTGCACGATTGCTGAAGCCTGCGCATTTAGCATTACCTGTGCGCACTCGCCTTTTCTTCTCTTATTTGTGCACAGCTCCTTTAAAAATTTGGCGTACCTAGGGATCTACCGAATGTTTATTTCCACCTTACTGAATAACTCGTAGAGCTCCTTGTCGAGCGCTTCCTTCCTAGCCGATGGTGCCTACACAGGGAAAGGTGCAGGTATGTTAGTATGATTCGTGCCCTTGTCTTTTAATTGTGTCATACCTGGCGCTTCTCCCTGCTGGCTTGTGGCTGGCGCTTCTGGTTGCGCGTCTTGCTCCGGTTGCTCATTCTGCTCTGCTGGATCCGGGAATTGGGCAACTGGTTGCGCGGGCGCCTTTGTGGTCTGCTCTGTTCCTATCGTGCGCCCAGTCCTCAGTGTCAAAGCGTTCACTCCTCCCTTGGGGTTTTGAATCACTTGCGAAGGCAGGTTGCCATCGCTCTTTTTCAGCTCGTACACCATGGTCGCAATCTATGATAGCTGCTTCTCAATGGACTCGAACCTTTTGTCATACTTCTCATCATTCTTGCGCACTGTGTCTGCTAGCTGCCCCACGATATCTTCTAAGGATCGCCTCGGCTGCTGGTTGTTCTGTGCTGGTGCGTCAGGGCGGCGATGCGGTGGATTGTAGGGCGCAGCTTGTTGCGTCTGCTGTGGCGCGCGCTGATCCGTGGGCTGCCTCTGGAAATTGTTTTCCTCCTTCCATCTGAACCCGTTTGCGGCTAGTCCAAAACGCGGCTGATTCTGCCTCTGTGGCCCTCTGTTATCCCATCCTCCAAGAGCATTGACATCTCCTGATTCCTCAAAAAGCGTGGGACATGCATCGGTTTTGTGCTCAGCGGAATTGCAGAATTCGCATACCTCTGGCGCAACTGGTTGTGCGCCTTGCGCACTCATCAACTTCTGCAGCATGGCCTTCATTTCCTTAATCTCAGCGCTTGTTTCTACCTGATGCACAGAACGAGCACGACTATTTTCAAGTGTTAGCTGATGTCTTGCCTGCCCAGCAGAGTCTTCTATCAGCTGCCACGCGTCTTCTGGGTACATGTTGCAAATGTCGCCTCCTGCGCATGCGTTCAATAATCTAAGCTCCATGGGCAGCAGTCCATTCAGGAAATTCTCTATCAGCACATTCTGGGGCAGGACGTGATTGTAGCAGTTGGCCTCTAGCTCCCTGAAACGCTCATAATACTCTGACAGTGACTCTCCTGCGCTCTGCCTAGGTGCGGCCAGCTCCCTCCTAAGTAGCGCGATCTTCGCTGTGGGATAAAATTTGTCCAGGAACTTCTTCTGCAGCTGCTCCCATGTGTGAATTGATCCTGCTGGTAAGTTCATCAGCCAATGCCTGGCTGTGTCACACAATGAAAATGGGAACGCTTTCATCTTTAGCGCTTCGTCGCTCTCCCCTTCGGCCTTCATGTTCTCGCAAATGACTAGGAACTCTCGCACATGCTTGACTGGATTCTCGTGGTTCATCCCGTGGAACTTGGGCATGTGATGAATGAGCGAGCTCCTGAGTTCAAAGTGACCATCTGGTGGAAGCACTATGCACCATGGCTGGTTAACCGTGAGTGGGGCTGACATCTCGCGCACTGTTCTGCGTCGCGCAGCTTGTCGCGGGGGTGGCGCATTATACAGCTCAGCGGCAATCCTTGCTTCAACCTCGCGCTACACTTCCTCTCTGAATAGGGCTGCGCGGTTATGTGCCCTCGCTTCCTCTGGGGTCCTGTCCCCTAAGTTATCCCCAACGACACTGTTATCCTCCATGACCTGTTCTAAATCTCAAAGAAAACAAAATTAAAAGATAACTAAGCTGTTGCGTCTGTCAGTGCGCGACTAGAATCTGCGCAGCGCAACTGTTTCAAGGTTGCGCAGGCTGATGTTGATTGCGCGCTGTCAGAAACAACAACGAGGAAAATAAAGCAAACAGAAATAATTAACTACTGTAATAGAACTTAAGCTAATTAAAGCTTATTTGTGTTGCTCCCCGGCAACGGCGCCAAAAATTGATCACGCGGCGTTGTACGCGTCAAATTAATCCTTCCTCTTCCACTTAGTACAGTGGTTAAGTCAGGGTCGATCTCCAGAGGGAGCAAGCAGATCAGCTTTAACCAGTATCCTGCACTTACGAAAACTGGGGGTGTGAGTGATTGGGGTTGCGCAATGCGCGAGTAAACAGTAGTAAAATGCAGGAATTGCACTAGACGTGCGTAGGCAGTAGAGACTAAGTACTATGACTATGAGAAGTATCGGCGCAGACAATCCTCTATGAGTGTATTCCTTATCATCGACTCTAAACGTCTATAGCTCGGTTTACTAAAGTTAGTGTCCGGTCAAGGCTTCCTAACTTGTGCGCATGTTCCGATCAAAGTTCATGAGCTATTAATTCTTAAGACTAGTCTAAACAGCTGCGAATCCTGTCATAGTAGCAACTGATTATCCTAGCGCGTTACTCCTAGTCGGCATCGTCAGGCTATTCAACTAGTTTAACATACAACAACAAGCAACAAGAGTAAGATTGCGGTTCAAGGCTTCCCCTACTCATGCAACTAGCTGCCAACAATGTGCACTGAATTAATATAAGCAAACAAGCTATGCATTAAGCGCAAGTCTCAAAGGAATTACTCATAGATTCATGCCCAACCGATACTAAGTGTTTAGCTAGACATGCTAGTAGTAAACATCATAGAAACAGTAAATAATATCTAAAGTATCAAAGTAACAGCAACTAGCAGGTGTGTGCAGGTTGCAGTGTCTCGGCTGGCGCAGTCGGCTAGCGCAGGTCCTCGCAGCAAGCTCGTGTGTTTTTGAATCTGGCTCTCTCTCTCTGATATCTTGTGTCTCTGATGCTCTGATCTGATACTCTCAAACCCTAGCCTTCCTCTCTTTATATACTGCTCGTGAGGCCCAACCTTGGCAACTTCCAAATCTGGTGGTGTCAAGATTTGGAAACACCACTATCTGCGCATGGCGCACGGCATCTTGGTTAGCGCAATTGGTTAGCGCACCGTGGTCGACTCTGCCAACTCTTCTGTTTGCGCCGCTAGCTCCGCAGGCTGTGTGACGTGCGTCCTAAACGCTGCCTGTTAGCGCGTATCCGACTTAGGCCCTTGCTTTGCCCTGAAATACAGAAACACTGGAAACCAGTAATCTTGTACACAAAATAATGCAAACAAGCATAGGGTTAGGATCTAAATAATGTGTATAAATAGGCTCTATCAGATGGCTGCTGGTGAGCCTCAGACACTAACATCGGATCAACATGCAACTGAGGACGCAATCCACCAATATAGCACGAAACCAACTGAACAGGGGATTCATTGAGATCAATACAAGACACCATCTCATAAAATTCAGTGGTGTACTCGTCCACCGAATGAGAACTCTGCCGCAAATTCGGAAAACGTTGACAGAGCTCCCTTTAAAAGTTAAAAGGCAGAAACGCAGCTCTGATGTGATTTCTGAACTTATCCCATCGGGAGATCTTGTCCTTCCCAGCCCGAGCATGAGTTTTCTTCAACTGCTGCCACCAAGCTTGTGCGCAATCCCGCAATCTGATAGCAACCAGTGAAATACGACGGTCCTCCGAAACTTCCTTGAAGTCCAAAATCTCCTCAACCTGAGCAAGCCAATCGATGAACTCCTCCGCTTTAAGGCTGCCATCAAACTCAGGAATGTCAACCTTAAAACCGGACTCCCAACGACGGTCTTGCCGAACAACTCCTAACGTGTTGGCCTCCTCACCAAAACTAGCCGCAACATTGGGACGTCTAGAAAGGAGGTCGTCCATCCGATGAGTCACCAAATCCAACTGCCGATGCAACTCAGCGTTATCTATCACCAGATAGTCATTGAATGCGTTGATCCTCCGATTCTCCTCTTCAAGGGCTGCCTCTTTCAACACTGCACGCCTTTCTTTAGGAGCCATCTGCGCAGGAACGACTGGAAACTGATACCACTCTTCAGTTGAGGTGTTGATCTGATTTGTTCTTCGATGTGTTGTCCTTGTTTGTTTTCCCAATTGACATTCTCCACATATTAGATCTACTTCGCCTGTGATAGTAGGAATCCATCGAACTAGTCCTTCTACTGCCAGTCTTTTTTGAGCATCCTTCCATAAATATGTCCCATCCGTCTATGCCAAAGATAAAGTTCTTCAGTAGTGCTTTTGTGGCATATTGACTCGTCAGTTGTGTTATGCTCCAGTATGTAACAGTTATTTGACGAGCTCTGACCTCTGAATAGACACTTGTTTGTTTATAACTTTGCACGTGTCCTGGTTAAATCCCACCTAGTTTTCTCCATCGCAGAGCTGACTTATGCTAAGTAGGTTGGCAGTCAGACCTTCTACCAGGAGGACATTTTTTAGCATGGATAGTATGAAGTCTAGCTTCCTGGTTTTAGTGTTGAGCATTCTCTGAAACTTCTTGAGAGAGCTTAGTTATTCTGCGACTTCAGCAAGTTCTTATCGCAGCGGATTGATGATTCCGCAGTGCTCAGCTTTTTCTTTGTCCAGGATATTGTTATGTTTTTGTAGATGAGTGTTCTTCTCTTTTAATTGTTGATGGTGTTGTTGAGCTTGGTGTTGATGGTGACTACTTCAGTCCATTTTGTGTGCAGGAGAGAGAATTTTTCGATGATGCATTCGTCAGTTGTGAAATTCTAGCCACAAAATAGCTATAGTACTGACATAATAAGAAAGATTGTGCTCTAGCCACCGATCTTCTTCTATGGATATGACCTTCATGTCAAACTTTGGGATATCCGAGAACTTTTCTGACTAACTTCTCTTCTTTTATCGGTTCTACGAGAGCATAAGCTTCATTTGAAAGGTCACACAACTTGGCATTGAACTCATGGATGGTTTCTCCCTCCATCATCTTCAAGCTTTCGAATCTTGAGGTGATCATCTGAATTCTCAAGCTCTTCACCTTCTCTGTTCCCTCATGAGCTCTCTCAAGGGTATCCCAAGCCTTTTTCGAGACGTCACAGTTTAAAATGTGCCTAAAATCGTTAGCACCAACTGCGGCAAATATTGCATTGAGGGCTTTAGAGTTATCGGATGCTGTACCAACTTCTTTAGGAGTCCATCTCTCTTCGGATTTCTTTTTAGCTACTCCTTTATCATCTATCACCAGTGGATGTGTCCATTCCAAGATCACAGCTCTCCATGTCTTTTCATCCATGGCCTTCAAGAACGCTTTCATTTGAGCTTTCCAATACCCATAAAATTACCTTCTTCGAGCAACGGGGGTCTGATTGTGCTTTGTTCTTCTTTCATGGTGGTCACTGATGACAGCAACACTTTCTCGAATCACACTCAATATGTTGAGCAACCGCTCTGATATCAATTGAAATTTTGTTAGGTTGCTGATGCGGAGTTATAGCTTCTGCTTAAGCACTGTTTGTATCTTTCTGCGGAATTACTCTACTGACAGAATAAAAAAGAAACAGTGTTTGTTCACCCAGTTCGGCAACTTGCTTACGTTTGAGGAGGATGCTCTGATCCTCAAGATTCCACTACCTTAGTTCGAAGTACAAGGACTCACACCTCTACTTCTCACCTAGCCGAAATCTAACGCTCAGTCTAATCTCCTAGACTAGCTAGCAATCTGAACTCACAGATTCTCTTCGTTCAGCCTACACACTCTCAGTAATAAATAGCTATAGTACTACCTCTCAAACTTAGCCTATTCTATTACAATGTGTAACTCACGGAATGCTTAAGCATAAGCATTCTTCACCAAAGTTACTATCTCTTCAGTCAACGACACTCCAAGCTCTCCTGCTAAGTAGTCGGACACTCTGAGTTCTTCAAACTCAGCCTCAGCTCCCCCTCAATCAATGCCTCACTCAGTCACTACCCAGCCCGCGACAATGCCTGTCTGCGGCTGATCACCGAGCTTCTGACTGTTCCTTCAATGAGCAGCGCTCCAGTTGAACTCCGAACCAGTTCTGAATCAAACTCCACGAGTTCTGGTTCCTTCAGCACACCACACTAGTCTTCAACTCCAAGAATAACCCCTGCTACCGTAGTTGATCTCTGTAAGTACGCTCGTGCAATCTGGTTTTTCTCACGTATGTTTGTGTTTTCTTGCTGCCCTTCGCCTGCCTTATCAAGCTCTCCAACACACCAGAAACACCAAGAATTATTATCAGAATCTTCTCCTAGATTCTAGCAAGTTTGTTGAAGATTCCGTTGTCAAATTTAAACTCTTGGATCTTTATCTTCTTAGTCCACGTGCTGGCGTTTGCTGAGCTCTTGCTGACGTATGCATACCTCTCTGAGCTTCCCCGATGCCAGCTGTATCACACCGGAGCCTTACCGTGCAACGCCAGGATTCTTCTCTAGCTCTGGACCATTACGGAGTGCAGAAGCAGACTCTGCCTCTTCATAGCTGTGTCTTGCCCCTTATTCAAATAGTGTCTCAGCTTCAGTTCTTCAGGGATTGTTGAAGCAGACTCTGGCCCTTTGTTATTGTTGTTGTTTTGTCAGTCTTCAGATTGTCCACTAGCCACCAATCTTCAGGGAGTGCCTCAGCAGTCTTTTGAGCAGTTTTGTCAAGGAATGCCATATCCTCAACAATTTGGTTCTTCATCTTCGCTGTCTGAACTTGCCACTAAGACAATAGAGGTTAGTGCCACTATCTATTCTAACTTTTACTCAAATGCTTCTTCCTCGGATTCTCAATTACTTCATGTTACACTCAGCGATTTGTTTCGTTTGAGAGTGTTTGCGCACTCCGCCTGTATGTGATCGTATTCCTCGCTCTCTCTGCATTGAATTCCCTTGGGACGACTTGGTCTACTTTGGTCCTTTGCATCAAACTATCTACCTCTGGTCGGAGAGTTCCCTCTGGGTCTGTACTGCTCGTTGTGCTGAGCGGACTGTCCCACCACTTTCTTGTTCAACTTGTTCATGAACCCACCAAACTGCTTGCTTAAGAGGGCCATTTCTTCTGACATATCCTCTCCACTGTCATATGTTTCAGCTTTAAGTTTGATGGTTCTTGCTTTAAGTGTAGATTGGTTGCTGGCTATCCTCATTTTTTTAACGTCTTGAGCTTCCTCGATGGCGGTGACTTTCATTTCGAATCTAGCTGGCAGAGATCGTAATGCCTTTCGAACCAGCTTCTCTACAGTCATTGGTTCTCATAGGTTGAATGTTTGATTCGACAGGTCCCCCAACTTAGCAAATAACTCTCTTATGGTCTCGGCTTCGCTCATCTTCAATTCCTCAAACTGGGTGTTGATCATCTACATGCGGGACAACTTCACTTTATCGGTTCCTTCATGGTGAGTCGCCAGTATGTCCCACGCTTCTTTGGCTATTTCGCATTTTGAGATAAGTTTGAAGATCTTCTCATCTACTCCGGAGAAAATGGCATTTAAGGCTTTTGCATTGCTAGTGCTGACCCATTCTTCCTCTTTTGCCCATTGTTCTACAGGTTTGTCGGTCTCTTTTCCTTCTGAGTCCTTTACCTTTGGAGCACTCCATGATTTTAGAAAGGCTCTCCACGCTCGGTCGTCGACAGTTTGGATGTATGCTTTCATTCTGGCTTTCTAGTAGCCGTAGTTGTCTCCGTCCAACAACGGAGGTCGCGCTATGCTCTAACCTTCTCTCATACTCATCTTCCTTCAGCCCTTGTACCGAGATCTCTTACTCCGTTTGTTGAGCACGCTGCTCTGATATCAATTGAAAATGGTGAAAGCTGGATGGCAGGAACTTGTTCAACACGTTGGTAGAACAACTTCTTGAACAAGCTACGCAGTATGATGAAATGACGGAAAGTAATCAATCCTACGTACTAAGTGCACAAGAAAGATTATCCAGTTCGGCTATAAACTAGCCTACGTCTTGGGGTCTTATCCCAAGTCCGTGGGAACCAAGTCACTATTTTAAGATCAAGTACAAGGTCATTACAGAATAGCAGACTTCCCTCTCTATTCTACCTTCAATGTACTCACCCAATGTGATCAGCACTCAGGATCACCCTGAATGTGAGACCTCCCGTCTCTTTCCACTGTTAGACCCCTTCTCCTAAATAGACTCTCTTTCGCCTGGTGTTGTTGATAGCTCAAGATCAGATGCTTTTCAGATTGTCTTTGATGCTTGTGTAATGATCAATCTCTCAAGATCAGCTCATGGTTCTTTTTTCAAAGCATACCTTCATAGGCTGTGTGTTGCTCATACTTATACCGAGTTGCACCACACGAATCCACACAGTTTGTTTAAATTTATTCTTTTGAATATCCTTTGATATTGTTTGTTGACTCCTTTGAATATTTTGTTGCAATTGTTGTTTATCAAGTATTTAGTTGGCGTCATCTTTAACTCATATCTACTGATTTTGCGCACGAGTTTTGACGGAGTCTCCCTTCGAGGTTGTACATCATTGGTCGCTTTGTACAACACCTTGAACATCCGGTTTGTACAGTTTTGTTCAATATGACAATGTGCAGCCACACATTTAATTATGATTAAGTCACAACATAATACAAGCCTCCCTTGTGAAAACTTCTTATCAGAATTACCCATTTTATATACCTCTCTAGTTATATTCTTAAAATTTATTTGACAGGCTAAGTCTTCTAAAATAAAATAGATCCAGATAAGAGATTTCTCCTAAGGGAATTCTGTATGAGAATTCTCACCTTCCCATCAAACATTTTTAAAGGAATAGCTTCTATTCCTTTAATCTTCAGGGAGGCGTTGTCACCTAATTTGACCTCACCTTCCTCACATAGGTTAAGGTCTTTAAATAAATTACTATGGGGTGTAGCATGCATGGTACAACCAGAATCTAAAATCCATGAATAAATATCATCAGTATTTTAAATCATTATAGCAATCAATAAGGGTGTTATTGTGGGTACGCTGGAGTCATATAATATTTATATACCTAGTAAATCCTAGGGTTGTTCAAGGATTCAATGCCTACACACAAGTTATAACGTGGTATTTTCTAATCTTTTTTAACCGGTTAAGGTTTTATGGTTTAACAGTATTATTCAAAGGAGAGATCAATAGTGAAAGGTTCAACTCAAAGCAAGTCTAGCATGCACACAACCTTTCATCTAAGTATAACACAAAATATAGAGTAATGGAATACAAGACTCAATATATAATGATATTACGGTCCACAAGACATATGAAGGCAAAGTTAAAGAGATAAGACGAGAAAAAGATAGAAAAAGAAATTTTGTCACCATGAATCTTCCTCACTAGCTTGTGATCTTTGCTCTGTGTGCTCCTAAGGACTCCTTGCTTGAGGCTCCTTCTTTCTAGCTCTTCTCCACAGTCCAAGAATAATATTTGAGGTGCAAATATTGTGATCAAGAATGATGGTCATGAGCTACCTATTTATACCGAAAACAAGGCGTTGCCTTGTTAATGCGAGGCGGCACCTGGAGTTTCCTAATTTGTCGAGGTGTCACCTAGTTAAATGAGGGATCTTTCGAAAAATTATCAACAGAATGAGACGTCACCTTCTTGAAGCGAGGCGACGTTTGAGATGTTTTCAAAATGGGAGGTGTCACTTAATTTGCTGAGGCGACGTCTGGAAATTTTTCTAAAATGTGAGGCATCGTCTGGTTAGTTGAGGCAATGCCTGGATTGCTCAACCGTATGAGGCATCGCTTGGCGTGGGGTAACATGACGCCTAGGCAGCTGCAGGCTCATTTCTAGTGCTTCTTGGTTTGATTTTGCTCTTTTTACATATTTCATCCATTGGATCGTCCATGAAGTGTAAACTGCCTGAAAGACAAGCAAAGAGACATCAAACCGATAAAAGTCACTCGGAAACAAGCCGAAATCCTCGAGAAATGAAGTCTAAAAAGTGTAACAAAACCCACTCATCACAACTCCACACTTAGGATTCGTTCGCCCTGAACGAATAACAAGCAAGTGTCACATATTATATATACATTCTGACTTATAAATGAAGAACATAAAATATGAAAATCCTAACTCACTGTCATAGGGATCATTGTTGCATTTAGCATATGCAACAAGCTGTTAAACTCCTGCTCTAGTGGACGAGTGGTGTCTCGTGAGGGTTTTTAGGAAGCAAAATACTCACAAATCAATATAATACAATCCAAAGTTATATGATGCATGTAATGAGGGCTCGCGATATTAATAAATAAGACAGATAATCACGAACCACATGTGCAAGCCTGGATTCAATAGGCTTCAATTACTAAGGCATTAAAGTTTTCAAACATCATATTCAGAAATTACCAAACATGCTTAGACACAAAATCATCAATTCCCTGTATAGATTATTTCTACATTTCACAGGTATGCATTCAGTTAAACAAGAATTCATCACACTTATGGTTAGTTTGCCTATGCTATCAAGAAGGATAGTCCATAGGCGTACTAACACTGGATTCATTTCCAAGTCCACAAATCCAAAGCATGTGTCTATACGGAAAGTCCATAGGCTCTATTCTTTTGCACTTAAATTTTCAATAAAATAAGTTAAGTACATTGAGGTTAAGTACATTAATTATTATTTTTACTGTGGTGGTGGTGATGTTGTGGTTGTGGTGCTAGTGGTGGTGGTGGTAGTAAAGATATGATGAATAATAATTTAAGTACTTAAACTTAAATTCAGTTAATAAGTTAAGTACTTCAATAAATAAGTTCAGCTAAAAAAAAAACAGACCCATAAGTGCAATGATCATTTCCAAGCCAATTAATCACTCAAACATAAACAAAGCATATAACTCACTCACAAGTGTATGCGGGATGCAACAAGTCATAAGAGTAGTGTTTAGTTTGAAACTTACCATCCAACTAAACTCATTCATCATTTTTTTCTTTTTTTCTTTTCTTTTTCTTTTTTCTTTTTTTTTTCAAAAGGAGATTGAAATTGCTGAACGCTGGATGGCAGGAACTTGTCCAACACGTTGATCGTACAACTTGTTGAACAAGCTACGTAGTATGATGAAACGACAGAAAGTAATCAATTCTACTTGCTACGTGCACAAGAGTGATTACCCAGTTTGGCTGTAAACTATGCTACATCTGGGGGGGCTTATCCCAAGCCCGTGGGAACCAATTCACTATATCTAGATCGAGTACAAGGAGATTACGGAACAACAGACTCCCTCTCTATTCTAACCTTCACTCATCTAAAGTAATTAGCACTCAGGCTCCCCTGAATGTGAGACATCCCATCTCTACCCACCGTTCTCGTCTAGGAAACGTTTTGTGCGCTCAATCTCAAAGGAACAGCTCGTAGTGTTTCTTCTTTTCTCACAATCATCGATGCTTCATCAGCTGCGTGTTCCTCATACTTATATCCTGAGATGTTGATCATATTCCTCAAGTTTGTTGAGATCGTATATTCCAAGTAGTTTGTTGAAGATGATCTCTTTGCCATTGTTGCTTTGATAGTTTGTTGCGATCCTGTTGTTACTTGATATCTACTCAGCGTTATCTTTAAGAGACATTATTATCTTTAGGATCGTATCTTTGGATTTTGTCACAGATATCGCGCTCGTGTAGTGAGTTGATATTGAGTTGATCTTTTTATGAAGTTGTACAGCATCGGTCGCCCTGTACAACATCTTGTATAGTTTGTGCAAGCATGCCAATATGCATCCACTGAGATATCACATACAATTTTTTATGGGGCCTATTTTGCCTCTTCTTTTGAAGGTCCACCTCAATTCGGTAGGGATCCACACTTAAGATGGAAACATATGGTGGTGATAGACATGAGTGAAAAATGAACATGTTATCGGAAATCATGAATAAAAGACTTGGATCAAAAAAGTCATGTGATAGGCCCATGTCATGCTTGCAAAGTTTGTGGTTTGATTCCTTTAAAATTCCAAGTTTGCTTTTGGGTGTCGAGAGTGCACTACATAAGGAATAGATAAAATGGTCATGACATGAAAAGGTCTTAAGTCCTTGCGTGTGGTGGACATTGTCTTCTTGAGGATGGTCTTCATCTCGTGGTTAGAGACCTCTACTTGCCCGTTGGTCTGAGGATGATAAAGGTGTGGAAAGCTTGTCGGTAACTCCATATTTTCGCAAAGACCTTCGAAGTTCCTTTTCTTGAAGTGTGAGCCACCATTGCTAATGCCGGTCCTCGGAGTACCAAACCTGGGGAAGATGATGCTCTTAAACAGCTTCATGACTACCTTCATGTCACATGTAGGGGTGGCCCCTGCTTCGACCCATTTGGAAACATAATCCCCTAGGACGAGGATATCACGTGCCCTCTACAAGGAGGGAATGACCTCATGAAGTCTATTCTCCAAATGTCAAACCCCTCCACTTCCAGGATCTTTTGCTACGGTATCTTTTGTCACATGTATATGTTCCTAGTTCTCTAGCATCTTTCATAGGCCCGCACATACCCATGGGCATCTTGAAATACAGTAGGCCAATAAAAACCAGGCATGAGTACCTTTCCTGCTGTCTTGTTGCTGCTTTCATATCCTCCATATGATTCTTAGTGGCATTAGCACAAGATGTCGCCGATCATCTCCTGTCATATACAGGTCGTGTGGGTGCCATCACTGCCCAGTTGGTACAGATAAGGCTTGCCCCAAATGATTGAGCTTCTTCCACTAATGGTGGGTCAGGTCATCTGGTAGCACTCCAAAGACAAGGTAGTTGACCATGTTAGCATATCAAGGTGCAGTAGCTACCTCGGTTAGTAGTAACTTTTCAGGCGAAGGAATCCTTAATGGGGAGTAGGTCCTCCTCGCGGCTGGGTCTGGCCGGCTCGAGTCTGAAGAGGTGGTCGGCTACCACGTTCTCCACTCCCTTTATGTCTCGGATCTCCACGTCCAACTCCTGGAGCAGTAGTACCCATCCGATCAGCCGTGGCTTGGACTCTTTCTTCGTTAGCAAATATTTGATGGTTGTGTGGTCTGTGTAGACAGTTGTCTTGCCCTCACTAAGTACTGTCTAACCTTCTTGAAGGGAAAGACGATGGCTAGCATCTTCTTCTTGATTATACAATAGTCGGCCTGGCTCCTCTGGAGCACCGTTTTGCATCATAGATAGCGCGGAGTTTCCTGTTTACTCGTTGGATGATCGGTTAATTTCTTACCGATTATTGCTTCATTCGATGATGAATTTTGCTCCTCTCCCAAACTTTTTATTGTGTTTTTACCACTCTACTCTCGTTCCTGGTCAAATAATATTAAATTGAGGCTTTGTAGTCCGTTTGGAGCAAAATAAGACAAAATACAAAGATTCAGATGAATACATACCAAATCTGGGCAGATTGACCTATTCATCATCAAAGGCTTGCCAAGCGCATGATTCTTATTCGAGAGGCGTGTCATATCTTTTAAGAAGCTAACTCGAAGGGCTATAACTTTTTAGTTTAAATCAAGACCAGATACGAAGGTTTAAAAGGGTAAAAAATGCGAGTAAAGTCAAAACCACAGTGCTGAGTGAAAGGTCCGTTGACCGAATTAAAATTGATTCGACCAACCCTTGTCGAATCAACTCAAGCTGCCCGGATCAACTTGACTCGATGAGATTTCGTCAAGCACTGATACTTTGATTCGACCAAGGGGCTGGGCGAATCAAAAAATTGATTCGACTAAGGGGCTAGGGGAATCAAAATGATTCGACCTAGCCAAAGTGATTCGACCAACACAGAACGATTCGACCAAGAAGCGATCGAGATCTGCTTTTGAATCTACGGGGTGCAACAAAAATGCAATTTTTGTGCCACGATCTCTTTCGCCGCACACTATCGTAAGTTTTCCATCTCAAATGCTCTGCAAAATCGTCAAAAATTATTATAAAACTATCAAAGAAAATGCGAATATGGTGTGGAACCTGGCCATGGCATATTATATTACTGCCGCATATTTTAATTAAAACCTTTACAGTGAATATTAGCGAGTATGCCATGTCTATAATCAATTAAGTATGCAATAATTAATACTCTTGTGTCGCTAATACATGACCTAATAGTGGGTCCTGCGTGATAAATTTTACTTTTATATGCTAGTAAATGTTTATTTTAAAACATCAAAAATAAACTTTTTATATGGGAAGGTGGGAGTATTAAAAGTGGTATAATTATTCAACTTATAAAATGATTATAAACTTAAACCCTAAACAAGTAGGACTGATGTCGTGTCACAGTTTGATTCGATTCCTCCAGTTTCTTGTAACTTTAAAATAATAATAAAGAGGAAGCACAATTTTGGGGAATTAAATTGAAGTGCAGAAGACGACCGGAAGCAAAATGATATTGTTGTGACAGATTCGAAGCGGAAGCGGAAGCAGAGGGTGTCCGATTATTTTTCGAATCAATGGCTGTTGCCAACGCCTTCTTCTTCTCCTCAATCGCCGTCTCTCGTGCACGATCTGATAGCACGCGTACCAGAATCTCTTCGCCATCGCTCTTTACGTCCTCGTTCTGCCCTGGCCGAGTTGGTCTCCCTAGAAAGTAAGTAAGAAGGAATTGATTTACTAGATCTGCGGATTATATGTTCAGAGGCTGTTTGCATGATCACTGTATATATACCCTCGCACTGACTTGTTTTCTTCATTTCTTTTAGGATACTCCTTCAAGCTGCTGCTGATGGTGCAGATACAGTTGATTCAGCATCTCCAGTCCGTACTTCAAATCTTATTTTTCTTTTTCTGCTTGTCACTCTCACTTGGGTATGGAAAAGCTTGTGCAAAAGTCTTTATCTATTGATACCTTTTTGCAGAAAGCCGGGACTATATCTGATGAGGTCCCAATGCCCATCGTTCTAATTGACCAGGATTCAGACTATGAGGCAACTATTGTTCAATTAAGTTTTGGCGACCGTCTTGGAGCTCTACTCGACACGGTAAAGTTCTTAAAAAAAGTTTCCACCACACAAATTATGATTATATGCATTTTTGCGATATGCAAATCTAATACATAAAATATTTACTAATGAAAGGAACCACATTCACATCTAGGTCGGTCACTTTCACTTCATTTTTGTATCGTATTTAATTTCTTGAGTGTTCACATCACTTATTTGATGTTGAAATCCATGAATATAAAAATAAGGTTGTGATAAATTCATACCTTGATATCATCTTGATGAGTGAGATTGAGGTTCTCTGAGGTCTGGAAATCAGAGTATTGTTGGCATCATCCCATTAGATAGATGCAAACAAATGTAGAGCCAAACTTAAATTTTCAAATTAGTTCTATCTATCTTTTTGGCATGTTAGATAAATCTGAAGCTGCTTTTGATGGATAGACTGTAGCTCATACATTGCAGTCTGAAGCTAGCATTGCTTTCTGTCATGTGATAGATAAATCTGAAGCTGCTTTTGATGGATAGACTGTAGCTCATACATTATAGTCTGAAGCTAGCATAGGTTTCTGTCATTTGTAGTATTTATCTTCCAGACTTGGGGATTTTTTTATCTGAATTCAGCATTTATTTGTTGCAGATAAAGGCATTAAAGGATTTGGGACTTGATGTTACCAAGGGGAGCGTCACCACCGAGGGTTCAGTTAAAAAGACGAAGTTTTTTATCACTCGAACGTTAGTATGTCAGTTATGCAAGCAAAATCATCTCTAATTACTCTAGGGTGCTTTGTATTATGTAGCTTAACATGTATAATCTGATTAAATTGATTGGTGATGTGAATGAATCAAGTTGGAGGGTGGAGCTGCCTCAAGTATGCATATGTAAAATATTATGTGACAAATCCTTGTAGTCACACTGTCTTTATATTCCATAACATTGTTTAAGGAGAAATCCATACCAAAGAAAAAGGAGTCAATCGTCAATACAGATGAACTCGTAGAAGCATATGTCATGTACTAAACTGTGGTAAATCAATTTGATGTTCTTTGAAGATAATTCTCCCATAATCTTTGTAATTTGAACTCAAATATTGGTCTTGCTCATTACTAATTTTTTCATTTCCGGTAATGCCCCTTTTTCAGTGCAATACATTTATAGTCGAGGAACTAACTTGAGGTTCTTTTATTGTTGTATTCTTACAGGGACAATGGGCGAAAAGTTGAGGATCCTGAATTGCTTGAGAAAATTAGACTTACCATCATCAACAACCTATTGCAATATCACCCTGTATGCTTCTTAATTTTACTCATTATACCAAGAGTATTATACCATCATATATTTGGTTCATTGATTTTATGATTGAAATTTCGCCAGTAAATTGTACCTTCTTTTATGCTGAACATTTTTTCATGAGGCTATTTTTATTATTTTGTAGGAATCTAGTGAGCTCCTTGCTATGGGTGAAGCATTTGGGATAAAATCTCCGAAAAAGAAGGTATCTTATCTTTCGTCGCTTTTTGTATAGTTTTCATTTCTCTGATTCACTCAACTTTAAAAATGTATCGTTGGGCTACCTTCCAAATCTTCTTTCGAAATCTAACATATTGTGTTGTAGATTATACATAGGTTCAGCATATTTAGTGGTGTTACAGATATTAGAGGTGTTTCTGGTTGTTCATTGCAAGTAAAATTTATGAGCTGCCTTCCTTAGCTTTCTTTTTGTTGGTTGACAAGCATGACTTTTAATTCACTATAGCCAGTGAAGAGTGTTTTGGTGATGTCAAATAAAATTTGCTGTATCTATGCAAGCCTAGGGTCGTCCAAGGAATAATGGTGTATGCGCAGAAGTTTATTCTGGTTATTAGCAAAATCAATAATAAAATGATTGCCTCAGCGTAATCCAAAACAAGAGAGGGCTCACATGGTATTACCGACGGTTCGTCCCATGCTATGCCCACTTAGCCACACCATTGACACAGCTTATCCGCAAGAATGGATTATTTTGGATAAGGGAGGCCCTTCATGTGTTTGAACAACTAAAGACCGCCTTGAGGACAACCCGGCTGTAGCTCTTCCTGATTTTAAACAGGCATTCGTAGTGCAGAGTGTGCAGACGGACACATCGGGCGTGAAAGTGGAGGCTGTGCATTCTCTAGATGGGTGTTTGACGACACGTCGTTGTGTGCGCCAAACTTATATTTATAATCTCCTGTTAACACTCAGCAAGCGGTAAGCAGGGTCGAACCCACGAGAGAGCAATCAGCTATAAAGTTCTACTAATTAATTGTCACGATGAAAAGGGAGTTGCAGGAATAACGTTTGTTGTTATCAAATTCAGAGAAAAATCAGTTCAGGGATATGCATTGCAACTGGTAATCATCGATTGTGACGTGCATCAACGAGTAAACTACCGTTCCTAGTCTGACAATCCCGCTAGCGTAATGCCGACTCTACTGTTCTACCTAATCTCAACCGCTAGGTTCTCGAATAGGGTTAACGATTACTCGATCAACAACACCGATTAGGTTACACCGCTAGGCTTAGCTAATAGGGAAGTCAATCCAATATCATGCAGTAGACATCAATTCAATTTCACCGCTAGAATACGCTAACTTGAAAATCAGAGCATGCAATTCAAACGAAGAACAGGAATTTACTGAGTTGAATTACGAAACATAAATATCTCAAACCGTACGTTGCAACACAAAATCCCCAAACTGAAATTAAGGGTTTAGCTACTATGAGTCATCTAAAACAATGGAAATAAACTGAGTTTAGGAATAATACTGTAGCGGTGAATAGTAATCTGCGTGAACAGTAACTCCGGTCGTGAATAGCGATCCGCCTCGAAATCCACACGTGGTGGCCGCTGCTCTGAATTCATCTTCTGGGTTCTCGTGCTGAAGATTCTCTCTAAGAATTGATGCTCAGTTGTGTTGTGGCAGGTCTGTATTTATAGGATGGAGAGATTTCTAAATCTTGAAAACTTCTAAATCTGATTTTGGGCTGTGGGCTCAATGCTGACGTCATCAATTGCATTTCGCTCCGGATGAAGACATTAGTCGCGCTCCCCATGAAGACATTAAATACGCGCTCGAAGAAGACATTAACTCTGCTAAAGTGTGCTGCCGGCGCGGTAGTCACTGCTGTGTCAGAGACTCGCTTTTTTGACATTTTAGACCTCCGAATCTCGTCTGGACGTAAACTAGAGAATTGTAGCCCCTTGAGTTAGCTTTCCAACAAGGTATAACACGCCTCAATCGGATCAGAATCATGCGCTCGGCGAGCCTTCCACTACGGGTAGGTCAATCTGCCCAGATTTGCTGTATATCCATCCAAATGCGCAATAAGGTTCTATGCGGTCTTGATACACCTGCGATGCGAAACACTACCAAGAAGTGATCTTTCACACACAAAATGTAACTAAACAATGGGAATAAATAACTCGATGGATCGTATAAATATGCTCCATCAGTGTTACCATATCCTGTCTGTGTACTTATTATCCCTAGTGGTTAAGAGATTCAGATTATGGGTTTGTGAATCTATATTGTTGCTGCACCTGTATGCACTGCTTATAATAGCATACAGCTCATCAGTCTTACATTCTAAGAATAAGTTTGTGCGTTAAGGCTTTGCTCGTGTCGTCTTGTCTGCTTGTCTCAGTGTACTGCTTCATCTACTCTTATTGGGAATACGTTTAACCTTTTCATTTTGATAAATATAGACATGAATATTTTGATAATGTAGCTCGATTAACTAGTTCTCTAGTTGAAGGCCTGTTTTTTTTTCCTTTTGAACTGGTAGTGAGAGTTTTTTGAAGTATTTTGTACTTCATAGATATTTTGGTTCCTATCATGTTGTGGACAACAGTTCATTTGTCTTGTTGCAGGCTGTTGTCGACATTGGTACTCATGTTCAAGTTAAAGATGATGGACCCAAGAGAAGGTGTAGCAAGTTTTAGCTATGAATGATTTCATGACCCTTCTAATTCTCTTGCCTATATTTCTCATTTTTCATAGCTCGTCACTTAAGAATAGTAACTGCTGGAGGACTGATTTTGTTCTTATAGTAACATTTCATGTCATATATGTTTGACTCGCTTGTCATACTCATTGATCCACAGCTTGTTAACGATTGAGACAGCCGATCGACCTGGGTTACTTTTGGAGGTTGTTAAGATCATTGCTGATATTAATATCCATGTTGAATCTGCGGAAATTGAAACAGAGGTTTGCATGCTCATGCGCACTCACACTCACTTAACTTTCTCCGTCTCCCTCTCTACAATAAACACATGACACCAGTGGTTAAAGAGTACTCTTTCACTTTACAGGGACTGGTAGCCAAAGACAAGTTTCACGTTAGTTATGGAGGGGCAGCACTGACAAAATCATTATCTCAGGTAACCATTATCGTTTAAATTTATGGCCGTACCGTTTCTTCAGTTTGCGAATCAATGATTATCGAAACTGTACACTGTTCTGAAAGTGATAGATCTTTCATCACATTCATACCTCTGCGGGATGCTTTTAGAAAGAGAAATTGAAGGCCACCTAGATTTATTTAACTTTCAGTATAATGCATACTGAAAAAGGCTTATAGTTGGCATGGTACGCAAAAGGTTGATTTTAAAAGTTAATATAACCTTTTCATTTTCTTCTCGAAAATATTTGTTTTGAAATGGAGCGAGTACCACATTTACTTTTATTTAGAACTCAATTTCGTTGGTTTGTTTGTGCAGGTTCTTACTAACTGCTTGCGCTACTACCTTAGAAGGCCAGAGACCGATGTTGATAGTTACTAGAACTTTGATCAAGGCACTATATAAATTTGACACACGTGAACAAGAATAAATTATTCAGTGTGACAAATCCTTGTTTGGATGAATAATTATGTTGTGATCTGCATATGCATCATTCAACATCTCGTACATTGTGTAGAATAACCCAAAGGGAAATCGCAGCCTCATTTTTCAAAGAGAAGTTTATCTTCAGGATTTGGCGTTCCGAATCATATTTGGTTTTGGAATTTATAATATTAATTTAGAATTTGAAACTTAAATTATTGAAACAAGCTTTCTTATTTAAATTATGATACGTTCAGCTCACACGATAAGTAGGAGACGTGGAATGGTTCCTTTATCACTTGAATTGAACCATTCCTTCCGATTTATCATATCTCCGACTGTCATGCAGAACAATGGGGGAGGCACAAGCGCCTCCGTTGTAGTTTAAACTCAAAAGAAATATATATATGTCAAAATGACAACAACAAAAAAGCCGCATTTTGCCATCAATCCCTTTTGGTACATGAGTCATTTTCTTCCAACCCAGCTTTAGGCCTGGAATATTCAGACAACATGTCAAATACCAATAAGAGATCGGAAAGAAGCCAATTACTCTTATGAATGGAGCACTCGAGATTTTTTTGATTGAGTAGAAAACCTAGCAACTAGACAATTCCCATCAAGTGTTTCTGACCTTGACAGTGGCCAATTTGCTTAGCTAGTGTTGCATGCTTGAAAAACTACAACTTTCTTGTTCTACGCTTGGTTGTTTAATCGTGCAATGACAATTTGTAATTAAACATGCTAGAGCTAGTGCCTCCGTAATCAACATAGTACGGGTGCATTGACCAAGTGCTGATGTACGCTACTAGTTGCCCCTAAGTATGCACAATTTCTATACACTGTAAGCATGAGTGATTTAAAATTTTGTTATACTTTGTACAAGGAAGGCAAACAAAACAAATTCTAAAATATTGGAGACGCTCTTCCATCAACAATACCAAGCGCGATTCAATCTGAGGATGTCAAAAAGAAAGAAGCCAATCATCTAGGAATTCCAAGCACTAGCCTCTCCATTTTTAATGCTCGTGGACACGAGGTATGATGCATTAGAGGATTTCTTAGGAAAGCTTGTCCAGGCTTGTTATGAGTTGGAAGAAATGACTCATGTACCAAAGGAGACTTATAGTTTAAAATGTGTAGGTGAACAGTGAAAGTCCAAAGTTGATCGTTTCTTGGAAACACACATGGGTTATGTTGGTGATATTCCAATAATATATGCGTGCGAATATCAAAAATATTTCTTTAATAAATAAAAAATTCAACTTTTATTAAAGTAAAGAATACAAAATTAGAGTAAGAAAATCTCTGACCGAGTTGAGGCTCGTTTGACGATTTCCTTAAAGTGTGATTGTCCTCCCTTCAGTGCTGAGATTCTTTGTTCAACCACTTTCTAGGATACAACAACTCTGGAACTACCCTTCGTGAACCACAAACTAACTACTTGAATTTCGTGTACCTTCCACTATCACTGGAAAATTACCCACGAGGAATTGAACTCAAAACACACTTGAAGCTAGCTTCAAACCTTCAAAGGAGGAATGCTGACAGTGTTAGTCTGAATTTCCAGATTAGTTTTAGGGCATTGATTGAGACTAAATTTATCTCCTTTAGCGACAGGGGTATCACCTGATTTGCAATTTTGCATACCATATTTTTGGAGTATATTCTCAATATATGTCTTTTGATATAATCCTAAGATACCACTAGAACGATCTCGGTGTATCTAGATTCCTAATACAAAAGACGCATCACCATGATCTTTCATTTCAAAATGTTTTAATAGAAATTTCTTAGTGTCATGTAATATTCCCAGATCATTGGTAGCAAGTAATATGTCATCGACATATAAAACTAGAAAAATAATTTACTCCCACTAAATTTGTGATACACACATTCAACCATCACATTTGCCTCACATTTGCCTACTTGAGCCCATAAATGGACTTCCTTAATTTACAAACCATATTCTTTGAATCACCAGATTCAAAATTTTGTGATTGTACCATATAAATTGTCTCATCAATGTCAAAATTGAGAAGCGCTGTCTTAACATCCTGAAATTTCGCAGCACCAAGAGTTGCAGATTGTGTACAAGCAGTTGCTATAGCAGACTCTTGTACACTCGGATCTTGTTCAGCAAGATGAAACAATGAACCACGATTTGTTCACCCAGTTCGGCCAACTGCCTACGTCTGGGGAGGACTGTACTCCAGTCCTCAATCCACTAGTCTCAAAGGTCTCTCGTACAACACGGTTCGACTCAACGCAACCTATGCTACTCAACCTTAGCTAGTCAATCATACAATCAAAATAGGCTCTGACTTGTGTCTCACACACCTACACACTCGAATTAATTCAGAATAGCTACACCTCTGATCTCACAAACTCAGCCTATTTTAATTAAATCAAAGTCCCCGTAGGCTTTGGAGCGACGCGGGCTGGTGCACGTTCTGCCCGCGTCGCTCCAAAGCCTTCTGCTGAGCCGATCAAACTCTCCACGAGCGCTGCACACTCTGGAACGCTCCCCCTCACTCAATGACCTCCTGTCACTAGCGAGACCTAGCCTCCTGCAGATTGTCCGAGTTCCTCCACTCGACAATTCCCCTGCGGCCTTCCTTGATCCGCCAACAAGCAAGTCCTGCACTGAATTGGCCTTCTCCGATCAAGCTCCGATCAGACTCTACAAGTCTTCGATCAGCCTCTGCACTTAACCACTCAACTCTGCTCTCACGCTCTGCTCACAGTGGTGATCCAATCTCTCCGCTCTAGCACTCTGAATATAACTCTCTATATATTGCTCTATCTTTGTGCTTGGATTCTGTCTTTGATGGAAACTTTCCTGCTTTGCCCAGCCTTCTTTAAATAGGAACTTCATGCTCCATCAATATCAAATTTAGGAAGATTCCTTAAAGATCTCAACAAGATCTTTATCTCCTAATTCGTAGGAGATTAGATTTGTTTGGAGAAACAAATCTTTCCACAATCAAATCTTCTTCTGGATACGGGAATCTCCACTGGGATATTCTCTCTGAATATTTAGAAGCTCCTCCAAAATCTCAACAAGATCATATCTGGGCAGATTGTTCTTTGCGCCAATACTGCTGCTACAGCTCCCTGCTACAGTTCCTGCTGTAGTAACTGCTTGTTCATTGAGCTTGTTCACTCTGACAGGATTTGCACAAGCTGCTGTCTTCACACGGGCAGTTGCATCATCTTGCTCTCTATCTTCACGATACTCTACCAACCTGTTGCGATGCTGGCAGCAACCCTCCGTACGTTCTTTGGGCTACTCCAAGTTAATCGACATGCTATTGACTCTGGGAATTGCATTTAGAAAGCTTTCGTTGCTCTTCTCTCCAATTTTGGGCAGCTTGTACTTCACACAGAAATCTGCTATTTAAGATGCTCCAGCTCTCTGTTATGCAGGTTGCTTTTGCAATGCCTTGTGCACGCTGCTTGGTCATTCTGGAACGCTCTGCATCAGCTGCTGTCTTCACACGTTTGCTGTAACAGACTCTTGTGCACCTTGTAGGAGTTTGTCAATGATGCCACATATCTTATCAATCTCCCCCTTGGCATTTTTGACAAAATCGAAGGACCCTTCTGATCTTAGGCAATCCTCATCTCGTCTTCAGACCCCTTCTCTAGCAGCTTCCTCAGGATTCATCTCAAGTCAAGGACTCTGCTGTCTCAAGCTATCCCTAGCCTGTCTTCTGGCTTCTTTCTCAAGTGGTGTTTTCAGATAGCTTTTGTTGTCGGATGGTGTACCAACTTCTTGCTCGTTGTTGTTTTGTCAGTATTTTGAAGAAGCTGAAATTTCACAGTGTCTTAGTTCGACAGATTTGTGAACAAGCAGTTGCTGCAGCACACTCTTGTTCACTAGAAAATTGTCTCAGCAAACAATGAACAAGGCACAGGTTTGTTTACCCAGTTCGGCCAATCAGCCTACGTCTGGGGAGGACTATTCTCCAGTCCTCAATCCACTCAAACCAAAGGTCTCCACGTACACACGGTTACAACTCACGCAACCTATGCTACTCAACCCCGTGTGGATCACTCGGCACAATCAGAACAAGCTCTGATTTGCGTCTGCACACCCTCTACAATATGTCAATCTAGAATAGCTACAGTCTTCTCAAAGATCTCAGCCTATTCTAAACTACACTACCCAGCAAGGTTGCTGTAGCAACTGCTGTAACACACAGCTGAAGCACAAATGTCCGCGTCGCTCCAAGGCCTTCTGCCGAGCCGTTCGAACAGTTCCACGAGCGCTGCACACTCTGGAATACTCCCCCTCACTCAGTGACCACCTGCCACTAGCGAGTACTGCCGCACGACACTCGACCGAGCCTTCCACCCGTCAGTTCTTCCGCGGCTGCCCTTGATCAACCAACAAGCTCCACAGCTCTTAATTGGCTTCCAGATCAAGCTCGAATCAGACTCTGCAAGTCCTGATTCCCTTCTGCTTCTATCACCGCAGCTCTGCGCTCACGCTCTGCTCTCGGGTGATGATCGAAGAATTCGTCCGTCGCACACCCAAGATTGCACTCTCTGAAATCTGTGTATGCACTCGTGTATCGCTCAGCTTCGGTCAACCTCTCAGCTCTGAACACCTCTCGCTTAAATAGCAGCACCACTTTAAGCAATGTCCAGGTTTAGGTAATGTCCCAACAAGATCAACTATCTCCTAAAATCTAGGAGATTAGATTTGATCTTTAACTTCAATGCCAATCTCCTTCTCTGACTAGGAAACCTCACTGGAAAATACTCTTTAGCAATTTAGAAATTCTTCAGATGCTCTGCAAAGGGTTTCCAGCCCTTCTGGACCAACCCAGGTTGCTGCTGCTAGGGGACGGTTGAAACAGCCAGTTGAACAAGCTCCTGCTGCAGCATCCCCTGTTGCAGCTGCTGCTAGTTCACTTCTGCTGGCCTGCTAGAAAATTTGAGCTGCAGCAACTCCTTGTTCACTTGTGCTGGTTTTGTCAAACACTGCCATACTTGCATCATCAATCTCCCCCTTGGCATTTTGACAAAACCCACCAGACAAAACCCACCAGATTTGCTTGAGCTATTCTCCTCCACTTCTTAGCCTGCTCTTCTCCTCCCCCTTTTTGGAATAAATGACAAGGGGGTGCGCCTGGAGAATTTTATGGAGACAACACGCAGAGCCCCAGAGAGGCTCTCAGGCCTTCGAACCGGGCTGCATCCAGAGCTTTTGTGAAGATATCAGCAAGTTGTTTGGCAGACTCAACATGTTGGAGAGCAATGGTCTTCTTCTCAACAAGATCACGGATGAAGTGATGACGAATGTCAATGTGCTTGGTTCTGCTGTGCTGCACCGGATTCTTAGATATGCTGATGGCACTCATATTGTCACAGTAGAGTGTCATTTCATCCTGATGAAGACCATACTCACTCAGCATTTGCTTCATCCACAGCATTTGAGCACAGCAGCTCCCAGCAGCAATGTACTCAGCCTCAGCAGTGGACAGAGAAATGCTGTTTTGCTTCTTGCTGAACCAGGACACCAGATTATTTCCCAAAAAGAAGCACCCTCCTGAAGTGCTCTTCCTGTCCTCCGAGCATCCAGCCCAGTCCGCATCACTGTATCCTACCAGATTAGCATTTGTGTCCTTAGTATACCAAAGGCCATAGTTCACGGTTCCTCCCACATACCGAATGATTCGCTTGACCAACTGCAGGTGACTGTCTTTGGGAGAGGCTTGAAATCTGGCACAGACTCCTACTGCAAAGGAAATGTCAGGACGGCTAGCAGTCAGGTACAATAGGCTTCCAATCATGCTTCTGTAGATTGTCTGACTCACAGCCACGCCATGTTCATCTTTGATTGCCTTGACATGAGTGGCAGTAGGGGTTCGTTTGTGACTAGCCTTGTCGAGCTGGAATTTCTGCACAAGATTCTTGCTGTATTTGCTTTGAGCAATAAAAATGCCATCTTCTTTCTGGGTAATCTCCAGTCCAAGGAAATATGACAGCTCTCCAACCATACTCATTTGAAATTCCTGCTGCATTTGATTCACAAACTGCTTCACCAGGTGCTGAGACTTGGAACAAAACACAATATCATCCACATAGATTTGTGCAATGACCACATCTGACTTGGTTCTCTTGACAAACAGAGTTTTGTCAGCTCCCCCTCGTTTGTAGCCATGTTTTTCCAAGAACACTGTCAACCTCTCATACCATGCCCGAGGAGCCTGCTTCAGTCCGTATAGGGCTTTCTTCAACTTGTAAACATGCTCTGGGAAGTGAGGATCTTCAAAACCTTTTGGCTGAGAGACATAAACTTCTTCAGACAGGTCTCCGTTCAGGAACGCACTCTTGACATCCATTTGGTACAGTTTAAACCCAAGAAAGCATGACATGGCTACAAGCAGTCTAATGGCCTCCAGGCGAGCAACTGGAGCAAATGTTTCTTCAAAATCCAGACCCTCAATCTGAGTAAATCCCTGAGCAACCAGACGGGCCTTATTTCTTGTGATGTTTCCCTTCTCATCAGTTTTGTTTTTGAAGATCCACTTTGTGCCTATGATATTCACTCCATTAGGTCTGTCCATCAGATCCCAGACATCGTGTCTTTCGAACTCTGCCAGTTCCTCTTGCATAGCCATCATCCAGAATTCATCGCTCATGGCTTCCTTGAAATTCTTGGGTTCAATGCTAGACATAAAACATGTATTGAGGTAGGCATGACTTCTGGTTCTTCTTCTGTCTGCGGGATCCCCAATCACATTTGTCAGGGGATGATTCCTCTGAATCTTCTTTGGGGGCTGCCTTGAAGGTGGATCAGGAGCCTCAGTGTGCAGATCATCAGACAGGCTTTCCAATTGATCATCTGGAATTTCTGCTTCAGCACTTGCTGTAGCATCTTCTGGAACCGCAGCTTGTTCACTTCTGGTCTGTCTGTCAGGTACTTCTTCAAGATCAGAGTCTTCCTCACCAGAGTCAGTATCAGGGGTAGACTCTTCTTCTGCATCATTGACAACAACGTTTATGGATTCCATGACTGTATTTGTTCGCTGGTTATATACTCGATAGGCCCTGCTGTTTGTTGAATATCCCAAGAACAATCCAGGATCACTCTTAGGGTCGAGTTTCTTTCTATACTTCCGATCTCTCAGAATCAAACACTCACTTCCAAAGATGTGGAAGTATTTAACAGTGGGCTTTTTCTGATTCCAGAGCTCATAGCAGGTCTGATTGGTTCCTCTCCGTAAGGTGACTCTGTTGATGATATAGCATGCGGTGTTCATGGCTTCTGCCCAAAATCTCAGGGGAACTCTCTTAACATGAATCATGACTCTGACCATTTCTTGAATTGTTCGATTCTTTCGTTCCACTACACCATTCTGCTGTGGAGTGATGGGAGAAGAGTACTGATGAGAGATACCCCTTTGACGACAGAAATCATCCATAGCTTCGTTTTCAAATTCCCTACCATGATCACTGCGGATGCTGCTGATTCTGAGGTCTTTCTCTTGCTCTAGGCGAGATACGAGAGACACTATAACTTTCACAGTATCTGATTTTTCTCTGATGAAATCAATCCAAGTGAATCTAGAGTAGTCATCAACACAAACAAAAGCATACCTCTTTCTGCCCAGACTTTCAACCTCCATTGGTCCCATCAGATCCATGTGAATCAACTGTAACGGTCTGGTAGTGCCTACATCTTTGACTCTTGGATGTGTTGCCTTCTTTTGTTTTCCAATCTGACAATCTCCGCAGATGGAAATTGTCTCCCCTTTAAGCTGTGGAATTCCTCTGACTAGCCCTTCTGCTGCAATTCTCTTCGGAGTTCTTAGGTTAACATGCCCCATTCTTCTGTGCCATAAGGTCATTTCCTCGGCCTTAGTCAGCATACATTTCTGAATTGATGGGTTTGAGCTCACATTGAGAAGATAACAGTTGCTCTTTGACCTGGCACCTTCCATTAAACATTTTCCAGATTTGTCGAGTACTTTGCAAGAGTCTCTCGTAAATTTTACTTGCTTAGTCCCATCACACAGCTGACTGATGCTTAGAGATTAGCCTTTAGCCCTTCCACTAGAAGAACATTGCTCAGACTCGGCATTCCTTCCACTGCCAAGGTTCCTCTTCCCAGAACTCTTCCTTTTAGCCCGTTACCAAACTTCACACGTTGTTCCGAACAGGGTGTAATGTTCTTCAGGAAGGATCTTTCTCCTGTCATGTGTCTTGAACAGCCACTGTCAAAGTACCAGCTTATCTTGTCCGAGGAATTAGCTGTGCTGACAAGAGCTAGGAGCTGAGACTGCGCACGCTTCTGTCTGACAGAAGCTATTTCAGCATGAGCTGAGGAACAGTTTCTTTTTAAGTGACCTTTCCGACCGCAGCTGTAGCATTTTTTATACTTTGACGCTCTCTTGTAACGGTGATGCAGAGGTTGCTGTAGCAGGTCCTGGTTCAATCTTCCTCGTATTTTTCTGCCTCTTCTGAACGACCTGTAACTGGCCAAGTTGCACTCATCTTCACTCAGCTCTTTTTCATCTTCACTTCCACTGGCAGAGAGAGCCCTCTTTTTCATCGGTTTGCTAGTGCAGTTAATTTGTCGATGGCCGTAGCCTGCACAATTCCAACATTGGACTCCCTTCTTTAATTCTTTCTTTTCTTCTTCAGTCTGAGCTGGTTCCTTCCCTTTCCTTTTACTTTCACTGCCCCTTCTGAATTGTCTTCGCGAGGAAGAGCTTCTCCCGGTTCTGGATTCCATGTTCTTCAGAAGCTTCCCAAGGTTCTTAACAAGCCTGCTCATCTGATCATCTGGAACTGTCTGCTTGGTTTCTGCTTCAGCTTTCAATCCAACATTCTTATCCTTAGGGGTGGTGTCTCCCTTAACCAGTTTCATCTCAAATTGTTTGAGAGACCCCATCAACTCTTCCAACTTCATGAATCTGACATTTTGAGCTTCTTCAATGGCCGTCACTTTCATGTCAAATTTTCTGGGCAGAGATCTGAGAACCTTTCTGATAAGCTTTTCTTCAGGGATCGGTTCACCAAGGGCATGGGCTTCATTTGCAAGATCACAGAGTTTAGCATTAAACTCAGTGACTGTTTCTTCATCCAGCATCCTCAGATTCTCAAATTGTGTGGCAATTATTTGGAGTCTTGATAGCTTCACTCTATCAGTTCCTTCATGCGTAGTTTGCAGAATTTCCCATGCTTGCTTGGCCATGTCGCAGTTTGAATTACCAGTTGCTGCAGCACCTTCTTCAGCAGTCCATTGCTCTTCAGGTTTTATCCTTGTCACTCCTTGCTCATCCATGGTGATTGGGGGAGACCACTGGACCACGACAGCTCTCCATGTCCTCTCATCAATAGCCTTGAGAAAGGCTTTCATTCTAGCTTTCCAATATCCATAATTGCTCTCTTCCAGCAATGGAGGTCTGCTTGTACTCTGTCGTTTCTTCATTGTCTTGGCTTCTTCAGAGACAATGTAGGATCTTTTACTCTGTGTGTCGAGTTCCCGCTCTGATACCAACTGAAATTTCACAGTGTCTTAGTTCGACAGATTTGTGAACAAGCAGTTGCTGCAGCACACTCTTGTTCACTAGAAAATTGTCTCAGCAAACAATGAACAAGGCACAGGTTTGTTCACCCAGTTCGGCCAATCAGCCTACGTCTGGGGAGGACTATTCTCCAGTCCTCAATCCACTCAAACCAAAGGTCTCCACGTACACACGGTTACAACTCACGCAACCTATGCTACTCAACCCCGTGTGGATCACTCGGCACAATCAGAACAAGCTCTGATTTGCGTCTGCACACCCTCTACAATATGTCAATCTAGAATAGCTACAGTCTTCTCAAAGATCTCAGCCTATTCTAAACTACACTACCCAGCAGGGTTGCTGTAGCAACTGCTGTAACACACAGCTGAAGCACAAATGTCCGCGTCGCTCCAAGGCCTTCTGCCGAGCCGTTCGAACAGTTCCACGAGCGCTGCACACTCTGGAATACTCCCCCTCACTCAGTGACCACCTGCCACTAGCGAGTACTGCCGCACGACACTCGACCGAGCCTTCCACCCGTCAGTTCTTCCGCGGCTGCCCTTGATCAACCAACAAGCTCCACAGCTCTGAATTGGCTTCCAGATCAAGCTCGAATCAGACTCTGCAAGTCCTGATTCCCTTCTGCTTCTATCACCGCAGCTCTGCGCTCACGCTCTGCTCTCGGGTGATGATCGAAGAATTCGTCCGTCGCACACCCAAGATTGCACTCTCTGAAATCTATGTATGCACTCGTGTATCGCTCAGCTTCGATCAACCTCTCAGGTCTGAACACCTCTCGCTTAAATAGCAGCACCACTTTAAGCAATGTCCAGGTTTAGGTAATGTCCCAACAAGATCAATTATCTCCTAAAATCTAGGAGATTAGATTTGATCTTTAACTTCAATGCCAATCTCCTTCTCTGACTAGGAAACCTCACTGGAAAATACTCTTTAGCAATTTAGGAATTCTTCAGATGCTCTGCAAAGGGTTTCCAGCCCTTCTGGACCAACCCAGGTTGCTGCTGCTAGTGGACGGTTGAAACAGCCAGTTGAACAAGCTCCTGCTGCAGCATCCCCTGCTGCAGCTGCTGCTAGTTCACTTCTGCTGGCCTGCTAGAAAATTTGAGCTACAGCAACTCCTTGTTCACTTGTGCTGGTTTTGTCAAACACTGCCATACTTGCATCATTAGAAGCTCCAGCTTCAATCTTCGCGGGATGCTGTAGCAACTTTTTGCGCTGATTTTGTCAAGGATTCCATTACCTTAACAATCTCCCTCTTGGCATTTTTGACAAAACATGAGCATCTTCTGCAGGGGCTTCTCTTCTTCCTCTGGGGTCGACTGGCAAAACCTGCCAACACAATGCAAATAGTAGAACACATCTTCTCCCTCTTTTTGTCACAAATGAAAAGGGGGTTCTCAAGCTAAACTCAATAGGCCAACGCCTCTTCTTCATCCACCGAAGAAGGGGAACTCTTGCTGTCTCAGCATGTGTCTCTTCTGATGATTGTGGGGGACTATCTGGTGGCTGCTTCTCCATCACTGCCTGCTCCGACTTCCGTATCCAATGCTTCTGAGCTCTGTTCTGTCCAATAGCTCTTTCTTTCCTTCCGGCATTGTTTCGATGTCTCACCCGATCTGCACCTGTCTTTTGCAATCCACATTCTCCAGTTCGTTGTCCCTCCAATGTATCCGCTATTTCCGCGCAACACTGGATAGTTACTTTCCTTCATCGGTTTTGATGAGCTCGAGGTCACCTGCGTGCCAAGTCTGATCCTTGGCTTCATCCGGCGTTGTTCGTCTGTGGGTGGTCTCTGAGGTCTCCAATACTCGTTCAGGATCAGGCATCTCCTCTGAATATGTCCTTTCTGATCACAAAAATATCATCTGGCCATCGCTCCTAGCCTTCTTCTCAGCTACAGGTTGTTGACACAGAGGTTGCTGTAGCATCCTCTTGTTCATCCTTCTAGGCACCTTCTTATGAACTGGTTTCTGGAACATGACCGGTTTCTCCACGGCATCCTCAGCATCTTCTGGCTCCGTAGCTTTGACGAATACAATTCTTTTAGCACCTTCTTTTAGAGTGTATCCAAGACCTGAGTAGCCTCCTCCATATCTTTGGCATGCCAGAATATCTTCAAGATTGCTTGAGCCACTGTTAAACATCTTTGCAGTCTTCTTGTAGAGGTTGAGCTCTTCCTTCTCTGCAACAAACTTCTCTTCTTGCTGGGCAGCCTGATCCGTAATTTCCTCATCATCACTACTGCCCGACCTCAACACCATGAACAATTTCTGGCTTTGTTGAAACGGTGTTCTTCATATTAGTTGCAGTTATCAGAGCAACATTGCTCGTTTGTTCAGAATCTTCTTCACTGTCTTCGTCTCTCCAGTTTGATGCAGGAGTCCTGTTCCTTTCATGAGCCGTCTGGAGGATCTCCCACGCTTGCTTGACAATTTCACAGTCGGAGATTAGCTTGAAATTATTTGCGTCAACAGTGGCAAATATCGCGTTCAAGGCTTTGGAGTTACTGGTTGCTACAGCTTCTTCTTCAGCTGCCCAGGTCTCCTCTGGTTTCTCCCGTGCAACTACTTTATTGTCGATGGTCAGTGGGTGTGACCACCCAGACACTACTGCTCTCCAAGTCTTCTCATCCATCGCCTTTAGGAAAGCCTTCATTCTCGCCTTCCAACAACTATAATTTCCTTCTTCTAGTAGGGGCGGCTGACTTGTGCTTTGTCTTTCTTTCATCTTCGCTTGATGAATTCAGCAAGGCGCTTAGGATCTTCACTCTGTGTGTCGAGTTCCAACTCTGATACCAAATGAAACTTCGCAGCGCCTCTGAGTTGCAGATTGTGTACAAGTAGTTGCTTTAGTAGACTCTTGTAAACTCAGATCTTGTGCAGCAAGATGACACAATGAACAATGATTTGTTCACCAAGTTCGGCCAACTGCCTACGTCTGGGGAGGACTGTACTCCAATCCTCAATCCACTAGTCTCAAAGGTCTCTCGTACAACACGGTTCGACTCAACGCAACCTATGCTACTCAACCTTAGCTAGCAATCACACAATCATGACTCGTGTCTCACACACCTACACACTCGAATTAATTTAGAATAGCTACTCCTCTGATCTCATAGACTCGGCATATTCTAATTAAATCAAAGTCCCCGTAGGCTTGCTATAGCACCTGCTGTAGCACACGGCTGGTGCACGTCTGTCCGCGTTGCTCCAAAGCCTTCTGCTGAGCCGATCAAACTCTCCACGAGCGCAACACACTCTGGAACGCCCCCCCTCACTTAATGAGCTCTTGTCACTAGCGAGACCTAGCCTCCTGCAGATTGTCCGAGTTCCTCCACTCGACAATTCGCCTGCGGCCTTCCTTGATCAGCTAACAAGCAAGTCCTGCTCTGAATTGGCCTTCTCCGATCAAGCTCTGATCAGACTCTACAAGTCTTCGATCAGCCTCTGCACTTAACCACTCAACTCTGCTCTCAAGCTCTGCTCACGGTGGTGACCCAATCTCTCCGCTCTAGCACTCTTAATATAACTCTCTGTATATTGCTCTATCTTTGTGCTTGGATTCTGTCTTTGATGGATACTTTGTTGCTTTGTCCAGCCTCCTTTAAATAGGAACTCCATGCTCCATCAATATCAAATTTAGGAAGATTCCTTAAAGATCTCGACAAGATCTTATCTCCTAATTCGTAGGAGATTAGATTTGTTTGGAGAAACATATCTTTCCACAATCAAATCTTCTCCCGGATACGGGAATCTCCACTGGGATATTCTCTCTGAATATTTAGAAGCTCCTCCAAAATCTCAACAATATCATATCTAGAAAGATTGTTCTTTGCGCCAATACTGCTGCTACAGCTCCCTGCTACAGCTCCTGTTGTAGCAACTGCTTGTTCACTGCTATTGTCTTCACACAGGCAGATGCATCATCTTGCTCTCTATCTTCACGATACTCTACCAACCTGTTGCGATGCTGGCAGCAACCCTCCGTACGTTCTTTGGGCTACTCCAAGTTAATCAATATGCTATTGACTCTGGGAATTGCATTTAGAAAGCTTTCGTTGCTCTTCTCCTCAATTCTGGGCAGCTTGTACTTCACATAGAAATCTGCTATTTAAGATGCTACAGCTCTCTATTACACAAGTTGTTGTAGAAACGCCTTGTGCACTCTGCTTGGTCATTCTGGAACGCTCTGCATCAGCTGCTGTCTTCACATGTTTGCTGTAGCAGACTCTTGTGCACTTTGTAGGAGTTTGTCAATGATGCCACATACCTTATCACATCCATTTGGTGTAATTCGAGATCAAAATGTGCCGTCAAAGCCATTATTTTTCTGAAAGAATCCTTCATAGAAACTTGAGAAAATGTTTTCTTGAAATCAATTCCTTCCTTTTGAGTAAATCCTTTGGCTACAAGACGTGCCTTATACCTTTCCACATACCAATATAATCCCTCTTGGTTTTAAATATCCATTTACAACCAATGGGCTTCACACCTTCTGGTAATGGGAGAAGTTCCCAAATTTTATTGTCTTGTATAGATTTAAACTTCTCATTCATGGCTTCTATCCATTTATGAGAGTTAGAACTTTTCATGGCTTGCTGAAAGTTGATAGGATCATCTTCCTTTAAACCATGTTCGGTTTCATGTTCCTAGAGATATATGACATAATCATTTGAAATCGCAATTCTCCTCTCTCTAACGGATCTCCTCAATGAAACATTTTCTTGAGGTGGTTGAGTTTGTTCTTCAGGAATAATATTATCATTTTGCACTCGGGGCTATACAATATTATTTGTAGGATGAGGATCAAAATTTGCTTCTTGATCAATAATAGGTAAAAGAACCTGTATAGTATCAAAAGCAACAGTAGGCCCCTCTTCCTCTTCAAAGATAATATTCCTAACTTTATATCTCCCCCCAAACTCAACATCCTCAAAGAATGTGGCAGTTCCCCTCTCAAAAATTGATCCAGTAGTGGGATCATAAAATTTAAAACGCCTTGATCGTTCTGCATAACCAATAAAGTAGCTACTAAGAGTTTTGAAGTCCAATTTTTTTTCATAAGGCCTATAAGGTCTTGCCTCAGCCGGACATCCCAAAACATGTAGATGCTTCAAACTAGGCTTTCGACAAGTTCAAAGCTCAAAAGGTGTTTTAGCAGCTGCTTTAGTTGGCACTCTATTCAGAATATAAGCCGCTGTCTTGATTCACCCCATAGTCTTTCTGGTAAAAAAGAATGACTAATAATACTTCTTACCATATCTTTAAGTGTTCTGTTTCGTCGTTCAGATACACCATTCATGCTAGGTGATCCCGGCATAGCGTATTGAGGAACGATACCACACTCCTCTAGGTATTTAGCAAATGGTCCTGGACATTGTTCACCTGAGCCGTCATATCTACCGTAGTATTCACCACCACGATCCGATCTGACACTCTTAATTTTCCGGTTGAGTTGTAACTCAACTTCAGCCTTAAATGATTTGAACACGTCTGGAGACTGTGATTTCTCGTGAATAAGAAATAGATAGCAATATCTAGAATAATCGTCTATGAATGTGATAAAATACTGCTGGCCATTCCATGATGGAGTAGGAAACGATCCACAAATATCAGTATGAATCACTTCTAAGACATCTGTAGTTCTCATGGCACCTAATTTCTTAACCTTATTCTGTTTACCTTAATACACTCGACACAAACATTAAAATCTGAAAAATCAAGTGAATCCAAAATTCCTTCAGACACAAGTCGCTCAATTCTAGACTTAGAGATGTGACCGAGCAGCTTGTGCCATAATGAAGATGAATTATTCTAAGTTAGTTTACGCTTTATACCTCATGATTCCACATGCAGGGATTCATAATATGATGGAATAATTTCCAACATAATTATCATAAATATTAAGCAAACAGGTTCCAACAACATTTGAATTCATGGATAATATAAATTTCTAATTGGCAAATGAACATGAGTAACTAGATTTGTCTAATACAGCAATCGAAATTTAATTTCGTCTAAAAGACGGTACAACAAAAGTATCCCATAAATCCAAAACATGATCGGTAGCTGATAATAGTCTAAAATGGCCTATAGCCTGTACTTCAACTGCTTGACCATGAACAACATAGATGTATCTTTCAGCATCAATTGGACTACGGTAACTAAGGCAACCCTGCATAAAAACACAAATGTGAGTAGTAGCACCATAGTCTATTCACCAAGTGTTTCTAGGTACTGATGCTAAATTAATTTCCGAACAGACTAAAGTAAGGAACGTACCCTTCTTAACCCGCCATGCGGCATACTTGGCACAATCCTTCTTCACATGTCCAGGTTTATCACAGAAGTAGCATTTGTCAATCTTTTGCTTCTTTTGTTCTGGACCCTCAAATGTAGCAGCTTTATCATCCTGAAAGACCCTTTTGCCTTTTTTCTTAGAGGTGCGAGTCAAACGAGCACTCTCAGTCCTTTCTTGCTTTAACCTGTCCTCCTCTTGCACACAAAATGAAATGAGCCCATTAAGAGTCCACTTCTCCCTCTGACAGTTATAATTGATCTTAAATTGACTAAAATGTGCAGGAAGGGAGATCAGAATCAAATGCACGAGTAAATCATCAGATAACTCGAGACTTAAAACCTTAAGCTTGGAAGCAATGTTGGACACCTCCATAATGTACTCTCGAATATTACCCTTACCATGATATTTCTTAGAGATCAAGTTTGCCAAAAGCATACTTGTCTCAGCCTTATTGTTTTTCACAAAACGCTTTTGTATCTCAGCAAGGTAGTCACTAGAATTGATTATCTCATCTGAAACAGCACCCCTAAAAATTTCTGGAATACCACGCCGTATAATCATCATACTTAGTCTATTAGAACGTTCCCACTTAACCCAATAAACCAAATCCTCAAGAGAGCTATCCTCAGTAAGGTCATCGGGTTTGGGCATTCTAAGAGCTAGGTCTAAATCTGCGCAGCGCAAGAAAATCATAATATTTTCTTTCCATACCTTAAAATTTGTCTCGTTTAACAATGGGACATTGCTCAAATTTGCAGCAACTGAAGTAGCAGTAGACATGAAATCTGAATAAGAATAAAAGTTAATAAGTGTTCATGCTCACATAAGATACGCAAATATAACATATCAAAATTTAAATGCAATTATGGCATATCAAGATACCCAACACAACACTAATAGCAAGTCTTTGGACAATACTATTAATTGTAAATGGTGCTCTTGTCGCAATGTACAAATATTGATGAAAAGTGATGTCAAATAAGAAAAAAACATCTTTAGATGTTCTTTTATTCACATTAAAAATAAAAATAAAAATTCATCATATATTTTTGATTGCAAATATGCATACAATCATAATAGATATTAATTTTCCTTTGGGCCAATTAATAGCAATATACATTGCACACATAAATTCACAGTCCAAACATATCAATCTACACAAAAGAGGTCACTTTGGTGACAATTTTGCTTCAATTAACACATTTGAGTGGGGCCAAATTATTAATAATGCCATAACTCGCAGTTAAATTGTTCAAAATAAACTGAAGTGAGATCAATTGCAACATGCAATCAGTTCCCAGAAATTAATGAAATAACATCACATTTGTACAGTAAAATGAATAAATAAATGAAGTTCAACTAAAACCACCAACCTTAAATGAAAAAGAGAGTTGACTGTTTTAGAAATCATGCAACCCATATAATATGCAATTTAAAAAAAATAGGGTTGAAAGCAGTGTAATTGCTGGACACTTAATGGGCTGGATAAAAAAAATACATCGAGGCCCAATATAAAGTAGGGTTTTCAATACAGCATACCCATTGTAAACAGTTTTCAATCTGAATCTGGAATTCGTCAAGCTGAAGAGAAGCCGCCAATTGGCGCACATAGAAACGGGGTGATTGACGCAGGCACAAAAACAAAGTGACGCAGATAGAAACAGATTAAAATAGATTGACGTAGGTCCAGAAATCAACAACAAAACATTCATAAATAATCTAATACCGGGGGTGACTGATACCAATTGTTAGTCATAATCCTTGTCGCGGAATCCCAAGAACATCAATCTCAGTTGAGATTATTAGACAATGACGTTGGTGTTTTAGGCAAGCAAAATGAAGTGTTATTCTAGTCACGCAAATATCAAACAATATTTATAACCGAGTGACCTCGGATCGAACCCAAGGGAAAAGCTTAGACTAATTGACAACTAATCAATGCTACTATTGTAAGTCTACAGTTTTGGGGGGGGGGGGGGGGGGGGTTTCGTCCTCCTATAGAGGTATCTCTAGCAAGCACTAAAGATAAATGATATTTTTGGGTTTTGCTTAATGAATAAAAAGGGTGACTAGGGATTCAACTTTTCCCCTAAGATATGAGGAAAATGAAATAACTCACTAATACATGCATGAACTACATTTGGTTGATAAAAGCAAGGCTAATGCATCGTCCGCTCTAGGTTCAACTCTCGCTCCTTCCCTAGAATGGAGAGGATACACAAATGACATGGTTCTCAAACTCTCATTCTATTGAACCGTGTAGAATTTGAGTCCCATAACCGCACCCTCTCGGTCTATTGGCCGGTTACTCAAATCCGCTTAAAACTTAGCCTAATGTCAAGAGTGCATGTCGCTCTCACACACAAACACTCCATCTATGATCATACAATAGCTATGAAACATCCTAAGTTCAACTCTCGCTCCTTCCTTAGGGGTTTTAACCAAGCACACTCACTTAAGCATTTCGTCAAACACTTGGTGCGCATACAATGAATACATAGCTAGGGCACAATATAATCAAACCAAACTTCATTCAATGCAATAAATTAGAGTTCTACATCATATCCAATCCTAGGGGATCCATTTAATCCCCAACCGCAAGAACAACTACTCACTCATAATGAGTGTGCACAAATACATGACAACTAAGGAAAACATCAATGTAAATACAAAGCTAGGGTTTAAGAGAGGTTGATGTAGAATCTTCAATCCAAACTTCAATCTTCAATCAAGCTTCATCTTCTTCGAGTTCCAGTCGCCTAGGGTTGCAAAAAGTATGGAAGCTCTCATTCTTCATTTCCATCTCATTCTATTTATACTTTTTGAAGATTTCCAAAAAATGCCCGAAGTGACCGAATCACTTGATTTGGTCAATGTCCATGTGATTCGCTCGAACCTTTTGTTCAGTGCTGTTTTGAGTTTGGGCGAATCACTTATCCCGGCCGAATCACTTTTTGATTCGGTCGCACCTTTGTGTTGATACGGTCAAACGTCTTATGGAGCTCAACTGATTCGGGCACCTCATGGGCGAATCACTTCTGATTCGGCCGAATCATCTGTTCAATGCTGATCTCGGACTGGGCGAATCAGTTTTCTTGGCCGAATCACTTTTGATTCGGTCACACCCTTTATGTGATTCGGTCAAATCTTTAGGACTTTCCCCGGATCAGGTCAATTCGCGCAGCTGAGAGTGATTCGGTCAGGCTGGTGGGCGAATCACTTCTGATTCGGCCGAATCACTTCTGCAGTTTGCTCAGACTTTCTTCTTTTGATCTCCATTGACCAGAATTCGTCTACATTTTCTTCGGGCCACTTCGTATCGTGAGACACATAATTTTAACCTGAAATGGACGAAGAAATCATCAAATGGCATTAGAATTGCGGAACAAACAAGAAGTAAGGGAAAAATGTGGACAAATATAAGGTTATTTGTCCGCTCATCAGACAACAAATAACTAAAGATACAACAACATACCTGAATCCATTGTGTATTGATATCGAAAGGGTTGTCTTCCAATTTATCCGTATGAACTTTTGAGAGAGAAAGAATCTGTATTTCGAATACGGTAAACCGGGGACCCTATCCACAATATATATACATGACGAAGAGTCATGTATGGATAATCACGACTCCTCCTCTCAAGGGGTATGTATTATCCAACTGGTATCTAAACGTATCAGTCCCATGATTTTCTAAATATATATATATATATATTTATAACTCTAAAGTCAATAATACAAATTAGATCACTTTAGTTTGACTTAATACATATGATAGCCCATGCACATTTATTATTTATAATATGACCCCCATAATTAGATTAACTAATTTAATCTAACAGACAGCTCTCTCAAGAGTGTATGGTATGCAAGTTTAGCTCACTGCTCTCTCCTCTATTCCGTAACTTCATTATTTTCAAGATGGAGCAGCATATGACATTTAGACTTACGCACTCGAATGGCTGCATGGTAAAACTTGGAATTAAGCTCACCATCATGCAGTCATGACAGATGAGATTTGGCTCTTAACAAGTCAAGCAAGTCTCATGGTATCCTCGTACTCGGCCCTTTATTTAGCCAACTCGACAGCCTGAGCTTCATTCACCCCTTTTGAAGGGCAGATTCCAAGGTGGTAATGCTACAAAGGAGAACCCTCTTTTTATGCCTCAAGTCTCCAACAACCTCCCAATACCACTTTCTCAAAAGCCTTCTAGGCCTTTGAAGCTTCCGACCAAAATTAATAATAGGATTAATGTGAAGAGTACAAAGCCAATTGTTCTCCTCATAGGCCATAAAACACGGATGTTCCAGCCATATCTTTTGAAATGAAAACAGAGCCACATTGTCTTGGTTTCTCATTGGCTCCACCAACAAGGGACAGGGATCTGAAAAGACACGAGCCAGATGAGTAACACAAAAGGCAGGAAAGGCAGCTAAAGCGTGGCCATTCAGAAGGGTACTGTCACGGACTTATTTTGCTCACTAAGTCGTGCGGCGCTTAACTAGAACTTTCACCCGACTAGCTAAGAAAGCCTTCCCCGAAAATCGCTTGATGTACTAAGACAACAAGAGAACTTGAAAGCTAGAGAGCAAGAGAGCTTGTGAGAGAATGATTTGTATTTCTGAGGTGGTTTGAAGCAAATGACTCCTCCCCTATTTATACACTTAGGCCTCCTCAATGGACGGCCGAGATCAATTCAATCCTACGGCTAATAAACACAAGTCTGCAATATTCCAAAATATCTACAAGGGTGGAGACCCTTCCACCATCTTCCGGAAGCTTCCAAGGTCTTCTATGAGGTTCCATACTCTCCCGGGACTTGGATTGGATTCTCGTCTTCTTTGGGCTAGTCTTCGTGGGCTAGCCTTTGGGCTAAGTGATGGGTTAAGTCACTTAGTCCAATTCCTTTGTCATGGCCAGGTATAACCCCATTTTTGAAGTCCAAAACAAAAGGACCGTGACATCCTACCCCACCTAATCCATCGACGTCCTCGTCGATGCCTCTCCGAAGTCTCGAACTTTGTCCTTGCACTGCCAAAAGGACTCGATGGGTTCCAACTCGCCTCGCTATCCAGAAGTCCCTTCCAATACATCAAGTATTGGGTACTTGGATGATGACTCTTTCGCTGTACTCGCTTTGCTTCGATGTGGTCAACCTCCTTGTCGAACGAGGTGAGGATGGGTGGTGCTCTCAAAGATACGCCCCTTGATGTGTCTTCCGCGTATCCATGGTAAGGTTGTAAACAACTAACGTGGAAGACAGGGTGAATCTTCTTCAAAGTTGGCGGTAGATCCACTTGATTAGAAGCCTTTCCGACCTTTTGTGTTATGGGGTAAGGTCCTTCGTACCGCCTCATGAGACCTTTGTGGAGCATATCTCGTCTTCTTCGTTGATTGAGGATGAGTTTGATGAATACTTGGTCTCCCATGCGAAACTCCACATGTCTCCGCTTCTTATCCTTAATGGTTATCTTGTTTAGCGCCCGGTAGTCGATGCAAAGTCATAGGGACCCATTGTGCTTCTTCTAGAACAATACCGGTGCGCCATATGGGGCTTTCGATGGTTGGATGTACCCCACATCCAACAACTCCTTGAGTTGTCTCCGCAACTCCGGCGGAGACATTCGGTAAGGCCTTCGCTGGTGGTGTGAGCCCCCGGCTCCAACTCTATGCGATGGTCGACTTCCCTCCTTGGTGGTAGCCTTTTGGGTGACTCGGGTGGCATGACATCTTTGAATTCCCCCAACACCTTCTCGATCTTGGATGGTATCTCCCCTTCTTCTTGTTTGGGTTCTTCGTCCACCTTGATTGATGCTAGCCATGTTGCTTGTCCCTCCTTAAGACCATGCTCGACTTGCATCGCTGAGAGACAATGGAGTTTAAGTTCGCCTTAGTTGTCGTAGATACCATGTGCGGACCTCCCTCCATGATTAGCATGGTATTTTTCTTCGGCCAAGCTAGCACATCGAATTGGTGCAAGAACTCCATCCCCAAGACACACTTGAAATCATCCATAGGAGTGACCGAGAAGTTGACATTACCTCGCCATTCTCCGAGCTGTAAATCCACGCCTCTTGCCACCTCGACTAAGGGTTTCGCCTCGCTGTTAACCGTCTTCAACCAACCCTTACTCTTCTCCGTCTTTAGCCCCAATCGGTTTGCCTCGTTGGGTTGGATGAAGTTATGCGTCGCCCCCGTATCCACCATGATGGGTATAGCCTTCCCGCTGACTTTCCCATCTACATACATCAATGTCCGATCCCCAACCTTATGAGTGGTTGGCTTGGCCTTCAACGCTCCAAGAAGCTTGATGCACCCCAGGGTTGCTTCTTCTCCTTCTCCTCGAGTTGAGCGTTGAGCGCGTTTCTCTTCAGACATTCCTTCGCCCAGTGTGGCCCTCCACATAAGAAGCAGTCGTTTCGCGGCTTCCTTTCGGATATCTTGCCTTGGAACGTCCCCTTTTGGTTTGGTTTCCCTCCCCCGAATTTAGGTTTTTCCCCCTTTGGCTCCTGCACTCCCCCACCTTTGACGGAGTTGTCCTTCTTAGCTTTTGGCTTTGAAGATGAGTCTCCTCTTGAGTATTCCGTCAAAGTGTCCGCCATAGTCATGGCCGTCGCGGTGTCCCTTACATCCCTCCTCTCCAACTCCATCCTCGCCCATGGTTTAAGCCCGTCCATGAAGTTGAAGAACATCTCCGCCTCACTAACATTGGGAAGTTGGAGCATGAGGGCCGAGAACTCCCTTACGTAGTCTTGAAGCGACGACCCATGCTACTCCTTCAGTTTCTTGCGAGCTTCATGGTTAGCATTTGCGGGATAAAATTATTTCTTGAGTTCCGCGATGAATGCTCCCCAAGTGTTGATCGTGCAAATCCCCTTTTGCATCTCATGAAACTTTCTACGCCACCAAGTTGCAGCAAAATCAACTAAGTATAGGGATGCAGTACTAACCTTAGAAGCGTCATCCAGTTGGAAGGCTTCGAAGTAGTGCTCCATGTATCAAAGGAACTTGTCAATTTCCTTCGCATTTCGTGATCCCTTGAACTCCTTGGGCTTCGGCACATCCTGGGTCCTTGGAACATCCCGTGTGAAAGGGACCACTTCCCCAGTTCTCCCGGCTCTCCGCAGCTTCACCATTTCCAAGTTGTTCTTCTCCAAAGAGGACTGTAATTCCTGGACTTGAGTAACCAAGGCGTCCACCCTTGCTTGGTACTCCTCCTTCTCACCCCACCACGCTTCGAGGACGGTGTTTATGTGTATGTTTTATCAGTACTCCCCCGCAGTGTTACACGGTTAAGTATGTGACAAGCCATGCGAAGAGCCTCTGGCCAGAAGTGCAGTGCTACATCTTTGGCCTGTAACATCGTCCTTCCCATTTCCACAATTGATCTATTTTTCCTTTCAACAACTCCATTCTGTTGAGGGGTCAGTGGTGAAGAGAATTGATGTGTGATGCCTTCCTTCTTGCAGAACTCCTCAAATGACTGATTCTGAAATTCTCTGCCATGATCACTTCGGATAAACACAAGAGGTAATCCTTTCTCACGCTGTAATCTGGTAATCAACTCAACAAGATGCTCAGCAGTCTCTGATTTTTCTCTAAGAAATTCAACTCAAACATATCTAGAAAAATCATTAACACTTACCAGAGGATACCTTTTTCCACCAATCCCCTCTGCTTGGAATGGTCCAACAAGATTCACATGGAGAAGCTCAAAGATACGCTTTGTGTTTATCTGAGTGGTTTCTGAGTGACTGGCTCTAGTCTGTTTCCCAATCTGACATCCTCTATAAACTCTGTTCTCCTCTCCTTTGATAATATGAAGCCCACTCACCAACTTCTTGCTTGACAACTTCTTCAGAGCTTTCAGATTCAAGTGCTTCAATCTTCTGTGCCACAGATTCATCTCATATGTCTTAGTAAGTAGACAGTTTGCATCCGAAACAGCTCCTGCAACATCTAACAAATAGCAATTGTTAGTAAAACGGCTTCCACACATCACAGAATCACCATCAACATTGAGAACTCTGCAAGAATTTCTGGTAAACTTTACGTCACAAAAGTCATCACATATCTGGCTGATACTGATGAGATTTGCATGTAGACCCTCAACATAAAGTACATTTGTTAGACTGGGTAATCCAGGTAGTTGTAGACCTGCTCCAACAACTTATCCTTTTCCACCATCTCCAAAAGTTACTGATCTCCCATCCAGAGGTGTTAGATGCTAAGAAAAGCTGAATTACCCGTCATATGTGCTAAACAACCACTATCAAAGTACCACATGTCTTTGTTCAAGTCGACAGTTGAACTATAGGCAACAAGGCATACCTCCTTTCCATGTCTTTTTGGTCTCCATTCTTGCATCATACGTGTCTCAGTATGTCCATACTCAGCTAGGAACTTCCAGCACTTTCTCTGTATCTGTCCTTGAGTATGGGAATAATGACATATCCTGGTATCTCTAGTCCAGGGAGTGTTATAGCGATTGTTGTAGACAAAGTTGGAACTTCCCCGTAACGTCTCTCCTCTGACAAACTGTGCCTTGCCTTTGCTACTTTCAGATGTGTTCCCAATACCAGACGTCCTGCACCATACCTCTGAGTACCAAGGATCTCATTCATATCTTTCGTTCTAGAATTCATCATTCTTATTCTCTTTCTCAGATTATCCAGCTCCTGCTTAGTCTCACCATGATCACGAATCTCCTTATTGAGTCTGGTCTTTGTCAATACAAGCTCCTTATCCAGTCCTTTCTTCTAATCTTTTAACTGCGTGATAGTGACACTGAGTTTTCCATTCGTCTTCACAACTAGCTTCCACTTGGCGTACATATCACTCGGGTTTCTCCTCAGAGTCTCCTCATTGATCTCCTCACCATCACTAGAGTCAGTGTCGCTGTCAGGGTCGGTTTCCTCGGCTCCTTCCTTAGCAGTTACTATGACAATCTCTGTGACATCCTCAGTATCAAGGTAAGCATTTGCTACAGTTGTTAGTGCAACAAAGTTACTCTGATCTTCTCCAATATCATTGCTCTCAGACTCATCATCACTGTATGTGGCTACCATGGCTTTCTTCTTCATCAGTGTGTTAGCACAGTGCCTCTGTATGTGAACGTATCCTTGACAGCTCTGCACTAAATCTCTTCATTTGGATTTTGATCATTCTCCCTACGCTTGCCTTTTTGAAATTTGTCATCTTTCCTCACAGGATATCTTTGGTCACTACGTTCGTCCTTCTTCCCTATGTATCCATGATCACCACGAGCCTTGTAATTTGATCTTCTCTTGTCCATCTTTTTCATGAACCTTCCAAACCTTTTGGCCATCATAGCTACTTGACCATCCTCCATCTCATCATCAAACTGTGTGTCAGCATTGTTTAGAGCGGACTTTAGAGCAATTCCTCTAGTCTTCTTCTCTGCTATTCATCTTCATCTCATAGACTCTGAGAGATCCTACGAGAGAGTTCATCTTCATGCTCTCCAGATCAGCAGTTTCCTTAATGGCTGTCACCTTGACATCAAACATCTGAGGAAGTGACCTGAGAACCTTTTCAATCTGCTCAGCCTCTGACACATGCTTCCCAAGTATACCCATTTCATTCACTATATCCATTAGACGGTTGTTGAACTCAGCTATGGTCTCATCATCCTTCATCATCAGCTGCTCATAGCTAAACCTCAGTATCTACATTCTAGTCTTATTTGCCTTAGCATCTCCTTCAAAATTTGTTTTCAGAATGGTCCACGCGATCTTTTCTATCTCAACACCTGCTATCAACTTATAGTTCCGCTTATCCACGGCAGAGATAATGGCATACAAAGCTTGACTATTCCCTTGGAACAGTTTCTCCTCCTCCTCAGTCCAGTCTTTTTCAGGCTTTAGTGCTTTTACTTCAATAGCATTTGCAATACATAATGGTACAACCCAACCTTCAACAACATCTTCCATGCATACTCATTTACAGATCTGATGTAAGCTTTCACCTTTGACTTCCAGTAGCCAAACCCATCTTCCTCCAAACTGGGAGGTCTCCCCATATCTCTTCCACTCATTCAGAGCTTCCCCCGATCTCACCCTGTGTCGGATGCCTGCTCTGATACCTCCTGTAGTTCTAGTACGGATGATAGAACTTGTCTCAACGGTTGTTATAACAACTCCTGCGGAAACGCGTTAGGAATGTTACGACTGGTTTGAGTGAAAGTAAATACGAGACACAGAGATTTGGTAACCCACTTCGAGACAATGTGTCCGTAATATGGTGGAGTTCTCCTAATCCCAACAAGAAGCAATCCACTAATAATGATCAGACCACGAAGTACAAACTTGCAAGACTTCCTCTTCAAGTCCTTCTACGACTGACTCGTCTGGATGCGCACTGAGCTCCCCTTAGTGTAGAGATCACTCTCTATGGCTTGTCACAACAGCGTCGTTCTCTCGAACAGTAGCTCGTCCACTCAGCGTCCCACAGATCACTGGCTTCCTCCCGGATAGCTGGACTGATCTGTTTTGTAAGAGGATTTGTGAAACGTATAGCTTCAATAGATACTCCTGGTTCTTGTGCTTGAGTGATAACTTTGCTCCGATCTCCGATAGGTGCAATCATTCATTTAACCTCGACTTCTCTTGTATATTTCTGTAATGAAAGAGATCTACCTGAGCGTCCATAATCTTCAACTTTATTCTGCCTTCAATTTATGGCCAACGACAATCTTCTTTAAGATCTCAACCAATATTCAAAAGAATATATTTGAATATTTGTTGATCTTAATCTTGTTGCCAAAACAAGAGATTGTGTTCCCAGAATATAGTTGAAGATATTCTGGGTCTTTATCCACCCAAGACCCCAGTAATCTCGGAGATATGCTCCAAGCCCTAGATTCTCGGAGTCTGTTGATTCCAGAGAATATACACCTTTGGTTTACAGCCAGCGCGAACTCTAGCACTTGCTATAACACCTTCCGTTGCATCTCCTAACTCTAGTTTTGTAGTTTATCTGACTATTCTATGCATATCTCTAACTATCTTGAACAACTCTTTGCTCAAAAACATGCCATACAAAATCATGGGACTAACATGCATAGCTGCCAAAATCCGCATGGACTGATCCGTAGCCCGAAAAGGAGCTTTGATCAATCGGGAAAGAGTAATCGCCCAGCGCTTGCATTAACGCCAAACATCCCGCGGTTCGCCCCCATACACGCAAGAACTGTGAGCTTTCCAAAGTTCCCAAATAGCACAACAAGCCAATGCGTCAGCTAGGCAATCTAAAAAATCTTTATTAATTAGCTTGCAACTAAAACTCGCATTAGCTCTGAGAGGCTAATGATCCTTGGGAAATCAAAGATATTCCCAAGCCTTCTCCAGATGTCAGTAGCCTATGTTCCTTTAAAAAGCAGATGCAGAGTTGTTTTAACATTCAGACATACACAACATGTACATCACGAAACAACCGGAATGTCGAGCCTCATGATGTTCTCATCCATTGGCACCATTTTATGGAACACTTTCCACAAAAAGCAAGATATCTTGGTGGGAATCCATGAACACCAAATCAATTCATCCCAACCTTCGACGCCATAACACATTTGGAACGATACAAAGAAAGCCTTATTGGAAAAACAACTGTCCGCGGAGTGTTTCTACTGGAAAAAATCATTATGATCAAAGAATGAGCATTCACAAAGGACGAATGCTCCGCTGCGGGGAGAGCCGCCATAAGCAGTGGCGGATCCACCTGGTGGGCTGCCCGCGTAAGACCCAAGAAAAATATTCTTTTTTATTCAAAAATGGCTTTGGCCTTTGGGTGAGTAGCCGCTTCTCAGTCCTCAGTCACTCGAACCCTAAAAAGTTTCGATACATAATCTTACTCGGAGATTCACCAACCGATTTCAGCAACAATTGTGAGTGTGACTTTGGATGAATGAAGGCTGCAGCAGGGCCGCAAGGGTCAGCTTCGGAGTTCGGAACTGGGTTGATTGATTGGTTCTCTCCGCCTTCGCCTTCTTGCACCGCTACCAATCCCTAAACCTTCTTGCACCGCCACCAGCCATGTAGCTAACACGGATCCGCAATTCCGCATGAAGAAGATCCATGCTCAAACTAACTGATTTCCTATCGTAAAGGTTCGACCTTTATTCGGTAAATCCCAATTGCATCTGGAATTTGATTTGTTGCCATACTCGTTTTGGGTCTTACATTTGAGGGTTTGTGGAGAAGCGGAAATTGAATGAGGTTTTGACGAAGAAGATATTTATTGGTCTTGGGTTGGGACAGTTTCTGTCTGTCATTGCTGATTAGTGTTTCACATCTACCTTTCCTCACTAATTCTGATCCATCCTGTCTTGTATGTTTCTCATTTCTTCTTCTGTTTTTGTGACATGTTCAGACGCAAATCGCAGATAATGTTTGGCGTGGAATACAAATTACATGCTTTAAAGTAATTCTTAGAACTTAGAAGTCACAAAACAACAATGAGTTCTGAAATTCCTACTTTGCGTGCAATGATCTGATTGCTAATTTTCTATGTACTTATTGGTGGCATATAGGCTTGTCTTAGGTGATTTTTTTGAGTTTGAAAAAAACCAAGATGTTATAGTACCGTTTGAGAAATATTACTGAGACTGATAGATGGAAGGCTTTAAAGGTAGGAGTCTGTAAAGAGTATATTTATGACATCCTTTTCTTTTTCATTGAAAGCTTCTTTTTTTCCTCCACAAGTAATCATCATTTCTCCATAATATTCCAAGATTGTGATCTTAAAAAGTTTGGAGGATAATATAGTTTGTTCTCACTCACCTAGACCCCATTACATATTATGATGGGGTAAATAGTTAATACAGTGTATATGTTTTTGTTAGTGAATGATCATTTTAGGATGAAATAACTATAGGGATGAGTCTCCCCATTTGTTTGCAAATTTTTTCTTAGTCATACAAGTTTTCGAATTTTGGCTCCGCCCCTAGCCACAAGGGCAAGATTCTGGCTCAGGGTTATTAAGAACATGCCGGATAGCTTCAAAACGAATCGAAGAGGGAGCGCAGCAATACCGTAATGGTCACAAATCAAACCAGCGAGAGTATCACCTCTACCAAGCCGCCAAATACCCATAAGGCGTAATGTCAGCACAAGCTAAGGATTAGCATTGCAAGGAGCATGGATAAAAGTATTAGTGCAAGTAGTGTTTGAAAGGAGGAAAGTAATAGACGATGTGACCTGATGAGAGGACCAAACAATATTAGGTAGCTGGATGTCTTGATTCGAGAACAACTAGATATCTTTCTTGCTCGCACCACTATGCAAGGCATTATCGACGGCCAAAGGACCTGAGAATGTCATCCAATCGATCATTACTAGCTTTATTTTCCGAAATCACAACCATATTTGTTTATGAAGCAAACAATGATCTTTGAGGTGAGAAGAGCTTTTGACAAGACTCCACCACGCTCTCCATTAGAGCTATCATTTATGTTACGAACAATACTCCTCTCTGCCTCTTTCCGTTTTGGCTGGTCCCCCGAATAGTTTGTCTTTTTCAAGATTGATATTAGTGGTCCAGAAACCCTGAGTTGCTCCCCTCCGACCATAACAGTTTCAGCCTCTCTTTTGGTTTGAGAAGGTTGGCTGTCCGGAACCTGACTAATTCAATGTCCTGAGGAGACATGTGTTCTTCAACCCCATGATCTTCTTGGATCTGATTTTTCGAGGCCTGGTCGATCTTCTATTGACTGACAAGATTGGCCTCAACTCCCTCATCAGATTCAATCACCGCGTGTTGCACCAGGTCACCGGGAGAATCTTTATTAACAATGTGAAATTCGTAGCGCTTCTGACAGACAGATTTGTGAACAAGCAGTTGCTGCAGCACGCTCTTGTTCACTCGGAAATTGTCTCAGCAAACAATGAACAAGACAGAAGTTTGTTCACCCAGTTCGGCCAACTGCCTACGTCTGGGGAGGACTATTCTCCAGTCCTCAATCCACTAATCACAGAGGTCTCCAAGTACACTCGGTTACAACTCCACGCAACCTACGCTACTCAACCTTGTGTGGATAACTGGACACAGTCAGAACAGGCTCTGACTTGTGTCTGCACACCCTCTACAAATGTCAATCTAGAATAGCTACTGTCTCCGCGAAACTCAGCCTATTCTAAACTACACTCAACTCTGCAGGGTTGCTGCAGCATCTGCTGTAGCACCTAGCTGATGCAATATTGTCCGCGTCGCTCCAAGGCCTTCTGCCTAGCCGATCGAACGATTCCACGAGCGCTGCACACTCTGGAATAGTCCCCCTCACTCAATGACCACCTGCCAATATCGAGGGCTCAAATCTGCTCTTTGAATTTCCAACGGCCACTACCTCTCTATGGCTATGCTCCAAAGAAAGTACTTGACCTTTCAATGAGACTACGCTCCAATCGAACTCAGATCAAGCTTAGATCAGACTTCACTAGTCTTGATCTTCTTTCAGCTCATACACCCACAAAATCTTCGCTCTAGTCTTTAGCTTCCGCTCTTTGCTTATGCGAATCACTCACTCTTTTTGGGTGCCGGATCCAATCTTTCTCCTTTTTGAATTCTCTTAAATTATTGATGCTCGGATGGGTCATTTGATTCTCTGCCCAGCCTCCTTTAAATAGGAGCTCCATGCTCTCCATCAATATCAGATTTGCGCTAACGGGCGTTTTTAAAGAGCGCAGTGCACAACCTGCGGAGCTAGCAGCGCAAAAGGAGATGGAGATAGCTGATTCGGACTGCAGTGCGCGAACCGAATGCGCGAAGCGAGTAGCGCAATCAACGTGCGCAGCGAGCCATGTGCAGGATAGCAGAGTTTCTAAATTTTGATCATCATTATCTCCTAGATTTGGGAAGTAGCTAAGATTCTCTCGGGCCAAATCTAAGCATTCCTTGGGCTTCAAGACCAGTATATAAGAGGAGGGAAGCTACGGTTTGGAATATATAGAGGATATATAGAGAGAGGGACACATAGCAGCAAAAACACACGAGCTACTGCCGCTGAGATTCTGTGCGAACCATCTGCGCCAGCCGATAACAGCAATCTGCAATTGCGCCAACCTGCTACTTTTCCTTGGCTACTTTAGTTTTATTATTATTTCTATGATGTTTGTTTCTAGCATGTCTAGCTAAATACTTTGTATCGGTTGGGCATGATTCTATGAATTATTTCCTTTGAGACTTGTGTTTAATGCTAGGTTCGTCTACTTATATTAATTCTATGCATATGGGTGATAATCAGTTGTGCGAATAAGAGAAGCCTTGAACCGCAATCTTATTCTAACTGCTCGTTATTGTAAGTGAAACTGGTTGATAACTTGACGGTGACAACTAGGAGTAACACACTAGGATAATCAGCTACTACTGTGATAGGATTCGTAGCTGCTTACACTAGTTTCAGGAATTAATAGCTCATGGACTTTGATCGGAACATGCGCGCACGTTAGGAAGCCTTGATCGGACACTAGCGTAAGTAGAACTGCACTATAGATGTTTAGAGTCGATGATAAGGGATACATTCATAGAGGATTATCTTTACCGATACTTTTCATAGTCATAGTACTTAATATCTACTGCCCACACACGTATCGTGCAATTCTGCTTTCACTACTATTCATTCGCGCACCTGCGCAACCCAATCACTCACAACCCCCAATTTCGTAAGTTGTAGGTTGCTAGCTAAGACGAGTCTGCACGCTCCTTGTGGGATCAACCCTGACTTAGCCGCTGTACTAAGTGGAGAAGGAAGGATTAATTTGAAGCGTACAACGACGCGCGATCAGACTCTCTATGCTACTCGATCTCAACTAGGAACATTAACACACAGTCAGAACAACCTCTGATTTGTGTCTCACACACCTACACTTGTATCAATTCAGAATAGCTAACCTTCAGTCCCAACAGACTCAGCCTATTCTAATTAACATGAAGTCTCTGTAGGTTTGCTAAAGCACCCGTTGCCAAAGCCTTCTGCCTAGCCGATCGAACACTACCCTCAGATGTCCTTCTCTGGGATGCTCCCCCTCACCCAGTGACCACCTATCACTAGCAAGAGTCGGGCCTCCGCAGATTGTCCGAGTTCCTCCACTCGACAACTCTATCGCCGCCTGCCTTGATCAACCAACAAGCACGTCCTGCTCTAAATTGGTCTTCTCTAATCAAGCTCTGATCAGACTCTGCAAGTCTTCGATCAGCCTTTTCTCCAACTACTCAGCTATGCGCTCACGCTCTGCTCTCGGTGGTGATCAAATCTTTGCACGCACTTTTAATCTCTCTCTCGATATTCTGCGTATGTTCTCTGTATTCATTCTCTAATTCGATCCCTTCGATGCTCTGCCCAGCCTCCTTTGAATAGGAACTACCAGTTCTATCAATATCAGTTGAAATTTCACAGTGTCTTAGTTTGACAGATTTTGTGAACAAGCAGTTGCTGCAGCACACTCTTGTTCACTCGAAAAATTGTCTCAGCAAACAATGAACAAGGCACAGGTTTGTTCACCCAGTTCGGCCAATCTGCCTACGTCTGGCGTGGACTATTCTCCAGTCCTCAATCCACTAACTCGAAGGTTCCCACGTACACACGGTTACAACTCAAACAACCTATGCTACTCAACCTTGTGTGGATCACTCGACACAATCAGAACAAGCTCTGACTTGTGTCTGCACACCCTCTGCAATATGTCAATCTAGAATAGCTACAGACTTCTCGAGACTCAGCCTATTCTAAACTACAACTACTCAGCAGGGTTGCTGTAGCAACTGCTGTAACACACAACTGAAGCACAAATGTCCGCGTCGCTCCAAGGCCTTCTGCCGAGCCGTTCGAACAGTTCCACGAGCGCTGCACACTCTGGAATACTCCCCCTCACTCAGTGACCACCTGCCACTAGCGAGTACTGCCGCACGACACTCGACCGAGCCTTCCACCCGTCAGTTCTTCCGCGGCTGCCCTTGATCAACCAACAAGCTCCACAGCTCTGAATTGGCTTCCAGATCAAGCTCGAATCAGACTCTGCAAGTCCTGATTCCCTTCTGCTACAATCACCACAGCTCTGCGCTCACGCTCTGCTCTCGGGGGATGATCGAAGAATTCGTCCGTCGCACACCTAAGATTGTCCTCTCTGAAATCTGTGTATGCACTCGTGTATCCCTCAGCTTCGATCAACCTCTCTGCCCTGAACACCTCTTGCTTAAATAGCAGCACCACTTTAAGCAATGTCCAGGTTTAGGTAATGTCCCAACAAGATCAATTATCTCCTAAAATCTAGGAGATTAGATTTGATATTTATCTTCAATGCAAATCTCCTTCTCTGACTAGTAAACCTCTCTAGAATATACTCCACAGCATATTAGAAATACTTCAGATGCTCTCCGTAGAGATTCCAGCCCTACAAGACACGCCCAGGTTGCTGCTGCTTCTCGGACAGATGAACCAGCCAGTTGAACAAGCTCCTGCTGCAGCATCCCCTGCTGCAGCTGCTGCTAGTTCACTTCTGCTGGCCTGCTTAATAACTTGAGCTGCAACAACTCCTTGTTCACTTGTGCTAGTTTTGTCAAACACTGCCATTCTAACATCATCAATCTCCCCCTTGGCATTTTGACAAAACCTTAGAACACAGGAGCCAACTAACAGGAACCAGAAAAGGTTCAACATAAAAAATTCAACAAGAGAACAAGGGAGAAAAATAGTCAGAGGGTGGCCACACACTGCCATAGCATGACCACGCAAGGTCAAAGGAAAAAAAAACAGTTCATCAATAGCAGTTCAGCAATAAACAACTTCTCTCCCCCTTTTTGTCACAGATGCTCAAGGGGCCTGCTCCTCATCCTCCGAGAACTCCAAGTCTCTGAGTAGACTCCTAATCTGGCCACGCCTGGCATCCCTCCGTTTGGCTTCAGCATCAAGAATGAGCAGCTCAGACCTGAGATGGCTCACAATTCTGGCACGAAGAGCTGGCTGAATTGTTGCAGCAGGGGGAAGAGATTCTTCCAGAGGAGCTGATGCTGAAGAGCCAACCAGAAGAGGATCCTCATATGGAAAATCCACTGCATGCTTTCCTTTGAATAACTTGTGGTCTACTGTGAAGACCTGCAGCTCTTCAGATAAGCCTTCAGAAATTTCTCCAAGCTCCGGATGCTGTGAGACCATCATCCCATAGATGAGGGAGGGAAGCACAATGGGCTTGCTGGAGGAAGCACTCCCGGCATGAGTGGCCAGCTGAGGAAACATAACACTGCCCAGGCTGATTCTCCTCTTCTTCCCAATAGAGTAGAGAAGGTTAGCAAAGTCTCTGCTAACCTTCCCCCTGTGAGAGCTAGGGATCCAGTTTCTGATGCCCAGATGATACAGCAGGGCATTCTTGGAAGATAGCTCAGCAGCACTGAGGTTTGGACCGCCCCAGGACAGGCACACTCCCCCTGTCAGAACTTTAGCCAATATCTCTGGCTGAACAATTGTGGGAGCTCTGGCATTCTCATGGATCCCAAGAAATGCATCAATTTTTTCAGGGGTAATAACCACTGTCTTACCTCTTACCCAACTTTTCCCAAACTCATCCGCTCCTTCTTCTCCAAATTTCTCTTCCATATTCACAATAAATTCCCTAACCAGAGCTATGTTGAATCTGAATGGAAAGGTTAGGGACTTGAGAAGGTTTACCTCTGAGAGAAGCTGGATCATAGCTGCTGATTTGTACTTGTCCTGGACCAGTCTCTTTTCGGCCACAATGTGCTTCCTCGCAACAGCGCTCTAAGATTTAGACGCACTCCTGTTTCTGAACCAGGTACCTTCAACTGTGAGAGCAGATAACGGTACACCAGAAGCACCTGCATTTCCTTCACTAGCTTCTTCTTCTTCACTGCTGGAGACTGGGATTGGAATAGGAGATTTTCCTTTGTCTGATGAAGGGGGAGGATGTGCTGCAGCAGGTTCTTGTTCAGGAGACTCAGCAACTGTTTCCTCCCCTTCACCCACAATGCCTGGGGACATAACAAGACTTCTGCACTCTTCTTCTGCAGAACCTGCTACAGCATCCGCTGTAGCATGTTCTCCTTCAGTGACTTCCTCAGTCAAACCTTCTTCAGATAGCACAGCTGGACTGGATACAGGTTCTCCATCACGTACCAGGCGCCTCCTTTTCTGTGAGGTTCCTTCTAGTGAGGTAGGATCGCTGTGCGACACGGGAATAGGAGCTGGTTCCCACACTACCACATCCAGTCGCTGAGCAGGGGCTTCATTGCGAGACTTGGTCCTTTGATCGCGCGTCGTTGTGCGCGTCAAATATAATCCTTCCTCTTCCACTCAGTACAGCGGTTAAGTAAGGGTCGATCTCCACAGGGAGCAAATAGTAAGTCTTTAGCTAGCAACCTACACTTACGAAAATGGGGGGGTGTGTGAGTGATTGATATGCGCGATGCGCAAATGAACAGTAACCAGTGTAACGCAGGAAATTTGCACTAGACGTGCGCATGCAGTAGAGATTAGATACTATGACTATGAGAAGTATTGGGCAGACAATCCTCTATGAGTGCATTCCTTATCACTGACTCTAATATGTCTGTAGCTTAATTTCACTTGGGTTAGTGTCCGGTCAAGGCTTCCTAACACGTGCGCATGTTCCGTTCAAAGTTCATGTGCTATTAATCCTTAGAACATAGACTAAAACAGCTGCGAATCCTGTCACAGTAGCAACTGCTTACCCTAGCTCGTTACTCCTAGTTGTCACCGTAAAGCTATCAACTAGTTTAACATATGACAAGCAAGCAACACAAGTAAGATTGCGGTTCAAGGCTTCCCCTACTCATGCAACTGGCTGTCTCCGTATGCACAGGATTAATACAAGTAAGTAAACTATGCATTAAGCTCAAGTCTCAAAGAAAGTACATCATAGATTCATGCCCAACCAACACTAAGAGTTTAGCTAGACATGCTAGTGATAAACATCATAGAATAGTAAATAATGACTAATGTGTCTGAGAAAACAGTAGCAAACAGTGCGTGCAGCTTGTCTTCTCGGCTGGCGCAAATCCTCTCAACAAGTCCGTGTGTTTTCCCGTTTTGCCGCTCACTCGCTCTCTCGTGAGGCTCTGATGATGATATGATGCCCTCAAGCCCTAGACCTTCTCCCCTTTATATACTGCTCGAGAGGTCCACACTTGGCAACTTCCAAATCTGGTCATGTCAAGTTTGGGCAGTACTGGACTCTGCGCCTGGCGCACGGCATCGGCTAGCGCACCTCTGCTGACTTTCGCCAACTTCTCTCCTGCTTGTGCTGCTAGCTCCGCAGGCGGATCTTTCACTCCTAGAACGCTGCCTGTTAGCGCGTATCCGAGTCAAGGACTCGTTTTGCCCTGTAATACAAAAACACTAGAAACGAGTAATCTTACTCATAAAATATTGCAAACAAGCATAGGGTTATGATCTAAATAATGCGTACAAATAGCCTCTATCAAACCCCCCACACTTGCCCCTTGTTCGTCCCGAACAAGCACTGAAGCGCGGATACAATTACCTCTTCTGGAGTCTAGCGCACAGTCTTGCACTGTGATGCGAATGCACAATTGCTCAACTCGCACTGCTCTATCACCTGCGCACAACTGCACTCAACAGTTCTAATATAATAATTTCGCAATTCATTACCTCTCAGCTGGGATGAAGATTTTTGGATGGCTGGGAGATAGCTCTTCTTAGGCTCCAGGCTGCCAGCTCCTACTCCGAAGATAGGTATATGGTGGATAACGCAGCTTCTTCCAGTGCGTGATTTGTCCGCACACTTCCTGGGAACCTGAGCTTTCTGATGATTTACTTATGGTCTTTGCGCATGTTGATGCTTGTGCGCATGCTGATTCTTTTGTAGCGCGAATCATCTGCTGGTATTTTTCTTTTGTACAGCTTTCTCTTTAATTTTTTTACATTCCCAGAGCAGTTCCAGTCTCAGCCTTCGGATAGCAGCTATGGAACTCGCCCCGCTCTCTCTCCTGTTTGTCTGCGCAGGTCAGCGCACGCGTTTACATCCGCGCCTGCCTTCCTTAGCTCGATTTTCAGAGAGAAGGTGGTCTGTTTTCCCACCTCGCCACGCTATGGGTATTTCGCCTTTGGCATCTGCGTGACTGAGCGCGCTCTTTTGTACCGAAGGCTGCGAAGCACCGGCCTCCACTAACGCTCTCGACCATATACCTTGCCTTCGAAGCAAAAGCGACTAACCGCCTCTCTGGAGCATTTCTTTGAACTCCACATCCCCTGCATATCCCAACTAACAGGAGCAAAAAAACGAAAAAATTATACTAAAATAGTAAATAGCAGCGCACGCAATACGGATAGCACAAAACTAGCTGGAGCGCATGCGCATCCTGCACTCTAGCGCACTACTGCTACTCTTCTCTTTAACTTAAACTAAGCTATTCTAAAATGCTCAAAAACGTGAAAAGTGAATGTAACCCCCCCCCCCCCCCCCCACACTTGAACAGAGACGTGTCCCCACGACTCAAGCACAAGCGCATGGAGAGCGCACACATGCATGTAATGCAAGAATAAAGAACATAAGAACAAAAACGTGTAAAAGGAAAGTGTGTCGGGTTACCTCCCGACAAGTGCCTTTGTTTAACGTCGTTGGCTCGACTGTACCTCGTTACGTGCCAAAATGTGTGCCTGCGACCTCCCCCACTCTTGCTTCTGAGTGTTCCTGCGCTAGTGTGTGTGCTGCGATCTCATTGGTCCTGCGCAAAGGGTAAGATGGGAAGTCAGCATGTGATAAATTATGCGTAACGAGGGTAGATGCAGAGGAAGAAGAGATATGAGCAATAGGTTCCAGTTCTCCCTCTGGTACATCCGGTGGTGTGTCTGGCGCAGCAGCTTGCGCATCTATTATCTCTGGTTCGGCCAAGTCAATGTTGCGTGCTGTGCTGTCCCAAGGTTCTCCTAAGTACCGTTTGACTCTCTGCCCATTAACCTGAAAACGATGCCGGTGCCCGTCTTCTAACTCGATTGTTCCGTAGGGGAAAACCTTGGCGACCGTGTATGGTCCCGTCCATTTGCTGCGCAGCTTTCCAGGCATAAGCTTCAGGCGTGATGAGAATAGTAATACCTGGTCTCCTGGTTCAAAAGTGCGTCTGAGGATATGCTTGTCGTGAAAGGCCTTGGTGTGCTCCTTATAATCGCGCAGTCCCTCATAGGCGTCAAGACGCAGCTCTTCTAGCTCGTTCAGCTCAAATGCGCGCTCCATTCCTGCCTCGTCCAAGTTCAGGTTGCAAATGAGTAAGGCCCAATAGGCCTTGTGCTCAAGCTCTACTGGCAGGTGGCATGCTTTCCCATAGACCAGCCGAAATGGTGAGGTCCCAATGGGCGTCTTATGCGCAGTGCGGTATGCCCATAGCGCATCATCAAGGCGCTGGCTCCAATCTTTGCGCGATGGTCTCACAGTCTTTTCTAAGATGCGCTTGATCTCCCTGTTAGAAACTTCGGCCTGTCCATTCGTCTGCGGATGGTAAGCGGTGGACGTCTTGTGGCGCACCCCATAGTGCTTGAAAACTTGCGCCACGACCCTGTTGCAAAAGTGTGTCCCCTGGTCGCTGATTACTGCCTTAGGCACTCCGTACCTGCAAAATATGTTAGTTCTGAGAAAATCAGCGACAGTCTTACCATCATCCTTTCGCGTAGCCTTAGCTTCAATCCATTTGGAGACATAGTCTACTGCCACCAATATGTACTCGTAACCTGCAGATGGGGGAAATGGCCCCATGAAGTCGATTCCCCAAACATCGAACACTTCATCCACCAGAATCGGGGTCTGCGGCATCTCATTGCGCGCGGATATTCCTCCTGTGCGCTGGCACCTGTCACAATTCCTGCAGTGATTATAGGCATCTCTAAACAGGTGCGGCCAATAGAATCCGCAGTCCAGGACCTTTCTGCTTGTGCGCTTGGGACCGAAGTGCCCTCCGCATGCGTGCGCATGACAAAACATCAAAACAGAATTAATTTCGTGGTCAGGCACGCAACGCCTCAATATCTGATCTGGTCCTATTCTAAGCATGTAAGGATCATCCCAAAGGTAACGCTTAGACTCATGTTTTAATCGCATGCACTGAGTTTTATTGAAATGTGGAGGAAACGTACCTGTGACCAGGTAATTTGCGATGTGCGCATACCATGGTACCTTACCTGTCAGCGCCATCAGATGCTCGTCAGGGAATGTTTCCGTGATCTGCCCTGGTTCCTCCTCTTTCACGATCCTGCTCAGGTGATCAGCAACTGGATTCTCCGTGCCCTTCTTGTCTTTGATCTCCAAGTCAAATTCCTGCAGTAAGAGCACCCAGCGCATCAGGCGCGGCTTGGTTTCCTTCTTGGACATGAGGTAGCGGATAGCTGCGTGGTCAGTGTAGATGATGACTCTTGCGCCTAGAACATATGCTCGGAACTTCTCCAGCGCAAATACAATTGCCAGAAGCTCCTTCTCCGTGGTGGTGTAGTTCCTCTGCGCAGAGTCCAGTGTGCGCGATGCATAGTAAATGGCATGCGGCTTCTTGTCTACGCGCTGCCCCAAGACTGCACCTACTGCATAATCACTTGCGTCGCACATCAGCTCAAATGGCAGGTTCCAGTCTGGTGCGCGCATTACTGGCGCACTGGTCAGCGCTTCTTTCAGCTTATCAAACGCAGCCCTGCACTCATCAGTAAAGTCGAAGCACACATCTTTTTGCAAAAGGTTAGACAGGGGTATACAAATTTTAGAGAAATCCTTGATAAAATGCCTGTAGAACCCAGCATGCTATAAGAATGATTTCACGTCGCGCACGTTGGTGGCATAAGGTAGATTAGAAATAAGATCTATCTTAGCTTTGTCTACCTTGATCCCCTCCTCTGAAATGATATGACCTAGTACTACTCCGTGCGTTACCATGAAATGACATTTTTCGTAATTTAGCACTAAGTGCTTAGAAATGCAGCGCGCTAAGACTTTATCTAGATGTGTTAAGCATGCATCAAAGGTACTTCCATATATGGTAAAATCATCCATGAACACTTCTATGCATATACCAATCATATCAGAGAAAATGCTCATGACAAGGCGTTGGAACGTACCTGGCGCGTTGCACAGCCCAAAAGACATGCGCCGAAACGCAAACGTACCGAACGGGCATGTGAATGTGGTCTTCTCTTGATCTTCCGCAGCTATAGGTATCTGGTTGTACCCTGAATATCCGTCCAAGAAACAAAAATAAGGTTTACCTGCTAAGCGATCCAGCATCTGGTCCATGAAGGGTAGCGGGAAGTGGTCCTTGCGCGTTACTGCGTTAAGCTTCCTGTAGTCGATGCACATGCGCCAGCCAGTTTGTATGCGCTTGGGAACTAGCTCGCCCTGCGCATTTTCTTCCACTGTGATTCCTCCTTTCTTTGGCACAACATGCAGCGGACTGACCCATTTGCTGTCCGAGATTGGGTAAATGACCCCTGCGCCAAGCAATTTCAGGACTTCCTTTTGCACTACCTCCATCATATTTGGATTCAACCTGCGCTGAGCCTCCCTAGATGGTTTGGCACCATCATCCAGTAGAATCCTATGCATGCATACGTCTGGGCTCACTCCGCGCAGATCTGCAAGTGTCCATCCTATGGCGCGCTGGTTCTTGCGCAGTACCTGCTGTAGGCGCACTTCCTGCTCTTCTTCTAATCCTTTCTTGATGATCACTGGCAGGGTGTCCTCACTTCCCAAGAAAATGTATTTGAGGTGCTCTGGGAGTTGCTTCAGTTCGATATTGGGTGCCTGTTCAATAGAGGGCAAGATTTTGTTAGCGGTGCAAATATGAACTATATCACGTACCTGTGTGGGTGCTGGTTCCGCACTGCTCAGCTCTTCCTCTTGCTCCTCCAGCTCTGCCTGTGTCAGTAGCTCTGGTCCTACGGTTGCGCTCGCACATTGCGCTTCTGTGACTAGATCATCTAAGTTGTCCATTGCGTGCACTGTAGCGTCCTCATGTGGATGCTGCATCCCCTTGAATATGTTGAAATGGATTTCTTCGCCATCTACCTCCATGGAGAGCGTGCCCCTCCACACGTCTATCTTTGTGCGCGCGGTCATCAGAAACGGTCTTCCTAGGAGGATCTGCGCACCGCTGGCGCTTGATTCACCCTCCATTTCGAGCACATAAAAATCTGCTGGGAACACTAGCTCTCCTACTCGAACTAGGACATCTTCTATCATGCCTGCAGGTTGTTTGCACGATCTATCTGCTAGCTGAATGGTGAGACCTGCAGGCTTTAGTGGTCCAAGGCGCAATGTTGTATATAGAGAATAAGGTAGCAAATTGATGGATGCGCCTAAATCGATCATGCAATTACTCACTGTGGTCTTACCTAGCGTGCATGGAATAGTAAATGTACCTAGATCTCGGCACTTAGGTGGTACCTTCTGTTGCACGATTGCTGAGGCCTGCGCATTTAGCATTACCTGTGCGCATTCGCCCTTCCTCCTTTTGTTTGTGCACAGCTCTTTTAAAAACTTTGCATACCTGGGAATCTGCCGAATAGCTTCAATGATGGGAATATTGATTTCCACCTTGCTGAACAACTCATAAAGCTCCTTGTCCAGCGCTTCCTTTCTAGCCAATGGTTCCTGCACAGGGAAAGGTGCAGGTATGTTAGTACGATTTATGTCCTTGTTTCTGGACTGAGACATACCTGGCGTGTTGCCCTGCTGGTTTGTGGCTGGTGCTTCTGGTTGCGTATCTTGCTCTGGTTGCGCATTCTGATCTGCTGGATCCGGGACTTGCGCAACTGGTTGCGCGGGCGCTTGCGCGGTCTGCTCTGTTCCTACTGTGCGCCCAGTCCTCAGTGTCACTGCATTGACTCCTCCATTAGGGTTCTGAATCACTTGCGAAGGCAGGTTGCCATCGCTCTTTTTTAGCTCATATACTGTGGTTGCGATCTGTGATAACTGCTTTTCGATGGACTCGAACCTTTTGTCATACTTCTCGTCATTTTTGCGCACTGTGTCTGCTAGCTGCCCCACGATATCTTCTAGGGATCGCCTCGGTTGCTGGTTGTTATGCGCTGGTGCGTCATTGCGGCGATGCGGTGGATTGTAGGGCGCAGCTGGTTGCGTCTGCTGTGGCGCGCGCTGATCAGTGGACTGCCTCTGGAAATTGTTCTCTTCCCTCCATCTGAATCCATTTGCGGCAAGCCCAAAGCGCGGCTGATTCTGCCTCTGCGGCCCTCTGTTGTCCCATCCTCCAAGAGCATTGACATCTCCAGATTCTTCAAAAAGTGTTGGGCATTCATCTGTCTTGTGCTCGGTGGACCTGCAGAATTCACATACCTTTGGCGCAACTGGTTGTGCGCTCTGCGCACTCATCAATTTCTGCAGCATGGCCTTCATTTCCTTGATCTCAGCGCTTGTTTCGACCTGATGCACAGAACGAGCACGACTATTTTCAAGCGTTAGTTGATGTCTTACCTGCCCAGCAGAGTCTTCTATCAGCTGCCACGCATCCTCTGGGTACATGTTGCAAATGTCCCCTCCTGCGCATGCATTCAGTAGGCGCAGCTCCATGGGCAGCAGTTCATTCAGAAAGTTCTCTATCAGCACATTCTGGGGCAGGCCGTGATTGTAACAGTTGGCCTCCAGCTCCCTGAAACGCTCGTAATATTCTGACAGAGACTCCTCTGCGCTCTGCCTTGGCGCGGCCAGTTCCCTTCTGAGTAGCGCAATCTTTGCTGCTGGATAGAATTTATCTAGGAATTTCTTCTGCAGCTGCTCCCATGTGTGAATGGATCCTGCGGGTAAGTTCATCAACCAATGTCTGGCTGTATCACACAATGAAAATGGGAATGCCTTCATTTTCAGCGCCTCATCACTCTCCCCTTCGGTCTTCATGTTCTCGCAAATGACTAGGAACTCTCGCACATGCTTGACTGGATTTTCGTTGTTCATCTCGTGGAACTTGGGCATGTGATGGATGAGCGAGCTCCTTAGCCCAAAATGACCGCCTGGTGGAAGCACGATGCACCATGGCTGGTTAACAGTGATAGGGGCTGACATCTCGCGCACTGTTCTGCGTCGCGCGGCTTGTTGCACGGGTGGCGCATGATACACTTCAGCGGCCCTCCTTGCTTCAACCTCGCGCTGCACTTCCTCTCTGAACAGGGCTGCGCGGTTATGTGCTCTTGCTTCCTCTGGGGTTCTGTCCCCCAAGTTGTCTCCTACGACACTGTTATCCTCCATAACCTGTTCTGAATCTCAAAGAAAATGAAATTAAAAGATAACTAATGTTGTTGCGTCTGTCAGTGCGCAACTAGAATCTGCGCAGCGCAACTGTTTCAAGGTTGCGCAGGCTGATGTGATTGCGTGCTGTCAGAAACAACAACGAGAAAACAAACTGAAATAACTAGTTACTGAAAATGAAAAAAATGTAAGCTAGTTAAAACTTAGCTGTGTTGCTCCCCGGCAACGGCGCCAAAATTTGATCGCGCGTCGTTGTGCGCGTCAAATATAATCCTTCCTCTTCCACTCAGTACAGCGGTTAAGTAAGGGTCGATCTCCACAGGGAGCAAATAGTAAGTCTTTAGCTAGCAACCTATACTTACGAAAATGGGGGGGTGTGTGAGTGATTGATATGCGCGATGCGCAAATGAACAGTAACTAGTGTAACGCAGGAAATTTGCACTAGACGTGCGCAGGCAGTAGAGATTAGATACTATGACTATGAGAAGTATTGGGCAGACAATCCTCTATGAGTGCATTCCTTATCACTGACTCTAATATGTCTGTAGCTTAATTTCACTTGGGTTAGTGTCCGGTCAAGGCTTCCTAACACGTGCGCATGTTCCGTTCAAAGTTCATGTGCTATTAATCCTTAGAACATAGACTAAAACAGCTGCGAATCCTGTCACAGTAGCAACTGCTTACCCTAGCTCGTTACTCCTAGTTGTCACCGTAAAGCTATCAACTAGTTTAACATATGACAAGCAAGCAACACAAGTAAGATTGCGGTTCAAGGCTTCCCCTACTCATGCAACTGGCTGTCTCCGTATGCACAGGATTAATACAAGTAAGTAAACTATGCATTAAGCTCAAGTCTCAAAGAAAGTACATCATAGATTCATGCCCAACCAACACTAAGAGTTTAGCTAGACATGCTAGTGATAAACATCATAGAATAGTAAATAATGACTAATGTGTCTGAGAAAACAGTAGCAAACAGTGCGTGCAGCTTGTCTTCTCGGCTGGCGCAGTCGGCTGGCGCAAATCCTCTCAACAAGTCCGTGTGTTTTCCCGTTTTGCCGCTCACTCGCTCTCTCGTGAGGCTCTGATGATGATATGATGCCCTCAAGCCCTAGACCTTCTCCCCTTTATATACTGCTCGAGAGGTCCACACTTGGCAACTTCCAAATCTGGTCATGTCAAGTTTGGGCAGTACTGGACTCTGCGCCTGGCGCACGGCATCGGCTAGCGCACCTCTGCTGACTTTCGCCAACTTCTCTCCTGCTTGTGCTGCTAGCTCCGCAGGCGGATCTTTCACTCCTAGAACGCTGCCTGTTAGCGCGTATCCGAGTCAAGGACTCGTTTTGCCCTGTAATACAAAAACACTAGAAACGAGTAATCTTGCTCATAAAATATTGCAAACAAGCATAGGGTTATGATCTAAATAATGCGTACAAATAGCCTCTATCATCCTTCTTTCAGACCTGTTCTGTCGGTCTGCTGCCAGATTCTTCTTCAACCCGCGCGTCTTCACCATTGTAGCTAGATTGCAGAGGGTTTGAGGAACGTTCAGAGGATGATCGGCAGCGATTTTTGGGAAGCACCTTGCACCTTGTCTTTGCCCTAGAAAAATATTTACCCGTTATTTTCTTTTCCATTTTGAAGTTGTTAGATCACGTGCCTCTCATGTGCCTCCTCCCATCATTAGCAACCAAAAGCATGTGAACAAGCTTATTCTCGGCCAGGTTGCTATAGCACATGCGAGCTAGTTCAACTGCTCAGGTTAGACAAACAGCTTTGCTCGGGGAATCCTTAAGAGTTTCTGATGGAGATTTTTTTACCCACACCTGAGATACGCCATAGTTTCTCCTTTTCTGACCCTCCAGCCTCCTATCTCTTGGTCTGTCATGTTTGGGTTTCCATACCTGTAATGCCTGTGGTTTTCCCTTGTCTTTAGCAATCCAGTGCCCTTGAGCAGCAGTCTTAGCAATCCTTCTCTGTGATTCTTTCCAGCAATGGGCATTTCTTGTAGCTGCATGATATGCAGTCTTTATGCAGCATGTGTTGATTCTGGATTTTGCTCCCCCTTTTTCAACTGAGGAGGTTTTGTGCAGCTGCTTCAGATTGGAGGTAATCTTTTGATTCCCAACACTTGTACAAGATCCCCGTTTGTTCTGAGCCTTTAGCTTTGTTGTAGAAAAATGGTGTGCCCGGTGCTGCAGCACCCTCTTGTTCACATGCCTAGTTCCATTTTTCTCTGCAGTTTTTGAAGAGTCATCTGAGTTGTTCTTTTCACCTATCTCAGCATCTGAGCCTTTAATGAAAACTGTCCCTCTAGAGCTTTCTTCACCAGTATATCCAAGCCCTGTTCTCCCTTTTCCAAGTCTTTGGTAAGACAGAATTTCATCCATAATATTATTCTGCGGATCAGCTGTCTTGGCTGTTGCTGGAGAGGGTCCAACAGAAGTCTGTTTTCCAGAGTCTTCCCTCTTCAGAATGGTAATTCGATTATTGGATGAGAAAAGACTTTTCTTTCGTTCTTCTTCCAAGAGATTGACTCTGTCAGTCAATGCTTGATTGGTCTGAAGAAGTGCCTCACACTGCTCAAGTATCTTCCTCAGATAGTCAACAAGGCTGTCAGATGGGTCCTCTTCATCTTCACTTTCAGATACTTCAATCCCATAGTGAAATTCTTCCTTCTTTAGTTCTTTGAGGTTGAAATCTGATACACTGGTCAGCACAACACAGTTTTCTTCATCACTTTCATCAGAGTCACTCCATTTTGCTGTCATGGACTTTCTGTTCTTTTTCTCTGAGTTTTTGAGAGGTTTGCTTGGACAGTCAGCCTCAATGTGTCCATATCCTTCACAGTTCCAGCATTGAACTCCCTTTTTCATTTCTTTCTTCTCATCTTCATCCTGAGCTGGTTCCTTCCCTTTCCTTTTATTCTCACCACCTCTTCTGAATTGATTTCGTGATGAGGAGCTTTTCCCATTTCTTGAGTCCATGTTCTTCAGGAGCTTTCCAAGATTCTTGACGAGCATGCTCAGCTGATCATCTGGAACTGTCTTCTTGGCTTCTGTTTCAGCTTTCAGTCCAACATTCTTGTCCTTGGGAGTGGTGTCCTCTTTAACCAGTTTCATCTCAAATTGTTTGAGAGACCCCATCAATTCTTCCAACCTCATGAATCTGACATTTTGAGCTTCTTCTATGGCTGTCACTTTCATGTCAAATTTAGTGGGCAGCGATCTGCGAACCTTCCTGATCAGCTTCTCTTCAGGGATAGGTTCACCAAGAGCATGGGCTTCATTTGCAAGATCACAGAGTTTAGCATTAAACTCAGTGACAGTCTCCTCTTCCAGCATTCTCAGATTCTCAAACTGAGTGGCAATGATCTGGAGTCTTGACAGCTTCACTCTATCAGTTCCTTCATATGCAGTTTGCAGAATTTCCCATGCTTGTTTGGCCATGTCACAGTTTGAAATCAGTCTGAAGTTATTGGCATCAACTGCAGCAAAAATTGCATTCAGGGCCTTTGAATTTCCAGTTGCTGCAGCACCTTCTTCAGCAGTCCATTGTTCTTCTGGCTTTATTCTTGTGACTCCTTGTTCATCCATGGTGATTGGGGGAGACCACTGAATTACGACAGCTCTCCATGTCTTCTCATCAATAGCCTTGAGAAAGGCTTTCATTCTAGCTTTCCAATATCCATAATTGCTCTCTTCCAGCAATGGTGGTCTGCTTGTGCTCTGTCCTTCCTTCATTGTCTTGGCTTCTTCAGAGGCACTGTAGGATCTTTAACTCTGTGTGTTGAGCTCCCGCTCTGATACCAATTGAAATTTCACAGTGTCTTAGTTTGACAGATTTTGTGAACAAGCAGTTGCTGCAGCACACTCTTGTTCACTCGAAAAATTGTCTCAGCAAACAATGAACAAGGCACAGGTTTGTTCACCCAGTTCGGCCAATCTGCCTACGTCTGGGGAGGACTATTCTCTAGTCCTCAATCCACTAACTCGAAGGTTCCCACGTACACACGGTTAAAACTCACGCAACCTATGCTACTCAACCTTGTGTGGATCACTCGACACAATCAGAACAAGCTCTGACTTGTGTCTGCACACCCTCTGCAATATGTCAATCTAGAATAGCTACAGACTTCTCGAGACTCAGCCTATTCTAAACTACAACTACTCAGCAGGGTTGCTGTAGCAACTGCTGTAACACACAGCTGAAGCACAAATGTCCGCGTCGCTCCAAGGCCTTCTGCCGAGCCGTTCGAACAGTTCCACGAGCGCTGCACACTCTGGAATACTCCCCCTCACTCAGTGACCACCTGCCACTAGCGAGTACTGCCGCACGACACTCGACCGAGCCTTCCACCCGTCAGTTCTTCCGCGGCTGCCCTTGATCAACCAACAAGCTCCACAGCTCTTAATTGGCTTCCAGATCAAGCTCGAATCAGACTCTGCAAGTCCTGATTCCCTTCTGCTACAATCACCACAGCTCTGCGCTCACGCTCTGCTCTCGGGTGATGATCGAAGAATTAGTCCGTCGCACACCTAAGATTGTCCTCTCTGAAATCTGTGTATGCACTCGTGAATCCCTCAGCTTCGATCAACCTCTCTGCCCTGAACACCTCTTGCTTAAATAGCAGCACCACTTTAAGCAATGTCCAGGTTTAGGTAATGTCCCAACAAGATTAATTATCTCCTAAAATCTAGGAGATTAGATTTGATATTTATCTTCAATGCAAATCTCCTTCTCTGACTAGTAAACCTCTCTAGAATATACTCTACAGCATATTAGAAATACTTCAGATGCTCTCCGTAGAGATTCCAGCCCTTCAAGACACGCCCAGGTTGCTGCTGCTTCTCGGACAGATGAACCAGCCAGTTGAACAAGCTCCTGCTGCAGCATCCCCTGCTGCAGCTGCTGCTAGTTCACTTCTGCTGGCCTGCTTAATAACTTGAGCTGCAGCAACTCCTTGTTCACTTGTGCTAGTTTTGTCAAACACTGCCATTCTAACATCATCATCAGTTTTAGGAAATTCGTCCAAGAAACAATATCTCCTGGTTTGTAGGAAATTTTGATATGAAGATCAAATCTTCCAAAACCAAATCTTCCCACAAACAATCGGGAATCTTCAATAGGATATTCCATCTGATATTTTAAAAGCTCCTTGTCGCTCTGTTGCTCCTTGTTGAACCGTTGAAAACTTTCTTCGAAGAGAGCTGGTTTGCTGCTAGAACTTCCTAAACCAATTAGAAAACAATCCAAGACTTATCTTCTACTTTGTTACCCAGCTTCCAATAGATCCATATCTTCAAGTTGACTTGTAGGTCGCAATCTCCACTGAGAATATTCTGACAGATGCTCTGGAATCTTCCGTTGCTCAGCTTTTCATATCTGGCCAAATTGTTCTTCGCACCAATACTGCTGCTACAGCTCCCTGTTACAGCTCCTGCTGTAGCAACTGCTTGTTAACTCTGAAATGCCCTGTAGCTGATGTCTTCATACGATTGCTGTAGCAGACTCTTGTGCACCTTGTAGGAGTTTGTCAATAATTCCATATACCTTAACAATCTCCCCTTTGGCATCCCTTTTGATCTCAGGCAATCCTCATCTCGTCTTCAGACTCCTTCTCCAGCAGTTTCCTCAGCTTCTTCAGGATTCATCTCAATTCAAGGACTCAAGCTATCCCTAGCTTGTCTTCTGGCTTCTTCTCAAGTGGTGTCTTCAGATACCTTCTGCTGTCATCGGATAGTGTACCAACTACTTGCACTTATTTGTTTTGTCAGTCTTTTGAAGAAGCTCTAGCTTCAATCTTTGCGGGATGGTGTAGCAACTTCTTGTGCTGGTTTTGTCAAGGATGCCATTACCTTAACAATCTCCCCCTTGGCATTTTTGACAAAACATGAGCTTCTTCTGCAGCGGCTCCTCTTCTCCCTCTGGGGTGACTGGCAAAACCTGCCACATAATACAAACAGCAGAATACATCTTCTCCCCCTTTTTGTCACAAATGATAAGGGGGGAGCCTAAAGCTAAACTCAGCGAATAGGCCAACAACTCTTCTTCATCCACCGAATACCATTATCCCAGTATTTTCTTCATTCGTGTATCCAAGACCAGAGTAGCCTCCTCCATATCTTTGGCATGCTAGAATATCTTCAAGAGTGCTTGAGCCACTGTTAAGCATCTTTGCGGTCTTCCTGTAGAGGTTGAGCTCTTCCTTCTCTGCAACAAACTTCTCTTCTTGCTGGGCAGCCTGATCCGTAAGAGAAGTGATCTTCAGTATCTCCTCTTGTTTTTCTTCCAGGTCTGATACTTTGGCAGTCAATCCTTTGCTGATCTCGATGACGTGCAGCCACTCTTCGTGCAACAAGGCAAAGTTTCTTGCAATGGACTCATCAGTGATTTTCTCGTCATCACTATTGTCTGACTCCTCAACACCATGAACAATTTCTGGCTTTGTTGAAACGGTGTTCTTCATATCAATTGCAGTTATTAGAGCAATATTGCTCGTTTGTTCAGAGTCTTCTTCACTGTCTTCGTCTCTCCAGTTTGCAGTAGGAGTCTTGTTCCTTGATAATGTAATACGGCAGTGTTTGACAAAATCAGCACAAGTGAACAAGGAGCTGCTACAGCACAAGTGAACAAGCAGACCAGCATAAGTGAACAAGCAACAGCTGCAGCAGGGGATGCTATAGCAGGAGCTTGTTCAAGTGGCTGCATCAGCTGACGAAGAAGCAGCAGCGTCCTGGGCTTGTCCAGAAGGGCTGGGATCGCTACGGAGATTGATAGAGCCTATTTATACGAATTATTTAGATCATAACCCTATGCTTGTTTGCATTATTTTATGTACAAGATTACTAGTTTCCAGTGTTTTTGTATTTCAGGGCAAAACAAGGGCCTAAGTCGGATACGCGCTAACAGGCAGCGTTTAGGACGCGCATCACACAGCCTGCGGAGCTAGCGGCACAAACAGAAGAATTGGCAGAGTCAACCACGGTGCGCTAACCGATTGCGCTAAGCAGATGCCGTGCGCCAGGCGCAGATGGTGGTGTTTCCAAATCCTGACACGACCAGATTTGGAAGTTGCCAAGGATGAGCCCCTAAGCAGTATATAAAGAAGAGAGGGAGGCTAGGGCTGAGAGACGATTCTCAGGATTCACAATTCGTACACCCAGGAGGCACTGCGCAGGAGGACTGGAAAACACACGAGCTTGTTGAGAGGATCTGCGCCAGCCGACTGCGCCAGCCAAGACTGCAACCTGCACGCACTGTTTGCTATTGTTTTCTTGGACACTTTAGCTATTAATTACTGTTTCTATGATGTTTATCACTAGCATGTCTAGCTAAACGCTTAGTATCGGTTGGGCATGAATCTATGAGTATTTCCCTTTGAGACTTGCGCTTAATGTATAGCTTGTTTTGCTTATATTAATTCTGTGCACATTACTGGCAGCTTGTTACATGAGTAGGGGAAGCCTTGAACCGCAATCTTACTCTTGTTGCTTGTTGTTGTTTGTTAAACTAGTTGAATAGCCTGACGGTGCCAACTAGGAGTAACGCGCTAGGTTAGGCAATTACTACCTTGATCGGATTCGTAGTTGTTTAGTCTAGTGTAAGAATTAATAGCACATGAACTTTGATCGGAACATGCGCACATGTTAGGAAGCCTTGATCGGACACTAACATTAGCAAACCAAACTATAGACATTTAGAGTCGATGATAAGGAATACACTCATAGAGGATTGTCTGCGCCGATACTTCTCATAGTCATAGTACTTAATCTCTATTGCCTGCGCACGTCTAGTGCAATTTCCTGCGTTACGATATCACTGTTTACTCGCGCATCGCGCAAACCAATCACTCACCCCCCAATCTTTGTAAGTGTAGGTCACTGGCTATAACTGAACTACTTGCTCCCTGTGGAGATCGACCCTTACTTAACCGCTGTACTAGTGGAAGAGGAAGGATTATATTTGACGCGCGATCAAATTTTGGCGCTGTTGCCGGGGAGCAACACAGCTAAGTTTTAGCTAAGCTTACGTTTTTTGCCTTATTAGTAACTAGTTATTTTCAGTTTGTTTTGTTTTCTCGTTGTTGTTTCTGACAGCGCGCAATCACCATCAGCCTGCGCAACCTTGAAACAGTTGCGCTGCGCAGATTCTAGTTACGCACTGACAGACGCAGCAGCATTAGTTATCTTTTAATTTCGTTTTCTTTGAGATTTAGAACAGGCCATGGAGGATAACAGTGTTGTTTGGGACAACTTAGGGGACAGAACCCCAGAGGAAGCAAGAGCACATAACCGCGCAGCCCTGTTCAGAGAGGAAGTGCAGCGCGAGGTTGAAGCAAGGAGGGCCGCTGAAGTGTATCATGCGCCACCCGTGCAACAGGCCGCACGACGCAGAACAGTGCGCGAGATGTCAGCCCCACTCACAGTTAACCAGCCATGGTGCATCGTGCTTCCGCCAGGCGGTCATTTTGAACTAAGAAGCTCGCTCATTCATCACATGCCCAAGTTCCACGGGATGAACAATGAAAATCCAGTCAAGCATGTGCGAGAGTTCCTAGTCATTTGCGAGAACATGAAGACCGAAGGGGAGAGCGATGAGTCGCTGAAGATGAAGGCATTCCCATTTTCACTGTGTGATACAGCCAGACATTGGTTGATGGACTTACCCGCAGGATCAATTCACACATGGGAGCAGCTGCAGAAGAAGTTCCTGGACAAATTCTATCCAGCAGCAAAGATCGCGCTACTCAGGAGGGAACTGGCCGCGCCGAGGCAGAGCGCAGGAGAGTCATTGTCAGAGTATTACGAGCGTTTCAGGGAGCTAGAGGCCAACTGCTACAATCATGGCCTGCCCCAGAATGTGCTGATAGAGAACTTCCTGAATGGATTGCTACCCATGGAGCTGAGGTTATTGAACGCATGCGCAGGAGGAGACATTTACAACATGTATCCAGAAGACGCGTGGCAGCTGATAGAAGACTCTGCGGGTCAGGTAAGACATCAGCTAACACTTGAAAATAGTCGTACTCATTCTGTACATCAGGTAGAAACAAGCACTGAGATCAAGGAAATGAAGGCCATGCTGCAGAAGTTGATGAGTGCGCAAAGCGCACAACCAGTTGAGCCAAGGGTATGTGAATTCTGCAGGTCAACCGAACACAAAACTGATGAATGTCCCACACTTTTCGAGGAATCTGGAGATGTCAATGCTCTTGGAGGATGGGATAACAGAGGGCCACAGAGACAGAATCAGCCGCGCTTTGGACTGGCCGCAAATGGATTCAGATGGAAGGAGGAGAATAATTTCCAGAGGCAGTCCACAGATCAGCGTGCACCACAGTAGACGCAACAAGCTGCGCCCTACAATCCACCGCATCGCCGCACTGACGCACCAGCACATAACAACCAGCAACCGAGGCGATCTTTAGAAGATATCGTGGGGCAGCTAGCAGACACAGTGCGCAAAAATGACGAGAAGTATGACAAGCGGTTCGAGTCCATTGAAAAGCAGCTATCACAGATCGCTACTACGGTGTATGAGCTGAAAAAGAGCGATGGCAACCTGCCTTCGCAAGTGATTCAGAACCCCAAAGGAGGAGTCAATGCAGTAACACTAAGGACTGGGCGCACAATAGGAGCAGAGCAGACCACGAAGGCACCCGCGCAACCAGCTGCGCAAGTCCCGGATCCAGCAGAATAGAATGCGCAACCAGAGCAAGACGCGCAACCACAAGTACCAGTCACAAGCCAGCAGGGCGAAGCGTCAGGTATAACACAAATAAATGACAAGGGCACGAATCGTACTAATATACCTGCACCTTTTCCTGTGCAGGCACCATCGGCTAAAAAGGAAGCGCTGGACAAAGAGCTATACGAGTTATTCAGCAAGGTGGAAATCAACATTCCCCTTATCGAAGCAGTTCGGCAGATTCCCAGGTACGCCAAGTTTTTAAAGGAGCTGTGCACAAACAAGAGGAGGAAAGGCGAATGCGCACAGATAATGCTCAATGCGCAGGCCTCAGCGATCGTGCAACATAAGGTACCACCTAAGTGCCGAGACCCAGGTACGTTCACTATCCCGTGCACTTTAGGTAAGACCACAGTGAGCAACTGCATGATTGATTTAGGCGCATCCATCAATTTGTTACCTTATTCCCTATATGCGACATTGCGCCTTGGACCACTAAAGCCTGCAGGTCTCACTATTCAGCTAGCAGATCGGTCTTGCAAACAACCTGCAGGCATGATCGAGGATGTTCTTGTGCGAGTAGGAGAGCTGGTGTTCCCAGCAGATTTTTATGTGCTGGAAATGGAGGGTGAATCAAGCACCAGCAGTGCGCAGATCCTACTGGGCAGACCTTTCCTGATGACCGCGCGCACGAAGATAGACGTGTGGAGGGGCACACTCTCCATGGAGGTTGATGGCGAAGAAATCCATTTCAATATATTCAAAGGAATGCAGCACCCACACGAGGACGCCACAGTGCACGAGATGGACAGCATTGACGATTTAGTCTCAGATGCGCAATATGCAAGCGCAACAATAGAACCAGAGCCACTGGCACAGACAGAGTTGGAGGAGCAGGACGAGGAGCTGAGCAGTGCCGAACCAGAACTCAAACAGGTACACGATATAGTTCATATTTGCACTGCCACTAAAATCTTGCCCTCTATTGAACAGGCACCCAAGGTCGAGCTGAAGCAACTTCCAGAGCATCTCAAATACATTTTCTTAGGAAATGAGGATACCCTGCCAGTGATCATAAAGAAAGGATTAGAAGGGGAGCAGGAAGTGCGTTTACAGCAGGTGCTGCGCAGGAACCAGCGCGCTATAGGATGGACACTGGCAGATCTGCGTGGAGTGAGCCCAGACGTATGCATGCATAGAATTCTGTTGGAAGATGGTGCCAAACCATCCAGAGAGGCTCAGCGCAGATTGAACCCAAATATGATGGAGGTAGTGTAGAAGGAAATTCTAAAGTTGCTTGACGCAGGAGTCATTTACCCCATCTCGGACAGCAAATGGGTCAGTCCAGTGCACGTTGTACCTAAGAAGGGAGGAATCACAGTGGAAGAGAATGCGCAGGGCGAGCTAGTTCCCAAGCGCATACAGACTGGATGGCGCATGTGCATCGACTACAGGAAGCTTAACGCAGTAACGCGCAAGGACCATTTCCCGCTACCCTTTATGGATCAGATGTTGGACAGATTAGCAGGTAAGCCTTATTTTTGCTGGGCAGATCTGCGTGGAGTGAGCCCAAACGTATGCATGCATAGAATTCTGTTGGAAGATGGTGCCAAACCATCCAGAGAGGCTCAGCGCAGATTGAACCCAAATATGATGGAGGTAGTGCAGAAGGAAATTCTAAAGTTGCTTGACGCAGGAGTCATTTACCCCATCTCGGACAGCAAATGGGTCAGTCCAGTGCACGTTGTACCTAAGAAGGGAGGAATCACAGTGGAAGAGAATGCGCAGGGCGAGCTAGTTCCCAAGCGCATACAGACTGGATGGCGCATGTGCATCGACTACAGGAAGCTTAACGCAGTAACGCGCAAGGACCATTTCCCGCTACCCTTTATGGATCAGATGCTGGACAGATTAGCAGGTAAGCCTTATTTTTGTTTCTTGGACGGATATTCAGGGTACAACCAGATACCCATAGCTGCGGAGGATCAGGACAAGACCACGTTCACCTGCCCGTTCGGTACATTTGCGTTTCGGCGCATGTCATTTGGGCTGTGTAACGCGCCAGGTACGTTCCAACGCCTTGTCATGAGCATTTTCTCTGATATGATTGGTATATGCATAGAAGTGTTCATGGATGATTTTACTGTATATGGAGGTACCTTTGATGCGTGTTTAACTCATCTAGATAAGGTCTTAGCGCGCTGCATTTCTAAGAACCTAGTGCTTAATTATGAAAAATGCCATTTCATGGTAACGCATGGTGTAGTGCTAGGACACATCATCTCAGAGGAGGGGATCAAGGTAGACAAAGCTAAGATAGACCTTATTTCTAATCTACCTTATGCCACTAGCGTGCGCGATGTGAAGTCATTCCTCGGGCACGTTGGGTTTTACAGGCGCTTCATAAAGGATTTTTCTAAAATTTGTATACCCCTGTCTAACCTCTTGCAAAAGGATGTGTGCTTCGATTTTACTGATGAGTGCAGGGCCGCATTTGATAAGCTGAAGGAAGCGCTGACCAGTGCGCCAGTGATGCGCGCACCAGACTGGAACCTGCCATTTGAACTGATGTGCGACGCAAGCGACTATGCAGTTGGTGCAGTTCTGGGGCAGCGAGTGGACAAGAAACCGCACGCCATCTATTATGCATCGCGCACACTGGATGCTGCGCAGAGGAACTACACCACCACGGAGAAGGAGCTTCTGGCAATTGTGTTTGCGCTAGAGAAGTTCCGTGCATATGTTCTAGGCGCTAGGGTCATCATATACACAGACCACGCAGCCATCCGCTACCTAATGTCCAAGAAAGAAACTAAGCCGCGCCTGATGCGCTGGGTGCTCCTACTGCAGGAATTCGACCTGGAGATCAAGGATAAGAAGAGCACGGAGAACACAGTTGCGGACCACCTGAGCAGAATCGTGAAGGAGGGGGAGCCAGGGCAGATCACTGAGACATTTCCTGACGAACATCTGATGGCGCTGAAAGGTAAGGTACCATGGTATGCGCACATTGCGAATTACCTGGTCACAGGTACGTTTCCTCCGCATTTCAATAAAACCCAGTGCATGAGATTGAAACATGAGTCCAAGCATTATCTTTGGGATGATCCTTATATGCTTAGAATAGGACCAGATCAGATATTGAGGCGCTGCGTGCCTGACCATGAATTTAACTCTGTTTTGATGTTTTGTCATGCGCACGCATGTGGAGGACACTTTGGTCCCAAGCGCACCAGCAGGAAGGTCCTGGACTGCGGATTTTATTGGCCGCACCTGTTTAGAGACGCATATGACTATTGCAGGAATTGTGACAGGTGCCAGCGCACAGCAGGCATATCAGCGCGCAACGAGATGCCGTAGACGTCAATTCTAGTGGATGAAGTGTTTGATATATGGGGAATTGACTTCATGGGGCCATTTCCTCCGTCTGCAGGATACGAGTACATATTGGTCGCGGTGGACTATGTCTCCAAATGGGTCGAAGCTAAGGCCACACGGAAGGATGATGGTAAGACGGTCGCTGAGTTTCTGAAAACTAACATCTTTTGCAGGTACGGGGCGCCTAAGGCAATCATCAGCGACCAGGGGACGCACTTTTGCAACAGGATCGTGGCGCAAGTTTTCAAGCATTATGGGGTGCGCCACAAGACGTCCACTGCTTATCATCCTCAGACAAATGGACAGGCCGAGGTCTCCAACAGAGAGATCAAGCGCATCCTGGAGAAGACTGTGAGACCATCACGCAAGGATTGGAGCCAGCGCCTGGACGATGCGCTGTGGGCATACCGCACTGCGCATAAGACACCAATCGGGACTTCACCGTTTCGGTTGGTCTACGGAAAAGCATGCCACCTGCCAGTAGAGTTAGAACACAAAGCATATTGGGCCTTATGCATTTGCAACCTAAACTTAGATGAGGCTGGAAAGGAGCGCGCGTTTAAGCTGAGCGAATTAGAAGAGCTGCGCCTGGATGCCTATGAGGAATTGCGCGATTACAAGGAGCGGACAAAGGCGTTTCATGACAAGCATATCCTCAGACGCACTTTTGAGCCAGGAGACCAGGTATTATTATTCTCATCACGCCTGAAGCTCATGCCTGGAAAGCTGCGCAGCAAATGGACTGGACCGTACACAGTCATCAAGGTTTTCCCCTATGGAACAATCGAATTAGAAAACGAGCACCGGCATCGTTTTCAGGTCAATGGGCAGAGAGTCAAACGGTATCTAGGAGAACCTTGGGACGACACAGTGCGCGACATTGAGTTGGCAGAACCTGAGATAACAGATGCACCAGCTGCTGCGCCAGAGGCACCACCAGATGCACCAGAGGGAGAACTGGAAACTATTGCTCACATTTCTTCTTCCTCTTCATCTACCCTCGTTACTGCAGACTTCTCACATATTATCCATGCTGACTACCCTTCTCACCCTTTGCGCAGGACCAAGCAGAACACAGCACATGCACAAGCGCAGGGTCACTCAGAAGCAAGAGTGGGGGAGGTCGCTGGCACACATTTGGGCACGTAACGACGTACAATCGAGCCAACGACGTTAAACAAAGGCACTTGTCAAGAGGTAACCCGACTCGTTTTACTTTTATGTGTCTTTCTTTTAGTCTTTCTAGTGTCTTTTAGTTAGTTTAGGTCTTGTAGTGTTTAGTCGAGCAGCAGTGCGCCGGTCCGTGCGCACTTCAGTGCGCAGGACCGCTGCGCCAGTCAGGGGGGTATATAAGGGCAGGACTTAGAAAATTTCAGCACTTTTTCACACTCGACCGTTACCAGCAGCTCCCGCCTTCACATCTCCGCCCGCTGTCCGGCGCCCAACCCAGCTCCAGTTTAGAGAGATTTGTAGAGCACACAGCCGCACTCCCCTCAGGTAACCTTTCCCCCCGACTTGAGCACGATTAGTAGGGTTTGTGCGGTGGAGGAGTGTTCTAGGGTTTTGAAATCGCACCAGGCTAGAGTGCGCCGATTGGAGTACTGTTTAGAGGGTTTTGTACGCGAGCAGTAGGCGCTCCATTGGTGAGAGCTTCAGGGCATTCAGAGGAGTTTGGATTTTTGGAGTGTTTGTGGAGTGTTGACCAGAGTTGACCAGAGACATGCAGCCTGCCGAGGACCAAGCTACCCCAGCTCGCTTCGCCAGCATGTACGCGGCCTTCCTGAGGCTCGAGATGTACGGAACTCCGTGCATCAGTCGGGAGTTCCTGTGGGAAGTCGGTTTGGAGGACTTCATTTTGGAAAGGCTCGCGCTGGCGGGCTGGGAGGCGCTGTTGGAACTCAACAGCGCCGCAGACAGGGAGGACACCTGGGAGTTCCTGGCGTCATTAGAGCCAGGAGAGATGGAGATAAGGTACCGGCACCGAGGGGTGTGGTACATCGCCTCGTCCAAGAGGCTGAAGCGCACATTGAGGTGCGCTAGGGTGCGAGAAGCTGACATAGACGCGCACACCAACCAAGAAGCGTGGCGCGAGATGGCTACCGGGCCAGTGTTTGCCGCGGGGCGCAGCAGGGGACGAGAGCTGCGTGACCCGTGGATGTTCTACTTGTGGCGCCTGGTCGCCTACGCCATCATTGGGCGCTTTAATGGCGCGCCGAAGATCAGTTTGCTGGATATGGAGATCTTAAAGGGGTTTTATTACGGGAAGAGGGTGCTCTTTGTTCTGAACATGGTGCACCACTGGAGCCGAGTCAGCACCAAGGGGCCGATGACTTGCGGAGGTATTATTACGCACCTGCTACGGGCGTTACATGGAGAGCCCGAGGTGCCAGAGCACACATTGGTGTCGGTCGTCCCTCTGGACCGCGCCCACATGCTGCAGATCAGGGCGGTAGCCGTGAAGGAAGATGGCACATTGGAGTGGTGCTACCGCCAGCAGCCGGCCAGAGTGCTGCGGCCAAGAGCAGAGAGCAGTGCGCAAGCAGCAGAGGCCGCACAGGAGATGGAGGAGGATGAAGTCCCAGAGCAAGTTATGCCTCCAGTCAGGCGCGCAAGGACCCGCGCGCAGACTGGAGCGCATCGCAAGGCCCGCGCACCGCAGGGGGAGCCAGTCACCATTTCCATCGAGGATTCTCTCCCGCGTGCCCCAGGGAAGCGCCCAAGGACTGAAGCTGAGGCGGCGCCTGAAGAAGCGTCCGCAGAGCAACGCATGATGTTCAACGTCATGCGCGTGCTCGAATATTTAGCGCCAGAGGGGGCGGACTTAAGCATGAGCCCACCATCAGGGTGGAGATTTGGAGACGCAATTCCCCCTCTCCTCAGCCTACACCGACCACCTCCAGGTTCTCCCGGCAGTCCACACCAACCAGCCAGCCCTCTTACTCAGCCCCCAGTGCATCCAGCAGAGCCCTTCCCAGCACCAGCAGAACCCACTCCCGAACCAGAACAAGTACCCGCACCTGCACCTTCCCCTGCCCAGCCGTCCATTCCAAGGTCCCCTATAGCCGAACCCATCATTAGCACCAGCTCAGACTCGCTATGGGACCCCGTTCCAGAGGATGACGACGAGGCGCAGCCTATCGCCCTATCAGTTGTACCGCCTTCCTCCAGCTCCGAATATATGACGGATTCTTCAGAGGAGGAGGCGCATAGTTCAGCGGCTGCGTCCAGCTCAGATGACCTCTAGAGCTGCGGGGGGGGGGGGGGGGAGCGCATTATTTCTTTCGGGTGGTGTCTATTTTCCTTTATATGCTGAACTTTATTTGATATTCTGTTGCTATATTTGTGTGCTAAACTCCTGTGATACATATTTTGTGCCCCTATGCTATATTTGCGCTGCTTTGACTTTATGTTCTTAGTTTTTATGTTCTTTATTTTGCTTGCATGCATATGTTCTGCATGTGCGCGTCCTCCGTGCGTTTGAGCTTGAGTCGTGGGGACACGTCTCTGTTTAAGTGTGGGGGGGAGCGTTACATGTACATTTCACGTTTTTTTAGCATTTTTAGTGTAGCTTAGTTTAATTGAAGGAAACAGTAGCAGTAGTGCACTTGAGTGCGGGCTGCGCGCACTGTTCAGCTTGTTTGCGCTACCCATTTTGCGCCGTGCGCTATCAACTGTTTTTAGTATATATTTTTTTTCGTTTTTCTGCTCCTGTTAGTTGGGATATACAGGGGATGTGGAGTTGACAGAAACGCTCTAGAGAGGCGGGTAGTCGCTCGCGCTTCAGAGGAGAGGTCTATGGTCGAGAGCGCGAGTGGAGGCCTGTGCTTCGCGACCTTCGGAACAAGAGAGTGCGCTCAGTCACGCAGATGCCGAAGGCGAGATACCCAAAGCGTGGTGAGGTGGGAAAACAGACCACCTTCCCTCAGGAAGTCGAGCCTAGGAAGGCGGGCGCGGGTGTAAACGAGTGCGCCAATCTGCGCAGACAGACCAAGGAGGGAGAGCGGGGCGGTGTTCCATAGCTGTTATCCGGAGGCCGAGACTGGAACCGTTCTGGGAAAGATAGGAATCAAAGACAAAGCTGTACAAAAGGAAAAAATACCAGCAGATGATATGCGCTACAAAAGAATCAACATGCGCACAAGTACCAGCGAGCGCAAAATCCATAGAAAATCATCAAAAGGCTTGAGTTCCCAGGAAGTGCGCGGAAGAATCACGCGCGGGAAGAAGCTGGCGCTGTTAACCATATACCCATCCTCGGAGTGAGAGCTGACAACCTGGCGCCTATAGAGAGCTATCTCCCAGCCATCCGAAATGATTTTCATCCCAGCTGAGAGGTAATGAATTGCGAAATCACTATACTTAAACTGTTGAGAGCAGATGTGCACAGGTGGTAGAGCAGCGCAAGGTGATCAGTAGTGCAGATCGCGCCAGAGTGCAAGACTGTGCGCTAGACTCCAGAGAGGTAGTAGTATCCGTGCTTGAGTGCTTGTTCGAGGACGAACAAGGGGCAAGTGTGGGGGGTCTGATAGAGCCTATTTATACGCATTATTTAGATCATAACCCTATGCTTGTTTGCATTATTTTATGTACAAGATTACTAGTTTCCAGTGTTTTTGTATTTCAGGGCAAAACAAGGGCCTAAGTTGGATACGCGCTAACAGGCAGTGTTTAGGACGCGCATCACACAGCCTGCGGAGCTAGCGGCACAAACAGAAGAATTGGCAGAGTCAACCACGGTGCGCTAACCGATTGCGCTAAGCAGATGCCGTGCGCCAGGCGCAGATGGTGGTGTTTCCAAATCCTGACACGACCAGATTTGGAAGTTGCCAAGGATGAGCCCCTAAGCAGTATATAAAGAAGAGAGGGAGGCTAGGGCTGAGAGACGATTCTCAGGATTCACAATTCGTACACCCAGGAGGCACTACGCAGCAGGACTAGAAAACACACGAGCTTGTTGAGAGGATCTGCGCCAGCCGACTGCGCCAGCCAAGACTGCAACCTGCACGCACTGTTTGCTATTGTTTTCTTGGACACTTTAGCTATTAATTACTGTTTCTATGATGTTTATCACTAGCATGTCTAGCTAAACGCTTAGTATCGGTTGGGCATGAATCTATGAGTATTTCCCTTTGAGACTTGCGCTTAATGCATAGCTTGTTTTGCTTATATTAATTTTGTGCACATTACTGGCAGCTTGTTACATGAGTAGGGGAAGCCTTGAACCGCAATCTTACTCTTGTTGCTTGTTGTTGTTTGTTAAACTAGTTGAATAGCCTGACGGTGCCAACTAGAAGTAACGCGCTAGGTTAGGCAATTACTACCTTGATCGGATTCGTAGTTGTTTAGTCTAGTGTAAGAATTAATAGCACATGAACTTTGATCGGAACATGCGCACATGTTAGGAAGCCTTGATCGGACACTAACATTAGCAAACCAAACTATAGACATTTAGAGTCGATGATAAGGAATACACTCATAGAGGATTGTCTGCGCCGATACTTCTCATAGTCATAGTACTTAATCTCTATTGCCTGCGCACGTCTAGTGCAATTTCCTGCGTTACGATACCACTGTTTACTCGCGCATCGCGCAAACCAATCACTCACCCCCCAATCTTCGTAAGTGTAGGTCACTGGCTAAAACTGAACTACTTGCTCCCTGTGGAGATCGACCCTTACTTAACCGCTGTACTAGTGGAAGAGGAAGGATTATATTTGACGCGTACAACGACGCGCGATCAGAGATCATCAGAAGAATTTCTAAAATGCTGTGGAGAATTTTCCAGTGAGGTTTCCTAGCCAGAGAAGGAGATTTGCATTGAAGATAAAGATCAAATCTAATCTCCTAGATTTTAAGAGATAATTATTCTTTTTGGGACATTGCCTAAACCTGGACATTGCTTAAAGCTGGTGTTGCTATTTAAGCGAGAGGAGTTCAGAGCTGACAGGTTGATCGAAGTTGAGGGATACACGAGTGCATACACAGAATTCAGAGAGAGCAATTTTGGTGTGTGACGGACGAATTCTTCGATCATCACCCGAGAGTAGAGCGTGAGCGCAGAGCTGTGGTGACAAAAGCAAAAGAGAATCAGGACTTGCAGAGTCTGATTCAAGCTTTATCTGGAAGCCAATTCAGAGCAGTGGTGCTTGTTGGTTGATCAAGGGCAGCCGCGGAAGAACTGACGGGTGTGTGGCTCGGTCGAGTGTCTAAGCGGTGGTTCTCGCTAGTGGCAGGTGGTCACTGAGTGAGGGGGAGTATTCCAGAGTGTGCAGGGCTCGTGGAATCGTTCGAACGGCTCGGCAGAAAGCTTCGGAGCGACGCGGACAAATTGTGCTTCAGCTGTGTGTTACAGCAGTTGCTACAGCAACCCTGCTGAGTGAGTGTAGTTTAGAATAGGCTGAGTCTTGAGAAGTCTGTAGCTATTCTAGATTGACATTTGTAGAGGGTGTGCAGACACAAGTCAGAGCCTGTTCTGATTGTGTCAAGTGATCCACACAAGGTTGAGTAGCATAGGTTGCGTGGAGTTATAACCGGGTGTACTTGGAGACCTCAGTGTTTAGTGGATTCAGGACTGGAGAATAGTCCTCCCCAGACATAGGCAGTTGGCCGAACTGGGTGAACAAACTTCTGTCTTGTTCATTGTTTGCTGAGACAATTTCCGAGTGAACAAGAGTGTGCTGCAGCAACTGCTTGTTCACAAATCTGCCTAATTGAGACGCTGTGAATTTCATTCCTTTCATGAGACGTGTGGAGGATCTCTCATGCTTGCTTGGCAACTTCACAATTGGAGATCAGCCTGAAATTATTTGCGTCATCAGCGGCAAATATCGCGTTCTGATAAGCGGGCAAATAACCTTATATTTGTCCATATTTTCCCCTTACTTCTTGTTTGTTCCGCTCTTTTTACAAAGTCATTTGATGCTTTCTTTGTTCATTTCAGGTTTAAATTATGTATTACAAGATATGAAGTGGCCCGAAAAAAATCTGGATGATTTCCAATCGAACAAGATCAAAAACAGCAAGATTGGGGGAGCTGCAAAAGTGATTCGCCCACCAGCTTGGCCGAATCACCCTCAGCTACACGAATCAACTTGACTCGGGGAGAACTTGACTGGTTTGACCGAATCACATATGAGGTTGACCGAATCAAAAAATGATTCGGCCACTGAAGAAGCAAGCTGCCCGAATCAGTTTAGCTCTACCATGTTCTTGATCAAATCAAATGGAGTTTGATCGAATTAGAAAGTAATTCGGCCAGAAAAAATTGATTCGCCCAAGCAGAAACCCCACTAAGTATATGATTCGGCCGAATCAGAAAGTGATTCGCCCAAGAGGTGCCCTAATCATCTTAGCTCCATAAGGATGTTTGAACGAATCAAATAAGGGTTAACCGAATCAGAAAGTGATTCGGCCAGTTCGAAACAGCTCTGAGTAAATGATTCAGACACTCTGTCCGAATCAGTTCATTAAGGGTTGACCGAATCAAGTGATTCGGGCACTACGGGTAAATTTTGGAAATCTTTAAAGGGTATAAATAGAATGAGATGTAAAATTATAAGGTTTTTTTCTTCCCAGAACAAAAACCCTAGACGAATTCTCCGGGAGAACTTGAAGAATTGTCAAGGATTGGAGGAAGACTTACGCAATTGAAGAATCTACATCAACCCTCTACTCAACCACTACTTCTTTGCATCCAATTGATGAACAATTTCAATTAAATGTCATGTTTTGTTTCAAACTCACCATGAGTGAGCAGTCCCATTGTAGTTGGGATCCTCATGGATCCCTTAGGTTTGATTGTAATGCAAGACTTGTCTTTCTATTTATATGAGTGAAGTTTGGTTGAAAATTCTTATGCTTGTTCTTCATATCAATTTTGTGCACACCAAGTGTTTGACGAAATACCTAAGTGAGTATGAATTGATAAAACACCTAGGGATGGAATGAGAGTTGAACTTAGGTTGTTTAGAAGATCAAGCATGATTATTTTAGTTTGCCTTTGTGTGCGAGAGTGACATACGCATTCCTCTAGGCTAAGTGTTGAGCGACTTTAGTTAACTATCAATAGATCGAGAGGTTGAGATTAGGAGACTTTTGTTCTACGCGGTTCAATAGAGCTAGAGTTTGAGAACCGTACTATTTCGGTATTTTTTCATTCTACAGAAGGTGCGAGAGTTGAATTTAGAATGTGTGATACCCTAGCCTAGAACCATCACTCGAGTTTACTCATGATTTAGACAAGTTTTGTGTTGCTAATCGCATGACCTAGGGGTGAAGTAGGATTCCGTCTACGCTTTCTCAATTATTTTCTCTTGGACCATATTTCATCTTGTCTTTAGTATTCACTAGAGATACATCGCATAGAGGAAAAATTCCCCCTTTTTATTTAGTAGACTTGCATTAGGCATTACTAGCTAGCTTTAGACTAATCTAGGCTTTTCTCTTGGGTTGGACTCGAGGTCACTCGGATAATAAATATTGTTGTTTGAACACCGTGATTAGACTAGTATTTTTACTACCACAATTACCACTACGTTTCACGTTCAAGGCTTTGGAGTTACTAGTTGCTACAACTTCCTCTTCAGCTGTCCATGTCTCCTCGGTTTTCTCCCGTGCGACTCCTTTGTCGTCGATGGTCAGTGGGTGTGACCACCCAGAGACTACTGCTCTCCAAGTCTTCTCATCCATCGCCTTTAGGAAAGCCTTCATTCTCGCCATCCAACAACTATATTTCCTTCTTCCAGTAGGGGCGTCCGATTTGTGATTTGTATCTCTTTCATCTTCGCTTGATGAACTCAGCAAGGGGCTCAGAATCTTCACTCTATGTGTCGAGTTCCCGCTTTGATACCATCTGAAATTCTCAGCGCCTCTGAGTTGCAGGTACAAGCAGTTGCTATAGCACACTCTTGTACCGACGAATCTTTTGCAGCAACACACACTGAACAATGATTTGTTCACCCAATTCGGCCAACTGCCTACGTCTGAGGAGGACCTTGCAGTCCTCAATCCACTAGTTCTCAAGAGATTCTCGTACAACGCAGACTCGAGTCCGTGACTCTCTATGCTACTCGATCTCAACTAGAAACATTAACACACAGTCAGAACAACCTCTGATTTGTGTCTCACACACCTACACTTGTATCAATTCAGAATAGCTAACCTTCAGTCCCAACAGACTCAGCCTATTCTAATTAACACGAAGTTTTCGTAGGTTTGCTAAAGCACCCGCTGTAGCAACTAGCTGGTGCTGGTTCTGTCTGCGTCGCTCCAAAGCCTTCCGCTGAGCCGATCGAACACTACCCTCAACTGTCCTTCTCTGGGATGCTCCCCTTTATTCAGTGCCCACCTGTCACTAGCAACAGTCGGGCCTCCATAGATTTTCCGAGTTCCTCCACTCGACAACTCTGTCGCCGCCTGCCTTGATCAACCAACAAGCACCTCCTGCTCTGAATTGGTCTTCTCTGATCAAGCTCTGATTAGACTCTGCAAGTCTTCGATCAGCCTTTGCTCCAACCACTCAGCTATGCGCTCACTGACAGCGCGTCGTCGTGCGCCTCAAATTTGTATTTGTAACTCCTGTTAACACACTAGCAAGCGGTAAGCAGGGTCGAACCCAAAGAGAGCAAGTAAGATAGAGTTCTAATGAAAGTCACAGAAAAAGGAACACAACTGAGGAAATCAATTCAAAGAAAATCAGTTCGGGGAGTGCAGTGCAACTAGTTATCATCGATCGAATACATGCATAAACTAATGAATTCTGCCTCAGTCTAACATTCCCGCTAAAGATATGTCGACTGAAATTCGTAGTGTCTTAATTCGACAGATTATGTGAACAAGCAGTTGCTGCAGCACACTCTTGTTCACTGAAATATTGTCACATCAAGCAATGAACAAGGCACAGGTTTGTTCACCCAGTTCGGCCAATCTGCCTACGTCTGGGGAGGACTATTCTCCAGTACTCAATCCACTCAACCAAAGGTTCCAAGTACACTCGGTTACAACTCACGCAACCTATGCTACTCAACCTTGTGTGGACCACTCAACACAATCAGAACAAGCTCTGATTTGTGTCTGCACACCCTCTACAATATGTCAATCTAGAATAGCTACAATCCTCTCAAAGAACTCAGCCTATTCTAAATTACACTACTCAGCAGGGTTGCTGCAGCAACAGCTGTAACACACAGCTGAAGCACAATGTCCGCGTCGCTCCAAGGCCTTCTGCCGAGCCGATCGAACCTCTCCAAGAGTGCTGCACACTCTGGACAACTCCCCCTCACTCAGTAACCACCTGCCACTAGTGAGTACTCCCGCACGACACTCGACATAGCCTTCCACCTGTCAGTTCTTCCGCGGCTGCCCTTGATCAACCAACAAGCTCCCCAGCTCTGAATAGGCTTCCAGATCAAGCACGAATCAGACTCTGCAAGTCCTGATTCTCTTCTGCAATACTCACCACAGCTCTGCGCTCAACGCTCTGCTCACGAGTGATGATCGAAGAAAACTCCCGTCACACACCAAGGATCCTCACTCTGAAATCTGTGTGTGCTCTCGTGTATCCCTCAGCTTCGATCAACCTCTTCAGCCCTGAACACCTTCTGCTTAAATAGCCGCACCATTTTAAGCAATTTCCAGGTTTAGGCAATTGACTCACAAGATCAATTATCTCCTAAAATCTAGAAGATTAGATTTGATTATTCTCTCCAATGCAAATCTCCTTCTCTGACTAGTAAACCTAGCTGGAAAATACTCCATAGCATTTTAGAAATTCTCCAGATGCTCTGCATAAGGTTTCCAGCCCTTCCGAACAAGCCCAGACAGCTGCTACTTCTTGGACAGTTGAAACAGCCTGTTGAACAAGCTCCTGCTGCAGCATCCCCTGCTGCAGCTGCTGCTAGTTCACTTCTGCTTGGCTTGCTTGTTCATTTGAGCTGTAGCAGCTCCTTGTTCACTTATGCTGGTTTTGTCAAACACTGCCATACTTGCATCATCAATCTCCCCCTTGGCATTTTGACAAAACCCACCAGAGAATTTTCTTGAGGAATTCTCCTCCACTTCTTAGCCTTAGCCTGCTCTTCTCCTCCCCCTTTTTGGAATAAATGACAAGGGGGTGGGTCTGGGAGAACCTATGGAGACAACACACAGAGCCCTAGAGAGGCTCTCAGGTCTTCAAACCGGGCTGCATCCAGAGCTTTGGTGAAGATATCAGCGAGTTGTTTGGCAGACACCACATGTCGGAGCGAAATTGACTTTCTTTTCAACAAGATCACGGATGAAGTGGTGACGAATGTCAATGTGCTTGGTTCTGCTGTGCTGAACCGGATTCTTACAGATGCTGATGGCACTCATATTGTCACAGTAAACAGTCATTTCATCTTGAGCAATCCCATACTCACTCAGCATTTGCTTCATCCACAACATTTGTGCACAGCAGCTCCCAGCAGCGATATATTCAGCCTCGGCAGTGGATAGAGAAATGCTGTTCTGTTTTCTGCTGAACCAAGAGATCAGGTTATTCCCTAAGAAGAAACATCCTCCCGAAGTGCTCTTCCTGTCCTCTGAGCAACCTGCCCAGTCTGCATCACTGTATCCGACCAGATTGGCATTTGTGTCTCTAGTGTACCATAAGCCATAGTCCACAGTTCCTCCGACATACCGAATGATTCGCTTGACCAACTGCAAATGACTGTCTCTGGGACAAGCTTGAAATCTGGCACAGACTCCGACTGCATAGGAAATGTCAGGGCGGCTGGCAGTTAGGTAAAGCAAGCTCCCAATCATGCTTCTGTAGACAGTCTGACTCACTTCCATACCGTGCTCATCTTTGATGGCTTTCACATGAGTGGCAGCAGGGGTTCGCTTGTGACTTGCTGAATCTAGCTGGAATTTCTTCACAAGGGACTTGCTGTATTTACTGAGGCAGAATTCATTAGCTAGTGTAGCGGCAAGCAAGGGTCGAACCCAAGAGAACTGACTGTGAAGCTGTTTCCTGTGAATACGGAACTAAAAAGGGGGGTTTTGAGTGGATGGTCGCAAGAACGAATGTAATAAAAGTACGAATGTCAATCGAGAGAAATATTCAGCTCGGGGAATTCAATAGTGACTGTTATCATTGACTTCTAAGGATAGCCATTCTAATCAAACATGCGATCATTCCGACAAAGGTAATAATCTAGAGTATCCCGACAAAGGTGATACTGAGCGTGGATTCTACTACTTGTTTCCACGACAAAGCTTCAACAAGAGTTAATAATCAGAACGAATGAACGGATAGTTTCACGACAAAGTACACGCTAACCGTGCAATACAATTCAGGCAAATTAAGATCCAGAACTTACGAATGAATAGAAATATGCATTAAACCAAGTCTCAAACATGAATGTCACCAATTGAAAACCCTAAACTGAAACAGAAGTTTAGCTACTCATATTCATAACTGCAAAATACATTAAACTGAAAGGAATAACAAAAACCGTTCGGAATTACTATTCACCGCCGGAAAACACTGTTCACCACCGGAAAGTACTGTTCACGCCGGAATCACTGTTCACGCAATCTCCAAAATTCCGTACGTCGTCTCCTCCGTCGTCCCAAAACTCTTCTGTCCCGTCGAAAAAACTGCCGTCCCAATCTTCCGAAACCCTAATTGAGATCGGGCTCTAAAATTGATTTCGGGCCGCGGGCCCGATTACTGACGTCATCAAAAATATAGTGCTCCCCAAGAAGACATTAACTCGCGCTTCGAAAGAAGACATTAAGCTCCGGCGCGCGACGCTAATGTTGCCTGCTGGAGCGCAACTCACTGCAATGCACCTCCTTCGTCGAGTTTCGCATTCGGCCCTCTAAAAACACCGTTTTGAGTCGCAAGTCTCTTTTCATGTATTCCGAACACCTGAAATGCAAACAACACTAAGAAGTAACTGTTCACATCAAAACATGTCGAAATAGTTGGGTTTAAACGGTTTAGCGAGTCGTATAAATACGCCCCATCAAACCACCCCACACTTAAACTTGTTCGTCCCGAACAAAGAACGAAAAAAAGACTCGCAACACTCAAAACACTTCTAATATGCCAACGACTCAACACTGAATTTACCCGAGGTATCCTTACTAATCAGTTCATCAACACATGCTCACATTCATTCTTCAATAATGCTCAACAAGAAACCGTAATGATACATGTTACCTGAGAGGTCAAGATGTAATTTAATGGATGACTGGGAGATAGTCCTCTTTAGATTCCTGACTCCATTCTTCAGCTCGAGGTCATAGTCACGCGCACACGCCGAGTTCGCTTTCTCTGGCACGTGAGAAATCCAAGTCACGAGGAACTCAACTTTTCTTATCCTTCTTCTTTTGGTCGGACAGCTTTTGAAACTTTCTTGTTTTGTTTGGTCCGAAGACTTCACTCAACTCGATTGTTTATTTTTCTGACTTTTCTTTCTTTCACATTTGACTGGATTTTCCTTTTGAGCTTTGCTCTTCAATGTGAATTGCTTGTCCCCCTTATTTCTTTGAACCGTTCCAATCATCGCCTTCGAATAGCAGCATATGGAGCGCGTCCCGCTCTTTCTCATCATTATCCTTTCAGCGCGAGGCAAGATAGAGGTTACCCACCCATTCCCGGTTACTAGGACTAAAGATAGGACGGTTTGTTTTCCCGTCCCACCATTGCATAAACACTGCAATGATGGAGTGAAAATCTCACCCCTCATAACTCAGAGCGCCAACCTCCACAAACTCAGCGCGCTACGCGACTAATCCCATGAACCTTTGAATGTTTGTCAAGTCCCTCTAGGACATTTTCTGTAAACTCCACATCCTGTAATATCTCAACTCAAAAGCACATATAACATCACGTAACTCGCATCACAAAATTTCAGAAATCATGCAAAGCATTACGCATCAAAACCTCATAGCATCAAACATCATAGCATAAAGACTGGCAGCATATAGTCGCACGAAATCAGCAGCATCCCAACACCTAAAAATTTTAAAAAAACGTGATCTAGCCACTACTAATGCAAGCTAACAAAAGTAAATGTGCTGACACATACTAACTCCCCCACCCCACACTTTTGAAACAAACCGTGTCCTCACGGTACAATAAGATCGTCGGGAAGGGTAGTCATGCAAGACTCAAAAGAAAAAGAAAAAACGAAACAAATAAGAAATGCACAAGAAAACTATCCTAACTCAGCAAGTTAAGCTCCCCGTGCACACATTACGTTGCGCGCCCCGAGCATACATTAGCAGCGCTAATGTATGAACCCGGAGCGGTGCTAATGTTGCCTCGGGGCGCGTAACCCACTGAGATTTGCTAAGAATGAAAATAAATAAATAAAAATCGGGTTGTCTCCCGCAAAGCGCACTTGTTTAACGTCGTTGGCTCGACGGTACCTCTCATCCTCAATCGTTCACTGGCCCAGCCAACTCTAACTCCTTATCAGGTGGAACATCCTCTCCAAACGGAACATCTTTTAGCAAAAACCGAGACACTGGCAATGAGGTCTTCAAGAATCCTTTAATGAACCTGCGATAAAATCTGACAAATTTGTGATAAAATCCAGCATATTCCAGGAAAGACACGATACCTCGCTGGTCAGTAGGAAAAGGCAATCCACGAGTTAAATCAGTTTTTCTTTTGTGAGGTTGGATGCCTTCCTCATGCTGTCTATCCAATTCAAACGCCGCATCCTCGATGATATCCAACGCATGTATTCGTGCAATGTTAGGTGGGTGCTGCATAGATTTATACATGTTAAAATGAATTAATTCCCCGTCTACCTCCATGGAGAGATCACCCGTGAATGTAACGATCTTCGTCTTCGCGGTCACCATGAAGGGTCTCCCAAGTAAGACGGGCGAAGTGTCTATCGTATCACCCTCCATTTTCATGACATAAAAATCTGCAAGGAGTGCAAGCTTTCCTACATGCACTAATACGTCAACAACTATACCCTCTGGCTTACTATATGATCTATCCGCTAGTTGAAGAACCAAGTTAGTGGGTTTCAGAGGACCAATACGCAATGTTTGATATAAAGTGTAAGGCAACACATTAATTGACGCACCCAAATCCAGCATACAATGATCAATTTTGACTTTACCAATGATGCATGGAACTGTAAATATACCTGGATCCTCACACTTCGGTGCTGCCTTGCACTGAACAATCATCACACTTCAATTCTCCTCTTAGGTTAGTGCACAATTCGTCAAGGGCCTTAGCATATTTCGGGATCCGCTTTATTGTGTCAAGAAGTGTGGTTGAGATCCCAACTCTACTGAACAACTCCAATAAAGTTTGATACGCTGCTGGATCCTCCTTAAGCTTCGATACCTGCGTAGGAAATGAAAAAGGTGGGTCAGAACGACGAAATTCAAAATCCAAGTCAGTGGGTACCGCGTCCGTAGTAGACGTTAGTGTCGCGCGCTGGGAGATAACGTTCTCTTCGGGCGCGCTATTATTGTTGGCTTCAGGCGCGGTCGTTGCGTTGACCGCGCCCCCTTCATACATTATTTGCGCTCCGGTGGAAGACATTACCGCGCCGCGCGTCTGGATAATGTTCTCATCCGGCGCGGAACTCACTATTCTTGTCTGCTCTCTCGCCTCATTTGCACTTTCGGCCTCCTGTCCTCGCGTTAGGGTAATTGCACTGACATTTGCCGTCGGGTTAGGAACTGTTTGAGATGGTAGTTTGCCCTGGTCATTCTTCAACTCATTGACGACCGTGATCAACTGTGACATTTGCTTTGATAACTCCGCAAGCGCACCATCCGTCTTCACTTGGTATTGTTGAAGATTCACTGCAAGATAATTAACAGTTAGCGGGTTAGTCTGACCTGGCTGATTATAGTTCCTCCTTTGTTGATGCTGATCAGCATTGTTGTAACCCTCTTGTTGCTGACGAAATGGTGGCCGATAAAACTGGGTCTGCTGTTGATGCTGATTCTGCATTTGATTTTGCTGGTTCTGCCCAACCATCATACTCCGCATCATTTCCTTGAGCTCCTTGATTTCATTGGCCATCTGATTGGTGTTGGAATCCACCTGTGAAACATTCCTTGTTCTGCTCGCATCCTCCCTTCGACTGGTCTCCTCCCTGAAACGAGCACTTTCAGCGGTCTCATTAATCAAATGACGTACCTCAGATGGTGTCAAGTTCAACATCGTGCCACCAGCTGCAGCATCTAACATCATACGCTCGAGAGGTCTCAATCCATCCAGAAGATATTCTACCAACATCCTTTCCGGGTGATGATGCAAGTATGGCAGGTTTGACAAAACCAACATAAGTGAACAAGGAACTGCTGCAGCTTCAACAATCAAGCAGGCCAGCAGAAGTGAACCAGCAGCAGATACAGCAGGGGATGCTGCAGCAGGTGCTGGTTTGTGCTAGGAGCGTTTTGAAGGTATGGCAGCTTTGTGAGAGTTCTTAGAAGTATTTCTAAAATACTGTTGAGCATTTTCCAGCATGGTTTACTTGTCAGAGAAGGAGTTTTGCATTAGAGATATTTATCAAATCTAATCTCCTAGATTTTAGGAGATAATTGATCTTGTGGATCAATGGCCTAAACCTGGAAACTGCTTAAAGTGGTGTGGGTATTTAAGCAGAAGGTTTGAGGGCTGAAGAGGTTGATCGAAGCTGAGTGATACACGAGAGTAGACACAGATTTCAGAGAGAGGATTTTCTGGGTGACTACGGACGTTGTTCTTCGATCAAACACACACGGGCAGAGCGTTGAGCGCAGAGCTGTGGTGAGTATTGCAGAAGAGAATCAGGTCTTGCAGAGACTGATTCGTGCATTGATCTGGAAGCCAATTCAGAGCTGTGGAGCTTGTTGGTTGATCAAAGGCAGCCGCGGAAGAACTGACGGGTGGAAGGCTCGGTGGAGGTTCGTGCGGAAGAACTCACTAGTGACAGGTGGTCACTGAGTGAGGGGGAGTTACTCAGAGTGTGCAGCGCTCTTGGAGTGGTTCGATCGGCTCGGCAGAAGGCCTTGGAGCGACGCGGACAGTGTGCTTCAGCTGTGTGTTACAGCTGTTGCTGCAGCAACCCTGCTGAGTAGTGTAGGATAGAATAGGCTGAGTTCTTTGAGAGGATTGTAGCTATTCTAGACTGACATATTGTAGAGGGTGTGCTGGCACAAATCAGAGCTTGTTCTGATTGTGCTGAGTGGTCAAGAAGAGGTTGAGTAGCATAGGTTGCGTGCGTTGTAACCTAGTGTACTTGGAACCTTTGGTTGAGTGGATTGAGGACTGGAGAATAGTCCTCCCCAGACGTGGGCAGATTGGCCGAACTGGGTGAACAAACTTGTGCATTGTTTGTTGCTTGCTGAGATTAATTCTAGTGAACAAGAGTGTGCTGCAGCAACTGCTTGTTCACAAATCTGCCGAACTGAGACACTGTGAAATTTCAATTGGTATCAGAGCAGGAACTCGACACACAGAGTTAAAAGATCCTACAGTGTCTCGGAAGTAGCCAAGACAATGAAGGAAGGACAGAGCACAAGTAGACCTCCACTATTGGAAGAGCAATTATGGTTATTGGAAAGCTATGATGAAGGCCTTTCTCAGGGCCATTGACGAGAAAACATGGAGAGCTATTGTAGTTCAGTGGTCTCCCCCAATCACCATAGACGAGCAAGGAGTGACAAGAATAAAACCTGAAGAGCAGTGGACTGCTGAAGAAGGTGCTGCAGCAACTGGTAATTCAAAGGCTTTGAATGCAATTTTTGCTGCAGTTGATGCTAACAATTTCAGGTTGATTTCAAACTGTGATTTGGCCAAGCAAGCATGGGAGATTTTGCAAACTACCCATGAAGGAACTGATAGAGTGAAGCTATCAAGACTCCATATTATTGCCACACAATTTGAGAATCTGAGGATGCTGGATGAGGAAACAGTCACTGAGTTTAATGCTAAACTCTGTGATCTCGCAAATGAAGCTCATGCTCTTGGTGAGCCCATCCCTGAAGAAAAGCTTATCAGAAAGGTTCTCAGATCACTGCCCACAAAATTCGACATGAAAGTGACAGCTATTGAAGAAGCGCAAAATGTCAGATTCATGAGGCTGGAAGAGCTGATGGGGTCTCTCAAACAATTTGAGATGAAACTGGTCAAAGAGGACACCACTTCCAAGGACAAGAATGTTGGATTGAAAGCTGAAGCAGAAATCAAGCAGTCAGTTGCAGAGGATCAGCTGAGTATGATGGTCAAGAACCTAGGAAAACTTCTGAAAAACATGGACTCAAGAACTAGACAAAGCTCATCCTCACGAAAATTCAGAAGAGGTGGAGAAAATAAAATGAAAGGAAAGGAACCGGCTCAGAGTGAAGACGGGAAGAAAGGAGTCCGATGCTGGAATTGTGCAGGCTACGGTCATCGACAAATCAACTGTATCAGCAAACGGATGAAAAAGAATGCTCTCTCTGCTAGTGAAAGTGAAGATGAGAAAGAGCTGAGTGAAGATGAATGCAACATAGCCAGATACAGGTCTGCTAGAAGAGTCACAAAAACTCACAAAAAATTGAACCAGGACCTGCTACAGCAACCTCTACATCACAGTTACAAGAGAGCTTCGAAGTTTAAAAAATGCTACAGCTGTGGTCGCAAAGGTCATATTCAAAGAAACTGTTTCTCAGCTCGTGCCAGAACAGCATCACCCAGGGAATCTGTCAGGCAGAAACATGCGCAGACTCAGCACCTCGCTCTTGTCAGCACAGCTAGCACCTCGGACAAGATCAGCTGGTACTTTGATAGTGGCTGTTCAGGTCATATGACAGGAGAAAGATCCTTTCTGAAGAACATTACTCCCTGTCTGGAACAACGTGTGAAGTTTGGTAATGGTCTGAAAGGAAGAGTTCTCGGAAGAGGAACTTTGGCTGTGGAAGGAATGCCACGCTTGAGCAATGTTCTTTTGGTGGAAGGGTTAAAGGCTAATCTCATCAGCATCAGCCAGCTGTGTGATGGGACCAAACAAGTTAAGTTTACAAAAGACTCTTGTCAAGTCCTCGACAAATCTGGAAAGTGCATAATGGAAGGAGCCAGATCCAAGAGCAATTGTTACCTTCTCAATGTGAGTTCAAACTCACGGATTCAGAAATGTATGCTGACAAAGGCTGAGGAAATGACCTTATGGCACAAAAGGATGGGACATGTTAACCTGAGAACTCTTAAGAGAATTGCCACAGAAGGGCTGGTCAGAGGAATTCCATTGCTGAAAGGAGAGACAGACTCCATCTGTGGAGATTGTCAGATTGGGAAACAGAAGAAGGCCTCACATCCTCGAGTCAAAGATATTGGTACCACCAGGCCTCTTCAGCTGATTCACATGGATCTGATGGGACCAATGGAAGTCGAGAGCCTAGGCAAGAAGAGGTATGCATTTTTCTGTGTTGATGACTACTCTAGATTCACTTGGATTGATTTTCTCAGAGAAAAATCAGATACTGTGAGTGTCATTGTGTCACTGGTGTCTCGGCTAGAGCAAGAGAAGAATCTTAGAATCAGCAGCATTCGCAGTGATCATGGCAGAGAATTTGAAAACAAAGACATGGATGAATTCTGTCAACAAAGGGGTATAACACATCAGTACTCCTCTCCCATTACCCCTCAGCAAAATGGTGTGGTGGAACGGAAGAATCGAACAATTCAAGAAATGGCCAGAGTGATGATCCATGCTAAGAGGATTCCTCTGAAATTCTGGGCAGAGGCCATGAATACTGCCTGCTACATCATCAATAGAGTCACCTTGCGGAGGGGAACCAAGCAGACCTGCTATGAGCTCTGGAATCAGAAAAAACCCACGGTTAAATACTTCCATATCTTTGGAAGTGACTGCTTCATTCTGAGAGACCGGGAGTATAGAAAGAAACTTGATCCGAAGAGTGATCCTGGAATGTTCTTGGGTTACTCAACGAACAGCAGGGCATATCGTGTTTTCAACCAGCGAACAAAGACTGTCATGGAGTCCATAAATGTGGTTGTAAATGATACAGACGAAGCATCTATCTCTGATTCTGACACTGGTGAAGAAGACTCTGATCCTGAAGAAATACTTGATAGACAGACCAGAGGTGAACAAGCTGCGACTTCAGCAGATGCTACAGCAAGTACTGAAGCAGAAATTCCAGACGACCAATCAGAAAGCCTGTCTGACGATTTTCACACTGAGGCTCCCGATCCACCTTCAAGGCAGCCCCCAAAGAAGATACAGAAGGATCATCCCTTGACAAATGTGATTGGGGATCCCTCAGACAGAAGAAGAACCAGAAGTCATGCCTATCTCAATACATGTTTCATGTCTAGCATTGAACCAAAGAATTTCAAGGAGGCCATGAGTGATGAATTCTGGGTTATGGCTATGCAGGAGGAATTGGCAGAGTTTGAAAGACATGATGTTTGGGATCTGGTAGACAGACCAATCGGGGTAAACATTATAGGCACAAAATGGGTGTTCAAAAACAAAACTGATGAAAAGGGCAACATTACACGAAATAAAGCCAGACTGGTTGCCCAGGGATATTCTCAGATTGAGGGTCTAGACTTTGATGAAACATTTGCTCCAGTAGCTCGCCTGGAGGCTATCAGACTGCTGCTTGCAATGTCTTGCTGCTTGGGGTTCACATTATATCAAATGGATGTTAAAAGTGCGTTCTTGAACGGAGAGCTCTCTGAAGAAGTTTATGTCTCTCAACCAAAAGGCTTTGAAGATCCTCATCATCCAGAACAGGTGTACAAGTTGAAGAAAGCTTTATATGGACTAAAACAGGCTCCTCGGGCATGGTATGAGCGGTTGACAGTTTTCTTGGAAAAACATGGCTACAACCGAGGGGGAGCTGACAAAACCTTGTTTGTCAAAAGAACTCAGTCTGATGTGATCATTGCTCAAATATATGTGGATGATATTGTCTTTGGATCCAAGTCCCAGCACCTGGTGAAGCAGTTTGTGAAACACATGCAGCAAGAATTCCAAATGAGCATGGTGGGAGAACTTTCATATTTTCTTGGTTTGGAGATTACTCAGAAAATGGATGGGATCTTTATTGCTCAAAGTAAATACAGCAAGTCTCTTGTGAAGAAATTCCAGCTCGACTCGGCAAGTCACAAGCGTACTTCTGCTGCCACTCATGTGAAAGCCATCAAAGACGAGCACGGTTTGGAAGTGAGTCAAACTGTCTACAGAAGCATGATTGGGAGCTTGCTTTACCTGACTGCCAGCCGCCCTGACATTTCCTATGCAGTAGGAGTCTGCGCCAGATTTCAAGCCTGTCCCAGAGACAGTCATATGCAGTTGGTCAAGCGTATCATTCGGTATGTTGGCGGGACTGTGGGCTATGGCTTGTGGTACACTAAAGACACAAAGGCTAATCTGGTCGGATACAGTGATGCAGACTGGGCAGGGTGCTCAGAGGACAGGAAGAGCACTTCGGGCGGATGTTTCTTCTTGGGGAATAACCTGGTCTCTTGGTTCAGCAGAAAACAGAATAGCATTTCTCTATCCACTGCCGAGGCTGAGTACATTGCTGCTGGGAGATGCTGTGCACAAATGTTGTGGATGAAGCAAATGCTGAGTGAGTATGGGATTGCTCAAGCTGAAATGACTCTCTACTGCGACAATATGAGTGCCATCAGCATATCCAAGAACCCGGTTCAGCACAGCAGAACTAAGCACATTGACATTCGTCATCACTTCATTCGTGATCTTGTTGAAAAGAAAGTTATCTCGCTCCAGCATGTTGTGTCTGCCAAACAGCTTGCTGATATCTTCACCAAACCTCTGGATGCAGCCCGGTTTGAAGATCTGAGAGGGTCTCTAGGGCTCTGTGTGTTGCCCCCATAAGTCCTGAGAGGTTTGAGGGCTGAAGAGGTTGATCGAAGCTGAGTGATACACGAGAGTAGACACAGATTTCAGAGAGAGGATTTTCTGGGTGACTACGGACGTTGTTCTTCGATCAAACACACACGGGCAGAGCGTTGAGCGCAGAGCTGTGGTGAGTATTGCAGAAGAGAATCAGGTCTTGCAGAGACTGATTCGTGCATTGATCTGGAAGCCAATTCAGAGCTGTGGAGCTTGTTGGTTGATCAAAGGCAGCCGCGGAAGAACTGACGGGTGGAAGGCTCGGTGGAGGTTCGTGCGGAAGAACTCACTAGTGACAGGTGGTCACTGAGTGAGGGGGAGTTACTCAGAGTGTGCAGCGCTCTTGGAGTGGTTCGATCGGCTCGGCAGAAGGCCTTGGAGCGACGCGGACAGTGTGCTTCAGCTGTGTGTTACAGCTGTTGCTGCAGCAACCCTGCTGAGTAGTGTAGGATAGAATAGGCTGAGTTCTTTGAGAGGATTGTAGCTATTCTAGACTGACATATTGTAGAGGGTGTGCTGGCACAAATCAGAGCTTGTTCTGATTGTGCTGAGTGGTCAAGAAGAGGTTGAGTAGCATAGGTTGCGTGCGTTGTAACCTAGTGTACTTGGAACCTTTGGTTGAGTGGATTGAGGACTGGAGAATAGTCCTCCCCAGACGTAGGCAGATTGGCCAAACTGGGTGAACAAACTTGTGCATTGTTTGTTGCTTGCTGAGATTAATTCTAGTGAACAAGAGTGTGCTGCAGCAACTGCTTGTTCACAAATCTGCCGAACTAAGACACTGTGAAATTTCACCGGGACTCCTAAGTTACAGCAGCTTTGCTCCAATGCGTTGAACCTCTCCATGTAGTCATACATCGACTCGCTTGGTCCTTGTTTGATATTAGAAAGTTCTCTGCGCACTTGTGTGGCCTTTGCTGGCGGATAGTATTTATCTAGAAACTTCCGCTGCATTTGGTGCCAGGTGCGAATACTACCTGAAGGAAGAGACAGAAACCACGATTTTGCTAAGTCAGTCAAACTCAAAGGAAATACTCGAAGCTTAAACCTGTCCTCGGAAGCTGCGTAGGGTCTCAATGTTTGGCAGATTCCGGTGAACTCTTGTAAATGCCTTGTCGCGACCTCTCCCGGTAATCCTCCAAATTTGGGTAAGTGATGCACCACAGCAGTCTTTATCTCGAAATCGTCCTCTTCTGCACCAGCATGGATGCACCATGGTTGCTCATTGAAGTTTGGTGCAGACAGCTCTCTCATCGTTGGTTCCGGTCTGTGGGCACGTCTGTATGGCTGATGCCCGTAAGGCTGCTGCTGCACATATTGCTGAGGCGGTGGGTTAGGCTCATTGAAACCTTCTGCTCGTGCCCCTGCATCCCTAGCCAGAAATTCCCTTTCGCGAAGTTCTCTCTGGCGCGCTCTAAATACTCGCTCTGGCTCTCCATAAAATGGTGGAACCTGCACATCCGGATTTCCCGGTGGTGGTAAAGGATGGTTGTTGTTGTTGTTGACTTGATTTCGTTCATTGTTTTGGCGGCCATCACCGTTAACACTACCTGCGTGCGACATGCTGGAAAGAGCAATTTACCGCAACAAAAAAAAACACAAAGAAATAATTGAAAACTAAATATAAAAAGAAAAGAAACTCTTCACCGTAGCAATTCCCCGGCAACGGCGCCAAAATTTGACGCGCGTCGTTGTGCGCGCCAAACTAGTATTTATAATTCCAAGCTTTAGCTAGTGTAGCGGCAAGCAAGGGTCGAACCCAAGAGAACTGACTGTGAAGCTGTTTCCTGTGAATACGGAACTAAAAAGGGGGGTTTTGAGTGGATGGTCGCAAGAACGAATGTAATAAAAGTACGAATGTCAATCGAGAGAAATATTCAGCTCGGGGAATTCAATAGTGACTATTATCATTGACTTCTAAGGATAGCCATTCTAATCAAACATGCGATCATTCCGACAAAGGTAATAATCTAGAGTATCCCGACAAAGGTGATACTGAGCGTGGATTCTACTACTTGTTTCCACGACAAAGCTTCAACAAGAGTTAATAATCAGAACGGATGAACGGATAGTTTCACGACAAAGTATACGCTAACCGTGCAATACAATTCAGGCAAATTAAGATCCAGAACTTACGAATGAATAGAAATATGCATTAAACCAAGTCTCAAACATGAATGTCACCAATTGAAAACCCTAAACTGAAACAGAAGTTTAGCTACTCATATTCATAACTGCAAAATACATTAAACTGAAAGGAATAACAAAAACCGTTCGGAATTACTATTCACCGCCGGAAAACACTGTTCACCACCGGAAAGTACTGTTCACGCCGGAATCACTGTTCACGCAATCTCCAAAATTCCGTACGTCGTCTCCTCCGTCGTCCCAAAACTCTTCTGTCCCGTCGAAAAAATTGCCGTCCCAATCTTCTGAAACCCTAATTGAGATCGGGCTCTAAAATTGATTTCGGGCCGCGGGCCCGATTGCTGACATCATCAAAAATATAGCGCTCCCCAAGAAGACATTAACTCGCGCTCCGGAAGAAGACATTAAGCTCCGGCGCGCGATGCTAATGTTGCCTGCTGGAGCGCAACTCACTGCAATGCACCTCCTTCGTCGAGTTTCGCATTCGGCCCTCTAAAAACACCGTTTTGAGTCGCAAGTCTCTTTTCATGTATTCCGAACACCTGAAATGCAAACAACACTAAGAAGTAACTGTTCACATCAAAACATGTCGAAATAGTTGGGTTTAAACGGTTTAGCGAGTCGTATAAATACTCCCCATCATTGAACCAGCTGATTTTGACATTGACTGCTGTTGACTTCTTGAACTTGGATGAATGCTTCAAATATGCGATAAATTCCAATACGATCTTGAACATTCCTGCGATACGAAAACACTACAAAAGAGTAATCGATTCACACAAAATGTAATAAAATTATGGGAATAAATAACTCAATGGAGCGTATAAATACGCTCCATCAAACTACCCCACACTTAATCTTGTTCGTCCCCGAACAACAACAAGATACGCAAGCACTCAAATCATTCCTATCATGCCATGATATAAACATTGAAATTACTCGAGAAGTCGTCCCTAATCAGTCAATCAATACATGCTCACAATCATTCTCAAATAATGATCAACAAGAACTAGAATGATACATGTTACCTTTAAGCTTGAGATGGGATTTAATGGATGACTAGGAGTTAGTCCTTTTTAGACTCCTAACTCCACTCTTTGGTTCAACTTCATAGCCACGCGCATGCAACTGAATTTGCTTTCTTTGGCACGTGATGAATTCGAGTTATGAGAGGATCAACCTTTTCTTCTTTTCTTGTAGGCCATATTTCTTGTTTTTGGGCTTTGCTCTTTTCCGATTGCTTTTCTTTCACATCTTGTAAAATCTGAATTTTTCTTTTTCGAGCTTTCCATGTGACATGCTTGCTTGTCCCTTTTGAGCTTTGCGCTTTAATTTAAACCGTTCCAATCATAGCCTTCGAATAGCAGCATAAGGAACGCGTCCCGCTCTTTCTCATCATTGCCTTTTCAGCGCGAGGTAGGATAGGGGTTACCCACCCATTCCCGGTTACTCGGACTAGAGATAGGACGGTTTGTTTTCCCGTCCCACCACTGCATAACACTGCAATGATGGAGTCAATATCACCCATCATAACTCGAAGCGCCAACCTCCACAAATACAGTGCGCTACGCGACTAATCCTTTGAACCTCCAAATGAATGCCAAGTCCCTCTAGGACATTTCTATCAACTCCACATCCTGAAATATCTCAGCTCAAAAGAACATATAACATTAAAGCGCAAGCATCACAATATTTTGGAATTCAAAGAAAGCATACATATCAAAACTTCAAAGAGAAGGCGTCATCTCATAAAATCAGCATTTACATCACAGGACAATGTGTCATCTCATTAATCCAGCAGCAACTCAGTAGCATAATCCTCATAAACATGGCAGCAAATGCTCACAAACTCAGCAACTCATAAAAAAAAAACTAACGTGCTCTACTACTAACTAATGCAAGCTAACAAAGGCACACATGATGAACATAGGATGCATACTAACTTCCCACCCCACACTTGAATCGAACCGTGTCCTCATGGTATAATCTAGGGTGAGGAAAGAAAGCTCATGCAAGATTCACACAAGAATTAAGCAACTAACATGGCTAATCTAGTGAAGATGAAAAAAAGTCAGAAAGAATTGCACCCCAAGAAGACATTAAATCGAGCGCCCCAAGAAGACATTAAGTTACTAAAGTGTGAAGCTGGAGCGGACAATAATGTTGCCTGGAGGCGCTTGACTCACTGAGATGGAAAACTCAAAAGATTGCAATTCAAACACTCTAATGACTTCTAACATGCATGACTCTCTTAAACACTAAATAGACTCACACTAAAATTCTAAAATTAAGCACCGGGTTGCCTCCCGCAAGCGCCTTTGTTTAACGTCTTTAGCTCGACGATACCTCCCATTTCAAGCACATGCCGGTTCGGCCAATTGAAACTCTTCATCAGCTGGGATTTCTTCTCCATGATAATGCTTGACACGCTGCCCATTCACCACAAACCTCTCGCCGGTACTTGGCTTCTCAAGCTCAAGAGCTCCATGATTGAAAACTTTGACAATAGTGTATGGACCTGTCCAACGAGAACGCAACTTGCAAGGCATAAGTTTAAGTCTAGATGAAAACAATAGTACCTTCTGCCCAATGTCGAATGAGCGTCTCAGAATAAACTTGTCATGGTAAAGCTTGGTGCGCGCTTTATAATCTGATTGGCTCTCATAAGCCTCCAAACGCAGCTCCTCCAGCTCATTCAGTTGTAGCCTCCTCTCACTACCTGCACTAGCCAAATCAAAATTGCATGATTTAATTGCCCAACAGGCCTTGTGCTCTACCTCAATCGGCAAGTGGCAAGCCTTGCCATAGACGAGTCTGAAAGGAGAGGTCCCAATAGGTGTTTTGTAAGCTGTCCTGTATGCCCACAATGCCTCATCTAATCGCGTGGACCAATCCTTCCTTGAAGGCTTAACCATTTTCTCTAGAATGGACTTAATCTCCCGATTTGATATCTCAGCTTGGCCATTCGTCTGTGGATGGTAGGCTGTGGAAACTCTATGATGCACTCCAAAATGTCTAAAGGCAGCCGCAACCCATTTGTTGCAAAAGTGTGAGCCTTGATCACTTATCACCGCTTTTGGGACTCCATATCTGCAAAATATGTTACTGCGCAAGAAGTCCACAACAGTTTTTCCATCATCAACTCTAGTGGCCTTAGCCTCTACCCACTTCGAAACATAATCAACCGCAACCAATATATATAGGTAACCAAAAGAAGAAGGGAAAGGTCCCATAAAGTCTATGCCCCAAATGTCAAACACCTCATCAACAACTATCGGAGTTTGGGGCATTTGATTCCTAGCTGAAATGTTCCCTACTCTTTGGCACCTATCACAATTCCTACAATGGTTATGCGCATCTCTAAATAAATGGGGCCAAAAGAATCCACTATCAAGCAATTTCCTAGCAGTCCTCTTAGGACCAAAATGTCCACCGCAAGCATGATCATGACAAAAAGAAAGAACAGATGGGATCTCTACATCGGGCACACAACGTCTAACAATTTGATCAGCCCCTATCTTCCACAAACAAGGGTCATCCCAAATGTAATACTTAGAATCATGCTTGAGTTTTGATCTTTGAGCTCTACTGAAGGATGGAGGAAATTTACCTGCCACCAGGTAGTTAACAATGTTAGCATACCATGGTGCTTTGTCACTGATAGTGAATAAGTGCTCATCGGGAAATGTCTCAACTATAGGCAGCGCCTCTTCTTCTCGCACCAATCTGCTCAAGTGGTCAGCCACTGTGTTTTCAATCCCCTTCTTGTCCTTGATCTCCACGTCAAACTCCTGAAGAAGGAGGATCCATCTAATCAGCCGCGGTTTGCACTCTTTCTTTATCATTAAGTACCGAATGGCTGCATGATCAGAAAACACAACAACTTTAGAGCCAAGTATATAAGAGCGAAATTTTTCAAGTGCAAAGACAACTGCTAAAAACTCCTTTTCAGTGGTCGAATAATTTCTCTGAGCGACGTCTAAAGTCCTAGACGCATAATGGATGACCACTGGTTTCTTCTCACTCCGTTGTCCAAGCACCGCACCCACAGCATAGTCGCTTGCATCACACATGAACTCAAAAGGCTGTGTCCAGTCTGGAGCTTGCAGAATTGGGGCGCTGGTCAAAGCTGCCTTGAGCTCTTCAAAAGCTCTCTTGCAATGATCATCAAACTCGAATGGGACATCTTTTTGCAGCAGCCGTGACAATGGTAGGGCAATCTTCGAAAAGTCTTTAACGAACCTGCGATAGAAACCTGCATGTCCTAGGAAAGACTTGATAGCATGCGGGTCAGTAGGAAAAGGCAATCCACCAATGATATCAATTTTTGCTCTATCTACTTGAATGCCCTTCTCAGAAACAATATGTCCTAGAACAATGCCGTGTGTGACCATGAAATGATATTTCTCATAATTAAGCACCAAGTTCATATCAATGCAACGTGTGAGCACTCTATCTAAATTGTGCAAGCATTCATCAAAAGTATTTCCATAAACAGTAAAATCATCCATAAATACTTCAACACAATCAGTCAATAAATCTGAAAATATGCTCATAACTACACGCTGGAAGGTACCTGGTGCGTTACACAATCCGAAGGACATGCGTCTGAATGCAAATGTACCGAAGGGGCAGGTGAATGTCGTCTTTTCTTGATCCTCAGCCGCAATGGGAATCTGGTTATAACCTGAAAATCCATCAAGAAAACAAAAGGATGGTTTACCTGCAAGTCTATCCAACATTTGATCGACGAATGGAAGGGGAAAATGGTCCTTGCGTGTGGCTGCATTAAGTTGTCTATAATCAATGCACATCCTCCAGCCATTCTGCACTCTCTTTGGCACCAACTCTCCCTTGTCATTCATCTCTACCGTCATCCCGGTTTTCTTGGGCACTACATGCACCGGGCTTACCCATTGACTGTCCGAAATTGGGTAGATGATACCTGCATCAAGGAGCTTTTGCACTTCTTTTTGGACAACCTCCATCATGATCGGATTCAAACGCCTTTGAGGTTGTCTCACTGGCTTCGCTCCCTCCTCTAGCAGGATTCGATGCATGCAAATTGCTGGGTTGATTCCTCGAATGTCAGCCAAAGTCCAACCTATGGCTGTTTTGCGCTCCTTTAGCACGCGCGCCAATTTGATCTCTTGATCGCTTTCTAGCCCACTCTTAATGATGACTGGCAGCGTCTCACCATCTCCTAGAAAAATATATTTCAAGTGCTCCGGTAGAGGTTTCAATTGAATCTCAGGGGCCTGCACAATAGATGGGACAAGTTTTGTTTCGCTGCACAATTTAATCGCATTAACCTCATACCTGGCCGCATCATAGGTGCACTGCCCATCACCAATTTCTTCAATGTTCAGCTCTGATATATCCTCTCCATATCTCATCAATGCTGCATCCTCAATAGTATCCAAGGCATGTGTTCCTGCAAGGTCAGGTGGGAATCGCATAGAGTGATAAATATTGAATTTGATTACTTCCCCATCTACCTCCATAGAAAGATCACCCGTATGTGTATCAATCTTTGTTCGTGCAGTCACCATAAAGGGTCTCCCTAGTAAGACTTGAGAGGCATCTACCTCACCTTCCATCTTCATCACATAGAAATCTGCAAGGAATACAAGATTGCCTACATGCACTAACACATCGACTACTATACCTTCAGGCTTGGTACATGATCTGTCAGCCAACTGAATAATCAAGTCAGTGTGTCTAAGAGGGCCAATTTGCAACACTTGGTACAATGAATAAGGTAAAACATTGATAGAAGCACCCAAATCTAGCATGCAATTATCCACCCGAACCTTATTGATAATACAAGATATTGTAAAGGTACCTGGGTCTTTGCACTTTTGTGCAACCTTGCCTTGAAGGATGGCTGAGATGTTTGGCTTCAAGCTCACTTGCTCTGGTTTGCTTCCTCCTCTACGAGTGGTGCACAAATCTTTCAGAAACTTTGCATACTTTGGAATTTGTTTGATTGCGTCGAGGAGGGGGATTGTGATCTCCACTTTGCTGAAAAGCGCTAGAAGCTCTTGATCCATTGCTGGGCTCCTCTTTGCCTTGGAAATCTGCATGGGAAATGGAAGGGGAGGGTTAGTTTGGCCAAATTCAGAACTTGAGGCAGAATTTCGCGCTCCAGATGAAGACATTATTCGCGCTCCAGATGAAGACATTAAGGGTCTGCGCGCCGAGCTAATGTTCTCCTGGGGCGCTCTACTTTCTGTTTCGGTTTCCCGTCTCGCCTCTTCTGCAATTTTCTTTCCGCTTCTCAAGGTAATCGCATTGACACTTCCTCTTGGGTTGGGTATTGTTTGTGAGGGAAGCTTTCCTTTGTCCTTGTCATTCTTCAATTCGGAAACGGTAGCCGCCAATTGGGACATTTGCTTTGTCAACTCGGCTAGGGTGCTGTCGGTCTTGGCCTGATTATTCTGCATAGTCATCGCCATCTCCTTTATGACTTCTTCTACTGATTTCCCTTGATTTGTAGTTGCGCCTTTGTTGTTGCCCATAAGAGTTCCCATTTCCACTTCCATCGTATCTCTCTTGTTGGTGAAATGGTGGGCGGTAGGCTTCTCCTTGTCCTTGGTTGAATCCTCCTTCATTTCTCCAACTGAAACCATTGGCTGCTAATCCAAATTGCCTTGGTGCTTGCCTATTGTTGAATTGCTGGAATCCTCCCATAGCATTGACATCAGCGGCCTCTTCCTCATGTAGGCTAGGACATTCATCTGTCTTGTGGCTCGCAGTCCCACAAAGTCCACAAGCTTTAACTTCACTGACTTAACCAACCATAAGCTTCTGCACCATTTGCTTAAGCTCCTTCAGTTGCCATTTGATTTGAATTGGAATCCATTTGGGAGACATTCCTTGCTCGGCTTGTATCATCTCTTCTTCCGGTATCATCTCTAAATCTGGCACTCTCGGCATTCTCATTGATAAGCTCTCGCACCTCAGCAGGTGTTAGATTCAAAACAGTTCCTCCAGCTGCCGCATCCAATAGCATCCTCTCTAAGGGTCTCAATCCATCCAATAAGTATTCCACAAGCATTTCTTCTCTCATACTCAAATTACAACAGCTTTGTTCTAAGGCATTGAGTCTCCCCAAATAATCATACATTGACTCACTTGGGCCTTGTTTAATGTTGGAAAGCTCTCTTCTTACTTGGGCAGCCCTAGCAGGAGGATAATATTTATCGAGAAACTTCCTTTGCATTTGCTCCCAAGTTCTAATGCTTCCTGAAGGCAAAGATAAAAACCAAGTTTTTGCAAGGTCAGTTAAACTGAAGGGAAATACTTTTAACTTAAACCTCTCTTCAGGAGCAGCATATGGTTTGAGAGTCCGACATATCCCGTTGAATTCTTATAGATGCCTAGATGCTACTTCTCCTGGCAGCCCTCCAAATTTTGGGAGATGATGGACCACTGCTGTCTTCACTTCAAAGTCATCCTCATCTTGATCAGTGTTAATACACCATGGTTCATTGTTGAATGTTGGGGCTGAAAGCTCTCTAAGTGTAGGTGGTCTTATCCTTCCACGTGCATATTGTTGAGGTTGAGGTGGCTGTCTATACTCATATTCATCTTGCTCATCCATTCTTTCAACTCTATGATATCGAGCTTGCCTTTGCCTTTGGTTGAAAACTCTCTCCGGCTCATCATAAAAGGGGGGTATTGCAGGATTGTTGATGGGATCAGGTTCGTTGTTGGCATGGACACTTCCATGGGAACCTTCTGCATGAGACATACTAGAAAACCAAGTGAAATGCAAAGACAAACTACCCAGCGATGCAAAAGCACAAAATGCAAAATTTAAAAAAAAACTAAGAAAAACAAGAAAGACAAAGTTTAGAACTCAAATCTGAATGTTGCTCTCCCCGGCAACGGCGCCAAAATTTGACAACGCGTCGTCGTGCGCCTCAAATTTGTATTTGTAACTCCTGTTAACACACTAGCAAGCGGTAAGCAGGGTCGAACCCAAAGAGAGCAAGTAAGACAGAGTTCTAATGAAAGTCATAGAAAAAGGAACACAACTGAGGAAATCAATTCAAAGAAAATCAGTTCGGGGAGTGCAGTGCAACTAGTTATCATCGATCGAATACATGCATAAACTAATGAATTCTGCCTCAGTCCAACATTCCCGCTAAAGATATGTCGACAATCAAATTCTACATATTCTTAACCGCTAGGCCTTCGAACAAGTTCAATAGTTACTCGACTTATACCACAAATTGGTTCTACCGCTAGGTTTTCCTCAACAATGCAATCAAGTCAAGTGTAACACAGTTGATATCAATCTAGCTCACCACTAAGCTGCACTAAATTGTCAATCAAAGCATTCGTTTCATTCATACAAGGGCAGCAAATCCATAGCTCAAATCATGTATTCATTGACCTCAAACCAACTATTGCAATGCAGACCCCAAACTGAAATATTGACTTAGCTACTCATCATATCCATGGAATACAATAGAAACTAGGTTAAGTAGCTACAAACTGAAGTAGAACAAAACTGAACTAAAATGAAATTCGGTGAATAGTATAATTCGGCCGTGAATAGTAATTCCGGCCGTGAACAGTAGCAGTGAACAGTACAATGAATAGTAACAGTGAACAGTAACCGGCCGGCCGTGAACAGTAAATTCCGGCGACTTTTCCAGCAGCTTCTCTCTAGAGCTCCTCCACTGTCGTGAACAGTCCGTGAATAGTGTCGTCCCCCAAAATGTCCAGTTCAAGAGAGATGATTCTTTTCCTAATTTATCCATGTTTTTGGGTTAGGGTTTTGGGGTTGAACCATAATGAACCACGTCTGATTGAACCGGTCCTGATTTCTGATTGAACCAGCTGATTTTGACATTGACTGCTGTTGACTTCTTGAACTTGGATGAATGCTTCAAATATGCGATAAATTCCAATACGATCTTGAACATTCCTGCGATACGAAAACACTACAAAAGAGTAATCGATTCACACAAAATGTAATAAAATTATGGGAATAAATAACTCAATGGAGCGTATAAATACGCTCCATCACTCACGCTCTGCTCTCGGTGGTGATCGAATCTTCGCACGCACTTTTAATCTCTCTCTCTCGATATTCTGCTTATGTTCTCTGTATTCACGCTCTGATTCGATGCCTTTGATGCTCTGCCCAACCTTCTTTAAATAGGAACTACCAGTTCCATCAATATCAATTTTAGGAAATTCCTCCAAGCAATAATATCTCCTAGTTTGTAGGTTAGATTTGATTTGAAAATCAAATCTTCCACAACCAAATCTTCCCACAAACAACCGGGAATCTCCAATGGGATATTCCATCTGAATATTTTAGAAGCTCCTTATCGCTCTGCTGCTCCTTGTTGAACAGTTGAAAATTTTCTTCGAAGAGAGCTGGTCTGCTGCTAGAATTTTCTAAACCCATTAGGAAACAATCTAAGACTTATCTTGTAAGATACCCACCTTCCAAAAGGTCCATATTCTGATAGATGCTCTGTATCTTCCCGTTGCTCAGCTCTTCATATCTGGCCAAATTGTTCTTCGCACCAATACTGCTGCTACAGCTCCCTGCTACAGCTCCTGCTGTAGTAACTGCTTGTTCACTCTGGAATGCCCTGCACTAGTTGCTGTCTTCACACAGCAGACTCTTGTGCACCTTGTAGGAGTTTGTCAATGATGTCATATACCTTAACACACCGAGATTCTCAAAGCCGCTGGTCACCAAGGGGCTGCGGTCGACAAAGGGAAAGCAATCGTGGAGGACGACGATGACACTCACGTCGTCGGTGAAGCTCAAATCGACACTTACCTCCCTCCTCGCCGTCGCACATGTGGGTCAAGCCCTCCTCGCCAGACTGAGGACACTGGCCCTCAAAGTAAGAAGTCCAAGAGGGACCCACCCACCTCAGGCACTAGAAAAAACACTCGCATCCACAAGGGGAAAGAAGGGGTGCATGAAACTTAGAGCGAGTTTCCAGAGGAGGACCCGACCGACTTGGACATGTCAGCACGGTGAACTGTACCGGAGCTACCGCTGGATGAAGAATTTTTCAGCAGCCACATGTTGGGCGCTGTTTTAGAAATTTTTAACGGTTAGGGCTGGGATACCCTGTTTCGGGGCGGACCCATGGTGAATGAAGCTTTGGTAAAAAACTCGACAAATCCTAGGGCTTGGAGGAATGACCAGGTATCCTAATGGGATGTCACTTCCACCAAATAACAATCGCACCGAGTCCTTTCGCCCAACCATCACATAATAGAAAGGACACTTATTTATTTATTAACAGAGGGGTATAACGAAATTCAAATGCAGAGGTATAATATGCAGTTGGCAATCATACACTTAACATATTTTTTTCTTTAAACCCATATTATGAAAGTAGTTCCTTTGACACAACTTTATCTAAAAATCATAATTTATAACAACAATTTTCCTAAAACCGTACTACTACTTGAATGGAAAATAAGTGAATTGGACTCAAAACTGTGTTTTTTTATTAGCGTATGCTTACTTCCTAATATGAGGAAATAGGCCTCAACAAAACTTGAAAATGCAGTTGAATAACTTGCGTAAAAGAATGGTTATAATAGAACATAAAATTTAGCAGAACTTCGGTAGACATTACATGCTGAAGCTTACAAGCCTCAAGGTATAGTATGATTTGAAATAATTCCCATGTCTCTGAATTTTTTTGGAAAAATGGAATCAAGTTTTTTGTGCTATAAGAAATTCTTTCTTGATAATGGTACTTTCATATGCGCGAACCCAATAATTACATTATTGATTTATAACTGAAAGAGCAACGCCCGTGCAACACCATCGTACAAGCAGCTACGAATAGTAGAAATTTCAGGAATAGAAAAAAAGAAGTGTTACATTGTTGGATTGCTAAGGTTTTGATGATAATAAACACTTAACTAATTAATTTAACTAGTGTGCAGGTAATATCTTGACTTCATTAAATGCAGTAAGGTGAATAGGAAAGAAGATATGCTGAAAATATTTGAGGACAAATTATGAAGACAAATTCTCTAGCAAGATATCCGGATAGATCGTAAAGAATATTCTAAGAAGATCCGAAGATATTTGATGACAACTTTATGGGAAGTTGTCATCAAGTCCAAATATATTATGAGATATGTTTTGAACATAACGAATATATCTCCTTTATAAATATGGAAGCAAATCTAATTATATTAGATAAACCTTCCTATTGATTAAAAGAGAATCATATTCGGATCGGAGGAATATTTGATTTGGATTGAAGAATCCTAATCAAATAAACCTAGGTGTATCCATGGTGCTACAAGAAGCTTGACGGGTGAGCTAGAGAATCGTGCGGAAAAAGAGAAAAAAAAGAAACGTGTTCGAAATGGAGAAAAGCTCGTTGTGAGCATCAGAAGCTTGAACGGTCAAGTTCAAGAGTGAGATAGATCTGTTCGAGGGTAGGGTTGAGCTAGAGTAAGAAAAGTTAGAACTTGTATTGAGTGTACTAGCGAGAAACTTAGTCTTTTCTACTTAGTAAGAATATCCTAAATAGAGAAACTAATCTTTTCATAAACCCTTCCAGAGGATACTGAAAGATAGTGGTTTTACTCACTTGCTTGATTAAGTAACGAGGTTTCCATTATAAATCACTGAGTAAGCGATTTTAATTTTCCTACATTTAATATTCCGCTGCTGCAATACCTGTCGGGTAACACATCTCACTGGTGCCATACCTGCCGGGTATTGAAGAAACTCTGTTACCCCACAAGGACAGGCTAACTAAAGATTCAACATACATGAAACTCTAATTTATGTAAAAAAGAGATAAGCATATAGCGTGAGCTAAAGTTGCTAAGATGAAATAATGATGCTATCAATTGCTCCTTAACAAGTGGATTTTACCCACTGCCTTTACTTCCTAATGTAAATATAAAATTTTTTTCTCACTCATAAAAAGTAAGAGCCAAGAACCAGATGCAAAATTGTTGTTGTATAATTAATTTAAAAATTATCTTTCAAATGAAAAGTTACAAGGAATGGAAAATAATGCAGTGCGGATGGTTCTCCGGGGACATAAAGCTCCAATCAGATTATCGCATATTCCCACCATTACAACATACTTAGCGCCCACTAAAAATGAAATCACTTATAACTATTCTATTTGCGCTCATTTTGAAATAATTTGAATGGATAATGTATGATGGGTCAAATGCATAAAATGTGACCAATAATTTAAAATGTGTTAAAAGTAAAATTTCTAGATATATTGCTATAAAACATCAAGATTTAAATATTGATACATCAATATGTTTTAGTTTGTCGGTCTATCGGGACAAATGGTGCACAACCTTGTGAACAATCAGACCAACAAGACATTACCCAAAAGACTAATGTATAATAGAAACCGAATAACATCTTTCAATAGGAGATGATCCGAAATCTATTTCTTTATTTAAATATTTTCAACCATATTTTGAGGGATTTTCAACAAAAATAATAAGAGAAGACGTTTGTTTTGTTTTTAATCTTCAAAAAAAAATTAGTTAATATATATTTTTTAGATATATAATGCATGATTTCTTAAACGTGATATTTTAAGTTTTTCTTTTGGATTTGGATATATTTAACTTAGTGGACATTATATTGATAATGATTGAGCGATACAGAAAATAACTCTTATGATTAGCCTTATGGATCATTCACCTACGCGATATTTCTTAGCGCATGATTTAAAATGTTATAAATGAGTTTGGATTAAGTGGTAAATATTTTAATATTATTTGACAAAGCATCAAATAATAATGTTGATGCCACACAGCTATTCTTACGCATCTAATCTGTTCTTTGAAGTAAATAAATTCATATTAGATGTGCATATTATATTATAAATTATTGTGTGCAGGGTTTAGAATTTATTAAACCACATATACAAAAAATTAAGGGCACTTAAATATATTCAATCAAATGTGCATCGTACTAAAATTTAAAAATCATTACAAATTTCATAAACAAGTCCCTCTATATGTAATCAGATGGAATTCGAATCGAGGTATGCTTAAGTGTTCGTCTACCTTATAAAGATGTTATTATAAATATTTGGAATGAGATAAAACCTCAATATCTATATGATGAAGAAGATTAGCGCCTGATTCCTAATTGATTCTTTTGTATTTAACACTATTATAAACGAATTAAGTGGCTCAGTATGATACAAATAAAATTAAAGTTCGTTGAAATTTGAACTCCTCACGTTTAAATTTGAGGAGCTTCTACACTCACCCGTGATGTTTTCTTTGTAGGTTTGCCACGAATACAGTGCAAAATCTTTCTCACAATTAAAGGACATATTAGTTACATCTTGTTATAAAAACGAACCACCTTCATACTATGGCAACATAAAAATCATATTATTCAAATATAACATAATTATTTTTGAAATTCTGATGTGTTGCTGATGCCGAATTATAGCTTCTACTTAAGCATGCTCTGTATCTTTCTGCAGAATTACTCTACTGTTAGAATAAGAAAGACACAGTGTTTGTTCACCCAGTTCGACAAGTTGCCCACGTCTGGGGAGGATGCTCTGATCCTCAAGATTCCACCTATCTTAGTTCGAAGTATAAGAACTCACACCTCTACTTCTCAACTAGCCAAAATCTAACGCTCAGTCTAATCTCCTATATTACCTAGTAATCTGAATCACAGATTCTCTTCGTGCAGCCTGCACACTCTCAGTAATAAATAGCTACAGCTCTGACTCTCAGACTTAGACTATTCTATTACAATATTTGGCTCACAGAATGCTTCAGCACACTCTTCACCAGAGTTACGGTATCTTCAGTCAGCGACTCTTCTAGCTCTCCCACCAATAAGTCGGACACCCTGAGTTTTGCAAACTCAATCTCTACAATCAATGACATTCTCCGTCAATACTGGGTAGCCTTGATCAATGCTCCGCATCCCACGACACTGCCTGTCCGAGGCTGATCACCGAGCTCAAACTGTTCCTTCAACGAGCAGCGCTCCAGTTGAACTCCGAATAAGTCCTGAATCAAACTCCACGAGTTCTGATTCCTTCTACACACCACTCCAGTCTTTAACTCAAAGGATATACCCTGCTACCGTGGTTGATCTTTGTGTGTACGCTTATGCTCTCTATGATCTTCTGTGTATGTGTGTTGCTCCCCGCCTTCCTTTTCAAGCTCTTCAGCACCCCAAAAACGCCAAGGACCATTATCAAAATCTTTTCCCAGATTCTAGCAAGTTTGTTGAAGATTCTGTTGCCAAATTTGAACTCTTGGATGTTTATCTTCTTAGACCACGTGCTGGCATTTGCTGAGCTCTTGATGAAGTCTGCATACCTCTCTGAGCTTCCCCGAAGCCAACCAGAGCCTCACCGTGCAACGCCAAAATTTTGCTTTAGCTCTGGATCATCAAGGAGTGCTGAAGCAGACTCTGTCTCTTCAAAGCTGTCTCTCGCCCATTCTTCAAATAGTGTCTCAACTTCAGATCTTCAGGGATTGCTGAAGCAGACTCTGGCTTTTTGTTGTTGTTGTTTTGTCAGTCTTTAGATTGTGCTCCAGCCACCGATCTCCAGGGAGTGTTTCAATATTCTCTTGAGCTGTTTTGTCAAGGATGTCATATCCTCAACAATTTTTAATATAAATAATATCAACATTCATTCTAAGTGCAAGGTAACATCATTATTCCACATCTAAAGCAACTTTTTATACCAAAATTTCTACAATTTACAATGATATTTAAATTCTTTCTTCCAATTACCATTTGATTGAATATACACTAGTGCACTCTAATTTTTTATGTGGCTTAATAAGCTCTAAGATGGATTGTGCACACACATTTATAATAAAATATACACATTTAATATGAAATAATTTACCACCAAGAATGGATTTGATGATTAATTGTGCGACCACATAATTATTATTTAATGCATTGTCAAATAATATTGAAAAAACTTTACCACCTAATTAAATTTATTTATAATATTTTCAATCATAAGTGCTATAAAATTATCCTTATGACTCTATGGTCTAAACATAAATTTTTTATACTGCCCAACAAGATTATAAAAAATGCTAGGCGCTAGACGGGCGGAAGGGTCCTCGATGATTAATCAAGGATTAATCAGTTTTGTATTATCTTATTTATAAATGAGAAATGATTATATAAATACTATTAAATTTTATAGAATAATAAATAAATGATATATCTTTAATATTTATACCAAACATCTGCATTTCATCAACCACATTAAAACAGGTAAGAGGATCCACAATTTATTAATTATTAGAAAAATAATTAATATACAAGTAGTGACATTCAAATAGACAATTAATTATCTCTTAAATTAATAAAATTAAGTCCTCCAAAACGGTCAGCGTTGCCTTTGGCATGAGGCAGTGAGCAGGGGGCGGCCAGAAGGCCGATGACAGTTTTTTTGGAGGAGGATCAGAGGAAGATCAACATAAAGCGGTGCGAGAAATTTGCGGCGGCCGGTTGGCTTGCAGATGCGGTGGGAGCTTTAGTTAGTGGGGGGTTTTGCCGTTTTCTCAGGATGTGATGGACGAGCTCGTCCGTAAGCACTAGTGTGCACTTACGCGGAGGATTCCCATGGGGCCGCCTCCAGGTCCTTTCGTGCTTTCTTGGGAGGAGGGGTCATGGGACCTTCATTCATTCCCGAGCAATTCCGCTGGAGGCGTGACGGGCTCAAGCCGCAGTTGTTGGTGGATATGGTTTAGGGAGTCGTAGGCCTTGGAGAGGAGGTTCATTTGTATGGGGTATTTGCAGCCCATGTCATGCTTTTGCACATTGGGAGGGCACCTCTTTGTTTGGCTCCGTTGTTTTTGAGTGCTCATATCTTTCCTCTAGCGAAATTTGGAGGAGGAGTTTGACCGGTAGTAGTAGGAGAGGTTTGGCGTTGTCTTACGTCAAGAGTGGCTCTAAGCGCAGTTAGAACGTCAGTGGTAGCTCATTTATTGCCTTTTGAGATTGGTGTGGGAGTGCGAGGGATAGCAGAGGCTGTTACACATTCGTTTAACCACTTGGTGGCGAAACACTCTAACAATGAGAGGTTAGGGGTTTTAAAGGTGGATCTTACGAATGCATTTAATCTGGTCAGCAGAGAGGCTTTCATGGAGGGAGTGCGGTGCCATTTTTCATCTCTTAGTGCTTGGGTGGAGTATTTTTATTGTTCTCAGGCGTTGCTCTTTACGGGAGAGTCAACCATTCGTGTTGTTGCGGGGTGCAGCAATGCGATCCTTTAGGGCCCTTGTTGTTTGTCATTGCTTTGCAACCTTTGCTGTGTCGGATTGGAGATTTATGTCCTCGTTTGCTGCTCAATGCTTGGTATCTGGATGATGGCATTTTGATGGGCAAAATGAGGATTTGCTGATAACTGTTGAGGTCATTCTAGAGTCGGCCCTGCGGCTAGTGTTAATAGTGAACCATAGTAAGTCCTTGTGGTGGTGGCCGCGTGGAGACCGAGGGCAGCCCCCGGAGGTGCCAGATGGTTTTGCTTTTTCTAATTCTTTGGCATTATTGGTCTTGGGTAATCCTATTTCGGTGGATGGGAGAGGGGCTGATGAGGTTGTGGGACTGAGAGTTCTGGGGATTCAAGCCATCCTTACTGAGGTGGCTAAGTTGGATAATCCACAGTTGGAGTTGTTACTTTTGTGGTCTTGTGTTGGCATGCCAAAGATGATGTACAATTTAAGGAGTTTACCACCGGGTTGGATTGAAGGGTCGTTTAGTTCTTTGGATGCAGTGGTACATCAATGTTTGGTGCATATTTGGAACGTAGGTTTCACGGTAGAGCAGCGGAGGTTGGTGGGACTACCTCTTAAGTTCGATGGGCTAGGCATTCCGGTAGAGAATGACATAGCCCTCTCGGCTGTCGTTGCTTCCTTGGTGCAGGCAAGGGGGTTGTGGGAGATGCTTACGAGGGACTCATTCTCTTCGTTAATGTCTGGAGTCTTGCTTGAAGGATGAAATCTGAGGTTTCGACCTCTCCAGTTGGTTTGGGGAAGCTGAGATCGAAGGCTAAACCATAGCAATGGCTTACTTGGTTGGCCGCAGAAGTCATTAGGGAAGAGATCAAGGGGCGGAAAGGAGCCCGAGTAAAGAGCTTGGTGAATGCGGTTTCTATGTTCGGTAGCGATATTTAGACCACAGCGATACCCAAGCCTTTCTATGGGCTTCGTATGAACCTTGCGGGGTATCGTTTGGCCCTCAAGTACCGTACCTATCACAATGTGTTTACCATTTCTTGTGCTTGTGCGGCCTATAGAGGTTTGCACACTTCTGATGCGGCCGGTGATCACAACTATCATTGCCCGAGGGGAGGGAGGAGGATTCGGAGGCATAACGCAGTGAGGGACGCTTTCTTGACTTTTTTTAGGGAGGCTAATTTAGGACTTAGGCTGGAGGTAGCTGGTCTTTTGGATAGAGGAGAGAAGTCGGCAGATATTTTGGTGCCGGCGTGGGATGGAGGTAGAGATCTTTGTGCGGATGTGTCCATTGTCTCCCCTTTTGTGGGGGAGGGGTATGACTAGAGTCAGCGGAGGCACCTAGGCAGCGGAGAAAAAGATCTCTAAGTACGGGGATGATTGTTTAGCCAATGGTCTTATGTTTGTGCCTTTTATCATTGAATCATAAGGAGGTTTTGGGGTGCGAGCAGATCAACTGATAAGGACCTTGGCAGCGAGATGGGCTGAGGCCAGTGGTATGGAGCCACCGGCAGCTCTTTCTATCTTGATGCAGAAGTTGTCCTTTGTCTCGTAGAAAGCTCTAGCTGACGGATTCCTTTTAAAGGATTGAAATTCGCAGTGTCTCAGTTCGACAGATTCGTGAACAAGCAGTTGCTGCAGCACACTCTTGTTCACTCGGAAATTGTCTCAGCAAACAATGAACAAGACAAAGTTTGTTCACCGAGTTCGGCCAACTGCCTACGTCTGGGGAGGACTATTCTCCAGTCCTCAATCCACTCAAACCAAAGTTCTCCAAGTACACTCGGTTACAACTCTTGCAACCTATGCTACTCAACCTTGTGTGGATCACTCGGCACAATCAGAACAAGCTCTGATTTGTGTCTGCACACCCTCTAAAATATGTCAATATAGAATAGCTACAGTCTTCTAAAAGAACTCAGCCTATTCTAAACTACATTTACTCAGCAGGGTTGCTGTAGCAACTGCTGTAACACACAGCTGAAGCACAAATGTCCGCGTCGCTCCAAGGCCTTCCACCGAGCCGATCAAACGATTCCACGAGCGCTGCACACTCTGGAATACTCCCCCTCACTCAGTGACCTCCTGCCACTAGCGAGTACTGCCGCACGACACTTGACCGAGCCAACCACCCGTCAGTTCTTCCGCGGCTGACCTTGATCAACCAACAAGCACCACTGCTCTGAATTGGCTTCCAGATCAAGCTTGGATCAGACTCTGCAAGTCCTGACCACCCACTGCTTCTATCACCACAGCTCTGCGCTCACGCTCTGCTCTCGGATGATGATCGAAGATTTCGTCCGTCGCACACCAAGAATTACTCTCTCTGAATTCTGTGTATGCACTCGTGTATCCCTCAGCTTCGATCAACCTCTCAGCTCTGAACACCTCTCGCTTAAATAGCTGCACCAGCTTTAAGCAATGTCCAGGTTTAGGCAATGTCCCAAAAAGAACAATTATCTCCTAAAATCTAGGAGATTAGATTTGATATTTATCTTCAATGCAAATCTCCTTCTCTGACTAGTAAACCCCACAGGAATATACTCCACAGCATATTAGAAAAACTTCAGAGGCTCTCCGTAGAGATTCCAGCCCTTCAAGACAAGTCCAGGTTGCTGCTGCTTCTTGGACGGTTGATACAGCCAGTTGAACAAGCTCCTGCTGCAGCATCTCCTGCTGCAGCTGCTGCTAGTTCACTTCTGCTGGCCTGCTTGATAGCTTTAGCTGCAGCAACTCCTTGCTCACTTGTTAAGGTTTTGTCAAACACTGCCATACTTACTTATCAAGGATAATTATAATTTGAATATGTGCGCATCTAATTGGCCCGATCCGCCTAAAGTGTCTAGGTTCCACCTAGACATTACTTGGTCTACCTTGGCGCCACCGCTTGTTTCGCCTAGGCGCCTGATAGAGCCTAGTTATATGCGTTATTTAGATCTTAACACTGTGCTTGTTTGCATTATTTTGTGTACAAGATTACTGGTTTTTGGTATTTTTGTATTTCAGGATAAAACAGGAGCATAAGTCAGATGTGCGCTAACGTGCGTTTTTAGAGCGCAATGCACGACCTGCGGAGCTAGCAGCGCAAGAAGGAGATAACCGATTCGGACTACCGTGCGCAAACCGACTGCGCGAAGCAAGTAGCGCAATCCGCGTGCGCAAGATGACAGAGTTTCTAAATATTGATCATCCTTATCTCCTAGATTTGGGAAGTTGCTAAAATTCTCTCGGGCCAAATCTAAGCATTCCTTGGGCTTCAAGACCACTATATAAGAGGAGGGAAGCTAGGGTTTGGAAGAGAGAGAGAGCAGATAGAGAGAAGGACACATAGCAGCAAAAACACACGAATTACTCCAGCCCAGATTCTGTGCGAACCACCTGCGCCAGCCGAGAATAGCAATCTGCACTTGCGCCGACCTGCTACTTCTCCTTGCTGCCTTAGTTTTAATTATTATTTCTATGATGTTTGTTTCTAGCATGTCTAGCTAAACACTTTGTATCGGTTGGGCATGATTCTATGAAGTATTTCCTTTGAGACTTGTGCTTAATGCTTAGTTCGTCTACTTATATTAATTCTATGCATATGGGTGATAATTAGTTGTGCGAATAAGAGAAGCCTTGAACCGCAATCTTGTTCTAACTGCTCGTTATTGTATGTTAAACTAGTTGATAACTTGATGGTGACAACTAGGAGTAACGCACTAGGATAATCAGCTGCTACTGTGATAGGATTCGTAGCAGAAGCTAGCGGTCAACTGTAGTCAACGCTCTACTAAGAATCCCAAAATCAGGACTTCGAATTAAACCCTCAAATTTCTACCAGATGGGCGCCTTACTCTTGTCAACAAAACCCAGCAATGAAAACACCAAACGGAGCTGGCTAACTAGGTGTGATTTTGATTCTAGGGTTACGTCCTCAGTCGGCTGCTTTCACCAAACCCTCACTAAAGCGACTGAAATAAGGAATGAGAGGTTACCTAGTGCGCTGGTGATGTTGTGCTCTTCAAATCTCACTAAAGAACGCCGGAATCGGTGGGCGGACGGCAAAGATCGGCTGGCAGCAGTGCAGAGCTCTTAACGGTCGAAATTGCAGAATGTCTGGAATTTTCTAAGTATCTGCCCTTATATACCCCCTGACTTGCGCATCTGTCCTGCGCATCTGTCCTGCGCACTGAACTGCGCACTGACTCGCGCATTGCTATGTGACTCAAAAAAAATGCAAGTACTGAACTAGCTAAAAAATGCAAATCCTAAAAAAAGGGTAAAGAATAAAAAGTGGAAAACGTGTCGGGTTACCTCCCGACAAGTGCCTTTGTTTAACGTCGTTGGCTCGACAGTACCTCGTTACTTGCTCAAGTTCGTGCTCCGGACCACCCCCACACTTGCTCCTGCGCGCTCTTGCGTGTCTGTGTGTGCTATGTCTTCCTTAGTCCTGCACAAAGGAACAGATAGGTGGTCAGTGTGGCCAAAATTATGTGGCACATCATAAGTAACGAGGTCAATCAGTGAGGGAGAAGATATATAATCAGTAGCTCCTAGTTCTCCCTCCGGTGCATCGGGTTGTATCTCTAGCGCAGCAGCCTGCGCATCTTCTATTTCTGGTTCCGCCAAATCAACTTCGCGCGTGGCCTCATCCCAAGGTTCTCCCAAGTATTTCTTGACTCTTTGCCCATTGACCTGAAAACGATGCTTGCGCTCGTTCTCTAACTCGACTGTTCCATATGGGAAAACCTTTGTGACTGTGTAAGGTCCCGTCCACTTGCTGCGCAGCTTCCTGGGCATCAGTTTTAAGCGCGAGGAGAACAAAAGCACCCGGTCTCCTGGCTCGAAGGTGCGTCTGAGGATGTACTTATCGTGAAATGCTTTCGTGCGCACTTTGTAGTCGCGCAGCCCCTCATATGCATCTAGGCACAGCTCCTCTAGCTCGCTTAATTCAAATGCGCGCTCCTTACCAGCCTCATCGAGGTTCAGATTGCAAGTGCGCAATGCCCAGTATGCCTTGTGTTCCAACTCAACCGGTAGGTAGCACGCCTTTTCATACACCAACCAAAATGGTGAAGTCCCAATCGGTGTCTTGTGCGCAGTTCTGTATGCCCAAAGTGCATTGTCCAGCCGCTGGCTCCAGTCTTTGCGTGAAGGTCTCACGGTTTTCTCCAGAATGCGCTTAATCTGTATGTTGGAAACCTCGGCCTGGCCATTCGTTTGAGGATGGTATGCAGTGGACGTCTTGTGGCGCACTCCATAATGCTTCAGTACTTGCGCCACTATTCTGTTGCAGAAGTGCGTCCCTTGGTCGCTGATTATTGCCTTAGGCACTCCGTACCTGCAGAAAATGTTAGTCCTTAAAAACTCAACGACCGTTTTACCATCATCCTTGCGCGTGGCCTTAGCTTCGACCCACTTCGAGACATAGTCCACCGCAACTAGTATGTACTCGTATCCACAAGATGGCAGAAACGGTCCCATGAAGTCAATCCCCCACAAGTCGAACACTTCGTCTACCGGTATAGGTGTTTGTGGCATCTCGTTGCGCGCTAATACATTTCCTGTGTGCTGACACCTGTCACAAGCCCTACAGTGGTTATACGAGTCACGAAATAAGTGTGGCCAATAAAAACCGCAATCTAGGATTTTCCTGCTCGTGCGCTTTGGACCAAAGTGTCCTCCGCACGCGTGCGCATGACAAAATCTCAAAACAGAGCTCATCTCATGATCAGGCACACATCGCCTCAAGATCTGATCAGGGCCTATTCTAAGCATGTACGGATCATCCCAAACGTAATATTTAGACTCATGTCTTAACCTTCATGCATTGAGCTTTATTGAAATGAGGGGGAAACGCACCTGTGACCAGGTAATTTGCAATATGTGCATACCATGGTACCTTACCGTTCAGCGCCATCAGGTGCTCGTCAGGGAATGTCTCCGTGATCTGCCCTAGCTCCTCTTCCTTCACTATCCTGCTTAGGTGATCAGCAACAGTGTTTTCTGTTCCCTTCTTATCCTTGATCTCTAAATCGAACTCTTGGAGCAGCAACAACCAGCGCATCAAACGCGGCTTAGTCTCTTTCTTGGACATCAGTTAGCGGATAGCAGCGTGGTCAGTGTAGACAATGACTTTAGCTCCCAGAACATATGCGCGGAACTTCTCCAGCGCAAATACGATTGCCAGAAGTTCCTTCTCGGTCGTGGTGTAGTTCCTCTGGCTGTGTCCAGTGTGCGCGACGCATAATAGATAGCGTGCGGCCTTTTATCCACGCGCTGGCCCAGTACTGCGCCTACAGCGTAGTCACTAGCATCGCACATAAGCTCAAATGGTAAGTTCTAGTCTGGTGCGCGCATCACTGGCGCACTGGTCAGCGCATCCTTTAACTTATCAAAAGCATTCCTGCACTCATCAGTGAACTCAAAGCACACATCCTTTTGAAGGAGGTTAGACAAAGGAATACATATTTTAGAAAAATCTTTTATAAAGCGCCTGTAGAACCCTCCATGCCCAAGAAACGACTTAACGTCGCACACATTAGTGGAATAAGGCAGATTTGAGATAAGATCAATTTTTGCTTTATCAACCTTAATTCCTTCCTGTGAGACGATATGTCCTAGTACTACTCCATGTGACACCATAAAGTGACATTTTTCATAATTGAGAACTACGTTCTTGGTAATGCAGCGCGCTAAGACCTTATCAAGATTATCCAAACATGCATCAAAAGTCTCACCATGCACAGTGAAGTCATCCATGAATACCTTTATACATAAACCAATCATATCAGAGAAAATGCTCATGACTAAGCGTTGAAACGTACCTGGCGCATTACACAGCCCAAACGACATGCGCCGGAACGCAAAGGTACCGAATGGGCAGGTAAAGGTTGTCTTCTCCTGATCCTCGGCAGCAATAGGGATCTGATTGTACCCTGAGTAACCGTCCAAGAAGCAAAAGTGTGGCTTCCCCGCCATCCGGTCGAGCATCTGGTCCATGAATGGTAGCGGGAAATGATCCTTGCGCGTGACTGCGTTTAACTTCCTGTAGTCAATGCACATGCGCCATCCAGTCTGTATGCGCTTGGGAACTAGCTCGCCCTGCGCATTCTCCTCTACTGTGATGCCTCCTTTCTTTGGCACAACGTGCACTGGACTTGCCCACTTACTGTCTGAAATCGGGTATATTACTCCTGCGTCAAGTAGCTTCAAGATCTCCTTCTGAACTACCTCCATCATAATCGGATTCAGTCTGCGCTGAGGTTCCCTGGATGGTTTGGCATCATTTTCCAGCAGAATTCTGTGCATGCACACATCAGGGCTTACTCCGCGCAGGTCAGCTAACGTCCATCCTATAGCGCGCTGGTTCTTGCACAACACCTCCTGTAATCGCGCCTCCTGCTCCTCCTCTAATCCTTTCTTTATGATAATAGGCAGGGTGTCCTCATTGCCCAGGAAGATGTACTTTAAATGCTTAGGCAATTGCTTCAGCTCAACTTTGGGTGCCTGTTCAATAGAAGGCAGGATTTTATTAGTAGCGCAAACATTAACCAGATCACATACCTGTCTGGACACTGGTTCTGTGCTGCTCAGCTCATCATCTTGTGCCTCCATCTCTGTCTGTGCCAGTGGCGCAGGCTCCCTGTTGCGCACGCACACTGCGCATGCGCAACTAAGTCGTCCATTTTATCTAACTCGTGCACTGTGGCGTCCTCATGAGGATGCTGCATCCCCTTAAAAATGTTAAAGTGAATCTCCTCGCCATCTACCTCCATTGAGAGCGTGCCTTTCCACACGTCTATCTTTGTGCGCGCTGTCATCAGAAATGGTCTGCCCAGTAGGTTTTGCGCACTTCCCTTGCTCGGCTCACCCTCCATTTCCAAGACGTAGAAATCTGCTGGGAACACCAGCTCTCCCACTCGGACGAGAACGTCCTCTATCATGCCCGTCGGTTGTTTGCACGACCGATCTGCTAACTGGATGGTGAGACCTGCAGGCTTTAGTGGACCAAGGTGCAATGACACATACAAGGAGTAAGGAAGCACATTTATAGATGCACCGAGATCAATCATGCAGTTGCTTACCGTGGTCTTACCTAAGGTGCACGGTATTGTGAACGTACTTGGATCCCGGCATTTAGGTGGTACCTTGTGTTGCACAATTGTTGATGCATGTGCGTTAAGCATTACTTGTGCTCACTCGCCTTTCCTCCTCTTGTTTGTGCATAGCTCCTTCAAGAACTTGGCACATCTGGGAATCTGCCGAACTGCCTCAATCAGGGGAATGTTTATTTCCACCTTACTGAATAATTCGTACAACTCCTTGTCCAACGCCTCCTTCCTTGCTAAAGGTGCCTGCACAGGAAAAGGTGCAGGTGCGTTAGTATGATTGGTACTCTTTTCTCCTGATTGTATCATACATGGCGCCACCCCCTGTTGGTTTGTAGCTGGCGCGGCTGGTTGCGCATCCGGCTGTGCTGGCTCTGGAGGTTGCGCAACTGACTGCGCGGGCTCCTTCGCGGTCGGAGCTGTCCCAACTGTGCGCCCAGTCCTCAGCGTTACGGCGTTAACTCCTCCCTTAGGGTTTTGAATCACTTGCAAAGGTAGGTTGCCATCGCTCTTTTTCAGCTCATAAACCGTGGTAGCAATTTGCAACAACTGCTTATCAATTGACTCGAACCTCTGTGTCTGCTAACTGACCCACTATGTCTTATAAGGAGCACCTCGGTTGCTGGTTATTCTGTGCTGGTGCGTCATTACGGCAGTGCGGTGCGTTGTATGCTTGCTGCGCCTGCTGTGGTGCACGAATTCCGCTGGCTGCCTTTGGAGATTTTTGTCCTCCCTCCATCTGAATCCATTTGCGGCCAGTCCAAAGCGCGGCTGATTCTGCCTCTGCGGTCCTCTATTGTCCCATCCTCCTAGAGCATTGACATCTCCTGATTCCTCGAAAAGTGTGGGACATGCGTCGGTTTTGTGCTCAGTGGACGTACAGAACTCGCATGCCTTCGGTGCAACTGGTTGCGTGCCTTGCGCACTCATCAGCTTCTGTAGCATGGCTTTCATTTCCTTTATTTCAGCACTGGAATCCACCTGATGCACAGCGCGCGCACGACTGTTCTCAAGCGTCAATTGATCCCTCACCTGTCCAGCAGAGTCCTCGATCATCTACCATACATCCTCCGGGTACATGTTGCATATGTCACCACCTGCGCATGCATTCAACAATCTAAGTTCCATCGGTTGTAGCCCGTTCAGGAAATTCTCTATCAGCACATTTAGGGGCAAGCCATGATTATAGCACTTGGCCTCCAGCTCCCTGAAACGCTCATAGTATTCTGATAGTGTCTCTCCTACGCTCTGCCTAGGTGCGGCCAATTCCCTCCTGAGTAGCGCAATCTTTGCTGCGGGGTAGAACTTATCCAAGAACTTCTTCTGGAGCTGCTCCCATGTGCAAATAGATCCTGCTGGTAAGCTCATCAGCCAATGCCTGGCTGTATCACACAATGAAAAAGGGAACGCCTTCAGCTTCAGCGCTTCTTCACTCTCCCCATTGGTCTTCATGTTCTCGCAGATAACTAAGAATTCGCGCACATGCTTGACTAGGTTCTCGTTGTTCATCCCATGAAACTTAGGCATATGATGAATGAATGAGCTCCGTAGTTCAAAATGCCCATCGGGTGGAAGTACTATGCACCATGGTTGGTTGACTGTGATTGGAGTCGACATCTCACGCACTGTTCTGCGTCGCACGATCTGTTGCGCGGGTTGCGCATTATACACTACTTCGGCGGCCATCCGAGCTTCAACTTCGCGCTGCACTTCCTCTCTGAACCGAGCTGCGCGGTTATCTGCCCTTGCGTTGTTAGGTCCCTCTGGGGTTCTGTCCCCTAAGTTATCGCCGATGACATTATTATTCTCCATGCCCTGTTCTAAACTTCAAGTAAACGGAATTAAAACTTATCTGTGTTGCTCCCCGGCAATGGCGCCAAAATTTGATCGCGCGTCGTTGTACGCGTCAAATTAATCCTTCCTTCTCCACTTAATACAGCGGCTAAGTCAGGGTCGATCCCACAAGGAGCGTGCAGACTCGTCTTAGCTAGCAACCTACAACTTACGAAATTGGGGTTGTGAGTGATTGGGTTGCGCAGGTGCGCGAATGAACAGTAGTGAAAGCAGAGTTGCACGATACGTGCGCAGGCAGTAGATTTTAAGTTCTATGACTATGAAAAGCAACGGTACAGACAATCCTCTATGAATGTATCCCTTATCATCAACTCTAAACATCTATAGTGCAGTTCTACTTAAGTTAGTGTCCGATCAAGGCTTCCTAACGTGCACGCATGTTCCGATCAAAGTCCATGAGCTATTAATTCCTGAAACTAGTCTAAGCAGCTACGAATCCTATCACAGTAGCAGCTGATTATCCTAGTGCATTACTCCTAGTTGTCACCGTCAAGTTATCAACTAGTTTAACATACAATAACGAGCAGTTAGAACAAGATTGCGGTTCAAGGCTTCTCTTATTCGCACAACTAATTATCACCCATATGCATAGAATTAATATAAGTAGACGAACTAAGCATTAAGCACAAGTCTCAAAGGAAATACTTCATAGAATCATGCCCAACCGATACAAAGTGTTTAGCTAGACATGCTAGAAACAAACATCATAGAAATAATAATTAAAACTAAGGCAGCAAGGAGAAGTAGCAGGTCGGCGCAAGTGCAGATTGCTATTCTCGGCTGGCGCAGGTGGTTCGCGCAGAATCTGGGCTGGAGTAGTTCGTGTGTTTTTGCCGCTGTGTGTCCTTCTCTCTATCTGCTTTCTCTCTCTTCCAAACCCTAGCTTCCCTCTTCTTATATGGTGGTCTTGAAGCCCAAGGAATGCTTAGATTTGGCCCGAGATAATTTTAGAAACTTCCCAAATCTAGGAGATAAGGATGATCAATATTTAGAAACTCTGCCATCCTGCGCACGCTGATTGTGCTACTTGCTTCGCGCAGTCGGTTTGCGCACGGTAATCCGAATCGGTTATCTCCTTCCTGCGCTGCTAGCTCCACAGGTCGTGCATTGCGCTCTAAAAACGCCCGTTAGCGCACATCTGACTTATGCTCCTGTTTTATCCTGAAATACAAAAATACCAAAAACCAGTAATCTTGTACACAAAATAATGCAAACAAGCACATTGTTAAGATCTAAATAGCGCATATAACTAGGCTCTATCAAATCCCCCACACTTGCCCTTGTTCGTCCCGAACAAGCACTGAAGCACAGATACAATTACCTCTCTGAAGTCTAGCGCACAGCCTTATACTCATGCGCGATTCGCACAGCGATTCACCCTGCGCTGCTTTATCTCCTACGCGCACAAACTCTTAACAATTCTAATATAATAATTTCAAAATTTGTTACCTCTCAGCCAGGATGCAACTTAATTCGGATGATTCGGAGGTAGCTCTCCATAGGCTCCTGGTTGTCGGTCCCTACTCCGATTTCTGGTACATGGATAATCGCGCAGGTTTCTTCAGGTGCGTGATTCATTCGCGCGCTTCTTGGGAACTCAAGCCTTTCGTCCTTGACGATTTTTACTTTTGGACTTGCGCATGCGCTGATATGGAGTTGTGTGCGCACGCTGGTTTCTTTTCCTTGTGTATATCGTCAACTGGTTTTTTCCTTTTTGATGATGTAGTATGGCAGTGTTTGACAAAACCAGCACAAGTGAACAAGGAGCTGTTACAGCACAAGTGAACAAGCAGCAGCTGCAGCAGGGGATGCTATAGCAGGAGCTTGTTCAAGTGGCTGCATCATCTGACCAAGAAGCAGCAGCGACCTGGGCTTGTCTAGAAGGGCTGGGATCGCTACGGAGATCATCAGAAGAATTTCTAAAATGCTGTGGAGAATTTTCCAGTGAGGTTTCCTAGCCAAAGAAGGAGATTTGTATTGAAGATAAAGATAAAGATCAAATCTAATCTCCTAGATTTTAGGAGATAATTGTTCTTTTTGGGACATTGCTTAAACCTGGTCTTGCTTAAAGCTGGTTCTGCTATTTAAGTGAGAGGAGTTCAGAGCTGTGAGTTTGATCGAAGCTGAGGGATACACGAGTGCATACACAGAATTCAGAGAGTAATTTTGGTGTGTGACGGACGAATTCTTCGATCATCACCCGAGAGCAGAGCGTGAGCGCAGAGCTGTGGTGACAGAAGCAGAAGGAGATCAGGACTTGTAGAGTTTGATTCAAGCTTGATCTGGAAGCCAATTCAGAGCAGTGGTGCTTGTTGGTTGATCAAGGGCAGCCGCGGAAGAACTGACGGGTGTGTGGCTCGGTCGAGTGTCTAAGCGGTGGTTCTCGCTAGTGGCAGGTGGTCACTGAGTGAGGGGGAGTATTCCAGAGTGTGCAGCGCTCGTGGAATCGTTTGAACGGCTCGGCAGAAGGCTTTAGAGCGATGCGAACAATTGTGCTTCAGCTGTGTGTTACAGTAGTTGCTACAGCAACCCTGCTGAGTGAGTGTAGTTTAGAATAAGCTGAGTTTTGAGAAGATTGTAGCTATTCTAGATTGACATTTGTAGAGGGTGTGCAGACACAAGTCAGAGCTTGTTCTGATTGTGTCAAGAGATCCACACAAGGTTGAGTAGTATAGGTTGCGTGGAGTTGTAACCGAGTGTACTTGGAGACCGTTGTGTTTAGTGGATTGAGGACTGGAGAAGAATCCTCCCCAGACGTAGGCAGTTGGCCGAACTGGGTGAACAAATTTCTGTCTTGTTCATTGTTTGCTGAGACAATTTCCGAGTGAACAAGAGTGTGCTGCAGCAACTGCTTGTTCATAAATCTGTCTAACTGAGACGCTGCGAATTTCAATTGGTATCAGAGCGGGAGCTCGACACGCAGAGTAAAAGATCCTACAGTGTCTCTGAAGTAGCCTCGACAATGAAGGAAGCACAGAGCACAAGCAGACCTCCATTTTTGGAAGAAAGCAACTATGGATATTGGAAGGCTAGGATGAAAGCCTTTCTCAAGGCCATTGATGAAAAGACCTGGAGAGCAATCATGGTCCAGTGGTCTCCCCCAATTACCATGGATGAACAAGGAGTCACACGGATAAAGCCTGAAGAACAATGGACTGCTGAAGAGGGAGCTGCAGCAACTGGTAATTCAAAGGCCCTGAATGCGATTTTTGCTGCAGTTGATGCTAACAATTTCATATTGATATCAAATTGTGACATGGCCAAACAAGCGTGGGAAATTCTGCAAACTGCACATGAAGGAACTGATAGAGTGAAGCTGTCAAGACTCCAGATCATTGCTACATAGTTGGAGAATTTGAGAATGCTGGAAGAGGAGACTGTCATTGAGTTTAATGTTAAACTCTGTGATCTTGCAAATGACGCTGCGAATTTCACTTTTATACGGCTTCGTCCACTTTTCTTATATTCCCAGAACGGTTCCAGTCTCGGCCTTCGGATAGCAGCTATGGAACAACGCCCCGCTCTCCCTCCTTGGTCTACTTGCGCAGTTCAGCGCACGCGTTTACACCCGCGCCCACTTTCCTACGCTCGACTTCCAGAGGAAAGGTGGTCTGTTTTCCCACTTCGTAGCGCTTTGGGTATTCGCCTTTGGCATCTGCGTGGCTGAGCGCACTTTATTGTTTCGAAGGTTGCGAAGCACCGGCCTCCACTAGCGCTTTTAGCCATGTACCTTACTCTCGAAGCAAAAACGACTAACCGCCTCTCTAGAGCTTTTTCTATCAACTCCACATCCCCTGAATATCCCAACTAAAAAGACAAAAAAATCGAAAAAATTATACTAAATCGGTTAATGGCAGCGCATGTAGGATGAATAAGGCAAAACAAGTCGAAAAGTGTGCGCAATCCGCACACAAGCGCACAACCGCTGCTATTTCCTATACTGCACTAACTAAGCTAAACTACAATGATAAATATGAAATGTAAATGTAACCTCCCCCCCCCCCCCCCCCCCCACACTTAAACAGAGACGTGTTCCCACGACTCAAGCTCAAGCGCAACGGAGAGCGCACACATGCAAGCTACTAGGATAACTAAAAACTAAATGCATTATGAACAATGAAAAACACAGTCAATGCAGCAAACGAAACAAGGTCAGGAGTTCACAAAATATCCACACAAAATAGGAACAAAATATCCAGTGATAGTTTGCAAAAGCAACAAAGACAACCCGAAATGATTTGTGCTTAGCCCTCTGTGCAGCCCTAAAGATCCTCCGAGCTGGAGTCCTGCGCAGACCCTTGTGCCTCCTCGTCCATGGATTCTGTCTCTGTCTCATACTCAGAGCTGGAGGATGGTTGTGCAACTGAAATTGCTGCGGGCTGGTTTGCAGGCTCCTCCTCCGAGTCAGTCTCCCATATCGAATCTGAACTTAACTCTTTGATGGGGGTGACCTCAGAGGGCGATCTGATCATCTGGGCAGAGGTTTGCGGAGGGGGCTCTGATGGCATTGGCTGTGGGTCCATGACTGGGGTGCGCACTGAGGATTGGGCTGGTGACTGCGCAGGAGAACTGGCTAGCACGCGCTGCTCTGAAGGTGACCCTGGAGGTGGCTTGCGCAGACTGAGAAGAGGGGGAATGGGATCTCCAAATTTCCACCCAGCTGGTGGATTGATGCTTAAATCTGCCCCCTCGGGCGCCAAGTACTCCAGCGCGAGCATGAGCGCCACATACGCAGTCAAAAAATGCTCAACCAACTTATTGATCCGATTTTATATAAATCGGATTGAATTCAAGAAAAATGGTCACCTAGGCGGGTTAGAAGGTCGATTTCTTGAACATTGCCGCCCAATCATTATCAATTCAATGTTCAGGTATACAAATAGTTCCAAATCAAAAAAGGAAAAATAAAAAATCCGACGTTAGAGAAATCATGCATTTTATATCACTCCACATTTATTCTTACGACCACATTTATCTATTTGGCTTATCATACATTATCTTTTTTAATTATTTCAAAACGAGCACAAACAAGAGATTTATAACTTATTTCATTTTTACTGGAGGTAGAGATAATGTCACTTATATTCTAACTTCTCCTTTTGTAATTCGAGCTATTCGTGGGCCATAACCGGCTTTCCTTGATCCACGGGATAGTCGGTAAGGAACGGACAAGGTCCGGGCCGGCCCGTGACTCACCAGGCTCAGCCCATGAGTTGTTAATCCCATTTCCATCTCTAAGTAGCATCAAATTTCTTATTGCAGAGATACGATGCAACTTGTGATGCATTAAAAGGCTACTCATTTTCTAATGAAAGAACGCTAAAAATAAATCTTGAAGTGTTCCAAAGTGTCCTCGCTTATGTGTCTACTTTGCTTGAGAAAAGCCAGGGCCTGACTTTTCTCACGCAGACGTTCACCTCCACATCATCTTTACATCCATCTAGGTACTTTGCTTTATTTATTAACCATTATTGATATTTGTTCAATTTTATATATCATATGTTAATGGGGTACAAAGTAGCCGATAAAACATAATTAGAATTGTTTCTTTCATCCTCTTTCCGATATTTACCAATGGCGTTTGGAGATTCTATTTAGAATGTATTTCTAGTACGGATGATAGAACTTATCCCAACGGTTGTTATGGCAACTCCTGAGGAAACGCGTTAGGAATGTTTTGACTGTTTTGAGTGTAGACCATGAAGTATAAACTTGCAAGACTCTCTCTTCAAGTCCTTTTACCACTGACTCGTCTGGATGCGCACTGAGCTCCCCTCAGTGTAGAGATCCCTCTCTATGGCTTGTCACAACAGCTTCGTTCTCCTAAGCAGCTGCTCGTCCCCTCAGCGTCCTCTCGGATAGCTGGACTAATATGTTTTTCAACAGGGTTTGTGAAACTTGTAACTTCAGCAGATACTCTTGGTTCTCGTGCTTGAATGATAACTTTGCTCCGATCTTTGATAGGTGCAATCAATCACTTAACCTCGACTTCTCTTGTATAATTCTATAATGCAAGAGAGCTGCATGAACGTCCGTGATCTTCAACTTCGTTTCGCGTTCAATTTATGGCCAACGACAATCTCCTAAAAAATCTCAACCAATATTCAAAAGAATATATTTGAATATTTGTTGATCTTCATCTTGTTGTCAAACCAAGAGATTGCGTTCCCAAAATATAGTTGAAGATCTTCTGGATTTTTATCCACCCAAGGCCTCAATAATCTCGAAGATATGCTACACGCCCTAGATTCTCGGAATCTGCTGATTATAGAGAATATACACCTTTGGTTTACAGCCAGTGCGAACTCCGGCACTTGCTATAACATCTTGCGTTGCATCTTCTGACTCCAGTTTTGTAGTTTTAATATCTGATTATTCTACGCATATCTCTAACTATTTTGAACAACTCTTTATTCAAAAATAGGTCATACAAAATCATGAGAGTAACATAGAATTTGAATATCCACTCACAGTTGTGATTACGAATCCCAACAATGCCCTTTTGTCTCGAATTGCATTTTCAGAGACGAATGACATCCCTTAGCAAGTGTATCCTCATCCGAATAGTACCGGTATGAACACCTAAACTGTTGAAGCTGAATTTTATATATGAGCTGATTGATATACGTACGTGCATTACTTGCTCGTAATGAAATATGGGTACTATGCATATGGACAAAATTATGTACCTTAGTTTCAATCAACCTGACCCGGCTTTAAAAAAATAGGCAATAATCCTCGGATGGTTTTAACCACCCACCACTCATACCTCTTTTCTGGTGCCGTGCCCTAACTTTGTTCCCGCCCTGAAACACCAGTCGTCGTCGTCTCCAGTCATGGAGCAGAAGACGTGGACGAAGTGCCTACTCGAGAACATTCCGGATAGGCCTGCCAGACTTGAGCTTTTAGCTTCCGTTCGGTCCTTAGTCGCCAATCCTTCAACTTCTGAATTCACCATCTCCGCTATCTCTGACGCACTAATTGGCCTCCTACGCCTGAAGAACTACCCGCTTTTTCAAAGCCACGTCCTCCACCTTGCTCGTGACCTTGCCTTACGCTATCCTCAGCACCGTCGCCAGATTTTCGACTCCATTCTCTCCAACCGCTTGTACGCCCACGACTGTGCTCGTCTCGCTGCTGACTCGCTATCGGCTTTGTTGTCGATTTCGGAGACTGATGACAGTTTCGCACCTGCTCTTAATGATATCGGCTGTGATAATTTATTTGTCTCGCTCTGTTTTCTCCCTTTCGTGGCCTTTCGGGCTTGGCTGCTGTCTAATTTTGAGAGGTTTCCTGTGAGACCGTTTCTGGTGCTTACAATGTTCTTGGGGTTTACCAAGGATCCTTATCCCAATCTACGGAGGATCTCTTTGGATGGAATGGTTAAAGTAAGTAAGTTTATATATTCGGATGAGGATACACTTGCTAAGGGATGTTATTGCCGTGCAGTTGAGCTTCTGCAGGATTCAGATGATTGTGTGAGGAGATCTGCAGTGCGTGCTGTAAGATGTTATCTATAGCTTTGGGTTATCTACTAGTTTTTAAATGTTTTTAATGCATACAAGGCTGTAGAATGACATCAGTACTTTGTTTATGTTCTTTAGGTGGGATATGTTTGGAACCTCATTTCAGGTGAATTAGATGTGTTTAGTTTATGTGTTTGTAGAGCACTTTTTCATGTTAAATAAGATTTTGTCCAGAAGATAAGATTGCCTAAGGATCATTTTCCAGTTGATTAATGTACCTTAGAAAATTAAAAATAATGGTTTAAATAATTTGCATGTTATATCTAGGAAATAACTGATCCACTTGATCAACGTGGAGCACAGAAAGATACAATTTATTTTTACATATCCCATGTTGAATAATCAAACATACTATTGTCCTGTGATTAGGTTTTTGAATGGGGCCAAAAGCTTGTTCTTTCCAGCCACGCAATGGAAAAAATGGAGCAATCAGATGCACTCTTTATCCAGGTATAACTAGAAAGTATTTGTCAGACCTTTATCAGTCATTCAGTGGGCACAAAAATGTCATCTTAATTTGACATTAAGAAATATTGGTAGGTGACATAATCGACAGTTTATTATTTCTAGTAGCAGGTATTTATCATGCAATCTTATATTAATACTGTCTGCATCAAATTTCCCTTCAGATATGCTCTATGGTTCGTGATATGAATGAACAAGTTAGAATTGAAGCATTCAACTGTGTTGGCAATATAGAAATAGTAACTGGTGAAATTCTTCTGCAAAGTTTATCCAAGAAGATCTTATTGAGTACTAAAAACAAAAAATCTCTCGACCATTTGAACTCCAAGCAACTTCAACAATTAGAATCAAGCGTTGCTGGGGCATATGCCCATGGGCTTGAAGATGAGTTTTCTGAGGTAACTGTTAGATAATTGTTTTTGTTTCTCTTGGTCACTTTATTTTGAGTTTAACACTTGCGTATATCATTTGAGTCAGTCTGACCTAATACAATAATGACAATAGCAACGACAGAAAGAGAAAAAGACACAAGTTAGTAAAGCATATCAAAACAAACTTTATTCTAGCAATTAGCAAGTTCCGGATGTGAAACTCGGATTTTATTACATATGGAGTAGGTGCCTCGCCCTTTTCATTTTATTCTTATGATAGTATTCATCTGGTGTTTGCTTCAATGAAGGTACGGAAATCTGCATGTCGTTCCCTGCAGAAGTGGACTGTTATTTCTCCTGAATTTTCTGCTCAGGCTGTAAACTGGTTGGTGGATGTGTTAAATGATGATTCATTTTCTGTCCGGTTATCTGCTTTGGAGACTATGCATCACATGGCAGTAAATCGATGTCTGAAACTTCAAGACGTCCACTTGCACATGGTAATTTACTCAATATTTAAAAGTGATGTAGTTGATATGCATTGTTGCACGATTACATGTTTATTTATGCATAAAATCTTGTTAGACAGTTTGGTTTCATGCAGAATGGCTTTTAATAAATGATTTGGGCTGCCAATGCAACTATATTTTTTTCCAAATAACTGATTGGCAAGGTCGTACCTATGTTGAGTAGTCTATCAAGTTTTAGGGCACTGGAAATGTATTGAGATTGTGATCCAGGGAGTTGAAGAGTCTAATTGAGAGTATAGATAATTACAAGGGAGAAGAGTTGTACAAGTATTTGAGAAAATTTAAAACCCTTGTACTCTCAATTGATCAATAAAATTACTTTATCGGAAAAAAGGTCGTACCTGTGTTGAAAAGTGTTATAACATATTTATCTGTCTCTTATATGTTCTGCAGTTCCTTGGCACTCTAGTAGACGTGGATTTGTCAATAAGATCCACAACAAGGAAAGTACTTCGAATGATTAAATTCTCAAATTTGGAAATGTTCAATACTGCCGTGGATGGTATTATACAAAGTTTGGAAAGTTATTCCCAGGTTGGTTTTGTCTATTTAATATTAAGCAGAATTTATGATGCTGGAAGCTGACTAAATATTATTGTTTAAGGTCTAATTTTATCTCTATTTGATGTGTTGTTTCTACCTGCTTTGGTATCTTTGTTTTAATGATGACTCCAGGATGAAGCCGATGTGATTTCACTAGTATTCGCTGTTGGGAAAAATAATGGAGACTTTGTTGTTGGTATTATCAACAAGATTGCTGAAGAGGTAACCTTTTTCAGTTTATATGTGTATGTGTGTGGGCGTCTACATTCTGTTGCACAAGACACGATATGTATGTTTTTTTTCTTTTGCCTCTTTTGTCTAATATGCATTTGTCAATTGACACTCCTTTTGCTGTATGGTTTCTAGTCTTCTTTCTATAGGATCTAGTTTTTTAACAAAATAGTTCATCCGAGTTTGTAACGCTGGCTGCACAAAGGACCATATTCAATTACATGACAGAAGAGGTCTGTCTCATTGATCGTACTTCACTTGTATTGTGGTAGCACAGTTTATGCTATTTACCCCATGCTGTTCTTGATATATATTTTTGGGTATATATCTAGTTTATTTTATGTGCATGGGCTATTGTAAACTTTAAATGTACAAATTGGGTGTCTGCATTACCTCCTGAATCCCAATGACTATCCTAACTACCATAATCTGCAATGGGGTTGCAAATTTATAATGCTTGACACAAAAAATATAACTAATTGGACCACTGTTCTTAAAATCAAAACGACGCTCTCCTAGAACAAAACAAAATCTTGGTAATTTTGCACTCACAATTTCATTTCGTTTCCTCTACACAAATTTTGATTTTTCCTTGAATTTAAGATATATAACTTGGTCAACAACAATCATCATGGTGTTAAAATAAAGTTTTGAAATTGACGTTGAATTCATTTTAGGCCTACATTGGAAAATTAGGTACTTGGGAATAGGGACAATAACTGAGTGGTAGTTCAGCTACCTGTTGTATTTTTTACTGTTAATTTACTATTTTAATATGTAACGACTACCGATGGCTCTAAGCTTTAATAAGCAAATTTTTTGTTCCCCATTTTATGATATTCACAATGGGAGAACTGTAAGAAACAGTCTTCTCTGCTGCTTTCTTCAACTCTTCTATAATCCAAGTCATAATTCCCTTTCCCCCTATTTTATAGGACGGTTATACAAATACATTCAAATTTCACTATTTTATAAACTTTTATTCAGATTAATTGTTTTATGGTATAAGAGTCAAATAAACACTTTTCTTTGCTAGTTGATTTTGGGTTACCTCTTTCTCATTAATTCTGAGAGTATCAGGTAGTGGCATTGATCTCTTAACTGCAGTCTGTGTACGGAAATGGTTTGTATTTTTCTGTATTTTTCTTAATCATTCTTTTCAGTATTGACATCTTGTTCGGAGTTGACCTGCTACACCAGATGGACTTGATTCTTCTCGTTTCTTATAAGTGCAGAAATTTAAGGTCACTCGGAAGGATGAACATCACAAATTAATGGAGTATGCAACAACACAGTTAAAAAAGCATATTAGAACTTTTTAAAATATGAATACAATTGATTGGGTCTGTACAATTTTGTAGATTTAATATTGGTTTTTCTCGTATTGTCTTCATTTTATTGTGCTTTAGCATGTTACAACCTCAATGAGATTGCCTGGTACTGCTATACTGACTTGACAAGGATTGTTAACTCTCTACACAGTCATTTAGATCACTGTAATTGTTAATTACCAAATCCGGTATTCATACATCTCTCAGTTTTCAATTCCTCATTTTGTTCAGGTTGCTCTGCTTCCTGATGGTAAAATAAGGCCCAATAGCGGAAGAGTCACTGCATTGCTAGTGTTAGCCATTTCCGCCTCACTATCAAATGATCAGTACATTTGCAGAATACCACCCACAATCTACTCATATGCATTTACATTGCAAAGGAGAATTTTGTGCGGTCTTATTGATGTAATGGATGAAAGCAGCCTTCTAGCCCATTTGGTAAAATGCACTGCTCTTACTTGCTCTTCCATTGATTTCAAAGAGGGAGAATCATTCCTGCCATTATTTAATCGTGATAGCTTATCACTTGCTGAGTTTAAGAATAGCAATTTTGAAGCCATGTCAGATGAACCGATTAACATTCACCACCAAGAAACTGATGCTGAAAAGGACAGTGTACCGGATTATTCAGACAGAGGACTGGAGAAGTGTGACAAAGTAGCTGAATGCGCTCAACTTGTATTATACAAGTTGGAAGGTATATGGTTGTTAATACAAACAGGGTGCATACATGAAGTATTCAGGATGTTAAGGTTCGGAACCTTACTCTTGCTTGTTGTTGAAGTTTACTCTTCCATCTTTTACTTAATTAAGAGAGGTTTAATGTTACCAATTTTAGCATAACCTCAGTTTACTCTACAGTAAAATTGGTTCTTTACATGCAACATATTTCTGTCTGAAACTCGGGGTAATTTTGAAAGATACTAATGACAGTAAACAAAGAGCAGTTAGGATGACTATACATGATTCTTCCCATTACTTGTATACGTACTGTGAAGTCATTTTAATGAATCTACATTTTTCCTTCCATTTTTGGTTCATGCAGGGGTTTCAAGCAAGAGGTTCGAACAGTATTAATTGAGACACAGGGGTATGATGGACTACAATTCTTCTTGTTGCAATATTTCCAGGTTATAGAACTGCTTGCCAAACTATGGAAACAATGGGTGCAATCCCATCCTAAAGAAAGGTTGCATCCGTGCTCTCTTGGAGAGTTGAATATTGTATTGGAAACACTGGAGTTGACCCTAAAGGAAATTAGATACAGGTTAATCGGTTTGAGTTCCAAAGAAGAACTCTACATTATGGAGTTGGTTCTACTCACCCATGTTGTAAGACTGTCCAGCATTGACTTGTCATCCCTTTATACTTCATTGAGTAAACTATCAGCTGCATTGTCATACGTGGAAAACTTGATTGGAATTGGATCAATTGAACCTTCTATGTTCATTGTTGAGCTTCGGAAATCACTGTCTAATGACACCAGACTTGATGAAGCTTCTACGGGCAAGAATGTTTTCAAGAAGTTGCTGAATTTGTTCTTTCTCAGACCATTCACTCTATGCACCAGATTCCGGCTTTTAAAGGCCAAGTTAGATGTTCTTGGTAACAACTCTGAAAACCCTCTACCTTTTGTTGCTGGCCTGCCGGTTGGTGTACCTTTAAAGGTCACTTTGTACAATGTTTCCAGGCAGATTAACTTATGGGTGAAGATGAAAATCGACGATGGGACAAATCAGTTCATTTATTTGGATCATAATCATTTTGGAGACTGCTCGGATGTCACTAACCTTATGTGCACTTTACCTTTCTACAGTACCCCGAAAGCAGTATCTTTCATATTAATGGTTTCAATAGGTGTGGAGTGTGTCCACGAGAAGAATACTTATTTAGTAGAAGAACACATTCAGGGACCCAACTGTGACCTTGCTTATCTTTGTCAGGCTGTTAAGGTATATTTCTTAAGTGCTGTCAAAGAGTAACACATGCTTTCAAGTACTTATTTGTAGAAAGGATATATGTATTGCTATCAGAGGAATTTTTCAGCCAGAGTTCAGATTTCCTACCTTTGCCAGTGCGACTGAATATGAGCTTCAGTCGGCCAATGCGACAATTTATAAATGTTCCATGTGTTCTTGTTTGACTTGAAAATATGGCAACTCTGAAATTCGGCAGGACCATCTTGAAAGAACTTGCTCAAGTCTTCATGGTCATGGCCATTTTCATATATATGGGTAACTACCGAGTATGGTAAATTGGTGATGCATGTGCCTAACAGATCCCAGACAGGTGCATGATGATGCATGTACCTAACAGACTGCACCAATACTGACTGATGAATTTCAAAATCCAGACAACCAGTTTGGTCTAGTTAATGGATTCTCAGGTGATGATCTATGTGTACTATCTGTCATTAACTGGTGGTTTCTTTACATTATTACATATTTGCCACCATCGAACTTTAATGAGTAGTTACCTGGTGAAAACACTCCAGGATATTCTTTTTTAACTAATGAATTGCATTGGTGATTTACACTGAAATCACATTTTTATGAAGCGCTTACTGCATTTGATAAGACAACTTTCTTCGTTTCATGAATTGCTCTAATCCAAAATCACATTTTGGAGGTAATTGTGATTGGCCGGTTATGGTTGATTGTGCCTGGTTCAAGAATACAAGGCCTAACTTTATAAAGAGGATTAGAAAATGCTATTGTACGAAATTTTCCTGGGTGGAACTAAAGTAGGTACATTTGAAAACACACGAACTCTGCTATCGAGGATCGAGCTTCGTGGTTTAGGCGGACAAAGAAAATCCTTAGAATTTGGCCCGAGTTCTAAAAGTATCTATATTTACTCTTATCTATGTATATACAAAATGTTTCGGAAAAGTAGAACATCCTGATCTCTTCTTTATTGAGGTTATTATAGGAACCTACTTCCATTTACAACACATTAGGCGATTCTATCACACATCCACATTCAGCGTCAACGGACAAACTTGTACGTGACAGTTCATGGCTTACATTTTCTAGAGGCACATTATGGTTGTTTACTTATTTCATAATTTATATGAGTGCGAATGATAAAATCCGTTGGATTCCTAAGGTTTTGATGATTGCAAATACTTAACTAATAAATTCAACTAGTGTGTAGGAAAGAGATCTTAAGTTGCATTAAATGCAAAAATATAAATAAAGACAAATTTTCTAGCAGATCCAAAATATATTGATGACAATTCTTTGGGAAGTTGTTATCAAATCTAGAATATATTATAGGAAATATTCGGGATACCAACGAATATATCTCTTTGATGAATTTGTAAACGAATCTAAGTTAATTAGATAAGTTTTCCTATTTAAAAGATAATCAAATATTCAGTTGTAAGAGATATTTGATCTTGATTTGGAAGTTAAAAATAAATGATTGACGACACGTCGTTGTGTGCGCCAAAATTAAATTTATAATGTTCTACTGTGCTAGCAAACAGTAAGCATGGTCGAACTCAAAGAGAGCAATCAATTATAAAGTTTCACTAACACTTGTCACACTGAAAGGGGATTTGCAAGAAGATTGTTGTTTCTCAATATCAGAAAGAATCACTTCAGGGATATGCATTGTAACTAGTAATCATCGATCGAACATGCATCAATTAGTAAAACTATTGTTCTCGTCTAACAATCCTGCTAGGGTAATATCGACTTCAGTGTTCTACCAACTTTTAACCGCCAAGTTCTCGAATAGGTTAACTATTACTCGACTACAATACTCAATTAGTTCTACCGCTAGGCTTAGCTAATAGGGCATTCCAATCTAGTATCGCGTAATAGATATCAATTCAGTTTCACCGTTAGGCTATGCTAACTTAGGTTGCGTTCTTTTGTACCTATATTTTGTACTTAAACTTATTACTTTACTTATATTTACTTATGTTTACTTATATATACTTATATTTACTTGCATGTATTTATATATACTATTTATCACCACTGCAACAACCCACCACCACGACCACCACCACCACAAAAGCAACATACCACCAATAAAAAATAATAATTTAATTTAACTTGACTTAACTTAAGTTAACTTCACCAACAATACCACCACTCCACTACCACCACCATTACCACAACACAACACCACTACCATCATCATAACACTACTACCACCATCATTACCACAACACTACCACTACCACCACCACAACAACCCACCACCACCACAATATCATTACCACCACATCACTATCACCACCATTACCATCACACTTCCAAAATCACAGCAACCCACCATCCAAAAATAACACACCATCAATAAAAAATAATAATTTAACTTAATTTAATTTAATTTAATTTAACTTAATTTAACTTAATCTAACTTAAGATAAGGAAAGAGATTATGAATAGTGGTTGTGGTGATGGTGGTGACGAATAGTGGTGGTGGTGTGTTGATGAAAGAGATGATGAATAGTGGTGGTTGTTGTGGTGGTGGTGATGATGATGAATAGTGGTGATGGTGTTGTTATGGTGGTGGTAGTGATGAATAGTAGTGGTGGTTTGTTGATGAATAGTGATGGTTGTGGTGGTGGTGGTGGTGGTGGTGTTATGGTGGTGGTAGTAATGAAAGATAATAAAGTACTTATATTTACTTATATGTACTTATATTTACTTATATAAGTACAAAAGAACATTGCCTTAATAATCAGAGGATGCAATTAGTGCGAAGAACAGGAATTCACGAATCAAATTGTGAAAAGATAAGTATCTCAAATTGTACGTTGCAATACAAATTCCCAAACTGAATATAGGGTTTAGCTACTACAATCCATCTAATAACAATGAAAGTAAAGAGTTCAAAAATTACTAAGAACTATTCCGTGATGCTACTGCTCAATTCTCGATGATCCTTCGTCCCTGCGCTCTGGTCTGAGCGGCTAGCTAGAACTCAATCCAAAAGACGGCTGCCCGGAAAAAAAGCTGCCAAGGTTATTTTTCCCTTCTTTTTATACTTTGAATTTGGGCTGGGCCGACCTTTCTTGCACGAATCAAAGTGGCAGTGATGTTCCCCTGCTGGGCGAATCAAGTTGATTCGAGCGAGCTCCAAGGTGACTCGTGCAGGGTTTGGACGGATCAATAGTGATTCATGCACTCTTGGGCGAATCAAACTGGCAGTGTGCAATGGGGCTGGGCGAATCAATTCCTCTTGGGCGAATCACTTTTGATTTGCGCACTGCTTGAGTGAATCACTTCTGCAGTGCTAGAATCTTGCTCGTTTAACCCTTTAAAACATTGAATTTCGTTATGATGTAAACTAGGAAGTTGAAGCCCTTTGAATTAGATTTCCAACAAGATATGGAACGCCTCAATCGGTTAAGAATCATGTGCTAGATTTGCTCCATATTCATCCAAATGCGCAATAAAGTTTCCAAGCGGTCTTGATACACCTGTGATGCAAAACACAATAAAGAAGTAATCTATCACACGCAAAATGTACCTAATCAATGAGAATAAACAACTCGATGGATCGTATAAATACGCTCCATCAAACTACCCCGCACTTATCTTTGTTCGTCCCCGAAATATAATGAAATCAAGACTTGTAAACACTCAAATCACTTCTATCATGTCAAAGACTAAACACTGAATTTACTTGAGATGTTCTTACTAATCAGTTCATCAACATATTCTCACACCCATTCTTCAATAATGAACAGTAAGAAATTAAAATGATACATGTTACTTGCGAGGGAGAGATGGAATTTCAATGGATGACTGGGAGCTAGTCCTTTCTATACTCCTGACTCCATTCTTCAGCTGAAGGTCATAGTCACGTGCATACGCTGAATTTGCTTTCTCTGGCACGTGATAAATTCAAGTTTTGAGGAACTCAACTATTCTTCTTCTTATTTGTGGAAGGACAGCTCTTGAAACTTTCTTGTTTTGTTTAGTCCGAAGACTTCACTCAACTCGATTGCTTTTCAATTTCTTTCTTTCACATCTTTCTGAATTTTCTTTTTGAGCTTTGCTCTTCAATGTGAATTGCTTGTCCTATTTTAATTTTTTTCTCTTTAAACCGTTCCAATTATAGCCTTCGAATAACAACATATGGAGCGCGTCCCGCTCTTTCTAATCATTATATTTTCAGTGCAAGGCAGGATAGGAGTTACCCACCCATTCCCGGTTACTAGGACTAGAGATAGTGTTAAGGATATGGCATCCTTGACAAAAATGCTCAAGAGAATGCTGAATCACTCCCTGAAGATCGGTGGGTGGAGCACAAACTGAAGACTGACAAAACAACAAGAACAAAGATCCAGAGTATGCCTTAACAGTCCCTGAAGATTTGAAGCGGAGACACTATTTGAAGAATGGGCAAAAGACAGGTATGATGAGACAAAGTCTGATTCAGCACTCTGTGATGATCCAGAGCTAGAGAAAAATTCCGACGTTGCACCGTGTGGCTCCAGACCAATCCATCTGTCATAAGGAAAGATCAGCAAGGTATGCAGATGTCATCAAGAGCTCAGTAGTTGCCAGCACGTGCTCAAAAAGATAAAGATAAAAGGGGTTCAATTTTGGCAATGGAAGCTTCAACAAACTTGCTAGAATCTAGGAGAAGATTCTGATAATGATCCTTGGCGGTTTTTGTGGGCTGGAGCGCATGAAAAGAAAGACGGGGGACACAACACAACATACACACGATCAGAGAGCAAAGCCAGAGTGCATAGAAAAAAACACACAGATTTCAACCACGATAGTAGTGGTTAATACATTGAGTTGAAGACTGGTGTTGTGTGCAGAAAAAATCAGAACTCATGGAGTTTGATTCAGGATTGGTCCGGAGTTCAACTGCAGCTTCACTCTCTAGCTCGGACTCCACTCCACTGCCGTGAATAGTGTCGTACAAAGTTGTCAAGTCAAGTGAGATGTTTTTTTTTCCTCTTTTGTCCATGTCTTAGGTTTAGGGTTTTTGGGTTGAACCAGAATGAACCACATTGAACCACATCTAATTTCTAATTGAACTAGCAGAGTTGACTGCTGTTGACTTTGACTGCTGTTGACTTCTTGATCTTGGATGAATGCTTCGAATATGCGATAAATTCCAATACGATCTTGAACATTCCTGCGATACGAAAACACTACAAAAGAGTAATCGATTCACACAAAATGTAATAAAATTATGGGAATAAACAACTCAATGGAGCGTATAAATACGCTCCATCAGTATGCAAGGGACACGAGTGTAGAATTTGTTGGACACTGCAATGCTGACTGGGCAGGTTCAGCAGAAGACAGTGAAATTCACAGTGTCTCAGTTCGACAGATTTGTGAACAAGCAGTTGCTGCAGCACACTCTTGTTCACTCGGAAATTGTCTTAGCAAACAATGAACAAGACAGAAGTTTGTTCACCCAGTTCGGCCAATTTCCTACGTCTGGGGAGGACTCTTCTCAGTCCTCAATCCACTCAAAACAAAGGTCTCCAAGTACACTCGGTTACAACTCACGCAACCTATGCTACTCAACCTTGTGTGGACCACTCAACACAATTAGAACAAGCTCTGACTTGTGTCTGCACACCCTCTACAAATGTCAATCTAGAATAGCTCTAGTCTTCTCAAAAACTCAGCCTATTCTAAACAACACTCACTCAGCAGGGTTGCTGAAGCAACTGCTGTAACACGCAGCTGAAGCACAATTTGTCCGCGTCGCTCCAAGGCCTTCTGCCGAGCCGTTCGAACGATTCCAAGAGTGCTGCACACTCTGGAATACTCCCCCTCACTCAGTGACCACCTGCCACTAGCGAGAACCACCGCTTAGACACTCGACCGAGCCACACACCCGTCAGTTCTTCCGCGGCTGCCCTTGATCAACCAACAAGCACCACTGCTCTGAATTGGCTTCCAGATCAAGCTCGAATCAGACTCTGCAAGTCCTGATTCCCTTCTGCTTCTGTCACCACAGCTCTGCGCTCACGCTCTGCTCTCGGGTGATGATCGAAGAATTCGTCCGTCACACACCAAAATTGCTCTCTCTGAATTCTGTGTATGCACTCGTGTATCCCTCAGCTTCGATCAGATCTTCTACTCTCAACCCCTTCCTCTTAAATAGCAGCACCAGCTTTAAGCAAGACTAGGTTTAAGCAATGTCCCAAAAAGAACAATTATCTCCTAAAATCTAGGAGATTAGATTTGATCTTTATCTTCAATACAAATCTCCTTCTCTAGCTAGGAAACCCCACTGGAATATTCTTGGCAGCAACTTAGAAATTCTTCTGAGGCTCTCAACAGGGCTGCCAGGCCTTCTTGCCAAAGGCCCAGGTTGCTGCTGCTACTCGGACAGATGCTGCAGCCACTTGAACAAGCTCCTGCTATAGCATCCCCTGCTGTAGCTGCTCCTTGTTCACTTGTGCTGGAGTTGTTTGCTGCTGCTGGAATTTCCTAAATGCATTAGAAAACAATCCCATCAATTTTAAGGAAGATCCTCCAAGATCTCTACAAGATCATATCTCCTAATTTATAGGAGTTTTGATTTTCCGATCAAATCTTCACTCAACAAATCTGCCCTTGTTCTTGAGAGACACTCCAGAAATATTCTCCTGAATATTCAGCTCTTTCCGGAAGCCCTTCGGTCCACTGATTTGTTGATTGAACGCAATCTCCGAGAAAGCTTTGAATTTCTGCTACAGCATTTTAGCTCCCGCATCTGCTGTAGCACATGCTGTCTGAAGGTGTGCGATACTTCTGCTACAGCTCCAGGCACCAACGTCTGCTGTAGCACTTGCAGCTTTTCTGCCTTGTATACATGCACTGGATTTCTGAAGGAGAGCTGATCTTCTGCTACTGAACTTCTGCGCTAGAGATTGCTATAGCACTTGCTTACTCCATTGCTTGAGCACTGAGATAGTCACTCTGCCCAGATTGCACAAGCTGATGTCTTCATGATCTCTTCCACATTTCTGAGCGCCCCAAGGCAACATTAGGTGGCGCGCCTGGTGAAGACATTAAGCGCAGGCGCCACTTAATGTCTTCATCCGGAGCGCCACTTAATGTCTTCATCTGGAGCGCTACTTACTGACTTTGCTCACTCTGGAATGCTCTTCATCAGCTGTTTTCTTTACATACTTGCTGTAGCAGGCTCTAGTGCACTTTGTAGGAGTTTGTCAATGATGCCACATACCTTAACAATCTCCCCCTTGGCATTTTGACAAAATCCAAGAACCCTTCTAATCTTAGGCAATCCTCCTCTCATCTTTGAACTCCTTCTTTTGCAGCTTCCTCAGCTTCAATCTTCAGGGGATGTTGTAGCAACTTCTTGCGCTTGTTTTGTCAAGGATGCCATTACCTTAACACTCTCCCCCTTGGCATTTTTGACAAAACCTAAGCATCATTTATAAAAGCACCTCTTCTCTTCTTCTCCCCTTCTCCTCTTCTCCCCTTTTTTGTCACAAATGATAGAGGGGGATACCAGCTAAACTTAGCGAGTATGCCAACGCCTCTTCTCCATCCACAGGAGAGGCCATTCCAATGTGTCAACATGTGCTTCTTTGGTTGGCTTTGGGGGAAAATCAGGTGGCTGCTTCTCCACCCATGCTTGTACTGGTTTTCGAACATGCTGCTTCCGAGTTTTGTTGTGACTAGCAACTCTTTCTTTCCTTCCGGCATTGTTTCGGTGTCTCATCCTCTCTATGCCAGCATCCTTCTTGATCCTCATTTTTGTTGTCCCTCCAACATATCTGATGTTTTCGTGCACAACTGAACAGTGACAGTCCATCGGCTTTGATGAGCTGGAGGTCACCTGCGTGCCACGCCTGATCCTTGGCTTCATCTGGCGTTGTCCATCTGTAGGCGATTTCTGGGGTCTCCAATACTTGTTCAGGATCGGGCATCTTCTCTGAATGTGTCCCTCTCGATCACAGAAATAACATCTGCGACTTTTGCACCTGGGTTTCTTTTCTGCTACAGGTGGTTGATACAACGGTTGCTGTAGCAGCCTCTTGTTCACTCTTCTAGGCACCTTCTTCTGAACTGGTTTTTGGGACAAGACCGTTTTCTCCACTGCAATCTCAGAATCTTCTAGCTCCGTAGCTTTGATGAATACAGTACTTTCAGCACCTTCTTCTCCAGTGTATCCATGACCAGAGTAGCCTCCTCCATATCTTTGGCGAGCTAGAATATCTTCAAGAGTGCTTGTTCCACTGTTAAGCATCTTTGTAGTCTTCCGGTAGAGGTTGAGCTCTTCCTTCTCTGCAGCAAACTTCTCTTCTTGCTGGGCAACCTGATCCTTAAGAGAAGTGATCATGTTTAGCAGCTCCTCTTGTTTTTCTTGCAGGTCTGAAACTTTGGCAGTCAATCCTTTGTTGATCTCCATGACTCACAGACACTCTTCGTGCAACAGGGTAAAGTTTTTGGCAATGGACTCCTCAGTGATTTCCTCATCATCACCACTGTCTGACTCCTCAACACCATGAACAATTTCTGGCTTTGTTGAAACGGTGTTCTCCAAATCAGTTACAGATGTCAGAGCAACATTGCTTATCAGTTCAGAATCTGCTTCACCGTCTTCGTCTCTCCAGTTTGCAGCAGGAGTCTTGATCCTTTCATGCGCCGTCTGGAGGATCTCCCATGCTTGCTTGGCAACTTCACAGTCAGAGATCAGCCTGAAATTATTTGCATCAACAGCGGCAAATATCGCGTTCAAGGCTCTTGAGTTACTGGTTGCTACAGCTTCCTCTTCAGCTGTCCATGTCTCCTCTGGTTTCTTCAGAGACACTGTAGGATCTTTTACTCTGTGTGTTGAGTTTCCGCTCTGATACCAATTGAAATTCACAGTGTCTCAGTTCGACAGATTTGTGAATAAGCAGTTGCTGCAGCACACTCTTGTTCACTCGGAAATTGTCTCAGCAAACAGTGAACAAGACAGAAGTTTGTTCACCCAGTTCGGCCAATTGCCTACGTCTGGGGAGGACTCTTCTCAGTCCTCAATCCACTCAAAACAAAGGTCTCCAAGTACACTCGGTTACAACTCACGCAACCTATGCTACTCAACCTTGTGTGGACCACTCAACACAATTAGAACAAGCTCTGACTTGTGTCTGCACACCCTCTACAAATGTCAATCTAGAATAGCTCTAGTCTTCTAAAAAACTCAGCCTATTCTAAACAACACTCACTCAGCAGGTTGCTGAAGCAACTGCTGTAACACACAGTTGAAGCACAATTTGTCCGCGTCGCTCCAAGGCCTTCTGCCGAGCCGTTCGAACGATTCCACGAGTGCTGCACACTCTGGAATACTCCCCCTCACTCAGTGACCACCTGCCACTAGCGAGAACCACCGCTTAGACACTCGACCGAGCCACACACCCGTCAGTTCTTCCGCGGCTGCCCTTGATCAACCAACAAGCACCACTGCTCTGAATTGGCTTCCAAATCAAGCTCGAATCAGACTCTGCAAGTCCTGATTCCCTTCTGCTTCTGTCACCACAGCTCTGCGCTCACGCTCTGCTCTCGGGTGATGATCGAAGAATTCGTCCGTCACACACCAAAATTGCTCTCTCTGAATTCTGTGTATGCACTCGTGTATCCCTCAGCTTCGATCAGATCTTCTACTCTCAACCCCTTCCTCTTAAATAGCAGCACCAGCTTTAAGCAAGACTAGGTTTAAGCAATGTCCCAAAAAGAACAATTATCTCCTAAAATCTAGGAGATTAGATTTGATCTTTATCTTCAATACAAATCTCCTTCTCTAGCTAGGAAACCCCACTGGAATATTCTTGGCAGCAACTTAGAAATTCTTCTGAGGCTCTCAACAGGGCTGCCAGGCCTTCTTGCCAAAGGCCCAGGTTGCTGCTGCTACTCGGACAGATGCTGCAGCCACTTGAACAAGCTCCTGCTATAGCATCCCCTGCTGTAGCTGCTCCTTGTTCACTTGTGCTGGAGTTATTTGCTGCTGCTGGAATTTCCTAAATGCATTAGGAAACAATCCCATCAATTTTAAGGAAGATCCTCCAAGATCTCTACAAGATCATATCTCCTAATTTATAGGAGTTTTGATTTTCCGATCAAATCTTCACTCAACAAATCTGCCCTTGTTCTTGAGAGACACTCCAGAAATATTCTCCTGAATATTCAGCTCTTTCCGGAAGCCCTTCGGTCCACTGATTTGTTGATTGAACGCAATCTCCGAGAAAGCTTTGAATTTCTGCTACAGCATTTTAGCTCCCGCATCTGCTGTAGCACATGCTGTCTGAAGGTGTGCGATACTTCTGCTGCAGCTCCAGGCACCAACGTCTGCTGTAGCACTTGCAGCTTTTCTGCCTTGTATACATGCACTGGATTTCTGAAGGAGCGCTGATCTTCTGCTACTGAACTTCTGCTCCAGAGATTGCTATAGCACTTGCTTACTCCACTGCTTGAGCACTGAGATAGTCACTCTGCCCAGATTGCACAAGCTGATGTCTTCATGATCTCTTCCACATTTCTGAGCGCCCCAAGGCAACATTAGGTGGCGCGCCTGGTGAAGACATTAAGCGCAGGCGCCACTTAATGTCTTCATCCGGAGCGCCACTTAATGTCTTCATCTGGAGCGCTACTTACTGACTTTGCTCACTCTGGAATGCTCTTCATCAGCTGTTTTCTTTACATACTTGCTGTAGCAGGCTCTAGTGCACTTTGTAGGAGTTTGTCAATGAAATTTCAAGTGTCTCTACTTATGCAGATTTGTGAACTAGCAGTTGCTGCAGCACACTCTTGTTCACTTAAATGAAGGCACAACAGACAATGAATAGGACACAGATTTGTTCACCCAGTTCGGCCAATCTGCCTACGTCTGGGGAGGACTATTCTCCAGTCCTCAATCCACTCAACCAAAGGTTCAGATCACACTAGGTTACAACGCACGCAACCTATGCTACTTTAACCCCGTGTGGACTACTCAACACAATCAGAACAAGCTCTGATTTGTGCCAGCACACCCTCTACAATATGTCAGTCTAGAATAGCTACAATCCTCTTCAAGAACTCAGCCTATTCTAGCCTACACTACTCAGCAGGGTTGCTGCAGCAACAGCTGTAACACCAGCTGAAGCACTCTGTCCGCGTCGCTCCAAGGCCTCCTGCCGAGCCGATCGAACCACTCCAAGAGCGCTGCACACTCTGAGTAACTCCCCCTCACTCAGTGACCACCTGCCACTAGTGAGTTCTTCCGCACGAACCTCGACCGAGCCTTCCACCCGTCAGCTCTTCCGCGGCTGCCTTTGATCAACCAACAAGCTCCACAGCTCTAAATTGGCTTCTAGATCAAAGCACGAATCAGTCTTTGCAAGACCTGACTCTCTTCTGCAATACGCACCACAGCTCTGCGCTCAACGCTCTGCCCGTGTGTGTTGATCGAAGAACAACTTCCGTAGCACACCCAGAAAGTCCTCTCTCTGAATTTCGTGTCTACTCTCGTGTATCACACAGCTTCGATCACCCTCTTCAGCCCTCGAACCTTCTGCTTAAATACCCTCACCACTTTAAGCAATTTCCAGGTTTAGGCCATTGACCCACAAGATCAATTATCTCCTAAAATCTAGGAGATTAGATTTGATTAATATCTTGAAGCATATCTCCTTCTCTGACTGATAATCCTTGCTGAAATATGCTCAGCAGCATTTTAGAAATTCTTCTAAGCACTTTCACAAAGCTGCCAAACCTTCAAAACTCACCCAGCACAAAACTGTTATTCGGACAGATGAACTAGCTCTTGAACCAGCACCTGCTGCAGCATCCCCTGCTGCATCTGTTGCTGGTTTACTTCTGCTGTATACTTCTGCTGGCCTCCTTGATTGATTGAGCTGCAGCAGCTCCTTGTTCACTCATGCTGGTTTTGTCAAACACTGCCATACTTGCATTATCAATCTCCCCCTTGGCATTTTGACAAAACCTTAAGGCCAATGCACTCTTCCGAAAACTAGAAACGAAATACTCTAAATAAAATTAATAGAGAGTAAGTAGATGAGGCCACACTCGGCCATAGCATACTGACCACGCAGGGTCAAAAAAAATGTATCAATATTCAGCAGCATATAAAACTTCTCTCCCCCTTTTTGTCATAGATGCTCAAGGGGCCTGCTCCTCATCCTCGAGGAACTCCAAGTCTCTGATGAGGCTCCTGATCTGTCCCCGCCTGGCATCTCTCCTCTTGGCTTCAGCATCAAGAATAGCCAGCTCAGACCGGAGGTGACACACAATCCTGGCACGAAGAGCAGACTGGATTGTGGCAGCAGGGGGAAGAGATTCCTCCAAGGGAGCTGGAGCTGAAGAACCACCCATGAGAAGATCCTCATAGGCAACATCCACTGCATGTTTTCCCTTGAATAATTTGTGATCAACAGTAAAGACCTGCAGCTCCTCAGATAAGCCTTCAGTAATCGCTCCGAACTCTGGGTGCTGAGATACCATGATCCCATGGATGAGGGAGGGCAGCACAATAGGCTTGCTGGAGGAGCCACTCCCGGCATGTGTAGCAAGCTGAGGGAACATCACACTTCCCAGGCTGATCTTCCTTCTCTTTCCAATAGAATAAAGAAGGTTAGCAAAGTCTTTGTTGACCTTCCCTCTGTGAGAACTAGGAATCCAGTTCCTTGCACCAAGATGATACAGCAGAGCATACTTGGAGGTTAGCTCAGCTGCACTGAGATTCGGGCCGCCCCAAGACAGGCACACTCCCGCTGTAAGGGTCTTCGCCAATAATTCAGGCTTCACATCAGTGGGAGCCCTTGCATTCTCAGAAATCCCAAGGAATGCATCAATAATTTCCGGAGTAATAACCACTTGTTTACCCCTTACCCAGCTTCTCCCATACTCATCAGCTCCTTCTTCTCCAAATTTTTCTTCCATATTCACTATAAATTCTCTAACCAGAATAATATTGAAACGGTGAGGAAAGGTTAGGGACTTGAGCAGTTTTACCTCAGTCAGGAGCTCAATCATAGTAGCTGATCTATACTTGTCTTGCACCAGACGCTTCTCATGCACAATGTGTTTCCTCTCAACAGCACTCCAGGATTGAGAGACGCTTTTGTTCCTGAACCATGTGCCTCTGACAGTGAGAGCAGAGAAATCTTCAGCTGCAGGACCTTTCTCAGAGGGTCCACCAAGAGATTCTTCTTCACTGGATGAGCTTTCACTACTGGAGCCTGGGATCAGGATAGGAGCTTTGCCCTTATCTGAAGAAGGGGGATGTGCTGCAGCAGGTTCTTGTTCAGGTGACTCAGCAGCTGTTTCAACCCTTCACCAATAATACCTGGAGACATGACCAGTGATCTGCACTCTTCTCCTGCAGGAACTGCTGCAGCAGTCTCTGCTGCTTGTTCTTCCTCTGAAGCAGCTTCAGTCATATCCGCTTCTGGCAGCACAGCAGAACCGGAGACAGGTTCTCCATCACGTACCAGCCGCCTCCTCTTCTGCGAAGCTTCTTCAGAGGGAGAGGGCTCACTGTGCGACACAGGGAGAGGGTTTGGTTCCCACACAACCACCTCCAGCGGCTGAGCAGGGTCTTCGTTGCGTGCCTTGGTCCTTCTCTCAGACCTGCTTTGCCTGTCAGCTGCCAGATTCTTCTTCAGTCCGCGTGTCTTCACCATTTCTGCAGAGATGTGGAAGGAGGGAGGAGCGCACAGAGGATGATCGGCAGAGATTTCTGAGACGCCCTTTGCTCTTGATCTGTGCCCTTGAAAATATTTACCCGTTATTTTCTTTTCCCTTTTGAAGTGTAAGTCACGTGCCTCTCATGTGCAAATATTTTCCTTTCCATCTTTAGCACCCACCACATGTGAACAAGCTAATTCGGACCAGGTTGCTGCAGCACATGTGAGCTTGTTCACCTATTCACTTCAGGCTGCAATTTTTGCTCAGAGGATCCTTGAGAGATTCTGGTGGAGCCTTCTTCACCCATACTTGGAATACACCAGAGCTTTTCTTCTTCTGATCTTCCAGCCTCCTAACCCTTTGTTTGGGTTTCCATATTTGTACCATCTTTGATTTACCCTTGTTTTTAGTAATCCAGTGCCCTTGTGCAGCAACATGAAATGGTGTCTTTGTGCAACATGTGCTGATTCTGGACTTTGCTCCCCCTTTTTCAGCTGAGCAAGTTCTGTGTTGCTGCTTCAGATTGAAGTTGATCTTCTGCTTCCCAACACTTGTACCAGTACTCCACTTGTTCTGAGACTTTTGTTTTGTTTGAGAAAAATGTTGTCCATGATGCTGCAGCATCCTCTTGTACACATGTCTAGATCCAATTTTCTCTGCCATTTTTGAGAAGGCATCTGAATTCTTCTTCTCGTCTGTCTCACCATCTGAGGCTTTAATGAACACTGTCCCTTTAGAGCTTTCTTCACCAGTATATCCAAGCCCTGTTTTCCCTTTTCCAAGTCTTTGGTAAGATAATATTTCGTCCAGAATATTGCTCTGCGGGTCAGCTGTCTTGGCTGCTGCTGGAGTGGATTCAACAGAGGTCTGTCTTTCTGAATCTTCTCTTTTCAGAATAGTAACTTGATTATCAACTGAGGGTAGACATCTCCTTCGTTCTTCTTCCAAGAGATTTACTCTGTCAGTCAAGGTCTGATTGGTCTGAAGAACTGCCTCACACTGTTTGAGTATCTTCCTCAGAAGATCAGCAGAACTGTCAGATGAGTCATCGTCATCTTCACTCTCAGAGACTTCAATCCCATAGTGAATTTCTACCTTCTTTAGCTCATTGAGGTGGACATCTGAAACACTTGTCAGCACAACACAGTTTTCTCCATCACTCTCATCTGAATCACTCCATTTTGCTGTCATGGATTTGCTGTTCTTTTTCTCAGAATTCTTGAAGGGTTTGCTTGGACAATCAGCCTCAATGTGTCCGTACCCTTCACAGTTCCAGCATTGAACTCCCTTTTTCATCTCTTTCTTGTCATCATCGTCCAGTGCTGGTTCTTTCCCTTTCTTCTTTCTTTCACTGCCCCGTCTGAATTGTCTTCGCGAGGAAGAGCTTCTCTCAGTTCTGGATTCCATGTTTTTCAGAACCTTTCCTAGATTTTTAACCAGCATGCTCAACTGATCGTCTGGAACTGTCTGCTTGATTTCTGCTTCAGCCTTCAAACCAACATTCTTGTCCTTGGAAGTGGTGTCTTCTTTGACCAGTTTCATCTCAAATTGTTTGAGAGACCCCATCAGCTCTTCCAACCTCATGAATCTGACATTCTGAGCTTCTTCAATGGCTGTCACCTTCATGTCAAATTTTGTGGGCAGCGATCTGAGAACCTTTCTGATAAGCTTTTCTTCTGGAATGGGCTCACCAAGGGCATGAGCTTCATTTGCAAGATCACAGAGTTTAGCATTAAACTCAGTGATAGTTTCTTCATCAAGCATCCTCAGATTCTCAAATTGTGTGGCAATAATCTGGAGTCTTGACAGCTTTACTCTATCAGTTCCCTCATGGGCAGTTTGTAGAATCTCCCATGCTTGCTTGGCCATGTCACAGTTTGAGATCAACCTGAAGTTATTAGCATCAACTGCAGCAAAAATTGCATTCAGAGCCTTTGAATTACCAGTTGCTGCAGCACCTTCTTCAGCAGTCCATTCCTCTTCAGGTTTAATTCTTGTCACTCCTTGCTGATCCATGGTGATTGGGGGAGACCACTGAACCACAACAGCTCTCCATGTCTTCTCATCAATAGCTTTGAGAAAAGCTTTCATTCTAGCTTTCCAATAACCATAGTTGCTCTCTTCCAGGAGAGGAGGTCTACTCGTGCTCTGTCCTTCCTTCATTGTCTTGGCAACTTCGGAGACACTGTAGGACCTTTTAAACTCTGTGTGTCGAGTTCCCGCTCTGATACCAATTGAAATTTCAAGTGTCTCTACTTATGCAGATTTGTGAACTAGCAGTTGCTGCAGCACACTCTTGTTCACTTAAATGAAGGCACAGCAGACAATGAATAGGACACAGATTTGTTCACCCAGTTCGGCCAATCTGCCTACGTCTGGGGAGGACTATTCTCCAGTCCTCAATCCACTCAACCAAAGGTTCAGATCACACTAGGTTACAACGCACGCAACCTATGCTACTTTAACCCCGTGTGGACTACTCAACACAATCAGAACAAGCTCTGATTTGTGCCAGCACACCCTCTACAATATGTCAGTCTAGAATAGCTACAATCCTCTTCAAGAACTCAGCCTATTCTAGCCTACACTACTCAGCAGGGTTGCTGCAGCAACAGCTGTAACACCAGCTGAAGCACTCTGTCCGCGTCGCTCCAAGGCCTCCTGCCGAGCCGATCGAACCACTCCAAGAGCGCTGCACACTCTGAGTAACTCCCCCTCACTCAGTGACCACCTGCCACTAGTGAGTTCTTCCGCACGAACCTCGACCGAGCCTTCCACCCGTCAGCTCTTCCGCGGCTGCCTTTGATCAACCAACAAGCTCCACAGCTCTAAATTGGCTTCCAGATCAAAGCACGAATCAGTCTCTGCAAGACCTGACTCTCTTCTGCAATACGCACCACAGCTCTGCGCTCAACGCTCTGCCCGTGTGTGTTGATCGAAGAACAACTTCCGTAGCACACCCAGAAAGTCCTCTCTCTGAATTTCGTGTCTACTCTCGTGTATCACACAGCTTCGATCACCCTCTTCAGCCCTCGAACCTTCTGCTTAAATACCCTCACCACTTTAAGCAATTTCCAGGTTTAGGCCATTGACCCACAAGATCAATTATCTCCTAAAATCTAGGAGATTAGATTTGATTAATATCTTGAAGCATATCTCCTTCTCTGACTGATAATCCTTGCTGAAATATGCTAAGCAGCATTTTAGAAATTCTTCTAAGCACTTTCACAAAGCTGCCAAACCTTCAAAACTCACCCAGCACAAAACTGTTATTCGGACAGATGAACTAGCTCTTGAACCAGCACCTGCTACAGCATCCCCTGCTGCATCTGTTGCTGGTTTACTTCTGCTGTATACTTCTGCTGGCCTCCTTGATTGATTGAGCTGCAACAGCTCCTTGTTCACTCATGCTGGTTTTGTCAAACACTGCCATACTTGCATTATCAGTCAATGATGCCACATACCTTAACAGACAGGAAGAGTACATCCCGTGGATGTTTCTTTCTTGGAAATAATCTGGTATCCTGGTTCAGCAAGAAGCAGAACATTATCTCTCTATCTACTGCTGAAGTTGAGTATATTGCTGCTGGAAGCTGCTGTGCATAGTTGTTATGGATGAAACAAATGCTGTGTGAATATGGGATTCAACAGGGCACCATGACTATTTACTGCGACAATATGAGTGCTATTAGAATTAGTAAGAATTTGGTGCAACACTCTCGTAGTAAACACATTGACTTCAGACACCATTTCATTAGAGACTTGGTAGAGACTCAGACTATTGTCCTCAAGCATGTAGCTACTGAGAAGCAGCTAGCCGACATATTCACAAAGCCTTTGGATGGAACTAGGTTCGAAGAACTCAGAGCAGCCTTCGGAGTGTGTGTAGTTCCTAGTTGAGCTGACAACAGCCCCTATCATTTGTGGCAAAAGGGGGGGAGAAGAATGTAATAAGTGGAGCAGTTAACTAGTATAGGTAGAATCATGTCAGGGATCTTTTACTTTTGTAGTTTGCTAGTTGTAGTTTTTTGTTTTGTCAAAATGCCAAGGGGGAGATTGTTGAGGATATGGCATCCTTGACAAAACTGCTCAAGAGAATGCTGAAGCACTCCCAGAAGATCGGTGGCTGGAGCACAATCCGAAGACCGACAAAACAACAACAAAGATCCAGAGTATGCCTCAGCAGTAGCTGAAGATCTGAAGCGAAGACACTATTTAAAGAATGGGCAAAAGACAGGTATGAAGAGACAGAGTCTGCTTCAGCACTCTGTGATGATCCAGAAGCTAGAGCAGAATTCCGGCGTTGCCCGGTGTGGCTTCGTAGCGATCGAGCTATCATCAGGAAAGATCACCGAGGTATGAAGATGTCATCGAGAGCTCAGTAGTCGCCAGCACTTACTCAAAAAGATAAAGATCCAAGGGTTTCGATTTTGGCAATGGAATCTTCAACAAATTTGCTTGAATGTAAGAGAAGATTCTGATAATGATCCTTGGCGGTTTTGGTGGGCTGGAGTTCTTGAAAAGAAAGGCAGGGGACACAGCACAACATACACACGATCAGAGAGCAAAGCTAGAGTGCATAGAAAAAAACATACAGATATCAACCACGGTAGTAGGGGTTAATACATTGAGTTGAAGACTGGTGTTGTGTGCAGAAGAAATTCGAAGTCGTGAAGTTTGATTCAGGATTAGTTCGAATTTCAACTGGAGCGCTGCTCGTTGAAGGGACAATCGAAGCTTCGTGTTCAGCCGCTGGCTGAGGAGCAGTGATTAAGGCTACTCAAATATTGGCAGAGTGTGTCATTGATTGAGGGGGGAGCAGAGGCTGAGTATGAAGAAACTCAGAGCGTCCGACTACTTCGCTGGAGAGCTTGGAGTGTCGTGGACTGAAGAGTGTGCTTAAGCATCCCGTGAGCTATACACTGTAATAGAATATGCTGAGTTTGAGAGTAGAACTGTAGCTATTTATTACTGAGAATGTGTAGAGTACACAAGGAGTGTCTGTGTGATCAGACCGCTTGCTAGTCTAAGAGATTAGACTGAGCTTTAGATTTTGGCTAGGTGAGAAGTAGAGGTGTGAATCCTTGTGCTTCAAACTATGATAATGGAATCTTCAGGATCGAAGCATCCTCCATAGACGTAGGCAAGTTGCCGAACTGGGTGAACAAATATTGTGTCTTTCTTATTCTGACAGTAGAGTAATTATGTATAAGGATATAGAGAGTGCTTAAGTAGAAGCTATATCTCCGCATCAGCAACACAGCAAAAATGTCAATTGGTATCAGAGCTGTTCACTCGACATACAACGTGATCCTTGAGAGCGTTGCTGTCACTAATGGTGCATAGTCAAAAATCAAACCAGCCACAGAAAGGATGTAACAGAATCACTGAGGAATATCTTGCTCTAAACTATAGACAAATGATTGACAAATGTCTGAAAGTGGTGAAGGTAAATGAAGGGTTGATTGCTAAAGTATCTGTGCTAAATGACGAGAAAAAGAAACTACTAAGTGATATCTCAAGGGTGAAAGAACAGGCTAGTCAACTAGAAAGATAATACGACAAAGCAATGAATGAAGTGCTCCTGCTCGGGAAGAAAGCAAAGTGGATCGATACAAGACCAAAGCTGCAAAACATTGAGACAATAGGTGAACCAGAAAAAATGGTGTTGATGCAAAAGCCTAGAAGGAAGAGGAAGAAGACGCTTCAACAAACTGTTCAACATTAATCTAGAACTCGGCAAGAAAAACGATGCTGCTATCTTTGCAATCAATCTGGCCACATCCAAAGGGACAGTCCCGCACTTAGCAAAAACTCGAAATCAGGAATGGACCATATCAGTCAAGTATGCTTCAACTCAACAAAATCCTCAAAGAAAGGAAACTGGTACTTCGACAGCAGATCTTCTGGACACATGACAGGAAACAGATCCTATCTCACAGATATTCAACCATGCAGAAACCAAGACGTGACATTTGGAAACGGATTGAAAGGGAGAGTCCTTGGAAAGAGAACTCTAAAAGTTCACGGACTGCCAAATCTCAAAAACGTGTTGCTCCTAGAAGTACTTACAGTTAATCTCATCAGCATCAGTCAACTATGTGACGGTACTAATTTTATAAATTTCTCACTAAAATTATGCCAAGGGTTTGATGCAGAGGGAAGGTGCATTATGAAGGGTGCAAGGTCAGCCAACAACTGCTCTTTACTAAAGAATGTTGAAGCAATCTCTGCATCATCCTGCCTGCTGGCCAAAACTAAAGAAATAACTTTTTGGCATCAAAGACTGGGACATCTCAATCTAAGAACTTTAAAAAGACTTGCAACTGATCATTTAGTACGTGGTATACCTGAGATTAAGGGTGAGATAAACACGGTGTGTGGAGAAAGTCAGATTGAAAAACAGACAAGGGTTCCTCATCCAAAAGTCAATACAATGAGCTCCACCAGACCGCTTCAGTTACTGCATATGAACCTTATGGGATCAATGGAGGTAGAAAGCTGTGGAAGAAAAAGGTATGCTTTTGTGTATGTGGATGATTACTCTCGCTACTCATGGATCGATTTTTTACGCAAAAAGGCAGAAACTGTGAAAGTGGTAATGGCCTTACTAACACGGCTAGAGCAAGAAAAAGGCTTGAAAGTAGCTAACATCCGAAGTGATCATGGGAAAGAATTTGAGAATGAAGCCATGAATGAATTATGCAGAAACCGAGGGATCACCCATAAATACTCATCATCCATTACTCCACAGCAAAATGGGATAGTGGAACGAAAGAACAGAACTATACAGGAGACGCCTCGAGTTATGATTCATGCAAGAAAAGTTTCCCTAAAGTTCTGGGCAGAAGTTATGAACACATCATGCCATATCATTAACCGAGTGTCTATCAGAAGGGATACGAACAAAACTTGTTATGAATTATGGAAGGAGAAGAAACCCACTGTGAAGTACTTCCATATTTTTGGAAGTGAGTGCTACATTCTTAGAGACCATGAGTACATGACAAAACATGATCCAAAAAGTGACCCTGGGAGAGGAGTGCAAACACTCTGAGGATAAAGAAGATTCTGACTATGAAAACCAACATCAGTCTCAAATCAGAAGAACAACCGAACAAGAAGCATCAGAGAATGCTTCAGCAGATCTTGATGATTCCCAGATTTCAGACGAGGAAGATGTTGATGCACCAGTTGAGAACCCCCCAACTACACCAAGCACTACTAGACTTCCCCCTAGAAAAATCCAGAAGGATCATCCAACCACAAACATCATTGGCAGCTTGACCGAGAAAGACGAACTCGAGGTACATCCAACTTTAATCTCTGTTATATGATTATTAACTCGTGTTTCCTGTACAACACTGAGCCTAAGAACATCAAGGAGGCCCTGGGTGATGAACATTAGATAGCTGCCATGCTGGAAGAGCTCGGTGAGTTCGAAAGAAACAAGGTATGTGATCTGGTTACACGACCAGAAAATGGGAATGTTATTGGTACCAAATGGATATATAAAAACAAGTCTGATGAGAAGGGCAATATTACAAGAAACCAGGCCAGGCTAGTAGCTCAAGGGGACACACAGATCGAAGGAGTAAATTCTGATGAAACCTTTGCCCCTGTTGCTCGCATGGAAGCAATCAGACTTCTGCTTGCACTGGCCTGTAACATGAAGTTCAAGATGTACCAAATGGATGTCAAAAGTGCATTCTTGAATTGGATTTTGATAGAAGAAGTCTATGTTGCTCAACCCAAGGGATTCGAGGATCCTCATCATCCAAACCACGTCTATAAGCTAAAGAAGGCTCTCTACGGGTTGAAGCAAACAGCCAAAGCCTGGTATGAAAGATTGACTGAGTTCCTGATCAAGCACGAATATGATTGAGGTGGGGCGGACAATACTCTCTTTGTGCGCAAAAAAATGTCAGATTTTATTATTGCACAAATATATGTGGATGATATTGTTTTTGGGTCAAGTTCACAGAAAATGGTGAAGCAGTTTGTGGAGCAAATACAAAAGGAGTTTCAAATGAGCATGGTTGGAGAATTAACCTACTTTCTTGGTCTAAAAAACTCACAAAAAGAAGATGAAGCTGGGATGGACACGGCCAGTCACAAACACTCTCCTGCTGTAACCTACATTAAAGCCATCATAGATGAAGCTGGAACTGATGTGGATCAGACAGTGTACCAAAGCATGATTGGAAGCCTTCTGTATCTCACTGCAAGCCGTCCTGATATATCCTTCGTAGTAGGAGTTTGTGCCAAATATCAATCCTGCCCAAAGGTGAGTCATATGCAGCTTGTAAAAAGAATCATAAGATATGTTGTAGGGACAACAAACTATGGACATGGTATGCAAGGTACACGAGTCTAGAACTTGTTGGACACTGCAATGCGGACTGGGCTGGTTCCGCAGAAGACAGGAAGAGTACATCCGGTGGATGTTTCTTTCTTGGAAACAATCTGGTATCCTGGTTCAGCAAGAAGCAGAACAGTATCTCTCTATCTACTGCTGAAGCTGATTATATTGCTGCTGGAAGTTGCTGTGGGTAGTTGTTATGGATGAAACAAATGCTGTGTCAATATGGGATTCAACAGGGCACCATGACTATTTACTGCGACAATATGAGTGCTATTAGAATTAGTAAGAATCTGGTGCAGCACTCTCGTAGTAAACACATTGACATCAGACACAATTTCATGAGAGACTTGGTAGAGACTCAGACTATTGTCCTCAAGCATGTAGCTACTTAGAAGCAGCTAGCCGACATATTCACAAAGCCTTTGGATGGAACTAGGTTCGAAGTACTCAGAGCAGCCTTGGGAGTGTGTGTAGTTCCTAGTTGAGCTGACAACAGCCCCTATCATTTGTGACAAAAGGGGGGAGAAGAATGTAATAAGTGGAGCAGTTAACTAGTATAGGTAGAATCATGTCAGGGATCTTTTATTTTTGTAGTTTGCTAGTTGTAGTTTTTTGTTTTGTCAAAATGCCAAGGGGGAGATTGTTGAGGATATGGCATCCTTGACAAAACTGCTCAAGAGAATGCTGAAGCACTCCCAGAAGATCGGTGGCTGGAGCACAATCTGAAGACCGACAAAACAACAACAAAGATCCAGAGTATGCCTCAGCAGTAGCTGAAGATCTGAAGCGAAGACACTATTTGAAGAATGGGCAAAAGACAGGTATGAAGAGACAGAGTCTGCTTCAGCATTCTGTGATGATCCAAAAGCTAGAGCAGAATTCCGGCGTTGCCCGGTGTGGCTTCGGAGCGATCCAGCTATCATCAGGAAAGATCAGCGAGGTATGAAGATGTCATCAACAGCTCAGTAGTCGCCAGCACGTACTCAAAAAGATAAAGATCCAAGGGTTTCGATTTTGGCAATGGAATCTTCAACAAATTTGCTTAAATGTAAGAGAAGATTCTGATAATGATCCTTGGCGGTTTTGGTGGGCTGGAGTTCTTGAAAAGAAAGGCAGGGGACACAGCACAACGTACACACGATCAGAGAGCAAAGCTAGAGTGCATAGAAAAAAACATACATATATCAACCACGGTAGCAGGGGTTAATACATTGAGTTGAAGACTGGTGTTGTGTGCAGAAGAAATTAGAAGTCGTGGAGATTGATTCAGGATTAGTTCGAAGTTCAACTGGAGCGCTGCTCGTTGAAGGGACAATCAAAGCTTCGTGTTTAGCCTCGGGCTGAGGAGCAGTGATTAAGGCTACTCAAATATTGGCAGAGTGTGTCATTGATTGAGGGGGGGAGTAGAGGCTGAGTATGAAGAACTCAGAGCGTCCGACTACTTCGCTGGAGAGCTTGGAGTGTCGTGGACTTAAGATATAGCAACTCTGGCGAAGAGTGTGCTTAAGCATCCCGTGAGCTATACACTGTAATAGAATATGCTGAGTTTGAGAGTTAGAACTGTAGCTATTTATTATTGAGAGTGTGTAGAGTACACAAGGAGTGTCCGTGTGATCAGACTGCTTGCTAGTCTAATAGATTAGATTGAGCTTTAGATTTTGGCTAGGTGAGAAGTAGAGATGCGAATCCTTGTACTTCAAACAATGATAATGGAATCTTGAGGATCGAAGCATCCTCCATAGACGTAGGCAAGTTGCCGAACTGGGTGAACAAATATTGTGTCTTTCTTATTCTGACAGTAGAGTAATTATGTAGAAGGATACAGAGAGTGCTTAAGTAGAAGCTATATCTCCGCATCAACAACACAACATGATGATGTAAGTATGGCAGTGTTTGACAAAACCAGCACAAGTGAACAAGGAGTTGCTGCAGCTCAAGTTATCAAGCAGGCCAGCAGAAGTGAATTAGCAGCAGCTGCAGCAGGGGATGCTACAGCAGGAGCTTGTTCAACTGGCTGTATCAACCGTCCAAGAAGCAGCAACAACCTGGGCTTGTCCTGAAGGGCTGGAAACTCTATGGAGAGCATCTGAAGAATTTCTAAACTGCTGAAGAGTTTATTCCAGTGAGGTTTACTAATCAGAGAAGGAGATATATATTGAAGATAAATATCAAATCTAATCTCCTAGAGGAGATAATTGTTCTTGTTGGACATTGCCTAAACCTGGACATTGCTAAAAGCTGGTGATGCTATTTAAGTAGAAGGGGTTTAGAGCAGAAGGGTTGATCGAAGCTGAGGGATACACGAGTGCATACACAGATTTCAGAGAAAGCAATCTTTGGTGTGCGACGGACGAATTCTTCGATCATCACCCGAGAGCAGAGCGTGAGCGCAGAGCTGTGGTGATTGTAGCAGAAGGGAATCAGGACTTGCAGAGTCTGATTCAAGCTTGATCTGGAAGCCAATTCAGAGCTGCGGAGCTTGTTGGTTGATCAAGGGCAGCCGCGGAAGAACTGACGGGTGTGTGGCTCGATCGAGTGTCTAAGCGGCAGTTCTCACTAGTGGCAGGTGGTCACTGAGTGAGGGGGAGTATTCCAGAGTGTGCAGCGCTCATGGAATCGTTCGAACGGCTCGGCAGAAGGCTTTGGAGCGACGCGAACAATTGTGCTTCAGCTGTTTGTTACAGTAGTTGCTACAGCAACCCTGCTGAGTAGGTGTAGTTTAGAATAGGCTGAGTTCTGTGAGAAGACTGTAGCTATTCTAGATTGACATATTTTATAGGGTGTGCAGACACAAATCAGAGCTTGTTCTGATTGTGCCGAGTGATCCACAAAAGGTTGAGTAGCATAGGTTGCGTGAGTTGTAACCGAGTGTACTTGGAGACCTTTGGTTTGAGTGGATTGAGGACTGGAGAATAGTCCTCCCCAGACGTAGGCAGTTGGCCGAACTAGGTGAACAAACTTTGTCTTGTTCATTGTTTGCTGAGACAACTTCTGAGTGAACAAGAGTGTGCTGCAGCAACTGCTAGTTCACGAATCTGTCGAACTGAGACACTGCGAATTTCACAACAAAAATTTCAGATAGGACGGTTTGTTTTCCAGTCCCAACATTGCATAAACGTTGCAAAGGTGGAGTGAAAGTCTCACTCCTAATAACTCGGAATGCCAACCTCCACAAACTCAGCGTGCTACGCGACTAATCTCTTGAACCTTCGAATGTGTGTCAAGTCTCTCTAGAATATTTTCTATCAACTCCACATCCTGTAATATCTGAACTGAAAAGAACATATAACATTTCACAATATTGCAGAAATCATGCAAACATACACATCAAAACCTCATAGAATCGAACAATATCTCATACAATCAGCATCTTCATCGTAGCATATAATCACATGAAATCAGCTTCATCGCAGCATGTAGTGGCAGCATATAATCTCATAAAGTCAGCAGCATCGCAGCATCAATTTTTTTTTTAAAGAAAAAAACGTGCTCTAACTACTAATAATGCATGCTAATTATGCTAAACGTGCTGACACATAATACTAACTCCCCCACCCCACCCTTGAAACAAACCGTGTCCTCACGGTACTGATAATGCAAATGGATTCTATTGACAAAACCTACCAGAGTGTACAAGCCCAGTGAACAAGCAGTTGCTACAGCAGGAGCTGTAGCAGCAGAGCAACAGTTTTGGCCCGAAGAGAAATCTGCCCAGATATGAAGTAGCAGTGCAACGTGAGGCTTCCAAATATTCTCAGAATATCTCAGTTAAGATTTTCGTGCCTCAAGCTTGAAGATTTGGTTAGGAAATCAAATCTCCTAAAAATTAGGAGATAGGATCTTGTTGAGATCTATGAGGGCTTTCTAATTTTGATGGCGGAAGAGTTCCTACAGAAAGAGGCTGGGCAGAGCATGACAAGGTATCTAAATAGAGAGAAAAACACAGATAGAGAGCATTCTATCACCGGCGATTGCAAAGCGGGATCATTATTTATCACTTAATATAAATTTTATAATTTTTGGATTATTTGTATGAATTTATATAGTTTGACATTTTTTGTTTTAATGAATATTGTACAATTGTAATAATATTTTAAAAGATTTATTTAAAATTAGTTTATTTTATCAAAAGCTTCCTTTCCCGAAAACTTTTGACAAAAACTGCATTTGAGAAAATAGGGTTTTGGTTGAAAGCCATATAGGTACCAACCAGGCACAGAGAAAATTTAAATTATTTTGGAAGAGTCGGATCACCACTGATGAGCGGACAAATAACCTTATATTTGTCCATATTTTCCCCTTACTTCTTGTTTGTTTCCCTATTCTATAAAGCCATTTGATGAATTCTTCGTCCATTTCAGGTTAAAATTATGTATCTCGCAATACGAAGTGGACCGAAGAAAATCTAGGCGAATGCCGGTCGATGGAGATCAAAAGAAGAAAAGCTGAGCAAACTGCAGAAGTGATTCGGCCGAATCACTAGTGATTCGCCCACCAGCCTGACCGAATCACTCTCAGCTGCGCGAATTGACCTGATCCGGGGAAGTCCTGAAGAGTTGACCGAATCACATAAAAGGTGTGACCGAATCAAAAGTGATTCGGCCTGGACTAGTTGACTCGCCCGGATCAAAGAACTCGGGCAAATTGGAACTCTCTGGAAAGTTGACTCGCCCGAGTCAACTATGTGACTCGCCCGAGTCAGTTTTGCCCGAATCAGTTTAGCTCCACAAGACGTTTGACCGTATCAAAACAAAGACATTTGACCGAATCAAAAGTGATTCGGCCAGGATAAGTGATTCGCCCAAACTCAAAACAGCACTGAGAAAAAGATTCGAGCGAATCACATGGGCATTGACCGAATCAAGTGATTCGGTCACTTCGGGCACTTATTGGAAATCTTCACAAAGTATAAATAGAAGGAGATAGAAGTGAAGAAAGAAGAGCTTCCACATTTTCTCAACCCTAGGCGACTGGAGCTCGGAGAAGACCAAGCTTGAGTCGAAGATTCTACATCAACTTCTCTTAAACCCTTTACCCTTTGTATTTACATTCATGTCTCATTTAGTTTTCATGTATTTGTGCACACTCATTATGAGTGAGTAGTTGTACTTGTGGTTGGGGATTAAATGGATCCCCTAGGATTGGATATGATGTAGAACACTATTGTTATTGCATTGAATGAAGGTTGGTTTGATTATATTATGCCCTAGCTATGTATTCATTGTACGCACACCAAGTGTTTGACGAAATGCTTAAGTGAGTATGCTTGGTTAGAACCCCTAAGGAAGGAGCGAGAGTTGAACTTAGGATGTTTCATAGCTATTGTATGATCATAGATGGAGTGTTTGTGCGTGAGAGCGACATGCATTCTTGACATTAGGCTAAGTTTTAAGCGGATTTGAGTAACCGGCCAATAGACCGAGAGGGTGCGGTTATGGGACTCAAGTTCTACACGGTTCAATAGAGCGAGAGTTTGAGAACCATGTCCTTTGTGCATCCTCTCCACTCTAGGGAAGGAGCGAGAGTTGAACCTAGAGTGGACGATGCATTAGCCTTGCTTTTATCAACCAAATGTAGTTCATGCATGTGTTAGTGAGTTATTTCATTTTCCTCATATCTTAGGAGAGAAGTTGAATCCCTAGTCACTCTTTTGTTTCATCAACCAAAAACAAAAAATATCATTTATCTTTAGTACTTACTAGAGGTACCTCTAAAGGAGGACAAATCCCCCCCCCCCCCCCCAAATCCGTAGACTTTCAATAATAGCATTAATTAGTTGTAAATTAGTCTAAGCTTTTCTCTTGGGTTCGACCCGAGGTCACTCGGTTATAAATATTGTTTGATATTTGCGTGACTAGAATAGCACTTCATTTTGCTTGCCTAAAACGCCAACGTCAACCACCATGAGCAGAGCGTGAGCGCAGATTAGTGTGGTTTCTGTGTCGACTGATTGCAGACTAGCAGTATCTGGTCAGTGCTTGATCAGAGAGGACCAATTCAGAGCAGGGCGTGCTTGTTGGTTGATCAAGGGAGGCAGCAGGAGAGTTGTCGAGTGGATGAACTCGTACAATCTACAGAAGGCCTGTTCTTGCTAGTGACAGGCGATCACTGAGTGAGGGGGAGCATCCTAGTGTGAGGAGTACTCACGACAGTTTGAGCGGCTCAGTGGAAGGCTTTGGAGAGAAGCGGACGGAACTTGTACCGGCTAGTTGCACAAGTGTGTGCTATAGCAAACCTACTGAAACATTGTGTTAATTAGAATAGGCTGAGTCTGTGTGATTAGAGGAGTAGCTATTCTGAATTAATTTGAGTGTGCAGGTGAGTGAGACACAAATCATAGGGTGTTCTGATTGTGTGTGTAGTGCTAGTTAAGGTCGAGGAGTAGAGTCTGTGTTGTACGGAATACCTTGAAGATTAATGGATTGAGAGCTGGAGTATAGTCTTCCCCAGACGTAGGTAGATTGGCGGAACTGGGTGAACAAATCGCTGTTCACTGTTTTATTTCTTGTTGCACTAGATCCGGCTGGACAAGGAGTTGCTATAGCAACTGCTTGTACATTCTCAGTAATTCAGGGGAGCTGCAAATTTCAATTGGTATTAGAGCGGAAACTCGACATATAGAGTAAAGATCTTGAACGCCTAGTTGAGACGAGCAAGAAACATGAAGGAAGGACAGAGTACAAGTCGGCCACCTTTATTGGAAGAAAGCAACTATGGGTATTGGAAGGCTAGAATAAAAGCTTTTCTCAAAGCCATTGATGAGAAGACCTAGAGAGCAGTTGTGACAGAATGGTCCCCTCCGTTGACCATTGATCAGAGGGGAGTCACAAGACAAAAACCCGAGGGGGAATGGACTGATGAAGAAGATGATAGAGTAACTGGTAACTCAAAACCTCTAAATGCTATTTTTGCTGCTGTAGATGCTAACAATTTCAGGCTGATTTCCAATAGCGACATTGCAAAACGTGCCTGGGATATTCTCCAAACAGCTCATGAAGGAACTGACAAAGTAAAGACATCAAGGATGCAGATTATTACCTCTCAGTTTGAGAGTCTGAAGATGCAATAAGAGGAATCCATCATTGAGTTCAATTCCAAGCCGTGTGACTTGTCAAATGAAGCTCATGCCCTCAGGGAACCAATTCCAGAAGAGAAGCTGCTAAGGAAAGTTCTCAGGTCCCTCCCCTCCAGATTTGACACAAAGGTGACAGCCATTGAAGAAGCTCAGAATATCAAACATACGAGGCTGGAGGAACTGTTTGGATCCCTTAAATAATTTGAGATGAAGCTGACCAAGGATGATACTCCAGACAAAAGTAAGAGTGTTGGTCTAAAAGCAGAAACAGAGAAGAAGAAGCTTTCCACTGATGATCAGCTAAGGCTACTGGTAAAGAACTTAGGGAGATTCTTAAAAAAGATGGAACCAAAAGCTGGCCTGAACTCAAATCCCCAAAGACAGGATCAGGATGGGGATGAGAAGAAAGAGAAAAAGAAGGGGCCACGGTGCTGGAGCTGTGGAGAATATGGCCATCGAAAGGTGAACTGTCCAAATAAACAAAAAAGAAAGACAAAATCCCTCTCGATAAATTGGAGTGATGATGATACTGACAACAGCGAAGACGAATGCAACATTTTCAAAACCAGAACAATCAGAAAATTGGTTAATCTCACTAAAAAAAAGTACACGGAAAGATGATCAAAAAGTTGCTACAACAACCCTTGTATCACCATTAGAAATCTGGAATAAATCCGAGAATCATAAATCAAAGATGCTATGGTTGTGGTCACTAGGGACACGTTAAAAGACTCTGCCCGTCTATCATCGGATTCCTGAAAACAGCTATTGATCCCAGATTGCAGAGACAAGAAAGAGTTGAGAACTATGCTCTTGTCAGCATCTCAAGATCATCAAGCAAAGATAGCTAGTATTTTGACAGTGGTTGCTATGGACATATGACTGGAGAGAGATCTTTTCTGAAGAATATAATACCTTGCTCAGAACAACTAATAAAGTTCGGAAACAGTTTGAAGGGGAGAGTTCTGGGAAAATGAACTTTGGCAGTCAAAGGGCTGCCCAAGTTAACAAATGTAATGCTTGTAGATGGATTGAAAGCAAATCTCATAAGCATCAGCCAGCTCTGTGACGGTACACTTCAGATAAAGTTCACTCAAAACTCTTGTCAGGTTTTTAACGAGACTGGAGTGTGCATAATGCAGGGAATCAGATCAAAGAACAACTGCTAATTACTTAAGGTTGGTACAGCAACCCCATCGCCAACATGCATGTTAACCAACACAGAAGAAATGAATCTCTGGCATAAAAGAATGGGTCACATCAACCTAAGAACTCTAAAGAAGACTGTAGCTGAAGGATTAGTCAGAGGAGTTCTTGTGATCAAAGGCGAACTAAACACCATTTGTGGGGAATGCTAGATAGGAAAACAGAAAAATGCTTCTCAACCCAGAATTGGCAACATCAACACAATCAGACCTGTGTAACTATTACATATGGACTTGATGGAACCAATGGAAGTGGAAAGCTGTGGAAAAAAGAGGTATGCATTTGTGTGCGTTGATGATTATACTAGATATACATGGGTTGACTTCATCAGGGAAAAATCAGACACTGTGAGGGTGTTAGTTACCCTGGTATCTCGGTTAGAGCAAGAAAAAAGCGATGGGAGTGAATTTGAGAATGAAGTTGTGGACAGCTTCTGCAGCAAACATGGAATCACTCATCAGTATTCTTCTCCAGTTACTCCTCAACAGAATGGCATTGTGGAGAGGAAGAATCGACCAATTCAAGAAATGGCCCGGGTCATGATCCATGCAAAGAAGGTTCCCCTGAGGTTTTGGGCTGAAGCAATGAACACAGCCTGATATATCATCAACAGAGTGTCCATACAAAAAGGAACAAACCAGACCTGTTATGAGCTTTGGAACCAGAAGAAGCACACAGTCAAATATTTCCACATATTTGGGAGTGACTGTTACATTCAGAGGGACCGAGAGTACAGAAAGAAACTTGATCTGAAAAGTGACGCTGGGATATTTTTGGGCTATTCAGTCAACAACCGAGCATATCGTGTCTACAACAAGCGAATAGAAACCGTGATGGAATCAATAAATGTAGTCATCAATGATGTTGAAGAAGAGGCATCCACCAGTTAAAGAGATCAAGACTCGGACACAGAGGTTGGTCCTTTGAAGCAAAACAGGAGTGAACAAGAAGTTGCTCAAGAGGATGCTGTAGCAGAACCTGTAGATCAACACATGGATAACACTGTCGCAGAACAGAACAGTGAGGCCCCTCAGACATCATCAAGGCAACCTCCAAAGAGGATGTAGAAGAACCATCCACTGACAAATGTGATTGGAGATCCTACAGAAGGGAGAAGGACACGAAGTTCATCACACTTCAGCACCTGCGAATCTTTCTGCAATTCCTGCTTCTTGTCCTGTGTAGAGCTGATCCGCGCGTCGTTGTACGCGTCAAATTAATCCTTCCTTCTCCACTTAGTATAGCGGCTAAGTCAGGGTCGATCCCACAAGGAGCAAGCAGACTCGTTCTAGCTAGCAACCTACAACTTACAAAAACTGGGTTGTGAGTGATTGGATTGCGCAGGTGCGCGAATGAACAGTAGTGAAAGCAGAATTTGCACTAGACGTGCCCAGGCAGTAGAGATTTAGTACTATGATTATGAAAAGTATCGGTAAAGACAATCCTCTATGAATGTATTCCTTATCATCGACTCTAAACGTCTATAGTTCGATTTACTGAAGTTAGTGTCCGATCAAGGCTTCCTAACATATGCGCATGTTCCGATCAAAGTCCATGAGCTATTAATTCTTGAAACTAGTCTAAGCAGCTACGAATCCTATCACAGTAGCAGCTGATTACCCTAGCGCGTTACTCCTAGTTGTCACCGTCAAGCTACCAACTAGTTTAACATATAACAACAAGTAGTAAGAGTAAGATTGCGGTTCGAGGCTTCCCCTACTCATGCAACTAGCTGTCAACCGTGTGCACAGAATTAATACAAGCAAACAAACTATGCATTAAGCACAAGTCTCAAACGAAATACTCATAGAATCATGCCCAACCGATACAAAGTGTTTAGCTAGACATGCTAGTAGTAAACATCATAGAAATAGTAAATAAAAGCTAAAGTGTCCAAGGAAACAGTAACAAGCAGGTGCGTGCAGGTTGCTGTGTCTCGGTTCGAGCAGTCGGCTGGCGCAGGTCCTCGCAGCAGCTCGTGTGTTTTTCAGTTCTGGCTCTCTCTCGTGTGTTGTTGTTCAAACCCTAGCCTTCCTCTCTTTATATACTGCTTGTGAGGCCCGTGACACTCTTGGTCACTTCCAAATCCTAGGAGATTTTGTAGGATATGGTGTTCAAGATTTGGAAATACCGCTACCCTGCGCATGGCTCACTGCGCACGTTGGTTCGCGCAGTTGGTTGGCGCACCGCAGTCTGAATTTGCCACTTCCTATCCTGTTTGCGGTGCTAGCTCCGCAGGCTGTGTGTTGCGCTCCTTAAACGCGCCTATTAGCGTGTATCCGACTTAGGCCTTTGTTTTGTCCTGGAATACACAAACACCGGAAACCAGTAATCTTGTAAACAAAATAATGCAAACAAGCACAGTGTTAGGATCTAAATAGTGCGTATAAATAAGCTCTATCAAACCTGATAATGGAGTATGGCAGTGTTTGACAAAACCAACACAAGTGAACAAGGAGTTGCTACAGCACAAGTAAACAAGCCGTCCAGCAGAAGTGAACTAGCAGCAGCTGCAGCAGGGGATGCTACAGCAGGAGCTTGTTCAACTGGCTACATCATCTGTCCAACAGGCTGCGGCAACCTGGGCATGTCTTGAAGGGCTGGAATCTCTACGGAGAGCATCTGAAGAATTTCTAATATGCTGTGGAGTATATTCCAGTGTGGTTTACAAGTCAGAGAAGGAGATTTGCATTGAAGATAAATATCAAATCTAATCTCCTAGATTTTAGGAGATAATTGTTCCTTTTAGGACATTGCCTAATCCTGGACATTGCTTAAAGCTGGTGCTGCTATTTAAGCGAGAGGTGTTCAGAGCTAAGAGGTTGATCGAAGCTGAGGGATACACGAGTGCATACACAGAATTCAGAGAGAGCAATTTTGGTGTGTGACGGACAATTTCTTCGATCATCACCCGAGAGCAGAGCGTGAGCGCAGAGCTGTGGTGATAGAAGCAGAGGGTGGTCAGGACTTGCAGAGTCTGATCCAAGCTTGATCTGGAAGCCAATTCAGAGCTGGGTGCTTGTTGGTTGATTAAGGACAGCCGCGGAATCGTTCGATCGGCTCGGTGGAAGGCCTTGGAGCGATGCGGACAAATTGTGCTTCAGCTGTGTGTTACAGCAGTTGCTACAACAACCCTGCTGAGTGAGTGTAGTTTAGAATAGGCTGAGTTCTTTAGAAGTCTGTAGCTATTCTAGATTTACATATTGCAGAGGGTGTGCACGCACAAGATAGAGCTTGTTCTGATTGTGTTGAGTGATCCACACAAGATTGAGTAGCATAGGTTGCGTGAGTTTTAACCGAGTGTACTTGGAAACCTTTGGTTTGAGTGGATTGAGGACTGGAGAATAGTCCTCCCCAGACGTAGGCAGTTGGCCGAACTGGGTGAACAAACTTTGTCTTGTTCATTGTTTGCTGAGACAATTTCTGAGGGAACAAGAGTGTCCTGCAGCAACTGCTTGTTCACAAATCTGTCGAACTAAGACACTGTGAATTTCAATTGGTATCAGAGCGGGAGCTCGACACACAGAGTAAAAAGATCCTACAGTGTCTCTGAAAAAGCCACGACAATGAAGGAAGGACAGAGTACAAGCAGACCTCCATTGTTGGAAGAGAGCAACTATGGATATTGGAAAGCTAGAATGAAAGCCTTTCTTAAGGCTATTGATGAGAAGACATGGAGAGCAATTGTGGTCCAGTGGTCTCCCCCAATCACCATGGATGAACAAGGAGTCACACGGATAAAGCCTGAAGAACAATGGACTGCTGAAGAGGGAGCTGCAGCAACTGGTAATTCAAAGGCCCTGAATGCAATCTTTGCTGCAGTTGATGCTAACAATTTCAGGTTGATATCGAATTGTGACATGGCCAAACAGGCGTGGGAAATTCTGCAAACTGCACATGAAGGAACTGATAGAGTGAAGCTGTCAAGACTCCAGATCATTGCCACATAGTTTGAGAATCTGAGAATGCTGGAAGAGGAGACTGTCACTGAGTTTAATGCTAAACTCTGTGATCTTGCAAATGAAGCCCATGCCCTTGGTGAGCCTATCCCTGAAGAAAAGCTGATCAGGAAGGTTCTCAGATCGCTGCCCACAAGATTTGACATGAAAGTGACAGCCATTGAAGAAGCTCAAAATGTCAGATTCATGAGGTTGGAAGAGTTGATGGGGTCTCTCAAACAATTTGAGATGAAACTAGTTAAAGAAGACACCACTCCCAAGGACAAGAATGTTGGACTGAAAGCTGAAACAGAAGACAAGAAGACAGTTCCAGATGATTAGCTGAGTATGCTTGTCAAGAACCTTGGAAAGCTCCTGAAGAACATGGACTCAAGAACTGGGAAAAGCTCCTTCTCACGAAAACAATTCAGAAGAGGTGGTGAAAATAAAAGGAAAGGGAAGGAACCAGCTCAGGATGAAGATGAGAAGAAAGAAATGAAAAAGGGAGTTCAATGCTGGAACTGTGAAGGGTATGGACACGTTGAGGCTGACTGTCCAAGCAAATCCTTCAAAAACTCAGAGAAAAAGAACAGTAAGTCCATGACAGCAAAATGGAGTGACTCTGATGAAAGTGATGAAGAAAACTGTGTTGTGCTAACCAGTGTATCAGATTTCAACCTCAAAGAGCTAAAGAAGGAAGGATTTCACTATGGGATTGAAGTATCCGAAAGTGAAGATGAAGAGGACTCATCTGACAGTCTTGTTGACTATCTGGGGAAGATACTCAAACAGTGTGAGGCAGTACTTCAGACCAATCAAGTCTTGACCGACAGAGTTAATCTCTTGGAAGAAGAACGAAGGAAATGTCTCTTCTCATCCAATAGTCAAGTTACCATACTGAAAAAGGAAGACTCTGGAAGACAGATCTCTGTTAGCTCTTCTCCAGCAACTGCCAAGACAGCCAATTCCCAGAAAAATATCTTGGACGAAATTCTGTCTTATCAAAGACTTGGAAAAGGAAGAACAGGGCTTGGGTATACTGGTGAAGAAAGCTCTAGAGGGACAGTTTTCATTAAAGCCTCGGATGCTGGGATAAATGAAAAGAATAATTCAGATGACTCCTCAAAAACTGCAGACAAAGATGGAACTAGACATGTGAACAAGAGGATGCTGCAGCACCGGGCACATCATTCCTCTAAAACAAAGCAAAAGACTCAGAATAAAAGGGATTCTTATACAAGTGTTGGGAATCAGAAGATTACCTCCAATCTGAAGAAGCAGCACAAAACCTCCACAGTTGAAAAAGAGAGAGCAAAATCCAGAACCAACACATGCTGCATAAAGACTCCGTATCATGTTGCTTCGGGAAAAGCTCTTTGCTGGAAAGAATCGCAGAGGAGGATTGCTAAGACTGCTGCACAAGGACACTGGATCACTAAAGACAAAGGAAAAGCTCCTATCCTAGTCCCAGTCTCCAGCAGTGAAGAAGAAGAATCAAGTGAAGAAAATGCAGGTGCTTCTGGTGAACTGTCTGTGAGAGGACCTGCATCGGTAGATACAACTGCAACCACCGTGGGAGGTATTTGGTTCAGAAATAGGAGTGCTTCTCAATCCTGGAGTGCTGTTGAGAGGAAGCATATTGTGTCTGAGAAGAGACTGGACTTAGACAAGTACAGATCAACAGCAATCATTCAGCTTCTCACAGAGGTAAACCTGCTCAAGTCCCTAACCTTTCCATTCAGATTCAATACTGCTCTGGTTAGGGAATTTATTGTAAATATGGAAGAGAAGTTTGGAGAGGAAGGAGCGGATGAGTATGGAAGAAGTTGGGTACGGGGTAAGACAATTGTTATTACCCCTGAAAGAATTGATGAATTCCTTGGGATCCATGAGAATGCCAGAGCTCCCACTGATGTTCAGCCAGAGATGCTGGCCAAGGTTCTGACAGGGGGAGTGTGCCTGTCTTGGGGAGGTCCCAATCTGAGTGCTGCTGAACTGACCTCCAAGAATGCCTTGCTATATCATCTGGGCATCAGAAACTGGATCCCCAGCTCTCACAGGGGGAAGGTTAGCAAAGCCTTTGCTAACCTTCTCTACTCAATTGGGAAAAGGAGGCGCATTAGCTTGGGCAGTGTGATGTTTCCCCAGCTGGCTACTCAGGCCGGCAGCGCTTCCTCCAGTAAGCCCATTGTGCTCCCCTCCCTCATCTATGGTATGATGGTCTCACAGCATCCGGAGCTTGGTGAGATTTCTGAAGGACTATCTGAGGAACTGCAGGTCTTCACAGTTGATCACAAACTGTTCAAAGGGAAGCATGTAGTGGACATAGCTTATGAGGATCTGAGGAACTGCAGGTCTTCACAGTTGATCACAAACTATTCAAAGGGAAGCATGCAGTGGACATAGCTTATGAGGATCTTCTTCTAGGAGGTAATACAGCTCCAGCTCCTCTGGAGGATGCTCTTCCCCCTGCTACAACAATACAATCAGCCCTCCGTGCCAGAATTGTGAGCTATCTCAGATCGGAGCTGGTCATCCTTGAAGCAGAAGCCAAACGGAGGGATGCTAGGCGTGGACAGATCAGAAGCCTCCTCAGAGACCTAGAGTTCCCGACAGATGAGGAGCAGGCCTCTTGAGCATCTGTGACAAAAAGGGGGAGAGAAGATTAATATGCTACTGCTACTGATGGATTTTTTTTGCTGACCCTGCGTGGTTGTGCTATGGCCGAGTGTGGCCACACCTACTTCTACTTACTACTTACTCTCTATTGTTGGATTTTTCTTATTTAGAGTATTTTTTCTGGTTCATGGGAGAGTGCATATGTTCTAAGGTTTTGTCAAAATGCCAAGGGGGAGATTGATAACGGAGTATGGCAGTGTTTGACAAAACCAGCACAAGTGAACAAGGAGTTGCTACAACACAAGTAAACAAGCAGTCCAGCAGAAGTGAACTAGCAGCAGCTGCAGCAGGAGCTTGTTCAACTGGCTACATCATCTGTCCAAGAGGCTGCGGTAACCTGGGCATGTCTTGAAGGGCTGGAATCTCTACGGAGAGCATCTGAAGAATTTCTAATATGCTGTGGAGTATATTCCAGTGAGGTTTACTAGTCAGAGAAGGAGATTTGCATTGAAGATAAATATCAAATCTAATCTCCTAGATTTTAGGAGATAATTGTTCCTTTTGGGACATTGCCTAATCCTGGACATTGCTTAAAGCTGGTGCTACTATTTAAGCGAGAGGTGTTCAGAGCTGAGAGGTTGATCGAAGCTGAGGGATACACGAGTGCATACACAGAATTCAGAGAGAGCAATTTTGGTGTGTGACGGACGATTTCTTCGATCATCACCCGAGAGCAGAGCGTGAGCGCAGAGCTGTGGTGATAGAAGCAGAGGGTGGTCAGGACTTGCAGAGTCTGATCCAAGCTTGATCTGGAAGCCAATTCAGAGCTGGGTGCTTGTTGGTTGATCAAGGACAGCCGCGGAAGAACTGATAGGTGGTTGGCTCGGTCAAGTGTCGTGCGACAGTACTCGCTAGTAGCAGGTGGTCACTGAGTGAGGGGGAGTATTCCAGAGTGTGCAGCGCTCGTGGAATCGTTCGATCGGCTCGGTGGAAGGCCTTGGAGCGACGCGGACAAATTGTGCTTCAGCTGTGTGTTACAGCAGTTGCTACAGCAACCCTGCTGAGTGAGTGTAGTTTACAATAGGCTGAGTTCTTGAGAAGTCTGTAGCTATTCTAGATTTACATATTGCAGAGGGTGTGCACGCACAAGTCAGAGCTTGTTCTGAATGTGTTGAGTGATCCACACAAGATTGAGTAGCATAGGTTGCGTGAGTTATAACCGAGTGTACTTGGAAACCTTTGGTTTGAGTGGATTGAGGACTGGAGAATAGTCCTCCCCAGACGTAGGCAGTTGGCCGAACTGGGTGAACAAACTTTGTCTTGTTCATTGTTTGCTGAGACAATTGCTGAGTGAACAAGAGTGTGCTGCAGCAACTGCTTGTTCAGAAATCTGTCGAACTAAGACACTGTGAATTTCAAAACCCCCCACACTTGCCCTTGTTCGTCCCGAACAAGCTGATAGAGCCTATTTATACACACTATTTAGATCATAACCCTATGCTTGTTTGCATTATTTTATGTACGAGATTACTGGTTTCCAGTTGTTTTTGTATTTCAGGGCAAAACGAGGGCCTGAGTCGGATACGCACTAACAGGCAGCTTTTAAGGAGCGCATCATACAGCCTGCGGAGCTAGCAGCGCAAACAGATAGGAGTTGGCAGAATCAGCTACGGTGCGCTAACCGATTGCGCTAGTCAGTGTGCCGTGCGCCATGCGCAGATAGTGGTGTTTCCAAATCCTGACACCACCGGATTTGGAAGTTGCCAAGGTTGGGCCTCTTGAGCAGTATATAAAGAGAAGAAGGCTAGGGTTTGAGCATTGATACCACAAGATACACGACATATACAACGAAGGAGGAGAGAGCGGCAGAACTGAAAAACACACGAGCTACTGAGAGGACCTGCGCTAGCCGACTGCGCCATCCGAGACACTGCAACTTGCACGCACCTGCTTGTTGCTATTTTCTGTGATACTTTAGATATTATTTACTGTTTCTATGATGTTTACTACTAGCATGTCTAGCTAAACGCTTAGTATCGGTTGGGCATGAATCTATGAGTATTTCCTTTGAGACTTGCGCTTAATGCATAGCTTGTTTGCTTATATTAATTCTGTGCACACTGTTGACAGCTAGTTGCATGAGTAGGGGAAGCCTTGAACCGCAATCTTACTCTTGTTACTTGTTTGTTATATGTTAAACTAGTTGAATAGCTTGACGGTGACAACTAGGAGTAACGCGCTAGGATAATCAGTTGCTACTGTGACAGGATTCGTAGCTGCTTAGACTAGTATTAAGAATTAATAGCTCATGAACTTTGATCGGAACATGCGCACAAGTTAGGAAGCCTTGACCAGACACTAACTTCACTAAATCAAACTATAGACGTTTAGAGTCGATGATAAGGAATACGCTCATAGAGGATTGTCTGCGCCGATACTTCTCATAGTCATAGTACTTAATCTCTACTGCCTGCGCACGTCTAGTGCAATTCCTGCGTTTACTACTGTTTATTCGCGCATTGCGCAACCCAATCACTCACACCCCCAGTTTTCGTAAGTGCAGGATTCTAGTTAAAGCTAATCTACTTTGAAATTTCAAGTGTCTCTACTTATGCAGATTTGTGAACTAGCAGTTGCTGCAGCACACTCTTGTTCACTTAAATGTAGGCACAGCAGACAATGAATAGGACACAGATTTGTTCACCCAGTTCGGCCAATCTGCCTACGTCTGGGGAGGACAATTCTCCAGTCCTCAATCCACTCAACCAAAGGTTCAGATCACACTAGGTTACAACGCACGCAACCTATGCTACTTTAACCCCGTGTGGACTACTCAACACAATCAGAACAAGCTCTGATTTGTGCCAGCACACCCTCTACAATATGTCAGCCTAGAATAGCTACAATCCTCTTCAAGAACTCAGCCTATTCTAGCCTACATTACTCAGCAGGGTTGCTGCAGCAACAGCTGTAACACCAGCTGAAGCACTCTGTCCGCGTCGCTCCAAGGCCTCCTGCCGAGCCGATCGAACCACTCCAAGAGCGCTGCACACTCTGAGTAACTCCCCCTCACTCAGTGATCACCTGCCACTAGTGAGTTCTTCCGCACGAACCTCGACCGAGCCTTCCACCCGTCAGTTCTTCCGCGGCTGCCTTTGATCAACCAATAGGCTCCACAGCTCTGAATTGGCTTCCAGATCAATGCACGAATCAGTCTCTGCAAGACCTGATTCTCCTCTGCTTATGCACACCACAGCTCTGCGCTCAACGCTCTGCCCGTGTGTGTTTTGATCGAAGAACAATGTCCGTAGCACACCAAAGAATCCTCACTCTGAAATCTGTGTCTACTCTCGTGTATCACTCAGCTTCGATCACACTCTTCAGCCCTCGAACCTTCTGCTTAAATACCCTCACCACTTTAAGCAATTTCCAGGTTTAGGCCATTGACCCACAAGATCAATTATCTCCTAAAATCTAGGAGATTAGATTTGATTAATATCTTGAAGCATATCTCCTTCTCTGACTGATAATCCTTGCTGAAATATGCTCAGCAGCATTTTAGAAATTCTTCTAAGCACTTTCACAAAGCTGCCAAACCTTCAAAACTCACCCAGCACAAAACTGTTATTCGGACAGTTGAACTAGCTCTTGAACCAGCACCTGCTGCAGCATCCCCTGCTGCATCTGTTGCTGGTTGACTTCTGCTGTATACTTCTGCTGGCCTCCTTGATTGATTGAGCTGCAGCAGCTCCTTGTTCACTCATGCTGGTTTTGTCAAACACTGCCATACTTGCATTATCAATCTCCCCCTTGGCATTTTGACAAAACCTTAAGGCCAATGCACTCTTCCGAAAACCAGAAACGAAATACTCTAAATAAAATTAATAGAGAGTAAGTAGATGAGGCCACACTCGGCCATAGCATACTGACCACGCAGGGTCAAAAAAAAATGTATCAATATTCAGCAGCACAAATAAATCTTCTCTCCCCCTTTTTGTCATAGATGCTCAAGGGGCCTGCTCCTCATCTTCCAGGAACTCCAAGTCTCTGATGAGGCTCCTGATCTGTCCCCGCCTGGCATCTCTCCTCTTGGCTTCAGCATCAAGAATAGCCAGCTCAGACCGGAGGTGGCACACAATCCTGGCACGAAGAGCAGACTGGATTGTGGCAGCAGGGGGAAGAGATTCCTCCAAGGGAGCTGGAGCTGAAGAACCACCCATGAGAAGATCCTCATAGGCAACATCCACTGCATGTTTTCCCTTGAATAATTTGTGATCAACAGTAAAGACCTGCAGCTCCTCAGATAAACCTTCAGTAATCGCTCCGAACTTTGGGTGCTGAGATACCATGATCCCATGGATGAGGGAGGGCAGCACAATAGGCTTGCTGGAGGAGGCACTCCCGGCATGTGTAGCAAGCTGAGGGAACATCACACTTCCCAGGCTGATCTTCCTTCTCTTTCCAATAGAATAAAGAAGGTTAGCAAAGTCTTTGCTGACCTTCCCTCTGTGAGAACTAGGAATCCAGTTCCTTGCACCAAGATGATACAGCAGAGCATACTTGGAGGTAAGCTCAGCTGCACTGAGATTCGGGCCGCCCCAAGACAGGCACACTCCCGCTGTAAGGGTCTTTGCCAATAATTCAGGCTTCACATCAGTGGGAGCCCTTGCATTCTCAGAAATCCCAAGGAATGCATCAATAATTTCCGGAGTAATAACCACTTGTTTACCCCTTACCCAGCTTCTCCCATACTCATCAGCTCCTTCTTCTCCAAATTTTTCTTCCATATTCACTATAAATTCTCTAACCAGAATAATATTGAAACGGTGAGGAAAGGTTAGGGACTTGAGCAATTTTACCTCAGTCAGGAGCTCAATCATAGTAGATGATCTATACTTGTCTTGCACCAGACGCTTCTCATGCACAATGTGTTTCCTCTCAACAACACTCCAGGATTGAGAGACGCTTTTGTTCCTGAACCATGTGCCTCCGACAGTGAGAGCAGAGAAATCTTCAGCTGCAGGACCTTTCTCAGAGGGTCCACCAAGAGATCCTTCTTCACTGGATGAGCTTTCACTACTGGAGCCTGGGATCAGGATAGGAGCTTTGCCCTTGTCTGAAGAAGGGGGATGTGCTGCAGCAGGTTCTTGTTCAGGGGACTCAGCAGCTGTTTCAACCCCTTCACCAATAATACCTGGAGACATGACCAGTGATCTGCACTCTTCTCCTGCAGGAACTGCTGCAGCAGTCTCTGCTGCTTGTTCTTCCTCTGAAGCAGCTTCAGTCATATCCGCTTCTGGCAGCACAGCAGAACCGGAGACAGGTTCTCCATCACGTACCAGCCGCCTCCTCTTCTGCGAAGCTTCTTCAGAGGGAGAGGGCTCACTGTGCGACACAGGGAGAGGGTTTGGTTCCCACACAACCACCTCCAGCGGCTGAGCAGGGTCTTCGTTGCGTGCCTTGGTCCTTCTCTCAGACCTGCTTTGCCTGTCAGCTGCCAGATTCTTCTTCAGTCCACGTGTCTTCACCATTTCTGCAGAGATGTGGAAGGAGGGAGGAGCGCACAGAGGATGATCGGCAGAGATTTCTGAGACGCCCTTTGCTCTTGATCTGTGCCCTAGAAAATATTTACCCGTTATTTTCTTTTCCCTTTTGAAGTGTAAGTCACGTGCCTCTCATGTGCAAATATTTTCTTTTCCATCTTCAGCAACCAACACATGTGAACAAGCTAATTCGGACCAGGTTGCTGCAGCACATGTGAGCTTGTTCACCTATTCACTTCAGGCTGCAATGTTTGCTCAGAGGATCCTTGAGAGATTCTGGTGGAGCCTTCTTCACCCATACTTGGAATACACCAGAGCTTTTCTTCTTCTGATCTTCCAGCCTCCTAACCCTTTGTTTGGGTTTCCATATTTGAACCATCTTTGATTTACCCTTGTTTTTAGTAATCCAGTGCCCTTGTGCAGCAACATGAAATGGAGTCTTTGTGCAACATGTGCTGATTCTGGACTTTGCTCCCCCTTTTTCAGCTGAGCAAGTTCTGTGTTGCTGCTTCAGATCGAAATTGATCTTCTGCTTCCCAACACTTGTATCAGTACTCCACTTGTTCTGAGACTTTTGTTTTGTTTGAGAAAAATGTTGTCCATGATGCTGCAGCATCCTCTTGTACACATGTCTAGATCCAATTTTCTCTGCCATTTTTGAGAAGGCATCTGAATTCTTCTTCTCGTCTGTCTCACCATCTGAGGCTTTAATGAACACTGTCCCTTTAGAGCTTTCTTCACCAGTATATCCAAGCCCTGTTTTCCCTTTTCCAAGTCTTTGGTAAGATAATATTTCGTCCAGAATATTGCTCTGCGGGTCAGCTGTCTTGGCTGCTGCTGGAGTGGATTCAACAGAGGTCTGTCTTTCTGAATCTTCTCTTTTCAGAATAGTAACTTGATTATCAACTGAGGGTAGACATCTCCTTCGTTCTTCTTCCAAGAGATTTACTCTGTCAGTCAAGGTCTGATTGGTCTGAAGAACTGCCTCACACTGTTTGAGTATCTTCCTCAGAAGATCAGCAAAACTGTCAGATGAGTCATCGTCATCTTCACTCTCAGAGACTTCAATCCCATAGTGAATTTCTACCTTTTTTAGCTCATTGAGGTGGACATCTGAAACACTTGTCAGCACAACACAGTTTTCTTCATCACTCTCATCTGAATCACTCCATTTTGCTGTCATGGATTTGCTGTTCTTTTTCTCAGAATTCTTGAAGGGTTTGCTTGGACAATCTGCCTCAATGTGTCCGTACCCTTCACAGTTCCAGCATTGAACTCCCTTTTTCATCTCTTTCTTGTCATCATCGTCCAGTGCTGGTTCTTTCCCTTTCTTCTTTCTTTCACTGCCCCGTCTGAATTGTCTTCGCGAGGAAGAGCTTCTCTCAGTTCTGGATTCCATGTTTTTCAGAAACTTTCCTAGATTTTTAACCAGCATGCTCAACTGATCGTCTGGAACTGTCTGCTTGATTTCTGCTTCAGCCTTCAAACCAACATTCTTGTCCTTGGAAGTGGTGTCTTCTTTGACCAGTTTCATCTCAAATTGTTTGAGAGACCCCATCAGCTCTTCCAACCTCATGAATCTGACATTCTGAGCTTCTTCAATGGCTGTCACCTTCATGTCAAATTTTGCGGGCAGCGATCTGAGAACCTTTCTGATAAGCTTTTCTTCTGGAATGGGCTCACCAAGGGCATGAGCTTCATTTGCAAGATCACAGAGTTTAGCATTAAACTCAGTGATAGTTTCTTCATCAAGCATCCTCAGATTCTCAAATTGTGTGGCAATAATCTGGAGTCTTGACAGCTTTACTCTATCAGTTCCCTCATGGGCAGTTTGTAGAATCTCCCATGCTTGCTTGGCCATGTCACAGTTTGAGATCAACCTGAAGTTATTAGCATCAACTGCAGCAAAAATTGCATTCAGACCCTTTGAATTACCAGTTGCTGCAGCACCTTCTTCAGCAGTCCATTCCTCTTCAGGTTTAATTCTTGTCACTCCTTGCTGATCCATGGTGATTGGGGGAGACCACTGAACCACAACAGCTCTCCATGTCTTCTCATCAATAGCTTTGAGAAAAGCTTTCATTCTAGCTTTCCAATAACCATAGTTGCTCTCTTCCAGGAGTGGAGGTCTACTCGTGCTCTGTCCTTCCTTCATTGTCTTGGCAACTTCGGAGACACTGTAGGACCTTTTAAACTCTGTGTGTCGAGTTCCTGCTCTGATACCAATTGAAATTTCAAGTGTCTCTACTTATGCAGATTTGTGAACTAGCAGTTGCTGCAGCACACTCTTGTTCACTTAAATGTAGGCACAGCAGACAATGAATAGGACACAGATTTGTTCACCCAGTTCGGCCAATCTGCCTACGTCTGGGGAGGACAATTCTCCAGTCCTCAATCCACTCAACCAAAGGTTCAGATCACACTAGGTTACAACGCACGCAACCTATGCTACTTTAACCCCGTGTGGACTACTCAACACAATCAGAACAAGCTCTGATTTGTGCCAGCACACCCTCTACAATATGTCAGCCTAGAATAGCTACAATCCTCTTCAAGAACTCAGCCTATTCTAGCCTACACTACTCAGCAGGGTTGCTGCAGCAACAGCTGTAACACCAGCTGAAGCACTCTGTCCGCGTCGCTCCAAGGCCTCCTGCCGAGCCGATCGAACCACTCCAAGAGCGCTGCACACTCTGAGTAACTCCCCCTCACTCAGTGATCACCTGCCACTAGTGAGTTCTTCCGCACGAACCTCGACCGAGCCTTCCACCCGTCAGTTCTTCCGCGGCTGCCTTTGATCAACCAATAAGCTCCACAGCTCTGAATTGGCTTCCAGATCAATGCACGAATCAGTCTCTGCAAGACCTGATTCTCCTCTGCTTATGCACACCACAGCTCTGCGCTCAACGCTCTGCCCGTGTGTGTTTTGATCGAAGAACAATGTCCGTAGCACACCAAAGAATCCTCACTCTGAAATCTGTGTCTACTCTCGTGTATCACTCAGCTTCGATCACACTCTTCAGCCCTCGAACCTTCTGCTTAAATACCCTCACCACTTTAAGCAATTTCCAGGTTTAGGCCATTGACCCACAAGATCAATTATCTCCTAAAATCTAGGAGATTAGATTTGATTAATATCTTGAAGCATATCTCCTTCTCTGACTGATAATCCTTGCTGAAATATGCTCAGCAGCATTTTAGAAATTCTTCTAAGCACTTTCACAAAGCTGCCAAACCTTCAAAACTCACCCAGCACAAAACTGTTATTCGGACAGTTGAACTAGCTCTTGAACCAGCACCTGCTGCAGCATCCCCTGCTGCATCTGTTGCTGGTTGACTTCTGCTGTATACTTCTGCTGGCCTCCTTGATTGATTGAGCTGCAGCAGCTCCTTGTTCACTCATGCTGGTTTTGTCAAACACTGCCATACTTGCATTATCATACTTGCTCCCTGTGGATTCGATCCCGACTTAACCGCTGTACTAAGTGGAAGAGGAAGGAATTAATTTGAACGCGCACAACTACGCCCGCATCAAATTTTGGCGCCATTGTTGGGGAGCAACACAGATAAGCCTTAATTAGCTTAAGTTTTCTTTTATAATAGTTAGTTATTTCTGTTTGCTTTATTTTCGTAGTTGCTTCTGACAGCGCGCAATCAACATCAGCCTGCGCAACCCTGAAACAGTTGCGCTGCGCAGATTCTAGTTGCGCACTGACAGACGCAGCAGCTTAGTTTTCTTTTAATTCCGTTTTCTTTGAGATTTAGAACAGGTCATGGAGGATGACAGTGTCGTTGGAGATAACTTAGGGGACAGAACTCCAGAGGAAGCGAGGGCACATAACCGCGCAGCCCTGTTCAGAGAGGTCAGCTGAATTGTATAATGCGCCACCCGCGCGACAAGCTGCGCGACGCAGAACAGTGCGCGAGATGTCAGCCCCACTCACGGTTAACCAGCCATGGTGCATAGTGCTTCCACCGGACGGTCATTTTGAACTAAGAAGCTCGCTCATTCATCACATGCCCAAGTTCCACGGGATGAACAACGAGAATCCGGTCAAGCATGTGCGAGAATTCCTAGTCATTTGTGAGAACATGAAGGCCGAAGGGGAGAGCGATGAAGCGCTGAAGATGAAAGCGTTCCCATTTTCATTGTGTGACACAGCCAGACATTGGCTGATGAACTTACCAGCAGGATCAATTCACACATGGGAGCAGCTGCAGAAGAAGTTCCTGGACAAATTCTACCCCGCAGCAAAGATCGCGCTACTCAGGAGGGAGCTGGCCGCACCTAGGCAGGGCGCAGGAGAGTCGCTGTCAGAGTATTACGAGTGTTTCAGGGAGCTGGAGGCCAACTGCTACAACCACGGCCTACCCCAGAATGTGCTGATAGAGAATTTCCTGAATGGATTGCTACCCATGGAGCTGAGATTATTAAATGCATGCGCAGGAGGCGACATTTGCAACATGTACCCAGAGGACGCGTGGCAGCTGATAGAAGACTCTGCTGGGCAGGTAAGACATCAGCTAACACTTGAAAATAGTCGTGCTCGTTCTGTGCATCAGGTAGAAACAAGCTCTGAGATCAAGGAAATGAAGGCCATGCTGCAGAAGTTGATGAGTGCACAAGGCGCACAACCAGTTGCGCCAAAGGCATGCGAGTTCTGCAATTCCACTGAGCACAAAACCGATGCATGTCCCACACTTTTCGAGGAGTCAGGAGATGTCAATGCTCTAGGAGGATGGGATAATAGAGGGCCACAGAGGCAGAATCAGCCGCGTTTTGGACTAGCCGCAAATGGGTTCAGATGGAAGGAGGAAAAAAATTTCCAGAGTCAGTCCACGGATCAGCGCGTGCCACAGCAGACGCCACAAGCTGCGCCATACAATCCACCGCATCGCCGCACTGACGCACCAACGCAGAACAACCAGCAGCCGAGGCGATCCTTAGAAGATATCGTGGGGCAACTAGCAGACACAGTGCGAAAAAATGATGAGAAGTATGACAAGAGGTTCGAGTCCATTGAGAAGCAGCTATCACAGATTGCTACCACGGTGTATGAGCTGAAAAAGAGCGATGGCAACCTGCCTTCGCAAGTGATCCAGAATCCCAAGGGAGGAGTCAACGCCGTGACACTGAGGACTGGGCGCACGATAGGAACAGAGCAGACCGCGAAGGCGCCCGCGCCACCAGTTGCGCAAGTCCCAGATCTGACAGAGCAGAATGCGCAACTGGAGCAAGACGCACAACCAGAAGCGCCAGCCACAAGCCAGCAGGGCGAAGCGCCAGGTATGACACAATTAAAAGACAAGGGCACGAATCGTACTAACATACCTGCACCTTTCCCTGTACAGGCACCATCGGCTAGGAAGGAAGAGCTCGATAAGGAGCTCTACGAGTTATTCAGTAAGGTGGAAATAAACATTCCCCTTATTGAAGCAGTCCGGCAAATCCCTAGGTACGCCAAATTTTTAAAGGAGCTGTGCACCAACAAGAGAAGGAAAGGCGAATGCGCACAGGTAATGCTAAACGCGCAGGCCTCAGCAATCGTGCAACATAAGGTACCACCTAGATGTCAAGACCCAGGTACGTTCACCATTCCATGCACTTTAGGTAAGACCACAGTGAGCAATTGCATGATTGACTTAGGCGCGTCTATAAATGTGCTACCCTATTCCCTATATGCGTCATTGCGCCTTGGACCACTAAAGCCTGCAGGTCTCACCATTCAGCTAGCAGATCGGTCGTGCAAGCAACCTACGGGGTACGCTCTCTATGGAGGTTGATGGCGAGGAAATTCATTTCAACATATTCAAAGGGATGCAGCACCCTCATGAAGACGCCACAGTGCACGCAATGGACAGCATAGACGACTTGGTTGCAGATGCGCAATGTGCAAGCGCACCAGAAGAACCTATAACACTGGCACAGGCAGAGTTGGAGGCGCAAGAAGAGGAGCTGAGCAGTGCTGAACCAGAACCCAGACAGGTACAAGACATAGTTAATGTTTGCACTGCTAATAAAATCTTGCCCTCTGTTGAACAGGCACCCACGGTCGAGCTGAAGCAACTCCCAGAACACCTCAAGTACATATTCTTGGGAAATGAAGGTACCCTGCCAGTGATCATAAAGAAAGGATTAGAAGAGGAGCAGGAGGCGCGATTACAGCAGGTGCTGCGCAAGAACCAGCGCGCTATAGGATGGACACGTGCTGATCTGCGCGGAGTGAGCCCCGACGTATGCATGCATAGGATTCTGTTGGAAGATGGTGCCAAACCATCCAGGGAGGCTCAGCGCAGATTGAACCCGAATATGATGGAGGTGGTGCAGAAGGAGATCCTGAAGTTGCTTGACGCAGGAGTCATTTACCCTATTTCGGACAGCAAATGGGTAAGTCCAGTGCACGTTGTGCCAAAGAAGGGAGGAATCACAGTAGAAGAGAATGCGCAGGGCGAGCTAGTTCCCAAGCGCATACAAATTGGATGGCCCAAGTGCATTGACTACAGGAAGCTTAACGCAGTCACGCGCAAGGACCATTTCCCGCTACCCTTTATGGATCAAATGCTAGATCGATTAGCAGAGAAACCCTACTTTTGCTTCTTGGACGGATATTCAGGGTACAATCAGATACCCATAGCTGCAGAAGATCAAGAGAAGACCACGTTTACCTGCCCATTCGGTACGTTTGCGTTTCGGCGCATGTCATTTGGGCTGTGTAACGCGCCAGGTACGTTCCAACGTCTAGTCATTAGCATTTTTTCTGATATGATTGGTATATGCATAGAAGTGTTCATGGATGATTTTACTATATACAGAAGTACCTTTGACGCCTGCTTAACTCATCTTGATAAGGTCTTAGCGCGCTGCATTTCAAAGAACCTAGTGCTCAATTATGAAAAATGTCATTTCATGGTATCGCATGGTGTAGTACTAGGACATATTATCTCGCAGGAGGGGATCAAGGTAGATATGGCCAAAATTGATCTTATTTCTAATCTGCCTTATGCCACTAACGTGCGCGATGTGAAATAATACCTTGGGCATGCCGGGTTTTACAGGCGCTTCATAAAAGATTTTTCTAAGATTTGTATACCCCTGTCTAACCTCTTGCAAAAGGATGTGTGTTTCGAATTTACTTATGAGTGCAGGGCCGCATTTGATAAGCTGAAGGAGGCGCTGACAAGTGCGCCAGTGATGCGCGCGCCAGACTGGAACCTGCCATTTGAACTGATGTGCGACGCAAGCGACTATGCAGTAGGTGCAGTCCTAGGACAGCGAGTGGACAAGAAGCCGCATGTTTATTATGCATCGCGCACACTGGACGCTGCGCAGAGGAACTACACCACCACGGAGAAGGAGCTTTTGGCAATTGTGTTTGCGCTAGGGAAGTTCCGCGCATATGTTCTTGGCGCTAGAGTCATCGTCTACACAGACCACGCAGCAATCTGTTACCTAATGTCCCAGAAGGAGACTAAGCCGCGCCTGATGAGCTGGGTGCTCCTACTTCAGGAATTCGACTTGGGAATCAAAGATAAGAAGGGCACGGAAAACACAGTCGCGGTCCACTTGAGCAGGATCGTGAAAGCGGAGGAGCTAGGGCAAATCACGGAGACGTTCCCTGACGAGCATCTGATGGCGCTGACAGGTAAGGTACCATGGTATGCGCACATTGCGAATTACCTGGTCACATGTACGTTTCCTCCTCATTTCACTAAAACCCAATGCATGAGATTAAAGCATGAGTCCAAGCATTACCTTTGGGATGATCCATATATGCTCAGAATAGGACCTGATCAGATTTTAAGGCGCTGCGTGCCTGACCATGAAATTAACTCTGTTTTGATGTTTTGTCATGCGCACGCATGTGGAGGACACTTCGGTCCAAAGCGCACGAGCAGAAAGATCCTGGACTGCGGATTTTACTGGCCGCGCTTGTTCAGTGACTCATATAACTACTGCAGGAACTGTGACAGGTGCCAGCGCACAGGAGGTATATCAGCGCGCAATGAGATGCCGCAGACGCCAATTCTCGTGGATGAAGTATTCGACATTGTGGGGATTGACTTCATGGGGCCATTTCCTCCATCTTCCGGATACGAGTATATATTGGTCGCGGTAGATTATGTCTCCAAATGGGTTGAGGCCAAGGCTACACGGAAGGATGATGGTAAGACGGTCGCTGACTTTTTACGGACTAACATATTTTGCAGGTACGGAGTGCCTAAGGCAATCATTAGCGACCAGGGGACGCACTTTTGCAACAGGATAGTGGCGCAGGTTTTCAAGCATTATGGAGTGCGCCACAAGACGTCCACCGCTTACCATCCTCAGACAAATGGACAGGCCGAGGTTTCCAACAGAGAGATCAAGCGCATCCTGGAGAAAACTGTGAGACCGTCGCGCAAAGACTGGAGCCAGCGCCTTGACGATGCGTTGTGGGCATACCGAACAGCACATAAGACCCCAATTGGAACCTCACCGTTCCGGTTTGTTTATGGAAAAGCGTGCCACCTGCCAGTGGAGTTGGAGCACAAAGCATACTGCGCATTGCGCGTTTGCAACCTGAACCTGGACGAGGCCGGTAAGGAAAGCGCTTTTGAGCTGAGCGAATTGGAAGAGCTGCGCCTGGATGCATATGAGGGACTGCGCGATTACAAGGCGCGCACAAAGGCATTTCATGACAAAAATATCCTCAGACGCACTTTTGAGCCAGGAGACCAGGTATTATTATTCTCATCACGCCTAAAGCTCATGCCTGGGAAGCTGCGCAGCAAATGGACATGACCTTACACGGTTACCAAGGTTTTCCCCTACGGAACAATCGAGTTAGAAAACGAGCACCGGCATCGTTTTCAGGTCAATGGGCAGAGAGTCAAAAGGTATTTAGGAAAACCTTGGGATGGCACAGCGCACGAAGTTGAATTGGCAGAGCCAGAGATAGCAGATGCGCAGGTTGCTGCGCCAGAGTCACCGCCAGACGCACCAGAGGGAGAACTGGGAACTATTGCTCATATTTCTTCTCCCTCTTTACCTAACCTCGTTACTTATAATTTATCACAAACTATTAACCATGCTGACCACCCTTCCGATCCTTTGCGCAGGACCAAGAAGAACGCAACACATGCACGAGCGCAGGGTCACTCAGGAGCAAGTGTGGGGGAGGTCGCTGGTACATTTCCACGCAAGTAACGAGGTACAGTCGAGCCAACGACGTTAAACAAAGGCACTTGTCGGGAGGTAACCCGACACGTTTTACTTTTACCTGTTTTTCTTTTAGTTTCTCTAGTATCTTTTAGCTAGTTTAGGACTTGTAGTTTTTTTAGTCGAGCAGCAGTGCGCAGGTCCGTGAGCACTTCAGTGAGCAGGACGGCTGCGCCAGTCGGGGGGTATATAAGGGCAGTACTTAGAAAATTTCAGCACTTTTCACACTCAACCATTGCAAAAGAAACTCCCGCCCTCAGCAGCCGCTCACCGTCCGGCACTCAACTCAGCTTCCGTTTAGAGAGATTTGAGGAGCACACCGTCGCACGCCCACCAGGTAACCTTTCCCCTCAGATTTGAGCCGATTGAGTTAGGGTTTGTGCGAGAAGAGGGGTGCCCTAGGTCTGAAATCGCACTGAGCTAGCGTGCACCGATTGGAGGTTTGGTTAGTGGGTTTTGTAGGCGGGCAGTAGGCGCCCATTTGGTGAAAGTGTCAGGGCATTTGGAGGAGTTTGGAATTTTTGAGCTTTTGTGAGTGTTGACCGGAGAGACCCAGAGCACGATGCAGCCTGCCGAGGACCAAGTGACCCCAGCTCACTTCGCCAGCAAGTACGAAGCCTTCCTGAGGCTTGAGATGTACGGGACTCCGTACATCAGTAGGGCGTTCCTGCGAGAGGTCGGTATGGAGGACCTCATCATGGAGAAGCTCGCGCTGGCGGGCTGGGAGGCGCTGTTGGAATTCAACAGCGCAGCAGACAAGGAGGACACCTGCGAGTTTCTGGCGTCGCTAGAAACGAGTGATATGCAGATCAGGTACCGGCACAGGGGAGTCTGGTACATTGCCTCGGCTAAGAGGCTGAAGCGCACACTGAGGTGCGCTAAGGTGCGAGAAGCTGATATGGACACGCACACGAATCAGAAAGCGTGGCGTGAGATGGCGACCGGCTCAGTTTTTGCCGCGGGGCGCAGCCGAGGACGCGAGCGGTGCGACCCGTGGATGTTCTACCTATGGCGCCTGATCGCCTATGCGATCATTGGGCGTTTTAATGGTGCGCCGAAGATCAGCTTGCTGGATATGGAGATTTTGAAGGGCTTTTACTATGGGAAGAGGGTGCTGTTTGTCTTGAACATGGTGATCCATTGGATTCGGGTCAGCACCAAGGGGCCGCTGACTTGTGGAGGGATAATAACGCACCTGCTGCGTGTGTTGCATGGAGAGCCAGAGGTGCCAGAGCACACAGTGGTGCCGGCTGTTCCCTTGGACCGCGCCCATATGCTGCAGATAAGAGCGGTAGTCGTAAGAGAAGACGGCACATTGGAGTGGTGCTACCGTTTGCAACCGGCCAGAGCGCCGAGGCAAAGAGCAGAGAGCAGCGCGCGAGCAGAAGCGGCTGCGGAGGAGATAGAGGAGGACGAGGCCCCAGAGCCAGTTGCGCCTCGAGTCAGGCGCATGAGGACTCGTGCGCAGACTGGAGCGCACCGAAGGGCCAGTGCACCGCAGGGGGAGCCAGTTACCATTTCCATTGAGGATTCTCCCCCGCGTGCATAAGGAAAGCGCCCTAGGATGGAGTCAGAGGAGGCGCAAGAGGAGGTACCAGAAGAGCTGCGTTGACTATATGATTTTTATGTTCTTTGTTTTGCTTGCATGCATATGTGCTCTCCGTGCGCTTGAGCTTGAGTCGTGGGGACACGTCTCTGTTTAAGTGTGGGGGGGGGAGCGTTACATTTACATTTCACATTTTTTGAGCTTTATAGTGTAGCTAGTTTAGTTGAAGGAAACAGTAGCAGTGGTGCGCTTGTGTGCGGGTTGCGCACACTGTTCAGCTTATTTTGCGCTATCCATATTGCATGCGCTGCTATCAACTGTTTTAGTATTTTTTTTTCGTTTTTTCTGCTCCTGTTAGTTGGGATATACAGGGGATGTGGAGTTGACAGAAACGCTCTAGAGAGGCGGTTAGTCGTTCGAGCTTCGAAGGTGAGGTATATGGTCGAGAGCGCTAGTGGAGGCCGGTGCTTCGCAACCTTCGGAACAAGAAAGCGCGCTCAGTCACGCAGATGCCAAAGGCGAATTACCCAAAGCGTGGCAAGGTGGGAAAACAGACCACCTTTCCTCTGGAAGTCGAGCTAGGGAAGGCGGGCGCGGGTGTAAACGCGTGCGCTGACCTGCGCAAGTAGACAAAGGAGGGAGAGCGGAGCGTTGTTCCATAGCTGTTATCCGGAGGCCGAGACTGGAACATTTCTGGGAAATACAGGAACCTTGGATTAAGCTGTACAAAAAGAAAAAAACACCAGCAGATGATATGCGCTACAAAAGAATCAGCATGCGCACAAACACGTACCAGCTTGCGCAAAGTTCACAAGAATATCATCAAAAAGGCTTGAGTTCCTAGAAAGTGCGCGGAAGCATCACGCACCGGAAGAGGCTGCGCTAGTAACCATATACCCGTCCTCGAAGTGAGAGCTGACAACCCGGAGCCTATGAAGAGCTATCTCCCAGCCATTCAAAGTAATCTTCATCCCAGCTGAGAGGTAACGAATTGCGAAATTATTATATTAGAGCTGTTGAAGGCAGATGCACTCAGGTGATAGAGCAGTGCAAGGTGAACAGTAGTGCAGATCGCGCCAGAGTGCAAGACTGTGCGCTAGACTCCAGAGAGGTAATTGTATCCGTGCTTGAGTGCTTGTTTGGGACGAACAAGGGGCAAGTGTGGGGGGTTTGATAGAGCCTATTTATACACACTATTTAGATCATAACCCTATGCTTGTTTGCATTATTTTATGTACAAGATTACTGGTTTCCAGTGTTTTTGTATTTCAGGGCAAAACGAGGGCCTGAGTCGGATACGCGCTAACAGGCAGCTTTTAAGGAGCACATCATACAGCCTGCGGAGCTAGCAGCGCAAATAGATAGGAGTTGGCAGAATCAGCTACGGTGCGCTAACCGATTGCGGTAGTCAGTGTGCCGTGCGCCATGCGCAGATAGTGGTGTTTCCAAATCCTGACACCACCAGATTTGGAAGTTGCCAAGGTTGGGCCTCTTGAGCAATATATAAAGAGAAGAAGGCTAGGGTTTGAGCATTGATACCACAAGACACACTACATATACAACGAAGGAGGAGAGAGCGGCAGAACTGAAAAACACACGAGCTAATGAGAGGACCTGCGTTAGCCGACTGCGCCAGCCGAGACACTGCAACCTGCACGCACCTGCTTGTTGCTGTTTTCTGTGATTCTTTAGATATTATTTACTGTTTCTATTATGTTTACTACTAGCATGTCTAGCTAAACGCTTAGTATCGGTTGGGCATGAATCTATGAGTATTTCCTTTGAGACTTGCGCTTAATGCATAGCTTGTTTGCTTATATTAATTCTGTGCACACTGTTGACAGCTAGTTGCATGAGTAGGGGAAGCCTTGAACCGCAATCTTACTCTTGTTACTTGTTTGTTATATGTTAAACTAGTTGAATAGCTTGACGGTGACAACTAGGAGTAACGCGCTAGGATAATCAGTTGCTACTGTGACAGGATTCGTAGCTGCTGAGACTAGTGATCGCACGTCGTTGTACGCGTCAAATTAATCCTTCCTCTTCCACTAGTACAGCGGTTAAGTAAGGGTCGATCTCCACAGGGAGCAAGCAGTTCAGTTTTAACCAGTGACCTACACTTACGAAAGCTGGGGGTGTGAGCGATTGGGGTTGCGCAATGCGCGAGTAAACAGTCGTAAACGCAGGAATTGCACTAGACGTGCGCAGGCAGTAGAGATTAAGTACTATGACTATGAGAAGTATTGGCGCAGACAATCCTCTATGAGTGTATCCCTTATCATTGACTCTAAGCGTCTATAGTTTGGGTTGCTAATGTTAGTGTCCGATCAAGGCTTCCTAACATGTGCGCATGTTCCGATCAAAGTTCATGAGCTATTAATTCTTGCACTAGACTAAACAACTACGAATCCGATCAAGGTAGTAATTGCCTATCCTAGCGCGTTACTCCTAGTTGGCACCGTCAGGCTATTCAACTAGTTTAACATACAACAACAAGCAACACGAGTAAGATTGCGGTTCAAGGCTTCCCCTACTCATGCAACTAGCTGCCAACAATGTGCACAGAATTAATATAAGCAAGCAAGCTATGCATTAAGCGCAAGTCTCAAAGGAAATACTCATAGATTCATGCCCAACCGATACTAAGCGTTTAGCTAGACATGCTAGTGGTAAACATCATAGAAACAGTAAATAATAACTCAGGTGTCCAAGAAAACAATAGCAAACAGTGCGTGCAGGTTGCAGTCTTTGCTGGCGCAGTCGGCTAGCGCAGATCCTCTCAGCAAGCTCGTGTGTTTTCCAGTTCTGCTGCGCCGTGCCTCCTTGGTGTACGAATTGTGTATTCTCTTTTTCTTCTTAAACCCTAGCCTCCTTCTCTTCTTTATATACTGCTCAAGAGGCCCATTCTTGGCAACTTCCAAATCTGGTTGTGTCAGGATTTGGTAACACCATCATCTGCGCATGGCGCACGGCATCTGCTTAGCGCAATCGGTTAGCGCACCGTGGTCGACTCTGCCAATTCTTCTGTTTGCGCCGCTAGCTCCGCAGGCTGTGTGATGCGCATCCTAAACGCTGCCTATTAGCGCGTATCCGACTTAGGCCCTCGTTTTGCCCTGTAATACAAAAACACTGGAAACCAGTAATCTTGTACTTAAAATAATGCAAACAAGCATAGGGTTATGATCTAAATAATGCGTATAAATAGGCTCTATCAAACCCCCCACACTTGCCCCTTGTTCGTCCTCGAACAAGCACTCAAGCACGGATACCATTACCTCTCTGGAGTCTAGCGCACAGTCTTGCACTCTGGCGCGATCTGCACTACTGAACACCCTGCGCTGCTCTACCACCTGCGCACAATTGCTTTCAACAGTTTAAGTATAGTGATTTCGAAATGCATTACCTCTCAGCTGGGATGAAGATCATTTTGGATGGCTGGGAGATAGCTCTTTATAGGCTCCAGGTTGTCAGTTCTCACTCCGAGGATGGGTATATGGTTAACAGCGCAAGCTTCTTCCGGTGCGTGATTCTTCCACGCACTTCCTGGGAACTCAAGCCTTTTGATGATTTTCTTTATGGACTTTGCGCACGCTGGTGCTTATTAGTGCGCATGCTGATTCTTTTGTAGCGCATATCATCTGCTGGTGTTTTTCTTTTGTACAGCTTTGTCTACGGTTCCTATCTTTCCCAGAACGGTTCCAGCCTTGGCCTCCGGATAACAGCTATGGAACACCCCCCCGCTCTCCCTCCTTGGTCTTTCTGCGCAGGTCGGCGCACGCGTTTACACCCGCACCCGCCTTCCTTAGCTCGACTTCCAGAGGAAAGGTGGTCTGTTTTCCCACCTCGCCACGCTTTGGGTAATTCGCCTTCGGCATCTGCGTGACTGAGCGCGCTCTCTTGTTCCGAAGGTCGCGAAGCACAGGCCTCCACTCGCGCTCTCGACCATATACCTCACCTCCGAAGCTCGAACGACTAACCGCCTCTCTAGAGCGTTTCTGTCAACTCCACATCCCCTGTATATCCCAACTAACAGGAGCAGAAAGAACGAAAAAATATACTAAAACAGTTGATAGCAGCGCACGCAGTATGGGTAGCGCAAACAAGCTGAACAGTGCGCGCAACCCGCACACAAGCGCACTACTGCTACTGTTCCCTTCAATTAAACTAAGCTACACTAAAAATGCTCAAAAAAACGTGAAATGTAAGTGTAACGCTCCCCCCCCCCACACTTAAACAGAGACGTGTCCCCACGACTCAAGCTCAAGCGCACGGGGAACGCGCACATGCTGCTCGACTAAAAAACTACAAGTCCTAAACTAACTAAAAGACACTAGAAAAACTAAAAGAAAGACATGTAAAAGTAAAACGAGTCGGGTTACCTCCCGACACGTGCCTTTGTTTAACGTCGTTGGCTCGATTGTACCTCGTTACGTGCCTGAATGTGTGCCAGCGACCTCCCCCACTCTTGCTCCTGAGTGATCCCGCGTTTGTGCGTGTGTGGCGCATTCTGTGGTCCTGCGCAAAGGATCAAAAGGGTAGTCAGCATGATTAATAATATGCGAGAAGTCTGCAGTAACGAGGGTAGATGAAGAGGAAGAAGAAATGTGAGCAATAGTTTCCAGTTCTCCCTCCGGTGCATCTGGTGGTGCCTCTGGCGCAGCAACCTGTGCATCTGCTATCTAAGGTTCTGCCAATTCAATATCGCGCACTGTGTCGTCCCAAGGTTCTCCTAGATACCGTTTGACTCTCTGCCCATTGACCTGAAAACGATGCCGGTGCTCGTTTTCTAACTCGATTGTTCCGTAGGGGAAAACCTTGGTAACCGTGTATGGTCCAGTCCATTTGCTGCGCAGCTTCCCTGGCATGAGCTTTAGGCGTGATGAGAATAATAATACCTGGTCTCCCGGCTCAAAAGTGCGTCTTAGGATATGCTTGTCATGAAACGCCTTTGTCCGCTCCTTGTAGTCGTGCAGTCCCTCATAGGCATCCAGGCGCAGCTCTTCTAATTCCCTTAGCTCAAATGCGCGCTCCTTTCCGGCCTCGTCTAGGTTCAAGTTGCAAATGCGTAAGGCCCAATATGCTTTGTGCTCTAGCTCTACTGGCAGGTGGCATGCTTTTCCGTAAACCAACCGGAATGGTGAAGTCCCGATTGGTGTCTTGTGCGCAGTGCGGTATGCCCACAGCGCGTCGTCCAGGCGCTGGCTCCAATCTTTGCGCAATGGTCTCACAGTCTTCTCCAGGATGCGCTTGATCTCTCTGTTGGAAACCTCGGCCTGTCCATTTGTCTGAGGATGATAAGCAGTGGACGTCTTGTGGCGCACTCCATAATGCTTGAAAACTTGCGCCACGATCCTGTTGCAAAAGTGCGTCCCCTGGTCGCTGATGATTGCCTTAGGCACCCCGTACCTGCAAAAGATGTTAGTTTTCAGAAACTCAGCGACCGTCTTACCATCATCCTTCCGTGTGGCCTTAGCTTCGACCCATTTGGAGACATAATCCACTGCGACCAATATGTACTCGTATCCTGCAGATGGAGGAAATGGCCCCATGAAGTCAATCCCCCATATATCAAACACTTCATCCACTAGAATCGGCGTTTGCGGCATCTCATTGCGCGCTGATATGCCTCCTGTGCGCTGGCACCTGTCACAATTCCTGCAGTAGTTATATGCGTCTCTGAACTGGTGCGGCCAATAAAATCCGCTATCCAGGATCTTCCTGCTTGTGCGCTTGGGACCAAAGTGTCCTCCACATGCGTGCGCATGACAAAACATCAAAACAGAGTTAGTTTCATGGTTAGGCACGCAGCGCCTCAATATCTGATCTGGTCCTATTCTGAGCATATATGGATCATCCCAAAGGTAATGCTTGGACTCATGTTTCAATCTCATGCACTGGGTTTTATTGAAATGAGGAGGAAACGTACCTGTGACCAAGTAATTTGCAATGTGCGCATACCATGGTACCTTACCTGTCAGCGCCATCAGATGCTCGTCAGGGAATGTCTCCGTGATCTGCCCTGGCTCCTCCTCCTTCACGATCCTGCTCAGGTGGTCCGGGACTGTGTTCTCCGTGCCCTTCTTGTCTTTGATCTCCAAGTCAAATTCCTGAAGTAGGAGCACCCAGCGCATCAGGCGCGGCTCAGTTTCTTTCTTGGACATTAGGTAGCGGATTGATGACCCTGGCGCCTAGAACATATGCACGGAACTTCTCCAGCGCAAACACAATTGCCAGAAGCTCCTTCTCCGTGGTCGTATAGTTCCTCTGCGCAGCGTCCAGCGTGCGCGACGCATAATAAATGGCGTGCGGTTTCTTGTCCACTCGCTGCCCCAGGACTGCACCTAATGCGTAATCGCTTGCGTCGCACATCAGTTCAAATGGCAGGTTCCAGTCTGGCGCGCGCATCACTGGCGCACATATTTCATAATTGAGTACTAGGTTCTTTGAAATGCAGTGCGCTAAGACCTTATCAAGATGAGTTAGGCATGCATCAAAGGTACCTCCATATACGGTAAAATCATCCATGAACACTTCTATGCATATACCAATCATATCAGAAAAAATGCTCATGACTAGACGTTGGAACGTACCTGGCGCGTTACACAGCCCAAATGACATGCGCCGAAATGCAAACGTACCGAACGGGCAGGTGAACGTGGTCTTCTCTTGATCCTCCGCAGCTATGGGTATCTGGTTGTACCCTGAATATCCGTCCAAGAAGCAAAAATAGGGCTTTCCTGCTAATCTGTCCAGCATTTGGTCCATGAAGGGTAGCGGGAAATGGTCCTTGCGCGTGACTGCGTTAAGCTTCCTGTAGTCGATGCACATGCGCCATCCAGTCTGAATGCGCTTGGGAACTAGCTCGCCCTGCGCATTCTCCTCCACTGTGATTCCTCCCTTCTTCGGCACAACGTGCACTGGACTGACCCATTTGCTGTCCGAGATGGGGTAAATGACTCCTGCGTCAAGCAACTTTAGAATCTCCTTCTGCACTACCTCCATCATATTTGGATTCAATCTGCACTGAGCCTCCCTGGATGGTTTGGCACCATCTTCCAACAGAATTCTATGCATGCATACGTCTGGGCTCACTCCACGCAGATCAGCAAGTGTCCATCCTATGGCGCGCTGGTTCTTGCGCAGCACCTACTGTAAGCGCGCTTCCTGCTCCTCTTCCAATCCTTTCTTTATGATCACTGTCAGCGTGTCCTCATCTACTAAGAAAATGTATTTGAGGTGCTCTGGAAGTTGCTTCAGTTCGATCTTGGGTGCCTGTTCAATAGAGGGCAAGATTTTATTAGTAGTGCAAATGTGAACTATAGTGTGTACCTGTCTGAGTTCTGATTTAGCACTGCTCAGCTCCTCGTCCTGCTCCTCCAACTCTGCTTGTGCCAGTGGCTCTGGTCCTACCGTTGCGCTTGCACATTGTGCATCTGCGACCAAGTCATCTATGCTGTCCATCGCGTGCACTGTGGCGTCCTCATGTGGATGCTGCATCCCCTTGAATATATTGAAATGGATTTCTTCGCCATCAACCTCCATGGAGAGCGTGCCCCTCCACACGTCTATCTTCGTGCGCGTGGTCATCAGAAAAGGTCTGCCCAGTAGGATCTGCGCACTGCTGGTGCTTGATTCACCCTCCATTTCTAGCACATAAAAATCTACTAGGAACACCAGCTCTCCTACTCGCACAAGAACATCCTCTATCATGCCTGTAGGTTGTTTGCAAGACCGATCTGCTAGCTGAATGGTGAGACCTGCAGGCTTTAGTGGTCCAAGGCGCAATGTCGCATATAGGGAATAGGGTAACAAATTGATGGATGCGCCTAAATCAATCATGCAATTGCTTACTGTGGTTTTACTTAAAGTGCATGGGATGGTGAACGTACCTGGGTCTCGGCACTTAGGTGGTACCTTATGTTGCACGATTGCTGAGGCCTGCGCATTTAGCATTACCTGTGCGCACTCGCCTTTCCTTTGCTTGTTTGTGCACAGCTCCTTTAAAAACTTGGCGTACGTAGGGATCTGCCGAACTGCTTCGATAAGGGGAATGTTTATTTCCACCTTACTGAATAACTCATATAGCTCCTTGTCCAGCGCTTCCTTCCTAGCCGATGGTGCCTGCACAGGAAAAGGTGCAGGTATATTAGTACGATTCGTGCCCTTGTCTTTCAATTGCGTTATACCTGGCGCTTCGCCCTGCTGGCTTGTGGCGGGCACTTCTGGTTGCGCGGCACCTGTCACAATTCCTACAGTGGTTATACGAGTCACTAAACAAGTGTGGCCAATAAAATCCGCAATCCAGGATCTTTCTACTCGTGCGCTTCGGACCAAAGTGTCCTCCACATGCGTGCGCATGACAGAACATCAAAACAGAGTTAATTTCATGGTCAGGCACGCAGCGCCTCAAAATCTGATCAGGTCCTATTCTGAGCATATACGGATCATCCCAAATGTAATACCTGGACTCATGCTTTAGTCTCATGCACTGGGTTTTAGTGAAATTAGGAGGAAACGTACCTGTGACCAGGTAATTCGCAATGTGCGCATACCATGGTACCTTACCTGTCAGCGCCATCAGATGCTCGTCAGGGAATGTCTCCGTGATCCGCCCTGGCTCCTTCTCTTTCACGATCCTACTCAGGTGGTCAGCGATTGTGTTTTCCGTGCCCTTCTTATCCTTAATTTCCAAGTCGAACTCCTGAAGTAGGAGCACCCAGCGCATCAGGCGCGGCTTAGTCTCCTTCTTGGACATTAGGTAACGGATTGCTGCGTGGTCTGTGTAGACGATGACTCTGGCGCCCAGAACATATGCGCGGAACTTCTCCAGTGCAAACACAATTGCCAGAAGTTCCTTTTCCATGGTGGTATAGTTCCTCTGCGCAGCGTCCAGTGTGCGCGATGCATAATAGATGGCGTGCGGCTTCTTGTCCACGCACTGTCCCAGGACTGCACCTACTGCATAGTCACTTGCGTCGCACATCAGTTCAAACGGCAGGCTCCAGTCTGGCGCGCGCATCACTGGCGCACTTGTCAGCGCCTTCTTCAGCTTGTCAAACGCGGCCCTGCACTCATCAGTGAATTCGAAACACACATCCTTTTGCAAGAGGTTAGACAGGGGTATACAAATCTTAGAAAAATCTTTTATGAATCGCCTGTAAAATCCTGCATGCCCAAGGAATGATTTCACATCGCGCACGTTAGTGGAATAAGGCAGATTAGAAATAAGATCTATTTTGGCCTTATCTACCTTGATCCCCTCCTGCGAGATGATATGCCCTAGTACTACTCCATGCGATACCATGAAATGACATTTTTCATAATCGAGCACTAGGCTTTTTGAAATGCAGCGCGCTAAGACCTTATCAAGATGAGTTAAGCATGCGTCAAAGGTACCTCCGTATACAGTAGAATCATCCATGAACACCTCTATGCATATACCAATCATATCAGAAAAGATGCTCATGACTAGACGTTGGAACGTACCTGGCGCGTTACACAGCCCAAATGACATGCGCCAAAACGCAAACGTACCGAATGGGCAGGTAAATGTAGTTTTTTCTTAATCTTCCGCAGCAATGGGTATCTGATTGTACCCTGAGTACCCGTCCAAGAAGCAAAAGTAGGGCTTCCCTGCTAATCGATCTAGCAGCTGGTCCATGAAGGGTAGCGGAAAACGATCCTTGCGCGTGACTGCGTTAAGCTTTCTGTAGTCGATGCACATGCGCCATCCAGTTTGTATGCGCTTGGGAACTAGCTCGCCCTGCGCATTCTCCTCTATCGTGATTCCTCCTTTCTTCGGCACAACGTGCACTAGACTTACCCATTTGTTGTCCGAGATTGGGTAAATGACTCCTGTTTCAAGCAGCTTCAGGATCTCCTTCTGCACCACCTCCATCATATTCGGGTTCAATCTGTGCTGAGGCTCCCTGGATGATTTGGCACCATCTTCCAATAGGATCCTATGCATGCATACGTCCGGGCTCACTCCGCGCAGGTCAGCAAGTGTCCATCCTATAGTGCGCTGGTTCTTGCGCAGCACCTGCTGTAATCGCGCCTCCTGCTCCTCTTCTAATCCTTTCTTTATGATTACCGGCAGGGTATCCTCATTTCCCAAGAATATGTACTTGAGGTAACAGTTGCTTCAGCTCGACCTTGGGTACCTGTTCAATAGAGGGGAAGATTTGATTAGCAGTGCAGACATTAACTATATCGTGTACCTGTCTGGATACTGGTTCAGCACTGCTCAGCTCATCCTCATGCGCCTCCAACTCTGCCTGTGTCAGTGGCTCAGGTCCTTCCGCTGCGCTCACACATTGCACATCTGCAACCAAGTCATCTATGCTGTCCAACGCGTGCACTGTGGCGTCCTCATGAGGGTGCTGCATCCCTTTAAATATGTTAAAGTGAATTTCCTCGCCATCGACCTCCATTAAGAGCGTACCCCTCCACACGTCTATCTTTGTGCGTGCTGTCATCAGAAATGATCTGCCCAATAGGATCTGCGCACTTCCTTTGCTCGACTCACCCTCCATTTCTAAGACATAGAAATCTGCTGGGAACACCAGCTCTCCTACTCGGACGAGGACGTCCTCGATCATGCCCGTCGGTTGCTTGCATGACCGATCCGCTAGCTGAATGGTGAGACCTGCAGGCTTTAGTGGTCCAAGGCGCAATGACGCATACAAGGAATAGGGAAGCACATTTATAGATGCACCTAAGTCAATCATGCAGTTGCTTACTGTGGTCTTACCTAAAGTGCATGGGATGGTGAACGTACCTGGATCCCGGCATTTAGGTGGTACCTAATGTTGCACGATTGCTAAAGCCTGCGCATTTACTATTACCTGTGCGCACTCGCGTTTCCTCCTTTTGTTTGTGCACAGCTCCTTTAGAAACTTGGCGTACCTAGGGATCTGCCGAACTGCTTCAATAAGGGGAATGTTTATTTCCACCTTACTGAATAACTCGTAGAGCTCCTTCTCAAGCGCTTCCTTCCTAGCCGATGGTGCCTGGACAGGGAAAGGTGCAGGTATGTTAGTACGATTCATGTCTTTGTCTTTCGATTGTGCCATACCTGGCGCCTCGCCCTACTGGCTTGTGGCTGGCGCTTCTGGTTGCGCATCCGGCTCTGCTGGCGCTGGAGCGTGCGCAACTGGTTGCGCGGGCGCCCTTGCGGTCTGCTCTGTTCCTACCGTGCTCCCAGTCCTCAGTGTCACTGCGTTGACTCCTCCCTTGGGATTCTGGATCACTTGTGAAGGCAGGTTGCCATCGCTCTTTTTCAGCTCATACACCGTGGTAGCGATCTATGACAGCTGCTTTTCAATGGATTCGAACCTCTTGTCATACTTCTCATCATTCTTGCACACTGTGTCTACTAGCTGCCCCACGATATTTTCTAGGGATCGCCTCGGCTGCTGGTTGTTTTGTGCTGGTGCGTCTGTGCGGCGATGCGGTGGATTGTAGGGTGCAGCATGTTGCGTCTGCTGTGGTGCGCGCTGCTCCATGGACTGCTGATCGCGCGTCGTTGTGCGCGTCAAATTAATTCCTTCCTCTTCCACTAGTACAGCGGTTAAGTAAGGGTCGATCTCCACAGGGAGCAAGCAGTTCAGTTTTAGCCAGTAACCTACACTTACGAAGATTGGGGGGTGAGTGATCGGGGTTGCGCAATGCGCAAGTAAACAGTGGTATCGTAACGCAGGAAATTGCACAAGACATGCGCAGGCAATAGAGATTAAGTACTATGACTTATGAGAAGTATCGGCGCAGACAATCCTCTATGAGTGTATTCCTTATCATCGACTCTAAATGTCTATAGCTCGATTTGCTAATGTTAGTGTCCGATCAAGGCTTCCTAACATGTGCGCATGTTCCGATCAAAGTTCATGTGCTATTAATTCTTACACTAGACTAAACAACTACGAATCCGATCAAGGTAGTAATTGCCTAACCTAGCGCGTTACTCCTAGTTGGCACCGTCAGGCTATTCAACTAGTTTAACAGACAACAACAAGCAACAAGAGTAAGATTGCGGTTCAAGGCTTCCCCTACTCATGTAACAAGCTGCCAGTAATGTGCACAGAATTAATATAAGCAAGCAAGCTATGCATTAAGCGCAAGTCTCAAAAGGAAATACTCATAGATTCATGTCCAACTGATACTAAGCGTTTAGCTAGACATGCTAGTGATAAACATCATAGAAATAGTAAATAATAACTAAAGTGTCCAAGAAAACAATAGCAAACAGTGCGTGCAGGTTGCTGTCTTGGCTGGCGCAGTCGGCTGGCGCAAATCCTCTCAACATGCTCGTGTGTTTTCCAGTCCTGCTGCGCAGTGCCTCCTGGGTGTACGAATTGTGAATCCTCAGAATCGTCTGTGTGTCCCTGTATCCCTAGCCTCCTTCTCTTCTTTATATACTGCTCAGAGGCTCACTCTTGGCAACTTCCAAATCTGGTCGTGTCAGGATTTGGAAACACCAACATCTGCGCCTGGCGCACGACATTTGCTTAGCGCAATCGGTTAGCGCACCGTGGTCGACTCTGCCAATTCTTCTGTTTGCTCCGCTAGCTCCGCAGGCTGTGTGATGCGCGTCCTAAACGCTGCCTGTTAGCGCGTATCCGACTTAGGCCCTCGTTTTGCCCTGCAATACAAAAACACTGGAAACCAGTAATCTTGTACACAAAATATTGCAAACAAGCACAGGGTTGTGATCTAAATAATGCGTATAAATAGGCTCTATCAAACCCCCCACACTTGCCCCTTGTTCGTCCTCGAACAAGCACTCAAGCACGGATACTACTACCTCTCTGAAGTCTAGCGCACAGTCTTGCACTCTGGCGCGATCTGCACGACTGAACACCTTTCGCTGCTGTACCACCTGCGCACAACTGCTGTCAACAGTTTAAGTATAGGGATTTCGCAATTCATTACCTCTCAGCTGGGATGAAGATCATTTCGGATGGCTGGGAGATAACTCTTTATAGGCGCCTTTTTTTCAGCTCTAACTCCGAGGATGGGTATATGGTTAACAGCGCAAGCTTCTTCCCGCGCGTGATTCTTCCACGCACTTCCTGGGAACTCAAGCCTTTTGATGATTTTTTGTGGATTTTGCGCACGCTGGTACTTATTTGTGCGCATGCTGATTCTTTTGTAGCGCATATCATCTGCTGGTATTTTTTCTTTTGTACAGCTTTGTCTATGATTTCTCATATTCCCAGAACGGTTCCAGTCTCGGCCTCCGGATAACAGCTATGGAACACCGCCCCGCTCTCCCTCCTTGGTCTGTCTGCGCAGGTCGGCGCACGCGTTTACACCCGCGCCCGCCTTCCTTAGCTCGACTACCAGAGGGAAGGTGGTCTGTTTTCCCACCTCGCCACGCTTTGGGTATCTCGCCTTCGGCATCTGCGTGACTGAGCGCGTTCTCTTGTTCCGAAGGTCGCGAAGCACAGGCCTCCACTCGCGCTCTCGACCATATACCTCTCCTCTGAAGCGCGAGCGACTAACCGCCTCTCTAGAGCGTTTCTGTCAACTCCACATCCCCTGTGTATCCCAACTAAAAGGAGCAGAAAAAATGAAAAAATATACTAAAAATAGTTGATAGCGCACGGCGCAATAAGGGTAGCGCAAACAAGCTGAACAGTGCGCGCAACCCGCACTCAAGCGCACTACTGCTACTGTTTCCTTCAATAAAACTAAGCTACACTAAAAAGCTCAAAAAACATAAAATGTAAGTGTAACGCTCCCCCCCACACTTAAACCGAGACGTGTCCCCATGACTCAAGCTCAAGCGCACGGAGGACGCGCACATGCAGAACATAGGCATGCAAGCAAAACAAATAATTTAAAAATGAAGAACATATAGTCAAAGCAGCGCAAATATAGCATAGGGGCACAAAATATGTAGCACAAGAGTTCAGCACACAAAATAGTAACAGAATAGCAAATAAAGTTCAGCATATAAAGGAAAATAGACACCACCCAAAAGAAATAATGCGCTCCCCCCCCCCCCCCCGCAGCTCTAGAGGTCATCTGAGCTGGACGCAGCCACTGAACTATGCGCCTCCTCCTCTGAAGAATTCATCATATATTCGGAGCTGGAGGAAGGCGGTACAACTGATAGGGCGACAGGCTGCGCCTCGTCGTCATCCTCTGGAACGGGTTCCCATAGCGAGTCTGAGCTGGTGCTAATGATGAGTTCGGCTATAGGGGACCTTGGAATGGACGGCTGGGCAGGGGAAGGTGCAGGTGCGGGTATTGGTTCTCGTTTGGGGGTGGGTTCTGCTGGTGCTGGGAAGGGCTCTGCTGGATGCACTGGGGGCTGAGTAAGAGGGCTGGCTGGCTGATGCGGCTCACTGGGAGACCCTGGAGGTGGTCGGTGCAGGCTGAGGAGAGGGGGAATTGCGTCTCCAAACCTCCACCCTGATTGTGGGCTCATGCTTAAGTCCGCCCCCTCTGGCGCTAAATATTCGAGCACGCGCATGACGTTGAACATCATGCGTTGCTCTTCGGACGCTTCCTCAGGCGCCTCCTCAGCCTCGGTCCTTGGGCGCTTTCCACGCGCACGAGGGGCAGAATCCTCGATGGAAATGGTGACTGGCTCCCCCTGTGGTGCGCGGGCCCTCCGATGTGCTTCAGTCTGCGCGCCTGACTGGAGGCACAACTTGCTCTGGGGCCTCGTCCTCCTCGATCTCCTGCACGGCCTCTGCTGCTTGCGCACTGCTCTCTGCCATTGGCCTTGGCACTCTGGCCGGCTGCAGGCGGTAGCACCATTCCAATGTGCCATCGTCCCTCACAGCTACCGCCCTGATCTGCAGCATGTGGGCGCGGTCCAGAGGGACAGCCGGCACCATAGTGTGCTCTGGCACCTCGGGCTCTCCATGTAACGCCCGCAGCAGGTGCGTAATAATACCTCCGCAAGTCAGCGGTCCCCTTGTGCTAACACGGCTCCAGTGGACCACCATGTCCGAAACAAATAGCACCTTCCTTCCGTAATACAGCCCCTTTAAGATGTCCAAGTCCAGGACGTTGATCTTGGGCGCACCATTAAATCGCCCAATGACTGCATAGGCGACCAGGCACCACAAGTAGAACATCCACGGGTCGCGCAGCTCTCGTCCCCTGCTGCGCCCCGCGGCAAAGACTGGCCCGGTCGCCATCTCGCGCCAAGCCTCCTGGTTGGTGTGCGTGTCCATGTCTTCCTCGCGCACCTTAGCGCACCTCAGTGTGCGCTTCAACCTCTTGGCTGAGGCAATGTACCAGACGCCCCTATGTCGGTACCTGATCTCCTGGTTGCCCACCTCCAGCGACGCCAAAAATTCGCACGTGTCCTCCTTGTCTGATGCGCTGTTGAGTTTCAACAGCGCCTCCCAGCCTGCTAACGCCAGCCTCTCCACAACGAGGTCCTCCAGTCCGACATCGCGCAGGAAGTCCCTGCTAATGTATGGAGTCCCGTACATGTCCTGCCTTAGAAATGCGGTGTACTTGCTGGTGAAAACAGCTAGGGTCTCCTGGTCCGCGGCAGGCTGCATTGTGGCTGGGGTGCTCGGGTCAACGCTGGTCAACACTCCTCAAACACTTCCAAAAATCCAAAATCCTCCGAATGCACTGAAACTTTCACCAAAGAAGCGCCTACTGCCCGCCTACAAAACCCTCTAAACACCACTCCAATCGGCGCACACTAACCTGGTGCGATTTCAAAACCCTAGAACACTCCTCCGTACAAAACCCTACTGGAATCGTGCTCAGATCTGGGGGAAAGGTTACCTGGGGGTAGTGCGGCCGTGTGATCCTTGAATCTCTCTAAACTGAAGCTGGGTTGGGCGCCGGACAGCGGGTGGAGGTGTGAAGGCTGGAGCTGGTGGCACGGTCGAGTGTGAAAAGTGCTGAAATTTTCTAAGTCCTGCCCTTATATACCCCCCTGACTGGCGCAGCGGTCCTGCGCACTGCTGCTCGACTAAAAACTACAAGTCCTAAAATAACTAAAGACACTAGAAAAACTAAAAGAAAGACATGTAAATGTAGAACGAGTCGGGTTACCTCCCGACAAGTGCCTTTGTTTAACGTCGTTGGCTCGACTGTACCTCGTTACGTGATCAAATGTGTGCCAGCGACCTCCCCCACTCTTGCTCCTGAGTAACCCTGCGCTTGTGCATGTGCTGTCTTCTGCGTGGTCCTGCGCAAAGGGTGAGAAGGGTAGTCAACATGGATAATATGTGAGAAGTCTGCAGTAACGAGGGTAGATGAAGAGGAAGAAGAAATGTGAGCAATAGTTTCCAGTTCTCCCTCTGGTGCATCTGGTGGTGCCTCTGGCGCAGCAGCTGGCGCATCTGCCATCTCAGGTTCTGCCAAGTCAATGTCGCGCACTGTGTCGTCCCAAGGTTCTCCTAGATACCGTTTGACTCTCTGCCCATTGACCTGAAAACGATGCCGGTGATCGTTTTCTAATTCGATTGTTCCATAGGGGAAAACCTTGATGACTGTGTACGGTCCAGTCCATTTGCTGCGCAGCTTTCCAGGCATGAGCTTCAGGCGTGATGAGAATAATAATACCTGGTCTCCTGGCTCAAAAGTGCGTCTGAGGATATGCTTGTCATGAAACGCCTTTGTCCGCTCCTTGTAATCGCGCAGTCCCTCATAAGCATCCAGGCGCAGCTCTTCTAATTCACTCAGCTCAAACGCGCGCTCCTTTCCAGCCTCATCTAAGTTCAGATTGCAAATGCGTAAGGCCTAGTATGCTTTGTGCTCTAACTCCACTGGCAGGTGGCGGGCTTTTCCGTAGACCAACCGAAACGGTGAAGTCCCGATTGGTGTCTTATGCGCAGTGCGGTATGCCCACAGCGCATCGTCCAGGCGCTGGCTCCAATCCTTGCGCGATGGTCTCACAGTCTTCTCCAGGATGCGCTTGATTTCTCTGTTAGAGACCTCGGCCTGTCCATTTGTCTGAGGATGATAAGCAGTGGACGTCTTGTGGCGCACCCCGTAATGCTTGAAAACTTGCGCTACGATCCTGTTACAAAAGTGCGTCCCCTGGTCGCTGATGATTGTTTTAGGCACCCCGTACCTGCAAAAGATGTTAGTTTTCAGAAATTCAGCGACCGTCTTACCATCATCCTTCCGTGTGGCCTTAGCTTCGACCCATTTGGAGACATAGTCCACCGCGACCAATATGTACTCGTATTCTGCAGACAGGGGAAATGGCCCCATGAAGTCAATTCCCCATATGTCAAACACTTCATCCACTAGAATTGGCGTCTGCGGCATCTCGTTGCGCACTGATATGCCTCCCGTGCGCTGGCACCTGTCACAATTCCTGCAATAGTCATATGCGTCTCTAAACAGGTGTGGCCAATAGAATCCGCAGTCCAGGACCTTCCTGCTGGTGCGCTTGGGACCAAAGTGTCCTCCACATGCGTGCGCATGACAAAACATCAAAACAGAGTTAAATTCATGGTCAGGCACGCAGCGCCAATATCTGATCTGGTCGTATTCTAAGCATATAAGGATCATCCCAAATATAATGCTTGGACTCATGTTTCAATCTCATGCACTGGGTTTTATTGAAATGCGGAGGAAACGTACCTGTGACCAGGTAATTCGCAATGTGCGCATACCATGGTACCTTGCCTGTCAGCGCCATCAGATGCTCGTCAGGAAAAGTCTTAGTGATCTGCCCTGGCTCCTCCTCCTTCACGATTCTGCTCAGGTGATCCGCAACTGTGTTCTCTATGCCCTTCTTATCCTTGATCTCCAGGTCGAATTCCTGCAATAGGAGCACCCAGCGCATCAGGCGCGGCTTAGTTTCTTTCTTGGACATTAGGTAGCGGATGGCTGCGTAGTCTGTGTATATGATGACCCTGGCGCCTAGAACATATGCACGGAACTTCTCTAGCGCAAACACAATTGCCAGAAGCTCCTTCTCCGTGGTGGTGTAGTTCCTCTGCGCAGCGTCCAGTGTGCGCGATGCATAATAGATGGCGTGCGGTTTCTTGTCCACTCGCTGCCCCAGGACTGCACCTACTGCATAATCGCTTGCATCGCACATCAGTTCAAATGGCAGGTTCCAGTCTGGTGCGCGCATCACTGGCGCACTGGTCAGCGCCTCCTTCAGCTTATCGAACGCGGTCCTGCACTCATCAGTAAAATCGAAGCACACATCCTTTTGCAAGAGGTTAGACAGGGGAATACAGATTTTAGAGAAGTCTTTTATAAAACGCCTGTAAAATCCGGCGTGCCCTAAGAATGACTTCACATCGCGCACGTTTGTGGCGTAAGGTAGATTAGAAATAAGGTCTATCTTAGCTTTGTCTACCATGATCCCCTCCTCTGAGATAATGTGTCCTAGCACTACACCATGCGTTACCATGAAATGGCATTGATAGAGGCTATTTGTACGCATTATTTAGATCATAACCCTATGCTTGTTTGCAATATTTTATGAGCAAGATTACTCGTTTCTCGTGTTTTTGTATTACAGGGCAAAACGAGTCATTGAGTCGGATACGCGCTAACAGGCAGCGTTCTAGGAGTGAAAGATCCGCCTGCGAAGCTAGCAGCACAAACAGGAGAGAAGTTGGCGAGAGTCGGCAGAGGTGCGCTAACCCATGCGCTAGCCGATGCCGTGCGCCAAGCGCAACGTCCAGTACTGCCTAATCTTGACGTGACCAGATTTGGAAGTTGCCAAAAGTGAGCTTCCCAAGTAGTAAATAAACAAGAGGAAGGCTAGGGCAACAGAGGGGAGAAACAAGAGACCTTCTGGAGACGCATCAGAGATCACCAAGAGGCACTGCGCAGCAGAACTGGAAAACACACGGACGTGTTGAGAGGATTTGCGCCAGACCGACTGCGCCAGCCGAGAAGAGAAGCTGCACGCACTGTTTGCTTCTGTTTTCTCAGACACATTAGTCATTATTTACTATTCTATGATGTTTATCAGTAGCATGTCTAGCTAAACTCTTAGTGTTGGTTGGGCATGAATCTATGATGTATTTTCTTTGAGACTTGAGCTTAATGCATAGTTTACTTACTTGTATTAATCCTGTGCATACGGAGACAGCCAGTTGCATGAGTAGGGGAAGCCTTGAACCGCAATCTTACTTGTGTTGCTTGCTTGTCATATGTTAAACTAGTTGATAGCTTTACGGTGACAACTAGGAGTAACGAGCTAGGGTGATCAGTTGCTACTTTGAACGGATTCGCAGCTGTTTTAGTCTATGTTCTAAGGATTAATAGCACATGAACTTTGAACGGAACATGCGCACGTGTTAGAAAGCCTTGACCGGAAACTAGCCCAAGTAAACCGAAAACTATAGACGTTTAGAGTCGATGATAAGGAATGCACTCATAGAGGATTGTCTGCCCAATGCTTCTCATAATCATAGTATTTAATCTCTACTGCTTGCGCACGTCTAGTGCAAATTTCCTGCGTTAAACTAGTTACTGTTCACTTGCGCATCGCGCATTTCAATCACTCACACACCCCCCATTGTCGTAAGTGTAGGTTGCTAGCTAGAACTGAACTACTTGGTCCCTGTGGAGATCGACCCTTACTTAACCGCTGTACTAAGTGGAAGAGGAAGGATTATATTTGACGCGCACAACGACGCGCGATCAGGCATTTTTCATAATTAAGCACCAGGTTCTTAGAAATGCAGCGCGCTAAGATTTTATCTAGATGAGTTAAGCACGCATCAAAGGTACCTCCATATACAGTAAAATCATCCATGAACACTTCTATGCATATACCAATCATATCAGAGAAAATCCTCATGACAAGTCGTTGGAACGTACCTGGCGCGTTGCACAGCCCAAATGACATGCGCCGAAACGCAAATGTACCGAACGGGCAGGTGAACGTGGTCTTCTCCTAATCCTCCGCAGCTATGGGTATCTGATTGTACCCTGAATATCCGTCCAAGAAACAAAAATAGGGCTTACCTGCTAATCTGTCCAGCATCTGATCCATAAAGGGTAGCGGGAAATGGTCCTTGCGCGTTACTGCGTTAAGCTTCCTGTAGTCGCTGCACATGCGCCATCCAGTCTGGATGCTCTTGGGAACTAGCTCGCCCTGCGCATTTTCTTCCACTATGATTCCTCCCTTCTTAGGCATAACGTGCACTAGACTGACCCATTTACTGTCCGAGATGGGGTAGATGACTCCTGCGTCAAGCAATTTTAGAATTTCCTTCTGCACTACCTCCATCATATTTGGGTTCAATCTGCGCTGAGCCTCTCTGGATGGTTTGGCACCATCTTCCAACAGAATTCTATGCATGCATACGTCTGGGCTCACTCCACGCAGATCTGCCAGTGTCCATCCTATAGCGCGCTGGTTCCTGCGCAGCACCTGCTGTAAACGTACTTCCTGCTCCTCTTCTAATCCTTTCTTTATGATCACTGGCAGGGTGTCCTCATTTCCCAAGAAAATGTATTTGAGGTGCTCTGGCAATTGCTTCAGCTCGACCTTGGGTGCCTGTTCAATAGAGGGCAAGATTTTATTGGCAGTGCAAATATGAACTAAATCGTGTACCTGTCTGAGTTCTGGTTCAGCACTGCTCAGTTGCTCGTCCTGCTCCTCCAACTCTGTCTGTGCCAGTAGCTCTGGTCCTATTGTTGCGCTTGCGCATTGCGCATCTGTGACTAAATCATCTAAGCTGTCCATTGCGTGCACTGTGACGTCCTCATGAGGATGCTGCATCCCCTTGAATATATTGAAATGGATTTCTTCGCCGTCAACCTCCATGGAAAGCGTGCCCCTCCACACGTCTATCTTTGTGCGCGCGGTCATCAGAAAAGGTCTGCCCAATAGGATCTGCGCACTGCTGGTGCTTGATTCACCCTCCATTTCCAGCACATGAAAATCTGCTGGAAACACCAGCTCTCCTACTCGCACAAGAACATCCTCGATCATGCCTGCAGGTTGTTTGCAAGACCGATCTGCTAGCTGAATAGTGAGACTTGCAGGCTTTAGTGGTCCAAGGCGCAATGTCGTATATAGGGAATAAGGTAACAAATTGATGGATGCGCCTAAATCAATCATGCAGTTGCTCACTGTGGTCTTACCTAAAGTGCAAGGGATAGTGAACGTACCTGGGTCTCGGCACTTAGGTGGTACCTTATGTTGCACGATCGCTGAGGCCTGCGCATTGAGCATTACCTGTGCGCATTCGCCTTTCCTCCTCTTGTTTGGGCACAGCTCCTTTAAAAACTTGGCGTACCTGGGAATCTGCCGAACTGCTTCGATAAGGGGAATGTTGATTTCCACCTTGCTGAATAACTCGTATAGTTCCTTGTCCAGCGCTTCCTTTCTAGCCGATGGTGCCTGCACAAGAAAAGGTGCAGGTATATTACTACGATTCGTGCCCTTGTCTTTTAATTGCGTTATACCTGGCGCTTCGCCCTGCTGGCTTGTGACTGGCACTTCTGGTTGCGCGTCTTGCTCTGGTTGCGCATTCTGTTCTGCTGGATCCGGGACTTGCGCAGCTGGTTGCGCGGGCGCCTTCGAGGTCTGCTCTGCTCCTATTGTGCGCCCAGTCCTCAGTGTTATTGCATTGACTCCTCCTTTGGGGTTCTGAATCACTTGCGAAGGCAGGTTGCCATCGCTCTTTTTCAGCTCATACACCGTGGTGGCGATCTGTGATAGCTGCTTTTCAATGGACTTTTACCTCTTGTCATACTTCTCGTCATTTTTGCGCACTGTGTCTGCTAACTGCCCCACGATATCTTCCAAAGATCGCCTCGGTTGCTGGTTGTTATGCGCTGGTGCGTCAGTGCGGCGATGCGGTGGATTATAGGGCACAGCTTGTTGCGTCTGCTGTGGTGCGCACTGATCTGTGGACTGCCTATGGAAATTGTTCTCCTCCTTCCATCTGAATCCATTTGCTGCCAGTCCAAAGCGCGGCTGATTCTGCCTCTGTGGTCCTCTGTTATCCCCTCCTCCAAGAGCATTGACATCTCCAGATTCCTCGAAAAGTGTGGGACACTCATCAGTTTTGTGCTCGGTGGACCTGCAGAATTCACATACCTTTGGCGCAACTGGTTGTGCGCTTTGCGCACTCATCAATTTCTGCAGCATGGACTTCATTTCCTTGATCTCAGCGCTTGTTTCTACCTGATGCACAGAACGAGTACGACTATTTTCAAGTGTTAGCTGATGTCTTACCTGACCAGCAGAGTCTTCTATCAGCTGCCACGCGTCTTCTGGATACATGTTGCAAATGTCGCCTCCTGCGCATGCGTTCAACAACCTCAGCTCCATGGGTAGCAATCCATTCAGGAAGTTCTCTATCAGCACATTCTGGGGTAGGCCATGATTGTAGAAGTTGGCCTCTAGCTCCCTGAAACGCTCGTAATACTCTGACAGTGACTCTCCTGCGCTCTGCCTCGGCGCGGCCAGTTCTCTCCTGAGTAGCGCGATCTTTGCTGCTGGATAGAATTTGTCCAGGAACTTCTTTTGCAGCTGCTCCCATGTGTGAATTGATCCGGCTGGTAAGTTCATCAACCAATGTCTGGCTGTGTCACATAGTGAAAATGGGAATGCCTTCATCTTCAGCGCCTCATCGCTCTCCCCTTCGGTCTTCATGTTCTCGCATATGACTAGGAACTCTCGCACATGCTTGACTGGATTTTCATTGTTCATCCCGTGGAACTTGGGCATGTGATGAATGAGCGAGCTTCTTAGTTCAAAATGACCGCCTGACGGAAGCACGATGCACCATGGCTGGTTAACTATGAGTGGGGCTGACATCTCGCGCACTGTTCTCCTCCATAACCTGTTCCGAATCTCAAGAAAAAATGAAATTAAAAGATAACTAATGTTGTTGCGTCTGTCAGTGCGCAACTAGAATCTGCGCAGCGCAACTATTTCAAGGTTGCGCAGGCTGATGTGATTGCGTGCTGTCAGAAACAACAACGAAAACAAAACAAACTGAAATAAATAGTTACTAAAAAGGAAAAAAAAAACGTAAACTAACTAGAACTTAGCTGTGTTGCTCCCCGGCAAAGGCGCCAAAATTTGATCGCGCGTCGTTGTGCGCGTCAAATATAATCCTTCCTCTTCCACTCAGTACAGCGGTTAAGTAAGGGTCGATCTCCACAGGGAGCAAGTAGTTCAGTTTTAGTCAGTGTCCTACACTTACGAAGATTGGGGGGTGAGTGGTTGGTTTGCGCAGTGCGCGAGTAACAGTTGTGAAACGCAGAGAAATGCACTAGACGTGCGCAGGCAGTAGAGACTAGATACTATGACTATGAGAAGTATTGGGCGGACAATCCTCTATGAGTGCATTCCTTATCACTGACTCTAATATGTCTATAGCTTAATTTCACTTGGATTAGTGTCCGGTCAAGGCTTCCTAAAACATGCGCATGTTCCGTTCAAAGTTCATGTGCTATTAATCCTTAGAACATAGACTAAAACAGCTGCGAATCCTGTCACAGTAGCAACTGCTTACCCTAGCTCGTTACTCCTAGTTGTCACCGTAAAGGTATCAACTAGTTTAACATATGACAAGCAAGCAACACAAGTAAGATTGCGGTTCAAGGCTTCCCCTACCCATGCAACTAGCTGTCTCCGTACGCACAGGATTAATACAAGTAAGTAAACTATGCATTAAGCTCAAGTCTCAAAGAAAGTGCATCATAGATTCATGCCCGACCAACACTTAAGCGTTTAGCTAGACATGCTAGTGATAAACATCATAGAATAGTAAATAATGACTAATGTGTCTGAGAAACAAGTAGCAAACAGTGCGTGCAGCTTGTCTTCTCGGCTGGCGCAATCGGCTGGCGCAAATCCTCTCAACAAGTCCGTGTGTTTTCCAGTGTTGCCGCTCTCTCTAATGTGTGTCGTCCAATGATGGCTGTGATATCTCCCCCTCGAAACCCTAGACTTTCTTTGTTTATATATTGCCCAGGAAGTTCACCTTTGGCAACTTCCAAATCTGGTCACTGGACTTTGCGCCTGGCGCACGGCATTCGGCTAGCGCATCGGCTAGCGCATCGGCTAGCGCACCGCTACTGACTCTCGCCAACTTCTCTTCTGCTTGTGCTGCTATCTCCGCAGGCGGATCTCTCACTCCTAGAACGCTGCCTGTTAGCGCGTATCCGACTCAAGGACTCGTTTTGCCCTGTAATACAAAAACACTAGAAACGAGTAATCTTGCTCATAAAATATTGCAAACAAGCATAGGGTTATGATCTAAATAATGCGTACAAATAGCCTCTATCAGCTATTAATTCTTACACTAGACTAAACAACTACGAATCCGATCAAGGTAGTAATTGCCTAACCTAGCGCGTTACTCCTAGTTGGCACCGTCAGGCTATTCAACTAGTTTAACAGACAACAACAAGCAACAACAGTAAGATTGTGGTTCAAGGCTTCCCCTACTCATGTAACAAGCTGCCAGTAATGTGCACATAATTAATATAAGCAAGCAAGCTATGCATTAAGCGCAAGTCTCAAAAGGAAATACTCATAGATTCATGTCCAACCGATACTAAGCGTTTAGCTAGACATGCTAGTGATAAACATCATAGAAATAGTAAATAATAACTAAAGTGTCCAAGAAAACAATAGCAAACAGTGCGTGCAGGTTGCTGTCTTGGCTGGCGCAGTCGGCTGGCGCAAATCCTCTCAACAAGCTCGTGTGTTTTCCAGTCCTGCTGCGCAGTGCCTCCTGGGTGTACGAATTGTGAATCCTCAGAATCGTCTGTGTGTCTCTGTAACCCTAGCCTCCTTCTCTTCTTTATATACTGCTCAGAGGCTCACTCTTGGCAACTTCCAAATCTGGTCGTGTCAGGATTTGGAAACACCAACATCTGCGCCTGGCGTAGGGCATTTGCTTAGCGCAATCGGTTAGCGCACCGTGGTCGACTCTGCCAATTCTTCTATTTACGCCGCTAGCTCCGCAGGCTGTGTGATGCGCGTCCTAAACGCTGCCTGTTAGCGCGTATCCGACTTAGGCCCTCGTTTTTCCCTGAAATACAAAAACACTGGAAACCAGTAATCTTGTACACAAAATATTGCAAACAAGCACAGGGTTGTGATCTAAATAACGCGTATAAATAGGCTCTATCAACTGCCTCAGGAAATTGTTGTCCTCCTTCCATCTTGTTAAGGTATGTGGTATTATTGACAAACTCCTACAAAGTGCACTAGAGCTTGCTACAGCAAGTATGGAAAGAAAACAGCTGATGAAGAGCTTTCCAGAGTGAGCAAACTCAATAAGTGGCGCTCCAGATGAAGACATTAAGTGGCGCTCCAGATGAAGACATTAAGTGGCGCCTGAGCTTAATGTCTTCACGAGGAGCGCGACTTAATGTTGCCTTGGGGCGCTCAGAAATCTGAAAGTGATCATGAAGACATCAGCTTGTGCAATCTGGGCAGAGTGACTATCTCAGTGCTCAAGCAGTGGAGTAAGCAAGTGCTATAGCAATCTCTGGAGCAGAAGTTCAGTAGAAGAAGTATAGCATACCTTCAGACAACATGTGCTACAGCAGATGCTGGAGCTAAAATGCTGTAGCAGAAATTCAAAGAGCTGAATATTCAGGAGAATATTTATGGACTGTCTCTCAAGAACAAGGGCAGATTTGTTGAGTGAAGATTTGATTGGAAAATCAAAACTTCTACAAATTAGGAGATATGATCTTGTAGAGATCTTGGAGGATCTTCCTTAAAATTGATGGGATTGTTTCCTAATGCATTTAGGAAATTCCAGCAGCAGCAAACAACTCCAGAGCAAGTGAACAAGGAGCTACTACAGCACAAGTGAAGCAGCTGCTGCAGCAGGGGATGCTATAGCAGGAGCTTGTTCAAGTGGCTGTTTCATCTGTCCGAGAAGCAGCAGCAACCTGGGCCGGTCTAGGAGGGCTGGAAACTCTATGGAGAGCATCTGAAGAATTTCTAAACTGCTGAAGAGTATATTCCAGTGAGGTTTACTAATCAGAGAAGGAGATTTATATTAAAGATAAATATCAAATCTAATCTCCTAGATTTTAGGAGATAATTGGTCTTGTTGGACATTGCCTAAACCTGGACATTGCTAAAAGCTGGTGATGCTATTTAAGCAGAAGGGGTTTAGAGCAGAAGTGTGGATCGAAGCTGAGGGATACACGAGTGCATACACAGAATTCAGAGAGAGCTATTTTGGTGTGCGACGGACGAATTCTTCGATCATCACCCAAGAGCAAAGCGTGAGCGCAGAGCTGTGGGCGCAGAGCTGTGGTGACAGAAGCAGAAGGGAATCAGGACTTGCAGAGTCTGATTTGAGCTTGATCTGGAAGCCAATTCAGAGCAGTGGTGCTTGTCGGTTGATCAAGGGCAGCCGCGGAAGAACTGACGGGTGTGTGGCTCGGTCAAGTGTGTAAGCGGTGGTTCTCGCTAGTGGCAGGTGGTTACTGAGTGAGGGGGAGTATTCCAGAGTGTGCAGCGCTCGTGTAATCGTTCGAACGGCTCGGCAGAAGGCTTTGGAGCGACGCGGACAAATTGTGCTTCAGCTGTGTGTTACAGCAGTTGCTACAGCAACCCTGCTGAGTCAAGGGTAGTTTAGAATAGGCTAAGTCTTGAGAAGCCTGTAGCTATTCTAGATTGACATTTGTAGAGGGTGTGCAGACACAAGTCAGAGCCTGTTCTGATTGTGTCAAGTAATCCACACAAAGGTTGAGTAGCATAGGTTGCGTGGAGTTGTAACCGTGTGTACTTGGAGACTGTTGTGGTTAGTGGATTGAGGACTGGAGAATAGTCCTCCCCAGACGTAGGCAGTTGGCCGAACTGGGTGAACAAACTTTGTCTTGTTCATTGTGCTGAGACAATTTCCGAGTGAACAAGAGTGTGCTGCAGCAACTGCTTGTTCACAAGTCTGCCTAACTGAGACGCTGTGAAATTTCACATCTGAACCCATTTGCGGCTAGTCCAAAACGCGGCTGATTCTGCCTTTGCGGCCCTCTATTATCCCATCCTCCTAGAGCAATGACATCTCCTGATTCCTCGAAAAGTGTGGGACATGCATCGGTTTTGTGCTCGGTGGACGTACAGAACTCGCATGCCTTTAGCGCAGCTGGTTGCGCTCCCTGCGTATGCATCAACTTCTGCAGCATGGCCTTCATTTCCTTTATCTCAGCACTTGTTTCTACCTGATGCACAGAACGAGCACGACTATTCTCAAGTGTTAGCTGATGTCTTACGTGTCCAGCAGAGTCTTCTATCAGCTGCCACGCGTCCTCTGGGTACATGTTGCAAATGTCGCCTCCTGCGCATGCATTCAATAATCTTAGCTCCATGGGCAGCAATCCGTTCAGGAAATTCTCTATCAGCACATTCTGGGGCAGGCCGTGATTGTAGCAGTTAGCCTCCAGTTCCCTGAAACGCTCATAATACTCCGATAGTGATTCTCCTGCGCCCTGCCTAGGTGCGGCCAGCTCCCTCCTGAGTAGCGCGATCTTGGCTGCAGGATAGAACTTGTCCAAGAACTTCTTCTGAAGCTGCTCCCATGTGTGAATAGATCCTGCTGGTAAGCTCATCAGTCAATGCCTGGCCGTGTCACACAATGAAAAAGGGAACGCTTTCATCTTCAGCGCTTCGTCGCTCTCCCCTTCGGCCTTCATGTTCTCGCAAATGACTAGGAATTCTCGCACATGCTTGACTGGGTTCTCGTTGTTCATCCCGTGGAACTTGGGCATGTGATGAATAAGCGAGCTCCTTAGCTCAAAATGACCGTCTGGTGGAAGCACTATGCACCATGGCTGGTTAACCGTGATTGGGGCTGACATCTCGCGCACTGTTCTGTGTCACGCGGCTTGTCGCGCGACTAGCGCATTATACACTTCAGCAGCCATCCTTGCTTCAACTTCGCGCTGCACTTCCTCTCTAAACCGAACTGCGCGGTTGTCCGGCCTTGCATTCGCTGGGGTTCTGTCCCCTAAGTTATCTCCAACGACACTGTTATCCTCCATGACCTGTTCTAAATCTCAAAGAAAACGAAATTAAAAGACAACTAAGCTGTCTCGTCTGTCAGTGCGCAACTAGAATCTGCGCAGCGCAACTGTTTCAAGGTTGGGCAGGCTGATGTTGATTGCGCGCTGTCAGAAACAACAACGTGAAAAATAAAGCAAACAGAAATAACTAACTATTGTAAAAGAATTTGATCTAGCTAAAGCTTATTTGTGTTGCTCCCCGCCAACGGCGCCAAAATTTGATCACGGGTCATTGTACGCGTCAAATTAATCCTTCCTTCTCCACTTAGTACAGCGGCTAAGTCAGGGTCGATTCCACAAGGAGCAAGCAGACTCGTTCTAACTAGTAACCTACAACTTATGAAAATTGGGTTGTGAGTGATTGGGTTGCGCAGGTGCGCGGATAACAGTAGTGAAAGCAGAATTTGCACGAGACGTGCGCAGGCAGTAGAGATTAAGTACTATCACTATGAAAAGTATCGGTGCAGACAATCCTCTATGAAAGTATTCCTTATCATCGACTCTAAACGTCTATAGTTCGATTTACTGAAGTTAGTGTCCGATCAAGGCTTCCTAACATGTGCGCATGTTCCGATCAAAGTTCATGAACTATTAATTCTTGAAACTAGTCTAAGCAGCTACGAATCCTCTCACAGTAGCAATTGATTATCCTAGCGCGTTACTCCTAGTTGTCACCGTCAAGCTACCAACTAGTTTAACATATAACAAACAAGTAGCAAGAGTAAGATTACGGTTCAAGGCTTCCCCTACTCATGCAACTAGCTGTCAACCGTGTGCACAGAATTAATACAAGCAAACAAACTATGCATTAAGCACAAGTCTCAAAGGAAATACTCATAGAATCATGCCCAACCGATACAAAGCGTTTAGCTAGACATGCTAGTAGTAAACATCATAAAAATAGTAAATAACAGCTAAAGTATCCAAGAAAACAGTAACAAGCAGGTGCGTGCAGGTTGCAGTGTCTCGGCTGGCGCAGTCGGCTAGCGCAGGTCCTCTCAGCAGCTCGTGTGTTTTTCAGTTCTGCCTCTTTCTCTTCCGTCTCTGTGTGTGTTGATGCTTGATGATGATGTCTCAAACCCTAGCCTTCCTCTCTTTATATACTGCTCATGAGGCCCAATCTTAGCAGCTTCCAAATCCTATGGTGTTCAAGATTTAGAAACACCACTATCTTGCGCATGGCGCACTGCGCACATTGGTTAGCGCAGTCGGTCTGCGCACCGCAGTCTGAATCTATCCTGTTTGCGCTGCTAGCTCTGTAGGCTGTGTGTTGCGCTCCTTAAACGCTGCCTATTAGCGCGTATCCGACTTAGGCCCTTGTTTTGTCCTGGAATACAAAAACACCGGAAACCAGTAATCTTGTACACAAAATGATGCAAACAAGCACAGTGTTAATATCTAAATAGCGCGTATAAATAGGCTCTATCAGGTATACAAATCTTAGAAAAATCTTTTATGAAACGCCTATAAAACCCTGCATGCCCAAGGAAGGATTTCACATCGCGCACGTTAGTGGAATAAGGCAGATTTGAAATAAGATCTATTTTGGCCTTATCTACCTTGATCCCCTCCTGTGAGATAATATGTCCTAGTACTACTCCATGTGATACCATAAAATGACATTTTTCATAATTGAGCACTAGGTTTTTTGAAATGCAGCGCGCTAAGACCTTATCGAGATTAATTAAGCATGCGTCAAAGGTACCTCCGTACACAGTAAAATCATCCATGAACACCTCTATGCATATACCAATCATATCAGAAAAGATGCTCATGACTAGACGTTGGAACGTACCTGGCGTGTTACACAGCCCAAACGACATGCACCGAAATGCAAACGTACCGAATGGGCAGGTAAACGTAGTTTTCTCTTGATCCTCCACAGCTATGGGTATCTGATTGTACCCTGAGTACCCGTTCAGGAAGCAAAAGTATGGCTTCCCCGCTAATCGATCTAGCATCTGGTCCATGAAGGGCAGCTTAAAATGATCCTTGCGCGTGACTGCGTAAACCTTTTTTTAGTCGATGCACATGCGCCATCCAGTTTGCATGCGCTTGGGAACTAGCTCGCCCTGCGCATTCTCCTCTAATGTGATTCCTCCTTTCTTCGGCACAACGTGCACTGGACTCACCCATTTGCTGTCCGAGATCGGGTAGATGACTCCTGCGTCAAGCAGTTTCAGGATCTCCTTCAGTACCACCTCCATCATATTCGGATTCAATCTGCGCTGAGGCTCCTTGGATGGTTTGGCACCATCTTCTAATAGAATCCTGTGCATGCATACGTCCGGGCTCACTCCGCGCAGGTCAGCAAGTGTCCATCCTATAGCTCGCTGGTTCTTGCGCAGCACCTCTTGTAGTTGTGCCTCCTGCTCCTCTTCTAATCCTTTCTTTATGATTACCGGCAGGGTGTCCTCATTTCCTAAGAATATATATTTGAGGTGCCCGGGGAGTTGCTTCCGCTCGACCTTGGGTGCCTGTTCAATAGAGGGCAAGACTTTATTAGCAGTGCAGACATTAACTATATCGTGTACCTGTCTGGATACAGGTTCAGCACTGCTCAGCTCATCCTCATGCGCCTCCATTTCTGCCTGTGTCAGCAGCTCAGGTCCTTCTGTTGCGCTCGCACATTGCGCATCTGCAACCAAGTCATCTATGCTGTCCAACGCGTGTACTGTGGCATCCTCATGAGGGTGCTGCATTCCTTTAAATATGTTAAAGTGAATTTCCTCGCCATCAACTTCCATTGAGAGCGTACCCCTCCACACGTCAATCTTTGTGCGCGCTGTCATCAGAAATGGTCTGCCCAATAGGATCTGCGCACTTCCCTTGCTCGACTCACCCTCCATCTCTAAGATGTAGAAATCTGCTGGGAACACCAGCTCTCCTACTCGGACGAGGACGTCCTCTATCATGCCCGTCGGTTGCTTGCACGACCGATCCGCTAGTTGAATGGTGAGACCTGCAGGCTTTAGAGGACCAAGGCGCAGTGACGCATACAAGGAATAAGGAAGCATATTTATAGATGCGTCTAAGTCAATCATGCAGTTACTTACTGTGGTCTTGCCTAAAGTGCATGGAATGGTGAACGTACCTGGATCCCGGCATTTAGGTGGTACCTTATATTGCACGATTGCTGAGGCCTGCGCATTTAGCATTACTTGCGCGCACTCGCCTTTCCTCCTCTTGTTTGTGCACAGCTCCTTTAAGAACTTGGCGTACCTAGGAATCTGCCGAACTGCTTCAATAAGGGGAATGTTTATTTCCACCTTACTGAATAACTCGTAGAGCTCCTTATCAAGCGCTTCTTTCCTAGCCAATGGTGCCTGTACAGGAAAAGGTGCAGGTATGTTAGTACGATTCATGTCTTTGTCTTTCGATTGCGCCATACGTGGCGCCTCGCCCTGCTGGTTTGTGGCTTGCGCTGCTGGTTGCGCATCCGGCTCTGCTGGCGCTGGAGCTTGCGCAACTTGTTGCGCGGGTGCCTCTGCGGTCCGTTCTGTTCCTACTGTGCGCCCAATCCTCAGTGTCACTGCGTTGACTCCTCTCTTAAGATTCTGAATCACTTGCGAAGGCAGGTTGCCATCGCTCTTTTTCAGCTCATACGCCATGGTAGCTATATGTGACAGCTGCTTTTCAATGGACTCGAACCTCTTGTCATACTTCTCATCATTCTTGCGCACTGTGTCTGCTAGCTGGCCCACGATATCTTCTAAGGATCGCCGTGCCTGCTGATTATTTTGCGCTGACATGTCAGTGCGGCTATGCGGTGGATTGTAGGGCGCAGCTTGTTGCGTCTGTTGTGGTGCGCGCTGCTCCGAGGACTGCCTCTAGAAATTGTTGTCCTCCTTCCATCTGAACCCATTTGCGGCTAGTCCAAAACGCAGCTGGTTTTGCCTCTGCGGTCCTCTATTATCCCATCCTCCTAGAGCATTGACATCTCCTGATTCCTCAAAAAGTGTGGGACATGCATCAGTTTTGTGCTCAGTGGACGTACAGAAATCGCATGGCTTTGGGGCAGCTGGTTGTGCCCCTTGCGCATTCATCAACTTCTGCAGCATGACCTTCATCTCCTTTATCTCAGCGCTTGTTTCTACCTGATGTACAGAATGAGCACGACTATTCTCAAGTGTTAACTGATGTCTTACCTGTCCAGCAGAGTCTTCTATCAGCTGCCACGCGTCCTCCGGGTACATGTTGCAAATGTCGCCTCCTGCGCATGCATTCAATAATCTCAGCTCCATTGGTAGCAATCCGTTCAGGAAATTCTCTATCAGCACATTCTGGGGCAGGCCGTGATTGTAGCAGTTAGCCTCCAGCTCCCTGAAACGCTCATAATACTCCGATAGTGATTCTCCTGCGCCCTGCCTAGGTGCGGCCACCTCCCTCCTGAGTAGCACGATCTTGGCTGCAGGATAGAACTTGTCCAAGAACTTCTTCTGAAGCTGCTCCCATGTGTGAATAGATCCTGCTGGTAAGCTCATCAGCCAATGCCTGACCGTATCACACAATGAAAAAGGGAACGCCTTCATCTTCAGCGCTTCGTCGCTCTCCCCTTCGGCCTTCGTGTTCTCGCAGATAACTGGGAATTCTCGCACATGCTTGACTGGGTTCTCGTTGTTCATCCCGTGAAACTTGGGCATGTGATGAATGAGCGAGCTCCTTAGCTCAAAATGACCGTCTGGTGGAAGCACTATGCACCATGGCTGGTTAACCATGATTGGAGCTGGCATCTCGCGCACTATTCTGCGTCGCGCGACCTGTCGCGCGGGTGGCTCATTATACATTTCAGCGGCCATCCTTCAACTCCGCGCTGCACTTCCTCTCTGAACAGAGCTGCGCGATTATCTGCCCTCGCATTGTCTGGGGTTCTGTCCCCTAAGTTATCTCCAATGACACTATTAGCCTCCATGACGTGTTCTAAATCTCAAAGAAAACAAAATTAAAAGACAACTAAGTTGTCGCGTCTATCAATGCGCAACTATAATCTACACAGCGCAACTGTTTCAAGGTTGAGCAGGCTGATGTTGATTGCGCGCTGTCAGAAACAACAACGAGGAAAATAAAGCAAACAGAAATAACTAACTACTGTAAAAGAAAACTTAAACTAGTTAAAACTTATCTGTGTAGCTCCTCGGCAACGGCGCCAAAATTTGATCCGCGCGTCGTTGTACGCGTCAAATTAATCCTTCCTTCTCCACTTAGTATAGCGGCTAAGTCAGGGTCGATCCCACAAGGAGCAAGCAGACTCGTTCTAGCTAGCAACCTACAACTTACGAAAACTGGGTTGTGAGTCATTGGGTTGCGCAGGTGCGCGAATGAACAGAAGTGAAAGCAGAATTTGCACTAGACGTGCGCAGGCAGTAGAGATTAAGTACTATGACTATGAAAAGTATCGGTAAAGACAATCCTCTATGAATGTATTCCTTATCATCGACTCTAAACGTCTATAGTTCGATTTACTGAAGTTAGTGTCCGATCAAGGCCTCCTAACATGTGCGCATGTTCCGATCAAAGTCCATGAGCTATTAATTCTTGAAACTAGTCTAAGCAGCTACGAATCCTGTCACAGTAGCAGCTGATTACCCTAGCGCGTTACTATTAGTTGTCACCGTCAAGCTACCAACTAGTTTAACATATAACAACAAGTAGTAAGAGTAAGATTGCGGTTCAAGGCTTTCCCTACTCATGCAACTAGCTGTCAACCGTGTGCACAGAATTAATACAAGCAAACAAACTATGCATTAAGCACAAGTCTCAAAGGAAATACTCATAGAATCATGCCCAACCGATACAAAGTGTTTAGCTAGACATGCTAGTAGTAAACATCATAGAAATAGTAAATAAAAGCTAAAATGTCCAAGGAAATAGTAACAAGCAGGTGCGTGCAAGTTGCTGTGTCTCGGTTCGCGCAGTCGGCTGGCGCAGGTCCTCGCAGCAGCTCGTGTGTTTTTCAGTTCTGGCTCTCTCTCGTGTGTTGTTGTTCAAACCCTAGCCTTCCTCTCTTTATATACTGCTTGTGAGGCCCGTGACACTCTTGGCAACTTCCAAATCCTAGGAGATTTTGTAGGGATATGGTGTTCAAGATTTGGAAATACCGCTACCCTGCGCATGGCTCACTGCGCACGTTGGTTCGCGCAGTTGGTTGGCGCACCGCAGTCTGAATCTGCCACTTCCAATCCTGTTTGCGTGCTAGCTCCGCAGGCTGTGTGTTGCGCTCCTTAAACGCGGCTATGAGCGTGTATCTGACTTAGGCCCTTGTTTTGTCCTGGAATACAAAAACACCGAAAACCAGTAATGTTGTACACAAAATAATGCAAACAAGCACAGTGTTAGGATGTAAATAGTGCGTATAAATAGGCTCTATCAAGAGCCAAAGAACTTCTAAGAGACGCTATGTGTGACGAATATTGGATATTGGCAATGCAAAAGGAATTAGCTAAATTTGAAAGACATGATGTAAGGGATCTGGTTGCCAGGCCAGAAGGTGTAAACATCATAGGAACTAAGTAGATCTTTAAGAATAATACTAATGAGAAAGGAAATATCACAAGGAATAAGGCCAGACTGGTTGCACAGGGGTATGCTCAAATTGAAGGCTTGGACTTTGACGAAACATTTGCACCAGTAGCTCGATTGGAACCCATCAGACTTCTCCTGGCCCTGTCTTGCTGCCTCGGATTCAAACTCTACCAGATGGATGTCAAGAGTGCATTCTTGAATTGTAATCTTACAGAGGAGGTATATGTGGCACAGCCTAAAGGATTTGAAGATCCTCACCATCCGGAGCATGTGTACAAGCTTAAGAAGGCCCAGTATGGGTTGAATTAAGCTCCTAGAGTTTGGTATGATAGACTGATAGTCTTTCTAGAGAAGCACGGCTATGAAAGAGGAGGAGTTGACAAGACACTTTTCACAAGAAGAACCAGGTCAGATCTGATCATTGCTCAAATATATGTTGATGACATTGTTTTTGGCTCTAGATCACAGCAGTTGGTGAAGCAATTTTTAGATCACATGAAGAATGAATTTCATATGAGCATGGTAGGAGAATTAACCTACTTTCTAGGGTTGGAAGTGAGCCAAAAGCATGACGGGATCTTCACAAAGCCAAAAGCTAGAGAATACAAGGTACAAACGTACACCAGCGGCCACCCATATCAAAGCTGTCAAAGATGAAGCAGGAGTTGAAGTGAATCAAGCTACATACAGAAACATGATTGGTAGCCTATTGTACCTTACAGCCAGTCGTCCTGACATCTCCTTCTCAGTAGGAGTCTGTGCTCGATTCCAAGCCTGTCCGAAGATGAGCCACATGCAACTGGTCAAGAGGATCATTCAATATATTGGAGGGACCCTGAACTATGTGCTCTGGTACACCAAGGATACTAATGCTAACCTAGTAGGTTTTAATGATGCATATTGGGCAGGATGCGCAGAAGATAGGAAGAGCACGTCTGGAGGTTGTTTCTTTCTGGGAAATAATCTGGTATCTTGGTTCAGCAAGAAGCAAAACAGCATCTCCCTTTCCACAGCCGAGGCAGTTACATTGCTGCAGGAAGTTGCTGTGCTCAGATGGTTTGGATGAATCAGATGTTGACTGAGTATGGGATAAATCAAAGAGAAATGGTTCTCTACTGTGAAAACATGAGTGCTATCAGCATCTCCAAGAATCCAGTGCAACATTCAAGAACCAAATACATTGACATAAGGCATCACTTCATCAGGGAATTGGTAGAAAAGAAGACCATCGTCCTTGAGCACGTTGTAACTGACAAACAGCTTGCCGACATCTTCACCAAACCTCTGGATGCACGAAGATTCAAAGAACTAAGATCCTCTCTGGGTCTCTGTGTTCCATCCACCTAGCCTGAACGGAAACTCCCCCTTGGCCATTTATAATAAAAAGGGGGAGAGAAGAAGGTGGAGACAAGGGATGTCTGCCACCAAGGGAGGATCAACTCAAGGCATCAATGGACATCAAGTTTTGTCAAAAATGCCAAGGGGGAGATTGATAATGCAAATGGCATTCAGTTGACAAAACCTGTCAGAGTGTACAAGCCTAGTGAACAAGCAGTTGAGCAGAAGCTGTAGCAGTAGAGCAACAATTTTGGCCCGATGAGAAATTTGCCCAGATATGAAATAGCAGTGCAACGGGAGGCTTCCAAATATTCTCAAAATATCCCAGTAAAAATTTCGGTGCCTCAAGCTTGAAGATTTGGTTAGGAAATCAAATCTCCCAAAAATTAGGAGATAGAATCTTGTTGAAATCTTCGAGGGCTTCCTAATTTTGATGGCGGAAGAGTTCATACAGAAGGAGGCTGGGCAGAGCATGTCAGGGTATCCGAATAGAGAGAAAAACACACAGAGAGAGAGAGATAGCATTCTATCATCAGAGATTGCAAAGCGGAGATTAGAAGAATCTGATCACCACCGTGAGCGCAGATCAGTGCGGTTTCTATATTGACTGATTGCAGACTAGCAGTGTCTGGTCAGTGCTTGATAAGAGAGGACCAATTCAGAGCAGGGCATGCTTGTTGGTTGATCAAGGGAGGCAGCAAGAGAGTTGTCGAGTGGATGAACTCGTACAATCTGCAGAAGGCTTGTTCTCGCTAGTGACAGGCGGTCACTGAGTGAGGGGGAGCATCCCATTGTAAGGAGTACTCACGAAAGAGTTGGAGCGGCTCAGCGGAAGGCTTTGGAGCGAAGCGGACAGAACCTGTACCAGCTAGTTTCCCAAGCGTGTGCTATATCAAACCTACTGAGACATTGTGTTAATTAAAATAGGCTGAGTCTGTGTGATCAGAGGAATAGCTATTCTTAATTAATTTGAGTGTGTAGGTGAGTGAGACACAAATCAGAGGGTGTTATGATTGTGTGCGGAGTGCTAGTTAAGGTCGGGTAGCATAGATTGTCGAGGAGTCGAGTCTGTGTTGTACAGAGTACCTTAGAGACTAGTGGATTGAGGACTGGAGTATAGTCCTCCCCAGACGTAGGCATATTGGCTGAACTGGGTTAACAAATCGTTGTTCACTGTTTTGTCTCTTGTTGCACCAGATCCGGCTAAACAAGGAGTTGCTATAGCAACTGCTTGTACACTATCACTAACTCAGAGGCACTGCAAATTTCAGGTACAATTAGATCGTCGGGAGGGATAGTCATGGAAGATTCAAAATAAAAGAAACAAATAACAAAATGAAACATATAAGAAATCCTAACTACGCTCGTGCTGCCTGCCGATGAACGCACTTGTTTAATGTTGTTGGTTTGACAGTACCTCTTATCACCCGTCCTTTACTGGTTCTGCCAGCTCGAACTCCTTATCAAGTGGGATATCCTCTACACGTGGAACATCTTTTTGCAGCAGTCGAGACACTGGCAATGATGTCTCCCAAAGGTCTTTAACGAACCAGCGATAAAATCTAACAAACCTGCAGTATAATCCAGCATATTCTAGGAATGACATGATACCTCGCTAGTCAGTAGGAAGAGGCAAATTACGGATCAAATCAGTTTTTATTTTATGAGGTTGGATGCCTTCCTCACTCTGTATATCTGACTCAAACGCTGCATCCTCAATGATATCCAGCACGTGTATTCGTGCAATGTTAGGTGGGTGTTGCATAGACTTATAAACGTTAAATTGAATTACTTCCCCGTTTACCTCCATGGAGAGATCACCCGTAAATGTATCAATCTTCATCTTCACGGTCACCAGTTCCATCACCCTACATTTTGATCGAACATGCATCAATTAGTAAAACTACTATTCTAGTCTAACAATCATGCTAGGGTATTGTCGACTTCAATGTTCTACCTACTCTTAACCGCTAAGTTCTCGAATAGGATAACTATTACTCGACTACAATACGACTTACTTCAATCTAGTATCACGCAATAGATATCAATTCAATTTAACCGCTAGGCTATGTTAACTTGATAATCAGAGCATGCAATTCATGCAAAGAATAGGATTTCACTGAATCGAATTATGAAAACATAAGAATCTCAAACCGTACGTTGCAATACAAATCCCCAAACTGAATATAGGGTTTAGAGTAAAAAAATACTAAAAACTGTTCAGCGATGCTGCTGCTCACTTCTCGATGATCCTTCGTCCCCATCTTTTTATACTTTTGAATTTGGGCTGCCTAGTTTTATTCTCCCCTTCTTTTTATACTTTTGAATTTGGGCCGGGCCGACCTTCCTTGCACGAATCAAAAGTGATTCAAGCAAGGCTTGGCAAGTGATTCGTGCAAGCTTGCACGAATCAAAGTGGCAGTGACGTTCCCCTACTGGGTGAATCAAGTTGATTCGGGCAAGCTCCAAGGTGACTCGTGCAGGGCTTGGGCGAATCAATAGTGATTAGGGCTGGCTCCAAAGTGATTCGTGCATTCTTGGTCGAATCAAAGTGGTAGTGTGCAATGGGGTGCTGGGCGAATGATCGCGCGTCGTTGTGCGCGTCAAATATAATCCTTCCTCTTCCACTCAGTACAGCGGTTAAGTAAGGGTCGATCTCCACAGGGAGCAAATAGTAAGTGTTTAGCTAGCAACCTACACTTACGAAAATGGGGGGTGTGTGAGTGATTGAAATGCGCGATGCGCAAGTGAACAGTAACTAGTGTAACGCAGGAAATTTGCACTAGACGTGCGCAAGCAGTAGAGATTAAATACTATGATTATGAGAAGCATTGGGCAGACAATCCTCTATGAGTGCATTCCTTATCATCGACTCTAAACGTCTATAGTTTTTGGTTTACTTGGGTTAGTGTCCGGTCAAGGCTTTCTAACACGTGCGCATGTTCCGTTCAAAGTTCATGTGCTATTAATCCTTAGAACATAGACTAAAACAGCTGCGAATCCGTTCAAAGTAGCAACTGATCACCCTAGCTCGTTACTCCTAGTTGTCACCGTAAAGCTATCAACTAGTTTAACATATGACAAGCAAGCAACACAAGTAAGATTGCGGTTCAAGGCTTCCCCTACTCATGCAACTGGCTGTCTCCGTATGCACAGGATTAATACAAGTAAGTAAACTATGCATTAAGCTCAAGTCTCAAAGAAAATACATCATAGATTCATGCCCAACAAACACTAAGAGTTTAGCTAGACATGCTAGTGATAAACATCATAGAATAGTAAATAATGACTAATGTGTCTGAGAAAATAGTAGCAAACAGTGCGTGCAGCTTGTCTTCTCGGCTGGCGCAGTCGGCTGGCGCAAATCCTCTCAATGAGTCCGTGTGTTTTCCAGTTTGTCGCTCTCTCGTGGGGTGTTGCCTCTCTGTGTGTGTCCGAAAGTCTCTTTTTTCCTCCCTTGTTGCCCTAGCCTTCCTCTTGTTTATATACTGCTTGGGAAGCTCACTTTTGGCAACTTCCAAATCTGGTCACGTCAAGATTAGGCAGTACTGGACTTTGCGCTTGGCCCACGGCATCGGCTAGCGCACCTCTGCTGACTCTCGCCAACTTCTCTCCTGTTTGTGCTGCTAGCTCCGCAGGCGGATCTTTCACTCCTAGAACGCTGCCTGTTAGCGCGTATCCGACTCAAGGACTCGTTTTGCCCTGTAATAGAAAAACACTAGAAACGAGTAATCTTGCTCATAAAATATTGCAAACAAGCATAGGGTTATGATCTAAATAATGCGTACAAATAGCCTCTATCAGCGAATCAATTCCTCTTGGGCGAATCACTTTTGATTCGCGCACTGCTTGGGCGAATCACTTCTGTAGTGCTAGAATCTTGCTCGTTTGAACCTTTAGAACTTCAAATTTCGTCTGGATGTAAACTAGGAGGTTTCAGCCCTTTGAATTAGCTTTCCAACAAGATATTGCACGCCTCAATCGGATAAGAATCATGTGCTCGGAAAGCCATTGACGATGAACAGGTCAATCTGCCCAGACTTGGTCAATATTCATCCAAATGCGCAATAAAGTTCCAAAGCGGTCTTGATACACTTGCGATGCGAAACACTACAAAAAAGTAATCTATGACACACAAAATGTACCTAATCAATGGTAACAAACAACTCCATGCATCGTGATGATGCAAGTATGGCAGGTTGACAAAACCAACATATGTGAACAAGGAGCTGCTGCAGCTCAAACAAACAAGCAGTAGCAGATACAGCAGGGGATGCTGCAGCAGGTGCTGGTTCAAGTGCTGTATCAACTGTCCGAGTAGCAGTTTTTGTGCTGGGTGAGCTTTGAAGGTCTGGCAGCTTTGTGAAAGCTCTTAGAAGAATTTCTAAAATACCGTTGAGCATATTCCAGCAAGGTTTACTGGTCAGAGGAAGGAGATTTGCATTGAAGATATTAATCAAATCAAATCTCCTAGATTTTAGGAGATAATTGATCTTGTGGGTCAATTGCTTAAACCTGGAAACTGCTTAAAGTGGTGTGGGTATTTAAGCAGAAGGTTTTAGGGCTGAAGAGGGCGATCGAAGCTGAGTGATACACGAGAGTAGACACAGATTTCAGAGAGAGGATTTTTGGTGTGCTACGGACGTTGTTCTTCGATCATCACCCACGGGCAGAGCGTTGAGCGCAGAGCTGTGGTGAGAATTGCAGAAGAGAATCAGGTCTTGCAGAGACTGATTTGTGCATTGATCTGGAAGCCAATTCAGAGCTGTGGAGCTTGTTGGTTGATCAAAGGCAGCCGCGGAAGAACTGACGGGTGGAAGGCTCGGTGGAGGTTCGTGCGGAAGAACTCACTAGTGACAGGTGGTCACTGAGTGAGGGGGAGTTACTCAGAGTGTGCAGCGCTCTTGGAGTGGTTCGATCGGCTCGGCAGAAGGCCTTGGAGCGACGCGGACATTGTGCTTCAGCTGTGTGTTACAGCTGTTGCTGCAGCAACCCTGCTGAGTTGTGTAGTATAGAATAGGCTGAGTTCTTTGAGAGGATTGTAGCTATTCTAGACTGACATATTGTAGAGGGTGTGCTGACACGAATCAGAGCTTGTTCTGATTGTGTTGAGTGGTCCACACGAGGTTGAAGTAGCATAGGTTGCGTGAGTTGTAACCGTGGGTACTTGGAACCTTTGGTTGAGTGGATTGAGGACTGGAGAATAGTCCTCCCCAGACGTAGGCAGATTGGCCGAACTGGGTGAACAAATCTGTGCCTTGTTCATTGCTTGCTGTGACATATATTTAAGTGAACAAGAGTGTGCTGCAGCAACTGCTTGTTCACAGAATCTGTCAAACTAAGACACTACGAATTTCACATCGTATAAATAAGCTCCATCAATGACTGAAAAATCTCAATCAAATATATTCTTGGCGGTCAAGCCAAGATATCCGTGGATTTGCAAAAGCTATAAATCGGTGAGCTAGAGCGTCGGATAAAGTACGACTTTGAGAGAGAAGCTTGCTAAGAAAAGAGAAGCCTATTGTGAACTCCTAAAAGCTCGGACGGTCAAGTTCGAGAGTAAAAGAAATCTGCTCAAGGATTGGGTTGAGCTAATAGTATTAAAAATAAGTTAGACTTTGTACTGTGTCTACTAGTAAGACTTAGTCGTTTGTACTCGATAAACATATACTAAATATAGAATCACAATTTCACAAATCCTCCCAGGGGATACTGGAAGGTTGTGATTTTACTTAGTTACTTGATTGGTACTGAAATTCCACTCTAATTCGCTGAGTAAGCTGTTTTATTTTTTTTTTGCATTTAATATTCCACTATTGCTATACTTTTCGGGTAACACACAACTGTTACCTCGGAGGGATAGCTAACTAACGATCCAACAATTGGTAACAGAGCCAAGGCTCTAGATTTTTGTTAGCTTTGTAGAAAAAATGGCCGCAAGTAACTCAATAAATGACTCCTTCTGGAAACCACAAGTGCTGAACCCGGGAGAGTATGACTGGTGGACTTAGTAGATTGTGGCCCACATCTATTTCTTGGATGGACAACTTTGGAGGCTATATAAACCAGGACCAATACCGATCAGGGATATCACCGATCCCACTAAAGATAAAAAGAAAGAAGATTACAGGAATGACGATTATATGGCTCTTGAGAAAAATTACCGAGCAAAGAAAGTACTATACACAGCTTTGAGTTTTGAAATACAAAACAACTCAAGACATGTGGCATGGACTTGTAAGGGTGTATGGGGGGAAATGAGGACATCAAAAGGAACAGAATTCTCTCAGCTTCCAAAGACTATGAAAATGCTATACAAGGAAATAACGAGTCATTAGAAGACTTCCACACTCGGTTCCAAACATATGCCGGTCAAATGGAGTTCCTCGGGGAAACTTTCCATGAGTTGAAAGTGACACATCACTTCCTACAAGCACAATGACAAATGTGATGTTGTCACGTTAGCTCTGCAAGCTCAAAGTAATATCAAGAAAATAACTCTCAAAGAACTAGTCGCAAGCCTCCAAAGCAATACCGAAATCATTGAAAAAATGTTTACTAGACGCAAGCCGGACAAAACTCACTCCATTGCCCTGAAAATCGAAAAGGCCTTCGATATGGTGCAAATTGATGAGCACGATGAGAAAGAGGATGAGACAACTGCACAAATGACAAGAGCATTCAAAATGGTTAGAATTAATGGCACACAAAATTTTGCAAAGAAAAACCTAGAACAGAGACACCTTCGAGGAAAATAAGGATATCTTATGTTATCACTATCAATGGAAAAGGGGGGGGGGGGTTCCAAAAACTGGAATAGAAAAAGAAATGGAGAGCCCCCAGCTCAGAAGAGTGAATGAGCCATGCTGACAACTTGGGGAGAATCTAATGTAGACAGTGATGGTGATCGATCAACAAGAGATGCGTGTTTGATGACTCATTCAGATACCCTTTAACCACTCATGACTTACCCACCAATTTTGTTTATACTGATTCCAATTTTATTGATGTTATAAAAGGTCTATTGAGGGAAGATGAAAGACTCAATCAACTCCTGGTAAAGAAAGATGAGACAATTGCAGGAATGGTAGAAAGCAACAAGTTATGGGCTGGTAAGACAATGAGGCTTGAAAGACGAAGATAACTGCAAAAGGATCAATGCCTTACCTATGAAGAACAACTGCCCAACATTGAACATCTGGATACCAGCCTGACACAACTAAAGACCGACAACGCAGAACTGCTACACTCTCTTAAAAGCATCAGAGAAGTTGAGGCTGAGAGAAAGGAACAAGGAGCACGAGATCATAAGAGTTGAAAACGAACGCAAGAACTTCTCAGACCATTTCACTAGACCTGGAATTGGATTCTCAAAAGAAAAGGAAGCTGCTACACCAGTGAAGGATACATGTGACTTTTTCTGCTTGCATGCCCAAACAGGTAACAGACCCTCAGAGAAGATTAAATATCCTTATGAGGACTCCGTTCCCTTCAATGCAAAGAAGGCGTATGCGATTTGGAAGAAGCAAACTATTTGATAAAGTAATGACATTCAATTGACAAAATTGCCAAAGTGAACAAGCCGAGTGAACAAGAAGGGTGCACAAGGGGTTGCTATAGCAACCGGTGTAGCAGAAGAGCTGTAGCAACCTATGCATCAGATTTTCGCTGAAGATCAAGATGTTCCAGAATTGCTTAACAGATCAAAGGAATATGTCTAAATTCAGTTGAAGAATATTCCAGAGCCGCCTACCTGCCACAACAAGCAGATTCAAGATATTGACATATTTGCACAGCAAAGATCATTATCTAGATTCCGACAAAATAGGAGATAAGGGATGCTTTCCAAATTGTGACAGGGATCAACCCAGAAGATCAAATGGAGAATGCATCAGAGCATCCAAGAGATCTAGAAAACGCAAAATACTTAGAGAGAAATTCAGAGTGCTGAGAAAAGAATTGGAACATGCCGGCACGTCGTTGTGTGCGCCAAACTTATATTTATAATCTCTTGTTAACACTTAGCAAGCGGTAAGCAGGGTCGAACCCGCGAGAGAGCAATCAGTGATAAGGTTCTACGAATAATTGTCACAATAAAAAGGGGGGTTGCAGGAAGAATGTTTGTTTTTATCAAATTCAAAGAAAAGTCAGTTCAGGGATATGCATTGCAACTGGTAATCATCGATTGTAACATGCATCAACTAGTAAACTACTATTCCTAGTCTAACAATCCCACTAGGGTAATGCCGACTCTAGTGTTTTACCTACTCTCAACCGCTAAGTTCTCAAACAGGTTTAACAATTACTCGATTAACGACACCGAATAGGTTACACCGCTAGGCTTAGCTAATAGGGAAGTCAAACCAATATCATGCAATAGATATCAACTCAGTTTCACCACTAGGCTATGCCAACTTGATAATCAGAGCATGCAATTCAAACGAAGAACAGGAATTTACTGAATTGAATTATGAAACATAAATATCTCAGACCGTACGTTGCAACACAAAATCCTCAAACTGAAATTAAGGGTTTAGCTACGAGAATCCATCTAATAACAATAATGAAAATAAACTGAGTTCAGAAATAACTACGAAAATATGAATAGTAACCTGCGATGAATAATTAGTCGCGCGTCGGAAGAAGACATTAAGCGCTGCTAAAGTGTGCTGTTAACGCCATACTCACTGAGATGCACATCTATTCTCCAAAAATGTCATAAATCTCAAAAGCGGTCTTGATACACCTGCGATGCGAAATACTACAAAGAAGTAATCTTTCACACACAAAATGTAATTAAACACTGGGAATAAACAACTCAATGGATCGTATAAATACGCTCCATCAAACTACCCCACACTTAAGCTTGTTCGTCCCGTACAAGAATAAAGACAAGACTCGCAATGCTCAAAGCACTTCTAATGTGCCAACGACTCAACACTGAATTTACTCGAGATGTCCTCACTAATCAGTTCATCAATATGTACTCACGCTCATTCTTCACTAATGATCGGCAAGAAACTAGAATGATACATGTTACCTGTGAGGCCGAGATGGAATGACAATGGATGACTAGAAGATAGTCTTCTTTAGACTCCTGACTCCATTCTTCAGTTCCAGGTCATAGTCACGCGCATACATTGAATTTGCTTTCTCTGGCACGTGAGAAATCCAAGCCATGAGGAACTCAACTTTTTCATTCTTCTTCTTTTGGTAGGACAGCTTTTGAAACTTCTTGTTTTGTTTAGTCCGAAGACTTCACTCAACGCGATTGCTTTTTGAATTTTTTCTTTCACTTCTGTTTGAATTTTTTTCTTTTTGAGCTTTGCTCTCTAATGCGCGCGTGGTTGTGCGCGTCAAATTAATCCTTCCTTCTCCACTTAGTATAGCTGCTAAGTCAGGGTCGATTCCACAGGGAGCAAGCAGACTCGCTCTAACTAGTAACCTACACTTACGAAAATTGGGGTGTGAGTGATTGGATTGCGCAGGTGCGCAAATAAACAATAGTTAACGCAGGATTTGCACTAGACGTGCGCAGGCAGTAGAGATTAAGTACTATGACTATGAAAAGTATCGGCGCAGACAATCCTCTATGAATGTATTCCTTATCATCGACTCTAAACGTCTATAGTTTGGTTTACTAATGTTAGTGTCTGATCAAGGCTTCCTAACATGTGCGCATGTTCCGATCAAAGTTCATGAGCTATTAATTCTTGAGACTAGTCTAAGCAGCTACGAATCCTGTCACAGTAGCAACTGGTTATCCTAGCACGTTACTCCTAGTTGTCACCGTCAAGCTATCAACTAGTTTAACATATAACAAACAAGTAACAAGAGTAAGATTGCGGTTCAAGGCTTCCCCTACTCATGCAACTAGCTGTCAACCGTGTGCACAGAATTAATACAAGCAAACAAACTATGCATTAAGCACAAGTCTCAAAGGAAATACTCATAGAATCATGCCCAACCGATACAAAGCGTTTAGCTAGACATGCTAGTAGTAAACATCATAGAAATAGTAAATAACAACTAAAGTATCCAAGAAAACAGTAACAAGCAGGTGCGTGCAGGTTGCAGTGTCTCGGCTGGCGCAGTCGGCTAGCGCAGGTCCTCTCAGTAGCTCGTGTGTTTTTCAGTTCTGCCTCTCTCTCCTGCTTCTCTGTGTGTCGTGGTGTGTCTCTCAAACCCTAGCCTTCCTCTCTTTATATACTGCTCATGAGGCCCAAGGACGGCCTTGGAAACTTCCAAATCTGATGGTGTCAAGATTTGGAAACACCAATATCCTGCGCATGGCGCACTGCACACACTGGTTAGCGCACTCGGTCTGCGCACCGTCGTCGACTCTGCCACTTCCTATCCTGTTTGCGCTGCTAGCTCCGCAGGCTGTGTGTTGCGCTCTTTAAACGCTGCCTGTTAGCGCGTATCCGACTTAAGCCCTCGTTTTGCCCTGAAATACAAAAACACCGGAAACCAGTAATCTTGTACACAAAATGATGCAAACAAGCACAGTGTTAGGATCTAAATAGCGCGTATAAATAGGCTCTATCAAACCCCTCACACTTGCCTCTTGTTCGTCCCGAACAAGCACTCAAGCACGGATACAATTACCTCTCTAGAGTCTAGCGCACAGTCTTGCACTCTGGCGCGTTCTGCACTACTATTCAACTTGCGCTGCTCTATCACCTGCGCGCATCTGCCTTCAACAGTTTAATATAATAATTTCGCAATTCGTTACCTCTCAGCCGGGATGGAGATCATTTCGGATGGCTGGGAGATAGCTCTTCATAGGCTCCGGGTTGTCAGCTTTTACTCCGAGGATGGGTATATGGTTAATAGCGCAAGCTTCTTCCGGTGCGTGATTCTTCCGCGCACTTCCTGGGAACTCAAGCCTTCTTGATGATTTTCTTGTGAACGTGCGCACGCTGGTACGGAATTGTGCGCATGCTGATTCTTTTGTAGCGCATATCATCTGCTGGTTTTTTTTCTTTTTGTACAGTTTTATCTATGGTTCCTATGTTCCCAGAACGGTTCCAGTCTCGGCCTCCGGATAGCAGCTATGGAACAACACTCCGCTCTCCCTCCTCGGTCCACTTGCGCAGGTCAGCGCACGCGTTTACATCCGCACCCGCCTTCCCTAGCTCGACTTCCAGAGGAAAGGTGGTCTATTTTCCCACCTCGCCACGCTTTGGGTATTCGCCTTCGGCATCTTCGCCACGCGTTCCGAAGGTCGCGAAGCACCGGCCTCCACTTGCGCTCTCGACCATATACCTCACCTTCGAAGCAAAAACGACTAACCGCCTCTCTAGAGCTTTTCTGTCAACTCCACATCCCCTGTATATCCCAACTAACAGGAGCAGAAAAAACGAAAAAAATATACTAAAACAGTTGATTGCAGCGCATGCAATATGGATAGCGCAATACAAGCTGAAAAGTGTGCGCAACCCGCACACAAGCGCACCACTGCTACTATTTCCTTCAACTAAACTAAGCTACACTACAAAGCTAAAAAAAAAACTTGAAATGTAAAAAGATAAAAATATCCCAAAATATAGCAACATCGAGCAATAGTCGGTTCAAAAAGATAAAAAATAAGAAACCACCCGAAAGAAATGCGCGCCCTCACTGCAGCCCTAGATATCCTCGGAGCTGGACTCAGCTGCGGATCCGTGCGCCTCCTCATCTGAAGAATCAGTCACATACTCGGTACTGTCTTTGCACGACGATCTCACAGTTTTCTCCAAGATGCGCTTGATCTCTCGGTTGGAAACCTCAGCCTGGCCATTCGTCTGAGGGTGGTAAGCGGTGGACGTCTTGTGGCGCACTCCATAATGCTTGAATACCTGCGCCACTGTCCTATAGCAAAAATGCGTCCCCTGGTCGCTTATGACTGCCTTAGGCACCCCGTACCTGCAAAAAATGTTAGTTCTCAAAAAGTCAGCGCCTGTCTTACCATCATCCTTCCGGGTGGCCTTAGCCTCAACCCATTTGGAGACATAATCTACCGCGACCAATATATACTCAGATCCAGAAGATGAAGGAAATGGCTCCATGAAGTCAATCCCCCAAATATCGAATACTTCATCCACTAGAATTGGCGTCTGCGGCATCTCATTGCGCGCTGATATGCCCCCTGTGCGCTGGCACCTATCACAGTTCTTGCAGTGGTTATACGAGTCACTAAACAAGTGCGGCCAATAAAATCCGCAATCTAGGATCTTTCTGCTCGTGCGCTTTGGACCAAAGTGTCCTCCACATGCGTGCGCATGACAAAACATCAAAACAGAGTTAATTTCATGGTCAAGCACGCATAGCCTCAAAATCTGATCAGGTCCTATTCTGAGCATATACGGATCATCCCAAATGTAATACCTGGACTCATGCTTTAATCTCATGCATTGGGTCTTAGTGAAATGAGGAGGAAACGTACCTGTGACCAAGTAATTCGCAATGTGCGCATACCATGGTACCTTACCTGTCAGCGCCATCAGATGCTCGTCAGGGAATGTCTCCGTGATCCGCCCTGGCTCCTCTGCTTTCACGATCCTGCTCAGGTGATCCGCGTGTGTTCTCCGTGCCCTTCTCATCTTTGATTTCCAAGTCGAATTCCTGAAGTAGGAGCACCCAACGCATCAGGCGCGGCTTAGTCTCCTTCTTGGACATTAGGTATCGGATTGCTGCGTGGTCTGTGTAGACGATGACTCTGGAGCCAAGAACATATGCGCGGAACTTCTCCAGTGCAAACACAATTGCCAGAAGTTCCTTCTCCGTGGTGGTGTAGTTCCTCTGCGCAGCGTCCAGTGTGCGCGATGCATAATAAATGGAGTGCGGCTTCTTGTCCACGCGCTGTCCCAGGACTGCACCTACTGCATAGTCGCTTGCATCGCACATCAGTTCCAACGGCAGGTTCCAGTCTGGCGCGCGCATCACTGGCGCACTGGTCAGCGCCTCCTTCAGCTTATCAAATGCGGCCCTGCACTCATCAGTAAATTCGAAACACACATCCTTTTGCAAGAGTTTAGACAGGGGTATACAAATCTTAGAAAAATCTTTTATGAAACGCCTGTAAAACCCAGCATGCCCAAGGAATGATTTCACATCGCGCACGTTAGTGGAATAAGGCAGATTAGAAATAAGATCTATTTTGGCCTTATCTACCTTGATCCCCTCCTGCGAGATAATGTGTCCTAGTACTACACCGTGCGATACCATGAAATGACATTTTTCATAATTGAGCACTAGGTTTTTTGAAATGCAGCGCGCTAAGACCTTATCAAGATGAGTTAAGCATGCGTCAAAGGTACCTCCGTGCACAATAAAATCATCCATGAACACTTCTATGCATATACCAATCATATCAGAAAAAATGCTCATGACTAGACGTTGGAACGTACCTGGCGCGTTACACAGCCCAAATGACATGCGCCGAAACGCAAACATACCGAATGGGCAGGTAAACGTGGTTTTCTCCCGATCTTCCGCAGCAATGGGTATCTGATTGTACCCTGAGTACCCGTCCAAGAAATAAAAGTAGGGCTTCCCCGCCAATCGATCTAGCATCTGGTCCATGAACGGCAGCGGAAAATGGTCCTTGCGCGTGACTGCGTTGAGCTTTCTGTAGTCGATGCGCATGCGCCATCCAGTCTGCATGCCCTTGGGAACTAGCTCGCCCAGCGCATTCTCCTCTACTGTGATTCCTCCTTTCTTCGGCACAACATGCACTGGACTTACCCATTTGCTGTCCGAGATTGGGTAAATGAGTCCTGCGTCAAGCAGCTTCAGGATCTCCTTCTGCACCACCTCCATCATGTTCGGGTTCAATCTGCGCTGAGGCTCCCTGGATGGTTTGGCACCATCTTCCAATAGAATCCTATGCATGCATACGTCCGGGCTCACTCCGCGCAGGTCAGCAAGTGTGCATCCTATAGCGCGCTGGTTCTTGCGCAGCACCTGCTGTAATCGCGCCTCCTGCTCCTCTTCTAATCCTTTCTTTATGATTACCGGCAGGGTGTCTTCATTTCCCAAAAATATGTATTTGAGGTGCTCCGGGAGTTGCTTCAGCTCGACCTTGGGTGCCTGTTCAATAGAGGGCAAGATCTTATTAGCAGTGCAGACATTAACTATATCGTGTACCTGTCTAGATACTGGTTCAGCACTGCTCAGCTCATCCTCATGCGCCTCCAACTCTGCCTGTGCCAGTGTTTCAGGTTCTTCTGCTGCGCTCGCACATTGCGCATCTGCAACCAAGTCATCTATGATGTCCATTGCGTGCACGGTGGCGTCCTCATGAGGATGCTACATCCCTTTAAATATGTTAAAATGAATTTCCTCGCCATCAACCTCCATTGAGAGCGTGCCCCTCCACACGTCTAACTTTGTGCGCGCTGTCATCAAAAATGGTCTGCCCAGTAGGATCTGCGCACTGCCTTTGCTCGACTCACCCCCCATTTCTAGGACATAGAAATCTGCTGGGAACACTAGCTCTCCTACTCGGACGAGGACGTCCTCTATCATGCCGTTCGGTTGATTGCACGACCGATCTGCCAGCTGAATGGTGAGACCTACAGGCTTTAGTGGTCCAAAGCGTAATGAAGCATATAGGGAATAGGGAAGCACATTTATAGATGCGCCTAAGTCAATCATGCAGTTGCTTACTGTGGTCTTACCTAAAGTGCAGGGGATGGTGAACGTACCTGGGTCTCGGCATTTAGGTAGTACCTTATGTTGCACGATTGCTGAGGCCTGCGCATTTAGCATTACCTGTGCGCACTCGCCTTTCCTCCTCTTGTTTGTGCACAGCTCCTTTAAAAACTTGGCGTACCTAGGGATCTGCCGAACTACTTCACTAAGGTGAATGTTTATTTCCACCTTACTGAATAACTCGTAGAGCTCCTTATCAAGCGCTTCCTTCCTAGCCGATGGTGCCTGTACAGGGAAAGGTGCAGGTATGTTAGTACGATTCATGCCTTTGTCTTTTGATTGCGCCATACCTGGCGCCTCGCCCTACTGGCTTGTGGCTGGCGCTTCTGGTTGCGCATCTGGCTCTGCTGGATCTGGAGCTTGCACAACTGGTTGCGCGGGCGCCTTTGCGGTCTGCTCTGTTCCTACCGTGCGCCCAGTCCTCAGTGTCACTGCATTGACTCCTCCCTTGGGATTCTGGATCACTTTCGAAGGCAGGTTGCCATCGCTCTTTTTGAGCTGATACACCATGGTAGCGATCTCTGAGAGCTGCTTTTCAATGGACTCGAACCTCTTGTCATACTTCTCATCATTCTTGCGCACTGTGTCTGCTAGCTGCCCCACGATATCTTCTAAGGATCGCCTCGGTTGCTGGTTATTTTGTGCTGGTGCGTCAGTGCGGCGGTGCGGTGGATTGTAGGGCGCAGCTTGTTGCGTCTGCTGTGGTGCGCTCTGATCCGTGGATTGCCTCTGGAAATTGTTTTCCTCCTTCCATCTGAACCCATTTGCAGCTAGTCCAAAACGCAGCTGATTCTGCCTCTGTGGCCCTCTATTATCCCATGCTCCTAGAGCAATGACATCTCCTGATTCCTCGAAAAGTGTGGGACAGGCATCGGTTTTGTGTTCAGTGGACGTGCAGAATTCGCACGCCTTTGGCGCAGCTGGTTGCGCCCCCTACGCATGCATCAACTTCTGCAGCATGGCCTTCATTTCCTTTATCTCAGCGCTTGTTTCTACCTATTGCACAGAACGAGCACGACTATTTTCAAGTGTTAGCTAATGTCTTACCTGTCCAGCAGAGTCTTCTATCAGCTGCCACGCGTCCTTTGGGTACATGTTGCAAATGTCGCCTCCTGCGCATGCATTCAATAATCTCAGCTCCATGGGTAGCAATCCATTCAGGAAATTCTCTATCAGCACATTTTGGGGTAGGCCGTGATTGTAGCAGTTGGCCTCCAGCTCCTTGAAACGCTCATAATACTCCGATAGTGACTCTCCTGCGCCCTGCCTAGGTGCGGCCAGCTCCCTCCTGAGTAGCGCGATCTTGGCTGAAGGATAGAACTTGTCCAAGAACTTCTTCTACAGCTGCTACCATGTGTGAATTGATCCTACTGGTAAGCTCATTAGCCAATGCCTTGCCGTGTCACACAATGAATGAGCGAGCTCCTTAGCTCAAAATGACCGTCTGGTGGAAGCACTATGCACCAGGGCTGGTTAACCGTGATTGGGGCGGACATCTCGCGCACTATTCTGCGTCGCGCGGCCTGTCGCACGGGTGGCGCATTATACACTTCAGCAGCCATCCTTGCTTCAACTTCGCGCTGCACTTCGTCTCTGAACCGAGCTGCGCGGTTGTCTGCCCTCGCATTGTCTGGGGTCCTATCCCCTAAGTTATCTCCAACGACACTGTTATCCTCCATGACCTGTTCTGAAGCTCAAAGAAAACAAAATTAAAAGACAACGAAGCTGTCGCGTCTGTCAGTGCGCAACTAGAATCTGCGCAGCGCAACTGTTTCAAGGTTGCGCAGGCTGATGTTGATTGCGCGCTGTCAGAAACAACAATGAGAAAAATAAAGCAAACAGAAATAACTAACTACTGTAAAAGAAAACTTAAGCTAGTTAAAACTTATCTGTGTTGCTCCCTGGCAACGGCGCCAAAATTTGATCGCGCGTCGTTGTGCGCGTCAAATTTGTCCACTTAGTACAGCGGCTAAGTCAGGGTCGATTCCACAAGGAGCAAGCAGACTCGTTCTAACTAGTAACCTACAACTTACAAAAATTGGGTTGTGAGTGATTGGGTTGCGCAGGTGTGCGAATAACAGTAGTGAAAGCAGAATCTGCACTAGACGTGCGCAGGCAGTAGAGATTAAGTACTATGACTATGAAAAGTATCGGCGCAGACAATCCTCTATGAATGTATTCCTTATCATCGACTCTAAACGTCTATAGTTCGGTTTACTAATGTTAGTGTCCGATCAAGGCTTCCTAACATGTACGCATGTTCCGATCAAAGTTCATGAGCTATTAATTCTTGAGACTAGTCTAAGCAGCTACGAATCCTGTCACAGTAGCAACTGGTTATCCTAGCGCGTTACTCCTAGTTGTCACCGTCAAGCTATCAACTAGTTTAACATATAACAAACAAGTAACAAGAGTAAGATTGCGGTTCAAGGCTTCCCCTACTCATGCAACTAGCTGTCAACCGTGTGCACAGAATTAATACAAGCAAACAAACTATGCATTAAGCACAAGTCTCAAAGGAAATACTCATAGAATCATGCCCAACCGATACAAAGCGTTTAGCTAGACATGCTAGTAGTAAACATCATAGAAATAGTAAATAACAACTAAAGTATCCAAGAAAACAGTAACAAGCAGGTGCGTGCAGGTTGCAGTGTCTCGGCTGGCGCAGTCGGCTAGCGCAGTTCCTCTCTGTAGCTCGTGTGTTTTTCAGTTCTGCCTCTCTCTTCTGCTTCTCTGTGTGTCGTGGTGTGTCTCTCAAACCCTAGCCTTCCTCTCTTTATATACTACTCATGAGGCCCAAGGACGGCCTTGGCAACTTCCAAATCTGATGGTGTCAAGATTTGGAAACCACAATATCCTGCGCATGGCGCACTGCACACACTGGTTAGCGCACTCGGTCTGCGCACCGTGGTCGACTCTGCCACTTCCTATCCTGTTTGCGCTGCTAGCTCCGCAGGCTGTGTTGCGCTCTTTAAACGCTGCCTGTTAGCGCGTATCCGACTTAAGCCCTCGTTTTGCCCTGAAATACAAAAACACCGAAAACCAGTAATCTTGTACACAAAATGATGCAAACAAGCACAGTGTTAGGATCTAAATAGTGCGTATAAATAGGCTATATCACTCTCCAATGTGAATTGCTTGTCCCTTTTTTTTTTCTTTGAACCGTTTTAATCATCGCCTTCGAATAACAGCATATGAAGCACATCCCGCTCTTTCTCATCATTATCCTTTCAGCGCGAGGCAGGATATGGGTTACCCACCCATTCTCGGTTACTAGGACTAGAGATAGGACGGTTTGTTTTCCCGTCCCACCATTGCATAAACGCTGCAATGATGGAGTGAAAGTCTCACCCCTCATAACTTGAAGTGCCAACCTCCACAAACTCAGCGCGCTACGCGACTAATCCCTTGAACCTTTGAGTGTTTGTCAAGTCCCTCTAGGACATTTTCTATCAACTCCACATCCTGTAATATCTCAACTCGAAGGAACATATAACATCAAGTCACTAGCATCACAAAATCATGCATAGCATACACGTCAAAACCTCATGGCATCAAACATCAGCTCATAAAATCAGCATCTTCATCATAGCATATAATGGCATAAAACTGGCAGCATACACATCAAGTCGCACGAAATCAGTGGCATCGCAACACCTAAAAAAATTAAAAAAAAAACGTGCTCTAACCACTACTAATGCATGCTAACGAAAGTAAACATGTCTAACCACATATTAACTCCCCCACCCCACACTTTTGAAACAAATCGTGTCCTCACGGTACAATAAGATTGTCAGGAAGGGTAGTGATCGCGCGTCGTTGTGCGCGTCAAATATAATCCTTCCTCTTCCACTCAGTACAGCGGTTAAGTAAGGGTCGATCTCCACAGGGAGCAAATAGTAAGTCTTTAGCTAGCAACCTACACTTACGAAAATGGGGGGGTGTGTGAGTGATTGAAATGCGCGATGCGAAAGTGAACAGTAACTAGTGTAACGCAGGAAATTTGCACTAGACGTGCGCAAGCAGTAGAGATTAAATACTATGATTATGAGAAGCGTTGGGCAGACAATCCTCTATGAGTGCATTCCTTATCATCGACTCTAAACGTCTATAGTTTTCGGTTTACTTGGGTTAGTGTCCGGTCAAGGCTTTCTAACACGTGCGCATGTTCCGTTCAAAGTTCATGTGCTATTAATCCTTAGAACATAGACTAAAACAGCTGCGAATCCGTTCAAAGTAGCAACTGATCACCCTAGCTCGTTACTCCTAGTTGTCACCGTAAAGCTATCAACTAGTTTAACATATGACAAGCAAGCAACACAAGTAAGATTGCGGTTCAAGGCTTCCTCTACTCATGCAACTGGCTGTCTCCGTATGCACAGGATTAATACAAGTAAGTAAACTATGCATTAAGCTCAAGTCTCAAAGAAAATACATCATAGATTCATGCCCAACCAACACTAAGAGTTTAGCTAGACATGCTAGTGATAAACATCATAGAATAGTAAATAATGACTAATGTGTCTGAGAAAACAGTAGCAAACAGTGCGTGCAGCTTGTCTTCTCGGCTGGCGCAGTCGGATGGCGCAAATCCTCTCAATGAGTCCGTGTGTTTTCCAGTTTGTCGCTCTCTCGTGGGGTGTTGCCTCTCTGTGTGTGTCCGAAAGTCTCTTTTTTCCTCTTTTTGTTGCCCTAGCCTTCCTCTTGTTTATATACTGCTTGGGAAGCTCACTTTTGGCAACTTCCAAATCTGGTCACGTCAAGATTAGGCAGTACTGGACTTTGCGCTTGGCGCACGGCATCGGCTAGCGCATGGGCTAGCGCACCTCTGCTGACTCTCGCCAACTTCTCTCCTGTTTGTGCTGCTAGCTCCGCAGGCGGATCTTTCACTCCTAGAACGCTGCCTGTTAGCGCGTATCCGACTCAAGGACTCGTTTTGCCCTGTAATACAAAAACACTAGAAACGAGTAATCTTGCCCATAAAATATTGCAAACAAGCATAGGGTTATGATCTAAATAATGCGTACAAATAGCCTCTATCAAACCCCCCACACTTGCCCCTTGTTCGTCCCGAACAAGCACTGAAGCGCGGATACAATTACCTCTTCTGGAGTTTAGCGCACAGTCTTGCACTCTGATGCAAATGCACAATTGCTCAACTCGCACTGCTCTATCACCTGCGCACAACTGCACTCAACAGTTCTAATATAATAATTTCGAAATTCATTACCTCTCAGCCGGGATGAATATTTTTGGATGGCTGGGAGATAGCTCTTCTTAGGCTCCAGGCTGCCAGCTCCTACTCCGAAAATGAGCACCGACATCGTTTTCAGGTCAATGGGCAGAGAGTCAAAAAGTATTTAGGAGAACCTTGGGATGGCACAGCGCGCGAAGTTGAATTGGCAGAGCCAGAGATAGAAGATGCGCAGGTTGCTGCGCCAGAGTCGCCACCAGATGCACCAGAGGGAGAACTGGGAACTATTGGTCATATTTCTTCTTCCTCTTTAACTAACCTCGTTCCTTATGCTTTGTCACATGCTATTAACCATGCTGACCACCGATCCTTTGCGCAGAACCAAGAAGAACGCAACGCACGCACGAGCGCGGGGTCACTCAGGAGCAAGTGTGGGGGAGGTCGCTGGCACACTTTTAGGCAAGTAACGAGGTACGGTCGAGCCAACGACGTTAAACAAAGGCACTTGTCGGGAGGTAACCCGACACGTTTTACTTTTACACGTTTTTTTATAGTTTTTTCTAGTGTTTTTAGCTAGTTTAGGACTTGCAGTTTTTTTTTTCTTCTTTCTTATGTCCTTTGTTTTGATTGCATGCATGTGTGCGCTCTCCGTTGCGCTTGAGCATGAGTCGTGGGGACACGTCTCTGTTTAAGTGTGGGGGGGGGGAGCGTTACATTTACATTTCACGTTTTTTTAGCTTGGTAGTGTAGCTTAGTTTAGTTGAAGGGAACAGTAGCAGTGGTGCGCTTGTGTGCGGGTTGCGCACATTTTTCAGCTTGTATTGCCCTATTCATCTTGCATGCGCTGCTATCAACTGTTTAGTGTATTTTTTTTCGTTTTTTTGCTCCTTTTTAGCTGGGATATACAGGGGATGTGGAGTTGACAGAAATCTCTAGAGAGGCGGTTAGTCGTTTTTGCTTCGAAGGTAAGGTATATGGTCGAGAGCGCTAGTGGAGGTCGGTGCTTCGCGACCTTCGGAACAATAGAGCGCGCTCAGCCACGCAGATGCCGAAGGCGAATACCCAAAGCATGGCGAGGTGGGAAAACAGACCACCTTTCCTCTGGAAGTCAGGCTAGGGAAGGCGGGCGCGGGTGTAAACGCGTGCGCTGACCTGCGCAAATAGACCGAGGAGGGAAAGCGGAGCGTTGTTCCAAAGCTGCTATCCGGAGGCCGAGACTGGAACCGTTATGGGAACATACGAACCGTAGATTAAGCTGTACAAAAAGAAAGACACCAGCAGATGATATGCGCTAAAGAAACCAGCATGCGCACAACTACGTACCAGCTTGCGCAAGATTCACAAGAAAATCATCAAAAAGGCTCGGGTTCCCAGGAAGTGCGCGGAAGAATCACGTGCCGGAAGAAGCTTGCGCTATTAACCATATACCCGTCCTCGAAGTAAAGGCTGACAACCCGGAGCCTATGAAGAGCTATCTCCCAGCAATCCGAAATTATCTTCATCCCAGCTGAGCGGTAACGAATTTCGAAATTGTTATATTAAACTGTTGAAGGCAGAAGCGCGTAGGTGATAGAGCAGCGCAAGGTGAACGGTAGTGCAGATCGCGCAAGAGTGCAAGACTGTGCGCTAGACTCTAGAGAGGTAATTGTATCCGTGCTTGAGTGCTTGTTCGGGACGAACAAGGGCAAGTGTGGGGGGTTTGATAGAGCCTATTTATACGCGCTATTTAGATCTTAACACTGTGCTTGTTTGCCTCATTTTGTGTACAAGATTACTGGTTTCTGGTATTTTTGTATTCCAGGACAAAACAAGGGCCTAAGTCGGATACGCGCTAATAGGCAGCGTTTAAGGAGCGCAACACACAGCCTGCGGAGCTAGCAGAGCAAACAGGATAGATTCAGACTGCGGTGCGCAGACCGACTGCGCTAACCAATGTGCGCAGTGCGCCATGCGCAAGATATTGGTGTTTCCAAATCTTGAACACCATAGGATTTGGAAGCTGCCAAGATTGGGCCTCATGAGCAGTATATAAAGAGAGGAAGGCTAGGGTTTGAGAGATCACCAAGCATCAAGACACACACAGAGACGGAAGAGAAAGAGGCAGAATTGGAAAACACACGAGCTGCTTAGAGGACCTGCGCTAGCCGACTGCGTCAGCCGAGACACAGCAACCTGCACGCACCTGCTTGTTACTGTTTTCTTGGATACTTTAGCTGTTATTTACTATTTCTATGATGTTTACTACTAGCATGTCTAGCTAAACGCTTTGTATCGGTCGGGCATGATTCTATGAGTATTTCCTTTGAGACTTGTGCTTAATGCATAGTTTGTTTGCTTGTATTAATTCTGTGCACACTGTTGACAGCTAGTTGCATGAGTAGGGGAAGCCTTGAACTGCAATCTTACTCTTGCTACTTGTTTGTTATATGTTAAACTAGTTGGTAGCTTGACGGTGACAACTAGGAGTAACGCGCTAGGATAATCAGTTGCTACTGTGACAGGATTCGTAGCTGCTTAGACTAGTTTCAAGAAATAATACCTCATGAACTTTGATCGGAATATGCGCACATGTTAGGAAGCCTTGATCGGACACTAACTTCAGTAAATCGAACTATAGACGTTTAGAGTCGATGATAAGGAATACTTTCATAGAGGATTGTCTGCACCGATACTTCTCATAGTCATAGTACTTAATCTCTACTGCCTGCGCACGTCTAGTGCAGATTTTGCTTTCACTACTGTTATTCACGCACCTGCGCAACCCAATCACTCACAACCCAATTTTCGTACGTTGTAGGTTACTAGTTAGAACGAGTCTGCTTGCTCCTTGTGGAATCGACCCTGACTTAGCCGCTGTACTAAGTGGAGAAGGAAGGATTAATTTGATGCGCACAACGACGCGCGATCAGATATGCATTACAACTGGTAATCATCGATTGAAACATGCATCAATTAGTAAAACTACTGTTCCTAGTCTAACAATCCTGCTAAGGTAATGTCGACTTCAAGTTCTATCTATTATTAACCGCTAAGTTCTCAAGTAGATGTAATATTTATCCTCTTAGTTACCGGTACTAGTTTAACCGCTAGGCTTGCGCTAATGTTGGACTAATCGAATATCATGCACTAATAGTCTAACTAGATCACCGCTAAGTTCCTCCAACCAAACATACAAGCATTCCATTATGTTCAAGAACAGTAATTCACTGAATCAAATTATGAAAACATAAGTATCTCAAATCATTCGTTGCAACACAAATCCCCAAACCGAATTAGGGTTAGCTACTACTATCCATCTAAAAAATTAATGAAAAAAAATTGAGTTCGGAAAATACGAAAAATGTGAACAGTAAACTGTACGAATAGTAAATGATGAACAGTATTTCCGGCGAAAAACAATAAACATGATGAATAGTAAACAATGAACAATGTTTCCAGCAATGAACAATGCTTCCGCCTCAGCTGCTCTTTCTCTCCTTTGATTCAGGTCGTTCTCCTTAGTTGTTCGAGCAAAAAAAAAAATCTCTTCAAAAAATTAGGGTTTCTTTCTCCTTTTCATTCTTTTAAAATTGGGGCGGGCTGACATCTCTTGCACGAATCAAAATTGATTAGTGCAAGGCTTCAAAAGTGGTTCTTGCAGCTTCCAGGAATCAGATACTCAGTGCGCTTCCCCTGCTGCACAAATCACATTTGATCCGGGCAATCTCCAAGGTGACTCGGGCGAATCAAAGTGTCTTCATAAGCTGGGCAAATCAATAGTGATTCGGGCTGGCTTCAAAGTGACTCGTGCAATCTTGGTCGAGTAAAATAATCAGTGGCCTCCGGAGCTGGGCGGATAACTTGTGATCCGGGCGAATCACTCCTGGTCTTGGGCGCGTCACTTCTGATTCGCCCACTGCTTAGGCGGATCACTTTTGCAGTGTTAGAATCTCGAATTTAATCTTGATGTAAACTAAGAAGTTGTAGCCCCTTGAGTGAGATTTCCAACAAGCTATAGCACGCCTCAATTAAAAAATAATCATGTGCTCGGCGAGCCTTCAACCATAAACAGGTCAATCTGACCAGAATTGGTTTATATTCGTCCGAATGCGCAATAAAGCTCCAAGCAGTCTTAATACACATGCGATGCAAAACATTACAAAGAAGTAATCTTTGACACACAAAATGCAATTAAAAAATAAAGACAAACAACTCGATGGATCGTATAAATACGCTCCATCAAACTTCCCCACACTTATCTTTGTTCGTCCCCGAGCAAGAATGAAATCAAGACACGCAAACTCAAATCACTTGTATCATGCAATGACTAAACACTAAATTTACTCGACATGTCCTCACTAATCAGCTCATCAACATATACTCACACTCATTCTTCAAGTATGATCAGCAAGAAACTAACATGCTACATGTTACCTGTGAGGCCGAGATGGAATGACAATGGATGATTGGGAGCTAGTTCTCTTTAGACTCAGAACTCCATTCTTCAGCTCAAGGTCATAGTCACGCGCATACGCTGAATTTTCTTTCTCTGGCATGTGAGAAATCCGAGTCATGAGGAACTCAACTTTTTCTTCTTCTCTTTTGTAGGACAGCTCTTGAACTTGTTATTTTGTTTAGTCCGAAGACTTCACTCAACTCGATTGCTTTTCTGATTTTTCTTTTGCATTTGTCTGAATCTGCTTTTTGAGATTTTCTCTCCAATGTGAATTGCTTGTTCTTTTCATCTTTGCTCTTTGAACCGTTCCAATCATCTCCTTCAAATAGCATATTGAGCGCGTCCCGCTCTTTCTCATCATTATCCATTCAGCGCGAGGAAGAATAAGGGTTACCCATCCATTCCCGATTACTAGGACTAGAGATAGAACGGTTTATTTTCCCGTCCCACCATTGAACTCTACAAAGGTGGAGTTAAAGTTTCCCATTAGCATACGCATTAAAACCTTCGAATGAGTGTCAAGTCCCTCTAGGACATTTTCTATCAACTCCACATCCTGTAATATCTCAGCTCAAAGGATCATATAACATCAAGTCACTAGCATCACAATATTGCAGAAATCATGCAAAGCATACACATCAAAACCTCAAAGAATCGGAACATCATCTCATAAAATCAGCATCTTCATCGTAACATATAATCACATGAAATTAGCATCATCGTAGCATGTAGTGGCAGCATATTATCCCATAAAGTCAGCAGCATCGCACCAAAAAAAGATTTAAATAAAAGTGCTCTAATTACTACTAATACATGCTAATAAAGTGCTGACACCTAATACTAACTTCCCCCCACCCCACACTTTTGAAACGAACCGTGTCCACATTGTACAATTAGATCAGGAAGGGTAGTCATGCAAGATTCAAAATAAACGAAACAAATAACTAAAAGAAACATATAAGAAATCCTAACTACGCTCAGGCTGCCTCCCGAGGAGCACATTTGTTTAACTTCGTTGGCTCGACGGTACCGGCTCAGCCAACTCACACTCCTTATCCAGTGGGATATCCTCTCCAAACGGAACATCTTGTTCCAGCAGTTGAGAAACTGGCAATGCTATCCACAAAAAACCTTTAACAAACCTGCGATGAAATCTAACAAATTTGCGATAAAATCTAGCATATTCAAGAAAAGACATGATACCACGCTGCCTGTCAGTAGGAAAAGGCAATTTACGAATCAAATCAGTTTTGCTTTTATGTGGTTGGATGCCTTCCTCACGCTATATCTCTGGCTCAAGCGCTGCATCCTCAACAATATCCAGCGCATGAATTCCTCCAATGTTAGGTGGGTGTTTCATAGACTTATACATGTTAAATTTAATTACTTCCCCGTCTACCTTCGTGGAGAGATCACCCATAAATGTATCAATTTTCGCCTTCGCGATCACCATGAAGGGTCTCCCTAGTAGAAAGGGTGAAGTTTCTATCGTTCATCACCCTCCATTTTCATCACGCAAAAATCTGCAAAAAGAATACAAGCTTTCCTACATGCACTAACACGTCAACAACAATACCCTCTGGCTTACTACATGATATATCTACTAATTGAATAATCAAGTCATTGGGTTTCATAGGACCAATAAGCAATGCTCGATATAAAGAGTAAGGCAACACATTAACCGATGCACCCAAATCCAACATACAATTATCAATTTTGAATTTACCAATGACACGTGAAATCGTAAATGTAGCAAGATCCTTACATTTTTGTGTTGCCTTGCATTGAACAATTGCAAGGATGTTCTGCCTCAAATTTACTTGCTCGGGCATCGGTTCTCTTCTTCAGTTAGTGCACAATTCATTAAGGGCCTTAGCATATTTTGGGATCCGCTTTATTGCGTCAATGAGTGGGATTGTGATCCCAACTCTGCTGAACAGCTCCAATAAAATTTGAAACGCTGCTGGATCCTCCCTAGGTCTCGACATCTGCATAGGAAATGGAAGTGGGGGATCAACACAAATTTTTTCAAAAGACTTAGTGTACGGTTCAAAATCTCTCTCTTGTTTTCAGCTTCCACAATGCTCGCTGGACTGCTGCTCGTCTGTTCCCCTTCAAACTTCTTGCTACTTAGCAAAGTTAATGCACTAACATTTCCTTTTGGGTTAGGAATGGTCTATGAGGGCAGCTTGCCCTTGTCACTCTTCATTTCATAAACTCTGGAGGCTAGCTGTGACATTTTCTTTGTGAGCTCGGCTATGGCTCCATCAGTTTTGGCCTGGTTCCTTTGGATGGTACTCTCCAAGTCTTTGAGCAACTCTCCCCAGACTTACCAATGCTCGGGCCAGCCTGATTGAAGTCCCTCCTTTGCTCATATTGATTGCTCTAATTGTTGTACCTCTCTTGTTGTTGAAATGGAGGATTGTAAGGTTGTGCTTATTGCTGTTGCGGCGGCTGTGGCTGCCCTTGGTTTTGGTGAAATCGTCCTTCGTTTCTCCAACTAAAACCATTCACAGCAAGTCGAAATTGCCTGGGGGCTTCTGATCGCGCGTCGTCGTGCGCGTCAAATATAATTCCTTCCTCTCCCACTAGTACAGCGGTTAAGTAAGGGTCGATCTCCACAGGGAGCAAGCAGTGAGTTTTAGCCAGTAACCTACACTTAAGAAAACGGGGTTGCGTGAGTGATTGGGGGTTTTGCGCGATGCGCGAGTAACAGCGAATATCGTAACGCGGGGAATTGCACTAGACGTGCGCAAGCAGTAGAGATGAGATACTATGTTTATGAGAAGTGCTGGGCAGACAATCCTCTATGAATGCATTCCTTATCATCGACTCTAAATGTCTATAGTTTGTGTCCTACTTGGGTTAGTGTCCGGTAAAGGCTTCCTAACACACGCGCATGTTCCGTTCAAAGTTCATGTGCTATTAATCCTTAGAACTAGACTAAACAGCTGCGAATCCTGTCACAGTAGCAACTGCCTACCCTAACTCATTACTCCTAATTGTCACGGTAAGTTTGCGGTTCAAGGCTTCCCCTACGCATGCAACTAGTTTAACAGGTGACAAGCAAGCAACACAAGTAAGATTGCGGTTCAAGGCTTCCCCTACTTATGCAACTAACTGTCTCAGTACGCACAGAATTAATACAAGTAAATAAACTATGCATTAAGCTCAAGTCTCAAAGGTAATACATCATAGATTCATGCCCGACCAACACTAAGTGTTTAGCTAGACATGCTAGTGGTAAACATCATAAAATAGTAAATAACAACTACTGTATCAGAGAAAACGGTAGCAAATAGTGCGTGCAGTGTCTTCTCTTGGCTGGCGCAGTCGGCTGGCGCAACTCTCCTTGACAGGTCCGTGTGTTTTCCAGTTCTGCCGCGCAGTGCCTCTGGAATGCCACTGAGTGATGATGTTCCGATTTTTTGAAACCCTAGACTTTCTTTGTTTAAATAGTGCCCAGGAAGTTCATCTTTTGGCAACTTCCAAATCTGGTCACTGGGACTTTGCGCCTGGCGCACGGCATTGATTGGCGCAATCGGGTAGCGCACCTCTGCTGTCTTTCGCCATTTCTTCTTCTGTTTGCGCCGCTAGCTCCGCAGGCTGATCTTTCACTCCTAGAACGCTGCCTGTTAGCGCGTATCCGACTCAAGGACCCGTTTTGACCTGATACACAAAAACATTGGAAACGAGTAATCTTGCTCATGAAATATTGCAAACAAGCATAGGGTTATGATCCAAATAATGTGTATAACTAGGCTCTATCAAACCCCCCACACTTGCCCCTTGTTCGTCCCGAACAAGTACTGAAACGCGGATACAATTACCTTTTCTGGAGACTAGCGCACAGCCTTGCATTCTAGCGCAAAATGCACAGTTGCTCAACTTGTGCTGCTCTATCACCTGCGCACAACTGCACTCAATAGTTCTAATATAATAATCCCGAAATTTCATTACCTCTCAGCCGGGATGAAGATCTTTGGATGACTGGGAGATAGCTCTTCTTAGGCTCCTGGTTGTCAGCTCCCGCTCCGAAGATAGGTATATGGTTTCTTGCGCGAGCTTCTTCCAGTGCGTGATTCGTTCGCACACTTCCTGGGAACCTGAGCCTTTGATGATATCCTTGTGGTCTTGCGCACGCAGGTACTAAGTAGTGCGCATGCTGATTCTTTGTAACGCAAATCATCTGCTTCTGCTGGTATTTTTTCTTTTGTACAGCTTCCTTTCCAATTTGTTTCATTCCCAGAACAGTTCCAATCTCAGCCTTCGGATAGCAGCTATGGAACTCGTTCCGCTCTCCCTCCTTGGTCTGTCTGCGCCGATCGGCGCACGCGTTTACAACCGCGCCCGCTTTCCTTAGCTTGATTTCCAGAGAGAAGGTGGTCTGTTTTCCCACCTCGCCACGCTTTGGGTACTTTGCCTTTGGCATCTGCGTGACTGAGCGCGCTCTTTTGTCCCGAAGGTTGCGAAGCACCGGCCTCCACTAGCGCACTCGACCATATACCTCGCCTTCGAAGCACAAGCGACTAACCGCCTCTCTGGAGCATTTCTCTCAACTCCACATCCCCTGTATATCCCAACTAACAGGAGCAGAAAAAACGAAAAAATTATGCTAAAACAGTAGAGAACGGCGCACGCAATACGGATAGCGCAACACAAGCTGGAGCGCATGCGCATCCTGCACCTTAGCGCACTACTGCTACTAATTCTCTTCAACTTGAACTAAGCTATACTAAAAATGCTCAAAACATGAAATGTAAGAGTAACGCCCCCCCCCCCACACTTGAACAGAGACGTGTCCCCACGACTCAAGCTCAAGCGCACGGAGGCTGCGCACATGCATGCAATGCAACGAAAATAAAGAACATAAGAGTGAACACAAATAGTCACACAAAATATAGCAAGGGAGTCACAGAATGTAGGGCACAAATATTCAGCACACATAATAGTCAACTAAACGCAGCAAAATAAAAGACACCACCCTAAAGAAAATCACTGCGCCTGCCCTCGGCCTTAGAAGTCCTCCGAGCTAGAATCAGCCTCTGAATCATGCGCCTCCTCCTCTGAAGAATCTGTGAAGGAGTCGGTGCTGGAGGCTGGTGGTACTACGGTGAGGGGAGGAGGCTGTGCTGCGAGGTCATCCTCGGAAAGTGACTCCCATATGGAATCGGAGTCTACGCTGGGAAAGTTAATGGGGGACTCCGGAATAGAAGGCCGGGCAGGGGAAGCTGCTGGTGGTTGTACTGGTTCGGGTTCAGGGGTGGGTTCTACTGCTGGCGCTGCTGGGGCTGATGCAGGTGCTGACTCTGCTGGGGGTGCTGGGGTTTCTGGGGTTCGGGTAGGAGGTGGATGGTGCAGGCTGAGGAGAGGGGGAATTGCGTCTCCAAATTTCCACCCGGATGGTGGACTCATACTTAAATCCGCCCCCTCTGGCGCTAAGTATTCGAGCACGCGCATGACGTTGAACAACATGCGCTGCTCGCCGGTTGCTTCCTCGGGCGCCTCCTCAGCCTCAGTCCTTGGGCGCTTGGCACGTGCACGAGGGGGAGAATCCTCGATGGAAATGGTCACTAGCTCCCCCTGTGGTGCACGGGCCCTCTGGTGCGCTCCAGTCTGCGCCCGGGTCCTTGGGCGCCTGACTAGAGGCACCTCTGGTTCTAGGGCCTCCTCCATCTCTTCATCTGCGGCGGCTGCGGCTGCGGTTGCTGCGCCTGCTGCTGCGCCCTGCGCACTGCTCTCTGCTCTGGGCCGCGGTGTTCTGGCCGGCTGCAGGCGGTAGCACCACTCTAGTGTGCCATCGTCCCGTACAGCTACCGCCCTGATTTGCAGCATGTAGGCGCGGTCCAGAGGTATAGCCTGCACCAAGGTGTGTTCTGGCACCTCGGGCTCTCCATGTAAGGCCCGCAGCAAGTGCGTGATAAGGCCTCCACACGTCAGCGGCCCCCTCATGCTGACTCGGCTCCAATGATGCACCATGTTCAGGATGAACAGCACCTTCCGCCCATAATAAAGCCCTTTCAAAATCTCCATATCCAGGAGGCTGATCTTTGGTGCGCCGTTGAAACGGCCAATGACTGTGTAGGCCACGATGCGCCATAAGTAGAACAGCCATGGGTCGCGCAGCTCTCGGCCCCTGCTGCGCCCCGCGGCGAATGCTGGCCCTGTTGCCATGTCCCGCCAACCCTCCTGGTTATTGTGCGTGTCTAACTCCTCCTCACGCACCTTGGCGCACCCGAATACGCGCCTCAGCCTCCTTTCCGAGGCTATGAACCAGACACCCCTGTGTCTATATCTGATCTCCCTGTCCCCTGCCTCCAGAGACGCCAGGAACTCACACGTATCTTCCTGGTCTGATGCGCTGCGGAAGTCCATTAGCGCCTCCCAGCCGGCAATCGCTAGCCTCTGCGCCACGAGGTCCTCTAATCCAACCTCGCGCAGGAAATCTCGGCAGATGTACGGTGTCCCGTACATGTCCAGGCTGATGAACGCTGCATACTTGTTAGCGAAAGCCGCTGGGGTCTCCTGGTCTGTGGCGGGTCTCATCTTGCGCTGGGCTCCGGTCAATCGCGGTCAATGCTCCCCAAAACCCTAAAAATCGAAACTGCCCAGAATCCTCTGAAACTTGCACCGAACGAGCGCCTACTGGTCGCCTACTCAACGCACAAAACAGCACTCCAAGCCGCGCACTCTAGCCTGGTGCGATTTCAAAACCCTAAAAACTGGCTCCTCCGCGCAAACCCTAACAGAAGCGGCTCAAAGCGGAATTGGGGGGTTACCTGGGTGCTGTGCGGTCGTGTTGTCCTTGAATCCCTCTAGACGGACGGTGGGTTGGGCGCTGATCGACGGCAGAGGTCTGAAGGCGGGAGCTCGTGTGCAACGGTCGAGTGAAAAGTGCTGGGAATTTTTTCTAAGTCTGGCCTTATATACCCCCCTCTGGCTAGCGCAACTGACCTGCGCATTGATAGGCGCACGGTCCTGCGCACTTGTGTGACTAAAAAAACTACCAAACCCTAAACTAGCTAAAAACACTCAAAAAAAAGCAAAACAAGCAGAATAAAATGTGCCAAAATAAAATGTGTCGGGTTACCTCCCGACAAGTGCCTTTGTTTAACGTCGTTGGCTCGACGGTACATCGTTACGTGCCAAGAAGTGCGTCTGCAGCCTCCCCCACTCTTGCTCCTGAGTGTCCTTGCGCCAGTGCTTGTGTTACGATCTCATTGGTCCTACGCAAAGGATAAAAGGGAAGGTCAGCATGTGATACATTATTCGTAATGAGGGTAGATGCAGAGGAAGAGGAGATATAGGCGATGGGTGCTAGTTCTCCCTCTGAAACATCTGGTGGTGCGTCTGGCGCAGCAGCTTGCGCGTCCACTATCTCTGGCTCGGCCAAGTCAATGTTGCGTGCTGCGCCATCCCAAGGTTCGCCCAAGTACCGTTTGACTCTCTGCCCGTTAGCCTGAAAACGATGCTGGTGCCCGTCTTCTAATTCAATTGTGCCGTAGGGGAAAACCTTGGTGACGGTGTATGGTCCCGTCCACTTGCTGCGCAACTTTCCAGGCATGAGCTTCAGGCGGGATGAAAACAATAATACCTGATCTCCTGGTTCAAACGTGCGCCGGAGGATATGCTTGTCGTGAAATGCTTTGGTGCGCTCCTTCTAATCGCGCAGTCCCTCATAGGCGTCCAGGCGCAACTCTTCTAGTTCGCTCAGCTCAAATGCGCGCTCTTTTCCTGCCTCATCCAGGTTCAGGTTGCAAATACGTAAGGCCCAATATGCCTTGTGCTCGAGCTCTACTGGCAGGTGGCATGCCTTCCCATAGACCAGCCGGAATGGTGAGGTTCCAATGGGCGTCTTGTGTGCAGTGCGGTATGCCCATAGCGCATCATCCAGGCGCTGGCTCCAATCCTTGCGCGACGGCCTCACAGTCTTTTCCAAGATGCGCTTGATCTCTCTGTTAGAAACTTCGGCCTGTCCATTTGTCTGCGGATGGTAAGCGGTGGACGTCTTGTGGCGCACCCCATAGTGCTTGAAAACTTGCGCCACAACCCTGTTGCAGAAGTGCGTCCCCTGGTCGCTGATAACTGCCTTAGGCACTCCGTACCTGCAAAATATGTTAGTTCTGAGAAAATTAGCGATAGTCTTACCATCATTCGTGCGCGTGGCCTTAGCTTCGACCCATTTGGATACGTAATCCACGGCCACCAGTATGTACTCGTAGCCGGCAGATGGGGGAAATGGACCCATGAAGTCGATTCCCCAAACATCGAACACTTCATCCACCAAAATCGGGGTCTGCGGCATCTCGTTGCGCGCGGAGATTCCTCCAGTGCGCTGGCACCTGTCACACTTCCTGCAGTGGTCATAGGCATCTCTGAATAGGTGCGGCCAGTAGAATCCGCAGTCCAAGATCTTCCTGCTCGTGCGCTTGGGACCGAAATGTCCTCCACAGGCGTGCGCATGACAAAACATCAACACAGAGTTAATCTCATGGTCAGGCACGCAACGTCTTAATATCCGATCTGGACCTATTCTAAGCATGTAAGGATCATCCCAAAGGTAATGCTTGGACTCATGTTTCAATCGCATGCACTGAGTTTTATTGAAATGAGGAGGGAACGCACCTGTGACCAGGTAATTTGCGATATGCGCATACCATGGTACCTTACCTGTTAGCGCCATCAGATGCTCGTCAGGGAATGTCTCCTTGATCTGCCCTGGCTCCTCATCCTTTACGATCCTGCTCAGGTGATCAGCGACGGTATTTTCCGTGCCCTTCTTATCTTTGATCACTAAGTCGAATTCCTGAAGCAGAAGCACCCAGCGCATCAGGCGCGGCTTGGTCTCTTTCTTGGACATGAGGTAGCGGATAGCTGCGTGGTCCGTGTAGATGATGACTCTGGCGCCTAGAACATATGCTCGGACCTTCTCCAGCGCAAATACAATTGCCAGAAGCTCCTTCTCCGTGGTGGTGTAGTTCTTCTGCGCGGAGTCCAGTGTGCGCGATGCATAGTAGATGGCATGCGGCTTCTTGTCCTCGCGCTGCCCCAAGACTGCTCCTACTGCGTAGTCACTTGCGTCACACATCAGCTCGAATGGCAGGTTCCAGTCTGGTGCGCGCATCACTGGCGCACTGGTCAGCGCTTCTTTCAGCTTATCGAACGCCGCCTTGCACTCATCAGTAAAATCGAAGCACACGTCTTTTTGCAACAGGTTAGACAGGGGTATGCAAATTTTAGAGAAATCCTTAATAAAACGCCTGTAAAACCCAGCATGCCCTAAGAACGATTTCACGTCGCGCACGTTGGTGGCATAAGGCAGATTAGAAATAATATCTATCTTAGCTTTGTCTACCTTAATACCCTCCTCTGAAATGATATGACCTAGTACTACTCCGTGCGTTACCGTGAAATGACATTTTTCGTAATTTAGCACTAAGTTCTTAGAGATGTAGCGCGCTAAGACTTTATCTAGATGTGCTAAGCATGCATCAAAGGTATTCCCATATACAGTGAAATCATCCATGAACACTTCTATGCATATACCAATCATATCAGAGAAAATGCTCATGACGAGGCGTTGGAACGTACCTGGCGCGTTGCACAGCCCAAAAGACATACGCCGAAACGCAAATGTTCCGAAGGGGCATGTGAACGTGGTCTTCTCTTGATCCTCCGCAGCTATGGGTATCTGATTGTAACCTGAATATCCGTCCAAAAAACAAAAGTAAGGCTTACCTGCCAAGCGATCCAGCATCTGGTCCATGAAGGGAAGCGGGAAGTGGTCCTTGCGCGTTACAGCGTTCAGCTTTCTGTAGTCGATGCACATGCGCCAGCCAGTTTGTATGCGCTTGGGAACTAGCTCGCCCTGCGCATTCTCCTCCACCGTGATTCCTCCTTTCTTTGGCACAACGTGCACCGGGCTGACCCATTTGCTATCTGAGATTGGGTAAATGACCCCTGCGTCAAGCCACTTCAGGACTTCCTTTTGCACTACCTCCATCATATTTGGGTTTAACCTGCGCTGAGCCTCCCTGGATGGTTTGGCACCATCTTCCAACAGAATTCGGTGCATGCACACGTCTGGGCTCACTCCGCGCAGATCAGCAAGAGTCCATCCAATAGCGCGCTGGTTCCGGCGCAGCACCTGTTGTAAGCGCGCCTCCTGCTCTTTTTCCAATCCCTTCTTGATGATCACTGGCAGGGTGTCCTCATCTCCCAAGAAAATGTACTTGAGGTGCTCCGGGAGTTGCTTCAGTTCGATCTTGGGTGCCTGTTCAATAGAGGGCAAGATTTTGTTAGCGGTGCAAATATGAACTATATCTAGTGCCTGTGTGGGTGCTGGTTCAGCACTGCTTAGCTCCTCCTCTTGCTCCTCCAGCTCTGCCTGTGTCAGTAGCTCTGGTCCTATGGTTGCGCTCGCACACTACGCTTCTGTGACTAAATCGTCAAAGCTGTCCATTGCGTGCACAGTAGCGTCCTCATGTGGGTGCTGCATCCCTTCGAAGATGTTGAAATGGATTTCTTCGCCATCTACCTCCATGGAGAGCGTGCCCCTTCACACGTCTATCTTCGTGCGCGCAGTCATCAGAAACGGTCTGCCTAGGAGGATCTGCGCACCGCTGGCGCTTGATTCACCCTCCATTTCGAGCACATAAAAGTCTGCTGGGAACACCAGCTCTCCCACTCGAACTAGGACATCTTCTATCATGCCTGCAGGTTGTTTGCACGATCTATCTGCTAGCTGAATTGTGAGACCTGCAGGTTTTAGTGGTCCAAGGCGCAAAGTCGCATAGAGAGAATATGGTAATAAATTGATTGATGCGCCTAAATCGATCATGCAATTGCTTACCGTGGTTTTACCTAAGGTGCAAGGGATAGTGAATGTACCTGGATCTCGGCACTTAGGTGGTACCTTTTGTTGCACGATTGCTGAGGCCTGCGCATTTAGCATTACCTGTGCGCATTCGCCTGTCCTCCTTTTATTTGTGCACAGCTCTTTTAAAAACTTCGCATACCTGGGAATCTGTCGAATAGCTTCTATGAGAGGTATGTTGATTTCCACCTTGCTGAACAGCTCATATAGTTCCTTGTCCAGTGCTTCTTTTCTCGCCAGTGGTGCCTGCACAGGGAAAGGAGCAGGTATGTTAGTACAATTTTTGTCCTTGTTCGTCGAGTGAGACATACCTGGCGCTTTGCCCTGCTGGTTCGTGGTTGGCGCTTCTGATTGCGCCTCTGGCTCTGGTTGCGCACTCTGAGCTGCTGGATCTGGGACTTGCGCAACGGGTTGCGCGGGCGCCTGCGCGGTCTGCTCTGTTCCCACTGTGCGCCCAGTCCTCAGTGTTACTGCATTAACTCCTCCCTTAGGGTTCTGAATCACTTGCGAAGGCAGGTTGCCATCGCTCTTTTTCAGCTCATACACCGTGGTTGCAATTTGTGATAGATGCTTCTCTATGGATTCGAACCTCTTGTCATACTTTTCGTCATTCTTGCGCACTGTGTCTGCTAGCTGCCCCATGATATCTTCCAAGGATCGCTTTGGTTGCTGATTGTTCTGCGCTGGTGCGTCTGTGCGGCGATGCGGTGGATTGTAGGGTGCAGCTTGTTGCGTCTGCTGTGGCGCGCGCTGATCAGTGGCCTGCCTCTGGAAATTGTTCTCTTCTCTCCATCTGAATCCATTTGCAGCAAGCCCAAAGCGCGGCTGATTCTGCCTCTGCGGTCCTCTGTTGTCCCATCCTCCAAGGGCATTTACATCTCCAGTTTCTTCAAAAAGTGTTGGGCATTCGTCTGTCTTGTGCTCAGTGGACCTGCAGAATTCACATACCTTTGGCGCAACTGGTTGTGCGCTCTGCGCACTCATCAGCTTCTGTAGCATGGCCTTCATTTCTTTGATCTCAGCGCTTGCCTCTACCTGATGCACAGAACGATTACGACTACTTTCAAGTGTCAATTGATGTCTTACCTGCCCAGCAGAATCTTCTATCAGCTGCCATGCATCCTCCGGGTACATGTTGCAAATGTCCCCTCCTGCGCATGCATTCAGTAGTCGCAGCTCCATGGGCAGCAGTCCATTCAGAAAGTTCTCTATCAGCACATTCTGAGGAAGCCCGTGATTGTAGCAGTTGGCTTCTAGCTCCCTGAAACGCTCGTAGTATTCTGACAGAGACTCCCCTGCGCTCTGCCTTGGCGCGGCCAATTCCCTTCTGAGCAGCGCAATCTTCGCTGCTGGATAAAATTTGTCTAAGAATTTCTTCTGCAGCTGCTCCCATGTGTGGATTGATCCTGCGGGTAGGCTCATCAGCCAGTGTTTGGCTGCATCGCTCAATGAAAATGGGAACGCCTTCATCTTCAGCGCTTCATCGTTCTCCCCCAAGGTCTTCATGTTCTCGCAAATGATTAGGAACTCCCGCACATGCTTGACTGGATTTTCGTTGTTCATTCCGTGAAACTTGGGCATGTGATGGATGAGTGAGCTCCTCAGTTCGAACTGTCCGTTGGGCGGAAGCACTATGCACCATGGCTGGTTAACAGTGAGTGGGGCTGACATTTCGCGCACTGTCCTGCGCCTCGCGACTGGACGAACGGGTGGCGCAATGTATGGTTCAGCGGCTACCCGTGAGTCGAACTCACGCTGCACTTCCTCTCTGAATAGGGCTGCGCGGTTATGTGCCCTTGCTTCCTCTGGGGTTCTGTCTCCCAGGTTATCTCCAACCACACTGTTATCCTCCATGTCCTGATCCAAACTCAAGAAACGAAATTAAATGGCAACGAAGTTGTTGCGTCTGTCAGTGCGCAACTAGAATCTGCGCAGCGCAACTGTTTCAAGGTTGCGCAGGCTGATGTGATTGTGCGCTGTCAGAAACAACAACGAGAAAACAAAAATGAAATAACTAGTTACTAAAATGAGAAATATAAGCTAGCTAAAACTTAGCTGTGTTGCTCCCCGGCAACGGCGCCAAAATTTGATCGCGCGTCGTCGTGCGCGTCAAATATAATTCCTTCCTCTCCCACTAGTACAGCGGTTAAGTAAGGGTCGATCTCCACAGGGAGCAAGCAGTGAGTTTTAGCCAGTAACCTACACTTAAGAAAACGGGGTTGCGTGAGTGATTGGGGGTTTTGCGCGATGCGCGAGTAACAGCGAATATCGTAACGCGGGGAATTGCACTAGACGTGCGCAAGCAGTAGAGATGAGATACTATGTTTATGAGAAGTGCTGGGCAGACAATCCTCTATGAATGCATTCCTTATCATCGACTCTAAATGTCTATAGTTTGTGTCCTACTTGGGTTAGTGTCCGGTAAAGGCTTCCTAACACACGCGCATGTTCCGTTCAAAGTTCATGTGCTATTAATCCTTAGAACTAGACTAAACAGCTGCGAATCCTGTCACAGTAGCAACTGCGTACCCTAACTCGTTACTCCTAATTGTCACGGTAAGTTTGCGGTTCAAGGCTTCCCCTACGCATGCAACTAGTTTAACAGGTGACAAGCAAGCAACACAAGTAAGATTGCGGTTCAAGGCTTCCCCTACTTATGCAACTAACTGTCTCAGTACGCACAGAATTAATACAAGTAAATAAACTATGCATTAAGCTCAAGTCTCAAAGGTAATACATCATAGATTCATGCCCGACCAACACTAAGTGTTTAGCTAGACATGCTAGTGGTAAACATCATAAAATAGTAAATAACAACTACTGTATCAGAGAAAACGGTAGCAAATAGTGCGTGCAGTGTCTTCTCTTGGCTGGCGCAGTCGGCTGGCGCAACTCTCCTTGACAGGTCCGTGTGTTTTCCAGTTCTGCCGCGCAGTGCCTCTGGAATGCCACTGAGTGATGATGTTCCGATTTTTTGAAACCCTAGACTTTCTTTGTTTAAATAGTGCCCAGGAAGTTCATCTTTTGGCAACTTCCAAATCTGGTCACTGGGACTTTGCGCCTGGCGCACGGCATTGATTGGCGCAATCGGGTAGCGCACCTCTGCTGTCTTTCGCCATTTCTTCTTCTGTTTGCGCCGCTAGCTCCGCAGGCTGATCTTTCACTCCTAGAACGCTGCCTGTTAGCGCGTATCCGACTCAAGGACCCGTTTTGACCTGATACACAAAAACATTGGAAACGAGTAATCTTGCTCATGAAATATTGCAAACAAGCATAGGGTTATGATCCAAATAATGTGTATAACTAGGCTCTATCAGCTTCCTGTTGTTGAAGTTCTGGAATCCACCAATTGGATTAACATCCATTACCTCCTCTTCTTGGAGTGTAGGGCACTCACTCGTTTTGTGGCTCGCAGCGCCACAACGCTCACAAACCTTCACCGTGCTGGCTTGGCTCACTGACATCCTTCAGATCGTCTCCTTTAACTCTTTGATCTTCTTTAACAGCTGGCTGTCATTTGCCTCCACTTGAGATACATTCCTTTTTCTGCTAGTGTCATCCCTTCGACTACCTCATCCCTTTACTGAGCACTCTCAGCGGTCTCATTGATCAACTCTATCACTTGAATGGGAGTCAAGTTCAATACTGTGCCACCAGCTGCGGCATCCAATAACATACGCTCAAGAGGTCTCAATCCATCCAATAAATACTCCACCAGCATTCTTTCCGGAACACCCAAGTTACAGCAGCTTTGTTTTAGTGCGTTGAATCTCTCCATGTAATCGTACATGGACTCGCTGGGTCATTGCCTCATAGTGGACAGCTCTCTCCTCACTTGAGTCGCTTTCGCAGGAGGGTAATATTTGTCGAGGAACTTTCTTTGCATTTGGTCCTATGTTCTTACACTACCTGAAGGCAAAGACAAAAACCAAGATTTTGCAAGGTCAGTTAAACTCAATGGAAATACTTTTAGCTTGAACCTTTCTTCCAAAGCTGCGTATGGTCTCAATGTTTGGCAGATTCCGGTGAACTCTTGTAAGTGTCTCTTTGCTATTTCTCCCGGTAATCCTCCAAATTTGCATAGATGGTGCACCACTGCGGTTTTGATCTCAAAATTATCCTCTTCCGAGTCAGTGTTGATGCACTAGAGCTGATTGTGAAAGGTTGGAGCTGAGAGCTCCCTTATCGTGCACCACTGCCCACTCCGTTGACGTGCATATCATTGAGGTGGGGCATAATCATCAAACTCCTCCATCCTCGCACCTCTATTGCTCTGCCCATTGAAAGCCATCCTTTGACGAGCTGCTCTCTGCCTTTGATTGAATATTCGTTCAGGCTCGTCATAGAATGATGGTATGACCTATGGCAGAACTTCATCGTGGATGTGATCATATCCATGGCTCTGGTGGCCATCGCCATTGATGCTCCCTGCATTTGACATATCGAAAAACTCAACAAAATATAATAAATGAAAATAAATTAGTAAATGACCTCCGATTGGCGAAAAACATCTTATAATAGCTAATCGGACACCAGTAGCTCAAGTTCCTTCTACCTGCGCCGCTGATAGAGCCTATTTATACACACTATTTAGAGCCTAACCCTATGCTTGTTTGCATTATTTTGTGTACAAGATTACTGGTTTTCAGTGTTTTTGTATTTCAGGGGGAAACGAGGGCCTAAGTCGGATACGCGCTAACAGGCAGCGTTTAAGACGCGCATCACACAGCCTGCGGAGCTAGCAGCGCAAACAGATAGTGGCAGAGCCGACCACGGTGCACAGACCGATTGCGCTAAACAAGGTGCCGTGCGCCATGCGCAGAATAGTGGTGTTTCCAAATCTTGACACCACCAGATTTGGAAGTTGCCAAGGCTGGGCCTCATGAGCAGTATATAAAGAAAGGAAGGCTAGGGTTTGAGGGAGCATCAAGGAGGATCAGAGAGCATCACTAGCACCAATAGAGGACCATAGCACACGAGACAGCTCCAGAACAAAAAAACACAGGAACCTGCTGCGAGGACCTGCGCTAGCCGAGACTCTGCAACCTGCACGCACCTGCTTGTTGCTGTTTTCTTGGATACTTTAGATATTATTTACTGTTTCTATGATGTTTACTACTAGCATGTCTAGCTAAACGCTTGGTATCGGTTGGGCATGATTCTATGAGTATTTTCTTTAAGACTTGTGCTTAATGCATAGTTTGTTTGCTTATATTTAATTCTGTGCACACGGTTGACAGCTAGTTGCATGAGTAGGGGAAGCCTTGAACCGCAATCTTACTCTTGCTACTTGTTGTTATATGTTAAACTAGTTGAATAGCCTGACGGTGACGACTAGGAGTAACGCGCTAGGATACTCAGTTGCTACTGTGACAGGATTCGTAACTGCTTAGACTAGTCTTAAGAATTAATAGCTCATGAACTTTGATCGGAACATGCGCACATGTTAGGAAGCCTTGATCGAACACTAACATCAGTAAACCAAACTATAGACGTTTAGAGTCGATGATAAGGAATACACTCATAGAGGATTGTCTGCGCCGATACTTTTCATAGTCATAGTACTTAATCTCTACTGCCTGCGCAAGTCTAGTGCAATCCCTGCGGTTACTACTGTTTACTCGCGCACTTGCGCAACCCAATCACTCACACCCCCCAGTTTTCGTAAGTGCAGGTTACTAGTTAAAGCTAATCTACTCGCTCCCTGTGGATTCGACCCTGACTTAGCCGCTGTACTAAGTGGAGAAGGAAGGAATAAATTTGACGCGCACAACGACGCACTATCAAATTTTGGCGCCGTTGCCGGGGAGCAACACAGATAAGCTTTAACCAGCTTAAGTCTCTTTTACAGTAGTTAGTTATTTCTGTTTACTTTGTTTTCGCTGTTGTTTCTGACAGCGCGCAATCAACATCAGCCTGCGCAACCTTGAAACAGTTGCGCTGCGCAGATTCTAGTTGCGCACTGACAGACGCAACAACTTAGTTTTCTTTTAATTTCGTTTTCTTTGAGATTTAGAACAGGTTATGGAGGATAACAGTGTCGTTAGAGATAACTTAGGGGGCAGAACCCCAGAGGATGCGAGGGCACATAACCGCGCAGCCCTGTTCAGAGAGGAAGTGCAGCGCGAAGTTGAAGCAAGGATGGCCGTTGAAGTGTATAATGCGCCACCCGCGCGACGCAAAATAGTGCGCGAGATGTCAGCCCCAATCACGGTTAACCAGCCATGGTGCATAGTGCTTCCACCAGAAGGTCATTCTGAACTCAGGAGCTGGCTCATTCATCACATGCCCAAGTTCCACGGGATGAACAACGAGAACCCAGTCAAGCATGTGCGAGAATTCCTAGTCATTTGCGAGAACATGAAGGCCGAAGGGGAAAGCGACGAAGCGCTGAAGATGAAAGCGTTCCCATTTTCATTGTGTGACACGGCCAGGCATTGGCTAATGAACCTACCAGCAGGATCAATTCACACATGGGAGCAGCTGCAGAAGAAGTTCCTGGACAAGTTCTATCCCGCAACAAAGATCGCGTTACTCAGGAGGGAGCTGGCCGCACCTAGGCAGAGCGCAGGAGAGTCGCTGTCAGAGTATTACGAGCGTTTCAGGGAGCTGTAGGCCAACTGCTACAATCACGGCCTGCCCCAGAATGTGCTGATAGAGAATTTCCTGAATGGATTGCTACCCATGGAGCTGAGATTATTGAATGCATGCGCAGGAGGCGACATTTGCAACATGTACCCAGAGGACGCGTGGCAGCTGATAGAAGACTCTGCTGGGCAGGTAAGACATCAGCTAACACTTGAAAATAGTCGTACTCGTTCTGTGCATCAGGTAGAAACAAGCGCTGAGATAAAGGAAATGAAGGCCATGCTGCAGAAGTTGATGCATGCGCAGGGAGCGCAACCAGCTGCGCCAAAGGTATGCTAGTTCTGCACATCCACTGAGCACAAAACCGACGCATGTCCCACACTTTTCGAGGAATCAGGAGATGTCAATGCTCTTGGAGGATGGGATAATAGAGGGCCGCAGAGGCAGAATCAGCCGCGTTTTGGACTAGCCGCAAATGGGTTCAGATGGAAGGAAGAAAACAATTTCCAGAGGCAGTCCACGGACCAGCGTGCACCACAGCAGACGCAACAAGCTGCGCCCTACAATCCACCGCATCGCCGCACTGACGCACCAGCGCAGAACAACCAGCAACCGAGGCGATCCTTAGAAGATATCGTGGGGCAGCTAGCAGACACAGTGCGCAAGAATGATGAGAAGTATGACAAGAGGTTCGAGTCCATTGAGAAGCAGCTATCATAGATTGCTACCACAGTGTATGAGCTGAAAAAGAGCGATGGCAACCTGCCTTCGCAAGTAATCCAGAATCCCAAGGGAGGAGTCAACACCGTGACACAGAGGACTGGGAGCACAGTAGGAACAGAGCAGACCGCAAAGGTGCCCGCGCAAATAGTTGCGCAAGTCCCAGATCCAACAGAGCCGAATGCGCAACCAGAGAAAGATGCGCAATCAGAAGCGCCAGCCAAAAACCAGCAGGGCGAAGCGCCAGGTATTACACAATCAAAAGACAAAGGCATGAATCGTACTAACATACCTGCACCTTTCCCTGTACAGGCACCATCGGCTAGGAAGGAAGCGCTTGATAAGGAGCACTACGAGTTATTCAGTAAGGTGGAAATAAACATTCCCCTTATTGAAGCAGTCCGGCAAATCCCTAGGTACGCCAAATTTTTAAAGGAGCTGTGCACCAACAAGAGAAGGAAAGGCGAATGCGCACAGGTAATGCTAAACGCGCAGGCCTCAGCGATCGTGCAGCGTAAGGTACCACCTAAATGCCGAGATCTAGGTATGTTTACCATCCCTTGCACTTTAGGTAAGACGACAGTGAGCAATTGCATGATTGACTTAGGCGCATCTATAAATGTGCTTCCCTATTCCCTATATGCGTCATTGCGCCTTGGACCACTAAAGCTTGCAGGTCTCACCATTCAGCTAGCAGATCGGTCGTGCAAGCAACCGACGGGCATGATCGAGGACGTCCTAGTCTGAGTAGGAGAGCTGGTGTTCCCAGCAGATTTCTATGTCCTAGAAATGGAGGGTGAGTCGAGCAAAGGCAGTGCGCAGATCCTACTGGGCAGACCATTTCTGATGACAGCGCGCACCAAGATAGACGTGTGGAGGAGCACGCTCTCTATGGAGGTTGATGGCGAGGAAATTCATTTTAATATATTCAAAGGGATGCAGCACCCTCATGAGGACCCCACAGTGCACGCAATGGACAGCATAGATGACTTGGTTGCAGATGCGCAATGTGCAAGCGCAGCAGAAGAGCCTGAAACACTGGCACAGGCAGAGTTGGAGGCGTAAGAGGAAGAGCTGAGCAGTGCTGAACCAGCATCCAGACAGGTACATGATATAGTTAATGTTTGCACTGCTAATAAGATCTTGCCCTTTATTGAACAGGCACCAAGGTTGAGCTGAAGCAACTCCCAGAGCACCTCAAGTACATATTCTTGGGAAATGAGGACACCCTGCCAGTAATCATAAAGAAAGGATTGGAAGAAGAGCAGGAGGCGCGATTACAGCAGGTGCTGCGCAAGAACCAGCGCGCTATAGGATGGACACCTGCTGACCTGCGCGGAGTGAGCCCGGACGTATGCATGCATAGGATTCTATTGGAAGATGGTGCAAAGCCATCCAGGGAGCCTCAGCGTAGATTGAACCCCAACATGATGGAGGTGGTGCAGAAAGAGATCCTGAAGCTGCTTGACGCAGGAGTCATTTACCCAATCTCGGACAGCAAATGGGTAAGTCCAGTGCACGTTGTGCCGAAGAAAGGAGGAATCACAGTAGAGGAGAATGCGCAGGGCGAGCTAGTTCCCAAGCGCATACAAACTGGATGGCGCATGTGCATCGACTACAGGAAGCTTAACGCAGTCACGCGCAAGGACCATTTCCCGCTACCCTTTATGGATCAGATGCTAGATCGATTAGCGGGGAAGCCCTACTTTTGTTTCTTGGACGGATATTCAGGGTACAATCAGATACCCATAGCTGCGGAAGATCAAGAGAAGACCACGTTTACCTGCCCATTCGGTACGTTTGCGTTTCGGCGCATGTCATTCGGGTTGTGTAACGCGCCAGGTACGTTCCAAAGTCTAGTCATGAGCATTTTTTCTGATATGATTGGTATATGCATAGAAGTGTTCATGGATGATTTTACTGTGTACGGAGGTACCTTTGACGCATGCTTAACTCATCTTGATAAGGTCTTAGGGCGCTGCATTTCAAAGAACCTAGTGCTCAATTATGAGAAATGTCATTTCATGGTATCACATGGAGTAGTACTAGGACATATTATCTCGCAGGAGGGGATCAAGGTAGACAAAGCCAAAATAGATCTTATTTCCAATCTGCCATATGCCACTAACGTGCGCGATGTGAAATCATTCCTTGGGCATGCTGGGTTTTACAGGCGCTTCATAAAAGATTTTTCTAAGATTTGTATACCCCTGTCTAACCTCTTGCAAAAGGATGTGTGTTTCGAATTTACTGATGAGTGCAGGGCCGCGTTTGGTAAGCTGAAGGAGGCGCTGACTAGTGCGCCAGTGATGAGCGCCACACTGGAACCTGCCATTCGAACTGATGTGCGATGCAAGCGACTATGCAGTAGGTGCAGTCCTGGGACAGCGCGTGGACAAGAAGCCGCACGCCATTTATTATGCATCGCGCACACTGGACGCTGCGCAGAGGAACTACACCACCACGGAGAAGGAACTTCTGGCAATTGTGTTTGCGCTGGAGAAGTTCCGCGCATATGTTCTTGGCGCTAGAGTCATCATCTACACAGACCACGCAGAAATCCGTTACCTAATGTCCAAGAAGGAGACTAAGCCGCACCTGATGCGCTGGGTGCTCCTACTTCAGGAATTCGACTTGGCAATCAAAGATAAGAAAGGCACGGAGAACACAGTCGCGGACCACCTGAGCAGGATCGTGAAAGCAGAGGAGCCAGGGCGAATCACGGAGACATTCCCTGACGCTGACAGGTAAGGTACCATGGTATGCGCACATTGCGAATTACCTGGTCACAGGTACGTTTCCTCCTCATTTCACTAAAACCCAATGCATGAGATTAAAGCATGAGTCCAAGCATTACATTTGGGATGATCCGTATATGCTCAGAATAGGACCTGATCAGATTTTGAGGCGTTGCGTGACTGACCATGAAATTAACTCTGTTTTGATGTTTTGTCATGCGCACGCATGTGGAGGACACTTTGGTCCAAAGCGCACGAGCAGAAAGATCCTGGATTGCGGATTCTATTGGCCGCACCTGTTTAGTGACTCGTATAACTATTGCAGGAACTCTGACAGGTGCCAGCGCACAGGAGGCATATCAGCACGCAATGAGATGCCGCAGACGCCAATTCTAGTGGATGAAGTATTCGATATTTGGGGAATTGACTTCATGGGGCCATTTCCTCCATCTTCCAGATATGAGTATATATTGGTCGCGGTAGATTATGTCTCCAAATGGGTTGAGGCCAAGGCTACTCGGAAGGATGATGGTAAGACGGTCGCTGACTTTTTGAGGACTAACATATTTTGTAGGTACGGAGTGCCTAAGGCAATCATCAGCGACCAGGGGACGCATTTTTGCAATAGGATTGTGGCGCAGGTGTTCAAGCATTACGGAGTGCGCCACAAGACGTCCACCGCTTACCACCCTCAGACGAATGGACAGGCCGAGGTTTTGAACAGAGAGATTAAGCGTATCCTGGAGAAAACTGTGAGACCGCCGCGCAAAGACTGGAGCTAGCGCCTTGATGATGCGCTATGGGCATACCGAACAGCACATAAGACACCAATTGGGACTTTGCCGTTTCAGTTGGTTTATGGAAAAGCGTGCCACCTGCCAGTGGAGTTAGAGCACAAAGCATACTGGGCATTGCGCGTTTGCAACCTGAACCTAGACGAGGACGGTAAGGAGCGCGCATTTGAGCTAAGCGAATTAGAAGAGCTGCGCCTGGATGCGTATGAGGGACTGCACGATTACAAGGCGCGCACAAAGGCATTTCATGACAAAAATATCCTCAGACGCACTTTTGAGCCAGGAGACCAGGTACTATTATTCTCCTCGCGCTAAAAGCTCATGCCGAAAGCTGCGCAGCAAATGGACGGGACCATACACGGTTACCAAGGTTTTCCCCTACGGAACAATCGAGTTAGAAAACGAGCACCGACATCGTTTTCAGGTCAATGGGCAGAGAGTCAAAAAGTATTTAGAAGAACCTTGGGATGGCACAGCGCGCGAAGTTGAATTGGCAGAGCCAGAGATAGCAGATGCGCAGGTTGCTGCGCCAGAACCGCCACCAGATGCACCAGAGGAAGAACTTGGAACTATTGCTCATATTTCTTCTTCATCTTTACCTAACCTCGTTACTTATGATTTATCACATACTTTTAGCCATGCTGATCACCCTTCCGATCCTTTGCGCAGGAACAAGAAGAACGCAACACACGCAAGAGCGCGGGGTCACTCAGGAGCAAGAGTGGGGGAGGTTGCTGGTACACTTTCACGCAAGTAACGAGGTACAGTCGAGCCAACGACGTTAAACAAAGGCAGTTGTCGGGAGGTAACCCGACACGTTTTACTTTTACATGTTTTTCTTTTAGTTTTTCTAGTGTCTTTTAGCTAGTTTAGGACTTGTAGTTTTTTTTAGTCGAGCAGCAGCGCACAGGTCAGTGCGCAGGACAGATGCGCCAGACACGGGGGTATATAAGGGCAGTACTTAGAAAAATTTCAGCACTTTTCACACTCGACCGTTGCAAGAAGCTCCCGCCCTCAGCATCCGCTCACCGTCCGGCACTCAACCCAGCTTCCGTTTAGAGAGAGTTGAGGAGCATTCAGTCGCACACTCATCAGGTAACCCTTCCCCTCAGATTTGAGCCGATTGAGTTAGGGTTTGTGCGAGAAGAGGAGTGCCCTAGGTCTGAAATCGCACCAAGCTAGCGTACACCATTTGGAGTTTTGGTTAGGGGGTTTTTTAGGCGGACAGTAGGCGCCCATTTGGTGAAAGTTTCAGGGCATTTGGCGGAGTTTGGTTTTTGTGAACATTTGTGAGCATTGACCGTAGTTGACCAGAAGAACCCTAGCGCACAATGCAGCCTGCCGAGGATCAAGCGACCTCAGCTTCTTTCGCTAGCAAGTATGAAGCCTTCATGAGGCTGGAGATGTACGGGACTCCGTACATCAGCAGGGAGTTCCTGCATCGCGCTGGCGGGCTTGGAGGCGCTGTTGGACATCAACAGCGCAGCAGATAAGGAGGATACCTGCGAGTTTTTGGCGTCGCTAGAGCCGACTGATCTGGAGATAAGGTACCGGCACAGAGGAGTCTGGTACATTGCCTCGGCTAAGAGGCTGAAGCGCACGCTGAGGTGCGCAAAGGTGCGTGAAGCGGACATAGACACGCACACGAATCAAGAGGCGTGGCGCGAGATGGCGACCAGCCCAGTTTTTGCCGCGGGGCGCAGCGGAGGACGCGAGCTGCGCGACCCGTGGATGTTTTACCTATGGCGCATGGTCGCCTATGCCATCATCGGGCGCTTCAATGGTGCGCCCAAGATCAGCTTACTGGACATGGAGATTTTGAAGGGTTTTTACTATGGGAAGAAGGTGCTGTTTGTCTTGAACATGGTGATCCATTGGAGTCGGGTCAGCACGAAAGGGCCGCTGACCTGTGGATGGATGATCACGCACCTGCTGCGTGCGTTGCATGGAGAGCCAGAGGTTCCCGAGCACACAGTGGTGTCGGCTGTTCCCTTGGACCACGCCCAGATGCTGCAGATAAGAGCGGTAGCCATGAGAGAGGATGGTACAGTGGAATGGTGCTACCGGCTGCAGCCAGCCAGAGAGCCGAGGCAGCGAGCAGAGAGCAGCGCGCAAACAGAGGAGGCTGCGGAGGAAATGGAGATGGACGACACCCTAGAGCCAGTTGCGCCTCCAGTCAGGCGCATGAGGACTCGTGCGCAGACTAGAGCGCGCCGGAAGGCCAGTGCACCGCAGGGGGAGCCAGTTACCATTGCCATTGAGGATTCTCCCCCGCGTGCACAAGGAAAGCGCCCCAGGACAAGAGATAGAGCAGCGCAAGGTGAATAGTGGTGCAGATCGCGCCAGAGTGCAAGACTGTGCGCTAGACTCCAGAGAGGTAATTGTATCCATGCTTGAGTGCTTGTTCGGGACGAACAAGGGGCAAGTGTGGGGGGTTTGATAGAGCCTATTTATACAGATTATTTAGATCCTCACCCTATGCTTGTTTGCATTATTTTGTGTACAAGATTACTGGTTTCCAGTGTTTTTGTATTTCAGGGCGAAACGAGGGCCTAAGTCGGATACGCGCTAACAGGCAGCGTTTAAGACGCGCATCACACAGCCTGCGGAGCTAGCAGCGCAAACAGATAGTGGCAGAGTCGACCACGGTGCGCAGACCGATTGCCCTAACCAAGGTGTCGTGCGCCATGCGCAGAATAGTGGTGTTTCCAAATCTTGACACCACCAGATTTGGAAGTTGCCAAGGCTGGGCCTCATGAGCAGTATATAAAGAAAGGAAGGCTAGGGTTTGAGGGAGCATCAGGGAGGATCAGAGAGCATCACTAGCACCAATAGAGGACCACAGCACACGAGAGAGCGGCAGAACAGAAAAACACACGAACCTGCTGCGAGGACCTACGCTAGCCGACTGCGCCAGCCGAGACTCTGCAACTTGCACGCACCTGCTTGTTGCTGTTTTCTTGGATACTTTAGATATTATTTACTGTTTCTATGATGTTTACTAGTAGCATGTCTAGCTAAACGCTTGGTATCGGTTGGGCATGATTCTATGAGTATTTTCTTTGAGACTTGTGCTTAATGCATAGTTTGTTTGCTTATATTAATTCTGTGCACACGGTTGACAGCTAGTTGCATGAGTAGGGGAAGCCTTGAACCGCAATCTTACTCTTGCTACTTGTTGTTATATGTTAAACTAGTTGAATAGCCTGACGGTGACGACTAGGAGTAACGCGCTAGGATAATCAGTTGCTACTGTGACAGGATTCGTAACTGCTTAGACTAGTCTTAAGAATGAATAGCTCATGAATTTTGATTGGAACATGCGCACATGTTAGGAAGCCTTGATCGGACACTAACATCAGTAAACCAAACTATAGACGTTTAGAGTCGATGATAAGGAATACACTCATAGAGGATTGTCTGCGCCGATACTTTTCATAGTCATAGTACTTAATCTCTACTGCCTGCGCACGTCTAGTGCAATCCCTGCGTTTACTACTGTTTACTCGCGCACTTGCGCAACCCAATCACTCACACCCCCCAGTTTTCGTAAGTGCAGGTTACTAGTTAAAGCTAATCTACTCGCTCCCTGTGGATTCGACCCTGACTTAGCAGCTGTACTAAGTGGAGAAGGAAGGAATAAATTTGACGCGCACAACGAGGCGCTATCAGCCGCCAAACACCAAAACATCAAAAACAAGCAAAAACAAAGCAAAATAAAAAAAATAAAAGCTAGAACTCTATACTGAGTGTTGCTCTCCCCGGCAACGGCGTCAAAGTTAAATTTATGATACCTACTTACTAGCTAGTGATAAGCAGGGTCTAACCCAAAGAGAGCAGTCAGTATAAAGTTCTAATAAATATTGTCACACTAAAAAGGGGGTTTGTTTTCAAAGAGAATGTTCGTTATCAAATTCAAAAATAATCAGATAGGGATATGCATTGCAACTGGTAATCATCGATTGAAACATGCATTAATTAGTAAGACTATTGTTCCTGATCTAACAATGCTGCTAAGATAATGTCGATTTCAAGTTCAGTCTATTATTAACCGCAAAGTTCTCAAGTAGATGTAATAATTATCCTCTTAATTATCAGTACTAGTTCCACCGCTAGGCTTACGCAATATTGGACTAATCGAATATCATGATGCCCTGCTAGTCTAACTAGATCACCGCTAAGTTCCTTCAATCAAACATACAAGCTTGCCATTAAGTTCAAGAACAGTAATTCACTGAATCGAATTACGAAAACATATGTATCTCAAACCATTCGTTCCAACACAAATCCCTAAACCGAATTAGGGTTTAGCTACTACTATCCATCTAAAACAATAATGAAAATAAACTGAGTTCTGAAAATACGAAAATTGTGAACAGTAACCGGGATGAATAGTAAATGATGAACAATGTTTCCGTCGATGAATAGTGCTTCCACCTCATCTGCTCTTTCTCTCCTTTGATTCAAGTTGTTCTCCCCAGTTGTTCTAGTAAAAAAGACTATTCAAAATAAAAAATTAGGGTTTCTTTTTCATTTCATTCTTTTAAAATTGGGTCGGGCAGAGTTCTCTTGCACGAATCAAAAGTGATCACATACTCAGTGCGCTTCCCCGCTGCACGAGTCACGTTTGATTCGGGCAAGCTCCAAGGTGACTCGGGCGAATCAAAGTGTCTTCATAAGCTAAGCAAATCAATAGTGATTCGAGCTGGCTCCAAATTGACTCGTGCACTCTTGGTCTGATAAAATAATCAATGGCCTCCCAAGCTGGGCAGATCACTTGTGATCCGGGCGAAATCACTCCTGATATTGGGCGACTCACTTCTAATTCGCCCACTGCTTGGGCGGATCACTTCTGCAGTGTTAGAATCTTGCTTGTTTGACCCTTTAAACCTTTGATTTTCGTCTTGATGTAAACTAAGAAGTTGTAGCTCCTTGAGTTAGCTTTGCAACCAGCTATAGCATGTCTCAATCGGATAAGAATCATGTTCTTGGAAAGCCTTCAATAACAACAGGCCGCAGCAACAGAGGCAATTTGGACTTGCTGCCAATGGTTTTAGTCGGAGAAATGAAGGAGGATTCCAGGAGCACCAAGGGCAGAACCAGCATAATCAAATACAGAACCAAGGGCAGCCGCAGCAGCAACAAACACAGCCTTACCACCCTCCGTTTCAACAACAAGAGAGGCACAATAATCAGAACAATCAGTACCCAAGAAAGGGCTTCAATCAAACTGGTCCGAGTACTAGTAAGTCATGGGCAAAGTCACTCAAGGACTTGGAGAGTACAATCCAAAGGAACCGGGCCAAAACTGATGGACCATAGCCAAGCTCACAAAGCAAATGTCACAGCTAGCTTTCCCAGTTTATGAGATGAAGAGTGACAAGGGCAGCTGCCTTTGCAAACTATACTTAACCCAAAAGAAGAAGAAGAAAAAGTTGAGTTCCTCATGACTTGGATTTCTCACGTGCCAGAGATAACAAACTCAGTATATGCGCACGACTATGACCTCGAGCTGAAGAATGGAGTCAGGAGTGAAATTCACAGCGTCTCAGTTAGGCAGATATGTGAACAAGGAGTTGCTGCAGCACACTCTTGTTCACTTGGAAATTGTCTCAGCAAACAATGAACAAGACAGAAGTTTGTTCACCCAGTTCGGCCAACTGCCTACGTCTGGGGAGGACTATTCTCCAGTCCTCAATCCACTAACCGCGAAGGTCTCAAAGTACACTCGGTTACAACTCCACGCAACCTATGCTACTCAACCTTGTGTGGATCACTTGACACAATCAGAACAGGCTCTGACTTGTGTCTGCACACCCTCTACAAATGTCAATCTAGAATAGCTACAGACTTCTCAAGACTTAGCCTATTCTAAGCTACACTCACTCAGCAGGGTTGCTGTAGCAACTACTGTAACACACAGCTGAAGCACAATTGTTCGCATCGCTCTAAAGCCTTCTGCCGAGCCGTTCAAACGATTCCACGAGCGCTGCACACTCTGGAATACTCCCCCTCACTCAGTGACCACCTGCCACTAGCGAGAACCACTGCTTAGACAGTCGACCGAGCCACACACCCGTCAGTTCTTCCGCGGCTGCCCTTGATCAACCAACAAGCACCACTGCTCTGAATTGGCTTCCAGATCAAGCTCGAATCAGACTCTGCAAGTCCTGATTCCCTTCTACTTCTGTCACCACAGCTCCGCGCTCACGCTCTGCTCTCGAGTGATGATCGAAGAATTCGTCCGTCACACACCAAAATTGCTCTCTCTGAATTCTGTGTATGCACTCGTGTATCCCTCAGCTTCGATCAAACTCACAGCTCTGAACTCCACTCACTTAAATAGCAGCACCAGCTTTTAGCAAGACCAGGTTTAAGCAATGTCCTAAAAAGAACAATTATCTCCTAAAATCTAGGAGATTAGATTTGATCTTTATCTTCAATACAAATCTCCTTCTTTGGCTAGGAAACCTCCTCACTGGAAAATTCTCCACAGCATTTTAGAAATTCTTTTGATGATCCCCGTAGCGATCCCAGCCCTTCTAGACAAGCCCAGGTCGCTGCTGCTTCTTGGTCAGATGATGCAGCCACTTGAACAAGCTCCTGCTATAGCATCCCCTGATGCAGTTGCTGCTTGTTCACTTGTGCTGGTTTTGTCAAACACTGCCATACTACATCATCAATCTCCCCCTTGGCATTTTGACAAAACCCTTCAGAGAGTTGTTTGCAGAAAAAAATTTCCTAACCTTCCCTTCTTCTTCTTATCATCTCTTCCCCCTTTTTGGAATAAATGACGAGGGAGGGGGGGGCTCCTGGCTGCCCTATGGAAGTAACACACAGAGCCCCAGAGAGGCTCTCAGGTCTTCAAACCGGACTGCATCCAGAGCTTTTGTGAAGATATCAGTAAGTTGTTTGGCAGACACCACATGCTGTAGCGCAATGATATTCTTTTCAACTAGATCTCGGATGAAGTGATGACGAATGTCAATGTGCTTGGTTCTGCTGTGCTGAATCGGATTCTTAAATATGCTGATGGCACTCATGTTGTCACAGTAGAGAGTCATTTCATCTTGATCAAGCCCATACTCACTAAGCATTTGCTTCATCCACAGCATTAGTGCACAGCAGCTCCCAGCAGCTATGTATTCAGCCTCGGCAGTGGATAGAGAAATGCTGTTTTGCTTCCTGCTGAACCAAGACACCAGGTTATTTCCTAGGAAGAAGCAACCTCCCGAAGTGCTCTTCCTGTCCTCTGCGCATCCTGCCCAGTCCGCATCACTGTATCCTACCAGATTAGCATTTGTGTCCTTAGTATACCATAAGCCATAGTGCACAGTTCCTCCAACATACCGAATGATGCGCTTGACCAACTGCAAGTGACTATCTTTGGGACAAGCTTGAAATCTGGCACAGACTCCTACTGCAAAGGAAATGTCGGGGCGGCTGGCAGTCAGGTATAGCAAACTCCCAATCATGCTTTTGTAGATTGTCTGACTCACTTCCATTCCGTTCTCATCTTTAATGGCTTTAACATGAGTGGCAGCAGGAGTTCCTTTGTGACTGGCCTTATCTAGCTGGAATTTCTGCACAAGATTCTTGCTGTATTTGCTTTGAGCAATAAAGATGCCATCACTGGGTAATCTCCAGACCAAGGAAGTATGACAGTTCTCCTACCATGCTCATTTAAAATTCCTGCTGCATGTGATTCACAAACTGCTTCACCAGATGCTGAGACTTTGATCCAAAGACAATATCATCCACATAGATTTGAGCAATGATCACATCTGACTGAGTTCTTTTGACAAATAGAGTTTTGTCAGCTCCCCCTCGTTTGTAGCCATGTTTTTCTAGGAACACTGTCAACCTCTCATACCATGCCCGAGGAGCCTGTTTTAGTCTGTATAAGGCTTTCTTCAACTTATATACATGCTCTGGGTGATGGGGATCTTCAAAACCTTTTGGCTGAGAAACATATACTTCTTCAGAGAGATCTCCATTCAGGAAAGCACTTTTGACATCCATTTGATATAGTTTAAACCCCAGGAAACAGGACATGGTTAGAAGGAGTCTGATGGCCTCCAGGCGAGCAACTGAGCAAACGTTTCTTCAAAGTCTAGACCCTCAATCTGAGAATATCCCTGGGCAACCAATCTGGCTTTATTTCTTGTAATGTTTCCCTTTTCATCAGTTTTGTTTTTGAACACCCACTTTGTGCCTATAATATTTACTCCATTTGGTCTGTCCACCAGGTCCCAAACATCGTGTCTTTCAAACTCTGCCAATTCTTCCTGCATCGCCATTATCCAGAATTCATCACTCATGGCTTCCTTGAAGTTCTTAGGTTCAATGCTGGACATAAAACATGTATTGAGGTAAGCATGGCTTGTGGTTCTTCTTCTTTCTGTCGGATCTCCAATAATATTTGACAGGGGATGATTTTCCTGAATCTTCTTCGAAGGCTGCCTTGAAGGCGGATCAGAAGTCTCGGGGTTCACATCTTCAGACATGCTTTCTAATTGTATATCTGGATTTTCTGCTTCAGCACTTGCTGTAGCATCCTCTGGAGCCACAGCTTGTTCACTTCTATTCTGACTAACAGTTACCTCCTCAAGATCAGAGTCTTCATCATCAGTGGCAGTATCAGAGGCAGGGACTTCTTCAGCATCGTTGACAACAACATTTATGGATTCCATTACTGTATGTGTCCGCTGGTTCTAGACTCGATAAGCTCTGCTATTTGTTGAATAGCCCAAGAACAATCCAGGATCACTCTTTGGGTCAAGTTTCTTCCTATACTCCCGATCTCTCAGAATAAAACAGTCACTTCCAAAGACGTGAAAGTGTTTAACTGTGGGCTTCTTCTGATTCCAGAGCTCATAGCAGGTCTGGTTGGTTCCTCTCCGTAAGGTGACTCTATTGATGATGTAACATGCGGTGTTCATGGCCTCTGCCCAGAATCTCAGGGGAACCCTCTTAGCATGAATCATGACTCTGGCCATTTCTTGGATTGTTCGATTCTTTCGTTCCACTACACCATTCTGCTAAGGGGTAATGGGAGAGGAGTATTGATGTGAGATACCCCTTTGACGACAGAAATCATCCATAGCTTCGTTTTCAAATTCCCTGCCATGATCACTGCGAATGCTGCTGATTCTGAGATTTTTCTCTTGCTCTAGCCGAGACACCAGTGACACAATAACTCTCACAGTATCTGATTTTTCTCTGATAAAATCAATCCAGGTGAATCTGGAGTAGTCATCAACACAAACAAATGCATACCTCTTTCTGCCCAGACTCTCGACTTCCATTGGTCCCATCAGGTCCATGTGAATCAACTGTAGAGGCCTGGTAGTACCTATATCTTTGACTCTTGGATACGAAGCCTTCTTTTGTTTCCCAATCTGACAATCTCCACAGATAGAGTTTGTCTCCCCTTTTAACAGCGGTATTCCTCTGACTAGCTCTTCTGTTGCAATTCTCTTCAGAGTTCTCAGATTAACATGCCCCATCCTTCTGTGCCATAGAATCATTTCCTCGGCCTTTGTCAGCATACATTTTGGAACCGGTGAGTTTAAACTCACGTTGAGAAGATAACAGTTACTTTTTGATCTGGCTCCTTCCATTATACATTTTCCAGATTTGTCGAAAACTTTGCACGAGTCTTTCGTAAATTTCACCTGTTTAGTCCCATCACACAGCTGACTAATGCTTATGAGATTTGCCTTTAGCCCTTCCACTAGTAAGACATTGCTCAGGCTCGGCATTCCTTCAACTGCCAAAGTTCCCTTTCCCATAACTCTTCCTTTTAGGCCGTTTCCAAACTTCACCCGTTGTTCCAGACAGGGTGTAATGTTTTTCAAGAAGGATCTTTCTCCTGTCATGTGTCCTGAACAACCACTGTCAAAGTACCAGCTTATCTTGTCCGAGGTGCTTGCTGTGCTGACAAGCGCGAGAAGCTGAGTCTGCGCATGATTCTGCTTGATAGGTCCCCTGGCTGAAGCTATTCCGGCATGAGCTGAGAAGCAGTTTCTTTTTATGTGACCTTTGTATCCGCAGCTATAACATTTTTTATACTTTGAAGCTCTCTTGTTACAGTGATACAGAGGTTGCTGTAGCAAGTGCTGGTTCACTCTTCCTGGTGTTTTTCTGCCTCTTCTGACTGATCTGTATCTGGCCAAGTTGCATTCATCCTCACTCAGATCTTTCTCGTCTTCACTTCCACTGGCAGAGAGAGCCCTCTTTTTCATTGGTTTGCTAGTGCAGTTGATTTGGCGATGACCGTACCCTACACAGTTCCAGCATTGGACTCCCTTTCTCATTTCTTTCTTTTCGTCTTCATTCTGAGCCGGTTCCTTCCCTTTCCTTTTGTTTTCACTACCCCTTCTCAATTGTTTTTGCGAGGAAGAGCTTTTCCCAGTTCTGGATTCCATGTTCTTCAGGAGCTTTCCAAGGTTCTTGACAAGCATACTCAGCTGATCATCTGGAACTGGCTTCTTGGCCTCTGCTTCAGCTTTTAGTCCAACATTCTTGTCCTTAGCAGTGATGTCTTCTTTAACTAGCTTCATCTCAAATTGTTTAAGGGACCCCATCAACTCTTCAAGCCTCATGAATCTGACATTTTGAGCTTCTTCAATGGCCGTCACTTTCATGTCAAATTTTGTGGGCAGCGATCTGAGAACCTTTCTGATCAGCTTTTCTTCAGGGATGGATTCACCAAGAGCATGGGCTTCATTTGCAAGATCACAGAGTTTAGCATTAAACTCAGTGACAGTCTCCTCTTCCAGCATTCTCAAATTCTCAAACTGTGTAGCAATGATCTGGAGTCTTGACAGCTTCACTCTATCAGTTCCTTCATGTGCAGTTTGCAGAATTTCCCACGCTTGTTTGGCCATGTCACAATTTGATATCAATCTGAAATTGTTAGCATCAACTGCAGCAAAAATCGCATTCAGGGCCTTTGAATTACCAGTTGCTGCAGCTCCCTCTTCAGCAGTCCATTGTTCTTCAGGCTTTATCCGTGTGACTCCTTGTTCATCCATGGTAATTGGGGGAGACCACTGGACCATGATTGCTCTCCAGGTCTTTTCATCAATGGCCTTGAGAAAGGCTTTCATCCTAGCCTTCCAATATCCATAGTTGCTTTCTTCCAACAATGGAGGTCTGCTTGTGCTCTGTCCTTCCTTCATTGTCGTGGCTACTTCAGAGACACTGTAGGATCTTTTACTCTGTGTGTCGAGCTCTGCTCTGATACCAATTAAAATTCACAGCGTCTCAGTTAGGCAGATATGTGAACAAGCAGTTGCTGCAGCACACTCTTGTTCACTTGGAATATGTCTCAGCAAACAATGAACAAGACAGAAGTTTGTTCCCCTAGTTCGGCCAACTGCCTACGTCTGGGGAGGACTATTCTCCAGTCCTCAATCCACTAACCGCGAAGGTCTCAAAATACACTCGGTTACAACTCCACGCAACCTATGCTACTCAACCTTGTGTGGATCACTTGACACAATTAGAACAGGCTCTGACTTGTGTCTGCACACCCTCTACAAATGTCAATCTAGAATAGCTACAGACTTCTCAAGACTTAGCCTATTCTAAGCTACACTCACTCAGCAGGGTTGTTGTAGCAACTACTGTAACACACAGCTGAAGCACAATTGTTCGCGTCGCTCCAAAGCCTTCTGCCGAGCCGTTCGAACGATTCCACGAGCGCTGCACACTCTGGAATACTCCCCCTCACTCAGTGACCACCTGCCACTAGCGAGAACCACCGCTTAGACACTTGACCGAGCCACACACCCGTCAGTTCTTCCGCGGCTGCCCTTGATCAACCAACAAGCACCACTGCTCTGAATTGGCTTCCAGATCAAGCTCGAATCAGACTCTACAAGTTCTGATTCCCTTCTGCTTCTATCACCACAGCTCCGCGCTCACGCTCTGCTCTCGGGTGATGATCGAAGAATTCGTCCGTCACACACCAAAATTGCTCTCTCTGAATTCTGTGTATGCACTCGTGTATCCCTCAGCTTCGATCAAACTCACAGCTCTGAACTCCTCTCACTTAAATAGCAGCACCATCTTTTAGCAAGACCAGGTTTAAGCAATGTCCCAAAAAGAACAATTATCTCCTAAAATCTAGGAGATTAGATTTGATCTTTATCTTCAATACAAATCTCCTTCTTTGGCTAGGAAACCTCCTCACTGGAAAATTCTCCACAGCATTTTAGAAATTCTTCTGATGATCTCCGTAGTGATCCCAGCCCTTCTAGACAAGCCCAGGTCGCTGCTGCTTCTTGGTCAGATGATGCAGCCACTTGAACAAGCTCCTGCTATAGCATCCCCTGATGCAGCTGCTGCTTGTTCACTTGTGCTGGTTTTGTCAAACACTGCCATACTACATCATCAAGGAGTCTAAAGAGAACTATCTCCCACTCATCCATTGAATCCATCTCGACATCTCAGGTTACACGTATCATTACGGTTCTTGCTGATCATTATTGAAGAATGAATGTGAGTATATGTTGATGAACTAATTAGTGAGGACTTCTTGAGTAAATTCCGTGTTTAGTGATTGCATAATAGAAATGTTTCGAGTGTTGCGAGTCTTGATTTTGTTCTTGTTCGAGGACGAACAAAGCTAAGTGTTGGGTAGTTTGATGGAGCATATTTATACAATCCATCGAGTTGTTTATTCTCATTTTTTAATTGCATTTTGCATGGGAAAGATTACTTCTTTGTAGTATTTTGCATCGCAGGTGTATCAAGACCGCTTAGAGCTTTATTGCGCATTCGGACGAATATAGACCAATTCTAGGAAGATTGACATCTTTGTCATCGAAGGCTTTCCGAGCACTTGATTCTTATCCTATTGAGGCGTGATATAACTTGTTGGAAAGCTAATTCAAAGGTCTACAACTTCTTAGTTTGCACCCAGATGTGATTCGAAGGTCTAATGGGTCAAACGAGCTAGATTCTAACACTGCAAAAGTGATCCGCCCAAATAGTGGGTGAATCACATTTGACTCGCCCAAGCCAAGAGTGATCCACCCGGATCAGAAGTGATCCACCCAGCTCCATTTCACACTGAGTATTTGACTAGGCCAAAGGTGCCCGAATCACTTTGGAGCTAGCCCGAATCACTTTTGATTCGCCCATCTTATGAAGACACTTTGACTCAGAGCTTGCCCGGATCAAATGTAACTCATGCAGCAGGGGAAGAGCACTGAGTATTTGATTTGTGCAAGCTGCACGAGTCGCTCCTCCAAGCAGCCCCGCGGTGAAAGAACACTTTAGTGTGCCTTAATGTCTTTTTCGGGCGCGCTGCTAATGTCTTCTTCGGGAGCGATTGATGCGCGCGTTGTTGTGCGCGTTCAAATTAATTCCTTCCTCTTCCACTTAGTACAGCGGTTAAGTCGGGGTCGAATCCACAAGGAGCAAGTAGATTAGCTTTAACTAGAATCCTGCACTTACGAAAACTGGGGGTGTGAGTGATTGGGTTGCGCAATGCGCGAATAAACAGTAGTAAACGCAGGAATTGCACTAGACGTGCGTAGGCAGTAGAGATTAAGTACTATGACTATGAGAAGTATCGGCACAGACAATCCTCTATGAGCGTATTCCTTATCATCGACTCTAAACGTCTATAGTTTGATTTACTAAAGTTAGTGTCCGGTCAAGGCTTCCTAACTTGTGCGCATGTTCCGATCAAAGTTCATGAGCTATTAATTCTTACTACTAGTCTAAGCAGCTACGAATCCTGTCACAGTAGCAACTGCTTATCCTAGCGCGTTACTTCTAGTTGTCACCGTCAAACTATTCAACTAGTTTAACATATAACAAACAAGTAACAAGAGTAAGATTGCGGTTCAAGGCTTCCCTTACTCATGCAACTAGCTGTCAACAGTGTGCACAGAATTAATATAAGCAAACAAGCTATGCATTAAGCGCAAGTCTCAAAGGAAATACTCATAGATTCATGCCCAACCGATACTAAGCGTTTACCTAGACATGCTAGTAGTAAATATCATAGAAACAGTAAATAATATCTAAAGTATCACAGAAAACAGCAACAAGCAGGTGCGTGCAGGTTGCAATGTCTCGGCTGGCGCAGTCGGCTAGCGCAGGTCCTCTCAATAGCTCGTGTGTTTTTCAGTTCTGCCGCTCTCTCCTCCTTCGTTGTATATGTCGTGTGTCTTGTGGTATCAATGCTCAAACCCTAGCCTTCTTCTCTTTATATACTGCTCAAGAGGCCCAACCTTGGCAACTTCCAAATCTGGTGGTGTCAGGATTTGGAAACACCACTATCTGCGCATGGCGCACGGCACACTGACTAGCGCAATCGGTTAGCGCACGGTAGCTGATTCTGCCAACTCCTATCTGTTTGCGCTGCTAGCTCCGCAGGCTGTATGATGCGCTCCTTAAAAGCTGCCTGTTAGCGCGTATCCGACTCAGGCCCTCGTTTTGCCCTGAAATACAAAAACACTGGAAACCAGTAATCTTGTACATAAAATAATGCAAACAAGCATAGGGTTATGATCTAAATAGTGTGTATAAATAGGCTCTATCAAATCCCCCACACTTGCCCCTTGTTCGTCCCGAACAAGCACTCAAGCATGGATACAATGACCTCTCTGGAGTCTAGCGCACAGTCTTGCACTCTGGCGCGATCTGCACTACTGTTCACCTTGCGCTGCTCTATCACTTGCGCGCATCTGCCTTCAACAGTTCTAATATAATAATTTCGCAATTCGTTACCTCTCAGCTGGGATGAAGATTACTTTGAATGGCTGGGAGATAGCTCTTCATAGGCTCCGGGTTGTCAGCTCTCACTTCGAGGACGGGTATATGGTTACTAGCGCAGCTTCTTCCGGTGCGTGATTCTTCCGCGCACTTTCTGGGAACTCAAGCCTTTTTGATGATATTCTTGTGAACTTTGCGCAAGCTGGTACGTGTTTGTGCGCATGCTGATTCTTTTGTAGCGCATATCATCTGCTGGTGTTTTTTTCTTTTTGTACAGCTTAATCCAAGGTTCCTGTGTTTCCCAGAACGGTTCCAGTCTCGGCCTCCGGATAACAGCTATGGAACAACGCTCCGCTCTCCCTCCTTTGTCTACTTGCCCAGGTCAGCGCACGCGTTTACACCCGCGCCCGCCTTCCCTAGCTCGACTTCCAGAGGAAAGGTGGTCTGTTTTCCCACCTCGCCATGTTTTGGGTAATTCGCCTTTGGCATCTGCGTGACTGCGCGCGCTTTCTTGTTCCGAAGGTTGCGAAGCACCGGCCTCCACTAGCACTCTTGACCATATACCTCACCTTCGAAGCTCGAACGACTAACCCCCTCTCTAGAGCGTTTCTGTCAACTCCACATCCCCTGTATATCCCAACTAACAGGAGCAGAAAAAATGAAAAAAATATACTAAAACAGTTGATAGCAGCGCATGCAATATGGATAGCGCAAAATAAGCTGAACAGTGTGCGCAACCCGCACACAAGCGCACCACTGCTACTGTTTCCTTCAACTAAACTAGCTATACTATAAAGCTCAAAAAACGTGAAATGTAAATGTAACGCTCCCCCCCCCCCCCCCCCCACACTTAAACAGAGACGTGTCCCCACGACTCAAGCTCAAGCGCACGGAGAGCACATATGCATGCAAGCAAAACAGAGAACATAAAAATCATATAGTCAACGCAGCGCACAATATTGCAAGGGGGCACAAAAATATTCAGCACAATATTCAGCAAGACAAAGCAAAATATAGCAGCAGTTTTCAAAAAGATAAGAAAAGAAACCACCCGAAAGAAATGCGCGCCCTCCCTGCAGCTCTAGATGTCCCCGGAGCTGGACTCAGCCTCTGATCCGTGCGCCTCCTCCTCTGAAGAATCTGTCTCATACTCGGTGCTGGAGGCTGGCGGCACTACAGAAATGGGGGCGGGCTGAGTCACGAGGTCATCCTCTGAGATAGGATCCCATAGTGAATCTGAGCTGGTACTAAGGATGGGATCGGCTTCAGGGGACCTCTGAATGGACGGTTGTGCAGGGGGTGGTGCAGGTGCTGGTTCTGGGTCTGTTGCTGGGGTGGGCTCTGCTGCTGGGGCTGGAGTGGGCTCTGCTGTATGCACTGGGGACTGGGTAGGAGGGCTGGCTGGCTGGTGTGGCTCGCTGGGGGGTCCTGGAGGTGGCTTGCACAGGCTGAGGAGAGGGGGAATAGCATCTCCAAATCTCCACCCTGATGGTGGGCTCATGCTCAAATCTGCCCCCTCTGGCGCTAAATATTCGAGCTTCTGGTACCTCCTCTGGCGTTGAACATCATGCGCCGCTCTTCTGGTACCTCCTCTGGCGCCTCCTCTGACTCCATCCTGGGGCGCTTTCCTTGTGCACGCGGGGGAGAATCCTCAATGGAAATGGTAACTGGCTCCCCCTGCGGTGCACTGGTTCTTTGGTGCGCTCCAGTCTGCGCACGAGTCCTCATGCGCCTGACTGGAGGCGCAACTGGCTCTGGGGCCTCGTCCTCCTCCATCTCCTCCGCAGCCGCTTCTGCTCGCGCGCTGCTCTCTACTCTTTGCCTCAGCGCTCTGGCCGGCTGCAGACGGTAGCACCACTCCAATATGCCGTCTTCTCTCACGGCTACCGCTCTTATCTGTAGCATATGGGCGCGGTCCAAGGGAACAGCCGGCACCACTGTGTGCTCTGGCACCTCTGGCTCTCCATGCAACGCACGCAGCAGGTGCGTTATTATCCCTCCACAAGTCAGCGGCCCCTTGGTGCTGACCCGACTCCAATGGATCACCATGTTCAAGACAAACAGCACCCTCTTCCCATAGTAAAAGCCCTTCAAAATCTCCATATCCAGCAAGCTGATCTTCAGCGCACCATTAAAACGCCCAATGATCGTATAGGCGACCAGGCGCCACAGGTAGAACATCCACGGGTCGCGCAGCTCGCGTCCTCGGCTGCGCCCCGAGGCAAAAACTGGGCCGGTCGCCATCTCACGCCACGCTTCCTGATTCGTGTGCGTGTCCATATCAGCTTCTCGCACCTTAGCGCACCTCAGTGTGCGCTTCAGCCTCTTAGCCGAGGCAATGTACCAGACTCCCCTGTGCCGATACCTGATCTCCATATCACTCGTTTCTAGCGACGCCAGAAACTCGCAGGTGACCTCCTTGTCTGCTGCGCTGTTGAATTCCAACAGCGCCTCCCAGCCCGCCAGCGCGAGCTTCTCCATGATGAGGTCCTCCATACCGACCTCTCGCAGGAACTCCCTACTGATGTACGGAGTCTCGTACATCTCAAGCCTCAGGAAGGCTTCGTACTTGCTGGCGAAGTGAGCTGGGGTCACTTGGTCCTCGGCAGGCTGCATTGTGCTTTGGGTCTCTCCGGTCAACTACGGTCAACACTCACAAAATCTCAAAAATTCCAAACTCCTCCAAATACCCTGAAACTTTCACCAAATGGGCACCTACTGCCCGCCTACAAAACCCACTAACCAAACCTCCAATCGGTGCACGCTAGCTCAGTGCGATTTCACACCTAGGGCACCTCTCTTTTCGCACAAACCATAACTCAATCGGCTCAAATCTGAGGGGAAAGGTTACCAGTGGGCATGCGACGGTGTGCTCCTCAAATCTCTCTAAACGGAAGCTGGGTTGAGTGCCGGACGGTGAGCGGCTGCTGAGGGCGGGAGTTTCTCTTGCAACGGTCGAGTGTGAAAAGTGCTGAAATTTTCTAAGTACTGTCCTTATATACCCCCCCGACTGGCGCAGCCGTCCTGCGCACTGAAGTGCGCACGGACCTGCGCACTGCTGCTCGACTAAAAAAACTACAAGTCCTAAACTAGCTAAAAGATACTAGAGAAACTAAAAGAAAAACAGGTAAAAGTAAAACGTGTCGGGTTACCTCCCGACAAGTGCCTTTGTTTAACGTCGTTGGCTCGACTGTACCTCGTTACTTGCATGGAAATGTACCAGCGACCTCCCCCACACTTGCTCCTGAGTGACCCTGCGCTCGTGCATGTGTTTCGTTCTTCTTGGTTCTGCACAAAGGATCGGAAGGGTGGTCAGCATGGTTAATAGTTTGTGATAAATTATAAGTAACGAGGTTAGGTAAAGAGGGAGAAGAAATATGAGCAATAGTTCCCAGTTCTCCCTCTTGTGCGTCTGGTGGTGACTCTGGCGCAGCAACCTGCGCATCTGCTATCTCTGGCTCTGCCAATTCAACTTCGCGCGCTGTGCCATCCCAAGGTTCTCCTAAATACCTTTTGATTCTCTGCCAATTGACCTCAAAACGATGCCGGTGCTCGTTTTCTAACTCGATTGTTCCGTAGGGGAAAACCTTGGTAACCGTGTAAGGTCCTGTCCATTTGCTGCGCAGCTTCCCCGGCATGAGCTTTAGGCGTGATGAGAATAATAATACCTGGTCACGTGGCTCAAAAGTGCGTCTGAGGATATTTTTGTCATGAAATGCCTTTGTGCGCGCCTTGTAATCGCGCAGTCCCTCATATGCATCCAGGAGCAGCTCTTCCAATTCGCTCAGCTCAAAAGCGCGCTCCTTATCGGCCTCGTCCAGGTTCAGGTTGCAAACGCGCAATGCCCAGTATGCTTTGTGCTTCAACTCCACTGGCAGGTGGCACACTTTTCCATAAACCAACCGGAACGGTGAGGTTCCAATTGGGGTCTTATGTGCTGTTCGGTATGCCCACAACGCATCGTCAAGGCGCTGGCTCCAGTCTTTGCGCGACGGTCTCACAGTTTTCTCCAGAATGCGCTTGATCTCTCTGTTGGAAACCTCGGCCTGTCCATTCGTCTGAGGATGGTAAGCGGTGGACGTCTTGTGGTGCACTCCATAATGCTTGAAAACCTGCGCCACTATCCTGTTGCAAAAGTGCGTCCCCTGGTCGCTAATGATTGCCTTAGGCACTCCGTACCTGCAAAATATGTTAGTTCGTAAAAAGTCAGCGACCGTCTTATCATCATCCTGCCGTGTAGCCTTGGCCTCAACCCATTTGGAGACATAATCTACCGCGACCAATATACTCGTATCCGGAAGATGGAGGAAATGGCCCCATGAAGTCAATCCCCCAAATGTCGAATACTTCATCCACGAGAATTGGCATCTACGGCATCTCATTGAGCGCTGATATACCTCCTGTGCGCTGCACCTGTCACAGTTCCTGCAGTAGTTATATGAGTCACTGAACAAGCGCGGCCAGTAAAATCTGCAGTCCAGGATTTTTCTGCTCGTGCGCTTTAGACCGAAGTGTCCTCCACATGCGTGCGCATGACAAAACATCAAAACAGAGTTAATTTCATGGTCAGGCACGCAGCGCCTTAAAATCTGATCAGGTCCTATTCTGAGCATATATGGATCATCCCAAAGGTAATGCTTGGACTCATGCTTTAATCTCATGCATTGGGTTTTAGTGAAATGAGGAGGAAACGTACCTGTGACCAGGTAATTCGCAATGTGCGCATACCATGGTACCTTACCTGTCAGCGCCATCAGATGCTCGTCAGGGAACGTCTCCGTGATTTGCCCTGGCTCCTCTGCTTTCACGATCCTGCTCAAGTGGTCAGCGACTGTGGTTTCCGTGCCCTTCTTATCCTTGATTTCCAAGTCGAATTCCTGAAGTAGGAGCACCCAGTGCATCAGGCGCGGCTTAGTTTCCTTCTTGGACATTAGGTAACGGATAGCTGCGTGGTCTGTGTAGACGATGACTCTGGCGCCAAGAACATATGCGCAGAACTTCTCCAGCGCAAACACAATTGCCAGAAGCTCCTTTTCCGTGGTGGTGTAGTTCCTCTGCGCGGCGTCCAGTGTGCGCGATGCATAATAAATGGCGTGCGGCTTCTTGTCCACTCGCTGTCCCAAGACTGCACCTACTGCATAGTCGCTTGCGTCGCACATCAGTTCAAATGGTAGGTTCCAGTCTGGCGCGCGCATCACTGGCGCACTTGTCAGCGCCTCCTTCAGCTTATCAAACGCGGTCCTGCACTCATCAGTAAATTCGAAATACACATCCTTTTGCAAGAGGTTAGACAGGGGTATACAGATCTTAGAAAAGTCTTTTATGAAGCGCCTGTAAAACCCGGCATGCCCAAGGAATGATTTCACATCGCGCACGCTAGTGGCATAAGGTAGATTAGAAATAAGATCAATTTTAGCTTTATCTACCTTGATCCCCTCCTGCGAGATAATATGTCCTAGTACTACACCATGCGATACCATGAAATGACATTTTTCATAATTGAGCACTAGGTTCTTTGAAATGCAGCGCGCTAAGACCTTATCAAGATGTGTTAAACATGCGTCAAAGGTACCTCCGTAGACAGTAAAATCATCCATGAACACTTCTATGCATATACCAATCATATCAGAAAAAATGCTCATGACTAGGCGTTGGAACGTACCTGGCGCGTTACACAGCCCGAATGACATGCGCCGAAACGCAAACGTACCGAATGGGCAGGTAAACGTGGTCTTCTCTTGATCTTCCACAGCTATGGGTATTTGATTGTACCCTGAATATCCGTCCAAGAAACAAAAGTAGGGCTTCCCCGCTAATCGGTCTAGCATCTGATCCATGAAGGGTAGCGGGAAATGGTCCTTGCACGTGACTGCGTTAAGCTTCCTGTAGTCGATGCACATGCGCCATCCAGTCTGTATGCGCTTGGGAACTAGCTCGCCCTGCGCATTCTCCTCTACGGTGATTCCTCCCTTCTTTGGCACAACGTGCACTGGACTTACCCACTTACTGTCTGAAATGGGGTTAATGACTCCTGCGTCAAGCAACTTCAGGATCTCCTTCTGCACCACCTCCATCATATTCGGGTTCAATCTGCGCTGAGCCTCCCTGGATGGTTTGGCACCATCTTCCAACAGAATCCTGTGCATGCATACGTCGGGGCTCACTCCGCGCAGATCAGCAAGTGTCCATCCTATAGCGCGCTGGTTCTTGCGCAGCACCTGCTGTAATCGTGCCTCCTGCTCCTCTTATAATCCTTTCTTTATGATCACTGGCAGGGTGTCTTCATTTCCCAAGAATATGTACTTGAGGTGCTCTGGGAGTTGCTTCAGCTCGACCTTGGGTGCCTGTTCAATAGAGGGCAAGACTTTGTTAGCAGTGCAAACATTAACTATGTCTTGTACCTGTCTAGGTTCTGGTTCAGCACTGCTCAGCTCCTCCTCTTGCGCCTCCAACTCTGCCTGTGCCAGTGTTATAGGTTCTTCTGCTGCGCTTGCACATTGCGCATCTGCAACTAAGTCGTCTATGTTGTCCATTGCGTGCACTGTGGCGTCTTCATGAGGGTGCTGCATCCCTTTGAATATGTTGAAATGAATTTCTTCGCCATCAACCTCCATAGAGAGCGTACCTGATAGAGGCTATTTGTACGCATTATTTAGATCATAACCCTATGCTTGTTTGCAATATTTTATGAGCAAGATTACTCGTTTCTAGTGTTTTTGTATTACAGGGCAAAACGAGTCCTTGAGTCGGATACGCGCTAACAGGCAGCGTTCTAGGAGTGAAAGATCCGCCTGCGGAGCTAGCAGCACAAGCAGGAGAGAAGTTGGCGAAAGTCAGCAGAGGTGCGCTAGCCGATGCCGTGCGCCAGGCGCAGAGTCCAGTACTGCCCAAACTTGACATGACCAGATTTGGAAGTTGCCAAGTGTGGACCTCTCGAGCAGTGTATAAAGGGGAGAAGGTCTAGGGCTTGAGGGCATCATATCATCATCAGAGCCTCACGAGAGAGCGAGTGAGCGGCAAAACGGGAAAACACACGGACTTGTTGAGAGGATTTGCGCCAGCCGAGAAGACAAGCTGCACGCACTGTTTGCTACTGTTTTCTCAGACACATTAGTCATTATTTACTATCCTATGATGTTTATCACTAGCATGTCTAGCTAAACTCTTAGTGTTGGTCGGGCATGAATCTATGATGTATTTTCTTTGAGACTTGAGCTTAATGCATAGTTTACTTACTTGTATTAATCCTGTGCATACGGAGACAGCCAGTTGCATGAGTAGGGGAAGCCTTGAACCGCAATCTTACTTGTGTTGCTTGCTTGTCATATGTTAAACTAGTTGATAGCTTTACGGTGACAACTAGGAGTAACGAGCTAGGGTAAGCAGTTGCTACTGTGACAGGATTCGCAGCTGTTTTAGTCTATGTTCTAAGGATTAATAGCACATGAACTTTGAACGGAACATGCGCACGTGTTAGGAAGCCTTGACCGGACACTAAACCCAAGTGAAATTAAGCTACAGACATATTAGAGTCAGTGATAAGGAATGCACTCATAGAGGATTGTCTGCCCAATACTTCTCATAGTCATAGTATCTAATCTCTACTGCCTGCGCACGTCTAGTGCAAATTTCCTGCGTTACACTAGTTACTGTTCATTTGCGCATCGCGCATTTCAATCACTCACACACCCCCCCCATTTTCGTAAGTGTAGGTTGCTAGCTAAAGACTTACTATTGGCTCCCTGTGGAGATCGACCCTTACTTAACCGCTGTACTGAGTGGGAGAGGAAGGATTATATTTGACGCGCACAACGACGCGCGATCAAATTTTGGCGCCGTTGCCGGGGAGCAACACAGCTAAGTTCTAGTTAGTTTACGATTTTTTTCCCTTTTTAGTAACTAGTTATCTCAGTTATTTTGTTTTCGTTGTTATTTCTGACAGCGCGCAATCACCATTAGCCTGCACAACTTTGAAACAGTTGCGCTGCGCAGATTCTAGTTGCGCACTGACAGACGCAACAACATTAGTTATCTTTTAATTTCATTTTTCTTTGAGATTCAAAACAGGTTATGGAGGATAACAGTGTCGTAGGAGACAACTTGGGGGACAGAACCCCAGAGGAAGCAAGAGCACATAACCGCGCAGCCCTGTTCAGAGAGGAAGTGCAGCGCGAGGTTGAAGCAAGGAGGGCCGCTGAAGTGTATCATGCGCCACCAGTGCAACAAGCCGCGCGACGCAGAACAGTGCGCGAGATGTCAGCCCCTATCACTGTTAACCAGCCATGGTGCATCGTGCTTCCACCTGGCGGTCATTTTGAGCTAAGGAGCTCGCTCATTCATCACATGCCCAAGTTCCACGGGATGAACAATGAAAATCCAGTCAAGCATGTGCGAGAATTCCTAGTCATTTGCGAGAACATGAAGACCGAAGGGGAGAGTGATGAGGCGCTGAAAATGAAGGCATTCCCATTTTCATTGTATGATACAGCCAGACATTGGTTGATGAATTTACCCGCAGGATCCATTCACACATGGGAGCAGCTGCAGAAGAAATTCCTAGATAAATTCTATCCAGCAGCAAAGATTGCGCTGCTCAGAAGGGAACTGGCCGCGCCAAGGCAGAGCGCAGGGGAGTCTCTGTCAGAATATTACGAGCCTTTCAGGGAGCTGGAGGCCAACTGTTACAATCACGGCCTGCCCCAGAATGTGCTGATAGAGAACTTTGTGAATGGACTGCTTCCCATGGAGCTGCGACTACTGAATGCATGCGTAGGCGAGGACATTTGCAACATGTACCCAGAGGATGCGTGGCAGCTGATAGAAGACTCTGCTGGGCAGGTAAGACATCAACTAACGCTTGAAAATAGTCGTGCTCGTTCTGTGCATCAGGTCGAAACAAGCGCTAAGATCAAGGAAATGAAGGCCATGCTGCAGAAATTGATGAGTGCGCAGAGCGCACAACCAGTTGCGCCAAAGGTATGTGAATTCTGCAGGTCCACCGAGCACAAGACAGATGAATGCCCAACACTTTTTGAAGAATCTGGAGATGTCAACGCTCTTGGAGGATGGGACAACAGAGGGCCGCAGAGGCAGAATCAGCCGCGCTTTGGGCTTGCCGCAAATGGATTCAGATGGAGGGAAGAGAACAATTTCCAGAGGCAGTCCAATGATCAGCGCGCGCCACAGCAGACGCAACCAGCTGCGCCCTACAATCCACCGCATCGCCGCAATGACGCACCAGCACAGAACAACCAGCAGCAGCGGCGATCCTTAGAAGATATCGTGGGGCAGCTAGCAGACACAGTGCGCAAAAATGACGAGAAATATGACAAAAGGTTCGAGTCCATCGAAAAGCAGTTATCACAGATCGCAAACACAGTATATGAGCTAAAAAAGAGCGATGGCAACCTGCCTTCGCAAGTGATTCAGAACCCTAAAGGAGGAGTCAATGCAGTGACACTGAGGACTGGGCGCACAGTAGGAACAGAGCAGACCGCGCAGGCGCCCGCGTAACCAGTTGCGCAAGTCCCGGATCCAGCAGATCAGAATGCGCAACCAGAGCAAGATACGCAACCAGAAGCACTAGCCACAAACCAGCAGGGCAACACGCCAGGTATGTCTCAGTCCAGAAATAAGGACATAAATCGTACTAACATACCTGCACCTTTCCCTGTGCAGGCACCATTGGCTAGAAAGGAAGCGCTGGACAAGGAGCTTTATGAGTTGTTCAGCAAGGTGGAAATCAATATTCCCCTCATTGAAGCTATTCGGCAGATTCCCAGGTATGCAAAGTTTTTAAAAGAGCTGTGCACAAACAAAAGGAGGAAGGGCGAATGCGCACAGGTAATGCTAAATGCGCAGGCCTCAGCAATCGTGCAACAGAAGGTACCACCTAAGTGCCGAGATCCAGGTACATTTACTATTCCATGCACGCTAGGTAAGACCACAGTGAGTAATTGCATGATCGATTTAGGCGCATCCATCAATTTGCTACCTTATTCTCTATATACAACATTGCGCCTTGGACCACTAAAGCCTGCAGGTCTCACCATTCAGCTAGCAGATAGATCGTGCAAACAACCTGCAGGCATGATAGAAGATGTCCTAGTTCGAGTAGGAGAGCTGGTGTTCCCAGCAGATTTTTATGTGCTCGAAATGGAGGGTGAATCAAGCGCCAGCGGTGCGCAGATCCTCCTAGGAAGACCGTTTCTGATGACCGCGCGCACAAAGATAGACGTGTGGAGGGGCACGCTTTCCATGGAGGTAGATGGCGAAGAAATCCATTTCAACATATTCAAGGGGATGCATTATCCACATGAGGACGCTACAGTGCACGCAATGGACAACTTAGATGATCTAGTCGCAGAAGCGCAATGTGCGAGCGCAACCGTAGGACCAGAGCTACTGACACAGGCAGAGCTGGAGGAGCAAGAGGAAGAGCTGAGCAGTGCGGAACCAGCACCCACACAGGTACGTGATATAGTTCATATTTGCACCGCTAACAAAATCTTGCCCTCTATTGAACAGGCACCCAAGATCGAACTGAAGCAACTCCCAGAGCACCTCAAATACATTTTCTTGGGAAGTGAGGACACCCTGCCAGTGATCATCAAGAAAGGATTAGAAGAAGAGCAGGAAGTGCGCCTACAGCAGGTACTGCGCAAGAACCAGCGCGCCATAGGATGGACACTTGCAGATCTGCGCGGAGTGAGCCCAGACGTATGCATGCATAGGATTCTATTGGAAGATGGTGCCAAACCATCCAGAGAGGCTCAGCGCAGGTTGAATCCAAATATGATGGAGGTAGTGCAAAAGGAAGTCTTGAAATTGCTTGGCGCAGGGGTCATTTACCCAATCTCGGACAGCAAATGGGTCAGTCCAGTGCACGTTGTGCCAAAGAAAGGAGGAATCACAGTGGAAGAAAATGCGCAGGGCGAGCTAGTTCCCAAGCGCATACAAACTGGCTGGCGCATGTGCATCGACTACAGGAAGCTTAACGCAGTAACGCGCAAGGACCACTTCCCGCTACCCTTCATGGACCAGATGCTGGATCGCTTAGCAGGTAAACCTTATTTTTGTTTCTTGGACGGATATTCAGGGTACAACCAGATACCTATAGCTGCGGAAGATCAAGAGAAGACCACATTCACATGCCCGTTCGGTACGTTTGCGTTTCGGCGCATGTCTTTTGGGTTGTGCAACGCGCCAGGTACGTTCCAACGCCTTGTCATGAGCATTTTCTCTGATATGATTGGTATATGCATAGAAGTGTTCATGGATGATTTTACCATATATGGAAGTACCTTTGATGCATGCTTAACACATCTAGATAAAGTCTTAGCGCGCTGCATTTCTAAGAACTTAGTGCTAAATTACGAAAAATGTCATTTCATGGTAACGCACGGAGTAGTACTAGGTCATATCATTTCAGAGGAGGGGATCAAGGTAGACAAAGCTAAGATAGATCTTATTTCTAATCTACCTTATGCCACCAACGTGCTCGACGTGAAATCATTCTTAGGGCATGCTGAGTTCTACAGGCGTTTTATCAAGGATTTCTCTAAAATTTGTATACCCCTGTCTAACCTTTTGCAAAAAGATGTGTGCTTCGACTTTACTGATGAGTGCAGGGCTGCGTTTGATAAGCTGAAAGAAGCGCTGACCAGTGCGCCAGTAATGCGCGCACCAGACTGGAACCTGCCATTTGAGCTGATGTGCGACGCAAGTGATTATGCAGTAGGTGCAGTCTTGGGGCAGCGCGTAGACAAGAAGCCGCATGCCATTTACTATGCATCGCGCACACTGGACTCTGCGCAGAGGAACTACACCACCACGGAGAAGGAGCTTCTGGCAATTGTATTTGCGCTGGAGAAGTTCCGAGCATATGTTCTAGGCGCAAGAGTCATCATCTACACTGACCACGCAGCTATCCGCTACCTCATGTCCAAGAAGGAAACCAAGCCGCGCCTGATGCGCTGGGTGCTCTTACTGCAGGAATTTGACTTGGAGATCAAAGACAAGAAGGGCACGGAGAATCCAGTTGCTGATCACCTGAGCAGGATCGTGAAAGAGGAGGAACCAGGGCAGATCACGGAAACATTCCCTGACGAGCATCTGATGGCGCTGACAGGTAAGGTACCATGGTATGCGCACATCGCAAATTACCTGGTCACAGGTACGTTTCCTCCACATTTCAATAAAACTCAGTGCATGCGATTAAAACATGAGTCTAAGCGTTACCTTTGGGATGATCCTTACATGCTTAGAATAGGACCAGATCAGATATTGAGGCGTTGCGTGCCTGACCACGAAATTAATTCTGTTTTGATGTTTTGTCATGCGCACGCATGCGGAGGGCACTTCGGTCCCAAGCGCACAAGCAGAAAGGTCCTGGACTGCGGATTCTATTGGCCGCACCTGTTTAGAGATGCCTATAATCACTGCAGGAATTGTGACAGGTGCCAGCGCACAGGAGGAATATCCGCGCTCAATGAGATGCCGCAGACCCCGATTCTGGTGGATGAAGTGTTCGATGTTTGGGGAATCGACTTCATGGGGCCATTTCCCCCATCTGCAGGTTACGAGTACATATTGGTGGCAGTAGACTATGTCTCCAAATGGATTGAAGCTAAGGCTACGTGGAAGGATGATGGTAAGACTGTCGCTGATTTTCTCAGAACTAACATATTTTGCAGGTACGGAGTGCCTAAGGCAGTAATCAGCGACCAGGGGACACACTTTTGCAACAGGGTCGTGGCGAAAGTTTTCAAGCACTATGGGGTGCGCCACAAGACGTCCACCGCTTACCATCCGCAGACGAATGGACAGGCCGAAGATTCTAACAGGGAGATCAAGCGCATCTTAGAAAAGACTGTGAGACCATCGCGCAAAGATTGGAGCCAGCGCCTTGATGATGCGCTATGGGCATACCGCACTGCGCATAAGACGCCCATTGGGACCTCACCATTTCGGCTGGTCTATGGGAAAGCATGCCACCTGCCAGTCGAGCTCGAGCACAAGGCATATTGGGCCTTACGCATTTGCAACCTGAACTTGGATGAGGCTGGAAGGGAGCGCGCATTTGAGCTGAATGAACTAGAAGAGCTGCGCCTGGACGCCTATGAGGGACTACGCGATTACAAGGAGCGCACCAAGGCATTTCATGACAAGCATATCCTCAGACGCACTTTCGACCCAGGAGACCAGGTATTACTATTCTCATCACGCCTGAAGCTTATGCCTGGAAAGCTGCGCAGCAAATGGACGGGAGCATACACGGTCACCAAGGTTTTCCCCTACGGAACAATCGAGTTAGAAGACGGGCACCGGCATCGTTTTCAGGTTAATGGGCAGAGAGTCAAAAGGTACTTAGGAGAACCTTGGGATACCACAGCACGCAACATTGACTTGGCCGAACCAGAGATAATAGATGCGCAAGCTGCTGCGCCAGACACACCACCGAATGTACCAGAGGGAGCACTGGAACCTATTGCTCATATCTCTTCTTCCTCTGCATCTACCCTAGTTACGCATAATTTATCACATGCTGATTTCCCATCTTACCCTTTGCGCAGGACCAATGAGATCGCAGCACACACACTGGCGCAGGAACACTCAGGAGCAAGCGTGGGGGAGGTTGCAGACACACGTTTTGGCACGTAACGAGGTACAGTCGAGCTAACGACGTTAAACAAAGGCACTTGTCGGGAGGTAACCCGACACGTTTTTACTTTTGCATATTTTATTTTGTTTTTCTTTGAGTTTTTTTAGCTAGTTTAGGACTTGGTAGTTTTTTTTTAGTCACGCAGTAGTGCGCAGGACTGTGCGCCTAGCAATGCGCAGGTCAGATGCGCTAGCCAGGGGGGTATATAAGGCAGGACTTAGAAAAAATCCAGTACTTTTCACTCGACCGTTGCACAAGAGCTCCCGCCTTCAGCCCTCTGCCCGTCGATCAGCGCCCAACCCAGCGTCCGTTTAGAGTGGTTCAAGGACCACACAGCCGCACTACACCCAGGTAACCTCTTCCCCCGATTTGAGCAGCTTCCGTTAGGGTTTGTGTGGAGGAGAAGTTTTCTAGGGTTTTGAAATCGCACCAGGGTAGAGTGCGCCGATTGGAGTATTGTTTACTGCATTGTGTAGGCGTGTAGTAGGCGCTCCTTCGGTGAGAGTTTCAGGGATTTCTGTGCAGTTTGGATTTTTGAAGTTGTTGAGGGTGTTGACCACAGTTGACCGTAGCCCTAGCGCATCATGAGACCTGCCAAGGACCAGGAGACCCCAGCTGCGTTCGCCAGCAAGTATGCGGCGTTTATAAGCCTAGAAATGTACGGGACCCCGTACATTAGCCGAGAGTTCCTGCGCGAGGTTGGACTAGCGGACCTCGTAGCACAGAGGCTGGCGCTCGCAGGCTGGGAAGCGCTGTTGGAACTCAACAGCGCATCTGACTAAGAGGACACGTGCGAGTTTTTAGCGTCTCTGGAGGCAGGAGACAAGGAGATCAGGTACAGACATAGGGGTGTTTGGTTCATAGCCTCGGCAAGGAGGCTGAGGCACGCGTTCGGGTGCGCCAAGGTGCGTGACGAGGACTTAGACACGCACACTAACCAGAAGGCCTGGAGCGAGATGCCGACTGGGCCAGCATTTGCCGCGGGGCGCAGCAGGGGCCGAGAGTTGCGCGACCCGTGGCTGTTCTACTTGTGGCGCATGGTCGCCTATGCAGTCATTGGCCGTTTCAACGGCGCACCGAAGATCAGCCTCCTGGATTTGGACATTTTGAAGGGGCTGTACTATGGGCGAAAGGTGCTATTTATCCTGAACATGGTGCACCACTGGAGCCGTGTCAGCATCAAGGGGCCGCTGACTTGCGGAGGAGTCATAACGCACCTGCTGCGGGCATTACATGGAGAGCCCGAGGTGCCAGAGCACACTTTGGTGCAGGCTGTCCCTCTCGATCGTGCCCAAATGCTGCAGATCAGGGCGGTAGCTCTGAAGGAAGATGGCACGTTGGAATGGTGCTACGGCCTGCAGCCGGCCAGAGTTCCGCGGCCCAGAGCAGAAAGCAGTGCGCAGGGCGCAGCGGCAGCCGCGCAGGACATGGAGGAGGATGAAGAACCAGAGGTGCCTCTGGTCAGGCGCCCAAGGACCCGGGCGCAGACTGGAGCGCACCAGAGGGCCCGTGCACCGCAAGGGGAGCCAGTGACCATTTCCATCGAGGATTCTCCTCCTCGTGCACGTGCAAAGCGCCCACGGACTGAGGCTGAGGAGGCGCCCGCGGAAGCAACCGCCGAGCAGCGCATGTTGTTCAACGTCATGCATGTGCTCGAATACTTAGCACCAGAGGGGGCGGATTTAAGTATGAGTCCACCATCCGGGTGGAAATTTGGAGACGCGATTCCCCCTCTCCTCAGCCTGCACCGACCACCTCCAGGCCCCAGTGAGCCACATCAGCCAGCCAGCCCTCCTACTCAGCCCCCAGCAGCACCTTCTCCAGTACAACCAGCAGCACCAGCAGCCCCCGCAGCAAAACCCACCCCTAAACCCGACCCGATACCACCACCAGCAGTTTCCCCTGCCCGGCCTTCTGTTCCGGAGTCCCCCATAGCCTATCCCAGCGTAGACTCCGATTCCATTTGGGATTCACTCTCCGAGGACGACCTCGTAGCGCCTCCTGACCCCCTCACCATAGTGCCGCCAGCCTCCAGCAATGAGACGGATTCTTCAGAGGATGAGGCGCTCGGATCAGCAGCTGCGTCTAGCTCGGAGGACTTCTAAGGCCGAGGGGCAGCAGCATTAGTTTTTTTTAGGGTGGTGTCGTTTATTTTGCTGCGTCTTATTGGATATTATGTGCTGAATATTTGTGCCGAATATTTTGTGACCCTGTGCTATCGTTTATCCTGTGTGACTATTTGTTTTTTTCTTATGTTCTTTGTTTTTGCATTACATGCATGTGTGCGCTCTCCATGCGCTTGCGCTTGAGTCGTGGGGACACGTCTGTGTTCAAGTGTGGGGGGGGGGGGGGGCGTTACATTCACTTTTCACGTTTTTGAGCATTTTAGTATAGCTTAGTTTAAGTTAAAGAGAATAGTAGCAGTAGTGCGCTAGAGTGCAGGATGCGCATGCGCTCCAGCTTGTTTTGCGCTATCCATATTGCGTGCGCTGCTATCTACTGTTTTAGTATAATTTTTTCATTTTTTTTGCTCCTGTTAGTTGGGATATGCAGGGGATGTGGAGTTGACAGAAATGCTCCAGAGAGGCGGTTAGTCGCTTTTGCTTCGAAGGCAAGGTATATGGTCGAGAGCGTTAGTGGAGGCCGGTGCTTCGCAGCCTTCGGGACAAAAGAGCGCGCTCAGTCACGCAGATGCCAAAGGCGAAATACCCATAGCGTGGCGAGGTGGGAAAACAGACCACCTTCTCTCTGAAAATCGAGCTAAGGAAGGCAGGCGCGGTTGTAAACGCGTGCGCTGACCTGCGCAGACAAACAGGAGAGAGAGCGGGGCGAGTTCCATAGCTGCTATCCGAAGGCTGAGACTGGAACTGCTCTGGGAATATAAAAAAATTAAAGAGAAAGCTGTACAAAAGAAAAATACCAGCAGATGATTCGCGCTACAAAAGAATCAGCATGCGCACAAGCATCAACATGCGCGAAGACCATAAGGAAATCATCAGAAAGCTAAGGTTCCCAGGAAGTGCGCGGATAAATCACGCACTGGAAGAAGCTGCGTTATCCACCATATACCTATCTTCGGAGTAGGAGCTGGCAGCCTGGAGCCTAAGAAGAGCTATCTCCCAGCCATCCAAAAATCTTCATCCCGACTGAGAGGTAATGAATTGCGAAATTATTATATTAGAACTGTTGAGTGCAGTTGTGCGCAGGTGATAGAGCAGTGCGAGTTGAGCAATTGTGCATTCGCATCACAGTGCAAGACTGTGCGCTAGACTCCAGAAGAGGTAATTGTATCCGCGCTTCAGTGCTTGTTCGGGACGAACAAGGGGCAAGTGTGGGGGGTTTGATAGAGGCTATTTGTACGCATTATTTAGATCATAACCCTATGCTTGTTCGCAATATTTTATGAGCAAGATTACTCGTTTCTAGTGTTTTTGTATTACAGGGCAAAACGAGTCCTTGAGTCGGATACGCGCTAACAGGCAGCGTTCTAGGAGTGAAAGATCCTCCTGCGGAGCTAGCAGCACAAGCAGGAGAGAAGTTGGCGAAAGTCAGCAGAGGTGCGCTAGCCGATGCCGTGCGCCAGGCGCAGAGTCCAGTACTGCCCAAACTTGACATGACCAGATTTGGAAGTTGCCAAGTGTGGACCACTCGAGCAATATATAAAGGGGAGAAGGTCTAGGGCTTGAGGGCATCATATCATCATCAGAGCCTCACGAGAGAGCGAGTGAGCGGCAAAACGGGAAAACACACGGACTTGTTGAGAGGATTTGCGCCAGCCGAGAAGACAAGCTGCACGCACTGTTTGCTACTGTTTTCTCAGACACATTAGTCATTATTTACTATCCTATGATGTTTATCACTAGCATGTCTAGCTAAACTCTTAGTGTTGGTCGGGCATGAATCTATGATGTATTTTCTTTGAGACTTGAGCTTAATGCATAGTTTACTTACTTGTATTAATCCTGTGCATACGGAGACAGCCAATTGCATGAGTAGGGGAAGCCTTGAACCGCAATCTTACTTGTGTTGCTTGCTTGTCATATGTTAAACTAGTTGATAGCTTTACGGTGACAACTAGGAGTAACGAGCTAGGGTAAGCAGTTGCTACTGTGACAGGATTCGCAGCTGTTTTAGTCTATGTTCTAAAGATTAATAGCACATGAACTTTGAACGGAACATGCGCACGTGTTAGGAAGCCTTGACCGGACACTAACCCAAGTGAAATTAAGCTACAGACATATTAGAGTCAGTGATAAGGAATGCACTCATAGAGGATTGTCTGCCCAATACTTCTCATAGTCATAGTATCTAATCTCTACTGCCTGCGCACGTCTAGTGCAAATTTCCTGCGTTACACTAGTTACTGTTCATTTGCGCATCGCGCATTTCAATCACTCACACACCCCCCCATTTTCGTAAGTGTAGGTTGCTAGCTAAAGACTTACTATTTGCTCCCTGTGGAGATCGACCCTTACTTAACCGCTGTACTGAGTGGGAGAGGAAGGATTATATTTGACGCGCACAACGACGCGCGATTAGTACCCCTCCACACATCTATCTTTGTGCGCGCGGTCATCAGAAATGGTCTGCCCAGTAGGATCTGCGCACTGCTGGTGCTTGACTCTCCCTCCATTTCTAGGACATAGAAGTCTGCTGGGAACACCAGCTCTCCTACTCGGACAAGGACATCCTCTATCATGCCCGTAGGTTGCTTGCACGACCGATCTGCTAGCTGAATGGTGAGACCTGCAGGCTTTAGTGGTCCAAGGCGTAATGACGCATATAGGGAATAGGGAGTCAATCATGCAATTGCTCACTGTGGTCTTATAAAGTGCATGGAATGGTAAACGTACCTGGGTCTTGGCATTTAGGTGGTACCTTATGTTGCACCATCACTGAGGCCTGCGCATTTAGCATTACCTGTGCGCACTCGCCTTTCCTTCTCTTGTTTGTGCACAGCTCCTTTAGAAATTTGGCGTACCTAGGGATCTGCCGAACTGCTTCAATAAGGGGAATGTTTATTTCCACCTTGCTGAATAACTCGTAGAGCTCCTTATCGAGCGCTTCCTTCCTAGCCGATGGTGCCTGTACAGGGAAAGGTGCAGGTATGTTAGTACGATTCGTGCTCTTGTCTTTTAATTGTGTTATACCTGGCGCTTCACCCTGCTGGTTTGTGGCTGGCGCTTCTGGTTGCGCGTCTTGCTCCGGTTGCGCATTCTGCTCTGTCGGATCTGGGACTTGTGCAACTGGTGGCACGGGCGCCTTCGCGGTCTGTTCTGTTCCTATCGTGCGCCCAGTCCTCAGTGTCACAACGTTGACTCCTCCCTTGGGGTTTTGAATCACTTGCGAAGGCAGGTTGCCATCGCTCTTTTTCAGCTCATACACCGTGGTCGCAATCTGTGATAGTTGCTTCTCAATGGACTCAAACCTCTTGTCATACTTCTCATCATTTTTGCGCACTATGTCTGCTAGCTTCCCCACGATATCTTCTAAGGATCGCCTCGGTTACTAGTTGTTCTGCGCTGGTACGTCGGTGCGGCGATGCCGTGGATTGTAGGGCGCAGCTTGTTGCGTCTGCTGTGGCGCGCGCTGATCCGTGGACTGCCTCTGGAAATTGTTTTCCTCCTTCCATCTGAACCCATTTGCGGCTAGTCCAAAACGTGGCTGATTCTGCCTCGGTGGCCCTCTGTTATCCCATCCTCCTAGAGCGTTGACATCTCCTGATTCCTCAAACAGCGTGGGACATGCATCGGTTTTGTGCTCAGCGGAATTGCAGAATTCGCATACCTTTGGCGCAACTGGTTGTGCGCCTTGCGCACTCATCAACTTTTGCAGCATGGCCTTCATTTCCTTGATCTCAGCGCTTGTTTCTACCTGATGCACAGAACGAGCACGACTATTTTCAAGTGTTAGCTGATGTCTTACCTGCCCAGCAGAGTCTTCTATCAGCTGCCACGCGTCTTCTGGGTACATGTTGCAAATGTCGCCTCCTGCGCATGCATTCAATAATCTCAGCTCCATGGGTAACAATCCAATCAGGATATTCTCTATCAGCACATTCTGGGGTAGGCCGTGGTTGTAGCAGTTGGCCTCCAGCTCCCTGAAACGCTCGTAATATTCGGACAGCGACTCTCCTGCGCCCTGCCTAGGTGCGGCCAGCTCCCTCCTGAGTAGCGCGATCTTTGCTGCGGGATAAAATTTGTCCAGGAACTTCTTCTGCAGCTGCTCCCATGTGTGAATTGATCCTGCTGGTAAGTTCATCAGCCAATGCCTGGCTGTGTCACACAATGAAAATGGGAACGCTTTCATCTTCAGCGCTTCATCGCTCTCTCCTTCGGCCTTCATGTTCTCGCAAATGACTAGGAACTCTCGCACATGCTTGACCGGATTCTCGTTGTTCATCCCGTAGAACTTGGGCATGTGATGAATGAGCGAGCTTCTTAGTTCAAAATGACCGTCCGGTGGAAGCACTATGCACCATGGCTGGTTAACCGTGAGTGGGGCTGACATCTCGCGCACTGTTCTGCGTCGCGCGGCTTGTCGCGCGGGTGGCGCATTATACACTTCAGCGGCCATCCTTGCTTCAACCTCGCGCTGCACTTCCTCTCTGAACAGGGCTGCGCTGTTATGTGCTCTCGCTTCCTCTGGGGTTCTGTCCCCTAAGTTGTCACCAACGACATTGTTATCCTCCATGACCTGTTCTAAATCTCAAAGAAAACGGAATTAATAGAAAACTAAGCTGCTGCGTCTGTCAGTGCGCAACTAGAATCTGCGCAGCGCAACTGTTTCAGGGTTACGCAGGCTGATGTTGATTGCGCGCTGTTAGAAGCAACTACGAAAATAAAGCAAACAGAAATAACTAACTATTATAAAAGAAAACTTAAGCTAATTAAGGCTTATCTGTGTTGCTCCCCGGCAACGGCGCCAAAATTTGATGCGCGCGTAGTTGTGCTCGTTCAAATTAATTCCTTCCTCTTCCACTTAGTACAGCGGTTAAGTCGGGGTCGAATCCACAGGGAGCAAGTAGATTAGCTTTAATTAGAATCCTGCACTTACGAAAACTGGGGGTGTGAGTGATTGGGTTGCGCAATGCGCGAATAAACAGTAGTAAACGCAGGAATTGCACTAGACGTGCGCAGGCAGTAGAGATTAAGTACTATGACTATGAGAAGTATCGGCGCAGACAATCCTCTATGAGCGTATTCCTTATCATCGACTCTAAATGTCTATAGCTTGGTTTACTAATGTTAGTGTCCAATCAAGGCTTCCTAAAATGTGCGCATGTTCCGATCAAAGTTCATGAGCTATTAATTCTTAAGACTAGTCCAAGCAGCTACGTATCCTGTCACAGTAGCAACTGATTATCCTAGCGCGTTACTCCTAGTCGGCACCGTCAGGCTATTCAACTAGTTTAACATATAACAACAAGCAACAAGAGTAAGATTGCGGTTCAAGGCTTCACCTACTCATGCAACTAGCTGTCAACAATGTGCACAGAATTAATACAAGCAAACAAACTATGCATTAAGCACAAGTCTCAAAGGAAATACTCAAAGATTCATGCCCAACCGATACTAAGCGTTTAGCTAGACATGCTAGTGATAAACATCATAGAAACAGTAAATAATGTCTAAAGTATCGAAGAAACAGCAACTAGCAGGTGCGTACAGGTTGCACTGTCTCGGCTGGCGCAGCCGGCTAGCGCAGGTCCTCTCAGTAAGCTCGTGTATTTTTCTGTTTCGCTGCTCTCTCGTGTGCTGTGATGATGATGGATGCTGATTCTCGATGATCAAACCCTAGTCCTTCCTCTCTTTATATACTGCTCAAGAGGCTCATCCTTGGCAACTTCCAAATCTGGTCGTGTCAGGATTTGGAAACACCACTATCTGCGCATGGCGCACTGCTCCTGGTTAGCGCAATCGGCTAGCGCACCGTGGTTGACTCTGCCAACTCTTCTGTTTGCGCCGCTCGCTCCGCAGGCTGTGTGATGCGCTTCTAAACGCTGCCTGTTAGCGCGTATCCGACTTAGGCCCTCGTTTTGCCCTGAAATACAAAAACACTGGAAACCAGTAATCTTGTACACAAAATAATGCAAACAAGCATAGGGTTAGGATCTAAATAATGTGTATAAATAGGCTCTATCACTCCCCTTCTAATCCTTTCTTTATGATCACTGGCAGGGTGCCTTCATTTCCCAAGAATATGTACTTGAGGTGTTCTGGGAGTTGCTTCAGCTCGACCGTGGGTGCCTGTTCAACAGAGGGCAAGATTTTATTAGCAGTGCAAACATTAACTATGTCTTGTACCTGTCTGGGTTCTGGTTCAGCACTGCTCAGCTCCTCCTCTTGCGCCTCCAACTCTGCCTGTGCCAGTGTTATAGGTTCTTCTACTGCGCTTGCACATTGCGCATCTGCAACCAAGTCGTCTATGTTGTCCATTGCGTGCACTATGGCGTCTTCATGAGGGTGCTGCATCCCTTTGAATATGTTGAAATGAATTTCCTCGCCATCATCCTCCATAGAGAGCGTACCCCTCCATACATCTATCTTTGTGCGCGCGGTCATCAGAAATGGTCTGCCCAGTAGGATCTGTGCACTGCCGTTGCTCGACTCACCCTCCATTTCTAGGACATAGAAATCTGCTGGGAACACCAGCTCTCCTACTCGAACCAGAACGTCCTTGATCATGCCAGTAGGTTGCTTGCACGACCGATCTGCTAGCTGAATGGTGAGACCTGCAGGCTTTAGTGGTCCAACGCGCAATGACGCATATAGGGAATAGGGTAGCACATTTATAGACGCGCCTAAGTCAATCATGCAATTGCTCACTGTGGTCTTACCTAAAGTGCATGGAATGGTGAACGTACCTGGGTCTTGGCATTTAGGTGGTACCTTATGTTGCACGATTGCTGAGACCTGCGCGTTTAGCATTACCTGTGCGCATTCGCCTTTCCTTCTCTTGTTTGTGCACAGCTCCTTTAAAAATTTGGCGTACCTAAGGATTTTCCGGACTGCTTCAATAAGGGGAATGTTTATTTCCACCTTACTGAATAACTCGTAGAGCTCCTTACCGAGCGCTTCCTTCCTAGCCAATGGTGCCTGTACAGGGAAAGGTGCAGGTATGTACGATTCGTGCCCTTGTCTTTTAATTGTGTCATACCTGGCGCTTCGCCCTGCTGGCTTGTGGCTGGCGCTTCTGGTTGCGCGTCTTGCTCCGGTTGCGCATTCTGCTCTGCCGGATCTGGGACTTGCACAACTGGTGGCGCAGGCGCCTTCGCGGTCTGCTCTGTTCCTATCGTGCGCCCAGTCCTCAGTGTCACGGCGTTGACTCCTCCCTTGGGATTCTGGATCACTTGCGAAGGCAGGTTGCCATCGCTCTTTTTCAGCTCATACACCGTGGTAGCAATCTGTGATAGCTGCTTCTCAATGGACTCGAACCTCTTGTCATACTTCTCATCATTTTTGCGCACTGTGTCTGCTATTCAACTAGTTTAACATATAACAAACAAGTAACAAGAGTAAGATTGCGGTTCAAGGCTTCCCCTACTCATGCAACTAGCTGTCAACAGTGTGCACAGAATTAATATAAGCAAACAAGCTATGCATTAAGCGCAAGTCTCAAAGGAAATACTCATAGATTCATGCCCAACCGATACTAAGCGTTTAGCTCGACATGCTAGTAGTAAACATCATAGAAACAGTAAATAATATCTAAAGTATCACAGAAAACAGCAACAAGCAGGTGCGTGCAGGTTGCAGTGTCTCGGCTGGCGCAGTCGGCTAGCGCAGGTCCTCTCAGTAGCTCGTGTGTTTTTCAGTTCTGCCGCTCTCTCCTCCTTCATTGTATATGTCGTGTGTCTTGTGGTATCAATGCTCAAACCTTGGCCTTCTTCTCTTTATATACTGCTCAAGAGGCCCAACCTTGGCAACTTCCAAATCTGGTGGTGTCAGGATTTGGAAACACCACTATCTGCGCATGGCGCACGGCACACTGACTAGCGCAATCGGTTAGCGCACCGTAGCGGATTCTGCCAACTCCTATCTGTTTGCGCTGCTAGCTCCGCAGACTGTATGATGCGCTCCTTAAAAGCTGCCTGTTAGCGCGTATCCGACTCAGGCCCTCGTTTTGCCCTGAAATACAAAAACACTGGAAACCAGTAATCTTGTACATAAAATAATGTAAACAAGCATAGGGTTATGATCTAAATAGTGTGTATAAATAGGCTCTATCAGCGGTGCTAATGTCTTCTTCGGGAGCGGCCAGCATTTGATGTTGTTAGCATTGGGCCCGCGGCCCGAAATCAGATTTAAAACCTAATCTTAATTAGGACTTTAATAAAAAAAATTAGAGCAGAAAAGAGAGAGCACGTAGACGACTTTTAGACGGCCATTGAGCAGAGCAGAGCTTGGAGAGACGAAAGCACTATTCATCGATGGAAACACTGGTCATGCCGGAAGTACTTTTCACAGTTTTAGTATTTTTCTGAACAAAGTTTATTTTCATTATTGCTTTAGATGGATTGTAGTAGCTAAACCCTAATTCGGTTTGGGGATATATTTTGCAACGAACGGTTTGAGATACTAATGTTTTCATAATTCGATTCAGTGAATTACTATTCTTGAACTTAATGGCATGCTTGTATGTTTGATTGGAGGAACTTAGTGGTGATCTAGTTAGACTAGCAGTGCATGACATTCGATTAGTCCAATATTAGCATAAGCCTAGCGGTGGAACTAGTATGGGTAGCAAAGATGATAAATATTACATCTACTGAGAACTTATCGGTTAATAGTAGATAGAACTTGAAGTTGACATTACCTTAGTAGGATTGTTAGACTAGGAACAGTAATTTTACTAATTGATGCATGTTTCAATCGATGATTACCAGTTGCAAGGCATATCCCTGAACTGATGTTTCTCTGAAGCTGATAAACAACAAACATTCTTCCTGAAAACCCCCTTTTAGTGTGACAATAGTTAGTGAAACTTTATAACTGATAGCTCTCTTTGGGTTCGACCCTACATACTGCTAGCTAGTGTAGTTGGAGACTACAAATATAAATTTGGCGCGCACAACGACGTGCCGTCAATGGACACGGCCAGCCACAAACGATCTCCTGCTGCAACCTACACTAAAGCCATCAAAGATGAAGCTAGAATTGTTGTGGATCATGCACTGTACAGAAGCATGATTAAAAGCCTTTTGTATCTCACTGCTAGCCGACCTGATATATCCTTCTCATTAGGAGTTTGTGCCAGATATCAATCCTGCCCAAAAGTGAGTCATATGCAGCTTGTAAAAAGAATCATCAGATATGTTGGAGGGCCAACAAACTATGGGCTATGGTATGCAAGGGACATGAGTGCAAAACTTGTTGGATACTACGATGCTGACTGGGCAGGTTGCACAGAAGACCGGAAGAGTACATCTGGTGGATGTTTCTTTCTTGGAAACAATCTGATATCCTGATTCAGCAAGAAGCAGAACAGTATCTCTCTATCTACTGCTGAAGTTGAGTATAATGTTATTGGAAGCTGTTGTGCATAGTTGTTATGGATGAAACAAATGCTGAGTGAATATGGGATCCAACAAGGCACCATGGCTATTTACTGCGACAATATGAGTATTATTAGCATTAGCAAGAATCCAGTGCAGCACTCTCGTACTAAACACATTGACAAAAGACACCATTTCATCATAGACTTGGTAGAGAGTCAGACTATTGTCCCCAAGCATGTAGCTCCTGAGAAGCAGCAAGCTGACATTTTCACAAAGCCTTTGGATGGGGCTAGGTTCGAAGAACTTAGAGCAGCCTTGGGCGTGTAGTTCCTGAATGAGCTGACAGCAGCCCCTGTCATTTTTTTGTGACAAAAAGGGAGAGAGGAATGTAATAAGTAGAGCAGTTAACTAATATAGGTAGAATTGTGTCAGGGATCTTTTACTTTTGTAGTGGTGTTTAGTTTTGTCAAAATCCCAAGGGGAAGATTGTTGAGGATATGACATCCTTGATAAAACAGCTCAAGAACTGCTGAAGCACTCCCTGAAGATCTGTGATTGGAGCACATTCTGAAGACTGACAAACCAATAACAACAAAGAGTCAGAGTATGCCTCAGCAATCCCTAAAGATCTAAAGCTGAGACACTATTTGAAGAATGGGCAAGTGACAGGTATGACGAGACATTGTCTGCTTCAGCACTCTGTGATGATCCAAAGCTAGAGCGGAATAGGCCGGCGTTGCACGGTGAGGCTCCGGCTTGATCCAGCTGGCATCGGGGAAGCTCAGCGAGGTATGCAGATGTCATCAAGAGCTCAACAATCGTCAGCAAGTGCTCTAAAAAAGATAAAGATCCAAAAGTTTAAATTTGGCAACGGAATCTTCAACAAACTTGCTAGAATCTAGGAGAAGATTATGATATTGATCCTTTGCGATTTTTGATGTGCTAAAAAGCTCGAAAATGGTGGAGAAGACACAGAACAGAGACACACAATCAGAGATAAAACACAGAGCGCAAAAGAAGAGCACACGAAGATATTAACTCACGGTAGCAGGGTTTTATACACTGAGTTTGATTCTGGACTGGTTCTGAGTTCAACTGGAGCGCTACTCATTGGAGGAACAGTCAGGAGCTCGGTGATTAGCCGCGGGCTGAGGAGCAGTGATCGAGGCTACCCAATATTAAGAGAATATGTCATTGATTGAGGAGGAGCTAAAGCTGAGTTTGAAGAACTCATGGGGTCCGACTACTTGGCTGGAGAGCTTAGAGTATCGTGGACTGAAGATATAGAAACTCTAGTGAAGAGTGTGCTTAAGCATTCCGTGAGCTATACAGTTAATAGAATAGGCTGAGTTTGAGAGGTAGAATTGTAGCTATTTAATACTGAGAGTGTGTAGAGTACACGAAGAGAGTCTGTGAGATCAGAATGCTTGCTTGTCTAGGAGATTAGATTGAGCTTTATATTTTTACTAGGTGAGAAGTAGAGATGTGAGTCCTTGTAATTCGAACTGTGATAGTGGAATCTTGACGATCGGAGCATCCTCCCCATACGTAGGCAAGTTGCCGAACTAGGTGAACAAACGTATTGTGTATTTCTTATTCTTCAGTAGAGTAGTTCCGCAGAAAGATACAGAGAGTGCTTAAGCAAAGCTATATCTCCTCTTCAGCAACGCAGCAGAAATTTCAACTTTGATAAGCTGTAGGTCACATAGGCATATTGTCTTCTGCCTGTCTTGTATCTTTGATAACTGTCCTAAGATTGTAGTTGTGGTCTCTAGTACTTGTTCATAATGGGACAGACACATTGTAGGTGCCCAACTTGATCGCAGAAATAACACCTGCGTTTCCTCATTGAGGTTCTACTTTAGTGCTGCAGAGATTGTTGTAGTATCTCCTGTCCCTTTCTTCTGGGAGTTTTCTTTCGAGTTGGTTCTTGCGGTTTTGCTGGCATCTCCCTCCTCTGTATTATAGGTTCAGAGTCTTCTATCTTCTGAGCTTTGACGAAAGGTTTCACTCCAGTGCCTTCCTCGCCAGTATATCCCAAGCCTGCGGAAGCCGGTTGTTGTGTGCTTGGGCGTCAATGCGGCGATGCGGTGGATTGTAGGGCGCAGCTTGTTGCGTCTGCTGTGGCACGCGCTGATCCGTGAACTGCCTCTGGAAATTATTTTCCTCCTTCCATCTGAACCCATTTGCGGCTAGTCCAAAAAGCGGCTGATTCTGCCTCTGTGGCCCTCTATTATCCCATCCTCCTAGAGCATTGACATCTCCTGATTCCTCGAAAAGTGTGGGACACGCATCGGTTTTGTGCTCAGTGGACGTGCAGAATTCGCATACCTTTGGCGCAGCTGGTTGCGCCCCCTGCGCATGCATCAACTTCTGCAGCATGGCCTTCATTTCCTTTATCTCAGCGCTTGTTTCTACCTGATGCACAGAACGAGCACGACTATTTTCAAGTGTTAGCTGATGTCTTACTTGTCCAGCAGAGTCTTCTATCAGCTGCCACGCGTCCTCTGGGTACATGTTGCAAATGTCGCCTCCTGCGCATCCATTCAATAACCTCAGCTCCATGGGCAGCAATCCATTCAGGAAATTCTCTATCAACACATTTTGGGGCAGGCCGTGATTGTAGCAGTTGGCCTCCAGCTCCCTGAAACGCTCATAATACTCCGATAGTGACTCTCCTGCGCCCTGCCTAGGTGCGGCCAGCTCCCTCCTGAGTAGCGCGATCTTGGCTGCGAGATAGAACTTGTCCAAGAACTTCTTCTGCAGCTGCTCCCATGTGTGAATTGATCCTGCTGTTAAGCTCATCAACCAATGCCTGGCCGTGTCACACAGTGAAAATGGGAACACTTTCATCTTCAGCGCTTCGTCGCTCTCCCCTTCGGCCTTCATGTTCTCGCAAATGACTAGGGATTCTCGCACATGCTTGACTGGGTTCTCGTTGTTCATCCCGTGGAACTTGGGCATGTGATGAATGAGCGAGCTCCTTAGCTCAAAATGACCGTCTGGTGGAAGCACTATGCACCATGGCTGGTTAACCGTGATTGGGGCTGACATCTCACGCACTGTTCTGTGTCGCGCGGCCTGTCGCGCTGGGGGCGCATTATACACTTCAGCGGCCATCCTTGCTTCAACCTCGCGCTGCACTTCCTCTCTGAACCGAACTGCGCGGTCGTCTGCCCTCGCATTCTCTGGGGTTCTGTCTCCTAAGTTATCTCCAACGACACTGTTATCCTCCATAACCTGTTCTAAATCTCAAAGAAAATGAAACTAAAAGACAACTAAGCTGTTGCGTCTGTCAGTGCGCAACTAGAATCTGCGCAGCGCAACTGTTTCAAGGTTGCGCAGGCTGATGTTGATTGCGCGCTGTCAGAAACAACAACGAGAATAAAGCAAACAGAAATAACTAACTATTGTAAAAGAAAACTTAAGCTGGTTAAAGCTTATCTGTGTTGCTCCGCGGCAACGGCGCCAAAATTTGATCGCGCGTCGTTGTGCGCGTCAAATTAATCCTTCCTTCTCCACTTAGTATAGCAGCTAAGTCAGGGTCGATTCCACAGGGAGCAAGCAGACTCGCTCTAACTAGTAACCTACACTTACGAAAATTGGGGTTTGAGTGATTGGATTGCGCAGGTGCGCAAATAAACAATAGTTAACGTAGGATTTGCACTAGACGTGCGCAGGCAGTAGAGATTAAGTACTATGACTATGAAAAGTATCGGCGCCGACAATCCTCTATGAATGTATTCCTTATCATCGACTCTAAACGTCTATAGTTCGGTTTACTAATGTTAGTGTCCGATCAAGGCTTCGTAACATGTGCGCATGTTCCGATCAAAGTTCATGAGCTATTAATTCTTGAGACTAGTCTAAGCAGCTACGAATCCTGTCACAGTAGCAACTGATTATCCTAGCGCGTTACTCCTAGTTGTCACCGTCAAGCTATCAACTAGTTTAACATATAACAACAAGTAACAAGAGTAAGATTGCTGTTCAAGGCTTCCCCTACTCATGCAACTAGCTGTCAACCGTGTGCACAGAATTAATACAAGCAAACAAACTATGCATTAAGCACAAGTCTCAAAGGAAATACTCATAGAATCATGCCCAACCGATACAAAGCGTTTAGCTAGACATGCTAGTAGTAAACATCATAGAAATAGTAAATAACAACTAAAGTATCCAAGAAAACAGTAACAAGCAGGCGCGTGCAGGTTGTAGTGTCTCGGCTGGCGTAGTCGGCTAGCGCAGGTCCTCTCAGTAGCTCGTGTGTTTTTCAGTTCTGCCTCTCTCTCCTGGGCTGTGGTCCTCTATGATCGTCCTCCTCAAACCCTAGCCTTCCTCTCTTTATATACTGCTCATGAGGCACAAGGACGGCCTTAGCAACTTCCAAATCTGATGGTGTCAAGATTTGGAAACACCAATATCCTGCGCATGGCGCACTGCACACACTGGTTAGCGCAATCGGTCTGCGCACCGTAGTTGACTCTGCCACTTCCTATCCTGTTTGCGCTGCTAGCTCCGCAGGCTGTGTGTTGGCTCCTCAAACGCTGCCTGTTAGCGCGTATCCGACTTAGGCCCTTGTTTTGCCCTGAAATACAAAAACACCGGAAACCAGTAATCTTGTACACAAAATGATGCAAACAAGCATAGTGTTAGGATCTAAATAGCGTGTAAAAATAGGCTCTATCAATACCTCGCATAGAGGAAAAATCCCTCCTTTTATTTAGTAGACTTGCATTAGGCATTACTAGCTAGCTTTATACTAATCTAGGCTTTTCTCTTGGGTTCGACTCGAGGTCACTCGGATATAAATATTGTTTGAACACCGTGATTGGACTAGTATTCATACTACCGCTACAACCACAGCGTATCAACTTGTCGACTTGAATTTTAACGCGCTTCGCCATGATATTTTTTGGATGATAGATGGTTTTTGAACTTGTATTGTTTTTATTTGGCAATTTTTTCTGTTAGAACACTGATTCGGACTACACTGCCAGTTTGATTCGGACTACCTGGCCGAGTCACTTTTTTCCCTTGCCCGAATCACTTTTGATTCGAGCAAGCTCAAGCTATCCGAACTGCTTTGATTCAACCAGGGTGTGGCCGGATCATTTTATGATAATGCAAATGACATTCCATTGACAAAACTTGCCAGAGTGTACAAGCCCAGTGAACAAGCAGTTAGTTTTTGACCGAAGAAGAATCAGCCCAGATATGACGTAGTAGTGCAACGGGAGGCTTTTAAATATTCTTAGAATATCCCCAGTGAAGATTTCGTGCCACATGCTTGAAGATTTGATTGGAAAATCAAATCTCCTAAAAGTAGGAGATAGGATTTTGTTTAGATCATTGAGGGATTCCTAATTTTGACTGCGGTAAAATTTCTATCTATAAAATAGAAAAAGAGGATAGAGATTGCAAAGCGAAGATCAGAGGAGTTGTGCGAAGGATCGGATCACCGCCGTGAGCAGAGCGTGAGAGCAGAGCTGAGTGGTTAAGTACAGAGGCTGATCGAAGACTTGTAGAGTCTGATCAGAGCTTGATCTGAGAAGGCCAATTTAGAGCAGGATTTGCTTGTTGGCAAATCAAGGAAGGCGGCATGATAGTTGTCAGTGGAGAAACTCAGGCAATCTGTAGAAGGCCTATTCTTGCTATTGATAGGCGATCATTGAGTGAGGGGTAGCATCACAGTGTGAGGAGCACTCACGACAGAGTTCGAGCGGCTCAGCTGATGGCTTTTGAGCGAAATGGACAGAACCTGTACAAGCTAGTTGCAGAAGGGTGTGCTATAGCAAACCTACTGAGACATTGTGTGAATTATAATAGGCTGAGCTGTGTGATCAGAGGAGTAGCTATTCGGAATTAACTCGAGTGTGTAGGTGAGTGAGGCACAAATCAGAGGGTGTTCTGATTATGTGGAAAGTTCTAGTTGAGGTCGGGTAGCATAGATTGTCGAGGAGTCGAGTCTGTGTTGTATGGAGTACCTTGAAGACTAGTGGATTGAGGACTGGAGTATAGTCTTCCCCAGACGTAGGCAGATTGGCCGAATTGGGTGAACAAATCTCTGTTCATTGCTTTGTTTCTTATTGCACCAGATCTTGCTGAACAAAGAGTTGCTATATCAACTGCTTGTACACTATCAGTAACTCAGAGGCGCTGCAAATTTCAATTGATATCAGAGCGGGAACTCGACACACATAGTAAAGATCCTGAGCGCCTTGCTGGGATGAGCAAGAAACAATGAAGGAAGGTCAGAGTACAAGTCGGCCACCTCTGTTGTAAGAAAGCAACTATATGTATTGGAAGGCTAGAATGAAATCATTCCTTAAATCTATTGACAGAATGGTCCCCTCCCTTGACCATTAATCAAAGGGGAGTCACCAGAAAAAAACCCGAGGGGGAATGGACTGACGAAGAGGATGTTAGACCAAGTGGTAACTCAAAAGCTCTAAATGCTATTTTTGCTAGTGTAGATGCTAACAATTTCAGGGTGATTTCCAACGGCGACATTGCAGAACGAGCCTGAAAAATTCTTCAAACAGCTCATGAAGGAACCAATAAAGTGAAGACATCAAGGATGCAGATTATTACTTCTCAGTTTAAGAACCTGAAGATGCAAGAAAAGGAATCCATCACTTAGTTCAACGCCAAATTGTGTGATCTATCGAATGAAGCTCATGCCCTCGGAGAATCAATTCTAGAAGCGAAGCTGATAAGGAAAGTTCTTAGATCACTGCCCACCAGATTTGACATGTAGGTGACAACCATTGAAGAAGCACAAAATGTCAAACATATGAGGCTGGAGGAACTGATTGGATCCTCAAACAGTTTGAGATGAAGCTGACCAAGGATGATACACCAGTCAAAGCAAGAGTATTGGTCTGAAACAGAAATAGAAAAGAAGAAGCCTTCAACTGATGATCAACTAGGACTGCTGGTAAAGAACTTTGGGAGATTCTTGAAAAACATGGAAGCAAGGTCTGGCCAGAACTCAAATCCTCGAAGACAAGCCAGAAAAGGTGGTGAAAAGCAGAAAAAGGGGAAGGAACAAGTCAAGGGTGAGGATGAGAAGAAAGAGAAAAAGAAGGGTATTCAATGCTGGAACTGTGAAGGGTATGGACATTGTGAAGCTGACTGCCCTAGCAAACAGATGAAGAACTCTGAGAAAAAGGGTAACAACTCTCTGACAGCCAAGCGGATTGATGAAGATTCTAAGGAGAGTGAGGAGGAAAACTATATTGTTTTAGCTACTGTATCCAATTCTGATTCTAAAGATTCAATAAAGGAAGAGTTCAATTATGGGATTGAAGTATCGGACAGTGAAGATGAGGAAATCACAGAAGAAAGCTTGGTAGAGAATCTCGGAATCATCCTTCAGAAGTGTGAGGAAGCCTTATGAATAAACAAGGAAATGTCTGAAAGAGTGACCAGTATAGAAGAAGAGCGTGAAGAGCTGCTGAACAGGATTTCATCACTCATTAAGCTAGTCACCCAACAAAAGGAGGAAGAACCCACTACAGAGACAAGTGAGTCCAGCATCCTCCGACAAACAGAAAAGATACCTGAAGTTCAGAACAATATTCTGGATGAGATCCTTGCCAATCAGAGATATGGAGGAGGAAGAACGGGTCTCGGATACACGGGTGAAGGGAGCACTGGAGTAACTATCTTTGTTAAAGCTAATAAAGCACAAAACGTTATCAATTAGGAATCAGAAGGAGGTATTAGCCAGAAACCTACTGTGAAGGAAAAATCCAGAGATCTGAACGAGAGGTTGCTACAGCAAACGTTGTATCATCCACTGTAGCAGAAGGAAAGCCCGGGAGAAGAGGGTGCATATGCTATTGCTGTGACCAAGAAGCTCATGTTCAGAGTGAATGCCCGAGGATGAAAGAGTTCTGGAGACCTCAAAAGTCAGAGGCAGTATTGGAAAGTGGAGGGAGAAATCAAATACTAAACCATACAGTGGTATGGTCTTCTGCTCTGCAAGACCAGCGATGAACTACAGATATTCAGATGATCCAAGGATAGTCAGGAATAATGATAGATCAATCCACTGAAGAGGGACGATCACAAAAGGCTCATGAAAAAATCAAATGAGGCAATCTGCATATGTCAGAAGAAGAGAAAGGATGTTTGAGCACAATAAAAGTCAGAGGCAGTGGAGATGCAATCCAACTCAGGTATGTGTGAGGAAACAATCATCTGGAGTTCACGAGGAACCGCCCGATGATGTGGATGGTTCAAACCCTTAAGTGGTACAAGCTCAATCTGATATAGCAATCGGGCACAGAAAAGGGGCATATACAAGAATATTTTGTTGCTAAAGAGAGAAGGGACACATGCAAGGCACGTACAGCTATTGAAAAGAAAAGCGGGTAAATCAATTTATGTTCTAGAACACATTTTTCAAGCAACGACCCACAACACCCTTCTCAAGAACTCCTGCCAACTATGATCACAGGTCAAGACTGATAATGGTACGCACCCGTGGACTGAAGAAGAACTTGGCAGCCGTCCGCCAAGCCAATGGTAGAAAGGAGACCGAGTCTCTGCGCAAAACTACTGCACAGTGTCTCGACATGGTAGTTTGGGAACTGGCCCCTCAACCAGAGTTGCATAGCCCTACACCATCAGGGGAACCCTCAAACAAGAAGAGGAGGCTTGTGCAAGAAGAGGTACTCGTGACCAAATCAACAGCAGTCGAAGAAGAGACTGCCGCTGAAATAGAAAATGTTTCCAGCATTAATGTACAAGCTACAGAGGTTGTTGCAGCAACCCAAAGCATAGAAAAGGTTAGTAGAGGTGTAGTCACAACCCTAGCTGAGATGAAGACTCAGAGGAGCTATCTAAACAAGAGACTGCTGAAGCAACCTCTCCACCACCAACAGACAAAGGGAAGTCCCCCATCATCATTCCAGACTCAAGTAGTGAAGAAGAAGAGGACTCTGATGACACTGAAGGGGCTCACAATGGAGAACAATCTGTGAGGCAGTCCACACTGCCTGAGATCAACGAAGAGGTCACTGTAGGAGGCATCTGGTTCAGGAGGTTGCCTTCCTCAGAATCATGGGGAACAGTGGAAAGAAAGAATGTGGTGCCTGAGAAGTGGATGGTTCCTGGAAGATACAAATCTGTTGCTATCATCCAGCTTCTATCAGAGGTAAACCTTCTAAGAACCCTAACCATCCCTAAGAAGTTCAATATGTTATTGGTTAGGGAATTTGTGACAAATATGGAGGATGAGTTCGAAGTTGAGAGGAGTAATCGTTATGGGAGAAGCTGGGTAAGGGGCAAGTCGGTTGTGATCTCTCTGGAGAAAATAAACGAATATCTGGAGATAAGCAATGAATCAAGGGGACCAGCTAGTGTTGATCAAGAGGTCCTTGCCAGTATTCATACTGGTGGGTTGTGCAGGACCTGGGCAGAACAAACTTGTATGCTTCGAAGTTGTCATCAAAATATGCATTCCTGTACAATCTTGGCATCAGGAATTGGATTCCTAGCTCCCACAAAGGAAAGGTCAGCATGATTCCTAGCTCCCAGCAGTAATTTGAATTTGACAAATGCTAGTTTCGGTATTGATTCTATGAATATTTGTTGTCACATTGAATTAAATGATTCTTAGAGTTTGCTTGAAGTGAATGATTTGCACAACTCTATTATACTCGTCTTCTAGGGTAGCCTAGGGGTTTAAAGGCTTGATGCATACACTAAATGCATCCCTGATTCGTACGGCAGTGAGTTAGGAGTAGATTAATTTTCTTTGTTTAGTTATTTTTATGTTATGTTATATGAGTAGGAAATGGATGTGTTTTATGTGAGTAAGATTTGCTACATACTTTGCTACTGTCATATATAATTTAGCATCTTACTCTCGGCTTGACTTGCGCATATACTTGTTCGGGATGAACAAGACTTAAGTGTGGGGTGTTTTGATGTACGGACAAATAACCTTATATTTGTCCGTATTTTCCCTTTACTTCTTGTTTGTTCCGTTATTTTATAAAGTTGTTTGATGCTTTCTTTGTCCATTTCAGGTTAAATGTGTATTACATGATATGAAGTGGCCCGAAGAAAATCTTCATGAATTCTTGTCGATCGAGAGCGAAAACGAGCAAAATTGAGCAAAAGACAAAAGTGATTCGCCCAAGGCAGATTTGATTCGCCTAGGGGGTGAATGAATCACATGTGATTCATGCAACCTTGGTCAACTCAACCTCCCAGCTCCCCGGATCAGAAATGACTCGAGGAGAATTCGTTCGAGACCAAATTTGGGCAGATTGCCCTGTTCATCGTTGAAGGCTTGCCTAGCGCATGATTCTTATCCGATTGAGGCGTGCTATAGCTTGTTGGAAAGTTAATTCAAATAGCTACATTTTCTTAGCCAAGACGTAATTAGAAGGTTTTGAGGGTCATTCGAGCACTGCAAAGTTGATTCGCCCAAGAGGAATTCATGCCAGGGCGGATCGAAAGTGATTCGCCCAGCCATGAAACACACTGAGACTTTCATTCGGACACTCTGCACGAATTAACTCAATAAGGCTACTCCCAATCAATTTTGATTCGGGCACGGCGGGTAAACATAAATACAGAAAAGATGGGAAAAATAAGGGTGTGCCTTGGGGTGCCTCCGGCGCTTAGGGTTCCTCTCTTGGAAAAAACCCTAAATCGCCAACTTGGAAAATTGTCAAGAATACGGAGAAGACATCAACAATTGAAGATTTCACAACATCCCTTTACTCATTCCCTTCTACTCTACCACTTTACTTTTCCTTTTTATTCAATTTCATTATGTTTTATATTGAACTCACCAGAGTGAGGAGTCCCATAGTAGTTGGGATCCTTATGGATCCCTTATGTTAGATTGTAATATAAAACATGTTTCTTTATCAATAGGAATGCGTTTTTGATTGAAAATTCTCATGCTTTATCTTCATGTATATTTTATTCACACCAAATGTTTGACGAAACGCATGAATGAGTATGAATTGATGAAACACCTGAGGATGGAATGAGAATTGAACTTAGGCTGTTTAGAAGAGCAAGCATGTTTACTTTAGATAGCTTTTGTTCGCGAGAGTGACATTCGCATTCTATTAGGCTAAGCATAGAGCGAACTTTAGTTAACTATCAGGCTAAGCATGAATGAGTATGAATTGATGAAACACCTAAGGATAGAATGAGAATTGAACTTAGGTTGTTTAGAAGATCAAGCATGTTTATTTTTGATAGCTTTTGTGCGCGAGAGTGACATTCGCGTTCTATTAGGCTAAGCATAGAGAGGGCTTTAGTTAACTATCAATACACCGAGAGGTTGAGATTAGGAGACTTTTGTTTTACACGGTTCAATAGAGCGAGAGTTTGAGAATTGTGTCACTTAGGTATCATTCTCATTCTAGAGAAGGAGCGAGAGATGAATTTACAATGCGTGATACTTTATCCTAGAATTATCAATCAAATTACCTTATGCATGAATTGTTGTTTTGTGTTGCTAATCGCATGACCTAGGGGTGAAATAAAATTCCGACTACGTTTCCATTATTCCTTTCTTTCAAACAAAATTCGATCTTGTCTTTAGTATTTACTAGAGATACCTCGCTGATAGAGCCTATTTATACGCATTATTTAGATCATATCCCCGTGCTTGTTTGCATTATTTTATGTACAAGATTACTGGTTTCCAGTGTTTTTGTATTTCAGGATAAAACAAGGGCCTAAGACGGATACGCGCTAACAGGTAGCGTTTAGGACGCACAGCACACAGCCTGCGGAGCTAGCGGCGCAAACAGAAGAAATGGCGAGAGACAGCAGAGTTGCGCCGACCAATGCGCTAAGCAGTATGCCGTGCGCCAGGCGCAGATGATGGTGTTTCCAAATCCTGACACAACCAGATTTGGAAGTTGCCAAGAGTGAGCCTCTAAGCAGTATATAAAGAAGAGGAGGAGGCTAGGGTTAAGAGGACAATTCATACATTTCGACACCGCGGCACAGTTCGTACACCAAGGAGGCACTGCGCACCAGGACTGGAAAACACACGAGCTTGCTGAGAGGATCTGCGCTAGCCGACTACGCCCGCCAAGACTACAACCTGCACGCACTGTTTGCTATTGCTCTCTTAGATACTCTAGTTATTATTACTGTTTCTATGATGTTTATCACTAGCATGTCTAGCTAAACGCTTAGTATCGGTTGGACATGAATCTATGAGTATTTCCTTTGAGACTTGCGCTTAATGCATAACTTGCTTGCTTATATTAATTCTGCGCAAATTACTGGCAGCTTGTTGCATGAGTAGGGGAAGCCTTGAACCGCAATCTTACTCTTGTTGCTTGTTGTTGTTTGTTAAACTAGTTGAATAGCCTGACGGTGCCAACTAGGAGTAACGCGCTAGGATAGGCAATTACTACCTTGATCGGATTCGTAGTTGTTTAAGTCTAGTGTAAGAATTAATAGCACATGAACTTTGATCGGAACATGCGCACATGTTAGGAAGCCTTGATCGGACACTAACATTAGCAACTCGCGCTATAGACATTTAGAGTCGATGATAAGGAATACACTCACAAAGGATTGTCTGCGCCGATACTTCTCATAGTCATAGTACTTAATCTATACTGCCTGCGCACGTCTAGTGCAATTCCCTGCGTTTTACGACTGTTTACTCGCGCATCGTGCAAACCAATCACTCACCCCCCCCAATCTTCGTAAGTGTAGGTCACTGGCTAAAACTGAACTGCTTGCTCCCTGTGGAAATCGACCCTTACTTAACCGCTGTACTAGTGCAAGAAAAAGGAATTAATTTGACGCGCACAAAGACGCGCGATCAAATTTTGGCGCCGTTGCCGGGGAGCAACACAGCTAAGTTCTAGTTAGTTTACGTTTTTTTCATTATTAGTAACTAGCTATTTCAGTTTGTTTTTGTTTTGTCGTTGTTGTTTCTGACAGCGCGCACCCACCATCAGCCTGCGCAACCTTGAGACAGTTGCGCTGCGCAGATTCTAGTTGCACACTGACAGACGCAGCAGCATTAGTTATCTTTTAATTTCGTTTTCTTTGAGATATAGAACAGGTTATGGAGGATAACAGTGTCGTTGGGGACAACTTAGGGGACAGAACCTCAGAGGAAGCAAGAGCTCATAACCGCGGAGCCCTGTTCAGAGAGGAAGTGCAGCGCGAGGTTGAAGCAAGGAGGGCCGCTGAAGTGTATCATGCGCCACCCGTGCAACAGGCCGCGCGACGAAGAACAGTGCGCGAGATGTCAGCCCCTATCACTATTAACCAGCCATGGTGCATCGTGCTTCCGCCAGGCGGTCATTTTGAGCTAAGGAGCTCGCTCATTCATCACATGCCCAAGTTTCACGGGATGAACAATGAAAATCCAGTCAAGCATGTGCGAGAGTTCCTGGTCATATGCGAGAACATGAAGACCGAAGGGGAGAGCGATGAGGCGCTGAAGATGAAGGCATTCCCATTTTCACTATGTGACACAGCCAGACATTGGTTGATGAACTTACCAGCCGGATCAATTCACACATGGGAGCAGCTGCAGAAGAAATTCCTGGACAAATTCTATCCAGCAGCAAAGATCGCGCTACTCAGGAGGGAACTGGCCGCGCCAAGGCAGAGCGCAGGAGAGTCTCTATCAGAGTATTACGAGCGTTTCAGGGAGCTAGAGGCCAACTGCTACAATCATGGCCTGCCCCAGAATGTGCTGATAGAGAACTTCCTGAATGGACTGCTGCCCATGGAGCTGAGGTTATTGAACGCATGCGCAGGAGGCGACATTTGCAACATGTATCCAGAAGACGCGTGGCAGCTGATAGAAGACTCTGCTGGTCAGGTACGACATCAGCTAACACTTGAAAATAGTCGTACTCGTTCTGTGCATCAGGTAGAAACAAGCGCGGAGATCAAGGAAATGAAGGCCATGTTGCAGAAGTTGATGAGTGCGCAAAGCGCACAACCAGTTGCGCCAAAGGTATGTGAATTCTGCAGGTCCACCGAACACAAGACTGATGAATGTCCCACGCTATTTGAGGAATCTGGAGATGTCAATGCTCTTGGAGGATGGGACAACAGAGCACCACCAAGGCAGAATCAACCGCGCTTTGGACTGGCAGCAAATGGGTTCAGATGGAAGGAAGAGAACAATTTCTAGAGGCAGCCCACAGATCAGCGCGCGCCACAGCAGACACAACAAGCTGCGCCCTACAATCCACCGCATCGCCGCACTGACGCACCAGCACATAACAACCAGCAACCGAGGAGATCTTTGGAAGATATCGTGGGGCAGCTAGCAGACACAGTGCGCAAAAATGACGAGAAGTATGACAAGAGGTTCGAGTCCATTGAAAAGCAGCTATCACAGATTGCAACCACGGTGTATGAGCTGAAAAAGAGCGATGGCAACCTGCCTTCGCAAGTGATTCAGAATCCCAAAGGAGGAGTCAATGCAGTGACACTGAGGACTGGGCGCACGATAGGAGCAGAGCAGACCGCGAAGGCGCCCGCGCAACCAGTTGCGCAAACCCCGGATCCAGCAGAACAGAATGCGCAACCAGAGCAAGATGCGCAACCAGAAGTGCCAGCCACAAGCCAGCAGCGAAGCGCCAGGTATAACACAAATAAATGACAAGGGCACGAAACGTACTAATATTTCTGCACCTTTTCCTGTGCAGGCACCATCGGCTAGAAAGGAAGCGCTGGACAAAGAGCTATACGAGTTATTCAGCAAGGTGGAAATCAACATTCCCCTTATCGAAGCAGTTCGGCAGATTCCCAGGTACGCCAAGTTTTTAAAGGAGCTGTGCACGAACAAGAGAAGGAAAGGCGAATGCGCACAGGTAATGCTAAATGCGCAGGCCTCAGCGATCGTGCAACATAAGGTACCACCTAAGTGCCGAGACCCAGGTACGTTCACTATCCCTTGCACTTTAGGTAAGACCATAGTGAGCAACTGCATGATTGATTTAGGCGCATCCATCAATTTGTTACCTTATTCCCTATATACGACATTGCGCCTTGACGCAGGAGTCATTTACCCCATCTCGGACAGCAAATGGGTCAGTCCAGTGCACGTTGTGCCTAAAAAGGGAGGAATCACAGTGGAAGAAAATGCGCAGGGCGAGTTTGTTCCCAAGCGCATTCAGACTGGATGGCGCATGTGCATCGACTACAGGAAGCTTAACGCAGTCACGCGCAAGGACCATTTCCCGCTACCGTTCATAGATCAGATGCTGGATCGACTAGCAGGTAAGCCTTATTTTTGTTTCTTGGACGGATATTCAGGGTACAACCAGATACCCATAGCTGCGGAGGATCAGGAGAAGACCACGTTCACCTGCCCGTTCGGTACATTTGCGTTTCGGCGCATGTCATTTGGGCTGTGCAACGCGCCAGGTACGTTCCAACGCCTTGTCATGAGCATTTTTTCTGATATGATTGGTATATGCATAGAAGTGTTCATGGATGACTTTACTTTATATGGAGGTACCTTTGATGCGTGTTTAACTCATCTAGATAAGGTCTTGGCGCGCTGCATTTCTAAGAACCTAGTGCTTAATTATGAAAAATGTCATTTCATGGTAACGCATGGTGTAGTGCTAGGACACATCATCTCAGAGGAGGGGATCAAGGTAGACAAGGCTAATCTACCTTATGCCACTAGCGTGCGCGACGTGAAGTCATTCTTAGGACACGCTGGGTTTTACAGGCGTTTTATCAAAGACTTCTCTAAAATTTGTATTCCCCTGTCTAACCTCTTGCAAAAGGATGTGTGCTTCGATTTTACTGATGAGTGCAGGGCCGCATTTGATAAGCTGAAGGAGGCACTGACCAGTGCGCCAGTGATGCGCTCACCAGACTGGAACCTGCCATTTGAACTGATGTGCGACGCAAGCGATTATGCAATAGGTGCAGTCCTGGGGCAGCGAGTGGACAAGAAACCGCACGCCATCTATTATGCATCGCGCACACTAGACGCTGCGCAGAGGAACTACACCACCACGGAGAAGGAGCTTCTGGCAATTGTGTTTGCGCTAGAGAAGTTCCGTGCATACGTTCTAGGCGCCAGGGTCATCATATACACAGACCACGCAGCCATCCGTTACCTGATGTCCAAGAAGGAAACTAAGCCGCGCCTGATGCGCTGGGTGCTCCTACTGCAGGAATTCGACCTGGAGATCAAGGATAAGAAGGGCACAGAGAACACGGTTGCGGACCACCTGAGCAGGATCGTGAAGGAGGAGGAGCCAGGGCAGATCACTGAGACATTTCCTGACGAGCATCTGATGGCGCTGACAGGTAAGGTACCATGGTATGCGCACATTGCGAATTACCTGGTCACAGGTACGTTTCCTCCGCATTTCAATAAAACGCAGTGCATGAGATTGAAACATGAGTCCAAGCATTATCTTTGGGATGATCCTTATATGCTTAGAATAGGACCAGATCAGATATTGAGGCGTTGCGTGCCTGACCATGAATTTAACTCTGTTTTGATGTTTTGTCATGCGCACGCCTGTGGAGGACACTTTGGTCCCAAGCGCACCAGCAGAAGGTCCTGGACTGCGGATTTTATTGGCCACACCTATTTAGAGACGCATATGACTATTGTAGGAATTGTGACAGGTGCCAGCGCACAGGAGGCATATCAGCGCGCAACGAGATGCCGTAGACGCCAATTCTAGTAGATGATGTGTTTGATATATGGGGAATCGACTTCATGCGGCCATTTCCCCCGTCTGCCGGCTATGAATACATATTGGTCGCGGTGGATTACGTCTCCAAATGGGTCGAAGCTAAGGCCACACGGAAGGATGATGGTAAGACGGTCGCTGAGTTTCTGAAAACTAACATCTTTTGCAGGTACGGGGTGCCTAAGGCAATCATCAGCGACCAGGGGATGCACTTTTGCAACAGGATCGTGGCGCAAGTTTTCAAGCATTACGGAGTGCGCCACAAGACGTCCACCGCTTATCATCCTCAGACAAATGGACAGGCCGAGGTCTCCAACAGAGAGATCAAGCGCATCCTGGAGAAAACTGTGCGACCATCGCGCAAGGATTGGAGCCAACGCCTGGACGACGCGCTGTGGGCATACCGCACTGCACATAAGACACCGATCGGGACTTCACCGTTTCGGTTGGTCTACGGAAAAGCATGCCACTTGCCAGTAGAGCTAGAGCACAAAGCATATTGGGCCTTACGCATTTGCAACCTAAACCTGGATGAGGCTGGCAAGGAGCGCGCGTTTGAGCTCAGCGAGTTAGAAGAGCTGCGCCTGGATGCCTATGAGTGACTGCGCGATTACAAGGAACGGACAAAGGCATTTCATGACAAGCATATCCTCAGACGCACTTTTGAGCCAGGAGACCAGGTATTATTATTCTCCTCACGCCTGAAGCTCATGCCTGGAAAGCTGCGCAGCAAATGGACTGGACCGTACACAGTCACCAAGGTTTTCCCCTATGGAACAATCGAATTAGAAAACGAGCACCGGCATCGTTTTCAGGTAAATGGGCAGAGAGTCAAACGGTATCTCGGAGAACCTTGGGATGGTACAACGCGCAACATTGAGTTGGCAGAACCAGTAATAACAGATGCGCCAACTGTCGCGCCAGAGGCACCACCAGATGCACCAGAGGGAGAACTGGAGACTATTGCTCACATTTCTTCTTCCTCTTCATCTACCCTCGTTACTGCAGACTTCTCACATATTATCCATGCTGACTATCCTTCTCACCCTTTGCGCAGGACCAAGAAGAACACAACACATGCACAAGCGCAGGGTCACTCAGGAGCAAGAGTGGGGGAGGTCGCTGGCACACATTTTGGCACGTAACGAGGTCAGTCGAGCCAACGACGTTAAACAAAGGCACTTGTCGGGAGGTAACCCGACTCGTTTTACTTTTACATGTTTTTCTTTTAGTTTTTCTAGTGTCTTTTAGTTAGTTTAGGACTTGTAGTTTTTAGTCGAGCAGCAGTGCGCAGGTCCGTTACTCCGTGCGCATCCTCCGTGCGCTTGAGCTTGAGTCGTGGGGACACGTCTCTGTTTAAGTGTGGGGGGGGGGGGGAGCGTTACACTTACATTTCGCGTTTTTTGAGCTTTTTAGTGTAGCTTAGTTTTATTGAAGGAAACAGTAGCAGTAGTGCGCTTGTGTGCGGGTTGCGCGCACTGTTCAGCTTGTTTGCGCTGTCCATATTGCGCCGTGCGCTATCAACTGTTTTTAGTATATTTTTTCGTTTTTTCTGCTCCTGTTAGTTGGGATATACAGGGGATGTGGAGTTGACAGAAACGCTCTAGAGAGGCGGTTAGTCGTTCGCGCTTCAGAGGAGAGGTATATGGTCGAGAGCGCGAGTGGAGGCCTGTGCTTTGCGACCTTCGGAACAAGAGAGCGCGCTCAGTCACGCAGATGCCGAAGGCGAAACACCCAAAGCGTGGCGAGGTGGGAAAACAGACCACCTTCCCTCTGGAAGTCGAGCCAAGGAAGGCGGGCGCGGGTGTAAACGCGTGCGCCGACCTGCACAGACAGACCAAGGAGGGAGAGCGGGGCGGTGTTCCATAGTTGTTATTCGAAGGCCGAGACTGGAACCGTTCTGGGAAAGATAGGAATCATAGACAAAGCTGTACAAAAAAAAGAAAAAATACCAGCAGATGATATGCGCTGCAAAAGAATCAGCATGCGCACAATAAGTACCAGCGAGCGCAAAAAAAAAAACCACAGAAAATCATCAAAAGGCTCAAGTTCCCAGGAAGTGCGCGGAAGAATCACGCTTGGGAAGAAGCTTGCGCTGTTAACCATATACCCATCCTCGGAGTAAGAGCTGACAACCTGGAGCCTATGAAGAGCTATCTCCCAGCCATCCAAAATAATTTGCATCCCAGCTGAGAGGTAATGAATTGCGAAATCATTATACTTAAACTGTTGACAGCAGGTGTGCGCAGGAGGAAGTGCAGCACAAGGTGATCAGTAGTGCAGACCGCACCAGAGTGCAAGTTTGTGCGCTAGACTCCAGAGAGGTAATGGTATCCGTGTTTGAGTGCTTGTTCGAGGACGAACAAGGGGCAAGTGTGGGGGGTTTGCATTATTTGCATTATTTTATGTACAAGATTACTGGTTTCCAGTGTTTTTGTATTTCAGGACAAAACAAGGGCCTAAGACGGATACGCGCTAACAGGCAGCGTTTAGGACGCACAGCACACAGCCTGTGGAGCTAGCGGCGCAAACAGAAGAAATGGCGAGAGACAGCAGAGTTGCGCCGACCAATGCGCTAAGCAGTATGCCGTGCGCCAGGCGCAGATGATGGTGTTTCCAAATCCTGACACAACCAGATTTGGAAGTTGCCAAGAGTGAGCCTCTGAGCAGTATATAAAGAAGAGGAGGAGGCTAGGGTTAAGAGGACAATTCATACATTTCGACACCGCGGCACAGTTCGTACACCAAGGAGGCACTGCGCACCAGGACTGGAAAACACACGAGCTTGCTGAGAGGATCTGCGCTAGCCGACTACGCCCGCCAAGACTACAACCTGCACGCACTGTTTGCTATTGCTCTCTTAGATACTCTAGTTATTATTACTGTTTCTATGATGTTTATCACTAGCATGTCTAGCTAAACGCTTAGTATCGGTTGGACATGAATCTATGAGTATTTCCTTTGAGACTTGCGCTTAATGCATAACTTGCTTGCTTATATTAATTCTGCGCAAATTACTGGCAGCTTGTTGCATGAGTAGGGGAAGCCTTGAACCGCAATCTTACTCTTGTTGCTTGTTGTTGTTTGTTAAACTAGTTGAATAGCCTGACGGTGCCAACTAGGAGTAACGCGCTAGGATAGGCAATTACTACCTTGATCGGATTCGTAGTTGTTTAAGTCTAGTGTAAGAATTAATAGCACATGAACTTTGATCGGAACATGCGCACATGTTAGGAAGCCTTGATCGGACACTAACATTAGCAACTCGCGCTATAGACATTTAGAGTCGATGATAAGGAATACACTCACAGAGGATTGTCTGCGCCGATACTTCTCATAGTCATAGTACTTAATCTCTACTGCCTGCGCACGTCTAGTGCAATTCCCTGCGTTTTACGACTGTTTACTCGCGCATCGCGCAAACCAATCACTCACCCCCCCAATCTTCGTAAGTGTGGGTCACTGGCTAAAACTGAACTGCTTGCTCCCTGTGGAGATCGACCCTTACTTAACCGCTGTACTAGTGGAAGAGGAAGGAATTAATTTGATGCGCACAACGACGCGCGATCACTCGCCTATAGAAAAAACCCCCAATTTTTATTTAGTAGGCTTACACTAAGCATTATTAGCTAGCTTTAGACTAATCTAGGCTTTTCTGTTGGGTTCGACCCGAGGTCACTCGGATTATAAATATTGTTTGCGTACCATGATTGGACTAGTATTTTTACTACCACAATTTCGACAACGTTCACTTACCAATTTCTCCTCCTGAATTGTTCATCGAGAGCATGGCCTCATTGGATATGTCATAGAATCTGGCATTGAACTCAGCAATTGTCTCTTCTTCTTGCATTTTCAGGCTTTCAAATCTTAAGATGACAATCTGCATTCTGGAAGTTTTCACCTTGTCTATTCCCTCATGGGATGTTTGAAGAATCTCCCAAGCTTGTTTGGCCATATCATAGTTGGATATTAACCTTAAATTGTTAGCATCCACCGCAGCAAATATAGCATTAAAAGCTTTGGAAATTCCAACTGCCATGGCTACCTCATCTGCAGTCCATTTTTCTTCAACTTTCTTGCTTGAGACTCCTGCTTCATTAGCTGTCTGAGGATGACCCCACTTTATAATGACTGCCTTCTAAACTTTTTCATCAATGACTTTGATAAAATCCTTCATCCGAGCCTTCCAGTAGCCAGAGTTCCCTCCTTCGAGAATTGGACGTCGACTGGTGCTTTGTCCTTTTTTCTTGGTGGCCATTAATGACAGCAATGGTTGCCCGGATCACACTATGTATGTTGAGTGAATGACTTAAATACCAATTGAAATTCTGCTGCGTTGCTGGTGCAAAGTTATAGCTTCTGCTTACGCACTCTACTGTCAGAATAAGAAAGACTCAGTGTTTGTTCGCCCAGTTCAGCAACTTGCCTACGTCTGGGGAGGATGCTCCGATCTTCAAGATTCCATATCTCAGTTCTAGGTACAAGGACTCACACCTTTACTTCTCACCTAGCCGAAATCTAACGCTCAGTCTAAACTCCTAAACTAGCTACCAATCTAAACTCATAGATTCTCTTCGTACAACTTACACACTGTCGGTAATAAATAGTTATAGCTCTGACTCTCAGACTTAGCGTATTCTATTACAATATGTAGCTCATGGAATGCTTTAGCACACTTTTCACCAGAGTTGCTGTATCTTCAGTCGACGACTCTCCTAGCTCTCCCGCCAATAAGTCTGACAGTCTGTGTTCTGCAAACTTAGTCTCTGCTCCTTCTCAATCAATAACACACTCTGTCACTACTGGGTAGCCTCAATCAATGCTCCGCAGATGCGACAATGCATGTCCGCGGCTGATCACCGATCTCCGATTGTCCCTTCAACGAGCTGCACTCCAGTTAAACTACGGACCAATTCTGAATCAAACTCCACGAGTTATGATTCCTTCTCCACACAACACTACTCTTCAACTCAATATATGAACCCTGCTACCGTGGTTGATCTCTGTGTTTGTTGCTCTGTGCACTCAGTGTTTGCTCTCTAATCGTGTGTGTATGTGTCCTGCGTTCCCACTTCCTTTTCAAGCTCTTCAGCACGCGAAGGATCATTATCAGAATCTTCTCCTAGATTCTACCAAGTTTGTTGAAGATTTTGTTGCCAAATTTGGACTATTGGACCTTTATCCTCTTAGACTACGTGCTAGCAATTGCTGAGCTCGTGATGACGCGTGCATACCTCTCTTAGAGTCCCTGATGCCAGCCGGAGTCTGACCGTGCAACGCCAGCATTCTGCTCTAGCTCTGGATCATCACGGAGTGCTGAAGTAGACTCTGTCTCTTCACAGCTGTCTCTTGCCCATTCTTTAAAAAATGTCTCAGCTTCAGATCTTCAGGGATTGCTGAAGCAGACTCTGACTCTTTGTTGTTGTTGTTGTTTTGTCAGTCTTCAGATTGTGCTCCAGCCACCAATCCTCAAATAGTGCTTCAGCAGTCTCTTGAGCAGTTTTCTCAAGGATGCCAAATCCTCAACACTTTTGATTAAAGTGTTTATCACTTTATTTGAAGTGTGTTTCTTACTATTTTTAATCAAATGTGAATCACTTCAATGTAATGAATATAAGACACAATTTAAAGAACAACATAAATAATCATCATATTTCTATAATGAACTATCCTAATAATATTGGAATGCTACTAATGTTAAATTCGTCGACCCGATTATCTTTCGCATCCTTTCGTATTTTATTTGAATTCTTCTAAGCAAACACACCCATACTCCGCCAAAAAAAAAAAAAATCATTCCACCAACAAAAAAATATATGCAGCAGACCCTAAACCTTAAACACCCATCAAAATCTCACCAGGCTCTGACTCTAATACAACAAGATTCAGATAGCGATATCAATGGGGATAGGTGGAAGAGTGATAAAAAAGATAAGAATCTATCAGTATATTCGCAAATATGAAATTTACAACTATTGATGACAGCTACCATCAGTGGCGGTTTTAGGTGGGAGGCAACATTTGAATTGGAAGAATTCAGAGAGACTGTCTGACGGCGTGGCAGAGTCTGCTAGATAAGTTGTCGACAGAAGTTACAGCAGCTCTGGTATAGAGTGTGCTGAAGCATTACGTGTACCACACATTGTAATAGGGTAGGCTAAGTCTGAGTGTCAGGTCTGTCGCTATTCATTACTGGAAGTGTGTAGGTATCATGAAGAGAGTTTGTGTGATCAGAGTGCTAGCTAGTCTAGGGGATTAGATTGAGCAAAAGATTTTGACTAGGTGAGAAGTAGAGGTGTGAGTCCTTTGTACTTTGAACCGTGATAGTGGAGTCTTGAGGATCAGAGAGTGATCCTCCCCAGACATTGGCAAGTTGTCAAACTAGGTGAACAAATTTCCTATGTCGTTCTGGTTCGTTAGAAGAATAATTTCCGCAAGAAGATAAAAAGAGTGCTACAGCAGAAGCTGCAACTCGAAATCAGCGGCGCATCGAAATTTTAATCGCTATCAGAGCCGATCACTCTGAAATTTGCAGCGCCTCTGAGTGCAAGTTGTATACAAGCAGTTGCTATAGCAGAATCTTGTACCAACGGATCTTGTGCAGCAAGATAGAACAATGAATAGCTATTTGTTCACCTAGTTCGGCCAAGTGCCTACCTCTGGGAAAGACTGAAGCTCATTCTTTCAATACACTAATCTCAAGGTCTGTTGTATAACACAATTCGACTCCACCCAACCTATGCTACTCAACCTTAGCTAGTCGATCACACACAATCAGAACACCCTCTGACTTGTGTCTCACACATCTACACACTTAATTCGGAATAGCTATTCAACTGATCCCACAGACTCAGCACATTCTAATTAAAACAATGCTACCGTAGGTTTGATATAGCACCCGCTGTAGCAACTAGTTGGTGTAGTTTTGTCCGCGTCGCTCCAAAGCCTTCCATCGAGCCAATCAAATCCTTCCATGAGAGCTGCACACTCTAGCACGCTGCCCCTCACTCAGTGACCGTCTGTTAAGCTTGTTGAGCACGCATTTCTTATCTAACTGAGGCATGCTATATCTTCCTCGACAGCTAACTTGAAGGGCTACAACATTATAGTTTACACTAAGATGTGATTTGAAGGTTTAAATGGTCAAAACCGCAAGCAAAATCAGAATCGAAGCCTGAGTGAACAAGCAGCCAGGTTCAAGACAAGAAGCGGCGGTTGAGAGGACGAACAGGCGGTTTTGGAAAGGGAACCGCCGGTTTGATTTTGAACCGGCCCCGAAGGCAAAATTTCATGATTCTCTAAGAAGGGCCGGTCAATGTAGAACCGGCGGTTTATAGTATTAAACCTCCGGTTTGGACGTAGAACCGCCGCTTCGACACCAAACCGGCCCGTGAATTATTTCTAAAAATCAGCCCAACTGATTTTTAGTATAAATAGAAATCCAAGGCTTATTCATTGGGTTAGACGATTTGGAGAACGAAAGCAAGAGAGAAGAGAAAAGCTTGGAGTGAAGATCATCGTCACGGGTTCTTCGTTCTATATTCTCTTCATTCTTGTACTGATAGTAATCACAAGGAGTAGCAAGTAGTTTATTTAGTTCTGGGATCCTACGGATCCAATGCCTGTAACCTGATTTCATGTGATTTCTACGAACATCAGTTTAGTCTAATGCAAGTTTATGTTTTTCAATTCTATTATGCTTCATTCTACCGTTTACCATTGTCGATCATTTGATTGGGATGACTGCATGTTAGAACGAAACTAGGTTAGATGCCAAAAAGATGATTGGGTCTGAGGTAATTAACCGGATTGAGTAGAGTGGATATCGAAACATGGTAGCTATATCGTTAGTACATGAATCGATAGGAAAGTTGACATCTTTTGTATGGAAACCCTAGGCTTACTAAATCGAAACTGTTGATAATCCGTGAATGGGCGGCGTTCAATAGTGTAGATTAATTCAGGTAATGATCCGGGAATGGGGCTCACCTGTTGTCAATTTAGGTTATTTCTGAATCTATTTTGCATGACTATATGGTGTGACTGATTGCATGAATTGTGTTGCGAGCATGGGTAAAGTTCGATCTTGGAATTACTTTCTCTGATCGAATCAACCGTTAGCAATATTAATTAGGACAATTAGGATAATTAGAACAAACCCACAATTTATATTAGAAGTAGCTGAACACATTAATTGCTAGCTAGTATATACACGCGATTGTTCCTAGGATCGCCCCTTGGATTACCAAGGTCTATAAATTATTTTGGACTACAATTTGACCCCCTGAAACTTATATCTGACAACTATAAAGGGTTAAAAATACGCATTGTCAAAATGGAGCCATTGTCGGGGAACAACGTCTAAGTGTGTTATTAGTTTTTAGTATACATAGTTTAGGACTATTAGGAGAATGAAATTAGGTTAAGGACCAAAAAGATGATTGGATCTGAGGTAATTAATCAGATTGAGTAGAGTTGATATCGAAACATGGTAGCTATATTGTTAGTACATGAATCGATAGGAAAGTTGACATCTTTTGTCTGGAAACCCTAGGCTTACTGAATTGAAATTGTTGATAATCCATGATTGGGCGGCGTTCAACAGTGTAGACTAATTCAGGTGATGATCCGTGATTGGGCGTCTCACCTGATGTCAATTTGGATTATTTTCAAAGCTATTTTGCATGACTATATGGTGTGACTGATTGCATGAGTTGTGTTGCGAGCATGGGTGAAGTTCGTTCTTGGAATTATTTTCTCTAATCGAATCAACTGTTAGTTATATTAATGAGGACAATTAGGAACATTAGAACAAACTCTGAATTTTCATTAAGAGTATCTGAACACATTGATTGCTAGCTAGTATATACACGCGCCTGTTCCTAGGATTGACTATTGGCTTACCAAGGTCTATAAATTGTTTTTGACTACCATTTGACCCCTGAAACTTATATCTGACAACTGTAAAGGGTTAAAAATACGCATTGTCAAAATGGCGCCGTTGTCGGGGAACAGTGTCTAAGTGTGTTATTAGTTTTTAGCATACATAGTTTAGGACTATTCCATTTTTTATTTTATCCTTCACTAATCATATGTTTATCTTGAATTGCGATGATGTATTCATACAATCAACAAGACATGTATGCAAGTGGAGGAAACTCATGGGACGAGCAACGCTTTTTAGTGCCTCAATATACTCCATCTTAGAGCAATGATCGAGATATGTTTCTAGATGAACCGATTTCTTATTGTGAAGAGCATGATTAGAGGATATAATGTTATGAGCAAAATTGGGAAATCAACCATCATCCACTGATGGAAGAGCACTCCTATGAGATACACAATATCATCAAACCCAACCTCAGAACATTAAGACATCTAGAATGGAGTCCATGCTAGCTGACTTTCTGGCACAGCAGAGCAAGCATTGTCAAGAAATTGATGCAAAACTTACCAACTTGACAAAGCCAGCGGAGCAGCTCGCTTTTAAGACCCTCTTGCTGGAAACTCAAATTGGGCAACAAGAAAACTTAGCAGTAAGGGAGGGCGGACTGCCTTCAAAATTTACACCCAAGTATCCAAAAGATCTTTTCATCAGAAACTCCGAGCACGACCACAGAATTCATAGACAATGACGTCGAGATGGAAGTGGCCAGCCATCAAGAAGTTTGTGTTTATGGAACAACAGCCCCTTCATCCTTATTTCCCAATGATGTGAATAACCATGGTGATGTAGTGGAAGAGATGGAGCACTTTGAGCCACCACAAATTCAAAATTATGAGGACTTCGTTGATGTGTATCAGAATTTGACTAAAGAATATCGTCGCATACATATAGATGTGATAGTGAAGAAAGGTCAAGAGACATTGGCATGTGAGTTACTAACTGAAGAACTCACAGAAAACGTGCCAATTGGATATGGAGCATCTAGTGAAGACGTATATCTTCTTGCACCACTGCCGGATAAGTTTCTAAGGTTCTTGCCATATTTCTTGAAACTACCGAAAAGAAGCTCCTACAATCACTCGGTTCTCAAGGTTCTAATATCTATAAAGGGATTGGACTGTGAATTCAACGTCCATGTAGCACTTGATGGACATACACTCAAATGGGATTTGAAGGTGGATTGACACCTTTGAACATTGAAGGCCCCGCGAGAAGGGATTCTAGCAAAGGACTTCTCACGAGTGATTTTTGTTGGGTGCTTTGCTGAGTCTTGCCAAGACGTTAAACTAGGCCTTGACGGAAAGTAACCCGGTCTGTAAGTTTTTATATTTGTTTTGGTTAGCTAAATCTGTGCATTACATGACATGATGCGTGATTTATATGCTCTCAACTTAAGTGTTTAGTTCTTTTTCTATTTGATATTTATTTCTATGTTTATCGCTTAGGGACTAAGCTTGCTCTTACGTGTGGAGTGGGTTAGTGCATCATCATTTTCAACCATGTCATGACATGTCACATATTTTCACCTCACCTTTGTCAGATATTGCATCTTAGTTGTTTAGAACTAGTCATGTTGCTCGTGCTTTTGTCCTGCATTGCGTTATGCTCATTTCTCTGTCAGTCTTGCCTGTCGGTATCTCAAGTCACTTGATGAAGAATTTAGAACCTGCTGTTGTTTCCTTGAATGTGTATTCCTATGAACTCAGTGCCTCCCCTATCTTATGTCTGTCACGCATTCTAAATGACCTCACAAGCATGCTAGAGCAGGGTTTTGTAGTAGGCACCGGTTCATAATGTTCAAAAACCTAGACTAGCTTTGTGATTCAAGGTGACTTTAGCAATCTTGCAGACTTCTCATGCTTGTTGTTATTCACACACACCCACCTCCACCAATTAGTACACTTTGTCAGGTTTTAAGTGTGGAGTCCCTCAAATGAGAGGACAAAAAGAAATGTCAAAAGAGGGTGCAAAATAGGCCCCAACGAAAAAAAAAGAAACAAAGAAAAGAAAATGAGATGCAAAGGAAAGGAAGAAAATTTCCCCTTATTCCTGACAAGGCTGAAGGCCATTATATACTCCCGCTTAAGTTTGACATTGTGTATTGTACCACTTGTTTATTGTGTGTGATTGCACCTTGTATTAGAGGTCCTATGATGAGTTAAGAAACGACCCTTGTGCTTGCACCGAATCATTAAGAGAGTCTTCGCATCTTTCAAAAATTCCCTGAGCCAGGCTTCTCTTCTCTTACGGGTCACTAGCTTAGACTTTGGCACTTGAGAACGAGCTTTGCGCCAAGAGCCCGTAGACTATCCCTAGATAGCATAGTTGAATGGCGCGCATGTTTTGTGTAACTATAATCTTGGTTTCGATGCATTGCAGGAAGGATAAGTAGAGTGAATGATGAGATATTTAATAGCCTTGTGTACTGATTTTTGTTTGAATGCATTATTCTTGTAAAATACGATGGCTAGAAAGTTTTTCTGATAGTGTTTTGAACTATAGACTATGCAAGAATGAGTTTGAGAATACGCAGAGTGGACACGCTTGAGCAGCGCTTACTTCTGCATTCATATAGATTTAGCTGCATATCGGATTTATACGTACTCCCTCTTTTAAAAACCTTCACGAGACTATAACTCGTCCACTAGGGTAGCCTAGGGGTTTAAAGGCTTGATGCATACGCTAAATGCATCCTTGATTTCTACGACAGTGAGTTAGGACTTTCATATTCTAGGACATTAATCTAGTTAGTGTATGTCGCATGATCTTAAGGATTACTTACATTATGCTGCTCCGCCATTCACTATGTGCTTTACATTTGTTCGGGACGAACAAATTCTAGTGTGCAGTGTTTTGATAGGTTGATTTACTTACTGATTATTCATCCACTCGATGATGAATTTCGCTTCTTTCCCTAACATTTCTTTGTGTTTTTACTGCTTCACTCTTGTTTCAGGACAAATCATCCCAAACTACAGCTTTGTAGCCCAGTCAGAAAAAAAAGAGAAAATCACAAGATTCGGACGAATATGATCAAGGAATGTGCAGATTTACCTGTTCTTAGTCTTGGGCTTGTTGAGTGTGCAATTATTATCTAACTGAGGCATGATATATCTTGCTGGATAGTGAAACGTGGTGGTAATTGTGGTAGTAAAAATACTAGTCCAATCTCGGTGTTCAAACAATATTTATAATTCGAGTGACCTCGAGTCGAATCCAAGAGAAAAGCCTAGATTAGTCTAAAGCTAGCTAATAATGCTTAACGCAAGTCTACTAAATAAAAAGAGTAGTTTTTCCTCTAGGTGAGGTATCTCTAGTGAATACTAAAGACAAGTTCAAATTTATGAAGAAGTAAAGTAAGAGAGAAAGCGTAGTCGGAATCCTACTTCACCTCTAGGTCATGCGATTAGCAATACAAAACTTGTCTAAATCATGAGTAAATTCGAGTGATGGTTTTAGGCTAGGGTATCACACATTCTAAATTCAACTCTCGCTCTTCTCTAGAATGGGAATAATACCTAAATAGTAAGGTTCTCAAACTCTCGCTCTATTGAACCGCGTAGAACAAAAGTCTCCTAATCTCAACCTCTCGGTCTATTGATAGTTAACTAAAGTCGCTCAATACTTAGCCTAGTGGAATGCGTATGTCACTCTCGCACACAAACGCAACCTAAAATTAACATGCTCAATCTTCTAAACAACCTAGGTTCAACTCTCATTCCATCCCTAGGTGTTCTACCAATTCGTACTGAAATTCGCAGCACCTTTGAGTTGCAGATTGTGTACAAGCAGTTGCTACAGCACACTCTTGAACACCCAAATCTGATGCAGCAAGATAGTTTGTTCACCCAGTTCGACCAATCTGCCTACATCTGGGAAGGGCTGAACTCCAACCCGTCCACTAGCTTCTCAGGTCCACAATACAACACGGTTCGACGCACGATAACTATGCTACCTGACCTAAACTAGTCACACAAGCAGAACAAGCTCTGACTTGTGTATTCAACACCTACAAAGTTTAAATAATTCAGAATAACTACAACTCTGATCCCACAGACTCAGCCTATTCTAATTAATTCAATGTTACCTGCAGGTTGCTATAGCACCTGCTGTAGCACACAACTAGTACCTAAACTGTCCGCGTCGCTCTAACCTTCTGCTCAGCCGATCGAACCTCTCCAGGAGCGCTGCACACTCTGGAGCACTCCCCCTCACTCAATGACCACCTGTCACTAGTGAGTTAGCCGTCTAGTTACTTGACCGAGTTCATCCACTCGTCAAGACCTCCGCGGCCTCCCTTGATCAACCAACAAGCAACCGCTGCTCTGAATTGGCTTCCTGATCAAGCTATGATCAGACTCTACAAGTTCTGATCACACTTTGCTTCAAGCATCTCAGCTCTGCGCTCACGCTCTGCTCTCGGTGATGATCGAAGATCCTCTCGCACTTGAATTCCCCTCTCACTGTATTCTATGTATGTTGTGGTGTTTTCTCTCTTCACTTCGATACATTTGACACTCTGCCCGGCCTCCTTTAAATAGGAACCCCCAGTTCCATCATTCAATTTTTGGGAATTTCCTTTAAGCATATCTCCTCATTTGTAGGAGATTAGATTTGATTTGCAAATCTAATCTTCTACAAACAAATCTTCTCCTCCATCTGGGAATCTGCACTGGAATATTCTCTCTGAGTATTTAGAAACTCCCTTGATGCTCACAGATGAACTGCCAAGCTCCTTCCGCGAAGAACCGAGTTGCTGCTGAAGAACAGATGCTACAGCTTCCTAAACCAGCTCCGGCTATAGCAGCAGCTGGTTCAGCCGCTTGTTCACTTGTGCTGGTTTTGTCAAAGACTTTCATACTGCATCATCAATCTCCCCCTTGTCATTTTGATAAAACCCTTGGCCACAGAAGGAGTCTTCCACGGAAAACAAATTTTAAAGACTTTCTATCATCAGTTCAAAATAAGAGTTGCGGCCACATGCGGACAATCCTTCAGTAATCTCTCCTAACTCTGGATGCTGAGAGACCATCATTCCATAAATGACGGATGGCAGCACAATGAGTTTGCTATAAGAAGCACTGCCAGCATGAGCAGCCATTTGAGGAAAGATCACACTACCCAAGCTGATTCTTCTCCTTTTCCCAATCGAGTGTAAGAGGTTAGTAAAGGATCTGCTAACCTTTCCCCTATGAGAGCTGGGGATCCTGTTCCTAATGCCCGAGTTGTACAACAGGGCATTTTTTGAGGTGAGTTCCGCAACACTGAGATTTGGTCCACCCCAAGACATGCACACTCCTCCCATGAGAACCTTGGCCAACACCTCTTACTTGACATTTGTAGGCTCTCTGGCATCACTATCTATTTCTAGAAATTCATCTATCTTCTCAGGGGTGATTACTACCTTCTTACCCCGCACCCAACTCTTCCCAAAATCATCTCCTTCTTCCTCACCAAACTTATCTTCCATGTTGACTATGAATTCCCTAACTGGTGATATATTGAATCTGTAAGGGTAAGTCAGGGACTTGAGTAGGTTTACCTCAGTTAGGAGCTGGATGATTGCTGCAGATTTGTATTTGTCCAGTCTAGTCTCTTCTCTGTAACAATGTGCTTCCTCTCCACAGAGCACCATGATTGAGAGGCATGCCTGTTTCTGAACCGTACTCCTCCTATAGAGACTGCAACAGTGTCAGCCAGAATAGGGCTTCTCTCGGAAGGTTCACCAATAGCATCCTCTTCGCTAGATTCCTCCTTTTCTTCACTGCTGGAATCAGGGATGATGATTGGAGCTTTTCCTTTGTCCGAAGATGGAGAAGGATGTGCTGCAGCAGTTTCTTATTCAGGAAGTTCTGCTTCAACCTCTTCACCTTCTTCTTCTATGCCAGGGGAGGTGCAAGGGTTCTGTAGGTCTCTTCAACCTTTTGACTTGCTGCAGCCTCCTTTGTAGCTTGTAATCCCCTTGAGCCTTCTTCAAGAACTGCCTCTTCTGCTGCGCTAGATGCAGGCTCCCTGTTGTAGACCAGTCTTCTCTTTTTCTACGAAGTTCCTTCTTGTGAGGAAGGAGCATTTTGCGACACTGGGAGTGGTGCGGGCTCCCAGACCACCAAGTCTAGTCGTTGAGCAGGCGCTTCACTACGAGACCTAGACTTCCTTTCAGCTCTGCCTTGTCGTGCTGCTGCTAGGTTCTTCTTTAGTCGGCGAGTCTTCACCATTGTTAGCAATTTGAAGAAGTACGAGTAGGGGAGGATTTGATCTGCGTGCGATTTGGGAAAAACTTCAACCGAATGTGCCCTAGAAATTTGATTTCCCCGCTGATTTTCTTTCTTTTCCAGAAGCACGTGCCCAGCATGTGACCTCTTCTGTCTTTAGCAACCAAAAGTTTTGAATAAGCTTCTTTAGGCCCTGGTTGCTATAGCATCACAGGACTAGATCACTTATTTACTAATGCTACCACCATTGTCTAGTGATTCCTTGTCAGAGTTAGCTGGTTGTTTCTTCATCCATACTTGAGTCGGTCTCTGTTTCCACAGCTTCTGACAGTCAACTCTCTTGTCTTTCCGTTTGTCACATTTAGGTCTCCACACCTGCGTTTCCTGTGACTCTCTTTTGCTTGCTCCACTCCAGTGCGCTGGTTTATCCATTATTCTGACTCTCCATTGCAATTCTGATCGTTGACGAAGATTTACAGGATAAGCCGAGATGAGAGACATCTGACAGTGATTGTTGAACTTTGATTTCCTTTCCCCGAAATCATCTCTAGTAAAGCTTCTGCGTATCTGAGGATTCTTCAGGCTTAAATATTTATGTTTTCTTTGAGTACATTTTTCTTTTCTACAGGCCTGTGGATTACTTCTTCTTCTGTGAAGACTTGCATTTGATACAGAGGGTAGATACAGCGGTGGCTGAAGCACCTCCTGGTTAAGGTTAACAGTCAATTCTTCCTCCATCAGCTTCTGGCAGAGCTTACCTTTCTCTTCACAATCCTCGATATTCACTATTTCAATAGGCTTAACGAAGACTGTTCTTCCAGTGGTTTCCTCACCTATATATCCCAGGCCCATTCTTCCTCCAAATCTTTGATAAGAAAGGATTTCATCCAATATATTTTTCTGAGGGTCAGTTGTGAGAGGGGTGCTAACATCAGTGTCTTTGGTAGCAGAATCTTCTTTCTTGTGTAGGTTGACAGTTCTACTGAGTGATGACAGTTTCTCAAGCAACTCCTCCAGCTCTTCTTCCAGTTGATTGACTCTGTCATTTAATGCTTGATTTACCTTCAGGGCATCCTCACATTGTTGAAGGATGTCTCCCAGAATTTCTAACATGTTGTGTGTAGAGTCATCCTCATCTTCGCTATCTGACACATCAATCCCATAATTGAACTCATTCTTTGTTGCTTCTTTAGAATCATAAGAGGATACACTAGCTAACACAATTAAATTTTCCTCATCACTTTCCTCAGAGTCACTCCATTTTGCAGTTAGTGACTTGTTGTCTTTCTTGTCAAAACCCTTGATCTGCTTGCTGGGACACTCTGCTTCTCTGTGTCCATATCCTTCACAGTTCCAGCACTGAATGCCTTTCCTTCTTTCTTTCTTTTCTTCTTCCTCTTTGGAATTCGCAGCGCCTCTGAGTTTCAGATTCGTGAACAAGCAGTTGCTACAGTACACTCTTGTTCACCCAGAAACTGTTTCAGCAAGAATGAACAAGGATAAACGTTTGTTCACCCAGGTTGGCCAATTGCCTATGTCTGGGGAGGACTATTCTCAGTCCTCAATCCACTAATCTCAAAGGTCAAAGGTCTCCAAGTACACACGGTTACAACTCGACGCAACCTACGCTACTCAACCTTAAGTGGATCCATGAGCACAATCAGAACAGGCTCTGACTTGTGTCTACAATCTCTACTGATATCTATCTAGAATAGCTACTGTCTCCTCGAAACTCAGCCTATTCTAAACAATACTCAGATTCTGCAGGGTTGCTATAGCATCTATTGTAGCACACAGCTGATGCACAAACTGTCCGCGTCGCTCCGAAGCCTTCCCCTGAGCCGTTCGAACGATTCCACGAGCGCTGCACACTCTGGAATACTCCCCCTCACTTAGCGACCCCCTGCCACTAGCGAGAGCTGGCCTTCTACCGATTGCCCGAGTCCCTCCACTCGACAATTCCTCCGCGGCCTTCCTTGATCAACCAACAAGCACCACTGCACTGAATTGGCTTCCCGATCAAGCTTGGATTAGACTCCGCAAGTTCTGATCGGCCTCTCCTTCTGTCACCTCAGCTCTGCGCTCATGCTCTGCTCTCGGTGAAGATCAAAGATTTCCTCGCACACCAAAAATACTCTCTCAGAATTCTGTGTGTGTACTCGTTCACGCTCTCTCCTTTGGTCTGCCTTTTCTCTAACCACTCGGCTCTGCGCTCACGCTCTGCTCTCGTTGGTGATCCAATCTCTCCGCTCTAGCACTCTGAATATATCTCTCGGTATATTACTCTCCTCTCTTTGTGCTTGGATTCTATCTTGGATGGATACTTTGCTGCTCTGCCCAGCCTCCTTTAAATAGGAACTCCATGCTCCATCAATATCAAATATAGGAAGCCTTCCAAAAAGCTCTCCTAGATTCCTTAAAGATCTCAACAAGATCTTATCTCCTAATTTGTAGGAGATTAGATTTGATTTGCAAATCTAATCTTCTTCAAACAAATCTTCTCCAAACAAATCTTCACTGGAATATTCTCTCTGATCTCAACAAGATCATATCTAGGCAGATTATTCTTCGCCAATACTGCTGCTACATCTCCTGCTGTAGCAACTGCTTGTTCACTCTCACTGGATTTGCACAAGCTGCTGTCTTCACACGGGAAGCTGTATCATCTTGCTCTCTACCTTCACGATACTCTACCAACCTGTTGCGATGCTGGCAGCAACCCTCTGTACGTTCTTTGGGCTGGTCCAAGTCAATCGGCATGCTATTGACTCTGGGAATTGCATTTAGAATGCTTCCGTTGCTCTTCTCTTCAATTCTAGGCAGCTTGTACTTCACGGAAATCTGCTATTTAGGATGCTCCAGCTCTCTACTACACAGGTTGCTGTAGCAATGCCTTGTGCACTCTGCTTGGTCATTCTGGAACGCTCTGCATCAGCTGTTGTATTCACACGTTTGCTGTAGCAGACTCTTGTGCACCTTGTAGGAGTTTGTCATTGATGCCATATACATTAACACTCTTCGGCTGGTTCTTTGGTTTTTCTCTGATTTCCTCCACCTGTTCTGGATTGTTTTCGAGAGTTTGAGGTCTGACCAGACCTTGTTTCCATGTTTTTCAAGAACTTCCCCCGATTTTTTACCAGCAAGCTAAGTTGATCATCAGCTAAGGGCTTCTGCTCTTCTGTTTCAGCCTTCAATCCAACATTTTTGCTTTTGAAGGGAGCATCTTCTTTGACTAGCTTCATCTCAAACTGCTTGAGAGATCCCATTAATTCTTCCAGCCTCATGTACCTGACATTCTGAGCTTCTTCAATGGCTGTCACCTTCATGTCAAATCTGGATGGCAATGATCTGAGGACCTTCCTAATTAGCTTTTCTTCAGGGATAGGTTCTCCAAGAGCATGAGCTTCATTTGACAGGTCACACAGCTTGGCATGAAATTTTGTGATGGTTTCCTCCTCCTGCATTTTTAGTCCTTCAAACTGTGAAGTAATCATCTGCATTCTGGATATCTTCATTTTTGTCAGTCCCCTCACGAGCAACTTCCAAGATCTCCTAAGCTTGCTTTGCAATGTCACAATTGGAGATTAATCTGAAGTTCTTGGCATCCACAGCAGCAAAGATTGCATTCAAGGCTTTTGAATTGGCAGTTGCTGCAACATCCTCATCAGCAGTCCACTGCTCTTCATGTTTCTTCCGAGTGACTCCTTTTGATCAATGGTTCTGGGAGGAGCCCACTCTGTCACCATAGCTTTCCACAGTTTCTCATCAATAGCCTTGAGAAGAGCCTTCATCCTAGCCTTCCAGTAGCCATAATTATTTCTTCTAGCAGTGGAGGGCGGCTTGTGCTTTGTCCTTCCTTCATTGTCTTGCTCTTCTCAGCTAGGTGCATAGGATCTTGACTCTGTATGTTGAGCTCCGGCACTGATACCAATTGAAATTCGAAGCACCTCTGAGTTGCAGATTGTGTACAAGCAGTTGCTACAGCACACTCTTGAACACCCAAATTTGATGCAGCAAGATAAAACAAGGAACAACGGTTTGTTCACCTAGTTCAGCCAATCTGCCTACGTCTGGGAAGGGCTGAACTCCAACCCTTAATCCACTAGCTTCTCAGGTCCACAGTACAACACGATTCGACGCACGACATTTATGCTACCTGACCTAAACTAGTCACACGATCAGAACAAGCTCTGACTTGTGTATTGCACACCTACAAACTTGAAATAATTCAGAATAGCTACAACTCTGATCCCACAGACCTAGCCTATTCCAATTAATTCAATGTTACCTGCAGGCTGCTATAGCACCTGCTGTAGCACACAGCTGGTACCTAAACTGTCCGCGTCGCTCCAAGCCTTCTGCTCAGCCGATCAAACCTCTCCACGAGCACTGCACACTCAGGAGCACTCCTCCTCACTCAACCACCTGTCACTAGTGAGTTTAGCCGTCCAGTCACTTGACTGAGTTCGTCCACTCGTCAATACCTCCGCGGCCTCCCTTGATCAACCAACAAGCAACTAGCTGCTCTGAATTGGCCTCCTGATCAAGCTATGATCAGACTCTACAAGTCCTAATCACACTTTCCTTTAATCATCTCAGCTCTGCGCTCACGCTCTGCTCTCCGTGATGATCGAAGATCCTCTCGCACTTGAATTCCACTCTCATGGTATTCTGTGTATGCTGTGGTGTTTTCTCTCTTCACTTCGATACCTTTGACTCTCTGCCCGGCCTCCTTTAAATAGGAACCCTCAGTTCCATCATTCAGTTTTTGGGAATTTCCTTTAAGCAACAATATCTCCTAATTTGTAGGAGATTAGATTTGATTTGCAAATCTAAACTTCTACAAACAAATCTTCTCCTCCATCTAGGAATCTTCACTGGAATATTCTCTCTGAGTATTTAGAAACTCCCTTGATGCTCACGGATGAACTGCCAAGCTCCTTCCGCGAAGAACCGAGCTGCTGCTGAAGAACAGATGATACAGCTTCCTGAACCAGCTACGGCTATAGCAGCAGCTTGTTCAGCCGCTTGTTAACTGGTGTTAGTTTTGTCAAAGACTGCCATACTGCATCATCATGTACTCATTCATGTGTTTCGTCAACCAAACTTCATTCATATAGATAAAAAGACAAATCTTGCATAACAATCAAATCTAAGGGATCCATGAGGATCCCAACTACAATGGGACTACTCACTCATGGTGAGTTTGAAACAAAAAATGATATTTAATTGAAATTGTTCACCAATTGGATGCAAAGAAGTAGTGGTTGAGTAGAGGGTTGATGTAGATTCTTCAATTGTATGTGTCTTCTCCCAATTCTTGACAATTCTTCGAGTTCTCCCGGAGAATTCGTCTGGGGTTTTCGAAGCTGGAAGAAGCGCTTCTAATTTTACATCTCATTCTATTTATACCCTTTGAAGATTTCCAAAATTTACCCGCAGTGTGAACGTTGTCGAAATTAGTCCAATCACGGTGTTCAAACAATATTTATTATCCGAGTGACCTCGAGTCGAACCCAAGAGAAAAGCCTAGATTAGTCTAAAGCTAGCTACTAATGCCTAATGCAAGTCTACTAAATAAAGGGAGGGTTTTTCCTCTAGGTGAGCAATCTCTAGTGAATACTAAAGACAAGATGAAATATGGCCTAAGAGAAAATAATAGAGAAAGCGTAGTCGGAATCCTACTTCACCCTTAGGTCATGCGATTAGCAACATAAAACTTGTCTAAATCATGAGTAATTTCGAATGATAGTTCTAGGCTAAGGTATCACACATTCTAAATTCAACTCTCGCTCCTTCTCTAGAATGGAAATAATACCTAAATAGTACGTTCTCAAACTCTCGCTCTATTGAACTGCATAGAACAAAAGTCTTCTAATCTCAACCTCTCGGTCTATTGATAGTTAACTAAAGCCTCTCAAATTTAGCCTAGTGGAATGCATATGTCACTCTCGCACACAAACGCAACCTAAAATAATCATGCTTGATCTTTTAAACAACCTAAGTTCAACTCTCGTTCCATCCCTAGGCGTTCTATCAATTCATACTCACTTAGGTATTTCCTCAAACACTTGGTGTGCACAAAATTAATATGAAGAACAAGCAAGAGAATTTTCAACCAAACTTCATTCATATAGATAAAAAGACAAGTCTTGCATTACAATCAAACCTAAGGGATCCATAAGGATCCCAACTACAATGGGACTACTCACTCATGGTGAGTTTGAAACAATACATGATATTTAAATTGAAATTGTTCACCAATTGGATGCAAAAGAGTAGTGGATGAGAGGGTTGATGTAGGATCTCCAATTGCGTGTCTCTTCCTTCAGTCCTTGACAATTCTCCAACTTCTCCAAGAGCCAATCGCCTCGGGTTTTGACTTCTGGAAGAGAGGGATTCTAATTTTGCATCTCATTCTATTTATACCCTTTGCAAATTTCCAAATTTTACCCGCAGTGCCGGATCACTTGATCCGGGCAAGGCTTAAAGAAACTGATTAGGACAGAGTGTCCGAATCATTTACTCGGTGTTGTTTTGGGGTGGGCGAATCACTTTGTCCTGGCCGAATCACTTTTTGATTCGGTCAACCCTTATTTGATTCGGTCTAGATCCTACGCTTCGTGCACCTCGAGACCGGAGTCTTCACTTTCTTCAGTGGCTATCCCCTCGTCTAAATGCTGCGCCCCATTGCCTACCCTGGTAGCTCCCTCACCATTTTCCCCAGCAACTCTGCCTTCAACCATGGCTGAAATGGAGTCATCGCTCGCGGCTGCTGGCTGCATAGTTGGCTGAGGTGGTGGCTGAAAAAATTTTGCTGGCGGTGATGGAATGTCTGCAATACCCATGTGCGCTGTCATCACGCCATGACACCTCCTTGACATGCGACAAAATCGTGGACCAGTGTGGATAATACCTCGTGGGAGCGAACGAGCGTCGTGTGAGAATCTGAAAGTGAGTCCAATCGTGCGCTCATCAATCTCAGGTCCTCGTGTGCAAGTGGCTCGGTTTCAGCGGGAGGAGGGGTGGTGGAAGATGGCCTGAATTCTGGAGTATGTGCTGAGACGTGGGTAGGGGAAGATTCATGTGCTGGAAGCTGCTCGCTGGCTGCTCTAGGCGGTGTTGGAAGTCAAGGCGCCCCATGTTCTTTTCTCTTCTTCGCTATCCGTTTCTCTAGCTGTTTCGGGACTTCCTTGCAGATAATCCATTATTTCGTCTTTATGTCTATCATGTGCATCTTGCGAAGCCATTCCATGTCAAGCACCTTCTTGGGCAGAGGCGTGCCCGGGTCCAATGTGAAGCCCAAGTGCTTCGCGAGAAGCGTAATGAACGTTCCTCCACCTAAGGCACGCCCCTTGTATTGAGGATTCTTATAAGACTCGAATTGGAGAGTTAAAGCATGGACAATGCAAACCGGCCGGCCATAACAAATTTAAAGCAATAGGTCCATATCTGCGTTATTCACATACCGGCCACCATCTTTGCTGATGTGAATAAATGTCGCAATAAAGCGATGGATCAGCCGCCAAACTGGGGACTGAATCATCGATGCCGGCTGAGGTGGGGTGAAGAAAATGTCCTGCCCAGTAATTTCCTTCCAGAACTTGTACCGTTCGCTTTCCCAGAATGTCGTATATTCCCCATACTTAGTGCACCCAAATGCCTTTCTGATATCAACGCTTGGCATGTCAAAGGTCTGGAAGCCCAAACGGAAGTTCCAAAATGCACAAAGCGCTTCCTCTTGCCTTTGCAATTTGAATCATATTGACGATCTTCCCAAGTCGCTGAAAACGAGGCCATAAATTCCTTAACCAGCCTTGGGTAAGTACCCGGATCACTCATCAAGATATAGTGAAGATCACTAACACTTAGATAATGACTGATTTCATCAAAGATTTTGAGCTCATTTAGTGTGGGACGATGCAGGTAAATGGGAGTTAGTACCTCATAGCTGTTGTGCTGCGCCAACAGGGCCTTCATCTGAGCATCGGCAGCCTGAATTTCTCCACTAAAAGGAAAGGGCGTCCTTGCCCTTTCTGTGCTCGAATGTGGGACGATGGCTAAGCTGGTTCGTGCACGGGATGATTCTCCCACAGGTCTGTATTCCTCGGAGGAGGATGATGATGATGTACTAGCTAGAGACGGATGGGGAGAGGAGCGAAAGACAATGCCGCCAGCAGCTCACCTCGGCTTTGGCTTGGTTTTGGCTGGGGCTTTAGGTTTAGCAAGTCCCTTCCCTTTCTGAGCTGCGGACAGTTTCTTGGTGGGCGGCTGTGTTGGTTTCCCTGCTATGTTCATATTGGTGCGAGCCATGGGAGCAGACCAGGTAGAAAGTGAGTCGGCCGGATTAAAGCTGAGTCGGGCAAGGGCCAAGCGGCTGGAGCGAGTGTTTCGGGCGAAGCAGGACGGGTGCGGCTAGGTCGGACGGAGGCTGCGTTTTAGGGTTCGCTCGGGAGGGAAGTATTGGCGACAGAAAGCTAGGTCGGATGGAGTGGGACTGGCGATGGACGGGGTCGGATGAAGTGGGAGAGATTTAGGGTTCGCGGTTCGGGAGAAAATCGGGAGGAAACAAAGGCTGATTCGGGATATAAGCCCGAATAAAATTTGATTCGGGCAAGGGTGAGTGAAGGGTTGTTGCCCGAATCATTTACTCAGTGCTGCTTTGAGGCTGCACGAATCAACTGATTCGCGGGCCCCCTGTCCGAATCAAAACTGGTTCACAGACTTTGCCCGAATCAAAAGTGATTCGGGGTGGCTAAAAGGGATTCGCCCGAATCATTTACTGAGTGCTGTCTTGAGAAGTTTCAGGCTGCACGAGTCAACTAATTTGGGCAAGCCAGAAAACTGATTCGGCCGAATCAACTGCTGTGTGTTAACAGCCACTCTGCCTAAAAAATTTCACAGAAATGCACCAGATGCCACAATCACTTAAATATCCCTAATATTCACTCAAAACACCCCACACTTAAAAATTTCTACACATAGATAATTAAACCAAAAGTGGTAATTCGAGTGCACTCAAACACAAAATCCCTAAATCCTCTAACTTAATATAGGCACGGCGCACCACGAAGTCAAAAATAACTCTACACTACCAACAAGTAGAAGCAAAAGCACAAGTACTCACCAGCCTAGTTTAACGTCTTGGCTAAGACGTAGCCGATTCCCTTCTTCATAAGAAACACACTTGAGAAGTCCTGGCCGAATCATTTACTCGGTGCTGTTTTGGGGTGGGCGAATCACTTTGTCTTGGCCGAATCACTTTTTGATTCGGTCAACCCTTATTTGATTCGGTCTAGATCCTTGTAGAGCTGATGTGATTTGGGCATCTGGGCGAATCACTTTCTGATTCGAGCGAATCATTTCTGCTGTCTTGCCCAATTTTACTGTTTTTGATCTCGATGGACCGAAATTCATCCAAATTTTCTTCGGGCCACTTCGTATCATGTAGTACACATTTTCAACCTGAAATGGACAAAGAAAACATCAAATGACTTTATAAAATAACGGAAAAAACCAGAAGTAAGGGGAAACATTATGGACAAATATAAGGTCATTTGTCTGCTCTTCATAGTGCCCGAGTCACTTGATTCGGTCAACCCTTAATGAACTGATTCGGACAGTGTCCGAATCATTTACTCGGAGCTATTTCGGGCTGGCCGAATCACTTTCTGATTCGGGCAATTTAGTACTACGTCCATTTCAATACACCTAGCCAACACACGAGACAAATTTGTGAGACAATCATCGAATGGGTAACCATGGACAGAAAAATCATCCATAGGAACTTCCATAGAGTTCTCCAAAAATTCAGCAAAAATGGACATCATACAACGTTGAAAAGTTCCTGGTGCATTACAAAGACCAAAGGGCAGCCTCCTATATGCAAATGTGCCGTAGGGGCAAGCAAATGTGGTCTTTTTTTAATCATAAGGGTGGATAGGAACTTGGAAGAAACCACTATACCCATCAAGAAAACAGAAATATTCATGTCCCGCTAGAGGTTCTAACATTTGATCTATAAAGGGGATGGGAAAGTGATCCTTCTTAGTGGTTGAATTTAACTTCTTATAGTCAACGCACATTCTCCACCCCGTGACCGTACGCGTAGTTATCAACTCATTCTTCTCATTTCTAACCACGGTGAGCCTGCCCTTTTTAGGCACTACATGAATTGGGCTCACCCACTCAGAATCTGGGACAACATAAATAATACCTGCATTGTGCAACTTCGTGACTTCCTTCAATACAACTTCTCCTAACTTAGGATTTAAACGCCTAAGGAACTCACGACTGGGCTTCACATTATCTTCTAAACGAATTCTATGCATGCATACATCGGGGTTGATCCCCTTCAAATCATCAATGGAGTGCCCATTGGCACCTTTATATTCATGCAACACATTCATCAATTTAGAAGTCTCAACATCATTCAATGAAGCTTCTACGATAATAGGTAAAGACTAGTTGGGTCCCAAGAATTCATATCTTAGATTCGCTGGAAGAGGTTTCAACCCCTCACCGAATTCCTTACCTTTTGGCGCATCATTTATTTCTTTCGCGCCATCATCAAAATCAGCCGGGTCCAAGTCAAGTTCCATTAGGGAGGTGAATGACGAGCTATTTTTGTCTTGTGTGAGCAACTCATATTCAAAGCTCGTTAGTTCACCATGAGAATCAAAAACATTATACGCATCACACGATTCAACCAAGTGACAATCCATAGAATTGCTAGGTGTCCTAAGCATACTTTTCAAATCGAATTTGATAGTTTCACTTCCAAAATTTAATTCGATCGTACCTTTCCTGCAATCTATAATAGCCTTAACCATGTTCAAAAATGGTCTACCTAGGATAATGGGGATTTCCTTATCTTCATCCATGTCTAACACATAAAAATCAACCGGAACATAGAATTGCCCAACCTTAATGGGAACGTCTTCTAGAATACCCTTAAGGGCCCGAGAAGAACGATCCGCTAATCTCAAATTAACCGTGGTTGGAGTTAATTTCCCCATTTCTAGCTTACTGAAAAGCGAATAAGGCATTACAGAAATGCTAGCACCTAAATCACACAATGCACTAGCTATTCTAATTTCTCCAATAGAAATAGGAATAAAAAATGACCCATGATCGCTAAGCTTCCTAGGCATGGCACGCTGAATTATCGCACTACAATTTGCGTCTAAAGCCATATGGTCTAAATCATGCATTTCCCTTCTATGAGACATAATATCTTTCAAAAATTTAGCATAGGCATGCTTTTTCAGCATCTCCGCGAAGTGCTTGAAATGCGCATCCTCCTTCTTCATTTTCAACCTTTTAGGGAAGGGAATCGGCGGCACATAAGGTGCGGGCTTCTGTGGTTTTTCCTTTTCCCGTACATCACTTGAATTCTGAGGTAAAGACCCTTCTTCTACAATACCATCTGTTGCCTTCCCTACCTTGGCCTTTGGCTGCGGCTCCTCTAGAACCCTCCCACTTTTGAGTGTAATTGCATTAACCGTCTCGGAGGCGTTCACATCAGGTTGCGAGGGCAGCTTCCCTTGATATTTCGAAGACGAACCAGCTTGCTGCGCAATCTGCATTTCGAGCATTTTGTTGTATGCTTGCAATTGATCCAACCTTTGAAGAATAAGCTGGTTGTCTTCTTGCTGCTGTGCTTGAGTCGCGGCCAACTGGGCAATAATGGTAGGGACGGCTGCTCATTGGTTTGTTTATCTTCATGCCTTTGGTGCATTCCCTGATTTTGATGGCTGAAATTGTTTGGTCTTTGATAATTACTCCTCGGCTGATATGTGTTGGAAGGGGCTCCTTGAATCTGATTTCTCGGAACAAACCCTGGCGGTGCTGATTTGGGTTCTATATTCAGCGGCGGTCTTCTTGGAAAATTCGGATCTTCATGGAATCTCACATGGGCTGGAGGGTTCCTTGGCTGAAAACCGCTAGCTTGCGGTGGCGCATATTCCCTCCCTTGATTTCTGACCAAGTAGTTATTATCCTCATACTCGTCCGCGTGCTTTATGGTGCACGAGTCATCATTATGCGTCGGGCTAGAGCAAATACCGCAAACTTGTTGGTTTTCTCTTTTTTTGTTGAGGTTTAAATTTCCAATTGAAGCTGCCAAGGAATTCACCGTCTTTGCTAGGGAATTGAAATCTTCTTTAGTCACGGCTTTGGAGGTATGCTCCTTCCCTTTCTTTTTTAGGTGGTTCCTTTCTCCACCCCATTGATGTGAGTTCCGCGCGATTTTGTCAATAATCTTAAAACCATCAGAGGCTCTAAAATCCATCATTGCCCCTCCGCTCGCTTGGTCCATTGGTTTCTTGCGTCTTGATCCATTCCATCATAGAAGCTTTGCAATAGCTGCCATTTGTTGAACCCGTGATGCGGACAATCTCTTTGTAACTCTTTGAATCTCTCATATGCCTCGTGAAAGCTCTCATCATCTTGTTATGTGAATTGGCAAATTCTTTCCCGGATTTTCTTAATCTTTGCCGGCGGGAAGAATTGAATAAGAAAAGCTTGGGCGAGTTCTTCCCAAGTGCGGAAAGTATTCGGCTCGTGATTCATTAGCCAATCCTTGGCTTTTCCGCTTAGCAGAATGGCATGTATATGGCCTCCGGTTTGATCCTCTGCACTTTGTAAGTGCTACATAATTCTGTAAATTGTGCTAAATGCGCATTTGGGTTTCCATACCCTTCAAATAGATCCGACTTTATTTTGAAGTCCTTATCGTCACCCGCTTCCAAATAAATGGTTGATCCGTAATATCCAATGGTTGGGGTAATGTATTCCCCAACCGGTCTCTCATCGTCCTCTTGCATACGAACAACATTCCCTAGCCTTCTCTGATACGGTTGATCTGCAATTCTTGCTGGTGGTTGGTCCGTATTCTCCGTTATTTGTTGATCAACTTGAATTTGAGGAAGAGGAGTATCAAATTTGGTGTTAACGTGGAAGCTTGTTCTTGTGCATTTTTCGTGTGCGATCGAGTTTGCATTCAAAACCTACCAAGCGATCGAAGAAAGCGTTAATAAGTGTGAACTTAAATTAAAGTAGGCAAGAATAGCACACAAACACGCAATAACGATCAACAAAGTAAAGGAAAAAGTAAAGTAGACTAACTTAAGCAATACTAGTCCAATCACGGTGTTCAAACAATATTTATAATCCGAGTGACCTTGAGTCGAACCCAAGAGAAAAGCCTAGATTAGTCTAAAGATAGCTAGTGAGGCTTAATACAAGTCTAATAAATAAAAAGGGGGTTTTTTCCTCTAGGTGAGGTATCTTTAGTGAATACTAAAGACAAGTTCAAATTTATGAAGAAGTAAAGTAAGAGAGAAAGCGTAGTCGGAATCCTACTTCACCCCTAGGTCATGCGATTAGCAATACAAAACTTGTCTAAATCATGAGTAAATTCGAGTGATGGTTCTAGGCTAAGGTATCACACATTCTAAATTCAAATCTCGCTCCTTCTCTAGAATGGGAATAATACCTAAATAGTACGGTTCTCAAACTCTGGCTCTATTGAACCGCGTAGAACAAAGGTTCCTAATCTCAACCTCTCGGTCTATTGATAGTTAACTAAAGTCGCTCAATACTTAGCCTAGTGGAATGCATATGTCACTCTCGCACACAAACGCAACCTAAAATTAACATGCTCAATCTTCTAAACAACCTAGGTTCAACTCTCATTCCATCCCTCGGTGTTCTACCTTCATGCGTTTCGTTAAACACTTGGTGTGCACAAAATTGATATGAAGAGAAAGCATGAGAATTTTCAACCAAACTTCATTCATATAGATAAAAAGACAAGTCTTGCATTACAATCAAACCTAAGGGATCCATGAGGATCCCAACTATAATGGGACTACTCACTCATGGTGAGTTTGAAACAAAACATGATATTTAATTGAAATTGTCACCAATTGGATGCAAAAAAGTAGTGGTTGAGTAGAGGGTTGATGTAGATTCTTCAATCGTCTTCTCCCAATCCTTGACAATAACTAGTTTCTCTACTCTACCTTTTTATTCTTCGAGTTCTCCCGGAGAATTCGTCTAGAGTTTTTGAAGTTGGTAGAAGCGCTTCTAATTTTACATCTTATTCTATTTATACCCTTTGAAGATTTCCAAAATTTATCCGCAGTGCCCAAATCACTTGATTCGGTCAAAATGTTCGAATCATTTACTCAGAGCTGTTTCGGGCTAGCCGAATCACCTTTCCTTGGCCGAATCACTTTCTCTTTCGGTCAACCCTTATTTGATTCGGTCAAATATCCTTATGGAGCTGAGATGATTCGGGCACCTCCTAGGTGAATCACTTGATTCGTTCAAATCATATACACAGTGGGGTTTCTGCTTGGGCGAATAGATTTCTTCTGGCCAAATTACTTTCTGATTCGGTCAAACTCCATTTGATTCGGTCAAGATCCTTGTAGAGCTAAACTGACTCGGGCAGCTCGCTTCTTCTGTGGCCGAATCACTTTTTGATTTGGTCAACCTCATATGTGATTCGGTCAAACCAGTCAAGTTCTCCCCGAGTCAAGTTGATTCGTGTAGCTGAGGGTGATTCGGCCAAGCTGGTGGGCGAATCACTTTTTGATTCGGCCGAATCACTTTTGCAACTTCCCCAATCTTGTTGTTTTTGATCTCGATTGATCAGAAATCATCCAAATTTTCTTCGGGCCACTTCATATCGTGTAATACGCATTTTTTACCTGAAATGGGCAAAGAAAACATCAAACGACTTCATAAATTAAGGGAACAAACAAGAAATAAGGGAAAAAATATGGACAAATATAAGGTTATTTATTCGCTCATCTGACAGCTAATTCGAAGGGCTACAACATTGTAATTTACACTAAGACGTGATTCGAAGGTTTGAATGGTCAAAAATGCAAGCAAAGTCAGAATCGAAGCCTGAGTGAACAAGCTCCCCGTTTCAAGACAATAACCGACGGTTGAAAAAATGAACCGGCGGTTTGGAAAGGGAACCGCCGGTTTGATTTTGAACCGGCCCCGAAGGCAAAATTTCATGATTCTCTGAGAAGAGCCGGTTCAACGTAGAATCGGCAGTTTACAAGATTAAATTGCCAGTTTGGACGTAGAACCGCCGGTTTGACATCAAACCGGCCCGTAAATTATTTGTAAAAATCAGCTTTTAGTATCAATAGAAATCCAGGACTCATTCACCAGGGTTGGACAGTTGGGAGAACGAAAGCAAGAGCGAAGAGAAAAGCTTGGAGTGAAGATCACCGTCACGGGTTCTTCATTTTATATTCTCTTCATTCTTGTATAGGTAGTAATCACCATGAGTAGCGAGTAGTTTATTTAGTTCTGGGTCCTACGGATCCCATGCCCGTTACCTGATTTCATGTGATTTGTACGAACATCAGCTTTAGTCTAATGCAAGTTTATGCTTTTCAATTCTACTATACTTCATTCTACCGTTTTACCATTATCGATCATTGATTAGGATGACTGCATGTTAGAACGAAATTAGGTTAAGGACCAAAAAGATGATTGGGTCTGAGATAATTAATGGTATTGAGTACAATTAATATCGAAACATGGTAGCTATATTGTTAGCACATGAATTGATTGGAAAGTTGACATCTTTTATTTGGAAACCCTAGGCTTACAAAATTGAAACTGTTGATAATCCGTGATTGGGCGGCGTTCAATAGTGTAGACTAATTCAGGTGATGATCCGTGAATGAGCGGCTCACCTGATGTCAATTTAGGTTATTTCCAAAGCTATTTTGCATGACTATATGGTGTGATTGATTGCATGAGTTGTGTTGCGAGCATGGGTGAAGTTTGATCTTAGAATTATTTTCTCTGATCGAATCAACTATTAGTTATATTAATTAGGACAATTAGGAACATTAAAACAAACCCAAAATTTGCTTTAGGAGTAGCTGAACGCATTGATTGCTAGCTAGTATATACACGCCCTATTCAATAGGATCGACCCTTGGCTTACCAAGGTCTATAAATTATTTTTTACTACAATTTAACCCCTAAAACTTATATCTGACAATTATAAAGGGTTAAAAATATGCATTGTCAGTCAGCCACGGACAATGAGCGTTGTGGGCTGAGGAGCATTGATCGAAGCTACCCGATAGTTGCGCCAAAGGTATGTGAATTTTGCAGGTCCACCGAGCACAAGACTGATGAATATCCCACACTATTTGAAGAAACTGGAGATGTCAATGCTCTTGGAGGATGGGATAACAGAGGACCACAGAAACAGAACCAGCCGCGCTTTGGACTGGCAGCAAATGGATTCAGATGGAAGGAGGAGAACAATTTCCAGAGGCAGCCCACAGATCAGCGCGCGCCACAGCAGACACAACAAGCTGCGCCCTACAATCCACCGCATCGCCGCACTGACGCACCAGCACATAACAACCAGCAACCGAGGCGATCTTTGGAAGATATCGTGGGGCAGCTAGCAGACACAGTACGCAAGAATGACGAGAAATATGACAAGAGGTTCGAGTCCATTGAAAAGCAGCTATCACAGATCGCAACCACGGTATATGAGCTGAAAAAGAGCGATGGCAACCTGCCTTCGCAAGTGATCCAGAACCCCAAGGGAGGAGTCAATGCAGTAACACTGAGGACTGGGCGCACAATAGGAGCAGAGCAGACCGCAAAGGCACCCGCGCAACCAGTTGCGCAAGTCCCGGATCCAGCAGCACAGACTGCGCAACCAGAGCAAGAAGCGCAATCAGAAGTGCCAGCCACAAGCCAGCAGGGCGAAGCGCCAGGTATAACACAAATAAATGACAAGGGCACGAAACGTACTAATATTTCTGCACCTTTTCCTGTGCAGGCACCATCGGCTAGAAAGGAAGAGCTGGACAAGGAGCTATACGAGTTATTCAGTAAGGTGGAAATCAACATTCCCCTTATCGAAGCAGTTCGGCAGATTCCCAGGTACACCAAGTTTTTAAAGGAGCTGTGCACAAACAAGAGAAGGAAAGGCGAATGCGCACAGGTAATGTTAAATGCGCAAGCCTCAGCGATCGTGCAACATAAGGTACCACCTAAGTGCCGAGACCCAGGTACATTCACTATCCCATGCACTCTAGGTAAAACCACGGTAAGCAACTGCATGATTGATTTAGGCGCATCCATCAATTTGTTACCTTATTCTCTATATGCGACATTGCGCCTTGGACCACTAAAGCCTGCAGGTCTCACCATTCAGCTAGCGGATCGAGCGTGCAAACAACCTGCAGGCATGATAGAGGATGTTCTTGTGCGAGTAGGAGAGCTGGTGTTCCCAGCAGATTTTTATGTGCTAGAAATGGAGGGCGAATCGAGCACCAGCAGTGCGCAAATCCTACTAGGCAGACCTTTCCTTATGACCGCGCGCACGAAGATAGACGTGTGGAGGGGCACGCTCTCCATGGAAGTGGATGGCGAAGAAATCCATTTCAACATATTCAAAGGAATGCAACACCCACATGATGACGCCACAGTGCACGCAATGGACAACTTGGATGATTTAGTCACAGATGCGCAATGCGCAAGCGCAACAGTAGGACCAGAGCCACTGGCACAAGCAGAGTTGGAGGAGCAGGAAGACGAGCCGAGCAGTGCTGAACCAGAGTCCACACAGGTACATGATATAGTTCATATTTGCACCGCTACTAAAATCTTGCCCTCCATTGAACAGGCACCCAAGGTCGAGCTGAAGCAACTCCCAGAACACCTCAAATACATTTTCCTGGGAAATGAGGACACCCTGCCAGTGATCATCAAGAAAGGGTTAGAAGAGGAGCAGGAAGTGCGCTTACAGCAGGTGCTGCGCAAGAACCAGCGCGCCATAGGATGGACACTTGCTGACCTGCGCGGAGTGAGCCCAGACGTATGCATGCATAGAATTCTGTTGGAAGATGGTGCCAAACCATCCAGGGAGGCTCAGCACAGATTAAATCCGAATATGATGGAGGTAGTACAGAAGGAGATTTTAAAGTTGCTTGACGCAGGAGTCATCTACCCCATCTCGGACAGCAAATGGGTCAGTCCAGTGCACGTTGTGCCTAAGAAGGGAAGAATCACAGTGGAAGAGAATGCGCAGGGCGAGCTAGTTCCCAAGCGCATACAGACTGGATGGCGCATGTGCATCGACTACAGGAAGCTTAACGCAGTTACGCGCAAGGACCATTTCCCGCTACCCTTCATGGACCAGATGCTGGACAGATTAGCAGGTAAGCCCTATTTTTGTTTGTTGGACGGATATGCAGGGTATAATCAGATACCCATAGCTGCGGAGGATCAGGAGAAGACCACGTTCACTTGCCCGTTCGGTACGTTTGCGTTTCGGCGCATGTCATTTGGGCTGTGCAACGCGCCAGGTACGTTCCAACGTTTAGTCATGAGCATTTTCTCTGATATGATTGGTATATGCATAGAAGTGTTCATGGATGATTTTACTGTATATGGAGATACCTTTGATGCATGCTTGACTCATCTAGATAAAGTCTTAGCGCGCTGCATTTCTAAGAACCTAGTGCTAAATTATGAAAAATGTCATTTCATGGTAACGCATGGTGTAGTACTAGGACATATCATCTCAGAGGAGGGGATCAAAGTAGATAAAGCTAAGATAGACCTTATTTCTAATCTACCTTATGCCACTAACGTGCGCGATGTGAAGTCTTTCTTAGGACATGCCGGGTTTTACAGGCGTTTTATAAAAGACTTCTCTAAAATTTGCATACCCCTGTCTAAACCTCTTGCAAAAGGATGTGTGCTTCGACTTTACTGATGAGTGCAGGGCCGCATTTGATAAGCTGAAGGAAGCGCTGACCAGTGCGCCAGTGATGCGCGCACCAGACTGGAACCTGCCATTTGAATTAATGTGCGACGCAAGTGATTATGCAGTAGGTGCAGTCTTGGGGCAGCGAGTGGACAAGAAGCCGCACGCCATTTACTATGCTTCGCGCACACTGGATGCTGCGCAAAGGAACTACACCACCACGGAGAAGGAGCTTCTGGCAATTGTGTTTGCGCTAGAGAAGTTCCGTGCATATGTTCTCGGCGCCAGGGTCATCGTATACACAGACCACGCAGCCATCCGCTATCTAATGTCCAAGAAGGAGACTAAGCCGCGCCTGATGCGCTGGGTGCTCCTACTTCAGGAATTCGACTTGGAGATCAAAGACAAGAAGGGCACGGAGAATACAGTTGCTGACCACCTGAGCAGGATCGTGAAAGAGGAGGAGCCAAGGAAGATCACGGAGACATTCCCTGACGAGCATCTGATGGCGCTGACAGGTAAGGTACCATGGTATGCGCACATTGCGAATTACCTGGTCACAGGTACGTTTCCTCTGCATTTCAATAAAACCCAGTGCATGAGATTAAAACATGAGTCCAAACATTATATTTGGGATGATCCATATATGCTTAGAATAGGACCTGATCAGATATTGAGGCGCTGCGTGCCCGACCATGAAATTAACTCTGTCTTGCTGTTTTGTCATGCGCACGCATGTGGAGGACACTTTGGTCCCAAGCGCACAAGCAGAAAGGTCCTGGATTGCGGATTTTATTGGCCGCACCTGTTCCGAGACCCATATGATCACTGCAGGAATTGTGATAGGTGCCAGCGCACAGGAGGCATATCAGCGCGCAATGAGATGCCGCAGATGCCGATTCTAGTGGATGAAGTATTTGATGTATGGGGCATTGACTTCATGGGGCCATTTCCTCCATCTGCCGGATACGAGTACATATTAGTGGCAGTGGACTATGTCTCCAAATGGGTCGAAGCTAAGGCCACGCGGAAGGATGATGGTAAGACGGTTGCTGAGTTTCTGAAAACTAATATCTTTTGCAGGTACAGGGTGCCTAAGGCAGTCATCAGCGACCAGGGAACGCACTTTTGCAACAGGATTGTGGCGCAAGTTTTCAAGCATTATGGAGTGCGCCACAAGACGTCCACTGCCTATCGTCCTCAGACAAATGGACAGGCCGAGGTTTCCAACAGAGAGATCAAGCGCATCCTAGAAAAGACTGTCAGACCTTCGCGCAAAGATTGGAGCCAGCGCCTGGACGATGCGCTGTGGGCATACCGCACCGCGCATAAGACACCCATCGGGACTTCACCATTCCGGTTGGTCTACGGAAAAGCATGCCACCTGCCAGTGGAGCTAGAGCACAAAGCATATTGGGCCTTACGCATTTGCAACCTGAACCTAGACGAGGCCGGAAAGGAGCGCGCATATGAGCTCAGCGAATTAGAAGAGCTGCGCCTGGATGCCTATGAGGGACTGTGCGATTACAAGGAGCGGACAAAGGCGTTTCATGACAAGCATATCCTCAGACGCTCTTTCACGCCAGGAGACCAGGTATTATTGTTCTCATCACGCCTGAAGCTCATGCCTGGAAAGCTGCGCAGCAAATGGACAAGACCATACACAGTCACCAAGGTTTTCCCCTACGGAACAATCGAGTTAGAAAACGAGCACCGACATCGTTTTCAGGTAAATGGGCAGAGAGTCAAACGGTATCTCGGAGAACCTTGGGATGGTGCAACGCGCGATGAGTTGGCAGAACCAGAAATAACAGATGCGCCAGCTGACGCGCCAGAGGCACCACCGGATGCACCAGAGGGAGAACTGGGGACTATTGCTCACATTTCTTCTTCCTCTTCATCCACCCTCGTTACTGCAGATTTCTCACATATTATCCATGCTAACTTCCCTTTTTATTCTTTGCGCAGGACCAAGGAGAACACAGCGCCTGCACAAGCGCAGGATCACTCAGGAGCAAGGGTGGGGTGGGGGGGGGGGGGGGGTCGCTGACACACATTTTGGCACGTAACGAGGTACAGTCGAGCCAACGACGTTAAACAAAGGCACTTGTCGGGAGGTAACCCGACTCGTTTTACCTTTACATGTTTTTCTTTTAGTTTTTCTAGTGTTTTTTTTAGTTAGTTTAGGACTTGTCATTTTTAGTCGAGCAGGAGTGCGCAGGTCTGTGCGCACTACAGTGCGCAGGACCTCTGCGCCAGCCAGAGGGGTATATAAGGGCAGGACTTAGAATTTTTTCAGCACTTCTCCCCCCGATCTGAGCGGATTTTATTAGGGTTTGTACGTGGAGGAGTGCATTAGGGTTTTGAAATCGCACCAAGCTAGAGTGCACCGACTGGATTGCTGTTTAGTGGGTTGTGTAGGCGAGCAGTAGGCGCTCAGTTGGTAAGAGTTTCAGCGCATTCGGAGCAGTTTGGATTTTTTTGGGTTTTGAGAAGTGTTGACCAAAGAACCGAGCGCAGTATGAGGCCCGCCGAGGACCAAGAGACCCCTACCGATTTCGCCTACAAGTATGCGGCGTTTATGAGCCTGGAAATGTATGGGACCCCGTACATTAGCCGAGAATTCCTGCGCGAGGTCGGACTGGAGGACCTCGTTGTAGAGCGCCTGGCGTTAGCAGGCTGGGAGGCGCTGTTGGAACTCAACAGCGCATCAGACAGAGAGGACACATGCGAGTTCCTGGCGTCACTGGAGACGGGAGACCAGGAGATCAGATATAGGCATCAGGGCGTATGGTTCATCGCCTCAGCTGGAAGGATGAAGCGCGCACTCGGATGCGGTAAGGTGCGCGAGGGGGACACAGACACGCACTCCAACCAGGAGGCCTGGCGCGAGATGGCGACCGGGACAGCTTTTGCCGCGGGGCGCAGCAGAGGACGCGAGCTGCGTGACCCGTGGATGTTCTACTTGTGGCGCTTGGTCGCCTATGCAGTCATTGGCCGATTTAATGGCGCGCCGAAGGTCAACCTCCTGGACTTGGACATTTTGAAGGGGCTGTACTATGGAAGGAGGGTGCTATTTGTTTCAAACATGGTAGTCCATTGGGGCCGGGTTAGCACAAGGGACCGCTGACATGCGGTGGAATTATTACGCACCTGCTGCGGGCGCTACATGGAGAGCCTGAGGTGCCGGAGCCCACTATGGTGCCGGCTGTCCCTCTTGACCGCGCCCACATGCTACAGATACGGGAGGTAGCTGTGAAGGAAGATGGCACATTGGAATGGTGCTACCGCCTGCAGCCGGCCAGAGCACCGCGGCCCAGAGCAGACAGCAGTGCGCAAGGCGCAGCAGCCGCACAGGAGATGGAAGAAGACGAAGCCCCAGAACCCGTTGTGCCTCTGGTCAGGCGCGCAAGGACCCGTGCGCAGACTGGAGCGCAAAGGAGGGCTCGGGCACCGCAGGGGGAGCCAGTTACCATTTCCATCGAGGATTCTCCCCCTCGTGCACGCGGAAAGCGCCCAAGGACTGAGGCTGAGGAGGCGCCCGAGGAAGCATCAGCCGAGCAGCGCATGATGTTCAACGTCATGCGTGTGCTCGAATACTTAGCGCCAGAGGGGGCGGATTTGAGTATGAGTCCACCATCCGGGTGGAGATTTGGAGACGCGATTCCCCCTCTCCTCAGCCTGCACCGACCACCTTTAGGTTCCCCCAGTGAGCCACATCAGCCAGCTAGCCCTCCTACTCAGCCCCCAGTATATCCAGCAGCACCCTCTCCAGTACCAGTACCACCATCAGCCCCAGCACCAGCAGCACCAGCACCAGCAGAACCCACCCCCGACCCAGACCAAGTACCCGCACCTTCCCCTGCCCAGCCGTCCATTCCAAGGTCCCCTATAGCCGAACCCATCATTAGCACCAGCTCAGAATCGCTATGGGACCGCGTTTCAGAGGATGACGGCGAGGCGCAGCCTGTCGCCCTATCAGTTGTACCGCCTTCCTCCAGCTCCGAATATACGACGGATTCTTCAGAGGAGGAGGCGCATAGCTCAGCGGCTGCGTCCAGCTCAGATGACCTCTGGAGCTGCGACGGGGAGCGCTTATTTCTTTCGGGTGGTGTCTATTTTTCTTTATGTGCTGAACTTTATTTGCTATTATGTTGCTATATTTGTGTTGAACTCGTGTGCTACATATTTTTATGCCCCTATGCTATATTTGCGCTGCTTTGACTATTATGTTTTTTAGGAGTTTTATGTTCTTTATTTTTGCTTGCATGCGTGTGCGCATCCTCCGTGCGCTTGAGCTTGAGTCGTGGGGACACGTCTCTGTTTAAGTGTGGGGGGGGGGGAGCGTTACACTTACATTTCACGTTTTTTTTTTGAGCTTTTTAGTGTAGCTTAGTTTTATTGAAGGAAACAGTAGCAGTAGTGCGCTGTGTGCGGGTTGCGAGCACTGATCAGCTTGTTTGCGCTATCCATATTGCGCCGTGCGCGATCAACTGTTTTTAGTATATTTTTTCGTTTTTTCTGCTCCTGTTAGTTGGGATATACAGGGGATGTGGAGTTGACAGAAACGCTCCAGAGAGGCGGTTAGTCGCTCGCGCTTCAAAGGAGAGGTATATGGTCGAGAGCGCGAGTGGAGGCCAGTGCTTCGCGACCTTCGGAACAAGTAAGTGCGCTCGGTAACGCAGATGCCAAAGGCGAGATACCCAAAGCGTGGCGAGGTGGGAAAACAGACCACTTTCCCTCTGCAAGTCGAGCTAAGGAAGGCGGGCGCGGGTGTAAACGCGTGCGCCGACCTGCGCAGATAGACCAAGGAGGGAGAGCGGGGCGGTGTTCCATAGCTGTTATCCGGAGGCCGAGACTGGAACCATTCTGGGAAGATAGGAACCATAGACAAAGCTGTACGAAAGAAAAATACCAGCAGATGATACGCGCCACAAAAGAATCAGCATGCGCACTGATAAGCACCAGCGTGCGCAAGTTCACAAAAAGAAAAAATCATCATCAAAAAGGCTTGAGTTCCCAGGAAGTGCGCGGAAGAATCACGCATCAGAAGAAGCTTGCGCTGTTAACCATATACCCATCCTCGGAGCAAGAGCTGACAACCTGGAGCCTATGAAGAGCTATCTCCCAGCCATCTGAAATGATTTTTTTTCATCCCAGCTGAGAGGTAATGAATTTCGAAATTATTATACTTGAAACTATTGAGAGCAGATGTGCACAGGTGGTAGAGCAGCGCAAGGTGTTCAGTAGCGCAGGCCGCACCAGAGTGCAAGACTGTGCGCTAGACTCCAGAGAGGTAATGGTATCCGTGCTTGAGTGCTTGTTCGAGGACGAACAAGAGGCAAGTGTGAGGGGTTTGATAGAGCCTATTTATACGCATTATTTTGATCATAACCCTATGCTTGTTTGCATTATTTTGTGTACAAGATTACTGGTTTAGTGTTTTTGTATTTCAGCACAAAACAAGGGCCTAAGCCAGATACGCGCTAACAGGCAGCGTTTAGGACGCACAGCACACAGCCTGCGGAGCTAGCGGCGCAAACAGAAGAAATGGCGAGACACAGCAGAGTTGCGCCGACCAATGCGCTAAGCAGTATGCTGTGCGCCAGGCGCAGAGTCCAGTATTTCCTAATCCTGACATGACCAGATTTGGAAGTTGCCAAGGATGGACCTCTCGAGCAGTATATAAAGGGGAGGAGGTCTAGGGTTTAAGAGAGACGAGACACACAGAGAGGCAACACCCCACATCAGAGGGCCACGAGAGAGCGAGAGAGCAGCAAACTGGAAAACACACCGACTTGTTGAGAGGACTTGCGCCAGCCGACTGCGCCAGCCGAGAGACATACTGCACGCACTGTTTGCTACTTGTTTCTCAGATACATTAGACCTTATTTTACTATTCTATGATGTTTATCACTAGCATGTCTAGCTAAACGCTTAGTATCGGTTGGACATGAATCTATGAGTATTTCCTTTGAGACTTGCGCTTAATGCATAGCTTGCTTGCTTATATTAATTCTGTGCACATTACTGGAAGCTTGTTGCATGAGTAGGGGAAGCCTTGAACCGCAATCTTACTCTTGTCGCTTGTTGTTGTCTGTTAAACTAGTTGAATATCCTGACGGTGCCAACTAGGAGTAACGCGCTAGGATAGGCAATTACTACCTTGATCGGATCCGTAGTTGTTTAGGTCTAGTGCAAGAATTAATAGCACATGAACTTTGATCGGAACATGCGCACATGTTAGGAAGCCTTGACCGGACACTAACTTAAGTAAAATCAAGCTATAGACATTTAGAGTCGATGATAAGGAATGCACTCATAGAGGATTGTCTGCGCCGATATTTCTCATAGTCATAGTATCTAATCTCTATTGCCTGCGCACGTCTAGTGCAATTCCCTGCGTTTTACAACTGTTTACTTGCGCACCGCGCAACCCAATCACTCACCCCCCAATCTTCGTAAGTGTAGGTCACTGGCTAAAACTGAACTGCTTGCTCCCTGTGGAGATCGACCCTTACTTAACCGCTGTACTAGTGGAAGAGGAAGGAATTAATTTGACGCGCACAACGACGCGCGATCAAGGAGGTTAGACAAGGGAATACATATTTTAGAAAAATCTTTTATAAAACGCTTGTAGAATCCTGCATGCCCAAGAAACGACTTAATGTCGCGCACATTAGTGGAGTAAGGCAGATTTGAGATAAGATCTATTTTTTCTTTATCAACCTGAATTCCCTCCTGTGAGATAATATGCCCTAGTACTACTCCATGTGATACCATAAAGTGACATTTTTCATAATTGAGAACTAGGTTCTTGATAATGCAGCGACGTAAAGTCTCACCATGCACAGTAAAGTCATCCATGAACACCTCTATACATGTACCAATCATATCAGAGAAAATGCTCATGACTAGGCGTTGGAATGTACCTGGCGCATTACACAGCCCAAACGACATGCGGCGGATCGCAAAGGTACCGAATGGGCAGGTGAAGGTTGTCTTTTCCTGATCCTCCGTAGCTATAGGTATTTGATTGTACCCTGAGTAACCGTCAAGGAAGCAAAATTGCGGCTTCCCTGCCAAACGGTCGAGCATCTGGTCCATGAATGGTAGCGGGAAGTGATCCTTGCGCGTGACTACGTTAAGCTTTCTATAGTCAATGCACATGCGCCATCCAGTCTGTATGAGCTTTGGAACTAGCTCGCCCTGCGCATTTTCCTCCACTGTGATGCCTCCTTTCTTTGGCACAACGTACACTGGACTTACCCACTTACTGTCTGAGATCGGATAGATTACTCCTGCGTCAAGCAGCTTCAGGATCTCCTTCTGCACTACCTCCATCATAATTGGATTCAGTCTGCGCTGAGGTTCCCTGGATGGTTTGGCACCATTTTCCAGCAGAATTCTGTGCATACACACATCTGGGCTTACTCCGCGTAGATCAGCTAATGTCCATCCTATAGCGCGCTGGTTCTTGCGCAGCACCTCCTGTAATCGCGCCTCCTACTCCTCCTCCAATCCTTTCTTTATAATGACAGGCAGGGTGTCCTCATTGCCCAGGAAGATGTACTTTAAGTGCTCGGGCAGTTTCTTCAGCTCAACTTTGGGTGCCTGTTCAATAGAAGGTAGGATTTTATTAGTAGCGCAAACATTAACCAGATCATATACCTGCCTGGGCACTGGTTCTGTGCTGCTCAGCTCATCATCATGCGCCTCCATCTCTGTCTGTGTTAGTGGCGCAGGCTCCCCTATTGCGCATGCACACTGCGCATACGTAACTAAATCGTCTATACTGTCCAACGCGTGCACTGTGGCGTCCTCATGAGGATGCTGCATCCCCTTAAAAATGTTAAAGTGAATCTCCTTGCCATCTACCTCCATTGAGAGCGTACCTCTCCACACGTCTATCTTTGTGCGCGCAGTCATCAGAAACGGTCTGCCCAGTAGGATTTGCGTGCTTCCCTTGCTCGGCTCACCCTCCATCTCCAAGACGTAGAAATCTGCTGGGAACACCAGCTCTCCCACTTGGACGAGAACGTCCTCTATCATGCCCGTCGGTTGTTTGCACGACCGATCTGCTAATTGGATGGTGAGATCTGCAGGCTTAAGTGGACCAAGGTGCAATGACACATACAAGGAGTAAGGAAGCACGTTTATAGATGCACCGAGATCAATCATGCAGTTGCTTACTGTGGTCTTACCTAAGGTGCATGGTATGGTGAACGTACCTGGATCCCGGCATTTAGGTGGTACCTTGTGTTGCACAATTGCTGATGATGCGCGTTAAGCATTACTTGTGCGCACTCGCCTTTCCTCCTCTTGTTTGTTCACAGCTCCTTCAAGAACTTGGCGTATCTAGGGATCTGCTGAACTGCCTCAATCAGGGGAATGTTTATTTCCACCTTACTGAATAATTCATACAGCTCCTTGTCTAGCGCCTCCTTCCTTACTAAAGGTGCCTGCACAGGAAAAGGTGCAGGTGCGTTAGTACGATTTATACTCTTTTCACCTGATTGTATCATACCTGGCGCCACGCCCTGTTGGTTTGTAGTTTGCGCAGCTGGTTGCGCATCCGGCCGTGCTGGCTCTGGAGGTTGCGCAGACGCCTTCGCCGTCGGATCTGTCCCAACTGTGCGCCCAGTCCTTAGCGTCACTGCGTTAACCCCTCCCTTAGGGTTCTGAATCACTTCCGAAGGTAGGTTGCCATCGCTCTTTTTCAGCTCATAAACCGTGGTAGCAATCTGTGACAGCTGCTTCTCAATAGACTCGAACCTCTTGTCATACTTTTCATCATTCTTGCGCACAGTGTCTGCTAACTGACCCACTATGTCTTCTAAGGAGTGCCACGGTTGCTGGTTATTCTGTGTTGGCGCATCAGTGCGGCGGTGCGGTGGGTTGTATGGCGCTGTTTGTTGCGTCTGCTATGGTGCACGATGTTCCGCGGGCTGCCTCTGGAAATTATTGTCCTCCTTCCATCTGAATCCATTTGCGGCTAGTCTAAAACGCGGCTGATTCTGCCTCTGAGGCCCTCTATTGTCCCATCCTCCTAGAGCATTTACATCTCCTGATTCCTCGAAAAGTATGGGACATGCGTCAGTTTTGTGCTCAGTGGACGTACAGAACTCGCATGCCTTCGGTGCAACTGGTTGCGTGCCTTGCGCACTCATCAGCTTCTGTAGCATAGCTTTCACCTCCTTTATTTCAGCACTGGAATCCACCTGGTGCACAGCGCGCGCACGACTGTTCTCGAGCGTCAGTTGATGCCTCACTTGTCTAGCAGAATCCTCTATCATCTGCCATACATCCTCCGGGTACATGTTGCATATGTCACCGCCTGCACATGCATTCAACAATCTAAGCTCCATCGGTTGTAGCCCGTTCAGGAAATTCTCTATCAGCACATTTTGGGGCAGGCCATGATTATAGCAGTTGGCTTCCAGCTCCCTGAAATGCTCATAGTACTCTGATAGTGACTCTCCTGCGCCCTGCTTCGGCTCGGCCAATTCCCTTCTGATAACACAATCTTAGCTGCGGGGTAGAACTTGTCCAAGAACTTCTTCTGAAGTTGCTCCCATGTGTGAATAAATCCTGCTGGTAAACTCATCAGCCAATGCCTGGCTGCATCACACAATGAAAAGGGGAACACCTTTAGATTCAGCGCTTCTTCACTCTCCCCATCGGTCTTCATGTTCTCGCAGATAACTAGGAATTCACGCACATGCTTGACCGGGTTCTCGTTGTTCATCCCATGAAACTTAGGCATATGATGAATGAATGAGCGTCGTAGTTCAAAATGCCCATCGGGTGGAAGTACTATGCACCAAGGTTGGTTGACTGTGATTGGGGCCGACATCTCGCGCACTGTTCTGCGTCGCACGATCTGTTGCGCAGGTTGCGCATTATACACTGCTTCAGCGGCCATCCGAACATCAACTTAACCGAGCTGCACGGTTATCTGCTCTTGCATTGTTAGGTCCCTCCGGGGTTCTATCCCCTGATCGCGCGTTGTTGTACGTGTCAAATTAATCCTTCCTCTTCCACTAGTAAAGCGGTTAAGTCAGGGTCGATCTCCACAGGGAGCAAGGAGTTCAGTTTTAACCAGTGACCTACACTTACGAAAGCTGGGGGTGTGAGTGATTGGGGTTACGCAATGCGCGAGTAAACAGTCGTAAACGCAGGAATTCCACTAGACGTGCGCAGGCAGTAGAGATTAAGTACTATGACTATGAGAAGTATCGGCGCAGACAATCCTCTATGAGTGTATCCCTTATCATTCACTCTAAACGTCGATAGCTTGGTTTTACTTAAGTTAGTGTCCGGTCAAGGCTTCCTAACATGTGCGCATGTTTTGATCAAAGTTCATGTGCTATTAATTCTTGAACTAGACTAAACAACTACGAATCCGATCAAGGTAGTAATTGCCTATCCTAGCGCGTTACTCCTAGTTGGCACCGTCAGGCTATTCAACTAGTTTAACATACAACAACAAGCAACAAGAGTAAGATTGCGGTTCAAGGCTTCCCCTACTCATGTAACAAGCTGCCAACAATGTGCACAGAATTAATATAAGCAAACAAGCTATGCATTAAGCGCAAGTCTCAAAGGAAATACTCATAGATTCATGCCCTACCGATACTAAGCGTTTAGCTAGACATGCTAGTAGTAAACATCATAGAAACAGTAAATAATAACTAAAGTATCCAAGAAAACAATAGCAAACAGTGCGTGCAGGTTGCAGTCTTGGCTGGCGCAGTCGACTAGCGCAGGTCCTCTCGATTGTTTGATTATCAAACCCTAGCCTTCTTCTCTTCTTTATATACTGCTCAGAGGCTCATCCTTGGCAACTTCCAAATCTGGTTGTGTTAGGATTTGGAAACACCATCATCTGCGCATAGCGCACGGTATCTACTTAGCGCAATCGGTTAGCGCACCGTGGTCGACTCTGCCAATTCTTCTGTTTGCGCCGCTAGCTCCGCAGGCTGTGTGATGCGCATCCTAAACGCTGCCTGTTAGCGCGTATCCGACTTAGGCCCTCGTTTTGCCCTGAAATAAAAAAACACTGGAAACCAGTAATCTTGTACACAAAATAATGCAAACAAAGGGTTATGATCTAAATAATGCGTATAAATAGGCTCTATCAAACCCCCCACACTTGCCCCTTGTTCGTCCTCGAACAAGCACTCAAGCACGGATACCATTACCTCTCTGGAGTCTAGCGCACAGTCTTGCACTCTGACGCGATCTGCACTACTGAACACCCTGCGCTGCTCTACCACCTGCGCACAATTGCTTTCAACAGTTTAAGTATAGTGATTTCGAAATTCATTACCTCTCAGCTGGGATGAAGATCATTTTGGATGGCTGGGAGATAGCTCTTCATAGGCTCCAGGTTGTCTGCTCTCACTCCGAGGATGGGTATATGGTTAACAGCGCAAGCTTCTTTCGATGCGTGATTCTTCCACGCACTTCCTGGGAACTCAAGCCTTTTGATGATTTTCTTTGTGGACTTTGCGCACGCTGGTGCTTATATGTGCGCATGCTGATTCTTTTGTAGCGCATATCATCTGCTGGTATTTTTCTCTTGTACAACTTTGTCTATGGTTCTTATCTTTCCCAGAACGGTTCCAGTCTCGGCCTCCGGATAACAGCTATGGAACACCTCCCCGCTCTCCCTCCTTGGTCTATCTGCGCAGGTCGGCGCACGCGTTTACTCCCGCGCCCGCCTTCCTTAGCTCGACTTCCAGAGGAAAGGTGGTCTATTTTCCCACCTCGCCACGCTTTGGGGTATTCGCCTTCGGCATCTGCGTGACTGAGCGCGCTCTTTTTGTTCCGAAGGTCGCGAAGCACAGGCCTCCACTCGCGCTCTCGACCATATACCTCACCTCCGAAGCTCGAACGACTAACCGCCGCTCTAGAGCATTTCTGTCAACTCCACATCCCCTGTATATCCCAACTAACAGGAGCAGAAAAAATGAAAAAAAAATATACTAAAACAGGCGATAGCAGCGCACGCAGTATGGGTAGCGCAAACAAGCTGAACAGTGCGCGCAACCCGCACACAAGCGCACTACTGCTACTGTTCCCTTCAATTAAACTAAGCTACACTATAAAGCTCAAAAAAACGTGAAATGTAAATGTAACGCTCCCCCCCCCACACTTAAACAGAGACGTGTCCCCACGACTCAAGCTCAAGCGCACGGAGGACGCACACATGTATGCAAGCAAAAATAAAGAACAGAAAAATGAAGAACATATAGTCAAAGCATCGCAATATAGCATAGGGACACAAAATATGTAGCACAAGAGTTCAGCACACAAATATAGCAACAGAATATCAAATAAAGTTTAGCATATAAAAGAAAAATAGACACCACCCGAAATGAAGAATGCGCCCCCCCCCTACAGCTCTATATGTCCTCTGAGCTGGATGCAGCCGCTGAACTATGCGCCTCCTCCTCTGAAGAATCCGTCATATAATCGGTGGTGGAGGAAGGTGGTACAACTGAAAGGGCGACAGGCTGCGCCACATATTCGTCCTCTGAGATGGGGTCCCATAGCGAGTCTGAGCTGGTGCTAATAATGGGTTCGGCTACAGGGGACCTGGGACTGGACGGGTGGGCAAGGGAAGGTGCAGGTGCTGGTACTTGTTCTGGTGCAGGGGTGGGTTCTGTGTCTGGGGCTGCTGGTGCTGGCTTTGGTGCAGGGGCTGACTCTGTTGCTGGCTCTGGGGCTGGTGCTGGCACTGGGATAGGAGAGGGCTCGGCTGGATGCACTGGGGGCTGAGTAAGAGGGCTGGCTGGCTGATGCGGCTCGCTGGGGGAACCTGGAGGTGGCCGGTGCAGGCTGAGGAGAGGGGGAATTGCGTCTCCAAATCTCCACCCTGATGGTGGGCTCATGCTGAAGTCCGCCCCCTCTGGCGCTAAATACTCGAGCACACGCATGACGTTGAACATCATGCGCTGCTCTGCTGATGCTTCCTCAGGCGCCTCCTCAGCCTCAGTCCTCGGGCGCTTTCCGCGTGCACGCGGGGGAGAATCCTCGATGGAAATGGTAACTAGCTCCCCCTGTGGTGCACGGGCCTTCCGGTGCGCTCCAGTCTGCGCGCGGGTCCTCGCGCGCCTGACTGGAGGCACAACTGGCTCTTGGGCCTCGTCCTCCTCCATCTCCTGCGCAGCCTCTGCTGCTTGCGCACTGCTCTCTGCTCTTGGCCGCGACACTCTGGCCGGCTGCAGGCGGTAGCACCACTCCAATGTGCCATCTTCCCGTACGGCTACCGCCCTAATCTGCAGCATGTGGGCGCGGTCCAGAGGGACCGCCGGCACCACAGTGTGCTCTGGCACCTCAGGCTCTCCATGTAATTCCCGCAGCAGGTGCGTAATAATTCCTCCGCAAGTCAGCGGCCCCTTGGTGCTGACTCGGCTCCAGTGGTGCACCATGTTCAGAACAAAGAGCACCCTCTTCCCATAATAAAACCCCTTCAAAATCTCCATATCCAGCAAACTGATCTTCGGCGCACCATTAAAACGCCCAATGATCGCATAGGCGACCAGGCGCCACAAGTAGAACATCCACGGGTCACGCAGCTCTCGTCCCCTGCTGCGCCCCGCGGCAAACACTGGCCCGGTCGCCATCTCGCGCCAAGCCTCCTGGTTAGTGTGCGTGTCCATGTCAGCTTCTCGCACCTTGGCGCACCTCAGCTTGCGCTTCAGCCTCTTAGCTGAGGCAATGTACCAGATGCCCCTATGTCGGTACCTTATCTCCATCTCACCTGGCTCGAACGACTCCAGGAACTCGCAGGTGTCCTCCCTGTCTGATGCGTTGTTGAGTTCCAACAGCGCCTCCCAGCCTGCTAACGCCAGCCTCTCCATAATGAGGTCCTCAAGTCCGACCTCGCGCAGGAAGTCCCTGCTGATGTACGGAGTCCCGTACATCTCAAGCCTCAGAAACGCGGCATACTTGCTGGCGAAAACAGCTGGGGTCTCTTGGTCCTCGGCAGGCTGCATTGTGGCTGGGTCTCTCTGGTCAACGCTGGTCAACACTCCTCAAACACTCCAAAAAATCCAAACTCCTCCGAATGCCCTGAAATTTTCACCAAAGGGGCGCCTACTGCCCGCCTACAAAACCCTCTAAACAACACTCCAATCGGCGCACTCTAACCTGGTGCGATTTCAAAACCCTAGAACACTCCTCCACCGTACAAACCCTACTAGAATCTGCTCGAATCTGGGGGAAAGGTTACCTGGGGGGAGTGCGGCCGTGTGCTCCTCAAATCTCTCTAAACTGATGCTGGGTTGAGCGCCGGACAGTGGGCGGAGGTGTGAAGGCGGGAGCTGCTTGCAACGGTCGAGTGCGAAAAAGTGCTGAAATTTTCTAAGTCCTGCCCTCATATACCCCCTGACTGGCGCAGCTGTCCTGCGCACTGAAGTGCGCACGGACCTGCGCACTACTACTCGACTAAAAAACTACAAGTCCTAAACTAACTAAAAGACACTAGAACAACTAAAAAAAAGACATGTAAAAGTAAAACGAGTCGGGTTACCTCCCGACAAGTGCCTTTGTTTAACGTCGTTGGCTCGACTGTACCTCGTTACGTGCCCGAATGTGTGCCAGCGACCTCCCCCACTCTTGCTCCTGAGTGATCCCGTATTTGTGCGTGTGTTGCGCATTTTGTGGTCCTGCGCAAAGGATCAAAGGGGTAGTCAGCATGGTTAAGAATATGCGAGAAGTCTGCAGTAACGAGGGTAGATGAAGAAGAAGAAGAAATGTGAGCAATAGTTTCCAGTTCTCCCTCCGGTGCATCTGGTGGTGCCTCTGGCGCAGCAACCTGTGCATCTGCTATCTCAGGTTCTGCCAATTCAATATCGCGCACTGTGTCGTCCCAAGGTTCTCCTAGATACCGTTTGACTCTCTGCCCATTCACCTGAAAACGATGCCGGTGCTCGTTTTCTAACTCGATTGTTCCGTAGGGGAAAACCTTGGTAACCGTGTATGGTCCAGTCCATTTGCTGCGCAGCTTCCCTGGCATGAGCTTTAGGCGTGATGAGAATAATAATACCTGGTCTCCTGGCTCAAAAGTGCGTCTGAGGATACGCTTGTCATGAAACGCCTTTTTCCGCTCCTTGTAGTCGCACAGTCCCTCATAGGCATCCAGGCGCAGCTCTTCTAATTCGCTGAGCTCAAAGGCGCGCTCCTTTCCGGCCTCGTCTAGGTTCAAGTTGCAAATGCGTAAGGCCCAATATGCTTTGTGCTCTAGCTCTACTGGCAGGTGGCATGCTTTTCCGTAAACCAACCGGAATGGTGAAGTCCCGATTGGCGTCTTGTGCGCAGTGCGGTATACCCACAACGCGTCGTCCAGGCGCTGGCTCCAATCTTTGCGCGATGGTCTCACAGTCTTCTCCAGGATGCGCTTGATCTCTCTGTTGGAAACCTCGGCCTGTCCATTTGTCTGAGGATGATAAGCAGTGGACGTCTTGTGGCGCACTCCATAATGCTTGAAAACTTACGCCACAATCCTGTTGCAAAAGTGCGTCCCCTGGTCGCTAATGATCGCCTTAGGTACCCCGTACCTGCAAAAGATGTTAGTTCTCAAAAAATCAGCGACTGTCTTACCATCATCCTTCCGTGTGGCCTTAGCCTCGACCCATTTGGAGACATAATCCAACTCGACCAATATTTACTCGTATCCGGCAGATGGAGGAAATGGCCCCATGAAGTCAATTCCCCATATATCAAACACTTCATCCACTAGAATCGGCGTCTGCGGCATCTCGTTGCGCGCTGATATGCCTCCTGTGCGCTGGCACCTGTCACAGTTCCGGCAGTAGTCATATGCATCTCTGAACAAGTGCGGCCAATAAAATCCGGTATCCAGGATCTTCCTGCTTGTGCGCTTGGGACCAAAGTGTCCTCCACATGCGTGCGCATGACAAAACATCAAAACAGAGTTAGTTTCATGGTCAGGCACGCAGCGCCTCAATATCTGATCTGGTCCTATTCTGAGCATATATGGATCATCCCAAAGGTAATGCTTGGACTCATGTTTCAATCTCATGCACTGGGTTTTATTGAAATGCGGAGGAAACGTACCTATGACCAGGTAATTCGCAATGTGCGCATACCATGGTACCTTACCTGTCAGCGCCATTAGATGCTCATCAGGGAATGTCTCCGTGATCTGCCCTGGCTCCTCCTCCTTCACGATCCTGCTCAGGTGGTCCGCAACTGTGTTCTCCGTGCCCTTCTTGTCTTTGATCTCCAAGTCAAATTGTTGAAGTAGGAGCACCCAGCGCATCAGGCGCGGCTTAGTTTCTTTCTTGGACATTAGGTAGCGGATGGCTGTGTGGTCTGTGTATATGATGACCCTGGCGCCTAGAACATATGCACGGAACTTCTCCAGCGCAAATACAATTGCCAGAAGCTCCTTCTCCGTGGTGGTGTAGTTCCTCTGCGCAGCGTCCAGTGTGCGCGACGCATAATAAATGGCGTGCGGTTTCTTGTCCACTCGCTACCCCAGGACTGCACCTACTGCGTAATCGCTTGCGTCGCACATCAGTTCAAATGGCAGGTTCCAGTCTGGCGCGCGCATCACTGGAGCACTGGTCAGCGCCTCCTTCAGCTTATCAAATGCGGCCCTGCACTCATCAGTAAAGTCGAAGCACACATCCTTTTGCCAGAGGTTAGACAGGGGTATACAAATTTTAGAAAAGTCCTTTATAAAATGCCTGTAAAACCCGGCATGCCCAAGGAATGACTTCACATCGCGCACGTCAGTGGCATAAGGTAGATTAGAAATAAGATTAATTTTGGCTTTATCTACCTTGATTCCCTCCTCTGAGATGATATGTCCTAGTACTACACCATGCGTTACCATGAAATGACATTTTTCATAATTGAGTACTAGGTTCTTTGAAATGCAGCGCGCTAAGACCTTATCAAGATGAGTTAGGCATGCATCAAAGGTACCTCCATATACGGTAAAATCATCCATGAACACTTCTATGCATATACCAATCATATCAGAAAAAATGCTCATGACAAGGCGTTGGAACGTACCTGGCGCCGAAACGCAAACGTACCGAACGGGCAGGTGAACGTGGTCTTCTCTTGATCCTCCGCAGCTATGGGTATCTGGTTGTACCCTGAATATCCGTCCAAGAAGCAAAAATAGGGCTTTCCTGCTAATCTGTCCAGCATTTGGTCCATGAAGGGTAGCGGGAAATGGTCCTTGCGCGTGACTGCGTTAAGCTTCCTGTAGTCGATGCACATGCGCCATCCAGTCTGAATGCGCTTTGGAACTAGCTCGCCCTGCGCATTCTCTTCCACTGTGATTCCTCCCTTCTTCGGCACAACGTGCATTGGACTGACCCATTTGCTGTCCGAGATGGGGTAAATGACTCCTGCGTCAAGCAACTTTAGAATCTCCTTCTGCACTACCTCCATCATATTTGGATTCAATCTGCGCTGAGCCTCCCTGGATGGTTTGGCACCATCTTCCAACAGAATTCTATGCATGCATACGTCTGGGCTCACTCCACGCAGATCAGCAAGTGTCCATCCTATGGCGCGCTGGTTCTTGCGCAGCACCTGCTGTAATCACGCTTCCTGCTCCTCTTCCAATCCTTTCTTTATGATCACTGGCAAGGTGTCCTCGTTTCCTAAGAAAATGTATTTGAGGTGCTCTGGAAGTTGCTTCAGCTCGACCTTGGGTGCCTGTTCAATAGAGGGCAAGATTTTAGTAGCAGTGCAAATATGAACTATGGCTTGTACCTGTCTGGGTTCTGGTTCAGCACTGCTTAGCTCCTCTTCCTGCTCCTCCAACTTTGCTTGTGCTAGTGCCTCTGGTCCTACCGTTGCGCTTGCACATTGCGCATCTGTGACTAAATCATCAATGCTATCCATCGCGTGCACTGTGGCGTCCTCATGTGGGTGCTGCATCCCCTTGAATATATTGAAATGGATTTCTTCGCCATCAACCTCCATGGAGAGCGTGCCCCTCCACACATCTATCTTCGTGCGCGCGGTCATCAGAAAAGGTCTGCCCAGTAGGATCTGCGCACTGCTGGTGCTTGATTCACCCTCCATTTCTAGCACATAAAAATCTGCTGGGAACACCAGCTCTCCTACTCGCACAAGAACATCCTCTATCATGCCTGCAGGTTGTTTGCAAGACCGATCTACTAACTGAATGGTGAGACCTGCAGGCTTTAGTGGTCCAAAGCGCGGCTGATTCTGCCTCTGTGGTCCTCGATTATCCCATCCTCCAAGAGCATTGACATCTCCTGATTCCTCAAAAAGTGTGGGACACTCATCAGTTTTGGCGCAACTGGTTGTGCGCTTTGCGCATTCATCAACTTCTGCAGCATGGCCTTCATTTCCTTGATCTCAGCGCTTGTTTCTACCTGATGCACAGGACGAGCACGACTATTTTCAAGTGTTAGCTGATGTCTTACCTGCCCAGCAGAGTCTTCTATCAGCTGCCACGCGTCTTCTGGATACATGTTGCAAATGTCGCCTCCTGCGCATGCATTCAATAGCCTCAGCTCCATGGGTAGCAGTCCATTCAGGAAGTTCTCTATCAGCACATTCTGGGGTAGGCCATGATTGTAGCAGTTGGCCTCTAGCTCCCTGAAACGCTCGTAATACTCTGACAGTGACTCTCCTGCGCTCTGCCTTGGTGCGGCCAGTTCCCTCCTGAGTAGCGCGATCTTTGCTGCGGGATAGAATTTGTCCAAGAACTTCTTCTGCAGCTGCTCCCACGTGTGAATTGATCCTACTGGTAAGTTCATCAACCAATGCCTGGCCGTGTCACACAGTGAAAATGGGAATGCCTTCATTTTCAGCGCTTCATCGCTTTCCCCTTCGGTCTTCATGTTCTCGCAGATGACTAGGAACTCTCGCACATGTTTGACTGGATTTTCGTTGTTCATTCCGTGGAACTTGGGCATGTGATGAATGAGCGAGCTCCTTAGTTCAAAATGTCCGTCTGGCGGGAGCACGATGCACCATGGCTGGTTAACTGTGATTGGGGCTGACATCTCGCGCACTGTTCTGCGTCGCGCAGCTTGTCGCGCGGGTGGCGCATTATACAATTCAGCGGCCATCCTTGCTTCAACCTCGCGCTGCACTTCCTCTCTGAACAGGGCTGCGCGGTTATGTGCTCTTGCTTCTTCCGGGGTTCTGTCCCCTAAATTGTCCCCAACGACACTGTTATCCTCCATGACCTGTTCTAAATCTCAAAGACAACGAAATTAAAAGATGACTAATGCTGCTGCGTCTGTCAGTGCGCAACTAGAATCTGCGCAGCGCAACTGTTTCAAGGTTGCGCAGGCTAATGGAGATTGCGCGCTGTCAGAAACAACAACGAAAAAAAAAAAACTGGAATAACTAGTAACTAAAAAGGAAAAACGTAAACTAGCTAAAACTTAGCTGTGTTGCTCTCCGGCAACGGCGCCAAAATTTGATCGCGCGTCGTTGTACGTGTCAAATTAATCCTTCCTCTTCCACTAGTACAGCGGTTAAGTCAGGGTCGATCTCCACAGGGAGCAAGCTGTTCAGTTTTAACCAGTGACCTACACTTACGAAAGCTGGGGGTGTGAGTGATTGGGGTTGCGCAATGCGCGAGTAAACAGTCGTAAACGCAGGAATTCCACTAGACGTGCGCAGGCAGTAGAGATTAAGTACTATGACTATGAGAAGTATCGGCGCAGACAATCCTCTATGAGTGTATCCCTTATCATTGACTCTAAACGTCGATAGCTTGGTTTTACTTAAGTTAGTGTCCGGTCAAGGCTTCCTAACATGTGCGCATGTTCCGATCAAAGTTCATGTGCTATTAATTCTTGAACTAGACTAAACAACTACGAATCTGATCAAGGTAGTAATTGCTTATCCTAGCGTGTTACTCCTAGTTGGCACCGTCAGGCTATTCAACTAGTTTAACATACAACAAAAAGCAACAAGAGTAAGATTGCGGTTCAAGGCTTCCCCTACTCATGTAACAAGCTACCAACAATGTGCACAGAATTAATATAAGCAAACAAGCTATGCATTAAGCGCAAGTCTCAAAGGAAATACTCATAGATTCATGCCCTACCGATACTAAGCGTTTAGCTAGACATGCTAGTAGTAAACATCATAGAAACAGTAAATAATAACTAACGTATCCAAGAAAACAATAGCAAACAGTGCGTGCAGGTTGCAGTCTTGGCTGGCGCAGTCGACTAGCGCAGGTCCTCTCGATTGTATGATTATCAAACCCTAGCCTTCTTCTCTTCTTTATAGACTGCTCAGAGGCTCATCCTTGGCAACTTCCAAATCTGGTTGTGTCAGGATTTGGAAACACCATCATCTGCGCATGGCGCACGGCATCTGCTTAGCGCAATCGGTTAGCGCACCGTGGTCGACTCTGCTAATTCTTCTGTTTGCGCCGCTAGCTCCGCAGGCTGTGTGATGCGCATCCTAAACGCTGCCTGTTAGCGCGTATCCGACTTAGGCCCTCGTTTTGCCCTGAAATACAAAAACACTGGAAACCAGTAATCTTGTACACAAAATAATGCAAACAAGCATAGGGTTATGATCTAAATAATGCGTATAAATATGCTCTATCATCCCCTAAGTTATCCCCGACGACACTGTTATTCTCCATGCCCTGTTCTAAACTTTAAAGAAAACGAAATTAAAAGACAACTAGATTGTTGCCCCTGTCGGTGCGCAACTATAATCTGCGCAGCGCAACTGTTTTAAGGTTGCGCAGGCTGATGTTGATTGCGTACTGTCAAAAACAACAACGAAAAATAAAATAAAAAAAATAACTAACTACTGTAAAAGAAAACTTAAACTAGTTAAAACTTATCTGTGTTGCTCCCCGGCAACGGCGCCAAAATTTGATCGCGCGTCGTTGTACGCGTCAAATTAATCCTTCCTTCTCCACTTAGTACAGCGGCTAAGTCAGGGTCGATCCCATAAGGAGCGTGCAGACTCGTTTTCGCTAGTAACCTATAACTTACGAAATTAGGGGTTATGCGTGATTGGGTTGCGCAGGTGCGCGAATGAACAGTAGTGAAAGCAGAATTACACTATACGTGCGCATGCAGTAGAGATTAAGTACTATAACTATGAAAAGTATCGGTAAAGACAATCCTCTATGAATGTATCCTTTATCATCGACTCTAAACATCTATAGTTCAGTTCTACTTAAGTTAGTGTCCGATCAAGGCTTCCTAACGTGTGCGCATGTTCCGATCAAAGTCCATGAGCTATCAATTCTTGAAACTAGTCTAAGCAACTACGAATCCTATCACTGTAGTAGCCGATTATCTAGTGTGTTACTCCTAGTTGTCATCGTCAAGTTATCAACGAGTTTAACATACAATGACGAGCAGTTAGAATAAGATTGCGGTTCAAGGCTTCCCTTATTCGCACCACTAGTTATCACCCATGCGCATAGAATTAATATATGTAGACGAACTAAGCATTAAACACAAGTCTCAAAGGAAATACTTCATAGAATCATGCCCAACCGATACAAAGTGTTTAGCTAGACATGCTAGAAGTAAACATCATAGAAATAATAAGTAAAACTAACGCAGCCAAGGAAAAGTAGCAAGCCGGTGCAATCGCAGGTTGCTGTTTTCGGCTGGCGCAGGTGGTTCGCGCAGAATCTCGACGGCAGAATTTCTGGAGCTCGTGTATCTTCTATCCTCTCTCAAACCCTAGCCTTCCTCCTCTTTATATACTGCTCTTGAAGCCCAAGAAATGCTCAGATTTGGCCCGTGAGAATCTTAGCTACTTCCCAAATCTAGGAGATTTTGTAGGGATAATGATGATCAAAATTTAGAAACGCTGCTATCCTGCTCATGGCTCGCTGCGCACGTTGATTGCGCTACTTGCTTTGCGCAGTTGGTTTGCGCACTGCGGACTGAATCAGCTATCTCCCATCTCCGTTTGCGCTGCTAGCTCCGCAGGTTGTGCATTGCGCTCCTTAAAAGCGCCTGTTAGCGTGCATCTGACTTATGCCCCTGTTTCATCCTAAAATACAAAAATACCGAAAACCAGTAATCTTGTACACAAAATAATGCAAACAAGCACAGTGTTAAGATCTAAATAGCGCATATAACTAGGCTCTATCACCTACCCTATTAGAATGTTCAGTAGAGGGAATGTTATAGCACACTTTGTATCAAAGTTGTTGTAACTCCTGTCGACAGCTTATCTAGCACCCACTGCCACGCCGTTAGACTCTCTCTGAATTCTTCAAAATGTTGCTCCCCCTTGATCAATGCCCACCTGACAGTATCAAGGAGAGACGTTCGGCTCTCTAACAGCCTGCAACAGGTTTGTCCACAGCTATTTTCCGAAGCTAGTGTTTGATCCTTAACGAGCCATGCTCTAGTTAAATTATACGGATCAAACTTGATCAAAATCAGCTAGTTCTGATCTCTTCTGCGCACCCCATAACTTTATCAGCCTTCTTTTTCAAGCTAGTTGTCTGTTCTCTACTTCGATTGATCGTTGTGTGGAACTGCCTCTGCGTTCTTCTTATAGATTTATCAATCATAGCTTTTTAGAAATCCAACCTTGGACGGCAGGAATCTTTTTCTGGATTCTTGCGAAGTTGTTGAAGATTCTGTTTCCTAAATCGGAATATAGAATCCTTATCTTTTGGAGTTCCTTCGTCCACGTGATGACAACTGCAGACCACTAGATGACGTTTGCGGCGCACCCAGAACTTCCACAACGCCTGCAGCAACTAGCCGAAAACACTCCGTGCGTCTTCAAGTTGATATGTCATTATGTTCTAGCTTCAAAACAACATGGTATGTTGTAGCAGATTCTGTCCTCAGTCTCTGTTGCCCAGTTTGCCTCAGCTTTTGTGGTCCACAGAGTGCTACAGCAGAATTTGGTTCTTTGTTGCTGCTCTGTGTTGCTGTTTTGTCAGTCTTCAGATTGTGCTCCAGCTCCAAATCTTCAGGGATTGCTGTAGCATAATCTTGTGTTTTTTTGTCAAGAGATGTCATACCTCAACAGTCGCCGACCCAATTTAGCCCTTGTTTTCATCCCCTAAAGTTGTTGAAGCAGTTTTGCAACAACATTGTTTAGCTAGATGTCTTCCTCGTACAATAAATCGAAAATACCAAACGATGCACTTTGTTCCATCTCAAATGCACTTGTTTTGTTACAACGTACTTATCATTCAGATTTGGTTTACAAAAGTTGCATTGTGTTTTTTGCTTAAATCATCAATGCACTTTATTTCTTATGTCTAATTACTAGGAAACACATTTTCATATGTATTTATAAAGCAGTTTTGGTAGCAATGCACAACAAGTAGATACTTGCCAAGGGGTAGGCAAGTTCCGGCTCGGTTTCAATTTAGGGCCGGGTTAGGGTTAATCTTCGAGTAACCCGACCCGATAAGATAATTAACCAAATGTACGTATGAACAAAGATTTGAACTCTAAGACCTTTCAAAAGTCAAACCAAGTGCCATACCACCAGGCCATCTACAAAATTTATATAAAGTTTCTATAACAAAAGAATAAATAGTAATATACTACTAAAAAATTAAAACACTAATTTCCAATTATCTGACAATGAAATGTAATAGCCATTATGGTTTTTCAAGCAAAAACAAATGGCCGAGCTTCCTTTAACAAATGAGACTGCAATCAATGAGTGAAACCTTGAGGTTGAGGGTGAAGTAGTTTACGTAAGGAAACAATGTCCGAGCAAAATGAGGTTGAAGGAGAAGGTAGTGAGAGTAAAAAGTCCATTGTTTTGGATCATTTCACTAAACTTCCCTTAACAAAGACTATGTAATTATTGTCAAATTATATACTAGTGTCACCCAAACAAACATGGCACAAATTCTCTGAATAAACATTTGCACGGAGTTCATAAGTGGTTATTCAATAAAGTGGGGAAGAAGCAAACCATTCATGGTTACATGAAAAGGATTGGAAAGAGAGAAGAACTTTTAAATGAAAAAACTTATGCCGCTTATAACTCGTAAGACTGTAAAAGGACTGTAAAAGGGCAGTGACTGAATTTATTATATGTGATGAGATGCCATTCAAGGTTGTAGAAGGGCGTGAACCGTACTCAATTAGAGCCAAGGTTTATAGTGCCATCGAGGCAGACAATTGAAAGAGATTGTTACTAGCTATTTTTGGATGAAAAGAAAAAGCTAAAGTCATGGTTTGAGAAGTCATGTAATCATGTTTGTTTGACAACAGATTGTTGGACTTCAAATCAAAATTTATCTTATATGTGCTTGACAGGACATTTATTGATGAAGATTGGCGGTTACAGAAAAGAATTTTAAACTTTTGTCTTGTTGAAAACCATAAAGGTGAAAAACCGTTGGAAGAGAGATCGAGAGATGTTTAAGAGAATGGGGCATTGAAAGAGAGTTTATGTTACAGTTGATAATGTGAGCTCAAATGATTCAGCTATTGCATATCTTCATAAGAAATTAAATGCTAGGGGTGGGTTAGCGTGTGGTGACAAATATTTGCACATGAGATGTTGTGATCATATTTTAAATTTGATTGTGAATGAAGATATAAAGGAGCAACAACCTTCAATTGATGGAATTAGGAATGCAGTGCGATATATAGGTCATCTCCCCAAAGTCTTAAGAGATTTAAAGATGCATCAAGGCCGAAATTATTAAGTCTAAAAGCTTTGTGTGCTTGGATGTCCCAACTAGATGGAATTCTACTCAACCCTTGGGCGGGAAAAACATTTTGGGCCCTCTTTATGAGTAAAATTTAAACTTTATTAATATAATCAAAGCGAAAAATTTAACATACAAAACAAATTGTAAAAAAAGTAAAGAATACATTAAATACATGAGAGCGAAACCATGAAAACAAGTACATATCACCTACAAAAATTTATGAAAACACATAAACATTAAGTTAAAATTTTTCGTCGAGCATTTCTAGATGCAAAATCAGTAATAATGGTATCAAAATCAACTTTTTCTAACATATTTCTCTTAATAGATAAGAGAACAATCCATTTAGACTCTCTTCTCACATAGAAAAATTCAAATAGTTTTTTAATAATGTAAACAAAGAGAAACTTCTTTCTGCGGATGCAAACAGTTACGGGAATAGCTAATAAAATTCGATATGCAATAGAAATATTTGAATAACAACCAACCATTTTTATGAACTCAAGAACTTCAATTGGAGACATAGATACATTATCTGGTAAAGTCATCGCAACACTTTCAGTTCACAAATAAAATCATCCAAATCAACATCTGACTTTTCGTCATGAGACAAAATAGCATGAAATTTCTTACAACATTCTCTTAATTCATTTTGATCAAATAACTTTAATTTTTTTAAGCAAATAAAATTTTTTATTTTTTTCAGCAAAAACTTTTGGTCAATAGGCCCCCCTTTGGAGGTGGACCCTGGGCAATGACCCCGGTTGCCCACCCCCGGGGCCGGGCCTTAGAGAAAATAGTATGAAATTTCTTACAACATTTTCTTACTTCATTTTCATCAAATAACTTTTATTTTTGTAAGCAAATAAGTTTTTTTATTTTTTTCAACAAAAACTTTTGGTCAATCACCCCCAGGGTCGGGCCTGATTCTACATACATGATGTTGGAGCATGCAGAGAAGTATGAAAATGCATTTGACAAGCTTTATGATCAAGAATCAGATTATCGTAAGTGGTTCCATTATTATAGAAAGGGAAAAAGAAAGTTGGTCCTCCAACAATTTTTTGATTGGCAGAATTCTAGGATATTTATTCAGTTTTTACAACTTTTTTATTAGATGACTTTGCGTTTTTTAGGTTCTTTGCATGTGACTTCATTGGAATGTTATCATGAAATTGCTTCAATACAATCTTCTTTGAGGTCGTGGAGCGATAATCAGTTTGAACTCTAGGGGTCCATGACGTTCTCTATGAGGGCAAAATATGAAAAATATTGGGGAAATGTTGAAAAGTTCAACCCATTGTTGTCGTTACGGTTGTCCTGGATCCTCACTACAAATCTGTTTCTGTCACTTGGAGTTTAGATGATACATATGACAGAGATTTGGAAGGCAATATGTATACTTTGGTTAAAACCACCTTGGATGATATGTATGACTTTTATGCACATGAAGTTTCTGAAAATAAGGAAAGTGAAGATGTCGTGGAGGCTTCCAAGAGTGCAACCAAAAATGAGATTTTTGAAAGATCATTCAATGCCAAATTTATTTGTGATAATAGGAAGCAAGCATGGAAAAGACATAAATTTGAGCCAACAACCTTTGAAAATCTGATCTTGAGAGATATTTGGAAGAAAATGTCATGGATGACATTGATAATCCTGATTTTTGATATTTTAAACTGGTGGAAGTTGAATTCTCCAAATTAAAAAATCTTTTCTGTAATGGCTCGTGATGTACTTGTTGTCCCAGTTTCTACTGTTACATAAGAGTCTTGCTTTAGCACCAGTGGACATGTGCTTGATGCTTTTCACAGTTGTTTATCGCCCAGAATGGCAGAAGCTCTCATTTGCACTCAAAATTGATTGAACCCTACTGGCCTCAAATTTGATGATAAAGATTTTGTTCAGTTTGATAGCACTGATAAGATTGTTGATGGTGAGTTTGCTAGTTTATTTATTTCTTAAATACTCTTTTTACGAATTTGCTATTTATGTGAAGTAAATTAATTTCTTTGTGCAAATGTGTCTGCCTAGGTTTGTGTGTCTTAACGGGAAGAGGAAATGACCACCACATTTTGCTTTCTTGAATATTATTTAAGTTTGAATCTTGTAAGTATTTATGTTATGATAAGTAGTGTTGGACTATCGGATGTCGTAAACTTTGAAAGTCTATTTTAAGTTTCAATTTGAGTATTAGTTGTATAGTGTAAATTTATTTTATAAGTCAAGTATATATAATTGTAAGTCTAGGGCAGGGTTAGGATTCACTTAAGGGACCTGTTCAATATTTAGGGTCGGGTTAGGTACAAGCCAAACCCGTCCCACGCACACTGCTGCGCCGGTCCTTCAACACCGCTGCGCTTTCCTTGTTGTTCTCTAGTGAGAAGCTCAAAGCATGGCCTGTACCTGAGCCCATCTAATTGCTTCCAAAACTCGCTCTCTCTCCTCGTTGAACTAGAATAGTAGAGGCAGATGTTGTCGTAGCAGTAGTAGCTTCAGATTCAGAGCTGGTTGGGCGGAATGAGTGAGCAGTGAAGCAAGGTTTATAAATGTGATAATTTGACGATACTGAAATCGATTACACAATGGAACATCAACTCATCACATTAACGATAAACTCCACAATCGTTACATGCAAAACTCAGCAATGCATCACTTCAAAACGTGAACTCGTCGACAAAAAGAAGTCTCGGTTCTCAGAAATCTTTAAGCTAGCTAGGTTGCCTCATTCAAGTCGATTGTACTAAATTACTTTGTTTCCCGTTATTATTTAATATATAATTAATAATAGTTTATATTTAGAATTATCGCAGCCACAAGATCAAAAGATGTTGTAGTTATGACTTGTTCTTAGTTCTTATTATATGGCTTGGTTCTCATTTGATCCGCTCCCAAGCCAAAATCTTAAGATGTTGTATTGTTCTTATTTTCATAACCCACTGAAATAAGGACTCGAGCCGTGCGACACGTTTGGGTACATAATCTTACGCACTTGTAATCATATTAAGAAAATAGTCCACATAATACCAATATGTGATAAGGTGGTGTTGTTGAAAAATCTGAAACAACACCCATCTGTATTAAGACAGCAAAATGTGGTTTATTAATGCCTATCATCCACTAACATGCGAGTTCGTGGGAAATGGATAACATATCATCCAAAGACACCAAGTGTGTTCTTTACGCAGGCGAAACCCCCATCAACCATCAAGTTATCGCCACTAATGTATCTAGCTTCATCGCTTGCTAGGAAGAGCACAGCATTGGCCACATCATTGGGAGTCAGTTCTGGACCAACCAAGTTGGCCTTTTGTTTTACAAAGGCTCGGAATCCATCAAAGGCATTTTCTGTTCTCTCCTCCTCAGGCAAGTGCGCCAGAGCCAAACCTGTTGGCACTGCATAGGGTGAAACACAATTCACACGTATTCCGTGCAGTCCCAACTCAGCTGCAACATTCCTGGTCAGACCCAAAACTGCATGCTTGGATCCTGTATATGCATGCGGGCCGAGTCCCCCAACGGTGCTAGCAACACTACAAAGAGAAACTATTGAACCCTTCTTTGAAGGTATCATTACCCGAGCTGCGTGCTTCATTCCGAGAAAAGTTCCCTTCACATTTATGTTGAAAACCTTTTCAAATATTGACAAGTCAACGTTACGTATGTCTGGGCAAGGAGGCCCAGACATGCCAGCATTGTTGACCATGATGTCTAGGGTGCCAAATCGTTCAACTGTATGGTCAACTGCATGACTTACATCATCTTCTTCTGTTACATCACAATGGCAGTAACAAGCATTTGTTTCATCACCAAGACTCTCACATAATTTCTGGCTAAGGTTATCTTGCAGATCAGCTATACACACTTTTGCACCATGCTTGTGGAACAATCGCACTATGCTCTCTCCAATCCCAGACGCTCCACCAGTTATTAGAGCAACTCTACCAAGCAATCTGAAAAGAATAGCCAAATTATTTAAATAACTAAAAACCAAGGAAAAGAGACTACAACATATAACAGCTGAATAACCAAATTGTTTAAAGCACCTGTCAAATCAAGCATTGAATCCAGTGGCACAAACTGTGATACACAACTAGGGTTACATTCAGGGGCAGAGCTAGGATTCAAAATCTTGTTGGGCTAATTTTTTTTTATTTTTAAAACGAACAAAAGGGGAGGCTCGCACCCACGAGCATATTACAAGGACTCAAAAACCAGAATCATTTAAAATTTTAAAAAAAATACATAACTAGCTAAATTTTATAGGTCCACTCATCTCAAACTCAGTAATTAAATCATCATTACTGATACAAATAAACATGTAATCAATTAATCAAATTGTAATGTCCCAAATAATGTAGCACAACTAGCTTGCATAATGTAGTAATGTAGCACAAGTTTACCAATAATGGTTACTATCCATTCTTGTGATTCATCCTTGCCAACTATCCTTCCGTAAAGGAGTAACCAACATATACAGTATTTTTAATTAAATATGAAAATACCAAGAATCCAATAAATCATTCATTTTAATACTACTTTTGTCAAGCCATGCCCCCAAAATAAACATTTTAGAGAGGCAATGATAAGTATAGAACAACATATCATTACAAATCAATAAACCTCGCAAAGATCAGTCATGTAATAAAACACCTCAACAAGAATTTCTACACAAATTCATACCCACAAAAAAACAGCAAGACATCAAATTCTGGGAATCGGATTCACCCGGCTAAAACGTTGTTTTGCCTATGTGCAGCTTACTTAATGAACATTTTGTGCAGGAAGAAATTAGTAACAAAGCGGACTCTTGAAAATCGCCGAAACGCGAAAGACTCGACGGCAGTGGAGACGAGCGCAGACGATTGGCCGCACCGAATCCCTTAGCTTAGGGCATCAAACGTTACCCAGGCTGTATCGCATGAACAAGAGGCCAGAAGGCCAACATCCACTCGGCCCAATAAAAAAATTCTCCTCCCTAAATGTTGGCTAATAAGAAGGTCATTTGGGGAATTTTATATAGTTTTCAAAACTTTACATATATGCGGAGGATTTGCCTCTCCACCAAAAATATGCCTTTCAGGGCATCCGCACCCGTTGAAGAAGTTCTATCTCGTTGAGAAATTTTTCGACAAGTAATTCCTATTACTATTCAACAAACAATAATAGCAATCTACACATTTTATGCTCCCATAACTATCTCGATGAGATATTTCTATTACTATTCACAATTTTTAATAATTTTTAATTTTGATAAATTAAAATTTTAAGTTAATCTACACAATTTTTGGATAATAAAAAAAACATATTTTCATATTTTTTCGATTTTTTTTCATATTTATCTAAATTAAATTCCGTTAAAAATAAATCTGAACCGTTAGATTAGATTTAAATCTGATCTAACGGTTCAGATTTATCCCTATTCTCTTCTCTCCTGTCACGTGCAAAGCACGTGACCTTCTCCTTCCTCCTTTCCTTTTCTCTCTCCTCCCTCCAGATCGATCTGCTGGACGACCTCGGCGAGATCGTCCTCCACATCGTTCGAGCTCCTCCGCATCTATTCCTCCATCGCTGCATTTGAAGTTGAGGAGAACAATCTTAAAGTGAGGTAGATCGTTCTCAATTGGAGATAGATCCCAAACTGATGCAGATGCCCTCAGAAACCATTAATTATTTGAAAAGTTGATAAACAACATATGAGCTCTCAAACCAATCACAATTTGCCAGGCAAAAGTAAGAATTCCATCAGGTTTCACTTGCTAAAATAATTAAACATTAGCTTTCAACTTTTCACACGAGTCCAAATTCACCATCTTTGGATTCAAGAATCTAGTAAAACCTGGTAGATCTAAATTCATCCTTAAATAGCCCTACACATTCATATGTATACCACCAGTGGTGAATAGTGAAGATTTCAAGAACATTTGACTGGATACCTGAATCCATACTGAAGCTTCCAACACAAACAGACACTAAATAAAATCGCTAGAGAAAGAAAGAATAGCCCCAACAGGCAAGTTGGCCAACGCCAAAGCTCAACAAACTAAAACCACACTAGCCGGAAGCAGAGGTTGAGTTGAGGGGGTTGATTTTCTTTACCTCTGGGATGAAAGCGAAGAATTATCATCGCCAGGAGCGGCAGCCATTTGATTGATTGGTAATTGAGTTCCCAGTGACGTTGCTACTCTTGTATCTTCACCTCATCAGCACAAACCACTCTCGCATCAAGGACGTAGAATAGAATACCAAGTAGTTGGGAAAACACGCGGCGACATCTCACTTGTTAGTCGGCGATGATTTTCTTATTTTCTCTCTTTTTTGATTTTCCTGTCGTTATGTTGTGTTGGCAAGCGAAGAGCCCGTATTAAAAGTGGGCATATTTAAATTGAAGAATTATTTGATATGATGTCTTTCTCTCAAGTTATTTAATTTTTATTTTATTTCAATTTAGGTCAACATTTTCATGTCACTTTAACCACTATTCGCTCACCACCTGTTCCGGATCCAGAAATTCGTGAGAGTGATAACAAAATGAAAATTATAACATAATTTAAAAATCAATTTTATACAAGAAGATGCCTCTAACACATTTCATTTTAAACAAAAAGATGTCATCGTGCTTGACTCGGCCACTCACGATGCTGCTCGCGTCCTCTTCTCGGTGTCTTTTGTTTCTTGTCCGACAGCCCTCACCCCGTATCCTGCGCCTCATGCCGCGCTCGCCACTTCCTTGGATCGATGCTACCATGCCCCGCTCGTCGCCTCGGACTCGAAATACCTTCGCCTGGATCCGATCGAATGCTCTTGTTGGACACTACTCCAAACTGCGTTGCTTGCCTCGCCCGAATCCATGGATGCATGAGAAAAGTGGGAGAGGAGCTCGGCTTCCGAGGAGGAGAAGGAGGGGATGCGTTCGGCTGTGCCCGACAAGAAGAAAGAAGAACACCCTAATTAGGGTTTGTACTGTTGGGCCGAGCGCTTTTAGGCTGGCCGATTTTCTGGTCGGTTTGATTTTTTGGATCGGTCCAATTGGTCCATTTTCGGTCCAGTCCAATTTTCAATTCGGTTCAATTCTGATTTTGGTTCATAATTTGAATGTTGGTTTAATCAGTTTGTTGATTTGTACTATGATTCGTTTCTTTAACCATAATTTTGGGAACCAACATTATTAAATATTTAACTGTAAGATTGACATTCAATTTTGAGTTAACCCTCTAAAATATGTTAATTGATACTAAAATACAAGTACATCTAAGTGGCGTATCCGCGTAGATTGACTTATTTTGTTTGTTAGGATGGATGTGTGTAGTTTATATGAATATCTAGCCTTATGGTAAATTAATATTCAATATGGCTGCACATATATCTGTGATGATAAACATGTGACATTTCTTCTCCATCTTGGTGTGAATAATAAATTCATTTTAAGATGGTTTATTATTTGACACATCTTCTAGTCAATGTTTTGATCAATACAATAAGATATTCACTCACAGTTAATACCACTGTCCTAAGTCTTGCTATTAATGTTATGGCCGGTATCTTGGAATGTCATATTCTTCTTTTAAATATTTGTGGTGTATACATTTATATGTATATATTTTGTGAGCCTAAACTTATTCGAATCTTTTGTTCACTAGATCAGCTTTACATGTCAATGTCTTCCGCAATTACCAACATAAATAACACTCTTAAGTTGAATGGGGCCAACTTCAAGGATTGGAAGGAGAATATTGATGATTACGCTTGGCTGCATGTATCTGGACTTAGCTATTAGTATGCCTAAACCGAATGATCTCACTGAAGAGAGTACTGACGGCGATGTCCTTTATTCAGAGAAGTGGGACCATTCGCTTTATACCTAGAGGAATGCGTCCAGGAGCACAACGTTCTCTTTATACATAGAGGACAACGTCCTCAATACACAATGCCAGGTTCACCTAGCATGAACGATGTAGCTGAAAGACGAAACCAGACACTGAAGGATATGGTAAGAACCATGATTAGTCATTCTTCGTTACCAGAAAGCCTCTGGGGTGAAACACTTAAGATAACAGCATATCTCCTTAACCGTGTGCCAACCAAAGCGGTTGTTAAAACACCTATTGAGCTTTGGTGTGGGCGTAAGCCCAGTCTAAAGCATTTGCATGTTTGGTGATTTCTAGTTGAGGCGAGGCCCTATAGGCCTCATGAAGGTAAATTGGACTCCAAGACATTTAGCAGCTACTTTATTGGCTATGTGAAGCGATCAAGGGGTTTCAAAATTTTATGATTCTACTTCCAGAAATATTTTTGAGACAGGAAATGCAACATTTTTTGAGGATGTTGAGCTTGGGTGGGGGGGGGGGGGGGAGGGGAATTTGGCCTGAAATATTATCTTTGAAGAAGAGGGATCAACTACTGCTTTTGACAATGATCAGGTTCTTTTACCCATCATTGATCAAGAAGTGAACTTCAATCATCAACCCACTCGCAATGTTGTTCAAACCCCAATTCTGGATCAGAACAATGTTCATGATGTTTAAATTTAACAACCTCAAGAGACAGTGCCACTTCGTAGATCCATTAGAGAGAGGAGAAATGCAATTCCGGATGATTACGCCATATATCTGTTGGAACATGGGGAAAATGGATTATTGGAAAATGATTCAATCAACTTCCAGCAAGCCATGGATAGTCAAACTCTTAGAAATGGATTGATGCTATGAATGAAGAGTATAAGTCTATGCAAGACAATGGAGTTTGGGAAGTTGTCCCATTACCAGACCATGCGGGACGCATTGGTAATGGATATTTAAAACCAACCAAGAGGCAATCTAATGATAATGCGGAGAGATTCAAAGCTCGTCTTGTAGCTAAAGGCTTTACTCAGAAGGAAGGGATTGACTTTAAAGAGATCTTCTCCCCGTTTCTTCGAAAAACTCCTTTAGGACAATCCTGGCACTAGTTGCACACTTTGATCTTGAGCTGCATCAGATGGATGTTTAGACAGTGTTTCTCAATGGTGACATTGACGAAACGATTTACATGGTACAACCAGAACACTTTGTGTCTGATGCAAAGAATTTGGTTTTTAAGTTGAGGAAATCCATCTATGGGCTCAAGCAAGCTTCTAGTTAGTGGTACTTTAAGTTTCATCAGATTGTTGTCTCGTATGGCTTTGAGGCAAATCCGATGAATGAGTGTGTGTACCACAAGTTCAGTGGGAGTAGGCATATTTTCTTGGTTTTATATGTCGATGACATACTACTGGCTACTAATGATATGAGGACTTTGCGCGACACTAAGGAATTTCTATCAAAGCATTTTGAGATGGAAGACCTTGGTAATGCATCCTTTGTTTTGGGAATTAAGATACTCAGAGACCATTCGAAGGGTATCTTAGGATTATCACAGGGGAATTATATTAAGAAAGTTCTCGTAAGATTCGGCATGCAGAACTGTAGGCCACTGATGAGCGGACAAATGACCTTATATTTGTCCGTATTTTCCCTTTACTCCTTGTTTGTTCCATTATTTTATGAAGTCATTTGATATTTTCTTTATCCATTTCAGGTTGAAAAGATGTATTACATGATATGAAGTGGCCCGAAGAAAATTTGGATACATTCTAGTCGATCAAGAGCAAAAACGAGCAAAATTGAGCAAGAGGCAAAAGTGATTCGGCCAAGGCAGATTTGATTTGGCCACCCTTGACCGAATCAACCTCCATGTTGCTCGGATCAAAAATGACTCGAGGAGAATTCGCCCGAGACCAAATTTGGGCAGAGTGATCTGTTCACCTTTAATGGCTTGCCGAGCGCATGATTCTTATCCGATTGAGGCGTGCTATAGCTTGTTGGAAAGATAATTCAAAGCGATATGACTTTGTAGCTTTACATTAAGACGTGATTCGAAGGTTTAAAGGGTCAAACAGGCGTGATTCGAGCGCTGCAGAAGTGATCCGCCCAAGCAGTGGGGGAATCAAAAGTGATCCGCCCAAGAAAAGTGACTCGCCCAGCTCCGAAATAGCACTGAGTGCTTGATTCGGACACTCTATCCGAATCAACTCATTAAGCCTTGCCGAATCACTTTTGATTCGGACACGGTGGGTAAATATAAATAGATTAAAGATGGGAAAAATTAGATTGAGCCTTGGGGTGCCTCCGGCGCCTAGGGTTCATCTCGTGGGACGAAACCCTAATTGGAGAATTGGGAGAAGACACCTACAATTAGAGATTCTACAACACTCTATTCCCACTCTAAACCCTATTTCTCTACTACTTTACTTTTCCTTGTTGAACTATTTCATTATGTTTTGTTTCAAACTCACCATGAGTGAGTAGTTGTTTAGTAGTAGGGATTCTTATGGATCCCTTAAGTTAAATTGTAATGCAAAACATGTTCTTTTATCTATATGAGTGAAGTTTGGTTAAAACTTCTTATGCTTGTTCTTGACGTTAATTTTATGCACACCTAGTGTTTGACGAAACACATAAATGAGTATGAATTGATAAAACACCTATGGATGGAAAGAGAATTGAATTTAGGTTATTTAGAAGATCAAGCATGATTATTTTAGATAGCTTTTGTGCGCGAGAGTGACATTGGCAATCTATTAGGCTAAGGTTCTTTAGTTAACTATCAATAAACCGAGAGGTTTAGATTTGGAGACTTTTGTTCTACACGGTTCAATAGAGCGAGAGTTTGAGAATTGTGTCACTTAGGTACCATCCCCATTCTAGAGAAGGAGCGAGAGTTGAATTTAGAATGCGTGGTACTTTAGCCCAGAATAATCAATCAAATTAACTAATGAATATATTTTTGTTTTGCATTGCTAGTCGCATGACCTAGGGGTGAAATAGGATTCCGGCTATGTTTTATTATTATTTTACTTCCACCCAAATTTGATCTTGTCTTTAGTATTCACTAGAGATACCTCACCTAGAAGAAAAACCCACCCTTTTATTTAGTAGACTCGCATTAGGCATTACTAGCTAGCTTTAGACTAATCTAGGCTTTTCGCTTGGGTTCGACTCGAGGTCACTCGGATTATAAATATTATTTGCGTACCGTGATTAGATGAGTATTTATACTACCACAATTTCGATAATGTTCAAAATGAATTGGGCACCCTGAAATTTCGCAGTGCCTCTGAGTTGCAGATTGTGTACAAGCAGTTGCTATAGCACACTCTTGTATTGACGGATCTTTTGCAGCAAGATAAAACAACGAGCAGCGATTTGTTCACCCAGTTCGGCCAACTCCCTACGTCTGGGAAGGACTGAATTTCAAGCCTTAATCCACTAGTCTCAAGGTCCTAAGTACAACACAGTACAACACACGCAACCTATGCTACTCAACCTTAGCTAGTCGATCACACACAATCATAACACGCTCTGACTTGTGTTTCACACACACCTACTCACTTGAACCAATTTAGAATAGCTCTACCTCTGATCCCACAGACTCAACCTATTTTAATTAGTACAACGTCACCGTAGGTTTGCTATAGCACCCGCTGTAGCAACTAGCTGGTGCAGGTTCTGTCCACGTCGCTCCAAAGCTTTCCGCCGAGCCGATCGAACTCTTCCACTCAATGACCTCCTGTCACTATTGAGACCTAGCCTCCCGTAGATTGTCCGAGTTCCTCCACTCGACAACTCTGCCGCCGCCTGCTTTGATCAATCAACAAGCACGTCTTGCTCTGAATTGGTCTTTTCTGATCAAGTGAGTACGCTCCATTGAGTTATTTATTCCCATAGTTTTATTATATTTTGTGTGAATCGATTACTCTTTTGTAGTGTTTTCGTATCGCAGGTGTGTTCAAGATCGCATTGGATTTTATCGCATATTTGAAGCATTCATCCAAGATCAAGAAGTCAACAGCAGTCAAAGTCAACAGCAGTCAACTCTGCTGGTTCGATTAGAAATCAGATGTGGTTCAATGTGGTTCATTCTGGTTCAACCCAAAAACTCTAAACCTAAGAGATGGACAAAAGAGGAAAAGAATCCTCTCACTATGAAGTCACTATTGAGACACTATTCACGAGCTACAGTGACGGAGTGGAGGAGAAGATTGAAGAGCTTGAGAGAGAAGTCGCCGGAATTCACTATTCACGCCGGTTACTGTTCATTTTACTGTTACTATTCACTGTTCACTATTCACGCCGGAACATTGTTCACGGCCGGATTTTATTTTGGTTCAGTTCTTGTTCTTTAACTTATTGTAGTGTAATGAACTCAGTTTTATTTATTCCATGGATGATATGAGTAGCTAAATCAATATTTCAATTTGGGGATTTATAATGCGACAATGGTTTGAGATCAATGAATGAATGTTTGAGCTAGTGAATTTATTGCCCTCGTTTGTATGAACTGAGCGTTGATTGTCAATTTAGTGCAGCTTAGCGGTGAGCTAATTTGATATCAATTGTGTTATACTTGACTGGAATGCATAATTAGTTAAGCTTAGCGGTGGAACTAATTTGTGGTCTCAGTCGGGTAACTATTGAACTTGTTCGAAAGCCTAGCGGTTAAGAATAGGTAGAATTTGATTGTCGACATATCTTTAGCGGGAATGTTGGACTGAGGCAGAATTCATTAGTTTATGCATGTATTCGATCGATGATAAATAGTTGCATTGTATTCCCCGAACTGATTTTCTCTGAATTGATATCCTCAGTTTGTTCCTTTTTCTATGACTTTCATTAGAACTCTATCTTACTTGCTCTCTTTGGGTTCGACCCTGCTTACCGCTTGCTAGTGTGTTAACAGGAGTGACAAATACAAATTTGAGGCGCACGACGACGCGCCATCAAATTTTGGCGCCGTTGCCGGGGAGGGCAACATTCAGTTTTGAGTTCTAAACTTTGTCTTTCTTGGTTTTTCTTAGTTTTTTAAATTTTGCATTTTGTGCTTTTGCATCGTTTGGTAGTTTGTCTTTCATTTCACTTGTTTTTCTAGTATGTCTCATGTAGAAGGTTCCCATGGAAGTGTCCATGCCAACAACGAACCTGATCCCATCAACAACCCAGCAATACCTCCCTTTTATGATGAGCCGGAGAGAGTCTTTAATCAAAGACAGAGAGCAGCTCGTTACAAAAGAGGAGATAGGAGGATGGAACAAGATGATTATGCCTATGCACCTCCTCCTCAACAACAACAACAACAATATGCAGCTCCTCAGCAACAAAGAAGGAACAGACCACCTACACTTAGAGAGCTATCAGCTCCAACCTTCAACAACCAACAGTGGTGTATAAACAATGATCAAGATGAAGATGACTTTGAAGTGAAAACCGCAGTGATCCATCATCTTCCCAAATTTGGAAGGCTCCCAGGAGAAGTTGCATCGAGGCACTTACAAGAGTTCAATGGGATATGTCGGACTTTAAGGCCGTATGCTGCCACCGAAGAGAGGTTCAATTTAAAAGTGTTTCCATTAAGTTTGACTGACCTTGCAAAAACTTGGTTTCTCTCTTTGCCTTCAGGAAGTATTAGATCATGGGAGCAAATGCAAAGGAAGTTTCTTGACAAGTATTATCCCCCTGCCAAGGCTGCCCAAGTAAGGAGAGAGCTGTCCAATATAAAACAAGGCCCAAGTGAGTCAATGTATGAATATTTGGAAAGATTTAGAGCCTTGGAACACAGCTGTTGTAATTTGAATATGAGAGAGAAGATGCTCTTGGAATATTTATTGGATGGATTGAGGCCCTTGGAGAGGATGCTGTTGGATGCAGCAGCTGGAGGAACAGTTTTGAATTTGACACCGGCTGGGGTGCGAGACTTGATCAATGAAAATGCTGAGAGTGCCAGATTCAGAGATGATACCGGTAGGATGACACCGGGAGAGCAAGGAATGTTACAAATGGATTTCAATGCAAATCACATGGTCACTAAAATTAAGGAGCTTAAGCAGATGGTGCAGAAGCTCATGGTTGGGCAAGTCAGTGAAGTTAAGACTTGTGGACTTTGTGGTGCTGCGAGCCACAAAACAGATGAATGTCCTAGCTTACATGACGAAGAGGCAGCCGATGTCGATGCTATGGGAGGATTTCAGCAATTCAACAATAGGCAAGCACCAAGGCAATTTGGACTTGCAGCTAACAGTTTCAGTTGGAGAAATGAAGGCGGATTCAATCAAGGGCAGAATCAGAATCAGAAACAAGGACAAGGACAAGGACAAGGACAAGCCTACCGCCCACCATTTCACCAACAAGAGAGATACAATGGAAGTGGAAATGGAAATTCTTATGGGCAGCAACAAAGGCGCAACTGCAACCAAGATGGCCCGAGCATTGCAAATCAAGGGAAGTCATTAGAGGAAGTTGTTAAGGAGATGGCGATGACTATGCAAAATAATCAAGCCAAGAGCGATAGCACCCTAGCTGAGTTGTCGAAGCAAATGTCCCAATTTTGGCCACCACCGTCTTCGAGTTGAAGAATGAAAATGATGATGTAGTATGGCAGTGTTTGACAAAACCAGCTCAAGTGAACAAGGAGCAGCTACAACACAAGTAAACAAGGAGCAGCTACAGCACAAGTGAACAAGGAGCAGCTACAGCAGGGGATGCTATAGCAGAAGCTTGTTCAAGTGGCTGCAACATCTGTCCTTGAACCTGCAGCATCCTGGGCTTGGCTAGAAGGCCTGGCAGCGCTACGGATAACACCAGAAGAATATTTTAAAGTGCTGTGGTGAATATTCCAGTGGGGTTTCCTAGCAAGAGAAGGAGATTTGTGTTGAAGATCAAAATCAAATCTAATCTCCTAAATTTTAGGAGATAATTGTTCTTTTTGGGACATTGCTTAAACCTGGTCTTGCTTAAAGGTGGTGCTTCTATTTAAGAGAAAGGGGTTCAGAGCAGAGAGGTTGATCGAAGCAGAGGGATACACGAGTGCATACACAGAATTCAAAGAAGAGCAATTTTGGTGTGTGATGGACGAATTCTTCGATCATCACCAGAGAGCAGAGCGTGAGCGCAGAGCTGTGGTGACAGAAGCAGAAGGTAATCAGGACTTGCATAGTCTGATTCGAGCTTGATCTGGAAGCCAATTCAGAGCAGTTGTGCTTGTTGGTTGATCAAGGGCAGCCGCAGAAGAACTGATGGGTGTGTGGCTCGGTCGAGTGTCTAAGCGGCAGTTCTCGCTAGTGGCAGGAGGTCACTAAGTGAGGGGGAGTATTCCAGAGTGTGCAGCACTCGTGGAATCGTTCGATCGGCTCGGCAGAAGACCTTGGAGCGACGCGGACAAATTGTGCATCAGCTGTGTGCTACAGCAGTTGCTACAGCAACCCTGCAGAGTTGAGTGTAGTTTAGAATAGGCTGAGTTTCGAGGAGACAGTAGGCATACTAGATTGACATTTGTATAGGATGTGCAGACACAAGTCAGAGCCTGTTCTGACTGTGTCCAGTGATCCACACAAGGTTGAGTAGCATAGGTTGCGTGGAGTTGTAACCGAGTGTACTTGGAGACCTTTGTGTTTAGTGGATTGAGGACTGGAGAATAGTCCTCCCCAGACGTAGGCAGTTGGCCAAACTGGGTGAACAAATTTCTGTCTTATTCATTGTTTGCTGAGACATTTTCCGAGTGAACAAGAGTGTGCTGCACCAACTGCTTGTTCACAAATCTGTCTAACTGAGACGCTGCGAATTTCAATTGGTATCAGAGCAGGAGCTCAACACACAGAGTAATAGATCCTACAGTGTCTTTGAAGAAGCCATAACAATGAAGGAAGGACAGAGCACAAGCAGACCTCCATTGTTGGAAGAAAGCAACTATGGATATTGGAAGGCTAGGATGAAAGCCTTTCTCAAGGCCATTGATGAGAAGACCTGGAGAGCAATCATGGTCCAGTGGTCTCCCCCAATTACCATGGATGAACAGGGAGTCACACGGATAAAGCCTGAAGAACAATGGACTGCTGAAGAAGGAGCTGCAGCAACTGGTAATTCAAAGGCCCTGAATGCGATTTTTGCTGCAGTTGATGCTAACAATTTCAGGCTGATATCAAATTGTGACATGGCCAAACAAGCTTGGGAAATTCTGCAAACTGCTCATGAAGGAACTGATAGAGTGAAGTTGTCAAGATTACAGATCATTGCCACACAGTTTGAGAATCTCAGAATGCTGGAAGAGGAGACTGTTACTGAGTTTAATGCTAAACTCTGTGATCTTGCAAATGAAGCCCATGCTCTTGGTGAACCTATCCCTGAAGAGAAGCTGATCAGGAAGGTTCTCAGATCGCTGCCCACAAGATTTGACATGAAAGTGACGGCCATTGAAGAAGCTCAAAATGTCAGATTCATGAGGCTGGAAGAGTTGATGGGATCCCTCAAACAATTTGAGATGAAACTGGTTAAAGAAGACCTCAATCCTAAGGACAAGAATGTTGGTCTGAAGGCTGAAACAGAAGCTAAGAAGCCAGTTCCAGATGATCAGCTGAGTATGCTAGTCAAGAACATTGGAAAGCTCTTGAAGAACATGGAATCAAGAACTGGGCAAAGCTCATCCTCACGAAAACAGTTCAGAAGAGGTGGAGAAAATAAAAGGAAAGGGAAGGAACCAGCTCAGGATGAAGATGAGAAGAAAGAAATAAAAAGGGGTGTCCAATGCTGGAACTGTGCAGATTACGGCCATCGACAAATAAACTGCACCAGCAAACCGATGAAAAAGAGGGCTCTCTCTGCCAGTCGAAGTGAAGACGAGAAAGATTTGAGTGAGGATGAATGCAACTTGGCCAGATACAGATTAGTCAGAAGAGGCAGAAAAACACAAGGAAGAGTGAACCAGCACCTGCTACAGCAACCACTGTCTCAACGTGTCAAGAGAGGCTTAAAGTATAAAAGATGTTATAGCTGCGGGCACAAAGGTCACATAAAAAGAAACTGTTCTTCAGCTCACGCCGGAATAGCTTCAGCCAGGAAACCTATCAAGCAGAATCATGCGAGGACTCAGCTTCTCGCGCTTGTCAGCACAGCAAGCACCTCGGACAAGATAAGCTAGTATTTTGACAGTGGTTGTTCAGGGCACATGACAGGAGAAAGATCCTTCTTGAAAAACATAACACCCTGTCTGGAACAACGGGTGAAGTTTGGAAATGGCCTAAAAGGAAGAGTTCTGGGAAAGGGAACTTTGGCAGTTGAAGGAATGCCGAGTCTGAGCAATGTCTTACTAGTGGAAGGACTAAAGGCAAATCTCATTAGCATTAGTCAGCTGTGTGATGGGACTAAACAGGTGAAATTTACTAAAGACTCGTGCAAAGTTTTCGACAAATCTGGAAAATGTATAATGGAAGGAGCCAGATCAAAAGTAACTGTTATCTTCTCAACGTGAGTTCAAACTCACATGTTCCGAAATGTATGCTGACAAAGGCCGAGGAAATGATTCTATGGCACAGAAGGATGGGGCATGTTTACCTGAGAACTTTGAAAAGAATTGCAACAGAAGGGCTAGTCAGAGGAATACCGCTGATAAAAGGGGAGACAAACTCTATCTGTGGAGATTGTCAGATTGGGAAACAAAAGAAGGCTTCACACCCAAGAGTCAAAGATGTAGGTACTACCAGACCTCTGCAGTTGATTCACATGGACCTGATGGGACCGATGGAAGTTGAGAGTCTGGGCAGAAAGAGGTATGCTTTTGTCTGTGTTGATGACTACTCCAGATTCACCTGGATTGATTTTATCAGAGAAAAATTAGATACTGTGAAAGTTATAGTGTCACTGGTATCTCGTCTAGAGCAAGAGAAAAATCTCAGAATCAGCAGCATTCGTAGTGATCATGGTAGGGAATTTGAAAACGAAGCTATGGATGATTTCTGTCGTCAAAGGGGTATCTCACATCAGTATTCGTCTCCCATCACCCCTCAGCAGAATGGTGTAGTGGAACGAAAGAATCAAACAATTCAAGAAATGGCCAGAGTCATGATTCATGCTAAGAGGGTTCCCCTGAGATTTTTGGCAGAAGCCATGAACACCGCGTGTTACATCATTAATAGAGTCACCTTACGGAGACGAACCAACCAGACCTGCTATGAGCTCTGGAACCAGAAGAAGCCCACGGTTAAATATTTCCACATCTTTGGAAGTGACTGTTTCATTCTGAGAGATCGGGAGTATAGGAAGAAACTTGACCCAAAGAGTGATCCTGGAATGTTCTTGGGTTATTCAATAAACAGCAGGGCTTATCGAGTCTATAACCAGCGGACAAATACAGTAATGGAATCCATAAATGTAGTTGTCAATGATGCTGAAGAAGTCCCTGCCACTGATACTGCCACTGATGATGAAGACTCTGACCTTAAAGAGGTGCCTGTCAGTCAGAACAGAAGTGAACAAGTTGTTGCTCCAGAAGATGCTACAGCAAGTGCTGAAACAGAAAATACAGATGTACAATTAGAAAGCTTGTCTGAAGATCTGAACACTGAGGCTCCTGATCCACCTTCAAGGCAGCCTCCGAAGAAGATTCAGAAGAATCATCCCCTGACAAATGTGATTGGAGATCCGGCAGATAGAAGAAGAACCAGAAGCCATGCTTACCTCAATACATGTTTTATGTCCAGCATTGAACCTAAGAACTTCAAGGAAGCCATGAGTGATGAATTCTGGATGATGGCGATGCAGGAAGAACTGGCAGAGTTCGAAAGACACGATGTTTGGGACCTGGTGGACAGACCCAATGGAGTGAATATTATAGGCACAAAGTGGATCTTCAAGTCCATTGGTCGGAGAACTGTCATATTTCCTTGGTCTGGAGATTACCCAGAAAGAAGATGGCATCTTTATTGCTCAAAGCAAATACAGCAAGAATCTTGTGCAGAAATTCCAGCTAGACAAGGCCAGTCACAAACGAACCCCTGCTGCCACTCATGTCAAAGCCATCAAAGATGAACATGGAGTGGAAGTGAGTCAGACAATCTACAGAAGCATGATTGGGAGCTTACTGTACCTGACTGCCAGCCGCCCCAACATTTCTTTTGCAGTAGGAGTATGTGCCAGATTTCAAGCCTGTCCCAAAGATAGTCACTTGCAGTTGGTCAAGCAAATTATTCGGTATGTTGGAGGAACTGTGAACTATGGCTTATGGTATACTAAGGACACAAATGCTAATCTGGTAGGATTCAGTGATGCGGACTGGGCAGGATGCTCAGAGGACAGGAAGAGCACTTCGGGAGGATGCTTTTTCCTAGGAAATAATCTGGTGTCCTGATTCAGCAGGAAGCAAAACAGCATTTCATTATCCACTGCCGAGGCTGATTACATAGCTGCTGGGAGCTGCTGTGCACAAATGCTGTGGATGAAGCAAATGCTGAGTGAGTATGGTCTTGATCAAGATGAAATGACTCTCTACTGTGACAACATGAGTGCCATCAGCATATCTAAGAATCCGGTTCAGCACAGTAGAACCAAGCACATTGACATTCGTCATCACTTCATCCGTGATCTAGTAGAAAAGAATATCATTGCGCTACAGCATGTGGTGTCTGCCAAACAACTTGCTGATATCTTCACAAAAGCTCTGGATGCAGTCCGGTTTGAAGATCTGAGAGCCTCTCTGGGGCTCTGTGTACTGCCTTCCTAGGGCAGCCAGGAGCATCCCCTTGTCATTTATTCAAAAAAAGGGGAAGCAGAAGAGAAGGAGAAGAAGGAAAGGTTAAGATAAACTACAAATCTCTGTGTGGTTTTGTTAAAATGCCAAGGGGGAGATTGATGATGTAGTATGGCAGTGTTTGACAAAACCAGCTCAAGTGAACAAGGAGCAGCTACAGCACAAGTAAACAAGGAGCAGCTACATCACAAGTGAACAAGGAGCAGCTACAGCAGGGGATGCTATAGCAGAAGCTTGTTCAAGTGGCTGCAACATCTGTCCTTGAACCTGCAGCATCCTGGGCTTGGCTAGAAGGCCTGGCAGCGCTACGGATAACACCAGAAGAATATTTTAAAGTGCTGTGGTGAATATTCCAGTGGGGTTTCCTAGCAAGAGAAGGAGATTTGTGTTGAAGATCAAAATCAAATCAAATCTCCTAAATTTTAGGAGATAATTGTTCTTTTTGGGACATTGCTTAAACCTGGTCTTGCTTAAAGGTGGTGCTGCTATTTAAGAGAAAGGGGTTCAGAGCAGAGAGGTTGATCGAAGCAGAGGGATACACGAATGCATACACAGAATTCAAAGAAGAGCAATTTTGGTGTGTGACGGACGAATTCTTCGATCATCACCCGAGAGCAGAGCGTGCGCAGAGCTGTGGTTACAGAAGCAGAAGGTAATCAGGACTTGCATAGTCTGATTCGAGCTTGATCTGGAAGCCAATTCAGAGCAGTGGTGCTTGTTGGTTGATCAAGGGCAGCCGCGGAAGAACTGACGGGTGTGTGGCTCGGTCGAGTGTCTGAGCGGCAGTTCTCGCTAGTGGCAGGAGGTCACTAAGTGAGGGGGAGTATTCCAGAGTGTGCAGCACTCGTGGAATCGTTCGATCGGCTCGGCAGAAGGCCTTGGAGCGACGCGGACAAATTGTGCATCAGCTGTGTGCTATAGCAGTTGCTACAGCAACCCTGCAGAGTTGAGTGTAGTTTAGAATAAGCTGAGTTTCGAGGAGACGGTAGCTATTCTAGATTGAAATTTGTATAGGGTGTGCAGACACAAGTCAGAGCCTGTTCTGACTGTGTCCAGTGATCCACACAAGGTTGAGTAGCATAGGTTGCGTGGAGTTGTAACCGAGTGTACTTGGAGACCTTTGTGTTTAGTGGATTGAGGACTGGAGAATAGTCCTCCCCAGACGTAGGCAGTTGGCCAAACTGGGTGAACAAACTTCTGACTTGTTCATTGTTTGCTGAGACATTTTCCGAGTGAATAAGAGTGTGCTGCAGCAACTGCTTGTTCACAAATCTGTCTAAATGAGACGCTGCGAATTTCAGAAAAGTATAAGGGAAAGCTTCCCTTGCAAACAATTCCCAACCCAAGAGGGAATGTTAGTGCAGTGACGTTAAGAAGTGGGAAGAAAATTGCAGAAGAGGCGAGACAAGAAACCGAAACAGAAAGTGCCGCGCCCCAAGAGAACTTTAGCTCGGCGCGCGGACCACTAATTTCTTCTACTGGCGCGCCCCTAATGTCTTCTACTGGCGCGGTATCTCCTGCTTCAAATTCTGAATTTCGCCAAACTAACCCTCCCCTTCCATTTCGTATGCAGATATCCAAAGCAAAGAAGAGCCCAGCAATGGATCAAGAGCTGCTAGAGCTTTTCAGCAAGGTGCAGATCACGATTCCCCTCCTCGACGCAATCAAGCAAATTCCAAAGTATGCTAAGTTCCTGAAAGATTTGTGCACCACCGTAGAGGAGGAGTCAGACCAGAGCAAGTGAGTTTCAAGCCAAACATCTCAGCCATTCTTCAAGGCAAGGTTGCACAAAAGTGTAAAGACCCAGGTACCTTTACAATCTTTTGCATTATCAATAAAGTTCGGGTGGATAATTGCATGTTAGATTTGGGTGCTTCGATCAATGTTTTGCCTTACTCATTGTATCAAGTGTTGCAAATTGGTCCCCTTAGAACCACCGATTTAATTATTCAGTTGGCTGACAGATCATGTACCAAGCCTGAAGGTATAGTAGTCGATGTGTTAGTGCATGTAGGCAGACTTGTATTCCTTGCAGATTTCTATGTGATGAAGATGGAAGGTGAGGTAGATACCTCTCAAGTCCTACTAGGGAGACCCTTTATGGTGACTGCACGAACAAAGATTGATACACATACGGGTGATCTTTCTATGGAGGTAGATGGGGAAGTAATCAAATTCAATATTTGTCACTCTATGCGATTCCCACCTGACCTTGCAGGAACACATGCCTTGGATACTATTGAAGATGCAACACTGATGAGATATGGAGAGGATATACCGGATGATAGAACCTATTTATACGCACTATTTAGATCTTAACACTGTGCTTGTTTGCATTATTTTGTGTGCAAGATTACTGGTTTCCGGTGTTTTTGTATTCCAGGACAAAACAAGGGCCTAAGTCGGATACGCGCGCAACACAGCCTGCGGAGTTAGCAGCGCAAATGGGATAGGAAGTGGCAGATTCAGACTGCGGTGCGCAAACCAACTGCGCGAACCAATGTGCGCAGTGAGCCATGCGCAGGATAGTGGTGTTTCCAAATCTTGAACACCATAGGATTTGGAAGTTGCCAAGACTGTCCTCGGGCCTCATGAGCAATATATAAAGAGAGGAAGGCTAGGATTTGAGAGACACACACAACAACACACGAGAGAGAGCCAGAACTGAAAACACACGAGCTGCTGCGAGGATCTGCGCCAGCCGACTGCGCGAACCTAGACTCAGCAACCTGCACGCACCTGCTTGTTACTGTTTTCCTGGATACTTTAGCTTTTATTTACTATTTTTATGTTGTTTACTACTAGCATGTCTAGCTAAACGCTTTGTATCGGTTGGGCATGATTCTATGAGTATTTCCTTTGAGACTTGTGCTTAATGCATAGTTTGTTTGCTTGTATTAATTCTGTGCACACGGTTGACAGCTAGTTGCATGAGTAGGGGAAACCTTGAACCGCAATCCTACTCTTACTACTTGTTTGTCATATGTTAAACTAGTTGGTATCTTGACGGTGACAACTAGGAGTAACGCGCTAGGATAATCAGCTGCTACTGTGACAGGATTCGTAGCTGCTTAGACTAGTTTCAAGAATTAATAGCTCATGGACTTTGATCGGAACATGCGCACATGTTAGGAAGCCTTGATCGGACACTGACTTTAGTGAATCGAACTATAGACGTTTAGAGTCGACGATAAGGGATACATTCATAGAGGATTGTCTTTACCGATACTTTTCATAGTCATAGCACTTAATCTCTACTGCCTGCGCACGTCTAGTGCAAATTCGGCTTTCAACTACTGTTCATTCGCGCACCTGCGCAATCCAATCACTCACAACCCCAATTTTCGTAAGTTGTAGGTTGCTAGCTAGAACGAGTCTGCTTGCTCCTTGTGGGATCGACCCTGACTTAGCCGCTATACTAAGTGGAGAAGGAAGGATTAATTTGAGGCGTACAACGACGCGCGATCACCGGAGCTGAACATTGAAGAAATTGGTGATGGCCAGTGCACCTATGATGCTGCCAGGTATGAGGTCAATGCGATTAAATTGTGCAATGAAACAAAACTTGCCCCATCTATTGTGCAGGCCCCTGAGATTCAATTAAAACCTCTACCGGAGCACTTGAAGTATATTTTTCTTAGAGATGGTGAGACGCTGCCAGTCATCATTAAGAGAGGGCTAGAAAGAGATCAGGAGATCAGATTGGCACGCTTGCTAATGGAGAGCAAAACAGCAATAGGTTGGACATTGGCTGACATTCGAGGAATCAACCCAGCAATTTGCATGCATCGGATCCTGCTAGAGGAAGGAGCGAAGCCAGTGAGACAACCTCAGAGGCGTTTGAATCTGATCATGATGGAAGTTGTCCAAAAAGAAGTGCAAAAGCTCCTTGATGCCGGTGTCATCTACCCAATTTCGGACAGTCAATGGGTGAGCCCGGTGCATGTAGTGCCCAAGAAGACCAGGATGACGGTAGAGATGAATGACAAAGGAGAGTTGGTGCCCAAGAGAGTGCAGAATGGCTGGCGGATGTGCATTGATTATAGACAACTTAATGCAGCCACACGCAAGGACCATTTTCCCCTTCCATTCATCGATCAAATGTAGGATAGAATGAGCATATTTTCAGATTTGTTGACTGATTGTGTTGAAGTATTCATGGATGACTTTACTGTTTATGGGAATACTTTTGATGAATGCTTGCACAATTTAGATAGATTGCTCACACGTTGCATTGACATGAACTTGGTACTTAATTATGAGAAATGTCATTTCATGGTCACACATGGCATTTTCTAGGACATATTGTTTCTGAGAAAGGCATTCAAGTAGATAGAGCGAAAATTGATATTATTGGTGGATTGCCTTTTCCGACTGACCAGCGTGCTATCAAGTCTTTCCTAGGACATGCAGGTTTTTATCGCAGGTTCGTCAAAGACTTTTTGAAGATTGCGTTGCCATTGTCTCGGCTGCTGCAAAAAGATGTTCCATTCGATTTTAATGATCAGTGCAAGAGAGCTTTTGAAGAGCTCAGGGCAGCCTTGACTAGCGCGCCAATTCTGCAAGCGATTGGACACAACCTTTTGAGATCATGTGTGATGCCAGCGACTACGCTGTGGGAGCGGTGCTTGGACAACGGAGTGAGAAGAAACCAGTGGTCATCCATTATGCGTCTAGGACTTTAGACGTCGCTCAGAGAAATTATTCCACCACTGGAAAGGAGCTTTTAGCAGTTGTCTTTGCACTTGAAAAATTTCGCTCTTATATACTTGGCTCTAAAGTTATTGTGTTTTCTGATCATGCAGCCATTCGGTACTTAATGACAAAGAAAGAGCGCAAACCGCGGCTGATTAGAGGATCCTTCTTCTTTAGGAGTTTGATGTGGAGATCAAGGACAAGAAGGGGATTGAAAACGCAGTGGCTGACCACTTGAGCAGATTAGTGCGAGATGAAGAGGCGCTGCCCATAGTTGAGACATTTCCCGATGAGCACTTATTCGCTATCAGTGACAAAGCACCATGGTATGCTAACATTGTTAACTACCTGGTGGCAGGTAAATTCCCTCCATCCTTCAGTAGAGCTCAAAGATTAAAACTCAAGGATGATTCTAAGTATTACATTTGGGATGATCCTTGTTTGTGAAGATAGGGGCTGATCAGATTGTTAGACGTTGTGTGCCTGATGTTGAGATCCCATCTGTTCTTTATTTTTGTCATGAACATGCTTGCGGTGGACATTTTGGTCCTAAGAGAACTGGTAGGAAATTGCTTGATAGTGGATTCTTTTGGCCCCATTTATTTAGAGATGCGCATAACCATTGTAGGAATTGCGATAGGTGCCAAAGAGTAGGGAACATTTCAGCTAGGAATCAAATGCCCCAAACCCCGATAGTTGTTGATGAGGTGTTTGAACTTTGGGGCATAGACTTTATGGGACCTTTCCCTTCTTTTTTAGGCTACCTATATATTTTGGTTGCGATTGATTATGTTTCGAAATGGGTAGAGGCTAAGGCCACTAAAGTTGATGATGGAAAGACTGTTGTGGACTTCTTGCGCACTAACATATTTTGTAGATATGTAGTCCCAAAAGCGGTGATAAGTGATCAAGGCTCGCACTTTTGCAACAGATGGGTTGCGGCTGCCTTTAGACATTTTGGAGTGCATCACCGAGTTTCCACAGCCTACCATCCACAAACAAATGGCCAAGCTGAGATATCAAACAGGGACATTAAGTCCATTATCGAGAAAATGGTCAACCCTTCAAGGAAGGATTGGTCCACGCGGTTAGATAAGGCATTGTGGGCTTACTGGACGGCTTACAAAACACCTATTGGGACCACTCCTTTCAGACTTGTTTATGGCAAGGCTTGCCACTTCGTGTCTTTCAAACTCTGCCAATTCTTCCTGCATCGCCATTATCCAGAATTCATCACTCATGGCTTCCTTGAAGTTCTTAGGTTCAATGCTGGACATAAAACATGTATTGAGGTAAGCATGGCTTCTGGTTATTCTTCTTTCTGTCGGATCTCCAATAATATTTGACAGGGGATGATTTTTCTGAATCTTCTTCGGAGGCTGCCTTGAAGGCGGATCAGAAGTCTCGGGGTTCACATCTTCAGACATGCTTTCTAATTGTATATCTGGATTTTCTGCTTCAGCACTTGCTGTAGCATCCTCTGGAGCACCGCTTGTTCACTTCTGTTCTGACTGACAGTCACCTCCTCAAGATCAGAGTCTTCATCATCAGTGGCAGTATCAGAGGCAGGGACTTCTTCAGCATCGTTGACAACAACATTTATGGATTCCATTACTGTATGTGTCCGCTGGTTATAGACTCGATAAGCTCTGCTGTTTGTTGAATAGCCCAAGAACAATCCAGGATCACTCTTTGGGTCAAGTTTCTTCCTATACTCCCGATCTTTCAGAATAAAACAGTCACTTTCAAAGACGTGAAAGTATTTAACTGTGGGCTTCTTCTGATTCCAGAGCTCATAGCAGGTCTGGTTGGTTCCTCTCCGTAAGGTGACTCTATTGATGATGTAACATGCGGTGTTCATGGCCTCTGCCCAGAATCTCAGGGGAACCCTCTTAGCATGAATCATGACTCTGGCCATTTCTTGGATTGTTCGATTCTTTCGTTCCACTACACCATTCTGCTGAGAGGTAATGGGAGAGGAGTATTGATGTGAGATACCCCTTTGACGACAGAAATCATCCATAGCTTCGTTTTCAAATTCCCTGCCATGATCACTGCGAATGCTGCTGATTCTGAGATTTTTCTCTTGCTCTAGCCGAGACACCAGTGACACAATAACTCTCACAGTATCTGATTTTTCTCTGATAAAATCAATCCAGGTGAATCTGGAGTAGTCATCAACACAAACAAATGCATACCTCTTTCTGCCCAGACTCTCGACTTCCATTGGTCCCATCAGGTCCATGTGAATCAACTGTAGAGGCCTGGTAGTACCTATATCTTTGACTCTTGGATGCGAAGCCTTCTTTTGTTTCCCAATCTGACAATCTCCACAGATAGAGTTTGTCTCCCCTTTTAATAGCGGTATTCCTCTGACTATCTCTTCTGTTGCAATTCTCTTCAGAGTTCTCAGATTAACATGCCCCATCCTTCTGTGCCATAGAATCATTTCCTCGGCCTTTGTCAGCATACATTTTGGAACCGGTGAGTTTAAACTCACGTTGAGAAGATAACAGTTACTTTTTGATCTGGCTCCTTCCATTATACATTTTCCAGATTTGTCGAAAACTTTGCACGAGTCTTTCGTAAATTTCACCTGTTTAGTCCCATCACACAGCTGACTAATGCTTATGAGATTTGCCTTTAGCCCTTCCACTAGTAAGACATTGCTCAGGCTCGGCATTCCTTCAACTGCCAAAGTTCCCTTTCCCAGAACTCTTCCTTTTAGGCCGTTTCCAAACTTCACCCTTTGTTCCAGACAGGGTGTAATGTTTTTCAAGAAGGATCTTTCTCCTGTCATGTGTCCGAACAACCACTGTCAAAGTACCAGCTTATCTTGTCCGAGGTGCTTGCTGTGCTGACAAGCGCGAGAAGCTGAGTCTGCGCATGATTCTGCTTGATAGGTCCCCTGGCTGAAGCTATTCCGGCATGAGCTGAGGAGCAGTTTCTTTTTATGTGACCTTTGTGCCCGCAGCTATAACATTTTTTATACTTTGAAGCTCTCTTGTTACAATGATACAGAGGTTGCTGTAGCAAGTGCTGGTTCACTCTTCCTGGTGTTTTTCTGCCTCTTCTGACTGATCTGTATCTGGCCAAGTTGCATTCATCCTCACTCAGATCTTTCTCGTCTTCACTTCCACTGGCAGAGAGAGCCCTCTTTTTCATTGGTTTGCTAGTGCAGTTGATTTGGCGATGACCGTACCCTGCACAGTTCCAGCATTGGACTCCCTTTCTCATTTCTTTCTTTTCGTCTTCATTCTGAGCCGGTTCCTTCCCTTTCCTTTTGTTTTCACTACCCCTTCTGAATTGTTTTCGCGAGGAAGAGCTTTTCCCAGTTCTAGATTCCATGTTTTTCAGGAGCTTTCCAAGGTTCTTGACAAGCATACTCAGCTGATCATCTGGAACTGGCTTCTTGGCCTCAAATGTTTCAGCTTTTAGTCCAACATTCTTGTCCTTAGCAGTGATGTCTTCTTTAACCAGCTTCATCTCAAATTGTTTAAGGGACCCCATCAACTCTTCAAGCCTCATGAATCTGACATTTTGAGCTTCTTCAATGGCCGTCACTTTCATGTCAAATTTTGTGGGCAGCGATCTGAGAACCTTTCTGGTCAGCTTTTCATCAGGGATGGGTTCACCAAGAGCATGGGCTTCATTGGCAAGATCACAGAGTTTAGCATTAAACTCAGTGACAGTCTCCTCTTCCAGCATTCTCAAATTCTCAAACTGTGTAGCAATGATCTAGAGTCTTGACAGCTTCACTCTATCAGTTCCTTCATGTGCAGTTTGCAGAATTTCCCACGCTTGTTTGGCCATGTCACAATTTGATATCAATCTGAAATTGTTAGCATCAACTGCAGCAAAAATTGCATTCAGGGCCTTTGAATTATCAGTTGCTGCAGCTCCCTCTTCAGCAGTCCATTGTTCTTCAGGCTTTATCCGTGTGACTCCTTGTTCATCCATGGTAATTGGGGGAGACCACTGGACCATGATTGCTCTCCAGGTCTTTTCATCAATGGCCTTGAGAAAGGCTTTCATCCTAGCCTTCCAATATCCATAGTTGCTTGCTTCCAACAATGGAGGTCTGCTTGTGCTCTGTCCTTCCTTCATTGTCGTGGCTACTTCAGAGACACTGTAGGATCTTTTACTCTGTGTGTCGAGCTCCCGCTCTGATACCAATTGAAATTCGCAGCGTCTCAGTTAGACAGATTTGTGAACAAGCAGTTGCTGCAGCACACTCTTGTTCACTCGGAAATTGTCTCAGCAAACAATGAACAAGACAGAAATTTGTTCACCCAGTTCGGCCAACTGCCTACGTCTGGGGAGGACTCTTCTCCAGTCCTCAATCTACTAAACACAACGGTCTCCAAGTACACTCGGTTACAACTCCACGCAACCTATGCTACTCAACCTTGTGTGGATCTCTTGACACAATCAGAACAAGCTCTTACTTGTGTCTGCACACCCTCTACAAATGTCAATCTAGAATAGCTACAGTCTTCTCAAAACTCAGCCTATTCTAAACTATACTCACTCAGCAGGGTTGCTGTAGCAACTGCTGTAACACACAGGTGAAGCACAATTGTCCGCGTCGCTCCAAAGCCTTCTGCCAAGCCGTTCGAACGATTCCACGAGCGCTGCACACTCTGGAATACTCCCCCTCACTCAGTGACCACCTGCCACTAGCGAGAACCACTGCTTAGACACTCGACCGAGCCACACACCCGTCAGTTCTTCCGCGGCTGCCCTTGATCAACCAACAAGCACCACTGCTCTGAATTGGCTTCCAGATCAAGCTCGAATCAGACTCTACAAGTCCTGATCTCCTTCTTCTTCTGTCACCACAGCTCTGCGCTCACACTCTGCTCTCGGGTGATGATCGAAGAATTCGTCCGTCACACACCAAAATTGCTCTCTCTGAATTCTATGTATGCACTCGTGTATCCCTCAGCTTCGATCAAACTCACAGCTCTGAACTCCTCTCAATTAAATAGCAGCACCAGCTTTAAGCAAGACCAGGTTTAAGCAATGTCCCAAAAAGAACAATTATCTCATAAAATCTAGGAGATTAGATTTGATCTTTATCTTCAATACAAATCTCCTTCTTTGGCTAGGAAACCTCACTGGAAAATTCTCCACAGCATTTTAGAAATTCTTCTGATGATCTCCATAGCGATCCCAGCCCTCTTCTAGACAAGCCCAGGTCGCTGCTGCTTCTTGGACAGATGATGCAGCCACTTGAACAAGCTTCTGCTATAGCATCCCCTGTTGCAGCTGCTGCTTGTTCACTTGTGCTGGTTTTGTCAAACACTGCCATACTACATCATCAAAAGGCGCTTGCGGGAGGCAACCCGGTGCTTAATTTTAGAGTTTTAGTGTGAGTCTATCTAGTGTATAAGAGAGTCATGCATGTTAGAAGTCATTAGAGTCTTAGTTGTTTGAATAGCATTTTTTTGAGTTTTCCATCTCAGTGAGTTTGGCGCTCCCAGGAAACATTATCTTCCGCGCCAGCTTAACACTTTAGCAACTTAATGTATGCATGGGGCGCGCGGGCTAATGTCTTCTTGGGGGCGCCATCCATTCTGAGTTTTTATTTTATTTTTTTTATTTTAGCCATCTTAGTTGCTTAATTCTTTTGTGAATCTTGCATGAGCTTCCTTGCCCTAGATTATACCATGAGGTCACGGTTTGATTCAAGTGTGGGGTGGGAAGTTAGTATGCGTCCTATGCTCATCATGTTTGCCTTTGTTACCTTGCATTAGTTAGTAGTTAGAGCACGTTAGTTTTTTTTTATGAGCTGCTGAGTTAGTGTGTAGTTGCTGCAATGTTCATGATGATTTATGCTACTGAATCGCTGCTGGATTAATGAAATGAGACATTATGCTGCGATATAAATGCTGATTTTATGAGATGATGTCTATGCTATGAAGTTTTGACATGTATGCTTTGCATTGATTCTGAAATATTGCGATGCTTGCGCTTTAATGTTATATGTTCTTTTGAGCTGAGATATTGAAGGATGTGGAGTTGATAAAAATGTCCTAGAGGGACTTGGCATTCATTTGGAGGTTCAAAGGATTAGTCGCGTAGCGCACTGAATTTGTGGAGGTCGGCGCTTCGAGTTATGAGGGGTGACATTGACTCCATCGTTGCAGTGTTATGCAATGATGGGACGGGAAAACAAACCGTCCTATCTCTAGTCCGAGTAACCGGGAATGGGTGGGTAACCCCTATCCTGCCTCGCGCTGACAAGACAATGATGAGAAAGAGCGGGACGAGTTCATTATGCTGCCATTCGAAGGCTATGATTGGAATGGTTCAAATTGGAGAGCGAAGCTCAAAAAGGACAAGAAGGAAGCATTTCACATTGAAAGCTCATAAAAGAAAAATTCAGATTTACAAGAAGTGAAAGAAAAGCAATCGAAAAAAGAGCAAAGTCCAAAAGCAAGAAATTTGTCCTACAATAAATGAAGAAAAGGTTGATCCTCTCATAACTTGAATTCATCACGTGCCAAAGGAAACAAATTCAGCGTATGCGCGTGGCTATGAAGTTGAACCAAGAATGGAGTTAGGAGTCTAAAAAGGACTAACTCTTAGTCATCCATCAAATCCCATCTCGAGCTTAAATGTAACATGTATCATTCTAGTTCTTGTTGATCATTATTTGAGAATGAGGTGTGAGCATGTATTGATTAACTGATTAGGGATAACTTCTCGAGTAATTTCAATGTTTATATCATGGCATGATAGGAATGATTTGAGTGCTTGCGTATCTTGTTGTTGTTCGGGGACGAACAAGAATAAGTGTGGGGTAGTTTGATGGAGCGTACTTATACGCTCCATTGAGTTATTTATTCCCATAGTTTTATTACATTTTGTGTGAATCGATTACTCTTTTATAGTGTTTTCGTATCGCAGGTGTGTTCAAGATCGCATTGGATTTTATCGCATATTTGAAGCATTCATCCAAGATCAAGAAGTCAACAGCAGTCAAAGTCAACAGTAGTCAACACTGCTGGTTCAATTAGAAATCAGATGTGGTTCAATGTGGTTCATTCTGGTTCAACCCAAAAACCCTAAACCTAAGAGATGGACAAAAGAGAAAAAGAATCCTCTCACTATGGAGTCAGTATTGAGACACTATTCACGGGCTACAGTGACGGAGTGGAGGAGAAGATTGAAGAGCTTGAGAGAGAAGTCGCCAGAATTCAGTATTCACACCGATATTGTTCACTGTTACTGTTCATTTTACTGTTACTATTCACTATTCACTATTCACTATTACTGTTACTATTCACGCCGGAAACATTGTTCACGGCCGGATTTTATTTTGGTTCAGTTCTGGTTCTGTAACTTATTGTAGTGTAATGAATTCAGTTTTATTGTATTCCATGGATGATATGAGTAGCTAAATCAATATTTCAATTTGGGGATTTATAATGTGATAATGGTTTGAGGTCAATGAATGGATGTTTGAGCTAGTGATTTTATTGCCCTCGTTTGTATGAACTGAATGCGTTGATTGTCAATTTAGTGCAGCTTAGCGGTGAGGTAATTTGATATCAATTGTGTTATACTTGACTGGAATGCATAATTAGTTAAGCTTAGCGGTGGAACTAATTTGTGGTCTCAGTCGAGTAACTATTGAACTTGTTCGAAAGCCTAGCGGTTAAGAATAGGTAGAATTTGATTGTCGACATATCTTTAGCGGGAATGTTGGACTGAGGCAGAATTCATTAGTTTATGCATGTATTCGATCAATGATAACTAGTTGCATTGTATTCCCCAAACTGATTTTCTCTGAATTGATATCCTCAGTTTGTTCCTTTTTCTGTGACTTTCATTAGAACTCTATCTTACTTGCTCTCTTTGGGTTGGACCCTGCTTACCGCTTGCTAGTGTGTTAACAGGAGTGACAAATACAAATTTGAGGCACACGACGACGCGCTGTCATCAAGCTCTGATCAGACTGTGCAAGTCCTCGATCAGCCTTTCCTCCAACCACTCAGCTCTGCTCTCACGCTCTGCTCTCGGTGGCGATCCACTCTCTCCGCTATAGCAATCTGAATATATCTCTCGGTATATTGCTCTATCTTTTTGCTTGGATTCTATCTTTGATGGATACTTTGCTGCTCTCCCCAGCCTCCTTTAAATAGGAACTCCATGCTCCATCAATATCAAATTTAAGAAGCCTTCCAAAAAGCTCTTCTCGATTCTTGCAAGTTTGTTGAGATTTGATTTCTTAAAAACCAACTTTAAAAATCTTATCTTTACCTTGGGCTTGCTGAGTTGTTTGTTGCTGCTGGAATTTCCTAAGTCCATTAAGAAGCCTTCCGAAACTCCATGCTCCATCAATATCAAATTTAGGAAGATTCCTTAAAAATATCAACAAGATCTTATCTCCTAATTCATAGGAGATTAGATTTGTTTGGAGAAACAAATCTTTCCACAATCAAATCTTCTCCTGGATATGGGAATCTTCACTGAGATATTCTCGCTGAATATTTAGAAGCTCCTCCAAGATCTCGACAAGATCATATCTGGGCAGATTGTTCTTTGCGCCAATACTGCTGCTACAGCTCCCTGCTACAGGTTCTGCTGTAGCAACTGCTTGTTCACTCTGGCTTGATTTGCACAAGCTACTGTCTTCATACGGGCAACTGCATCATTTGCTCTCTATCTTCACGATACTCTACCAACCTATTGCGATGCTGGCAGCAACCCTCGGTAGGTTCTTTGGGTTGCTCCAAGTTGATCGGCATGCTGCTGACTCTGGGAATCTGCTAAGTTGCATTTAGAAAGCTTCGGTTGCTCTTCTCTTCAATTCTGGGTAGCTTGTTCTTCACACGGAAATCTGCTATTTAGGATGGTACAGCTCTCTGCTACACAGGTTGTTGTAGCAGCGCCTTGTGCACTCTGCTTGTTCACTCTGGAACGCTCTACACCAGCTGCTGTCTTCACATGCTTGCTGTAGCAGACTCTTGTGCACCTTGTAGGAGTTTGTCAATGATGCCACATACCTTAACAATCTCCCCCTTGGCATTTTTGAAAAAATCTAAAGACCCTTCTGTTCTTAGGAAATCCTTTTCAGACTCCTTCTCTAGCAGCTTCCTTTGCTTGTTCAGGATTTATCTCAATTCAAGGACTCTGCCGGTCCCAAGCTATCCCTAGCTTGTCTTCTGTCTTCTTCTCAAGTGGTGTCTTTAGATAGCTTCTGCTGTCATCGGATGGTGTACCAGCTTGTTACTCTTTGTTGCTAGTTTGTCAGTCTATGGAAGAAGCTTCAGCTTCAATCTTCGCGGGATGCTGTAGTAACTTCTTGCGCTGGTTTTGTCAAGGATTCCATTACCTTAACAATCTCCCCCTTGGCATTTTTGACAAAACCTAAGCATCTTCTGTAGGGGCTCCTTTTCTCCCTCTAAGTTCGACTGGCGAAACCTGCCACAGAATACAAACAACAGAACACATCTTCTCCCCCTTTTTGTCACAAATGATAAGGGGGAGCCTCAAGCTAAACTCAGCGAATATGCCAACGCCTCTTCTCCATCCATCAAAGAAGGGGAACTCTTGGTGTCTTAGCATGCGTCTCTTCCAATGACTTTGGGGGAATATCCGGTGGCTGCTTCTCCACCCATACTTGTACTAGTTTTTGAACCCACTGCTTCCGAGCTCTGTTGTGTTCAGCAACTCTTTCTTTCCTTCCGGCATTGTTTCGCTGTCTCACCCGATCTGCACCTGTGTCTTTTGCAATCCTCATTCTCTAGTTCGTTGTCCCTCCAATGCATCTGATGTTTTCGTGCACAACTGGACAGTGACAGTCCTTCATCGGCTTTGATGAGCTGAAGGTCACCTGCGTGCCACGTCTAATCATTGGCTTCATCTGGCGTTGTCCGTCTATGGGCGATCTGTGAGGTCTCCAATACTTGTTCAGGATCGGGGATGTCCTCTGAATGTGTCCCTTCTGATCACAAAAATAGCATCTGCGACCATCACCTCTGGCCTTCTTCTCAGCTACAGGTTGTTGCCACAGAGGTTGCTGTAGCATCCTCTTGTTCATCCTTCTAGACACATTCTTCTGAACAGGTTTCTGGGACAGGACCGGTTTCTCCACGGGATTCCCAACATCGTCTGGCTCCGTTGCTTTGACAAATACCATTATCCCAGTATTTTCTTCACCCGTGTATCCAAGACCAGAGTAGCCTCCTCCATATCTTTGGCATGCTAGAATATCTTCAAGAGTGCTTGAGCCCCTGTTAAGCATCTTTGCGGTCTTCCTGTAAAGGTTGAGCTCTTCCTTCTCTGCAACAAGCTTCTCTTCTTGCTGGCCAGCCTGATCCGTAAGAGAAGTGATCATCTTCAGTAGTTCCTCTTGTTTTTCTTCTAGGTCTGATACTTTGGTAGTCAATCCTTTGTTGATCTCGATGACTTGCAGCCACTCTTCGTGCAACAGGGCAACATTTCTTGCAATGGAATCCTCAGTGATTTCCTCATCATTACTACTGTCTACCTCCTCAACACCATGAATAATTTTTGGCTTTATTGAAACGGTGTTCTTCATATCAATTGCAATTATCAGAGCAACATTGCTCGTTTGTTCAGAATCTTCTTCACTTTCTTTGTCTCTCCAGTTTGCAATAGGAGTCTTGTTCCTTTCATGAGCCATCTAGAGGATCTCCCACGCTTGCTTGGTAATTTCACAGTCGGAGATCAGCTTGAAATTATTTGCATCAACAGCGGCAAATATCGCGTTCAAGGCTTTGGAGTTACTGGTTGCTACAGCTTCTGCTTCAGCTGTCCATGTCTCCTCTGGTTTCTCCCGTGTAACTCCTTTGTCGTCGATGGTCAGTGGGTGTGACCACCCAGACACTACTGCTCTCCAAGTCTTCTCATCCATCGCCTTTAGAAAAGCCTTCATTCTCGCCTTCCAACAACTATAATTTCCTTCTTCCAGTAGAGGCGGCCGACTTATACTTTGTCTCTCTTTCATCTTCGCTTGATGAACTCAACAAGGCGCTCAGGATCTTCACTCTGTGTGTCGAGTTCCTCCTCTGATACCAATTGAAATTTCGCAGCGCCTCTGAGCTGCAGATTGTGTACAAGCAGTTGCTATATCACATTGTACCGACGGATCTTTTGCAGCAAGATAAAACAACGAGCAGCGATTTGTTCACCCAAATCGGCCAACTGCCCACGTCCGGGAAGGATTGAAAGTCTCAAGGTCCCGAGTACAACACGGTACAACGCACGCAACCTATGCTGCTCAACCTTAGCTAGTCGATCACACACAATCAGAACACGCTCTGACTTGTGTTTCACACACACCTACTCACTTGAACCAATTCAGAATAGCTCTACCTCTGATTCCACAGACTCAGCCTATTCTAATTAGTACAACGTCACCGTAGGTTTGCTATAGCACCCGCTGTAGCAACTAGCTGGTGCAGGTTCTATCCGCGTCGCTCCAAAGCTTTCCGCCTAGCCGATCGAACTCTTCCACGAGTGCTGCACACTCTGGAATGCTCCCCCTCACTCAATGACCTCCTGTCACTAGTGAGACCTAGCCTCCCGTAGATTGTCCGAGTTCCTCCACTCGACAACTCTGCCGCCGCCTGCTTTGATCAACCAACAAGCACGTCCTGCTCTGAATTGGTCTTTTCTGATCAAGCTCTGATCAGACTCTGCAAGTCCTCGATCAGCCTTTGCTACAACCACTCAGCTATGCGCTCACCCTCTGCTCTTGGTGGTGATCCACTCTCTCCGCTCTTGCAATCTGAATATATCTCTCGGTATATTGCTCTATTATTTTGCTTGGATTCTATCTTTGATGGATACTTTGCTGCTCTGCCCAACCTCCTTTAAATAGGAACTCCATGCTCCATCAATATCAATTTTAGGAAGCCTTCCAAAAAGCTCTATTCGATTCTTGCAAGTTTGTTGAGATTTGATTTCTTAAAAACCAACTTTAAAAATCTTATCTTTACCTTGGGCTTGCTGAGTTGTTTGTTGCTGCTGGAATTTCCTAAGTCCATTAAGAAACCTTCCAAAAGTTCATGCTTCGTCAATATAAAATTTAGGAAGATTTCTTAAAAATCTCAACAAGATCTTATCTCCTAATTCGTAGGAGATTAGATTTGTTCCAAACAAATCTTTCCACAATCAAATCTTCTCCTGGATACGGGAATTTTCACTGAGATATTCTCTCTGAATATTTGGAAGCTCCTCCAAGATCTCAACAAGATCATATCTGGGCAGATTGTTCTTTGCGCCAATACTGCTGCTACAGCTCCTACTGTAGTAACTGCTTGTTTACTGAGCTTGTTCACTCTGGCTGGATTTGCAGAAGCTACTGTCTTCACACGGGCAGCTGCATCATTTGCTCTTTATCTTCACAATACTCTACCAACCTGTTGTGATGCTGGCAGCAACCCTCTGGGAATCTGCTAAATTGCATTTACAAAGCTTCGGCTGCTCTTCTCTTCAATTCTGGGCAGCTTGTTCTTCACACGGAAATCTGCTATTTAGGATGCTATAGCTCTCTGCTACACAGGTTGCTGTGGCAGCGCCTTGTGCACTCTGCTTGTTCACTCTGGAACGCTCTACACTAGCTGCTGTCTTCACATGCTTGCTGTAGCAGACTCTTGTGCACCTTATAGGAGTTTGTCAATGATGCCACATACCTTAACACACCCCTGTCGCTAAAGAAGACAAGTTTAGTCTCGATCAGTGCCCTAAGAATACTCTGAAAATTCAAGAGATGCACCGGCTTTAGTATGCTTCGGCCGTAGGAAGTCTTATGTATACTCAGGTGTGTACGCTTCCTGATATCGCGTACATTGTTTGCATGTTCGGATGATATCTGAGTAATCCGGGAGTGGATCATTGGAGAGCAGTCAAACGGATTATGAGGTATGATCGCGCGTCGTTGTGCGCGTCAAATATAATTCCTTCCTCTCCCACTAGTACAGCGGTTAAGTAAGGGTCGATCTCCACAGGGAGCAAGCAGTGAGTCTCAGCTAGTAACCTACACTTAAGAAAACGGGGGTTGCGTGAGTGATTGGGGGTTTTGCGCGATGCGCGAATAACAGCGAATATCGTAACTCAGGGAATTGCACTAGACGTGCGCAAGCAGTAGAGATGAAGTACTATATTTATGAGAAATATTGGGCAGACAATCCTCTATGAATGCATTCCTTATCATCGACTCTAAACATCTATAGCTTGTGGTTTACTTGGGTTAGTGTCCGGTAAAGGCTTCCTAACACGTGCGCATGTTCCGTTCAAAGTTCATGTGCTATTAATCCTTAGAACTAGACTAAACAGCTGCGAATCCTGTCACAGTAGCAGCTGCCTACCCTAACTCGTTACTCCTAGTTGTCACGGTAAGTTTGCGGTTCAAGGCTTCCCCTACGCGTGCAACTAGTTTAACATGCGACAAGCGAGCTACACAAGTAAGTTTGCGGTTCAAGGCTTCCCCTACTCATGCAACTAACTGTCTCAGTACGCGCAGGATTAATACAAATAAATAAACTATGCATTAAGCTCAAGTCTCAAAGGTCATACATCATAGATTCATGCCCGACCAACACTAAGTGTTTAGCTAGACATGCTAGTGGTAAACATCATAAAATAGTAAGTAACAAACTACTGTATCCAAGAAAACGGTAGCAAACAGTGCGTGCAGGGTGTCTTCTCGGCTGGCGCAGTCGGCTGGCGCAACTCTCCTTGACAGGTCCGTGTGTTTTTCAGTTCTGCCGCACAGTGCCGCTGGAATGTCACTGAGTGATGGTGTCCGCCTCGCTGTGTTCTCTCCTTGAAACCCTAGACTTTCTTTGTTTAAATAGTGCCCCAGGAAGTTCATCTTTTGGCAACTTCCAAGTCTGGTCACTGGGACTTTGCGCCTGGCGCACAGCATTGATTGGCGCAATCGGGTGGCGCACCTCTGCTGTCCTTCGCCATTTCTTCTTTTGTTTGCACCGCTAGCTCCACAGGCTGATCTTTCACTCCTAGAACGCTGCCTGTTAGCGCGTATCCGACTTAAGGACTCGTTCTGACCTGATATACAAAAATAGTGGAAACGAGTAATCTTGCCCATAAAATATTGCAAACAAGCATGGGTTTATGATCTAAATAACATGTATAACTAGGCTCTATCAAGGTATTTACAGGGAACAAAAGAATATAAGCTCACGCATAAGAGATCGAATCATGTTAAGATCATTAGGTACTCCGACTATGATTTTGCTGGATGCCAAGACAGTAGATGATTCAAGTCAGGTTATATCTATCTGTTAGCTGGGGGAGCCATTTCCTGGAGGTTTGCCAAACAGACACTCGTTGCTCCATCGACTATGGTGTTAGATTTTGTAGCTTGTTTTGAGGCATCAAATCATGGCGTATGGCTGCGAAACTTTGTCATTGGACTACGCATTTTGAGTGATATTGAAAGACTAATGAAGTTATACTGTGATAATAAATCAGCAGTGATGTACGCCAACAACAACAGGAGCACTACGAAATCAAAGCATGTTGATATCAAGTTCTTGGTTATGAAAGAAAAGATATAGAGTAGACAGATATCCATAAAGCATATTGGGACAAACTCCATGATACCGGATCCACTTACGAAAGCATTAACACCCAAGGTCTTTCATGAGCATGCAACTCACATGGGTATAATCTTGTTTGAGGATATTCATGATTAGTGGGAGTTTGATTTTCTTATTGACGCTCTGTTACAGTAATGTCATTCAAAATGACAAAACCCTCCAGAGTAAACAAGCAGAGTGCACAAGGGGAGACGGACTAGAGGATCATCTCATTACAGCGTTTGTGCATCTATCTACAACTCTTTTTTTATGTCCGGAACCAAAGAACTTAAAGGAAGCTATGGGTGGCGAGTACTGGATAATGGCTATGCAAGAAGAGCTGGCAGAATTTAAAAGACATGATGTATGGGACCTGGTAGCCTGACCTAAAGAGGTAAACATCATAGAAACCAAGTGGATCTTCAAAAACAAAATTAATGAGAAGGGAAACATCACAAGGAACAAGGCCAGATTGGTGTCTCAAGGGTACACTTAATTGAAGGTATAGACTTTGATGAAACCTTTGCAACAATGGCTCGCCTGGAAGCCATCGGACTCCTCCTAGCCATTTCCTGCAATCTCAAGTTCAAGCTGTACCAGATGGATGTCAAGAGCGCTTTCTTGAATGGTGTACTAACAGAAGAGGTATATGTCGATCAACCAAAAGTTTATGAAGACCCCCACCAACCAGAGCATGTTTACAGATTAAAGAAGGCCTTGTATGGGTTAAAGCAGGCCCCCATAGCATGGTATGAGAGGCTGAACATCTTCCTATAAGAGCATGGCTCTGAAAGAGGAGAAGCTGACAAGACACTCTTCGTCAAAAGAACCAGGTCAGACCTTGTCATAGCTCAGATTTATGTAAACGACATTGTGTTTGGTTTAGTTCACAACAGTTGGTGAAGCAGTTCGGGAACCATATGAAGAATGAATTTGATGATGCAGTATGGCATTCAATTGACAAAACCAGCTCACGGGAACAAGCTGCTGCTATAGCAGATCCTGGAGCGTGGCCCCGTAGCAGAAGATCAGCGCCCATTCGGAGTTTGCTTTCAATGGTCCATCATGAAGAGTAGAGCTTACGGGGGGCTTCTAAATATTCAGCAGAGAATATTCTAGTGTAGATTCCGTCCTAGGGTGAAGATTTTTTTGTGGAAGATTAGATTTTCAAATCAAATCTAATCTCCTACAAATTAGGAGATATTTATGATTGGGGGAAATTCCCAAAAACTGATATTGATGGGACTTGGGGCTCCTATTTAAAGGAGGCTGTGCTGAGCGTCAAAGGAATCGAAAATAGAGAGTGAAAACACAGAAAGCATACACATAATATCACGGAGGGAGATTGTGTGTGAGCCAGGCTTCGATCATCACCAAGAGCAGAGCGTGAGCGCAGAGCTGAGGTGATTAAGGCTGAGTATGATCGAGACTTGCAAAGTCTGATCAGTGCTTGATCTGGGAAGCCAATTCAGAGCAGCGATTGGTTGTTGGTTGATCAAGGGAGGCCGCGGTGCAATTGTCGAGTGGAGGTACTCGGACAATTGGCAGGAGGGCCTAGTCTCGCTAGTGACAGGTGGTCACTGGGTGAGGGGGAGCATTCCAGAGTGTGCAGCGCTCGTGGAGAGGTTCGATCGGCTCAGCAGAAGGCTTGGAGCGACGGGGACAGTTTCGGCACAAGCTAAGGCACAAGGGTGCGCTATAGCAACCTACGGTAACATTGCTTTAATTAGAATAGGCTGAGTCTATGAGAAACAGTGGCGTAGCTATTCTGAATTAAATCAACTGTGTAGGTGTGTTATACTTAAGTCAGAGCTTGTTCTGATTTTGGTACTAGTAAAGGTCGTGTAGCATAGGTCGCGTGCGTTGGGACCTTGAGACTAGTGGATTAAGGACTGAAGTTCAGTCCTTCCCAGACGTAGGTAGTTGGCTGAACTTGGAGAACAAATTATTTGTTCATTGTTCTTGCTGCACAAGATCCATCGGTACAAGAGTGTGCTATAACAACTGCTTGTACGCAATCTGCATCTCGGGAGCGCTGCAAAATTTCAGTTGGTATCAGAGCAGGAACTCACATACAGAGTAAAGATCCTAAGCGTCTATTAAAGGAAGTAAGGAACATTGAAGGAAGGACAAAGCACAAGCCGTCCTCCGCTGCTGGAAGAAAGTAACTATGGCTATTGGAAGACAAGAATGAAGACATTCCTCAAGGCTATTGATGAAAGAACCTGGAGAGCAGTTGTTGCTGAATGGTCACCTCCCATAACCATGGATGAAAGGGAAGTTACTCGAGTGAAACCTGAAGGGCAATAGACTGCTGAAGAGGATGCTGCAGCAAACGGTAATTCAAAGGCACTGAGCGCTATTTTTGCTGCGATAGATGGTAAAAATTTCAGGCTGATCTCCAACTGCGAGATTACAAAACAAGCCTGGGAAATCTTCCAAATAGCCCATGAAGGAACCGACAAAGTAAAGATGTCCAGGGTACAAATCATTGCTTCTCAGTTTGAGAGTCTGAAGATGCAAGAAGAGGAAACTATTACTGTATTCAATGCTAAGATGTGTGACCTGTCAAATGAAGCTCATGCTCTTGGAGAATCTATTCCTGAAGAGAAGCTAATTAGAAAAGTTCTCAGATCTTTGCCCACCAGATTTGACATGAAGGTGACAGCCATTAAAGAAGCTCAGAATGTTAGGCACATGAGACTAGAGGAACTGATTGGATCCCTCAAACAGACTGTACGCGTCAAATTAATCCTTCCTTCTCCACTTAGTATAGCGGCTAAGTCAGGGTCGATCCCACAAGGAGCAAGCAGACTCGTTCTAGCTAGCAACCTACAACTTACTAAAATTGGGGTTGTGAGTGATTGGATTGCGCAGGTGCGCGAATGAACAGTAGTTGAAAGCAGAATTTGCATTAGACGTGCGCAGGCAGTAGAGATTAAGTGCTATGACTATGAAAGTATCGGTAAAGACAATCCTCTATGAATGTATCCCTTATCATCGACTCTAAACGTCTATAGTTCGATTCACTGAAGTCAGTGTCCGATCAAGGCTTCCTAACATGTGCGCATGTTCCGATCAAAGTCCATGAGCTATTAATTCTTGAAACTAGTCTAAGCAGCTACGAATCCTATCACAGTAGCAGCTGATTATCCTAGCGCGTTACTCCTAGTTGTCACCGTCAAGCTACCAACTAGTTTAACATATGACAAACAAGTAGTAAGAGTAGGATTGCGGTTCAAGGCTTCCCCTACTCATGCAACTAGCTGTCAACCGTGTGCACATAATTAATACAAGCAAACAAACTATGCATTAAGCACAAGTCTCAAAGAAAATACTCATAGAATCATGCCCAACCGATACAAAGCGTTTAGCTAGACATGCTAGTAGTAAACATCATAGAAATAGTAAATAAAAGCTAAAGTATCCAGGAAAACAGTAACAAGCAGGTGCGTGCAGGTTGCTGAGTCTCGGTTCGCGCAGTCGGCTGGCGCAGGTCCTCGCAGCAGCTCGTGTGTTTTCAGTCCTGGCTCTCTCTCGTGTGTTGTTGTGTGTGTTTCTCAAACCATAGCCTTCCTCTCTTTATATACTGCTCATGAGGCCCGAGGACAGTCTTGGCAACTTCCAAATCCTATGGTGTTCAAGATTTGGAAACACCACTATGCTGCGCATGGCTCACTGCGCACATTGGTTCGCGCAGTTGGTTTGCGCACCGCAGTCTGAATCTGCCACTTCATATCCCGTTTGCGCTGCTAACTCCGCAGGCTGTGTTGCGCTCCTTAAACGTGCCTATTAGCGCGTATCCGACTTAGGCCCTTGTTTTGTCCTGGAATACAAAAACACCGGAAACCAGTAATCTTGTACACAAAATAATGCAAACAAGCACAGTGTTAAGATCTAAATAGTGCGTATAAATAGGCTCTATCAAAGACACTTACCCCAAAAGCAAGAATGTAGGACTAAAAGCAGAAACAAAAGAAAAGAAGCCTGTACCTGATGATCAACTAAGTCTGCTAGTGAAGAACCTCGGGAAGCTCTTGAAGAACATGGAAACAAAGCCTGGGCTGGGCTCATCCTCTCATAGGCAATCTAGAAGGGATGGAGGAAATAAGAGGCAAGGAAAGGAACCTGCTCAGAATGAAGATGAGAAGAAAGAAAAGAGAAAGGGTGTTCAGTGCTGGAACTGTGAAGGGTATGGACACCTTGAGGCTGACTGCCCAAGCAAATCCCTCAAAAACTCTGAGAAGAAGGATAACAAATCTCTGACTACTAAGTGGAGTGACTCTGAGGAAAGTGAATAAGAAAACTTTATTGTATTAACTAGTGTGCCCGAGTATGACTGTAAAGAGTTAATAAAGACAAAATTCGACTATGGGATTGAGGAGTCAGAAAGTGAAGACGAGGATGACTCAACCGACAACCTAATAGATAATCTGGGAGATATTCTAAAATGGTGTGAGGAAGCTCTGCAAGTGATTCGAGCATTGAATGATAGAGTCAATCAACTGTAAGAAGAGCGGGAAGAGTTACTTGATAAAGCATCTTCACCCAGTAAACAAGTCATCATACTAAAGAGAGAAGATTCAACAAGCAAAAGCACTGATACTAGTGCCCCTCTAGCATCAGTAAAGGCAGCCAAACCTCAGAAAAATATTCTGGATGAAATTCTTTCCTATCAAAGATTTGGAGGAGGAAGAATGGGTCTTGGGTATACGGGTGAAGAAACCACAGGCGTGACAGTCTTTGTTAGAGCTACTGAAACAGAGAATCTCGAGCATTGTAAAAAGGAAGGAGATATATGGCAAAAACTAACTGTGGAAGAGAAGTCCACTAACCTAAACAAGAAGGTGGTTCAGCAACCTCTGTATCAACTATCTGTAACAAAAAGGAGCCCCTGCAGAAGATGGTGCATTGCACATGCCTGTGGTCAAGAGAAATGTAGTCGAGGGAAACATCCGAGTCTGAAGAAGCAGCAGATATCTCGAAAGGCTACGAAGGTTGGAAATAGGGGGAGGAAACCGAAGTCCAACACATGTTGTCAAAAACCCTTCAGCTCGGCTAATCTAGTGAGTGTTCACCAACGGTCAAAACTTCAATGGAGAGTCAGAGAAATGGATGAACCAGCGCACTGGAATGGTACAATCAGAAAGGGTTCGGGGCAAAAGCAGATTTGGAGACCAAAGTATGACAAATGGAAAGAAAGACAGCCATACTAAACAGAAGGAATGGAAACGTAAAGCTACGCTAGTGTGGGTGAAAAAAGAAGAATCAAAATCTAAAGGAAACTAGCTGGAGAGAAGCTTCACTCAAAGCTGATGAGTGCACAAGGTTGAGTTGCTATAGCAACTTGACCCAGACACGACCTTGTGCCAAAATATGTTGTTGAAAAAAAAGGGGCCCGTGTGACGCGCGTCGTTGTGTGCGCCAAATTTGTATTTATAATTTCAAGCTCTAGCTAGTGTAGCGGCAAGCAAGGGTCGAACCCAAGAGAACTGACTGTGAAGCGATTTCCTGTAAATACTGAACTAAAGGGGTTTTGAGTAAGTTGCTGCAAGATGGAAAGTAAGAAAACTGAATAACAATTATGAGAAGTATTCAGCTCAGGGAATTCAATAGTGACTGTTATCATTGACTTCTAAAGATTGCGATTCCAATCAAACATGTGGTCATCCTGACAAAGGTAATAACCTAGAGTATCCCGACAAAGGTGATACTAAGCCTAGATTCTACTACTTGTTTCCACGACAAAGCTTCGACAAGAGTTAATAATCAGAATTGATGAGCGGGTAGTTTCACGACAAAGTATACGCTAACCGTGCAATACAATTCATGCAATTTAAGATCCAGAACTTACGATTGAGTAGAAACATGCATTAAATCCAAGTCTCAAACATGTATGTCACTAACTGAAAACTCTAAACTGAAACAGAAATTCAGCTACTCATAGTCATTACTGAAAAATACATTAAACTCAAAAGAATTAAAAAACACTTTTCACTAGTACTGTTCACGTCGGGAATGCATGTTCCATGGACATTTTCTATTGCAATAAAATGTCTCGTCAAATGGACATTTTCTTTGGCTATGAAGTCGTTGTTACATGTATGGTCGCCTCGGGACTTTGTCACCTCCCAGTATGATGCATTCTTTTTCTTGATAATTCTGATACGCCATGGACATGTATCCTCCCCTTTCCGACAATGGAGAACCAAAAGCCGAGGGTTGGACTCCTTTGTTAGATACTCAACACGATGCAACGGTGAATATTTTTGTACCACGTATATTGCATCAGCTTTCCGAGTGAATGTTGATCCAATACCAATAGACCCAAACTGTCCGAAGTTTCTGCCCAGATACTCATCAGCTGGTTCATTGGCATCCCATGCCGAAACATCACTGAAAGCTGGAATATCCCATACATGTTCGGGTTCAGGCACCGTGAAGACAGCCTCGTTATCTAGTTCATCGAGATCTTCCATCTCATCCCGGTCGAACTCATCCATCACTCCCATATCAAGCGTGCCGAGCGTCGACATAACTATCGGGTCTGATTCAATGTTTTTCATCTCTATTTAAATTTCATACAAAGCAAACAGTGAACATTTCAACATAACCATCAATTGAGTTAGACGATTACATATACAACCAATAAATAATCAAATCATAAATTAGCAAAACAAACATACAAATCTATTCCCTTTACCAACTGCGCAAATTAAATCAACAAACCTATGAATCAAACTACACATACACGTATGTCATCACATTAAAAATTTGAAATTAGCAATAACATGTCATCTTTGTTTTCTACTCTCGCAACATACATTTTTTCATTAACCCTACCACCTTTTCCTTGAAGTAAGTAAACCAAAGCTGGAATTTCCGTGCTGCTGAATTCTAGCTTTCGTAGAGAGAAGAAGCTTAGGGTCGGCGTCGAGGAATGTTGGAGGGGAAGAGAAGAAAGGAAAAGGTGGACAATTATAATAACCACGAATCCGGTTTTGTGAAAACCGGATTCTTTAGAAAATAATTTGAAATTTGACTGCGCTGCTAACAACAAGTTACAGCTTTTGCTATAGCACTCGTTGTATCTTTCTGCGAAATTTGTTCTTCTGTGCTGAATAAGAAAGACACAAATAATTTGTTCACCCAGTTCGGAAACTTGCCTACGTCTGGGGAGGATCACACTCCGATCCTCAAGATTTCACTACCACAGTTTAAAGTACATAGGACTTTAACCTCTACTTCTCACCTAGTGAAATCTGTAGCAATCTGATCACACAGATTCGCTTCGTGCTACCTACACACTTCCATTAACAAATAGCTACAGACCTGACTCACAGACTTATTCTATTCTATTCTATTATAATTTGTAGTAGACGGAATGCTATAGCACACTGTGCACTAGAGTTGCTGTAACTTTGGTTGATAACTATTCTAGCATGCTTAGCCAAACAGTCGGTCAATACTGAGTTCTGCAAACTCAGACTTTGCTCCCCCTCGATCAACGACCGTCTGTCACTATCGGGTAGCAACGATCAGCTCTTCACGGTCTGCGACAGCGCTTGTTCGCAGCTGTCCTCAGAAGCACTGGTTGATCCCTCAACGAGCTGCGCTCCAGTTGAAATCTGTGGATCAATGCTAGATCAAACTCTACGAGTTCTGATCTCCTCTACGCAATACACAACTCTGTGTATTCTCTGCTTCCGTTCTCTTCTTTTACAATTTTTGGAGATGTGTGATTTATCTGCCTCTATGCTCTTCTTATAAAATTATCAATCACAGCTTTTAAGAAATCCAATCCTCGGATGGCAGGATTCTTCTCTTGAATGCTTGCAAAGTTGTTGAAAATTCAGTTTCCTTAATCAGAATTTCGAATTTTTATCTTTTTGGGTTCCTCCGACAGCTTGATGACAATTGCAGACCACTTGATGACATTTGTGGCGCAACCTGAACTTCCGTGACGCCTGCAGCACCTTGCCGAAGTCTCTCCGTGCGGCTTCAAGTTGATCTGTCATTCTGCTCTAGCTTCAAATCAATACGGTTTGCTGTAGTAGATTCTGTCCTCTGTCTGTTGCCCAGTTTTCCTCAGCTTTTGTGATCCATAGAGTGCTACAACAGAATGTGGTTCTTTGTTGTTGTACTATGTTGCTATTTTGTTGGTCTCTAGATTGTGCTCCCACTTCAAATCTTTAGGGATTGCTGTAGCAGAACCTTACGATGTTTTGTCAAGGGATGACATACCTCAATAATCTCCCACTTGGCATTTTGAGAAAACTACAACAACACTACTTAAGATAACCTGACACAATTATCTAACTATGGTAGATAACTGCTCTAAATATTACAATTGAGTTTAGAGTTTCTCAACAAAACTGAACATCAGATGTAAACAGTTCTAGGAGCAGGTGAGAGACAGTTCAGAGTTAATGTCAATTTTCAAAAAATACTTTCCCCCTTTTTGGCACAAATGCCGAGGGCATCTGTTGGAGTATGTCCACTCCATGTTTTTGATGAGACAAGCACCCAACTAATAATGCTACTTGAGTGTGCAGGGAACGATCCCTGGAACGGGCGCCACAACATGAAATCAAAGGCTGATAGAATCTTCTGAGATTACGATCTCTATCCAGATTCTCGGAGCCAAATAAGGGATCAAGATTGAGAAGTTCCGGTCAAACATTGCCAAGATTATTATGGGATAATCCTTGACAATCTAAGAGATTCTGTTCCAAATTTGGAAAGGGAATCTGAGAGATTTGTTGTAGAGAAAATCTAGGATTTGCGGTTGAGCAAATCTGGGGGCTTTTCTAAGGAGATCGAGATAAAGGAGAAGGCAGTGCTTCCGACGGCAGCAGCAAAGTGGAAAAAGTCCTTGACACCCAACGGTGTAAAAGCTAAGGCTCGGAAGACTACATCGCTAAGAAGGTCGAGAAAGGCTAAGCTTGCTACTCCAGAGGGAATAGAAGACGACGCTGTAGTCTGTGTCAAAAGGGAAGTGCTACTTGTGATGCGGCTGACCCTTGGAGAATACCCTAGCAGACAGTGAACTGGAGTGTCTTGATGCTTGTGGTATAATATCAATTGTAACCGATCAAACACCTAAATACAAGAGTATTTCGAAATTCTTCTAGCTTGCTAAAAGGTAATAGTATTTCTCTCTGGTATCATTTAAGGTACCGGAGTTTCCACTATAAATTACTGAGCAAGTTTACTTTCTGCATTATTAATTCCTCTGCTTTACTACCCGTCGAGAAACAAAACCCTTTGTTACTCGCTAGGGAACACTAACCACGATTCAATAATTGGTATCAGAGCTTTGTCCCTAGATTTTTGAACTAGCATTCCAGGAAGAATGACGACTCAGACTGACTCCTTCTGGAAAACACCCACACTGAAACCGGCGGAGTATGAATGGTGGGCAGAACAGTTCGAAGCTCACACATGTTCCCTGAATGGACAACTTTGGAGAATCATAGAGAAGGGACCGTTATCTATAATGGACAAAACAGATCCAACCAAGGTTAAAGGCATGAAAGAATATATTGATGCTGACTATAAGATACTTGAAAAAAACAACAAAGCCAAGAAGGTGCTCCACATGGCATTTGGACCAGGAGATCTGAAGAAAATTCTTCGGTACAAAACAGCCAAAGAAATATGAGACGCACTCAAACGATTATATTCAGGAAATGAGGATGTCAAAAGGAGAGAAGATCCCAGAGTGTAAGATGACTCACCACTTCCTTCAAGCCTTAAACTCGAAATGAGACGCAGTAACACTAGCTCTCCAAGCTCAGAAAGATATCAAAGAAATTACACTTGAAGAATTTGTTGCACGACTCTAAAGCAATGATGGGATACATCAACGAAAGATTGCAAGGCGTGAACACGAGAGAACCCAATCCATCGCACTCAAAGCAGAGAAAGCCTTCGAGCTTTCTCAGACAGATGACAAAGAAGAACATGAGGATGAGACAGTAGCCCTACTAACCAGAGCCCTCAAAATGGCAGAAAATGCAAACCTTCGTTCCTTCAAGGGGAAGCGATCAAATAGAGAACTTATTTGCTGCAACTGTCAGAAGAAAGGACACTTGGTCAAAGACTGTTTCAGCAACAAGGCAGGAGAACCACCTGCTCAGAAAGATAGTAAGGCAATGATGACCGCATGGGGAGAATCTGAGGAGGAAAGTGCATAATGTCGTCAGAAGAGGCCCCAAATCACGAGGTAACTAAAAGAAGAGGGACTCTCAAACAATCACAAAGGAGCTGAGCTGAAAAAGAATATTCAATCCCTGGAAAGGGAGGTTGACTGCCTAGAATCCGAAAATACCGAACTAAGAAAGAAAAACAAGATACTCCAAGGAAGCGACGAGGACAAGAAGCAGGTATGGCTCAAGGAACACACCGACTCCAAGATTGAGGAAGTGAGAAAGGACTTCTCTGTACGCTTTGTATCAAGGTCAGGATTGGGATACTCAGGAACAAATGAAGACATGTCTTCAAAGAGTCGTAACAAGGCTGAACAACCAGATCAGATAGAGAACTGGATCAGGAGGGAATAGAATATCACTCAAAAGGAAGGAACTCTCTCCCAAGCGATAGTACAGTTCCATGGAACCGAGGAAAGGCATATGCCATGTGGCTCAAGCAGACCAACAACAAGAAATCCTCTCACATAGACTTCCACTTGAGAATTGCAAACAAACCCATATGGGCAGGACAAAGCAAGTATGTGGATCTCAAATGCCACAGGATATGCAAGCACTACGGTCATGCAGGACATTATAGAAAAGAGTGTTCCCTCCGAAGGACCCTAGATGAAAAAATGAAGGCCAAGCATGTCTCAAAGTCAGGAAACCCAAAGACCAGTAACAACAAGAGCAGATTTTACACATTTCAAGAAATGAACCAACCCAATCTTACTTGGGTTCGTAAAAATTAACCTCTTCTTGTGCAGGTCGGAGGCAGAAACTGTTCCTGGTACATCAACATCGTCTGCTCAGGTCACATGACAGGAAACAAAGAATGGTTTGCTTCTCTAAGACAACACTCTGGAGGATCCATCACCTTCGGAAACAAAAGCAAAGGGGAAGTCTTCACGTTAGGTAAGGTAAATCTTACTAAACATATTCATATAGACAATGTCAATTTAGTGGACAACCTAAAGTTTGATCTTCTGAGTGTGTCACAGCTCTGTCAAAATGGTAGGAAAGAATCATCTTTACTTCTAGCGATTGCTATGTTAAGGATATAAGTACAGGGAAGACTCTCTTGAAGGGAAAATGCGAGAACAGAGTCTACAAGATGGATCCTTTGTTTCTTAGGAGGAACTTTGCCTCGCCACGATGAATGATGACTCCACTCTCTGGCATAAGCGGTTTGGACAAGCTAGCTTACCTCTCATTGCCAAATTTCACAATCAAGAACTGGTGAACGGGCAGCCTAAGGTAGAAGGTGTTAATGTATATGGCATCATTGACAAACTCCTACAAGGTGCACAAGAGTCTGCTACAGCAAGCGTGTGAAGACATCAGCTAGTGCAGGGCATTCCAGAGGGAACAATTAGAGTGCACAAGAGGTTGCTACAGCAACATGTGTAGCAGAGAGCTGTAGCATCCTAAATAGCAGATTTTCGTGTGAAGAACAAGCTGCCCTGAATTGAAGAGAAGAGCAACAGAAGCTGAAGATTCCCTAAGTCAATAGCATGCCGATCAACTTGGAGCAGCCCAAAGAACGTACGGAGGGTTGCTGCCAGCTCGCAACAGTTCGGTAGAGTATTGTGAAGATTGCTAGCTCGCAACAGTTTGGTAGAGTATTGTGAAGATTGAAAGCAAGATGATACAGCTGCCCGTGTGAAGATAATTGCTGGTGCAAAACCAGCCAGAGTGAACAAGCTCAGTGAACAAGCAGTTGCTACAGCAGGAGCTGTAGCAGGGAGCTGTAGCAGCAGTATTGGTGCGAAGAACAATTTGGCCAGATATGCAGAGCTGAGCAACGGGATGATTCCAGAGCATCTGTCAGAATATTCTCAGTGTTGCGGTCTACAAGTCAGCTTGAAGATATGGATCTTTTGGAAGGAGAAGATTTGTTTGTAGGAGATTAGATTTGCAAATCTAATCTAATCTCCTACAAATTAGGAGATAAGATCTTGTTGGGATCTTTAAGGAATTTCCAAATGCTGAATTTGATAGAACTTGGTGTTTCTATTTAAAGGAAGCTGAGTAGAGCTTCAAAGGGATCGAATCATAGAGTGAATACACAGAGCATACGCAGAAGATCAAGTGAGAGATTTCAAGTGCGTGCAAAGATTCGATCACCACCGAGAGCAGAGCATGAGCGCAGAGCTTAGTGGTTATTGCAGAAGAGGATCGAAGCTGAGGGATACACGAGTGCGTGCGCAGAATTCAGAGAGAGGAATTTTGGTGTGCGACGGACGAGTTCTTCGATCATCACCCGAAAGCAGAGCAAGAGCGCAGAGCTGTGGTGACAGAAGCAGAAGGAGATCAGGACTTGCGTAGTCTGATCCGAGCTTGATCTGGAAGCCAATTTATAGCAGTGGTGCTTGTTGGTTGATCAAGGAAGGCCGCGGAAGATTTGACGGGTGTGTGGCTCGGTCAAGTGTCTAAGCGCCAGTTCTCGCTAGTGGCAGGAGGTCACTGAGCAAGGGGGAGTATTTCAGAGTGTGCAGCGCTCGTGGAATCGTTCAATCTGCTAGGCAGAAGGCCTTAGAGCGACGCGGACAATTGTGCATCAGCTGTGTGCTACAGCAGATGCTGCAGCAACCCTGCAGAGTTGAGTGTAGTTTAGAATAGGCTGAGTTTCGCGGAGACAGTAGCTATTCTAGATTGACATTTGTAGAGGGTGTGCAGACACAAGTCAGAGCCTATTCTGATTGTGTCCAGTGATCCACACAAGGTTGAGTAGCATAGGTTGCGTGGAGTTGTAACCGAGTGTACTTGGAGACCTCTGTGATTAGTGGATTGACAACTGGAAAATAGTCCTCCCCAGACATAGGCAGTTGGCCGAACTGGGTGAACAAACTTCTGTCTTGTTCATTGTTTGCTGAGACAATTTCCGAGTGAACAAGAGCATGCTGCAGCAACTGCTTGTTCACAAATCTGTCTGTCAGAGACGCTGTGAATTTCAGAAGGTAACAGAACTAATGTTTTGCAGCGCGTGTACTAGAGGAAAGCAGGTGAGATCATCCTTCAAAACAAAAAACGAGGTAAGTACCTCTCGTCCTTTGGACTCATACGTATGGATCCGTGCAGTCCTATGCGAGTACAAAGTAGGGGGAAACATGTATGTGTTTGTGACTGTTGATGACTACTCAAGGTACGCTTGGACCATATTCCTGATGACTGATAGAGCCTACTTATATGCGCTTTTTAGATCTTAACACTGTGCTTGTTTGCATTATTTTGTATACAAGATTACTGGTTTTCGGTATTTTTGTATTTCAGGATGAAACAGGAGCATAAGTCAGATGCGCGCTAACGGGCGCTTTTAAAGAGAGCAATGCACAACCTGCGGAGCTAGCAGCGCAAAAGGAGATAGGAGATAGCTGATTCAGACTGCAGTGCACAAACCAACTGCGCAAAGCGAGTCGCGCAATCAACGTGCGCAGCAAGCCATGCGCAGGAAAGCAGCGTTTCTAAATTTTGATCATCATTATCCCTACAAAATCTCCTAGATTTGGGAAGTAGCTAAGATTCTCATGGGCCAAATCTAAGCATTCCTTGGGCTACAAGACCAGTATATAAAGAGGAGGGAAGCTAGGGTTTGGAGAGGATAGATAGAGAGAGAGAGACATATAGCAACGGGGACACACGAGCTCAAGAAAGCCTGCCGTCGAGATTCTACGCGAACCACCTGTGCCAGCTGAAAACAGCAACCTGCGATTGCGCCGGCTTGCTACTTTTCCTTGGCTGCTTTAGTTTTATTTATTATTTCTATGATGTTTTCTTCTAGCATGTTTAGCTAAACACCTTGTATCGGTTGGGCATGATTCTATGAAGTATTTCCTTTGAGACTTGTGTTTAATGCTTAGTTCGTCTACTTATATTAATTCTATGCACATGGGTGATAATTAGTTGTGCGAATAAGAGAAGCCTTGAACAGCAATCTTATTCTAACTGCTCGTTATTGTATGTTAAACTGGTTGATAACTTGACGGTGACAACTAGGAGTAACACACTAGGATAATCGGCTACTACTGTGATAGGATTCGTAGTTGCTTAGACTAGTTTCAAGAATTAATAGCTCATGGACTTTGATCGGAACATGCGCGCACGTTAGGAAGCCTTGATCGGACGCTAACTTAAGTAGAACTGCACTATAGATGTTTAGAGTCAATGATAAGGGATACATTCATAGAGGATTGTCTTTACCGATACTTTTCATAGTTGTAGTACTTAATATCTACTGCCTGCGCTCGTATAGTGCAATTCTGCTTTCACTTCTGTTCATTCGCGCACCTGCGCAACCCAATCACTCACAGCCCCCGATTTCGTAAGTTGTAGGTTGCTAGCGAAGACGAGTCTGCACGCTCCTTGTGGGATCGACCCTGACATAGCCTCTTGATCGCGCGTCGTTGTGCGCGTCAAATTAATCCTTCCTTCTCCACTTAGTATAGCGGCTAAGTCAGGGTCGATTCCACAGGGAGCAAGAAGACTCGCTCTAACTAGTAACCTACACTTACGAAAATTGGGGTGTGAGTGATTGGATTGCGCAGGTGCACAAATAAACAATAGTTAACACAGGATTTGCACTAGACGTGCGCAGGCAGTAGAGATTAAGTACTATGACTATGAAAAGTATCGGCGCAGACAATCCTCTATGAATGTATTCTGCGCATCTGGTGGTGTCAAGATTTGGAAACACCACTATTCTGCGCATGGCGCACGACACCTTGGTTAGCACAATCGGTCTGCGCACCGTGGTTGACTCTGCCACTATCTGTTTGCGCTGCTAGCTCCGCAGGCTGTGTGATGCGCGTCTTAAACGCTGCCTGTTAGCGCGTATCCGACTTAGGCCCTCGTTTCGCCCTGAAATACAAAAACATTGGAAACCAGTAATCTTGTACACAAAATAATGCAAACAAGCATAGGGTTAGGATCTAAATAGTGTGTATAACTAGGCTCTATCAAACCCCCCACACTTGCCCCTTGTTCGTCCCGAACAAGCACTCAAGCACGGATACAATTACCTCTCTGGAGTCTAGCGCACAGTCTTGCACTCTGGCGCGATCTGCACTACCATTCACCTTGCGCTGCTCTATCACCTGCACGCATCTGCCTTCAACAGTTTAATATAATAATTTTCGAATTTCGTTACCTCTCAGCTGGGATGCAGATCATTTCGGATGGCTGGGAGATAGCTCTTCGTAGGCTCCTGGTTGTCAGCTTTCACTACGAGGACGGGTATATGGTTAGCAGCGCAAGCTTCTTCCGGTGCGTGATTCTTCCGCACACTTCCTGGGAACTCAAGCCTTCTTGATGATTTTCTTGTGAACTTTGCGCAAGCTGGTACGTATTTGTGCGCATGTTGCTTCTTTTGTAGCGCATTATCTGCTGGTGTCTTTCTTTTTTGTACAGCGTTATCTATGGTCCCTATGTTCCCAGAACGGTTCCAGTCTCGGCCTCCGGATAACAGCTATGGAACAACGCTCCGCTCTCCCTCCTTGGTCTATGATCGCGCGTCGTTGTACGCGTCAAATTAATCCTTCCTCTTCCACTAGTACAGCGGTTAAGTCAGGGTCGATCTCCACAGGGAGCAAGCAGTTCAGTTTTAACCAGTGACCTACACTTACGAAAGCTGGGGGTGTGAGTGATTGGGGTTGCGCAATGCGCGAGTAAATAGTCGTAAACGCAGGAATTGCACTAGACGTGCGCAGGCAGTAGAGATTAAGTACTATGACTATGAGAAGTATCGGCGCAGAAAATCCTCTATGAGTGTATTCCTTATCATCGACTCTAAATGTCTATAGTTTGGTTTGCTAATGTTAGTGTCCGATCAAGGCTTCCTAACATGTGCGCATGTTCCGATCAAAGTTCATGAGCTATTAATTCTTGCACTAGACTAAACAACTACGAATCCGATCAAGGTAGTAATTGCTTATCCTAGCGCGTTACTCCTAGTTGGCACCGTCAGGCTATTCAACTAGTTTAACAGGCAACAACAAGCAACAAGAGTAAGATTGCGGTTCAAGGCTTCCCCTACTCAGGTAACAAGCTGCCAACAATGTGCACAAAATTAATATAAGCAAGCAAGCTATGCATTAAGCGCAAGTCTCAAAGGAAATACTCATAGATTCATGCCCAACCGATACTAAGCGTTTAGCTAGACATGCTAGTGGTAAACATCATAGAAACAGTAAATAATAACTAAAGTATCCAAGAAAACAATAGCAAACAGTGCGTGCAGGTTGCAGTCTTGGCTGGCGTAGTCTGCTAGCGCAGATCCTCTCAGCAAGCTCGTGTGTTTTCCAGTTCTGGCGCTCTCTCGCTGAATTATGATATGATGATCCTCTGATGTGTCGTTATATGATGCTCTCTAAACCCTAGACCTTCCTTTCCTTTATATACTGCTCAAGAGGCCCATTCTTGGCAACTTCCAAATCTGGTTGTGTCAGGATTTGGAAACGCCATCATCTGCGCATGGCGCATGGCATCTGCTTAGCGCAATCGATTAGCGCACCGTGGTCGACTCTGCCAATTCTTCTGTTTGCGCCGCTAGCTCCACAGGCTGTGTGATGCGCATCCTAAACGCTGCCTGTTAGCGCGTATCCGACTTAGGCCCTGAAATACAAAAACACTGGAAACTAGTAATCTTGTACATAAAATTATGCAAACAAGCATAGGGTTATGATCTAAATAATGCGTATAAATAGGCTCTATCAAACCCCCCACACTTGCCCCTTGTTCGTCCTCGAACAAGCACTCAAGCACGGATACCATTACCTCTCTGGAGTCTAGCGCACAGTCTTGCACTCTGGCGCGATCTGCACTACTGAACACCCTGCGCTGCTCTACCACCTGCGTGCAACTGCTTTCAGTAGTTCTAATATAATGATTTCGCAATTCATTACCTCTCAGCTGGGATGACAATCACTTTGGATGGCTGGGAGATAGCTCTTCATAGGCTCCAGGTTGTCTGCTCTCACTCCGAGGATGGGTATATGGTTAACAGCGCAAGCTTCTTCCGGTGCGTGATTCTTCCGCGCACTTCCTGGGAACTCAAGCCTTTTGAAGATTTTCTTGGGGGACTTTGCGCACGCATGTTCTTATATGTGCGCATGCTGATTCTTTTGTAGCGCATATCATCTGCTGGTATTTTTCTCTTGTACAGCTTTGTCTATGGTTCTTATCTTTCCCAGAACGGTTCCAGTCTCGGCCTCCGGATAACAGCTATGGAACACCGCCCCACTCTCCCTCCTTGGTCTATCTGCGCAGGTCGGCGCACGCGTTTACACCCGCGCCCGCCTTCCTTAGCTCGACTTCTAGAGGGAAGGTGGTCTGTTTTCCCACCTCGCCACGCTTTAGGGTATTCGCCTTCGGCATCTGCGTGACTGAGCGCACTCTCTTGTTCCGAACGTCGCGAAGCACAGGCCTCCACTCGCGCTCTCGACCATATACCTCTCCTCTGAAGCTCAAACGACTAACCGCGTCTCTAGAGCATTTATGTCAACTCCACATCCCCTGTATATCCCAACTAACAGGAGCTGAAAGACGAAAAAAATATACTAAAACAGGCGATAGTAGCGCACGCAGTATGGGTAGCGCAAACAAGCTGAAGAGTGTGCGCAACCCGCACACAAGCGCACTACTGCTACTGTTCCCTTCAATTAAACTAAGCTACACTATAAAGCTCAAAAAAACGTGAAATGTAAATGTAACGCTCCCCCCCCCCCACACTTAAACAGAGACGTGTCCCCACGACTCAAGCTCAAGCGCACGGAGAACGCGCACATGCATGTGAGAAAAATAAAGAACATAAAAATGAAGAACATATAGTCAAAGCAGCGCAATATAGCATAGGGACACAAAATATGTAGCACAAGAGTTCAGCACACATATAGCAACATAATATCGAATAATGTTCAGCATATAAAAGAAAAATAAACACCACCCGAAATGAAGAATGCGCCCCCCCCCCCCCCTCTACAGCTCTATATGTCCTCTGAGCTGGACGCAGCCGCTGAACTATGCGCCTCCTCCTCAGAAGAATCCGTCATATAATCGGTGCTGGAGGAAGGTGGTACAACTGAAAGGGCGACAGGCTGCGCCACATAGTCATCCTCTGAGACGGGGTCCCATAGCGAGTCTGAGCTGGTGCTAATAATGGGTTCGGCTACAGGGGACCTCGGAATGGACGGCTGGGCAGGGGAAGGTGCAGGTGCTGGTACTTGTGCTGGGTCGGGGGTGGGTTCTGTTTCTGGGGCTGCTGGGGCTGGCTCTGGTGCAGGGGCTGACTCTGTTGCTGGTGCTGGGACTGGAGAGGGCTCTGCTCGATGTAGTGGGGGCTGAGTAAGAGGGCTGGCTGGCTGGTGCGGCTCGCTGGGGGAACCTGGAGGTGGCCGGTGCAGGCTGAGGAGAGGGGGAATCGCGTCTCCAAATCTCCACCCTGATGGTGGGCTCATGCTTAAGTCTGCCCCCTCTGGCGCTAAATACTCGAGCACACGCATGACGTTGAACATCATGCGCTGCTCTGCTGATGCTTCCTCAGGCGCCTCCTCAGCCTCGGTCCTCGGGCGCTTTCCGCGTGCACGCGGGGGAGAATCCTCGATGGAAATGGTAACTGGCTCCCCCTGTGGTGCACGGGCCCTCCGGTGCGCTCCAGTCTGCGCGCGGGTCCTCGCGCGCCTGACTGGAGGCACAACTGGCTCTTGGGCCTCCTCCTCCTCCATCTCCTGCGCAGCCTCTGCTGCTTGTGCACTGCTCTCTACTCTTGGCCGCGGCACTCTGGCCGGCTGCAGGCGGTAGCACCACTCCAATGTGCCATCTTCCCGTACGGCTACCGCCCTAATCTGCAGCATGTGGGCGCGGTCCAGAGGGACCACCGGCACCACAGTGTGCTCTGGCACCTCAGGCTCTCCGTGCAGCACACGCAGCAGGTGCGTAATAATTCCTCCGCAAGTCAGCGGCCCCTTGGTGCTGACTCGGCTCCAGTGGTGCACCATGTTCAGAACAAAGAGCACCCTCTTCCCATAATAAAACCCCTTCAAAATCTCCATATCCAGCAAACTGATCTTCGGCGCACGATTAAAACGCCCAATGATCGCATAGGCGACCAGGCGCCATAAGTAGAACATCCACGGGTCACGCAGCTCTCGTCCCCTGCTGCGCCCCGCGGAAAACACTAGCCCAGTCGCCATCTCGCGCCACGCCTCTTGATTCGTGTGCGCGTCCATGTCAGCTTCTCGCACCTTAGCGCACCTCAGTGCGCGCTTCAGCCTCTTAGCCGAGGCAATGTACCACACCCCTCGGTGCCGGTACCTTATCTCCATCTCACCTGGCTCGAATGATGCCAGGAACTCGCAGGTGTCCTCCCTGTCTGATGCGCTGTTGAGTTCCAACAGCGCCTCCCAGCCTGCTAACGCCAGCCTCTCCAAGATGAGGTCCTCCAGGCCGACCTCCCGCAGGAACTCCCTGTTGATGTACGGAGTCCCGTACATCTCAAGCCTTAGTAAGGCCGCGTACTTGCTGGCGAAGTGAGCTGGGGTTTCTTGGTCCTCGGCAGGCTGCATTGTGGCTGGGTCTCTCTGGTAAACTCCGGTCAACACTCCTCAAACACTCCAAAAATCCAAACTCCTCCGAATGCCCTGAAACTTGCACCAAATGGGCGCCTACTGCCCGCCTACAAAACCCTCTAAACAACACTCCAATCGGTGCACTCTAGCCTGGTGCGATTTCAAAACCCTAGAGCACTTCTCTACCGTACAAACCCTACTGGAATCTGCTCAAATCTGGGGGAAGGGTTACCTGGGTGGAGTGCGGCTGTGTGCTCTTCAAATCTCTCTAAACTGAAGCTGGGTTGAGCGCCAGACAGTGGGCGGAGGTGTGAAGGCGGGAGCTGCTTGCAACGATCGAGTGTGAAAAAGTGCTGAAATTTTCTAAGTCCTGCCCTTATATACCCCCTGACTGGCGCAGCCGTCCTGCGCACTGCTGCTCGACTAAAAAACTACAAGTCCTAACTAACTAAAAGACACTAGAAAAAACTAAAAGAAAGACATGTAAAGGTAAAACGTGTTGGGTTACCTCCCGACAAGTGCCTTTGTTTAACGTCGTTGGCTCGACTGTACCTCGTTACGTGCCCAAATGTGTGCCAGCGACCTCCCCCACTCTTGCTCCTGAGTGATCCCGCGCTTGTGCATGTGTTGTGCTCTTCTTGGTCCTGCGCAAAGGATCAAAAGGGTAGTCAGCATGGATATTATAAGTAACGTGAGTAGGTAAAGAGGGAGAAGAAATATGAGCAATAGTGCCCTGTTCCCCCTCTGGCGCGCCTGGTGATGACTCTGGCGCAGCAACCTGCGCATCTGCTATCTCAGGCTCTGCCAAGTCAATGTCGCGCGTTGTGCCATCCCAAGGTTCTCCTAGATACCATTTGACTCTCTGCCCATTAACTTGAAAACGATGCCGGTGCTCGTTTTCTAACTCGATTGTTCCGTAGGGGAAAACCTTGCTAACCGTGTATGGTCCAGTCCATTTGCTGCGCAGCTTCCCTGGCATGAGCTCTAGGCATGATGAGAATAATAATACCTGGTCTCCTGGCTCAAAAGTGCGTCTGAGGATATGCTTGTCATGAAACGCCTTTGTCCGCTCCTTGTAATCGCGCAGTCCCTCATAGGCATCCAGGCGCAGCTCTTCTAATTCGCTGAGCTCAAATGCGCGCTCCTTTCCGGCCTCGTCTAGGTTCAAGTTGTAAATACGTAAGGCCCAATATGCTTTGTGCTCTAGCTCTACTGGCAGGTGGCATGCTTTTCCGTAAACCAACCGGAATGGTGAAGTCCCAATTGGCGTCTTGTGCGCAGTGCGGTATGCCCACAGCGCGTCGTCCAGGCGCTGGCTCCAATCTTTGCGCGATGGTCTCACAGTCTTCTCCAGGATGCGCTTGATCTCTCTGTTGGAAACCTCGGCCTGTCCATTTGTCTGAGGATGATAAGCAGTGGACCTCTTGTGGCGCACTCCATAATGCTTGAAAACTTGCGCCACAATCCTGTTGCAAAAGTGCGTCCCCTGGTCGCTAATGATCGCCTTAGGTACCCCGTACCTGCAAAAGATGTTAGTTCTCAAAAAATCAGCGACTGTCTTACCATCATCCTTCCGTGTGGCCTTAGCTTTGACCCATTTGGAGACATAATCCACTGCCACCAATATGTATTCGTATCCGGCAGATGGAGGAAATGGCCCCATGAAGTCAATTCCCCATATATCAAACACTTCATCCACTAGAATCGGCGTCTGCGGCATCTCGTTGCGCGCTGATATGCCTCCTGTGCGCTGGCACCTGTCACAGTTCCGGCAGTAGTCATATGCATCTCTAAACAGGTGCGGCCAATAAAATCCACAGTCCAAGATCTTTCTGCTCGTGCGCTTGGGACCAAAGTGTCCTCCACATGCGTGCGCATGACAAAACATCAAAACAGAGTTAATTTCATGGTCAGGTACGCAGCGCCTCAATATCTGATCTGGTCCAATTCTGAGCATATATGGATCATCTCAAAGGTAATGCTTGGATTCATGTTTCAATCTCATGCACTGGGTTTTATTGAAATGCGGAGGAAACGTACCTGTGACCAGGTAATTCGCAATGTGCGCATACCATGGTACCTTACCTGTCAGCGCCATCAGATGCTCGTCAGGAAATGTCTCTGTGATCTGCCCTGGCTCCTCCTCTTTCACGATCCTGCTCAGGTGGTCCGCAACCGTATTCTCCGTGCCCTTCTTATCCTTGATTTCCAAGTCAAATTCCTGAAGTAGGAGCACCCAGCGCATCAGGCGCGGCTTAGTTTCTTTCTTGGACATCAGGTAGCGGATGGCTGCGTGGTCTGTGTATATGATGACCCTAGCGCCTAGAACATATGCACGGAACTTCTCCAGCGCAAACACAATTGCTAGAAGCTCCTTCTCCGTGGTGGTATAGTTCCTCTGCGCAGCGTCCAGCGTGGGCGATGCATAGTAAATGGCGTGCGGCTTCTTGTCCACTCGCTGCCCCAGGACTGCTCCTACTGCATAGTCGCTTGCGTCGCACATCAGTTCAAATGGCAGGTTCCAGTCTGGCGCGCGCATCACTGGCGCACTGGTCAGCGCCGCCTTCAGCTTATCAAATGCGGCCCTGCACTTATCAGTAAAATCGAAGCACACGTCCTTTTGCAAGAGGTTAGACAGGGGTATAGAAATTTTAGAGAAGTCTTTTATAAAACGCCTGTAAAACTCGGCATGCCCAAGGAATGACTTCACGTCGCGCACGTTAGTGGCATAAGGTAGATTATAAATAAGATCTATCTTAGCTTTATCTACCTTGATCCCCTCCTCTGAGATGATATGTCCTAGTACTACACCATGTGATACCATGAAATGATATTTTTCATAATTGAGTACTAGGTTCTTAGAAATGCAGCGCGCTAAGACCTTATCAAGATGAGTTAGGCATGCATCAAAGGTACCTCCATACACAGTAAAATCATCCATGAACACTTCTATGCATATACCAATCATATCAGAAAAAATGCTCATGACTAGACGTTGGAACGTACCTGGCGCGTTACACAGCCCGAATGACATGCGCCGAAACGCAAACGTACCAAATGGGCAGGTGAACGTGGTCTTCTCTTGATCCTCCGCAGCTATGGGTATCTGGTTGTACCCTGAATATCCGTCCAAGAAGCAAAAATAGGGCTTTCCTACTAATCTGTCCAGCATTTGGTCCATGAAGGGTAGCGGGAAATGGTCCTTGCGCGTGACTGCGTTAAGCTTCCTGTAGTCGATGCACATGCGCCATCCAGTCTGAATGCGCTTGGGAACTAGCTCACCCTGCGCATTCTCTTCCACTGTGATTCCTCCCTTTTTTGGCACAACGTGCACTGGACTGACCCATTTGCTATCTGAGATCGGGTAATTGACTCCCGCGTCAAGCAACTTCAGGATCTCCTTTTGCACTACCTCCATCATATTTGGATTCAATCTACGCTGAGCCTCCCTGGATGGTTTGGCACCATCTTCCAATAGAATCCTATGCATGCATACGTCCTGGCTCACTCCGCGCAGGTCAGCAAGTGTCCATCTTATGGCGCGCTGGTTCTTGCGCAGCACCTGCCATAATCGTGCTTCCTGCTCCTCTTCCAATCCTTTCTTTATGATCACTGGCAAGGTGTCCTCGTTTCCTAAGAAAATGTATTTGAGGTGCTCTGGAAGTTGCTTCAGCTCGATCTTGGGTGCCTGTTCAATAGAGGGCAAGATTTTAGTAGCAGTGCAAATATGAACTATATCGTGTACCTGCTTGGATTCTGGTTCAGCACTGCTCAGCTCGGCTTCCTGCTCCTCCAACTCTCCCTGTGCCAGTGGCTCTGGTCCTACCGTTGCGCTTGCGCATTGCGCATCTGTGACTAAATCATCAATACTGTCCATTGCGTGCACTGTGGCGTCCTCATGTGGGTGCTGCATCCCTTTAAATATGTTGAAGTGGATTTCTTCGCCATCAACCTCCATGGATAGTGTGCCCTCCACATGTCTATCTTCGTGCGCGCGGTCATCAGAAAAGGTCTGCCTAGTAGGATCTGCGCACTGCTGGTGCTTGATTCACCCTCCATTTCTAGCACATAAAAATCTGCTGGGAACACCAGCTCTCCTACTCGCACAAGAACATCCTCTATCATGCCTGCAGGTTGTTTGCACGACCGATCTGCTAGCTGAATGGTGAGACCTGCAGGCTTTAGTGGTCCAACGCGCAATGTCGCATATAGGGAATAGGGTAGCAAATTTATGGACGCGCCTAAATCAATCACGCAATTGCTTACTGTGGTTTTACCTAAAGTGCATGGGATAGTGAAGGTACCTGGATCTCGGCACTTAGGTGGTACCTTATGTTGCACGATCGCTGAGGCCTGCGCATTTAGCATTACCTGTGCGCACTCGCCTTTCCTTCGCTTGTTTGTGCATAGCTCCTTCAAAAACTTGGCATACCTAGGGATCTGCCGAACTGCTTCAATAAGGGGAATGTTTATTTCCACCTTACTGAATAACTCGTATAGCTCCTTATCCAGCACTTCCTTCCTAGCCAAGGGTGCCTGCACAGGGAAAGGCGCAGGTATGTTAGTACGATTCGTGCCCTTGTCTTTCAATTACGTGATACCTGGCGCTTCGCCCTGCTGGCTTGTGGCTGGCACTTCTGGTTGCGCGGCTATCTCTGGTTGTGCATTCTGCTCCGCTGGATCCGGGACTTGCGCAATTGGTTGCGCGGGCGCCTGCGTGGTCTGCTCTGTTCCTATCGTGCGCCCAGTCCTCAGTGTCACTGCATTGACTCCTCCTTTGGGGTTCTGAATCACTTGCGAAGGCAGGTTGCCATCGCTCTTCTTTAGCTCATACACCGTGGTAGCAATCTGTGATAGCTGCTTTTCAATGGACTCGAACCGCTTGTCATACTTCTCGTCATTTTTGCGCACTGTGTCTGCTAGCTGCCCCACAATATCTTCCAAAGATCGCCTCGGTTGCTGGTTGTTATGCGTTGGTGCGTCAGTGCGGCGATGCGGTGGATTGTAGGGCGCAGCTGGTTGGGTCTGCTATGGCGCGCGCTGATCCGCAGACTGCCTCTGGAAATTATTTCCTCCTTCCATCTAAACCCATTTGCGGCAAGTCCAAAGCGCGGCTGATTCTGCCTCTGTGGCCCTCTGTTATCCCATCCTCCAAGAGCATTGACATCTCCTGATTCCTCAAAAAGTGTGGGACATGCATCGGTTTTGTGCTCGGTGGAATTGCAGAATTCACATACCTTTGGCGCAACTGGTTGTGCGCTTTGCACACTCATCAACTTCTGCAGCATGGCCTTCATTTCCTTGATCTCAGCGCTTGTTTCTACCTGATGCACAGGACGAGCACGACTATTTTCAAGTGTTAGCTGATGTCTTACTTGCCCATCAGAGTTTTCTATCAGCTGCCACGCGTCTTCTGGATACATGTTGCAAATGTCGCCTCCTACGCATGCGTTCAATAACCTCAGCTCCATGGGCAGCAGTCCATTCAGGAAGTTCTCTATCAGCACATTTTGGGGTAGGCCGTGATTGTAGCAGTTGGCCTCTAGCTCCCTGAAACGCTCGTAATACTCTGACAGTCTCTCCTGCGCTCTGCCTTGGTGCGGCCAGCTCCCTCCTGAGTAGCGCGATCTTTGCTGCGGGATAGAATTTGTCCAGGAACTTCTTCTGCAGCTGCTCCCATGTGTGAATTGATCCTGCTGGTAAGTTCATCATCCAATGTCTGGCTGTATCACACAGTGAAAATGGGAATGCCTTCATTTTCAGCGCCTCATCGCTCTCCCCTTCGGTCTTCATGTTCTCGCAGATGACTAGGAACTCTCGCACATGCTTGACTGGATTTTCGTTGTTCATTCCGTGGAACTTGGGCATGTGATGAATGAGCGAGCTCCTTAGTTCAAAATGACCGTCTGGCAGAAGCACGATGCACCATGGCTGGTTAACTGTGATTGGGGCTGACATCTCGCGCACTGTTCTGCGTCGCACAGCTTGTCGCGCGGGTGGCGCATTATACAATTCAGCGGCCATCCGTGCTTCAACCTCCCACTGCACTTCCTCTCTAAACAGGGCTGCGCGGTTATGTACTCTTGCTTCTTCCGGGGTTCTGTCCCCTAAGTTGTCCCCAACGACACTGTTATCCTCCATGACCTGTTCTAAATCTCAAAGAAAACGAAATTAAAAGATAACAAAGCTGTTGCGTCTGTCAGTGCGCAACTAGAATCTGCGCAGCGCAACTGTTTCAAGGTTGCGCTGGCTGACGTTGATTGCGCGCTGTAAGAAACAACAACGAAAAAAAACAAAAAAAACTGAAATAACTAGTTACTAAAAAGGAAAAACGTAAACTAGTACGCGCGTCGTTGTTCCCCGGCAACGGCGCCAAATCTGGTGGTGTCAAGATTTGGAAACACCACTATTCTGCGCATGGCGCACGGCACCTTGGTTAGCGCAATCGGTCTGCGCACCGTGGTTGACTCTGCCACTATCTGTTTGCGCTGCTAGCTCCGCAGGCTGTGTGATGCGCGTCTTAAACGCTGTGTGTTAGCGCGTATCCGACTTAGGCCCTCGTTTCGCCCTGAAATACAAAAACATTAGAAACAAGTAATCTTGTACACAAAATAATGCAAACAAGCATAGGGTTAGGATCTAAATAGTGTGTATAACTAGGCTCTATCAAACCCCCCACACTTGCCCCTTGTTCGTCCCGAACAAGCACTCAAGCACGGATACAATTACCTCTCTGGAGTCTAGCGCACATTCTTGCACTCTGGCGCTGCTCTATCACCTTGCGCATCTGCCTTCAACAGTTTAATATAATAATTTTCGAATTTCGTTACCTCTCAGCTGGGATGAAGATCATTTCGGATGGCTGGGAGATAGCTCTTCATAGGCTCCTAGTTGTCAGCTTTCACTACGAGGACGGGTATATGGTTAGCAGCGCAAGCTTTTTCCGGTGCGTGATTCTTCCGCGCACTTCCTGGGAACTCAAGCCTTCTTGATGATTTTCTTGTGAACTTTGCGCAAGCTGGTACGTATTTCTGCGCATGTTGCTTCTTTTGTAGCGCATTATCTGCTGGTGTCTTTCTTTTTTGTACAGCGTTATCTATGGTCCCTATGTTCTCAGAACGGTTCCAGTCTCGGCCTCCGGATAACAGCTATGGAACAACGCTCCGCTCTCCCTCCTTGGTCTATGATCGGGCATCGTTGTACGCGTCAAATTAATCCTTCCTCTTCCACTAGTACAGCGGTTAAGTCAGGGTCGATCTCCACAGGGAGCAAGCAGTTCAGTTTTAACCAGTGACCTACATTTACGAAAGCTGGGGGTGTGAGCGATTGGGGTTGCGCAATGCGCGAGTAAACAGTCGTAAATGCAGGAATTGCACTAGACGTGCGCAGGCAGTAGAGATTAAGTACTATGACTATGAGAAGTATCGGCGCAGACAATCCTCTATGAGTGTATTCCTTATCATCGACTCTAAATGTCTATAGTTTGGTTTTCTAATGTTAGTGTCCGATCAAGGCTTCCTAACATGTGCGCATGTTCCGATCAAAGTTCATGAGCTATTAATTCTTGCACTAGACTAAACAACTACGAATCCGATCAAGGTAGTAATTGCTTATCCTAGTGCGTTACTCCTAGTTGGCACCGTCTGGCTATTCAACTAGTTTAACATACAACAACAAGCAACAAGAGTAAGATTGCGGTTCAAGGCTTCCCCTACTCACGTAACAAGCTGCCAACAATGTGCACAGAATTAATATAAGCATGCAAGCTATGCATTAAGCGCAAGTCTCAAAGGAAATACTCATAAATTCATGCCCAACCGATACTAAGCGTTTAGCTAGATATGCTAGTGGTAAACATCATAGAAACAGTAAATAATAACTAAAGTATCCAAGAAAACAATAGCAAACAGTGCGTGCAGGTTGCAGTCTTGGCTGGCGCAGTCGGCTAGCGCAGATCCTCTCAGCAAGCTCGTGTGTTTTCCAGTTCTGGCGCTCTCTCGCTGAATTATGATATGATGATCCTCTGATGTGTCGTTATATGATGCTCTCTAAACCCTAGACCTTCCTCTCCTTTATATACTGCTCAAGAGGCCCATTCTTGGCAACTTCCAAATCTGGTTGTGTCAGGATTTGGAAACACCATCATCTGCGCATGGCGCACGGCATCTGCTTAGCGCAATCGGTTAGCGCACCGTGGTCGACTCTGCCAATTTTTCTGTTTGCGCCGCTAGCTCCGCAGGCTGTGTGATGCGCATCCTAAACGCTGCCTGTTAGCGCGTATCCGACTTAGGCCCTCGTTTTGCCCTGAAATACAAAAACACTGGAAACTAGTAATCTTGTACATAAAATAATGCAAACAAGCATAGGGTTATGATCTAAATAATGCGTATAAATAGGCTCTATCAGTCTATTTTCGCAGGTCAGCGCACGCGTTTACACCCGCGCACGCCTTCCCTCGCTCGACTTCCAGAGGAAAGGTGGTCTGTTTTCCCACCTCGCCACGCTTTGGGTATTCGCCTTCGGCATCTGCGTGACTGAGCGCGCTCTCTTGTTCCGAAGGTCGCGAAGCACCGGCCTCCACTAGCGCTCTCGACCATACACCTCACTTTCGAAGCTCAAACGACTAACCGCCTCTCTAGAGCGTTTCTGTCAACTCCACATCCCCTGTATATCCCAACTAACAGGAGCAGAAAAAACGAAAAAAAAATACTAAAACAGTTGATAGCAGCGCATGCAATATGAATAGCGCAATACAAGCTGAACAGTGTGCGCAACCCGCACACAAGAACACCACTCCTACTATTTTCTTCAACTAAACTAAGCTATACTACAAAGCTCAAAAAAACGTGAAATGTAAATGTAACGCTCCTCCCCCACACTTAAACAGAGACGTGTCCCCACGACTCAAGCTCAAGCGCACGGAGAGCGCTGATAGAGCCTAGTTATACACATTATTTAGGTCATAACCCTATGCTTGTTTGCAATATTTCATGAGCAAGATTACTCGTTTCCAATGTTTTTGTATATCAGGTCAGAACGAGTCCTTGAGTCGGATACGCGCTAACAGGCAGCGTTCTAGGAGTGAAAGATTAGCCTGCGGAGCTAGCGGCGCAAACAGAAGAAGAAATGGCGAAAGACAGCAGAGGTGCGCTATTTAATGCCGTGCGCCAGGCGCAAAATCCCAGTGACCAGATTTGGAAGTTGCCAAAAGATGAAACTTCCTGGGCACTATTTAAACAAAGAAAGTCTAGGGTTTCAAGAAGATTTTGGAACATCATCACTCAGCGGCATTCCAGAGGCACTGCGCGGCAGAACTGGAAAACACACGGACCTGTCAAGGAGAGTTGCGCCAGCCGACTGCGCCAGCCAAGAGAAGACACTGCACGCACTATTTGCTACCGTTTTCTCTGATACAGTAGTTGTTATTTACTATTTTATGATGTTTACCACTAGCATGTCTAGCTAAACACTTAGGGTTGGTCGGGCATGAACCTATGATGTATTACCTTTGAGACTTGAGCTTAATGCATAGTTTATTTACTTGTATTAATTCTGTGCGTACTGAGACAGTTAGTTGCATGAGTAGGGGAAGCCTTGAACCGCAATCTTACTTGTGTTGCTTGCTTGTCACCTGTTAAACTAGTTGCATGCGTAGGGGAAGCCTTGAACCGCAAACTTACCGTGACAATTAGGAGTAACGAGTTAGGGTAGGCAGTTGCTACTGTGACAGGATTCGCAGCTGTTTAGTCTAGTTCTAGGATTAATAGCACATGAACTTTGAACGGAACATGCGCGTGTGTTAGGAAGCCTTTACCGGACACTAACCCAAGTAGGACACAAACTAGAGACATTTAGAGTCGATGATAAGGAATGCATTCATAGAGGATTGTCTGCCCAGCACTTCTCATAAACATAGTATCTCATCTATACTGCCTGCGCACGTCTAGTGCAATTCCCCGCGTTACGATATTCACTGCTACTCGCGCATCGCGCAAAACCCCCAATCACTCACGCAACCCCCGTTTTCTTAAGTGTAGGTTACTGGCTAAGACTCACTGCTTGCTCCCTGTGGAGATCGACCCTTACTTAACCGCTGTACTAGTGGGAGAGGAAGGATTATATTTGACGCGCACGACGACGCGCGATCAAATTTTGGCGCCGTTGCCGGGGAGCAACACAGCTAAGTTTTAGCTAGCTTACATTTCTCATTTTAGTAACTAGTTATTTCATTTTGTTTTGTTTTCTCGTTGTTGTTTCTGACAGCGCACAATCACATCAGCCTGCGCAACCTTGACAGTTGCGCTGCGCAGATTCTAGTTGCGCACTGACAGACGCAACAACTTCGTTGCCATTTAATTCGTTTCTTGAGTTTGGATCAGGACATGGAGGATAACAGTGTGGTTGGAGATAACCTGGGAGACAGAACCCCAGAGGAAGCAAGGGCACATAACCGCGCAGCCCTATTCAGAGAGCAAGTGCAGCGTGAGGTCGACGCACGGATGGCCGCTGAACCATACATTGCGCCACCCGTTCGTCCAGTCGCGAGGCGCAGGACAGTGCGCGAAATGTCAGCCCCACTCACTGTTAACCAGCCATGGTGCATAGTGCTTCCGCCCAACGGACAGTTCGAACTGAGGAGCTCACTCATCCATCACATGCCCAAGTTTCACGGAATGAACAACGAAAATCCAGTCAAGCATGTGCGGGAGTTCCTAATCATTTGCGAGAACATGAAGACCTTGGGGGAGAACGAAGAAGCGCTGAAGATGAAGGCATTTCCATTCTCACTAAGTGATACTGCTAGACACTGGCTAATGAATTTACCTGCAGGATCTATTCACACATGGGAGCAGCTGCAGAAGAAGTTCTTAGATAAATTCTATCCAGCAGCGAAGATTGCGCTGCTCAGAAGGGAATTGGCCGCGCCAAGGCAGAGCGCAGGGGAGTCTCTGTCAGAATACTACGAGCGTTTCAGGGAGCTAGAAGCCAACTGCTACAATCACGGGCTTCCTCAGAATGTGCTGATAGAGAACTTTCTGAATGGACTGCTGCCCATGGAGCTTCGACTACTGAATGCATGCGCAGGAGGGGACATTTGCAACATGTACCCGGAGGATGCATGGCAGCTGATAGAAGATTCTGCTGGGCAGGTAAGACATCAATTGACACTTGAAAGTAGTCGTAATCGTTCTGTGCATCAGGTAGAGGCAAGCGCTGAGATCCAAGAAATGAAGGCCATGCTACAGAAGCTGATGAGTGCGCAGAGCGCACAACCAGTTGCGCCAAAGGTATGTGAATTCTGCAGGTCCACTGAGCACAAGACAGATGAATGCCCAACACTTTTTGAAGAAACTGGAGATGTAAATGCCCTTGGAGGATGGGACAACAGAGGACCGCAGAGACAGAATCAGCCGCGCTTTGGGCTTGCTGCAAATGGATTCAGATGGAGAGAAGAGAACAATTTCCAGAGGCAGCCCACTGATCAGCGCGCGCCATAGCAGACGCAACAAGCTGCACCCTACAATCCACCACATCGCCGCACAGACGCACCAGCGCAGAACAATCAGCAACCAAAGCGATCCTTGGAAGATATCATGGGGCAGCTAGCAGACACAGTGCGCAAGAATGACGAAAAGTATGACAAGAGGTTCGAATCCATAGAGAAGCATCTATCACAAATTGCAACCACGGTGTATGAGCTGAAAAAGAGCGATGGCAACCTGCCTTCGCAAGTGATTCAGAACCCTAAAGGAGGAGTTAATGCAGTAACACTGAGGACTGGGCGCACAGTGGGAACAGAGCAGACCGCGCAGGCGCCCGCGCAGCCAGTTGCGCAAGTCCCAGATCCAGCAGCTCAGAGTGCGCAACCAGAGCCAGAGGCGCAATCAGAAGCGCCAACCACGAACCAGCAGGGCAAAGCGCCAGGTATGTCTCACTCGACAAACAAGGACAAAAATTGTACTAACATACCTGCTCCTTTCCCTGTGCAGGCACCACTGGCGAGAAAAGAAGCACTGGACAAGGAACTATATGAGCTGTTCAGCAAGGTGGAAATCAACATACCTCTCATAGAAGCTATTCGACAGATTCCCAGGTATGCGAAGTTTTTAAAAGAGCTGTGCACAAATAAAAGGAGGACAGGCGAATGCGCACAGGTAATGCTAAATGCGCAGGCCTCAGCAATCGTGCAACAAAAGGTACCACCTAAGTGCCAAGATCCAGGTACATTCACTATCCCTTGCACCTTAGGTAAAACCACGGTAAGCAACTGCATGATCGATTTAGGCGCATCAATCAATTTATTACCATATTCTCTCTATGCGACCTTGCGCCTTGGACCACTAAAACCTGCAGGTCTCACAATTCAGCTAGCAGATAGATCGTGCAAACAACCTGCAGGCATGATAGAAGATGTCCTAGTTCGAGTAGGAGAGCTGGTGTTCCCAGCAGACTTTTATGTGCTCGAAATGGAGGGTGAATCAAGCGCCAGCGGTGCGCAGATCCTCCTAGGCAGACCTTTTCTGATGACCGCGCGCACGAAGATAGACGTGTGGAGGGGCACGCTGTCCATGGAGGTTGATAGAAAAGAAATCTACTTCGACATATTCAAAGGAATGCAGCACCCTCATGAAGACGCCACAGTGCACGCGATGGGCAGCATAGACGACTTGGTTGCAGATGCGCAGGGCGAGCTAGTTCCCAAGCGCATTCAGGCTGGATGGCGCATGAGCATTGCGCCAGAGCCGCCACCAGATGCACCAGAGGGAGAACTGGAAACTATCGCTCATTTTCTTTTTTTTTTTCTCCCTCTTTACCTAACCTCGTTACTTATGATTTATCACATACTATTACCCATGCTGACCACCTTTTCGATCCTTTGCGCAGGACCAAAGAGCACGCAACACATGCACAAGCGCGGGGCAACTCAGGAGCAAGAGTGGGGGAGGTCGCTGGCACACTTTCACACAAGTAACGAGGTACAGTCGAGCCAACGACGTTAAACAAAGGCACTTGTCGGGAGGTAACCCGACACGTTTTTTACTTTTACACGTTTTTTTTTCTTATATTCGTTCTTTTTGCATTGCATGCATGTGCGCTCTCCATGCGCTTGAGCTTGAGTCGTGGGGACACGTCTCTGTTCAAGTGTGGGGGGGGGCGTTACTCTTACATTTCACGTTTTTGAACATTTTTAGTATAGCTTAGTTTAATTTGAAGAGAATAGTAGCAGTAGTGCGCTAAGGTGCAGGATGCGCATGCGCTCCAGCTTGTTTTGCGCTATCCGTATTGCGTGCGCCGTTCTCTACTGTTTTAGCATAATTTTTTCGTTTTTTTCTGCTCCTGTTAGTTGGGATATACAGGGGATGTGGAGTTGATAAAAATGCTCCAGAGAGGCGGTTAGTCGCTTGTGCTTCGAAGGCGAGGTATATGGTCGAGTGCGCTAGTGGAGGCCGGTGCTTCGCAACCTTCGGAACAAAAGAGCGCGCTCAGTCACGCAGATGCCAAAGGCGAAATACCCAAAGCGTGGCGAGGTGGGAAAACAGACCACCTTCTCTCTGGAAGCCGAGCTAAGGAAAGCGGGCGCGGTTGTAAACGCGTGCGCCGACCGGCGCAGACAACCCAAGGAGGGAGAGCGGAACGAGTTCCATAGCTGCTATCCGAAGGCTGAGATTGGAACTGTTCTGGGAATGAAACAAATTGGAAAGGAAGCTGTACAAAAGAAAAATACCAGCAGAAGCAGATGATTTGCGTTACGAAGAATCAGCACGCGCACTACTTAGTACCTGCGTGCGCAAGACCAAAAGGATATCATCAAAGGCTCAGGTTCCCAGGAAGTGTGCGAACGAATCACGCACTGGAAGAAGCTCGCGCAAGAAACCATATACCTATCTTCGGAGCGGGAGCTGACAACCAGGAGCCTAAGAAGAGCTATCTCCCAGTCATCCAAAGATCTTCATCCCGGCTGAGAGGTAATGAAATTTCGGGATTATTATACTAGAACTGTTGAGTGCAGTTGTGCGCAGGTGATAGAGCAGCACAAGTTGAGCAACTGTGCATTTTGCGCTAGAATGCAAGGCTGTGCGCTAGTCTCCAGAAAAGGTAATTGTATCCGCGTTTCAGTACTTGTTCGGGACGAACAAGGGGCAAGTGTGGGGGGTTTGATAGAGCCTAGTTATACACATTATTTAGGTCATAACCCTATGCTTGTTTGCAATATTTCATGAGCAAGATTACTCGTTTCCAATGTTTTTGTATATCAGGTCAGAACGAGTCCTTGAGTCGGATACGCGCTAACAGGCAGCGTTCTAGGAGTGAAAGATCAGCCTGCGGAGCTAGCGGCGCAAACAGAAGAAGAAATGGCGAAAGACAGCAGAGGTGCGCTACCCGATTGCGCCAATCAATGCCGTGCGCCAGGCGCAAAATCCCAGTGACCAGATTTGGAAGTTGCCAAAAGATGAAACTTCCTGGGCACTATTTAAACAAAGAAAGTCTAGGGTTTCAAGAAGATTTTGGAACATCATCACTCAGCGGCATTCCAGAGGCACTGCGCGGCAGAACTGGAAAACACACGGACCTGTCAAGGAGAGTTGCGCCAGCCGACTGCGCCAGCCAAGAGAAGACACTGCACGCACTATTTGCTACCGTTTTCTCTGATACAGTAGTTGTTATTTACTATTTTATGATGTTTACCACTAGCATGTCTAGCTAAACACTTAGGGTTGGTCGGGCATGAACCTATGATGTATTACCTTTGAGACTTGAGCTTAATGCATAGTTTATTTACTTGTATTAATTCTGTGCGTACTGAGACAGTTAGTTGCATGAGTAGGGGAAGCCTTGAACCGCAATCTTACTTGTGTTGCTTGCTTGTCACCTGTTAAACTAGTTGCATGCGTAGGGGAAGCCTTGAACCGCAAACTTACCGTGACAATTAGGAGTAACGAGTTAGGGTAGGCAGTTGCTACTGTGACAGGATTCGCAGCTGTTTAGTCTAGTTCTAGGATTAATAGCACATGAACTTTGAATGGAACATGCGCGTGTGTTAGGAAGCCTTTACCGGACACTAACCCAAGTAGGACACAAACTAGAGACATTTAGAGTCGATGATAAGGAATGCATTCATAGAGGATTGTCTGCCCAGCACTTCTCATAAACATAGTATCTCATCTATACTGCCTGCGCACGTCTAGTGCAATTCCCCGCGTTACGATATTCACTGCTACTCGCGCATCGCGCAAAACCCCCAATCACTCACGCAACCCCCGTTTTCTTAAGTGTAGGTTACTGGCTAAGACTCACTGCTTGCTCCCTGTGGAGATCGACCCTTACTTAACCGCTGTACTAGTGGGAGAGGAAGGATTATATTTGACGCGCACGACGACGCGCGATCAAGCGCACACATGCATGCAAGCAAAACAAAGAATATAAGAACGAAAAAAACAAATAGTCTGCGCAGCAACAATATAGCAAGGGGTCACAAAATATTCAGCACAATATTCAGCAAAACATATAGCAACTGTTTTCAAAAAGATAAGAAAAGAAACCACCCGAAAGAAATGCGCGCCCCACTGCAGCCCTAGATGTCCTCGGAGCTGGACTCAGCCGCTGATCCGTGCGCCTCCTCATCTGAGGAATCAGTCACATACTCGGTGCTGGAGGCTGGCGGCACTACAGAAATGGCGGCGGGCTGAGCCACGAAGTTGTCCTCAGAGATAGGATCCCATAGTGAATCTGAGCTGGAACTTATAATGGGATCGGCTTCAGGGGACCTCTGAGTAGAAGGCTGCTGATCGCGCGTCGTCGTGCGCGTCAAATATAATCCTTCCTCTCCCACTAGTACAGCGGTTAAGTAAGGGTCGATCTCCACAGGGAGCAAGCAGTGAGTCTTAGCCAGTAACCTACACTTAAGAAAACGGGGGTTGCGTGAGTGATTGGGGGTTTTGCGCGATGCGCGAGTAGCAGTGAATATCGTAACGCAGGAAATTGCACTAGACGTGCGCAAGCAGTAGAGATGAAGTACTATCTTAATGAGAAGTGCTGGGCAGACAATCCTCTATGAATGCATTCCTTATCATCGACTCTAAACATCTATAGCTTGTGGTTTACTTGGGTTAGTGTCCGGTAAAGGCTTCCTAACACGTGCGCATGTTCCGTTCAAAGTTCATGTGCTATTAATCCTTAGAACTAGACTAAACAGCTGCGAATCCTGTCACAGTAGCAACTGCCTACCCTAACTCGTTACTCCTAATTGTCATGGTAAGTTTGCGGTTCAAGGCTTCCCCTACGCATGCAACTAGTTTAACAGGCGACAAGCAAGCAACACAAGTAAGTTTGCGGTTCAAGGCTTCCCCTACTCATGCAACTAACTGTCTCAGTACGCACAGAATTAATACAAGTAAATAAACTATGCATTAAGCTCAAGTCTCAAAGGTAACACATCATAGGTTCATGCCCGACCAACACTAAGTGTTTAGCTAGACATGCTAGTGGTAAACATCATAAAATAGTAAATAACAACTACTGAATCCAAGAAAACGGTAGCAAACAGTGCGTGCAGTGTCTTCTCTCGGCTGGCGCAGTCGGCTGGCGCAAATCTCCTTGACAGGTCCGTGTGTTTTCCAGTTCTGCCGCGCAGTGCCTCTGGAATGCCGCTGAGTGATGATGTTCCGATCTGAGGCCGTGGTGCTGCCTCTCCGTGTTTTTTGTGAAACCCTAGACTTTCTTTGTTTAAATAGTGCCCAGGAAGTTCATCTTTTGGCAACTTCCAAATCTGGTAACTGGGACTTTGCGCCTGGCGCACAGCATTGATTGGCGCAATCGGGTAGCGCACCTCTGCTGTCTTTCGCCATTTCTTCTTCTGTTTGCGCCGCTAGCTCCGCAGGCTGATCTTTCACTCCTAGAATGCTGCCTGTTAGCGCGTATCCGACTCAAGGACTCGTTCTGACCTGATATACAAAAACATTGGAAACGAGTAATCTTGCTCATGAAATATTGCAAACAAGCACAGGGTTATGGCCTAAATAATGTGTATAACTAGGCTCTATCAAACCCCCCACACTTGCCCCTTGTTCGTCCCGAACAAGTACTGAAACGCGGATACAATTACCTTTTCTGGAGACTAGTGCACAGCCTTGCATTCTAGCGCAAAATGCACAGTTGCTCAACTTGTGCTGCTCTATCACCTGCGCACAACTGCACTCAACAGTTCTAGTATAATAATCCCGAAATTTCATTACCTCTCAGCCGGGATGAAGATCTTTGGATGACTGGGAGATAGCTCTTCTTAGGCTCCTGGTTGTCAGCTCCCGCTCCGAAGATAGGTATATGGTTTCTTGCGCGAGCTTCTTCCAGTGCGTGATTCGTTCGCACACTTCCTGGGAACCTGAGCCTTTGATGATATCCTTTTGGTCTTGCGCACGCAGGTACTAAGTAGTGCGCGTGCTGATTCTTTGTAACGCAAATCATCTGCTTCTGCTGGTATTTTTCTTTTGTACAGCTTCCTTTCCAATTTGTTTCATTCCCAGAACAGTTCCAATCTCAGCCTTCGGATAGCAGCTATGGAACTCGTTCCGCTCTCCCTCCTTGGTCCGTCTGCGCCGGTCGGCGCACGCGTTTGCAACCGCGCCCGCTTTCCTTAGCTCGGCTTCCAGAGAGAAGGTGGTCTGTTTTCCCACCTCGCCACGCTTTGGGTATTTCGCCTTTGGCATCTGCGTGACTGAGCGCGCTCTTTTGTTCCGAAGGTTGCAAAGCACCGGCCTCCACTAGCGCACTCGACCATATACCTCGCCTTCGAAGCACAAGCGACTAACCGCCTCTCTGGAGCATTTCTATCAACTCCACATCCCCTGTATATCCCAACTGACAGGAGCAGAAAAAAACGAAAAAATTATGCTAAAACAGTAGAGAACGGCGCACGCAATACGGATAGCGCAACACAAGCTGGAGCGCATGCGCATCCTGCACCTTAGCGCACTACTGCTACTAATTCTCTTCAACTTAAACTAAGCTATACTAAAAAATGCTCAAAACATGAAATGTAAGAGTAACGCCCCCCCCCCCCCCCCCCCACACTTGAACAGAGACGTGTCCCCACGACTCAAGCTCAAGCGCACGGAGAGCGCACATGCATGCAATGCAAAAAGAACGAATATAAGAAAAAAAACGTGTAAAAGTAAAAAACGTGCCGGGTTACCTCCCGACAAGTGCCTTTGTTTAACGTCGTTGGCTCGACTGTACCTCGTTACTTGCGTGAAAGTGTGCCAGCGACCTCCCCCACTCTTGCTCCTGAGTTGCCCCGCGCTTGTGTATGTGTTGCGTGCTCTTTGGTCCTGCGCAAAGGATCGAAAAGGTGGTCAGCATGGGTAATAGTATGTGATAAATCATAAGTAACGAGGTTAGGTAAAGAGGGAGAAAAAAGATGAGCGATAGTGTCCAGTTCTCCCTCTGGTGCATCTGGTGGCGGCTCTGGCGCAATGCTCATGCACCATCCAGCCTAAATGCGCTTGGGAACTATCTCGCCCTGCGCATCTGCAACCAAGTCGTCTATGCTGTCCATCGCGTGCACTGTGGCGTCTTCATGAGGGTGCTGCATTCCTTTGAATATGTCGAAGTAGATTTCTTTCCTATCAACCTCCATGGACAGCGTGCCCCTCCACACGTCTATCTTCGTGCGCGCGGTCATCAGAAAAGGTTTGCCTAGGAGGATCTGCGCACCGCTGGCGCTTGATTCACCCTCCATTTCGAGCACATAAAAGTCTGCTGGGAACACCAGCTCTCCTACTCGAACTAGGACATCTTCTATCATGCCTGCAAGTTGTTTGCACGATCTATCTGCTAGCTGAATTGTGAGACCTGCAGGTTTTAGTGGTCCAAGGCGCAAGGTCGCATAGAGAGAATATGGTAATAAATTGATTGATGCGCCTAAATCGATCATGCAGTTGCTTACCGTGGTTTTACCTAAGGTGCAAGGGATAGTGAATGTACCTGGATCTTGGCACTTAGGTGGTACCTTTTGTTGCACGATTGCTGAGGCCTGCGCATTTAGCATTACCTGTGCGCATTCGCCTGTCCTCCTTTTATTTGTGCACAGCTCTTTTAAAAACTTCGCATACCTGGGAATCTGTCGAATAGCTTCTATGAGAGGTATGTTGATTTCCACCTTGCTGAACAGCTCATATAGTTCCTTGTCCAGTGCTTCTTTTCTCGCCAGTGGTGCCTGCACAGGGAAAGGAGCAGGTATGTTAGTACAATTTTTGTCCTTGTTTGTCGAGTGAGACATACCTGGCGCTTTGCCCTGCTGGTTCGTGGTTGGCGCTTCTGATTGCGCCTCTGGCTCTGGTTGCGCACTCTGAGCTGCTGGATCTGGGACTTGCGCAACTGGCTGCGCGGGCGCCTGCGCGGTCTGCTCTGTTCCCACTGTGCGCCCAGTCCTCAGTGTTACTGCATTAACTCCTCCTTTAGGGTTCTGAATCACTTGCGAAGGCAGGTTGCCATCGCTCTTTTTCAGCTCATACACTGTGGTTGCAATTTGTGATAGATGCTTCTCTATGGATTCGAACCTCTTGTCATACTTTTCGTCATTCTTGCGCACTGTGTCTGCTAGCTGCCCCATGATATCTTCCAAGGATCGCTTTGGTTGCTGATTGTTCTGCACTGGTGCGTCTGTGCGGCGATGCGGTGGATTGTAGGGTGCAGCTTGTTGCGTCTGCTGTGGCGCGCGCTGATCAGTGGGCTGCCTCTGGAAATTGTTCTCTTCTCTCCATCTGAATCCATTTGCAGCAAGCCCAAAGCGCGGCTGATTCTGTCTCTGCGGTCCTCTGTTGTCCCATCCTCCAAGGGCATTTACATCTCCAGTTTCTTCAAAAAGTGTTGGGCATTCATCTGTCTTGTGCTCAGTGGACCTGCAGAATTCACATACCTTTGGCGCAACTGGTTGTGCGCTCTGCGCACTCATCAGCTTCTGTAGCATGGCCTTCATTTCTTTGATCTCAGCGCTTGCCTCTACCTGATGCACAGAACGATTACGACTACTTTCAAGTGTTAATTGATGTCTTACCTGCCCAGCAGAATCTTCTATCAGCTGCCATGCATCCTCCGGGTACATGTTGCAAATGTCCCCTCCTGCGCATGCATTCAGTAGTCGCAGCTCCATGGGCAGCAGTCCATTCAGAAAGTTCTCTATCAGCACATTCTGAGGAAGCCCGTGATTGTAGCAGTTGGCTTCTAGCTCCCTGAAACGCTCGTAGTATTCTGACAGAGACTCCCCTGCGCTCTGCCTTGGCGCGGCCAATTCCCTTCTGAGCAGCGCAATCTTCGCTGCTGGATAGAATTTATCTAAGAACTTCTTCTGCAGCTGCTCCCATGTGTGAATAGATCCTGCAGGTAGGCTCATCAGCCAGTGTTTGGCTGCATCGCTCAATGAAAATGGGAATGCCTTCATCTTCAGCGCTTCTTCGTTCTCCCCCAAGGTCTTCATGTTCTCGCAAATGATTAGGAACTCCCGCACATGCTTGACTGGATTTTCGTTGTTCATTCCGTGAAACTTGGGCATGTGATGGATGAGTGAGCTCCTCAGTTCGAACTGTCCGTTGGGCGGAAGCACTATGCACCATGGCTGGTTAACAGTGAGTGGGGCTGACATTTCGCGCACTGTCCTGCGCCTCGCGACTGGACGAACGGGTGGCGCAATGTATGGTTCAGCGGCCATCTGTGCGTCGACCTCACGCTGCACTTCCTCTCTGAATAGGGCTGCGCGGTTATGTGCCCTTGCTTCCTCTGGGGTTCTGTCTCCCAGGTTATCTCCAACCACACTGTTATCCTCCATGTCCTGATCCAAACTCAAGAAACGAATTAAATGGCAACGAAGTTGTTGCGTCTGTCAGTGCGCAACTAGAATCTGCGCAGCGCAACTGTTTCAAGGTTGCGCAGGCTGATGTGATTGTGCGCTGTCAGAAACAACAACGAGAAAACAAAACAAAATGAAATAACTAGTTACTAAAATGAGAAATGTAAGCTAGCTAAAACTTAGCTGTGTTGCTCCCCGGCAACGGCGCCAAAATTTGATCGCGCATCGTCGTGCGCGTCAAATATAATCCTTCCTCTCCCAGTAGTACAGCGGTTAAGTAAGGATCGATCTCCACAGGGAGCAAGCAGTGAGTCTTAGCCAGTAACCTACACTTAAGAAAACGGGGGTTGCGTGAGTGATTGGGGGTTTTGCGCGATGCGCGAGTAGCAGTGAATATCGTAACGCAGGAAATTGCACTAGACGTGCGCAAGCAGTAGAGATGAAGTACTATCTTAATGAGAAGTGCTGGGCAGACAATCCTCTATGAATGCATTCCTTATCATCGACTCTAAACATCTATAGCTTGTGGTTTACTTGGGTTAGTGTCCGGTAAAGGCTTCCTAACACGTGCGCATGTTCCGTTCAAAGTTCATGTGCTATTAATCCTTAGAACTAGACTAAACAGCTGCGAATCCTGTCACAGTAGCAACTGCCTACCCTAACTCGTTACTCCTAATTGTCATGGTAAGTTTGCGGTTCAAGGCTTCCCCTACGCATGCAACTAGTTTAACAGGCGACAAGCAAGCAACACAAGTAAGTTTGCGGTTCAAGGCTTCCCCTACTCATGCAACTAACTGTCTCAGTACGCACAGAATTAATACAAGTAAATAAACTATGCATTAAGCTCAAGTCTCAAAGGTAACACATCATAGGTTCATGCCCGACCAACACTAAGTGTTTAGCTAGACATGCTAGTGGTAAACATCATAAAATAGTAAATAACAACTAATGAATCCAAGAAAACGGTAGCAAACAGTGCGTGCAGTGTCTTCTCTCGGCTGGCGCAGTCGGCTGGCGCAAATCTCCTTGACAGGTCCGTGTGTTTTCCAGTTCTGCCGCGCAGTGCCTCTGGAATGCCGCTGAGTGATGATGTTCCGATCTGAGGCCGTGGTGCTGCCTCTCCGTGTTTTTTGTGAAACCCTAGACTTTCTTTGTTTAAATAGTGCCCAGGAAGTTCATCTTTTGGCAACTTCCAAATCTGGTAACTGGGACTTTGCGCCTGGCGCACAGCATTGATTGGCGCAATCGGGTAGCGCACCTCTGCTGTCTTTCGCCATTTCTTCTTCTGTTTGCGCCGCTAGCTCCGCAGGCTGATCTTTCACTCCTAGAATGCTGCCTGTTAGCGCGTATCCGACTCAAGGACTCGTTCTGACCTGATATACAAAAACATTGGAAACGAGTAATCTTGCTCATGAAATATTGCAAACAAGCACAGGGTTATGACCTAAATAATGTGTATAACTAGGCTCTATCAGCTGCGCAGGGGGTGCTGCAGGTGCTGGTGCTGGGTCTACCGCTGGGGTGGGCTCTGCTGCTGGGGCTGGCGCTGCTGGATGGACCGGGGACTGGGTAGGAGGGCTGGCTGGCTGGCGCGGCTCGCTGGGGGATCCTGGGGGCGGCCTGCGCAGACTGAGGAGAGGGGGAATAGCATCTCCAAATCTCCACCCTGATGGTGGGCTCATGCTCAATTCTGCCCCCTCGGGCGCCAAATACTCGATCACGCGCATGATGTTGAACATCATGAGCTGCTCCTCTGGTACCTCCTCAGGCGCCTCCTCTGCCTCTTTCCTAGGGCGCTTTCCTTGTGCACGCGAGGGAGAATCCTCAATGGCAATGGTAACTGGCTCCCCCTGCGGTGCACTTGCCGTTCGGCGCGCTCCAGTCTGCGCACGAGTCCTCATGCGCCTGACTGGAGGCGCAACTGGGTCTGGGGCCTCGTCCATCTCCATTTCCTCCGCAGCCTCTTCTGCTTGCGCGCTGCTTTCTGCTCGCTGCCTCGGCGCTCTGGCCGGCTGCAGCCGGTAGCACCATTCCAATGTACCATCCTCTCTCACGGCTACCGCTCTTATCTGCAGCATCTGGGCACGGTCCAAGGGAATAGCCGGCACCACTGTGTGCTCGGGCACCTCTGACTCTCCATGCAACGCACGCAGCAGGTGCGTGATCATCCCTCCACAAGTCAGCGGCCCCCTCGTGCTGACCCGACTCCAATGGATCACCATGTTCAAGACAAACAACACCTTCTTCCCATAGTAAAAACCCTTCAAAATCTCCATGTCCAGTAAGCTGATCTTGGGCGCACCTTTGAAGCGCCCGATGATGGCATAGGCGACCATGCGCCATAGGTAGAACATCCACGGGTCGCGCAGCTCGCGTCCTCGTCTGCGCCCCGCGGCAAAAACTGGGCCGGTCGCCATCTCGCGCCACGCCTCTTGATTCGTGTGCGTGTCTATGTCCGCTTCACGCACCTTTGCGCACCTCAGCGTGCGCTTCAGCCTCTTAGCCGAGGCAATGTACCAGACTCCTCTGTGCCGGTACCTTATCCCCAGATCAGCCGACTCTAGCGACGCCAAAAACTCGCAGGTATCCTCCTTATCCGCTGCGCTGTTGATGTCCAACAGCGCCTCCCAGCCCGCCAGCGCGAGCTTCTCCATGATGAGGTCCTCCATCCCGACCTCTTGCAGGAACTCCCTGCTGATGTACGGAGTCCCGTACATCTCCAGCCTCATGAAGGCTTCATACTTGCTGGCTGAAGAAGCTGAGGTCGCTTGATCCTTGGCAGGCTGCATTGTGCGCTAGGGTTCTTCCGGTAAACTACGGTCAACACTCACAAATGTTCACAAAAACCAAACTCCGCCAACTGCCCTGAAACTTTCACCAAATGGGAGCCTATTATCCGCCTACAAAACCCCCTAACCAAAACTCCAAATGGTGTACGCTAGCTTGGTGCGATTTCAGACCTAGGGCACCCCTCTTATCGCACAAACCCTAACTCAATCGGCTCAAATCTGAGGGGGAGGGTTCCCTAATGAGTGTGCGACTGAATGCTCCTCAAATCTCTCTAAACGGAAGCTGGATTGAGTGCCGGACGAAGAGCGGGTGCTGAGGGCGGGAGCTTCTTGCAACGGTCGAGTGTGAAAAGCGCTGAAATTTTTTCTAAGTACTGCCCTTATATACCCCCGTGTCTGGCGCAACTGTCCTGCGCACTGAATTTGCACACTGACCTACGCGCTGCTGCTCGACTAAAAAAAAACTACAAGTCCTAAACTAGCGAAAAGACATTAGAAAAACTAAAAGAAAAAACATGTAAAAGTAAAACGTGTCGGGTTACCTCCCGACAAGTGCCTTTGTTTAACGTCATTGGCTCGACTGTACCTCGTTACTTGCGTGAAAGTGTACCAGCGACCTCCCCCACTCTTGCTCCTGAGTGACCCCGCGCTCGTGCGTGTGTTGCGTTCTTCTTGTTCCTGCGCAAAGGCTCGGAAGGGTGATCAGCATGGTTAAAAGTATGTGATAAATCATAAGTAACGAGGTTAGGTAAAGAGGAAGAAGAAATATGAGCAATAGTTCCCAGTTCTTCCTCTGGTGCATCTGGCGGCGACTCTGGCGCAGCAACCTGCGCATCTGCTATCTCTGGCTCTGCCAATTCAACTTCGCACGCTGTGCCATCCCAAGGTTCTCCTAAATACTTTTTGACTCTCTGCCCATTGACCTGAAAACGATGCCGGTGCTCGTTTTCTAACTCGATTGTTCCGTAGGGGAAAACCTTGGTAATCGTGTATGGTCCCGTCCATTTGCTGCGCAGCTTCCCGGGCATGAGCTTTAAGCGCGAGGACAATAATAGTACCTGATCTCCTGGCTCAAAAGTGCGTCTGAGGATATTTTTGTCATGAAATGCCTTTGTGCGCGCCTTGTAATCGCGCAGTCCCTCATATGCATCCAGGCGCAGCTCTTCTAATTCGCTTAGCTCAAATGCGCGCTCCTTACCGGCCTCGTCTAGGTTCAGGTTGTAAACGCGCAATGCCCAGTATGCTTTGTGCTCTAACTCCACTGGCAGGTGGCACGCTTTTCCGTAAACCAACCGAAACGGCGAAGTCCCAATTGGTGTCTTATGTGCTATACGGTATGCCCATAGCGCATCATCAAGGCGCTGGCTCCAGTCATTGCGCAACGGTCTCACAGTTTTCTCCAGGATACGCTTAATCTCTCTGTTGGAAACCTCGGCCTGTCCATTCTTCTGAGGGTGGTAAGCGGTGGACGTCTTGTGGCGCACTCCATAATGCTTGAATACCTGCGCCACTATCCTGTTGCAAAAGTGCGTCCCCTGGTCGCTGATGATTGCCTTAGGCACTCCGTACCTGCAAAATATATTATTCCTCAAAAAGTCAGCGACCGTCTTACCATCATCCTTCCGGGTAGCCTTGGCCTCAACCCATTCGGAGACATAATCTACCGCGACCAATATATACTCATATCCGGAAGATGGAGGAAATGGCCCCATGAAGTCAATTCCCCAAATATCGAATACTTCATCCACTAGAATAGGCGTCTGCGGCATCTCATTGTGCGTTGATATGCCTCCTGTGCGCTGGCACCTGTCACAGTTCCTACAGTAGTTATACGAGTCACTAAACAGGTGCGGCCAATGGAATCCGCAATCCAGGATCTTTCTGCTCGTGCGCTTTGGACCAAAGTGTCCTCCACATGCGTGCGCATGACAAAACATCAAAACAGAGTTAATTTCATGGTCAGGCACGCAGCGCCTCAAAATCTGATCAGGTCCTATTCTGAGCATATACGGATCATCCCAAATGTAATGCTTGGACTCATGCTTTAATCTCATGCATTGGGTTTTAGTGAAATGAGGAGGAGACGTACCTGTGACCAGGTAATTTGCAATGTGCGCATACCATGGTACCTTACCTATCTGCGCCATCAGATGCTCGTCAGGGAATGTCTCCGTGATCTGCCCTGGCTCCTCTGCCTTCATGATCCTGCTCAGGTGGTCCGCGACTGTGTTCTCTGTGCCCTTCTTATCTTTGATTTCCAAGTCGAATTCCTGAAGTAGGAGCACCCAGCGCATCAGGCGCGGTTTAGTCTCCTTCTTGGACATTAGGTAACGGATTGCTGCGTGGTCTGTGTAGATGATGACTCTAGCGCCAAGAACATATGCGCAGAACTTCTCCAGCGCAAACACAATTGCCAGTAGTTCCTTCTCCGTGGTGGTGTAGTTCCTCTGCGCAGCGTCCAGTGTGCGCGATGCATAATAAATGGCTTGCGGCTTCTTGTCCACGCGCTGTCCCAGGACTGCACCTACTGCATAGTTGCTTGCATCGCACATCAGTTCGAATGGCAGGTTCCAGTCTGGCGCGCGCATCACTGGCGCACTTGTCAACGCTTCCTTCAGCTTATCAAACGCGGCCCTGCACTGATCAGTAAATTTGAAAGACACATCCTTTTGCAAGAGGTTAGACAGGGGTATACAAATCTTAGAAAAATCTTTTATGAAGCGCTTGTAAAACCCAGCATGCCCAAGGAATGATTTCACATCGCGCACGTTAGTGGCATAAGGCAGATTGGAAATAAGATCTATCTTGGCCTTATCTACCTTGATCCCCTCTTGAGAGATAATATGTCCTAGTACTACTCCATGTGATACCATGAAATGACATTTCCCATAATTGAGCACTAGGTTTTTTGAAATGCAGCGCGCTAAGACCTTATCAAGATGAATTAAGCATGCGTCAAAGGTACCTCCGTACACAGTAAAGTCATCCATGAACACTTTTATGCATAATACCAATCATATCAGAAAAAATGATCATGACTAGACGTTGGAACGTACCTGGCGCGTTACACAGCCCAAATGACATGCGCCCAAACGCAAACGTACCAAATGGGCAGGTAAATGTGGTCTTCTCTTGATCTTCCGCAGCTATGGGTATCTGATTGTACCCTGAATATCCGTCCAAGAAACAAAAGTAGGGCTTCCCCGCTAATCGTTCTAGCATCTGATCCATAAAGGGTAGCGGGAAATGGTCCTTGCGCGTGACTGCGTTAAGCTTCCTGTAGTCGATGCACATGCGCCATCCAGTTTGTATGTGCTTGGGAACTAGCTCACCCTGCGCATTCTCCTCTACTGTGATTCCTCCTTTCTTCGGCACAACGTGCACTGGACTTACCCATTTGCTGTCCGAGATTGGGTAAATGACTCCTGCGTCAAGCAGCTTCAGGATCTCTTTCTGCACCACCTCCATCATGTTCGGGTTCAATCTGCGCTGAGGCTCCCTGGATGGTTTGGCACCATCTTCCAATAGAATCCTATGCATGCATACGTCCGGGCTCAAATCAGCAAGTGTCCATCCTATAGCGCGCTGGTTCCTGCGCAGCACCTGCTTTAATCGCGCCTCCTGCTCCTCTTCTAATCCTTTCTTTATGATTACCCGCAGGGTGTCTTCATTTCCCAAGAATATGTATTTGAGGTGCTCTGGGAGTTGCTTCAGTTCGACCTTGGGTGCCTGTTCAATAGAGGGCAAGATTTTATTAGCAGTGCAGACATTAACTATATCATGTATCTGTCTGGATGCTGGTTCAGCACTGCTCAGCTCTTCCTCTTGCGCCTCCAACTCTGCCTGTTCCAGTGTTTCAGGCTCTTCTGCTCCGCTTGCACATTGCGCATCTGCAACCAAGTCATCTATGCTGTCCATTGCGTGCACTGTGGCGTCCTCATGAGGGTGCTGCATCCCTTTGAATATATTAAAATGAATTTCCTCGCCATCGACCTCCATAGAGAGCGTACCCCTCCACACGTCTATCTTTGTACGTGCTGTCATCAGAAATGGTCTGCCTAGTAGGATCTGCGCACTACCTTTGCTCGACTCACCCTCCATTTCTAGGACATAGAAATCTGCTGGGAACACCAGCTCTCTTACTCGGACTAGGACGTCCTCGATCATGCCGGTCGGTTGCTTGCACGACCGATCTGCTAGCTGAATGGTGAGACCTGCAGGCTTTAGTGGTCCAAGGCGCAATGACGCATATAGGGAATAGGGAAGCACATTTATAGATGAGCCTAAGTCAATCATGCAATTGCTCACTGTGGTCTTACCTAAAGTGCATGGGATGGTGAACGTACCTGGATCTCGGCATTTAGGTGGTACCTTATGCTGCACGATAGCTGAGGCCTGCGCATTTAACATTACCTGTGCGCACTCGCCTTTCCTTCTCTTGTTTGTGCATAGCTCCTTTAAAAATTTGGCGTACCTAGGTATCTGCCGAAGTGCTTCAATAAGGGGAATGTTTATTTCCACCTCACTGAATAACTCGTAGAGCTCCTTATCAAGCGCTTCCTTCCTAGCCGATGGTACCTGTACAGGGAAAGGTGCAGGTATGTTAGTACGATTCATGCCGCACTGTGTCTGCTAGCTGCCTCACGATATCTTCTAATGATCGCCTCGATTGCTGGTTATTCTGCGCTGGTGCGTTAGTGCGGCGATGCGGTGGATTGTAGGGTGCAGCTTGTTGCGTCTGCTGTGGTGCGCGCTGATCTGTGGACTGCCTCTGGAAATTGTTTCTTCCTTCCATCTGAACCCATTTGCGGCTAGTCCAAAACGCGGCTGATTCTGCCTCTGTGGCCCTCTATTATCCCATCCTCCTAGAGCATTGACATCTCCTGATTCCTCGAAAAGTGTGGGACATGCGTCGGTTTTGTGCTCAAGGGATGTGCAGAACTCGCATGCCTTTGGCGCAGCTGGTTGCGCTCCCTGCGCATGCATCAACTTTTGCAACATGGCCTTCATTTCCTTTATCTCAGCGCTTGTTTCTACCTGATGCACAGAACGAGCAAGACTATTTTCAAGTGTTAGCTGATGTCTTACCTGCCCAGCAGAGTCTTCTATCAGCTGCCACGCGTCCTCTGGGTACATGTTGCAAATATCACCTCCTGCGCATGCATTCAATAATCTCAGCTCCATGGGCAGCAATCCATTCAGGAAATTCTCTATCAGCACATTCTGGGGCAGGCCATGATTGTAGCAGTTGGCCTCCAGCTCCCTGAAACGCTCGTAATACTCTGACAGCGACTCTCCTGCGCTCTGCCTAGGTGCGGCCAGCTACCTCCTGAGTAGCGTGATCTTTGCTGCAGGATAGAATTTGTCCAGGAACTTCTTCTGCAGCTGCTCCCATGAGTGAATTGATCCTGCTGGTAAGTTCATTAGCCAATGCCTGGCCGTGTCACACAATGAAAATGGGAACGCTTTCATCTTCAGCGCTTCATCGCTCTCCCCTTCGGCCTTCATGTTCTCGCAAATGACTAGGAATTCTCGCACATGCTTGACTAGGTTCTCATTGTTCATCCCGTGGAACTTGGGCATGTGATGAACGAGCGAGCTCCTAAGTTCAAAACGACCGTCAAGTGGAAGCACTATGCACCATGGCTGGTTAATCGTGATTGGGGCTGACATCTCGCGCACTGTTCTGCGTCGCGCGGCCTGTCGCGCTGGGGGCGCGTTATACACTTCAGCGGCCATCCTTGCTTCAACTTCGCGCTGCACTTCCTCTCTGAACAGGGCTGCGTGGTTATGTGCCCTCGCCTCCTCTAGGGTTCTGTCCCCTAAGTTATCTCCAACGACACTGTTATCCTCCATAACCTGTTCTAAATCTCAAAGAAAACGAAATTAAAAGAAAACCAAGTTGTTGCGTCTGTTAGTGCGCAACTAGAATCTGCGCAGTGCAACTGTTTCAAGGTTGCGCAGGCTGATGTTGATTGCGCGCTGTCAGAAACAACAACGAAAACAAAGTAAACAGAAACAACTAACTACTGTAAAAGAGACTTAAGCTTGTTAAAGCTTATCTGTGTTGCTCCCCGGCAACGGCGCCAAAATTTGATAGCGCGTCGTTGTACGCGTCAAATTTATTCCTTCCTTCTCCACTTAGTACAGCGGCTAAGTCAGGGTCGAATCCACAGGGAGCAAGTAGATTAGCTTTAACTAGTAACCTGCACTTACGAAAACTGGGGGTGTGAGTGATTGGGTTGCGCAAGTGCGCAAGTAAATAGTAGTAAACGCAGGAATTGCACTAGACGTGCGCAGACAATCCTCTATGAGTGTATTCCTTATCATCGACTCTAAACGTCTATAGTTCGGTTACTAATGTTAGTGTCCGATCAAGGCTTCCTAACATGTGCGCATGTTCCGATCAAAGTTCATGAGCTATTAATTCTTGAGACTAGTCTAAGCAGCTACGAATCCTGTCACAGTAGCAATCTTGAGACTAGGCTATCAACTAGTTTAACATATAACAACAAGTAGCAAGAGTAAGATTGCGGTTCAAGGCTTTCCCTACTCATGCAACTAGCTGTCAACCGTGTGCACAGAATTAATATAAGCAAACAAACTATGCATTAAGCACAAGTCTCAAAGAAAATACTCATAGAATCATGCCCAACCGATACAAAGCGTTTAGCTAGACATGCTAGTAGTAAACATCATAGAAATAGTAAATAACAACTAAAGTATCCAAGAAAACAGTAAGAAGCATATGCGTGCAGGTTGCAGTGTCTCGGCTGGCGCAGTCGGCTAGCGCAGGTCCTCTTAGTAGCTCGTGTGTTTGTCAGTTCTGCCTCTCTCTCCTACGCTGTGGTCCTCTATGATCGTCCTCCTCAAACCCTAGCCTTCCTCTCTTTATATACTGCTCATGAGGCCCAAGGACGGCCTTGGCAACTTCCAAATCTGATGGTGTCATGATTTGGAAACACCAATATCCTGCGCATGGCGCACTGCACACACTGGTTAGCGCAATCGGTCTGCGCACCGTAGTTGACTCTGCCACTTCCTATCCTGTTTGCGCTGCTAGCTCCGCAGGCTGTGTGTTGCGCTCCTCAAACGCTGTCTGTTAGCGCGTATCCGACTTAGGCCCTTGTTTTGCCCTGAAATACAAAAACACCGGAAACCAGTAATCTTGTACACAAAATGATGCAAACAAGCATAGTGTTAGGATCTAAATAGCACGTATAAATAGGCTCTATCGCCGCTGTACTAAGTGGAGAAGGAAGGATTAATTTGACGCGTACAACGGCGCGCGATCAAATTTTAGCGCCGTTGCCGGGGAGCAACACAGATAAGTTTTAACTAGTTCAAGTTTTCTTTTACAGTAGTTAGTTATTTCTTTTTTTATTTTATTTTTTCGTTGGTGATTCTGACAGTACGCAATCAACATCAGCCTGCGCAACCTTGAATCGGTTGCACTGTGCAGATTATAGTTGCGCACTGACAGTGGCAACAATCTAGTTGTCTTTTAATTTTGTTTTCTTTAAGTTTAGAACAGGGCATGGAGAATAATAGTGTCATCGATGATAACTTAGGGGACAGAACCCCAGAGGGACCTAACAATGCAAGGGCAGACAACCGCGCAGCCCGGTTCAAAGAGGAAGTACAGCGCGAAGTTGATGCTCGAATGGCCGCTGAAGCAGTGTATAATGCGCAACCCGCGCAACAGATCGTGCGATGCAGAACAGTGCGCGAGATGTCGGCCCCAATCACAGTCAACCAACCTTGGTGCATAGTACTTCCACCCGATGGGCATTTTGAACTACGGAGCTCATTCATTCATCATATGCCTAAGTTTCATGGGATGAACAACGAGAACACGGTCAAGCATGTGCGTGAATTCCTAGTTATCTGCGAGAACATGAAGACCGATGGGGAGAGTGAAGAAGCGCTGAAGCTGAAGGCGTTCCCTTTTTCATTGTGTGATTTAGCCAAGCATTGGCTGATGAGCTTACCAGCAGGATCTATTCACACATGGGAGCAGCTCCAGAAAAAGTTCTTGGATAAGTTCTACCCCGCAGCTAAGATCGCGCTACTCAGGAGGGAATTGGCCGCGCCTAGGCAGGGCATAGGAGAGTCACTATCAGAGTACTATGAGCGTTTCAGGGAGCTGGAAGCCAACTGCTATAATCATGGCCTGCCCCAAAATGTGCTGATAGAGAATTTCCTGAACGGGCTACAACCGATGGAACTTAGATTGTTGAATGCATGCGCAGGCGGTGACATATGTAACATGTACCTGGAGGATGTATGGCAGATGATAGAGGATTCTGCTGGACAGGTAAGGCATCAATTGACGCTCGAGAACAGTCGTGCGCGCGCTGTGCATCAGGTGGATTCCAGTGCTGAAATAAAGGAGATGAAAGCCATGCTACAGAAGCTGATGAGTGCGCAAGGCACGCAACCAATTGCGCCGAAGGCATGCGAGTTCTGTACGTCCACTGAGCACAAAACCGACGCATGTCCCACACTTTTCGAGGAATCAGCAGATGTAAATGCTCTAGGAGGATGGGACAATAGAGGACCGCAGAGGCAGAATCAGCCGCGCTTTGGACTAGCAGCAAATGGATTCAGATGGAAGGAAGACAGCAATCTCCAAAGGTAGCCCGCGGAATATTACACACCACAGCAGGCGCAGTTAGTATACAACCCACCACACCGCCGCAATGACGCACCAGCACAGAATAACCAGCAGCCGTGGCGCTCCTTAGAAGACATAGTGGGTCAATTAGCAGACACTGTGCGCAAAAATGATGAAAAGTATGACAAGAGGTTCGAGTCAATTGAGAAGCAGTTGTCGCGGATTGCTACCACGGTTTATGAGCTGAAAAAGAGCGATGGCAACCTACCTTCGCAAGTGATTCAAAACCCTAAGGGAGGAGTTAACGCCTAACGCTGAGGACTAGGCGCACAGTTGGGACAGCCAGTTGCGCAACCTCCAGAGCCAGCACAGCCGGATGCGCAACCAGCCGCACAAGCTACAAACCAACAGGGGGTGGCGCCAGGTATGATACAATCAGGAGAAAAGAGTATCAATCGTACTAACGCACCTGCACCTTTTCCTGTGCAGGCACCTTTAGCAAGGAAGGAGGCGCTAGACAAGGAGCTGTATGAATTATTCAATAAGGTGGAAATAAGCATTCCCCTGATTGAGGCAGTTCGGCAGATCCCTAGATACGCCAAGTTCTTGAAGGAGCTGTGCACAAACAAGAGGAGGAAAGGCGAGTGCGCACAAGTAATGCTTAACGCGCATGCATCAGCAATTGTGCAACACAAGGTACCACCTAAATGCCGGGATCCAAGTACGTGCACCATACCGTGCACCTTAGGTAAGACCACGGTAAGCAACTGCATGATTGATCTCGGTGCATCTATAAATGTGCTTCCTTACTCCTTGTATGTGTCATTGCACCTTGGTCCACTAAAGCCTGCAGGCCTCACCATCCAATTAGCAGATCGGTCGTGCAAACAACCGACGGGCATGATAGAGGACGTTCTCGTCCAAGTGGGAGAGCTGGTGTTTGATAGAGCCTAGTTATATGCGATATTTAGATCTCAACACTGTGCTTGTTTGCATTATTTTATGTACAAGATTACTGGCTTTCGGTATTTTTGTATTACAGGATAAAGCAGGAGCATAAGTCAGATGTGCGCTAATGGACGTTTTTTTGAGCGCAATGCCTGACCTGCGGAGCTAGCAGCGCAAAAGGAGATAGCTATTTCGGACTACAGTGCACAAACCGACTGCGCGAAGCAAGTAGTGCAATCCGCGTGCGCAGAATGGCAGAGTTTCTAAATATTGATCTCCTAGATTTGGGAAGTTGCTAAAAGTCTTTCGGGCCAAATCTAAGCATTCCTTGGGCTTCAAGACCACTATATAAGAGGAGGGAAGCTAGGGTTAGAGGGAGAGAGAGAACAGATAAAGAGAAGGACGCTCAGCAGCAAAACACACGAGCTACTTCAGCCAAAATCTGCGCGAACCACCTGCGCCAGCCGAGAACAGCAACGCGCAATTGCGCCAACTTGCTACGTTTTCTCTTGCTGCCTTAGTTTTATTTATTATTGCTATGATGTTTGTTTTTAGCATGTCTAGCTAAACACTTTGTATCGGTTGGGCATGATTCTATGAAGTATTTCCTTTGAGACTTGTGCTTAATGCTTAGTTCGTCTACTTATATTAATTTTATGCATATGGGTGATAATTAGTTGTGCGAATAAGAGAAGCCTTGAACCGCAATCTTGTTCTAACTGCTCGTTATTGTATGTTAAACTAGTTGATAGCTTGACGGTGACAACTAGGAGTAACACACTAGGATAATCAGCTGCTACTGTGATAGGATTCGTGGTTGCTTAGACTAGTTTCAGGATTTAATAGCTCATGGACTTTGATCGGAACATGCGCGCATGTTAGAAAGCCTTGATCGGACACTAACTTAAGTAGAACTGCATGATGGAGCGTATTTATACGCTCCATTGAGTTATTTATTCCCATAGTTTTATTACATTTTGCGTGAATCGATTACTCTTTTGTAGTGTTTTCGTATCGCAGGAATGTTCAAGATCGCATTGGAATTTATCGCAAATTCGAAGCATTCATCCAAGATCAAGAAGTCAACAGCGGTCAAAGTCAACTCTGCTGGTTCAATTACTGGTTCAATGTGGTTCAATGAAGATGGTTCAACCAGAAAAACCCTAAACCTAAAACATGGACTAATTTGGAAAAGTTTCATCTCTCTTCAAGTGGACATTTCTGGACTACTATTGACGGGAGCTACTGTTCACGGCGTGGAGGAGCTCTAGAGAGAAGCTGCTGGAAAAGTCGCCGGAGTACTATTCACGCCGGTTACTGTTCACATTTTACTATTCACTGTTCACTGTTCACATTCACAGTTCACTGTTACTATTCACGGCCGCCGGAACACTGTTCACGGCCGGACTTGTTTGAGCTCAGTTTGTGTATTGTAGTGTGATGAACCTAGTTTCTATTGTATTCATGGATATTATGAGTAGCTAAATCAATATTTCAGTTTGGGGATTTATAGTGCAACAATGGTTGGAGGTCAATGAGTACATGATTTGAGTTATGGAATGCTGCCTTTGTATGAATGAAATCGAATGCTTTGATTGACAATTTAGTGCAGCTTAGCGGTGAGCTAGATTGATATCAATTGCGTTACACTTGACTTGATTGCATTGTTGGGGAAAACCTAGCGGTAGAACCAATTTGTAGTATTAGTCGAGTAAGTATTGAACTTGTTCGAAGGCCTAGCGGTTAAGAATAGGTAGAATTGATTGTCGACATATCTTTAGCGGGAATGTTGAACTAAGGCAGAATTCACTAGCTTACTCATGTATTCGATCGGTGATAACTAGTTGCATTGTATCCCCGAACTGATTTTCTTTGAATTGATTTCCTCTCTTTGATTTTCTGTGACTCTCATTGAACTCCGACTCATTTGCTCTCTTTGGGTTCGACCCTGCTTACCGCTTACTAGTGTGTTACAGGAGTTATAAATTCTAATTTGAGGCGCACGACGACGCGCTGTCACTGCACTATAGAAGTTTAGAGTCGATGATAAGGGATACATTCATAGAGGATTGTCTGTACCGATACTCTTCATAGTCATAGTACTTAAAATCTACTGGCTGCGCTCGTATTGAACAGGCACCCAAAGTTGAGCTGAAGCAATTGCCCGAGCACTTAAAGTACATCTTCCTGGGCAATAAGGACACCCTGCCTGTCATTATAAAGAAAGGATTAGAGGAGGAGCAGGAGGCGCGATTACAGGAGGTGTTGCGCAAAAACCAGCGCGCTATAGGATGGACATTAGCTGACCTGCGCGGAGTAAGCCCTGATGTGTGTATGCACAGAATTCTGCTGGAAAATGGTGCCAAACCATCCAGGGAACCTCAGCGCAGACTGAATCCAATTATGATGGAGGTAGTACAGAAGGAGATCCTGAAGCTGCTTGACGCAGGAGTAATATACCCGATCTCAGACAGTAAGTGGGTAAGTCCAGTGCACGTTGTGCCCAAGAAAGGAGGCATCACAGTGGAGGAAAATGCGCAGGGCAAGCTAGGTCCCAAGCGCATACATACTGGATGGCGCATGTGCATTGACTACAGGAAGCTAAATGCAGTCACGGGCAAGGATCATTCCCGCTATCGTGCATTGAAACCGCACTTTTGCTTCCTGGATGGTTACTCAGGGTACAATCAGATACCTATAGCTGCGGAGGATCGGGAGAAGACAACCTTTACCTGCCCATTCGGCACCTTTGCATTCCGGTGCATGTCGTTTGGGCTGTGTAATGCGCCAGGTACGTTCCAACGCTTAGTCATGAGCATTTTCTCTGATATGATTGGTTTATGTATAGAGGTGTTCATGGATGACTTCACTGCGCATGGTGAGACTTTTGATGCATGTTTGGATAATCTTGATAGGGTTTTAGCGCGCTGCATTACCAAGAACCTAGTTCTCAATTTTGAAAAATGTCACTTTATGGTATCACATGGAGTAGTACTAGGACATATTATCTCACAGGAAGGAATTAAGGTTGATAAAGCAAAAATAGATCTTATCTCAAATCTGCCTTATTCCACTAATGTGCGTGACGTTAAGTCATTTCTTGGGCTTGCAGGGTTCTACAGGCGTTTTATAAAAGATTTTTCTAAAATATGTATTCTCTTGTCTAACCTCCTTCAAAAGGATGTGTGCCTTGAGTTCACTGATGAGTGCAGGAATGCTTTTGATAAGTTGAAGGATGCGCTGACCAGTGCGCCACTGATGCGCGCACCAGACTGGAACTTACTTTTTGAGCTGATGTGTGATGCAAGTGACTACGCCGTAGGCACAGTATTGGGTCAGCGCATGGATAAGAGGCCGCACGCTATCTATTATGCGTCGCGCACACTGGACACTGCGCAGAGGAACTACACCACGACTGAGAAGGAACTTCTGGCAATCGTATTGCGCTGGAGAAGTTCCGCGCATATGTTCTGGGCGCTAGAGTCATTGTCTACACTGACGACGCTGCTACTCGTTACCTGATGTCCAAGACAGAGACTAAGCCGCGCTGGATGCGCTGGTTGCTTCTGCTCCAAGAGTTCGATTTAGAGATCAAGGATAAGAAGGGAACGGAAAACCTGATGGCGCTGAACGGTAAGGTACCATGGTATGCGCATATTGCAAGTTACCTGGTCACAGGTGCGTTTCCCCCTCAGTTCACTAAAGCTCAATGCATAAGGTTGAAACATGAGTCTAAATATTACATTTGGGATGATCCGTACATGCTTAGAATAGGCCCTGATTAGATCTTGAGGCGATGTGTGCCTGATCATGAGATGAGCTCTGTTTTGAGGTTTTGTCATGCGCACGCGTGCGGAGGACACTTTGGTCCAAAGCTCACGAGCAGGAAAATCCTAGATTGCGGTTTTTATTGGCCGCACTTATTTCGTGACTCATATAACCACTGCAGGGCTTGTGACAGGTGTCAGCGCACAGGAAATATATCAGCGCGCAACGAGATGCCACAAACGCGAATACTAGTAGACGAAGTGTTCGACTTGTGGGGGATTGACTTCATGGGGCCGTTTCCTCCATCTTGTGGATACGAGTACATACTAGTTGCAGTGGATTATGTCTCGAAGTGGGTCGAAGCTAAGGCCACGCGCAAGGATGATGGTAAAATGGTTGTTGAGTTTTTAAGGACTAACATTTTCTGCAGGTACGGAGTGCCTAAGGCAATAATCAGCGACCAGGGGACGCACTTCTGCAACAAAATAGTGGCGCAGGTACTAAAGCATTATGGAGTGCGCCACGAGACGTCCACTGCATACCATCCTCAAACGAATGGCCAGGCCGAGGTTTCCAACAGAGAGATTAAGCGCATTCTGGAGAAAACCGTGAGACCTACGCGCAAAGACTGGAGCCAGCGGCTGGATGATGCACTTTGGTCATACAGGACTTCGCACAAGACACTGATTGGGACTTCACCATTTCGGTTGGTGTACGGAAAAGCGTGCCACCTACCGGTTGAGTTGGAACACAAGGCATACTGGGCCTTGCGCACTTGCAATCTGAACCTCGACGAGGCTGGTAATGAGTGCGCATTTGAATTGAGCGAGCTAGAGGAGCTGCGCCTGGATGCATATGAGGGGCTGCGCGGCTACAAAGCGCGCACGAAAGCATTTCACGATAAGTACATCCTCAGACGCACCTTCGAGCCAGGAGACCAGGTGCTTTTGTTCTCCTCGCGCTTAAAGCTGATGCCCGGGAAGCTGCGCAGCAAGTGGATGGGACCATACACAGTCACAAAGGTTTTCCCATATGGAACAATCGAGTTAGAGAACGAGCACAAGCATTGTTTTCAGGTTAATGGGCAAAGAGTAAAGAAATACTTAGGAGAACCTTGGGATGAGGCCACGCTCGAAGTTGATTTGGCGGAACCAGAGATAGAGGATGCGCAGGTTGCTGCGCCAGAGATACAACCTGATGCACCTGAGGGAGAACTGGGAGCTACTGCTTATATATCTTCTCCCTCATTGATTAACCTCATTACTTATGATGTGTCACATGATTTTGGCCACGCTGAGCACCTATCTTATCCTTTGCGCAGGACTAAGGAATACATAGCACGCGCGAATGCGCAGGGATGCGCAGGAGCAAGTGTGGGGTGGTCACGTGCGCAAACTTGAGCAAGTAACAAGGTACTATTGAGCCAGCGACGTTAAACAAAGGCACTTGTCGGGAATACAAAGACACGTTTTTAATTTTTTTTACACGTTTTTATTTTTACACGTTTTTTTTAGGATTTGAACTTTTAGCTAGTTTAACATGCATGAGTGCGCTCTCCGTTGCGCTTGAGCATGAGTCGTGGGGACACGTCTCTGTTTAAGTGTGGGGGGCGGGGGCGTTACATTTACATTTCATATTTATCATTGTAGTTTAGCTTAGTTAATGTAGTTAAAGGAAATAGTAGCGGTTGTGCGCTTGTGTGCGGATTGCGCACACCTTTCGACTTGTTTTGTCTTATTCATCCTACATGCGCTACAATAAACCGTTTTAATATAATTTTTTCGTTTTTTTGTCTTTTTAGTTGGGATATACAAGGGATGCGGAGTTGATAGAAAAAGCTTTAGAGAGGCGGTTAGTCGTTTTTGCTTCGAGATTAAGGTACATGGCTAAAAGCGCTAGTGGAGGCTGGTGTTTCGCGACCTTCGGAACAAAAGAGCGCGCTCAGCCACGCAGATGCCAAACGCGAATACCCAAAGCGTGGCGAGGTGGGAAACAGACCACCTTTCCTCTGGAAGTCGAGTGTAGGAAAGTGGGCGCGGGTGTAAACGCGTGCGCTGACCTGCGCAAGTAGACCAAGGAGGGAGAGCGGAGAATTGTTCCATAGCTGCTATCCGAAGGCCGAGACTGGAACCGTTCTGGGAATATAAGAAAAGTGGACGAAGCTGTATAAAAGAAAAAAAAACTAGTTGACGATATACGCAAGGAAAAGAAACCAGCATGCCCACACAACTCCATATTACCGCATACGCAAGTCCAAGAGTATGAAAGGCTTGAGTTCCCAAGAAGCGCGCGAATGAATCACGCACCTGAAGAAGCTTGCGCGATTAACCATGTACCAGAAATCGGAGTAGAGACTGACAACCAGGAGCCTATGGAGAGCTATTGATAGAGCCTATTTATACACACTATTTAGATCTTAACCCTATGCTTGTTTGCATTATTTTGTGTACAAGATTACTGGTTTCCAATGTTTTTGTATTTCAGGGCGCAACGAGGGCCTAAGTCGGATACGCGCTAATAGGCAGCGTTTAAGACGCGCGTCACACAGCCTGCGGAGCTAGCAGCGCAAACAGATAGTGGCAGAGTCGACTACGGTGCGCAGACCGATTGCGCTAACCAAGGTGCAGTGCGCCATGCGCAGAATAGTGGTGTTTCCATATCTTGACACCACCAGATTTGGAAATTGCCAAGGTTGGGCCTCATGAGCAGTATATAAAGAGAGGAAGGCTAGGGTTTGAAGAGACACACAAGATATCAAAGAGAGAGAGCCAGAATCGAAAACACACGAGCTGCTGCGAGGACCTGCGCTAGCCGACTGCGCCAGCCGAGACTCTGCAACCTGCACGCACCTGCTTGTTGCTGTTTCTTGGATACTTTAGATATTATTTACTGTTTCTATGATGTTTATTACTAGCATGTCTAGCTAAACGCTTGGTATCGGTTGGGCATGATTCTATGAGTATTTCCTTTGAGACTTGAGCTTAATGCGTAGTTTGTTTGCTTATATTAATTCTGTGCACACGGTTGACAGCTAGTTGCATGAGTAGGGGAAGCCTTGAACCGCAATCTTACTCTTGCTACTTGTTTGTTATATGTTAAACTAGTTGAATAGCTTGACGGTGACAACTAGGAGTAATGCGCTAGGATAATCAGTTGCTACTGTGACAGGATTCGTAGCTGTTTAGACTAGTCTTAAGAATTAATAGCTCATGAACTTTGATCGGAACATGCGCACATGTTAGGAAGCCTTGATCGGACACTAACATCAGTAAACCAAACTATAGACGTTTAGAGTCAATGATAAGGAATACATTCATAGAGGATTGTCTGCGCCGATACTTTTCATAGTCATAGTACTTAATCTCTACTGCCTGCGCACGTCTAGTGCAATTCCTGCGTTCACTACTGTTTACTCGCGCACTTGCGCAACCCAATCACTCACACCCCCAATTTTTGTAAGTGCAGGTTACTAGTTAAAGCTAATCTACTTGCTCCCTGTGGATTCGACCCTGACTTAGTCACTGTACTAAGTGGAGAAGGAAGGAATAAATTTGACGCGCACAACGACGCGCGTACCAAATTTTGGCGCCGTTGCCGGGGAGCAACACAGATAAGCTTTAACCAGCTTAAGTTTTCTTTTACAATAAGTAGTTATATCTGTTTGCTTTATTCTCGTTGTTTTTTCTGACAGCGCGCAATCAACATTAGCCTGTGCAACCTTGAAACAGTTACGCTGCGCAGATTCCAATTAAGCACTGACAGACGCAACAGCTTAGTTTTCTTTTAATTTCGTTTTCTTTGAGACTTAGAACAGGTTATGGAGGATAACAGTGTCGTTGGAGATGACTTAGGGGACAGAACCCAGAGGATGCGAGGGCACATAACCGCACAGCCCTGTTCAGAGAGGAAGTGCAGCACGAAGTTGAAGCAAGGATGGCCGCTAAAGTGTATAACGCGCCACCAGCGCGACAGGCCGCGCGACACAGAATAGTGCGCGAGATGTCAGCCCCAATCACGGTTAACCAGCCATGGTGCATAGTGCTTCCACCAGACGGTCATTTTGAACTCAGGAGCTCGCTCATTCATCACATGCCCAAGTTCCACGGGATGAACAACGAGAATCCAGTCAAGCATGTGCGAGAATTCCTAGTCATTTGCGAGAACATGAAGGCCGAAGGGGAGAGCGATGAAGATGAAAGCATTCCCATTTTCACTGTGTGACACGGCCAGGCATTGGCTAATGAGCTTACCAGCAGGATCAATTCACACATGGGAGAAGCTGCAGAAGAAGTTCCTGGACAAGTTCTATCCCGCAGCAAAGATCGCGCTACTCAGGAGGGAGCTGGCCGCACCTAGGCAGAGCGCAGGAGAGTCGCTGTCAGAGTATTACGAACGTTTCAGGGAGCTGGAGGCCAACTGCTACAATCACGGCCTGCCCCAAAATGTGCTGATAGAGAATTTCCTTAATGGATTGCTGCCCATGGAGCTGAGATTATTGAATGCATGCGCAGGAGGCGACATTTGCAACATGTACCCAGAGGACGCGTGGCAGCTGATAGAAGACTCTGCTGGACAGGTAAGACATCAGCTAACACTTGAAAACGGTCGTGCTCGTTCTGTGCGTCAGGTAGAAACAAGCGCTGAGATAAAGGAAATGAAGGCCATGCTGCAGAAGTTGATGCATGCGCAGGGAGCGCAACCAGCTGCGCCAAAGGCATGTGAGTTCTGCACATGCACTGAGCACAAAACCGATGCATGTCCCACACTTTTCGAGGAATCAGGAGATGTCAATGCTCTTGGAGGATGGGATAATAGAGGGCTGCAGAGGCCGAATCAGCCGCGTTTTGGACTAGCCGCAAATGGGTTCAGATGGAAGGAGGAAAACAATTTCCAGAGGCAGTCCGCGGACCAGCGCGCACCACAGCAGACGCAACAAGCTGCGCCCTACAATCCATCGCATCGCCGCACTGACGCACCAGCACAGAACAACCAGCAACCGAGGCGATCCTTAGAAGATATCGTGGGGCAGCTAGCAGACACAGTGCGCAAAAATGATGAGAAGTATGACAAGAGGTTCGAGTCCATTGAGAAGCAGCTATCACAGATCGCTACCACGGTGTATGAGCTGAAAAAGAGCGATGGCAACCTGCCTTCGCAAGTGATCCAGAACCCCAAGGGAGGAGTCAACGCAGTAACACTGAGGACTGGGCGAACGGTAGGAATAGAGCAGACCGCAAAGGCGCCCGCGCAACCAGTTGCGCAAGTCCCGGATCCAACAGAGCAAAATGCGCAACCAGAGCAAGTTGCGCAACCAGAAGCGCCAGCCAAAAACCAGCAGGACGAAGCGCCAGGTATGACACAATCAAAAGACAAAGGCATGAATCGTACTAGCATACCTGCACCTTTTCCTGTACAGGCACCATCGGCTAGGAAGGAAGCGCTTGATAAGGAGCTCTACGAGTTATTCAGTAAGGTGGAAATAAACATTCCTCTTATTGAAGCAGTTCGGCAGATCCCGAGGTACGCCAAGTTTTTAAAGGAGTTGTGCACAAACAAAAGAAGGAAAGGCGAGTGCGCACAGGTAATGCTAAATGCGCAGGCCTCAGCAATCATGCAGCATAAGGTACCACCTAAATGCCGAGACCCAGGTACGTTCACCATCCCATGCACTTTAGGTAAGACAACAGTGAGCAATTGCATGATTGACTTAGGCGCATCTATAAATGTACTACCCTATTCCCTATATGCGTCATTGCGCCTTGGACCACTAAAGCCTGCAGGTCTCACCATTCAGCTAGCAGATCAGTCGTGCAAGCAACCGACGGGCATGATAGAGGATGTTCTAGTCCGAGTAGGAGAGCTGGAGTTCCCAGCAGATTTCTATGTCCTAGAAATGGAGGGTGAGTCGAGAAAAGGCAGTGCGCAAATCCTACTGGGCAGACCATTTCTGATGACAGCGCGCACCAAGATAGACGTGTGGAGGGGTACGCTCTCAATGGAGGTCGATGGCGAGGAAATTTATTTTAATATATTCAAAGGGATGCAGCACCCTCATGAGAACGCCACAGTGCACGCGATGGACAGCTTAGATGACTTGGTTACAGATGCGCAATGTGCGAGCGCAGCAGAAGAACCTGAGACACTGGCACAGGCAGAGTTGGAGGCGCAAGAGGATGAGCTGAGCAGTGCTGAACCAGCATCCAGACAGGTACACGATATAGTTAATGTCTGCACTGCTAATAAAATCTTGCCCTCTATTGAACAGGCACCCAAGGTCGAGCTGAAGTAACTCCCAGAGCACCTCAAATACATATTCTTGGGAAATGAAGACACCCTTCCGGTAATCATAAAGAAAGGACTAGAAGAGGAGCAGGAGGCGCGATTACAGCAGGTGCTGCGCAGGAACCAGCGCGCTATAAGATGGACACTTGCTGACCTGCGCGGAGTGAGCCCAGACGTATGCATGCATAGGATTCTATTGGAAGATGGTGCCAAACCATCCAAGGAGCCTCAGCGCAGATTGAACCCGAACATGATGGAGGTGGTGCAGAAAGAGATCCTGAAGTTGCTTGACGCAAGAGTCATTTACCCAATCTCGGACAGTAAATGGGTAAGTCCAGTGCACGTTGTGCCGAAGAAAAGAGGAATCACAGTAGAGGAGAATGTGCAGGGCGAGCTAGTTCCCAAGCGCATGCAAACTGGATAGCGCATGTGCATCGACTACAGAAAGCTTAACACAGTCACGCGCAAGGACCATTTCCCGCTACCCTTCATGGACCAGATGCTAGATCGATTAGCGGGGAAGCCCTACTTTTGTTTCTTGGACGGATATTCAGGGTACAATCAGATACCCATAGCTGCGGAAGATCAAGAGAAGACCACGTTTACCTGCCCATTCGGTACGTTCGCATTTCGGCGCATGTCATTCGGGCTGTGTAACGCGCCAGGTACGTTCCAATGTTTAGTCATGAGCATCTTTTCTGATATGATTGGTATATGCATAGAAGTGTTCATGGATGATTTTACTGTATACGGAGGTACCTTTGACGCATGCTTAACTCATCTTGATAAGGTCTTAGCGCGCTGCATTTCGAAAAACCTAGTGCTCAATTATGAGAAATGTCATTTCATGGTATCACATGGAGTAGTACTAGGACATATTATCTCTCAGGAAGGGATCAAGGTAGACAAAGCCAAAATAGATCTCATTTCCAATCTGCCTTATGCCACTGACGTGCGCGACGTGAAAGCATTCCTTGGGCATGCTGGGTTTTACAGGCGCTTCATAAAAGATTTTTCTAAGATTTGTATACCCCTGTCTAACCTCTTGCAAAAGGATGTGTGTTTCGAATTTACTGATGAGTGCAGGACCGCGTTTGATAAGCTGAAGGAGGTGCTGACAAGTGCGCCAGTGATGCGCGCGCCAGACTGGAACCTGCCTTTGGAACTGATGTGCGACACAAGCGACTATGCAGTAGGTGCAGTCCTGGGACAGCGAGTGGACAAGAAGCCGCATGCCATTTATTATGCATCACGCACACTGGACGCTGCGCAGAGGAACTACACCACCACGGAGAAGGAACTTCTGGCAATTGTGTTTGCGCTGGAGAAGTTCCGCGCATATGTTTTAGGCGCCAGAGTCATCGTCTACACAGACCACGCAGCTATCCGTTACCTAATGTCCAAGAAGGAGACTAAGCCGCGCCTGATGCGCTGGGTACTCCTACTTCAGGAATTCGACTTGGAAATCAAAGATAAGAAGGGCACGAAGAACACAGTCGCGGACCACCTGAGCAGGATCGTGAAAGTAGAGGAGCCAGGGCAGATCACGGAGACATTCCCTGACGAGCATCTGATGGCGCTGACAGGTAAGGTACCATGGTATGCACACATTGCGAATTACCTGGTCACAGGTACGTTTCCTCCTCATTTCGCTAAAACCCAATGCATGAGATTAAAGCATGAGTCCAAGCATTACATTTGGGATGATCTGTATATGCTCAGAATAGGACCTGATCAAATTTTGAGGCGCTTTGTGCCTGACCATGAAATTAACTTTGTTTTGATGTTTTGTCATGCGCACGCATGTGGAGGACACTTTGGTCCAAAGCGCACGAGCAGAAAGATCCTGGATTGCGGATTTTATTGGCCCCACCTGTTTAGTGACTCGTATAACTACTGCTGGAACTGTGACAGGTGCCAGCGCACAGGAGGCATATCAGCGCGCAATGAGATGCCGCAGACGCCAATTCTAGTAAATGAAGTATTCGACATTTGCGGAATTGACTTCATGGGGCCATTTCCTCCATCTTCCGGATATGAGTATATATTGGTCGCGGTAGATTATGTCTCCAAATAGGTTGAGGCCAAGGCTACCCGGAAGGATGATGGTAAGACGGTCGCTGACTTTTTGAGAACTAACATTTTTTGCAGGTACGGAGTGCCTAAGGCAGTCATAAGCGACCAGGGGACGCATTTTTGCATTAGGATTGTGGCGCAGGTGTTTAAGCATTATGGAGTGCGCCACAAGACGTCCACCGCTTATCACCCTCAGACGAATGGACAGGCCGAGGTTTCCAACAGAGAGATCAAGCGCATCCTGGAGAAAACTTTGAGACCGTCACGCAAGGACTAGAGCCAGCGCCTTGACGATGCGCTATGGGCATACCGAACTGCACACAAGACACCAATTGGGACTTCAGCGTTTCGGTTGGTTTATGGAAAAGCGTGCCACCTGCCAGTGGAGTTGGAGCACAAAGCATACTGGGCATTGCGCGTTTGCAACCTGAACCTAGACGAGGCCAGTAAGGAGCGCGCATTTGAGCTAAGCGAATTAGAAGAGCTGCGCCTGGATGCATATGAAGGGCTGCGCGATTACAAGGCGCGCACAAAAGCATTTCATGACAAAAATATCCTCAGACGCACTTTTGAGCCAGGAGACCAGGTACTATTATTCTCCTCGCGCCTAAAGCTCATGCCTGGGAAGCTGCGCAGCAAATGGACGGGACCATACACAGTTACCAAGGTTTTCCCCTACGGAACAATCGAGTTAGAAAACGAGCACCGGCATCGTTTTCAGGTCAATGGGCAGAGAGTCAAAAAGTATTTAGGAGAACCTTGGGATGGCACAGCGCGCGAAGTTGAATTGGCAGAGCCAGAGATAGCACATGCGCAGGTTGCTGCGCCAGAGTCGCCACCAGATGCACCAGAGGGAGAACTGGGAACTATTGCTCATATTTCTTCTTCCTCTTTACCTACCCTCGTTACTTATGATTTATCCCATACTTTTACCCATGCTGACCACCCTTCCGATCCTTTGCGCAGGACCAAGAAGAATGCAACACTCGCACGAGCGCGGGGTCACTCAGGAGCAAAAGTGGGGGAGGTCGCTGGTACACTTTCACGCAAGTAACGAGGTACAGTCGAGCCAACGACACGTTTCACTTTTACATGTCTTTCTTTTAGTTTTTCTAGTGTCTTTTAGCTAGTTTAGGACTTGGTAGTTTTTTTTTTTTTAGTCGAGCAGCAGTGCGCAACTTCAGTGCGCAGGACAGATGCGCCAGACACGGGGGTATATAAGGGCAGTACTTAGAAAAATTTCAGCACTTTTCACACTCGACCGTTGCAAGACGCTCCCGCCCTCAGCATCCGCTCACCGTCCGGCACTCAACCCAGCTTCCGTTTAGAGAGATTTGAGGAGTATACAGTCGCACACTCACCAGGTAACCCTTCCCCTCAGATTTGAGCCGATTGAGATAGGGTTTGTGCGATAAGAGGGGTGCCTTAGGTTTGAAATCGCACTTAGCTAGCCTGCACCATTTGGAGTTTTGGTTAGGATAGGGGGTTTTGTAGGCGGGCAGTACGCAATCAATTGGTGAAAGTTTCAGGGCATTTGGCGGAGTTTGGTTTTTTTTGAGCATTTGTGAGCGTTGACCCCAGTTGACCGGAGAAACCCTAGCACACCATGCAGCCTGCCGAGGATCAAGCGACCCCAGCTTCTTTCGCCAGCAAGTATGAAGCCTTCATGAGGCTGGAGATGTACGGTACTCCGTACATCAGTAGGGAGTTCCTGCGAGAGGTCGGGATGGAGGACCTCATCGTGGAAAACCTCGCGCTGGCGGGCTGGGAGGCGCTCTTGGACATCAACAGCGCAGCTGATAAGGAGGATACGTGTGAGTTTTTGGCGTCGCTAGAGAGATAAGGTACCGGCACAGAGGAGTCTGGTACATTGCCTCGGCTAAGAGGCTGAACGGCACGCTGAGGTGCGCAAAGGTGCGTGAGGCGGATATAGACACACACACGAATCAGGAGGCGTGGCGCGAGATGGCGACCGGCCCAGTTTTTGCCGCGGGGCGTAGCCGAGGACGCGAGCTGCGCGACCCGTGGATGTTCTACCTATGGCGCATGGTCGCCTATGCCATCATCGGGCGCTTCAATGGTGCGCCCAAGATCAGCTTACTGGACATGGAGATTTTGAAGGGTTTTTACTATGGGAAAAAGGTGTTGTTTGTCTTGAACATGGTGATCCATTGGAGTCGGGTCAGCACGAAGGGGCCGCTGACTTGTGGAGGGATGATCACGCACCTGCTGCGTGCGTTGCATGGAGAGCCAGAGGTGCCCGAGCACACAGTGGTGCTGGCTGTTCCCTTGGACCGCGCCCATATGCTGCAGATAAAAGCGGTAGCCGTGAGAGAGGATGGTACATTGGAATTGTGCTACCGGCTGCAGCCGGCCAGAGCGCCGAGGCAGCAAGCAGAGAGCAGCGCGCAAGCAGAGGAGGCTGCGGAGGAAATGGAGATTGACGAGGCCCCAGAGCCAGTTGCGCCTCCAGTCAGGCGAATGAGGACTCGTGCGCAGATTGGAGCGCGCCGAAGGCCAAGTGCACCGCAGGGGGAGCCAGTTACCATTGCCATTGAGGATTCTCCCCCGCGTGCACATGGAAAGCGCCCCAGGACGGAGGCCGAGGAGGCGCTTGAGGAGGTACCAGAGGAGCAGCGCATGATGTTCAACGTCATGCGCGTGCTCGAATATTTAGCACCCGAGGGGGCAGATTTGAGCATGAGCCCACCATCAGGGTGGAGATTTGGAGATGCTATTCCCCCTCTCCTCAGTCTGCGCAGGCCACCCCCAGGATACCCCAGCGAGCCGCGCCAGCCAGCCAGCCCTCCTACCCAGTCCCCGGTGCGCACAGCAGAGCCAGCCCCAGCAGCAGAGCCCACCCCATCAGTAGACCCAGTACCAGCACCTGCAGCTCCCCCTGCACAGCCTTCTATTCAGAGGTCACCTGAAGCCGAACCCATCATAAGTTCCAGCTCAGATTCACTATGGGATCCTATCTCAGAGGACGACCTCGTGGCTCAGCCCGCCGCCATTTCTGTACTGCCGCCAGCCTCCAGCACCGAGTATGTGACTGATTCTTCAGATGAGGAGGCGCACGGATCAGCGGCTGAGTCCAGTTCCGAGGACATCTAGGGCTGTAGTGGGGCGCGCATTTCTGTCGGGTGGTTTCTTTTCTTATCTTTTTGAAAACTATTGCTCAATGTTGCTATATTTTGCTGAATATTGTGCCGAATATTTTGTGACCCCTTGCTATACTGTGCTACGCTGACTATATGTTCTTCTTTCTTATATTCTTTGTTTTGCTTGCATGCATGTGTGCGCTCTCCGTGCGCTTGAGCTTGAGTCGTGGGGACACGTCTCTGTTTAAGTGTGGGGGGGGGGGGAGTGTTACATTTACATTTCACGTTTTTTTTTTTAGCTTTGTAGTATAGCTTAGTTTAGTTGAAGAAAATAGTAGCAGTAGTGCGCTTGTGTGCGGGTTGCGCACACTGTTCAGCTTGTATTGCGCTATTCATATTGCATGCGCTGCTATCAACTGTTTTAGTTTATTTTTTCATTTTTTCTGCTCCTGTTAGTTGGGATATACAGGGGATGTGGAGTTGACAGAAACGCTCTAGAGAGGCGGTTAGTCGTTTGAGCTTCGAAGGTGAGGTATATGGTCGAGAGCGCTAGTGGAGGCCGGTGCTTCGCGACCTTCGGAACAAGAGAGCGCGCTCAGCCACGCAGATGCCGAAGGCGAATACCCAAAGCGTGGCGAGGTGGGAAAACAGACCACCTTTCCTCTGGTAGTCGAGCGAGGGAAGGCGGGCGCGGGTGTAAACGCGTGCGCTGACCTGCGCAAATAGACCAAGGAGGGAGAGCGGAGCGTTGTTCCATAGCTGCTATCTGAGGCCGAGACTGGAACCGTTCTGGGAACATAGGAACCATAGATAAAGCTGTACAAAAAAAAAAAAAAAAGACACCAGCAGATGATATGCGCTACAAAAGAATCAGCATGCGCACAAATACATACCAGCGTGCGCAAATTCATAAGAAAATCATCAGAAAAGCTTGAGTTCCCAGGAAGTGTGCGGAAGAATCACGCACCGGAAGAAGCTTGCGCTATTAACCATATACCCGTCCTCGGAGTGAAAGCTGACAACCAGGAGCCTATGAAGAGCTATCTCCCAGCCATCCGAAATAATCTTCATCCCAGCTAAGAGGTAACGAAATTCGAAAATTATTATATTAAACTGTTGAAGGCAGATGCGCGCAAGAGATAGAACAGCGCAAGGTGAATAGTAGTGCAGATCGCGCCAGAGTGCAAGACTGTGCGCTAGACTCCAGAGAGGTAATTGTATTCGTGCTTGAGTGCTTGTTCGGGACGAACAAGGGGCAAGTGTGGGGGGTTTGATAGAGCCTATTTATACACACTATTTAGATCCTAACCCTATGCTTATTTGCATTATTTTGTGTACAAGATTACTGGTTTCCAGTGTTTTTGTATTTCAGGGCGAAACGAGGCCTAAGTCGGATACGCGCTAATAGGCAGCGTTTAAGACGCGCATCACACAGCCTACGGAGCTAGCAGCGCAAACAGATAGTGGCAGAGTCGACTACGGTGCGCAGACCGATTGCGCTAACCAAGGTGCAGTGCGCCATGCGCAGAATAGTGGTGTTTCCAAATCTTGACACCACCAGATTTGGAAATTGCCAAGGTTGGGCCTCATGAGCAGTATATAAAGAGAGGAAGGCTAGGGTTTGAAGAGACACACAAGATATCAAAGAGAGAGAGCCAGAATCGAAAACACACGAGCTGCTGCGAGGACCTGCGCTAGCCGACTGCGCCAACCGAGACTCTACAACCTGCACGCACCTGCTTGTTGCTGTTTTCTTGGATATTTTAGATATTATTTACTATTTTTATGATGTTTACTACTAGTATGTCTAGCTAAACGCTTGGTATCGGTTGGGCATGATTCTATGAGTATTTCCTTTGAGACTTGAGCTTAATGCATAGTTTGTTTGCTTATATTAATTCTGTGCACACGGTTGACAGCTAGTTGCATGAGTAGGGGAAGCCTTGAACCGCAATCTTACTCTTGCTACTTGTTTGTTATATGTTAAACTAGTTGAATAGCTTGACGGATTCGTAGCTGTTTAGACTAGTCTTAAGAATAGCTAGGATAATCAGTTGCTACTGTGACAGGATTCGTAGCTGTTTAGACTAGTCTTAAGAATTAATAGCTCATGAACTTTGATCGGAACATGCTCACATGTTAGGAAGCCTTGATCGGACACTAACATCAAGAAACCAAACTATAGACGTTTAGAGTCAATGATAAGGAATACATTCATAGAGGATTGTCTGCGCCGATACTTTTCATAGTCATAGTACTTAATCTCTACTGCCTGCGCACGTCTAGTGCAATTCCTGCGTTCACTACTGTTTACTCGCGCATTTGCGCAACCCAATCACTCACACCCCCAGTTTTCGTAAGTGCATGTTACTAGTTAAAGCTAATCTACTTGCTCCCCGTGGATTCGACCCTGACTTAGCCGCTGTACTAAGTGGAGAAGGAAGGAATAAATTTGACGTGCACAACGACGCGCGTACCAGCTATCTCCCAATCATCCAAATTAAATTGCATCCTAGCTGAGAGGTAACGAATTTCGAAGTTATTATACTAAAATTGTTGAGGGTATGTGCGCGAAGGTGATAGAGCAACACAGGGTCAACCGATGTGCAGATCGCGCATGAGTGTAAGGCTGTGCGATAGACTTCAGAGAGGTAATTGTATCTGTGCTTAAGTACTTATTCGGGCTGAACAAGGGCAAGTGTGGGGGATTTGATAGAGCCTAGTTATACGCACTTTTTAGATCTTAACACTGTGCTTGTTTGCATTATTTTGTATACAAGATTACTGGTTTTCGGTATTTTTGTATTTCAGGATGAAACAGGAGCATAAGTCAGATGCGATCAACGTGCGCAGCGAGCCATGCGCGGGATAGCAGCATTTCTAAATTTTGATCATCATTATCCCTACAAAATCTCCTAGATTTGGGAAGTAGCTAAGATTCTCACGGGCCAAATCTAAGAATTCCTTGGGCTTCAAGACCAGTATATAAAGAGGAGGGAAGCTAGGGTTTGGAGAGGATAGATAGAGAGAGAGACATATAGCAACGGGGACACACAAGCTCAAGAAAGCCTACCGTCGAGATTCTGCGCGAACCACCTGCGCCAGCCGAAAATAGCAACCTGCGATTGCGCCTGCGTGCTACTTTTCCTTGGCTGCTTTAGTTTTATTTATTATTTCTATGATGTTTGCTTCTAGCATGTCTAGCTAAACACTTTGTATCGGTTGGGCATGATTCTATGAAGTATTTCCTTTGAGACTTGTGTTTAATGCTTAGTTCGTCTACTTATATTAATTCTATGCACATGGGTGATAATTAGTTGTGCGAATAAGAGAAGCCTTGAACTGCAATCTTATTCTAACTGCTCGTTATTGTATGTTAAACTGGTTGATAACTTGACGGTGACAACTAGGAGTAACACACTAGGATAATCGGCTACTACTGTGATAGGATTCGTAGTTGCTTAGACTAGTTTCAAGAATTAATAGCTCATGGACTTTGATCGGAACATGCGCGCACGTTAGGAAGCCTTGATCGAACGCTAACTTAAGTAGAACTGCACTATAGATGTTTAGAGTCGATGATAAGGGATACATTCATAGAGGATTGTCTTTACCGATACTTTTCATAGTTATAGTACTTAATTTCTACTGCCTGCGCACGTATAGTGCAATTCTGCTTTCACTACTGTTCATTCACGCACCTGCGCAACCCAATCACTCACAGCCCCCAATTTCGTAAGTTGTAGGTTGCTAGCGAAAACGAGTCTGCATGCTCCTTGTGGGATCGACCCTGACTTAGCCGCTGTACTAAGTGGAGAAGGAAGGATTAATTTGACGCGTACAACGACGCGCGATCAATGACTAAAGGTGACGACTTTGAAAACTTCACAGTTTGGATGAAAACTGTAGAAAAACAATTGGATTGTTCCCTAAGAGGTATTCGTACTGATTACGAAACTAAATTCGAAAACTCACAATTTCTTTTGTTGTGCAGGAACAGAGGCATAAACCACAACTTCTCAGCACCTAGGGCACCACAGCAGAACGGGGTCGTGGAAAGAAAGAACAGAATTCTTGAGAACATGACAAGAACTCTACTCCTGGCCAGCGGTATTCCGAGAAACTTTTGGGGAGAGGTCATGAAAGCATCCTGTTACTTTCTAAATCATGCTTATCTCTGACCTATCCTGCATAAAACCCCATACGAGCTACTGAAGGGAAGAACCAAACGTACCCTACCTCAGGGTCATAGGATGCAAATGCTATATACGCAACAACAGGAAGGACAGTCTGGGAAAATTCGACCCTAGAAGTTATGTGGGAACAATTGTCGGTTACTCTATCCACAGCAGAGCTTACAAGGTGTACAACAAAAGGCTAAGAAAGATAGAGGAAAGCATTCATGTGGTATTCGATGAAGAGGTGATGGCCGGAGATCTAATCAAGGATGAAAATGCCCCTCCGATCACACAAGAAGGTGATTTCAGCATGTTTGAGACAGAGAGCGTAGAAGAACAAGAACCTTCGCTTCCAGATCCACAAACCACAGTCCCCCCTCACAGGACTTAGGGGGAACACATGAAGAAGAACCAGGGGAATAAACACTTGACTTACCACAAATGGATTAGGCACTAGAAGGAGAAGAGAACACGACAAGCGTTAGACGGGGGGAAAGGAACCGTGCTCCACCCTCATGGCTACAAGACTACGCCTGCTACTCGTCAAACTCAACAGACAATGAGAAACAGGTTTCCCAAACTCAAGCTTCATTGATTGATAATCATGCTTTTTCTACCTTTGTGTCTTTGATAGAAACCAGGAACGTAGAAGAAGCACTGAAAGACACCGATTGGGTGAGAGCTATGCAAGAGGAACTACACCAGTTTGAAAGGAACAAAGTATGGAGGTTGGTTCCCAAACCAGACGATAGAACAGTAGTCGGGACCAAGTGGGTATTCAAGGACAAACTGGATGATAAAGGACAAATAATCAGGAACAAAGCAAGGCTAGTCGTCAAGGGTTACAACCAACAGGAGGGCATTGATTATGACGAGACCTTCGCCCCAGTTGCAAGGTTGGAAGCCATTGGTTTACTTATTTCCTTTTCGGTATATCGTGGGTTCAAGGTGCAACAAAAGGACATAAAGACGGTATTTCTAAATGGAAACCTCAAGGAAGAAGTATATGTGTCGCAAACCCCTGGCTTTGAAGACTCTCTACATCCGGACTATGTGTGCATCCTGGACAAAGCACTAAATGGATTGAAACAGGCTCCTCATGCTTGGTATGAAAGATTATCTCAATTTCTATTATCTCACGGTTATGTTCATGGACAGGCAGACAAGACTCTGTTCCTCTTGAGGGAAGGATGTCACACCCTAGTAGTACAAGTCTATGTCGACGACAACATATTTGGATCTACCAACACCGCATTGACTGAGAAATTCACAAAGCTCATGGAAAGTGAGTTTGAGATGAGCATGGTAGGGGAACTAAAATTCTTCCTAGGGCTTCAAGTGATGCAAGAGAAGGATGGAACGAGAATACATCAACAGAAATACATCAGAGAGATAATCAAAAAGTTCAAGATGGAGAACTCCAAAGGACATGCTACCCCGACCTCCCCAAATGACTCACTGGGCAATGATGAGAATTTACCAAGAGTAGACCAATCATTCTCCAGAGGGATGATAGGTACACTGCTATATCTCACTACAAGTAGACCTGATATTATGTATGCCATGTGCTTGTGTGCCAGATTTTAGGCCGACCCCCGTGAGACCCACATCAAAGCTGTCAAGCGAATCTTAAGGTACCTGAAGGGAACTGGGAAATTGTGCTTATGGTACCCATGAAATGGAGATTTCAAATTGGCTGGATAAACACATGCTGACTTCGCAAGGAACAAAGTGGATCGGAAGTCCACATCGGGAATGGCTCAATTCCTAGGAACTTGCCTCATTTCGTGGGGATCCAAGAAGCAGAAGTCAGTAGCACTCTCTACAGCAGAGGCGGAATACATCGCAGCCGCCGCTTGTTGCGCCCAACTTCTATGGCTCAAACAACAGCTAAGTGACTACGGTATTTCATTTGCTTCTGTTCCTATCTTTTGTGATAACACTAGCGCCATAAATATCTCCAAGAATCCCGTGCAGCACTCTAGGACAAAACACACTGAGATCAAACATCACTTCCTCAGTGACTGTGTAGAATCGCCGACATATTCACCAAGGCACTCAACAGGGAACCCTTTGAAATGCTGCGACTTGAGCTAGGTATGATTTCCTTGGACTGAATATGTGACATCTCATGATCTCCCTACGGAATGGTTGAAATTTGCTAACATGAGTATCAGTAGCTTGATATCATAGATTTTATGGAAGTATGCTATTTCTCGAAAATGTCTAGGGTCTAATCTGACTAGGATGACGTGTGATCACTAACAAATTACCTTCTGAGTATTTTTACCAGTCATGATAGAGAGAATTATTCTTTTGGTCCATAAGATCCTTCCTGATTCTTTGCACCTATATTACAAGACCAAATGATGGAAGGAATCTACGACCACCCTAGCCAACTCATGAGTGGACAATCCTATGACCCCCTTGATAAATCTCTGGATATCGTTCCTCATGAGGTTACTCTAAGTTTATCTTGAAAACATATGTGTCTCCTTCTGTTTGTTTTGTTTAATATGGTGCCCACCTCTTACCACTCGGGTAATCTCACCGCACTATATCAGCTTTCGAAAAATCACGGATAATCCTCAAGGGCTGGTTGGAACAGAAGGAACAAAGTCGAGGAAAAATCAAGGAAAGAATATATCTTGCAATCTACGAGGGCAAAGGAAAACAGATGGCTAACTACTTTTGGAAATAGAGCTGGAGTTCTTGGTGGATATTTAAAGAAAAAAAAAGAGGAACACCGTTAGACAGAAAAAAAAAAGGAAGAAAAAAAGAAAAAGAAAATAGCAAGCTTCACCATAGGGAACATAAGTGGAACACCATTCTTATCTAGAACTGTGTCCTTCACGAAAAGCTAAAAGGGAAGAGTCAATTAACCTGCCAAAGATCATTATGCAACATATGGAACGTGCCTGTCAGAGTGACGGCCATGCACTCCCCTACCCCAGCGTGATCAAGAAACACCTTCCATATCAACTACTGTATGGGGAAAGAGAAAAAAAAAAGAGAAAAGAAAGAAAGAAAAAGGAATAGGGAACGCACGGACGAGGTAACCTGCAACTGCTCTCTAGATGAAAACAACCCGAGGTAGATGAAATTCGTTAGACAAGAAGCGGTCGGGTGGATTCCTACTCAACCAGCTAAAGAAAAGCATATTCAAGAATCAGAAGAGAGTGAGAGCAGGGGAACACTAGGACCAGCACCATCATCCAGCAGCCCTCCCTCGCTGATGAACCAACTGACCCTTGAACGGTTATCAGGCTGATTATCCTTTTTATTCCCAGCTATAATATCCCAACTCTCTTTGGCTTATTTTGTTCTTACTTTTCTCTATCATGAACTTGGGGGTATGCTCTCTGTTGGTGCTTTGTGAACTGATTACTGCTCTACCTTTTTCAGCTTTGATTTCAGCCTGTTTTAGTTTAATTGTCTTACGTCTGTTAGTCTATTATTCATGCTTGCTTTTTCATGACCGGGCATTTTGATGATGCCAAAAGGGGGAAGGTTATAAAGACGGCGCATGACCTGAGGGGGAAATCATATCTGCTGATATCAATGTTTTTCTGAGGGGGAACTGTACAGTGCAGAAAGGGAACACATAGGGGAACACTAGTTAACACAAATGATGAGTATGATTATTAATTTATTGTTGAGGGTGTTTGTCATCATCAAAAAGGGGGAAACTGTTGGAGTATGTACACTCCATGTTTTTGATGAGACAAACACCCAACTAATAATGCTACTTGAGTGTGCAGGGAACAATCCCTGGAGCGGACGCCACAACATGAAATCAAAGGCTGATAGAATCTTTTGATATTACGATCTCTATCCAGATTCTCGGAGCAAAATAAGGGATCAAGATTGAGAAGATCCAATCAAAGATTATTATAGGATAAACCTTGACAATTTAAGAGATTCCGTTCCAAATTTGGAAAGGGAATCTTAGAGATTTGTGGTAGAGCAAATCTGGGGGCTTTTCCAAGGAGATCGAGATAAAGGAGAAGGCAGTGCTTTCGACGGCAGCAGCGAAGTGGAAAAAGTGCTTGACACCCAACGGCGTAAAAGCTAAGGTTCGGAAGACTACATCGCTAAGAAGATCGAGAAAGGAGAAGATTGCTACTCCAGAGGGAACTGAAGACGGCGCTGTAGTCTGTATCAAAAGGGAAGTGCTACTTGTGGTGCGGCTGACCCTTGGAAATACCCTAGATGACAGTGAACTGGAGTGTCTGGATGCTTGTGGTATAATATCAAGTGTAACCCAACAAACATTTAAATACAAGAGTATTTTGAAATCATTCTAGCTTGCTAGAAGGTAGTGGTTTTTCTCTCTGGTATCATTTAAGGTACCGGAGTTTCCACTATAAATTGCTGAGCAAGTTCATTACTTTCTGCATAATTTACTTCCGCTGCTTTACTACCCATCGAGGAACAAAACCCTTTGTTACTCGCTAGGGAACACTAACCACTATCCAACAGCATCGATCAATCTCATGGCTGGGTAGGGGTAGAGCTTCTTGCATTTGGATCCTCCAGGTCACGGAGGAGGCTCTTCTGCTATTAGGTACGCATGCTCTGATTTGAGGTCGCTGATCATTCTTCTTGGCTGCATAAAGTTCTTCTTGGCCTCAGCTATTAGGTATGCATGCTCTGATTTGAGGTCGCTGATCATTCTTTCTCATAAAGCGGCATCCACAGCAGAAGCTTGAGCGTCAGGGAGTGCTTCAGCATTCTCTAGATCTTCCGGACCTGATATCAGGGCTGGCTCACCTTCAGTCACGTTCACCACATGTCTGCCTTTGAATACTTTCTGGTCTAGCAGAAACACCTGCGGAGCTCCATATAATCCTTCGAGGGTAGCTTCCAGCTCTTTGTGCTAGTTGATCATGATCTCGTATATTAGAGAGGGAAATCCAGTGCTCAAGTTGGATTTCGGGTTGTTGGCATGAGCAACAATTTGTTCGAAGATAATCTGTCCTAGATTGACTTCTTTCGTCTCCCCAATGTGGAATAGTAGCAGCCCCATGGCCTTGCTTACCTTGCCCTTGTGCGAATTAGGCATCCAGTTCCTTACCCCAAATGAGTTGCGAATGGAGTACTTCGTTGTCAAATCTGTAGCTCCCAAATTGTGTGACACCCAACCTTTGCACATGCCGCCAGTGAGTTTTGCAGCTAGGGTGTCAGGGCTCACTTCAGCTAGAGGACTAGCATACTCCTGATCCCTAGATACTTGTCGATCACCGATGGAGTGTTCACAACTCTCATCCTTCTTACCACACTTACCCCATACACCAAGCTGTCTACTCTATCAAAATAACTAAGAATATTTGATAAGAACTCCTTTACCAAATGTAAACTATACCTCTTGGCAGCAGTTAAGGAGTTTAGCAAATTACCTCTCTTAGAAGAGTAATCACTTTAGGAACACGAAACCTTCCAATTTCCAGCATCTTCTCAGGGACAACTGTCGTACGGTTTATCATTTACCATTTCCGCAAACCTTCTTGTTCCTGAACCATATCCCTTGATGGTCAAACCCGGACTCACTTGGTCGAGAAGGTGCATATCTCGTCGTGGATGGCTGTGGTCAGGGAATCGGTGCAACCCTAAAGTCATTTTATTTTGTTTCTTCATCACTGGAAGAGTCAGCCACCAATGGCTCCATACCTTTGCTCACTGGTTCCTTGGAGAGAGATGGTTCCTCCTCCCCAGCCAACTCTTCTTCATGGCAACTGCTGATGGCTCATCCTTTGAAAGTGGAGTTGGTACCACATCGACCTGTCTGTCCAACCCCTTCTTAGTTCTGATTTTATGGGAAGCTTCTTCAGAATCTGAGCTAGTACCAGTGGTTGCTGAAGCATTCCCTTGAGCACTTGGGCTGTGACTCTTGCTGGCCGTCAAGGGGGCCTCACCTCCTTCTGCAGATTCATTGTTCCCTCTTGTGGTGGCTGAAGGACCTGCCTCAGACTGGCCGGCTGTTGGGACCCAGGTCAGCCGAGGGACCTCCTTCTGTTCTCTGGTTTAAAGAGCAGCGCTCCTCTCAATTGCGGGGGGTTGGCACAGGGGCACTTCGCTCTCTTTCTTTTTTTAGTGCCTTCCGTGCCACGTCTGTCTTGCCACACCTTGTTCGGACCATAGTAGCTGCTTTTCGAAAGACTAGGTTTGCTGGAGGTTGACGACACTAGAGATTTGTCAAGCCCTAGGTCAAAATCGGTGACGTTGGCGTTTTAGGCAAGTAAAATGAAGTGCTATTCTAGTCACGCAAATATCAAACAATATTTATAACCGAGTGACCTCGGGAACCCAAGAGAAAAGCTTAGACTAATTGACAACTAATTAATGCTACAATTGTAAGTCTACGGTTTTTGGGGGGGTTTTGTCCTCCTATAGAGGTATCTCTAGCAAGCACTAAAGATAAATGATATTTTTGGGTTTTGCTTAATGAATAAAAGGGTGACTAGGGATTCAACTTCTCCCCTAAGATATGAGGAAAATGAAATAACTCACTAATACATGCATGAACTACATTTGGTTGATAAAAGCAAGGCTAATGCATCGTCCGCTCTAGGTTCAACTCTCGCTCCTTCCCTAGAATGGAGAGGATACACGAATGACATGGTTCTCAAACTCTCGTTCTATTGAACCGTGTAGAACTTGAGTCCCATAACCGCACCCTCTCGGTCTATTGGCCGGTTACTCAAATCCGCTTAAAACTTAGCTTAATGTCAAGAGTGCATGTCGCTCTCACGCACAAACACTCCACCTATGATCATACAATAGCTATGAAACATCCTAAGTTCAACTCTCATTCCTTCCTTAGGGGTTTTACCCAAGCATACTCACTTACGCATTTCGTCAAACACTTGGTGTGCATACAATGAATACACAACTAGGGCACAAGTAATCAAACCAAACTTCATTCAATACAATAACATAGTGTTCTACATCATATCCATTAAATCCCCAATCACAAGAACAACTACTCACTCATAATGAGTGTGCACAAATACATGACAACTAAGTGAAATATCAATGTAAATACAAAGCTAAAGGGTTTAAGAGAGGTTGATGTAGAATCTTCGATCCAAACTTCAATCTTCAATCAAGCTTGATCTTCTCCGAGTTCCAGTCGCCTAGGGTTGCGAAAAATGTGGAAGCTCCTTTTCTTCACTTCCATCTCATTCTATTTATACATTTTGAAGATTTCCAAAAAGTACCCGAAGTGTCCGAATTACATGATTCGGTCAGTGTCCATGTGATTCGCTCGAATCATCTGTTCAGTGCTATTTTGAGTCTGGGCGAATCACTTATCCTGGCCGAATCACTTTTTGATTCGGTCATACCCTTGTGTTGATTCGGTCAAACGTCTTATGGAGCTCAACTGATTCGGGCACCTCATGGGCGAATCACTTTTGATTCGCTCGAATCATCTGTTCAGTGCTGATCTCGGACTGGGTGAATCACTTTTCTTGGCCGAATCACTAAGTGATTCGGTCAACTCCTTATGTGATTCAGTCAAATCTTCAAGACTTTCCCCGGATCAGGTCGATTCGTACAGCTGAGAGTGATTCGGCCAGGCTGGTGGCGAATCACTTCTGATTCGGCCGAATCACTTCTGCAGTTTGCTCAATCTTTCTGCTTTTGATCTCCATCGACCGGAATTCGTCTAGATTTTCTTCAGGACACTTCATAACGTGAGATACATATTTTTAACCTGAATTGGACGAAGAAATCATCAAATGGCTTTATAGAATAGCGGAACAAACAATAAGTAAGGGGAAAAATGTGGACAAATATAAGGTTATTTGTCCGCTCATCAATCGGTTAACTCGGAAACACCCCCTTTCTTTCCTTTTTCTTTTTCAAAAATAAAAATAAAAAATGGACACGTGTCCACTCCTCCGTGTATGAGCAAATCTCTCAAGGTTATAACGTCTTTTATCCAGAGAGTGTTGTAGCACTCTGTTTAGCTGCCTCATCTGGATCCGGAGTGCTCTTTGGTGAATACTCCGATTTCTCGTCTCGTGCTTCAGTGGGGTCATTGAGGGGTTGTTTCTCCATAGCAGTGTTCTTTTTCCCTCCACCTAGCGCTTTTGACACTTATTCTTCATTGGTGTTTTACCTTTTGCGGCTATATATGAGTGATTTGTTGTTCATTTCTTTTTGTGCCTGATGTACACACAAATAACCTTATATTTGTCTGCATTTTCTCTTTACTTCTTATTTATTCAGTTATTTTATAAAGTTGTTTGATATTTTCTTTGTCCATTTGAGGTTGAAAAGATATATTACATGATATGAAATGGTCCGAAGAAGTTTTAAGTAAACTCCAGTCGATGGAGAGAAAAAACGAGCAAGAATGAAGCAAGAGGCAGGTTTGATTCGCCGAAGCAATTCTGACTCACCAAGCTAGGTGCACGAATAAAATATGACTCGACCAACCTTGGCCGAGTCAACCTCCCAGCTTCATGGATTTACTTGACTCGAGAAGGATTCGTTCGATTGAACAAGGCTTGACCTAATCAAATGAAGGCTTGCCCGAATCCAAAGTGATTCCCCCAAGAGGAAGTGATTCGCCCAGCCCCGAAACATTCAGAGACTTTGATTCGACCACTCTCCATGAATCAACTTAATAAGGCTACCCCGAATAAAAAGTGGTTCGGGCACGGCGGGTCAACCGGTGATTTTTAAAGAGTATAAATTGAAAGAGATGGAAAAATTAGAAGGATTCTTAGAAAACAGAAACCCTAGACAATTTCTCTTGAAGAACTTGAAGAATTGTCGAGGATTCGGAGAAGACATCAACAATTGGAGATTCTACAACATCCCTTTACTCGATCTCTTCTACTTTGTATTCAATTGGTGAACAATTTCCTTTCAAAATTATGTCTTGTATTGAACTCACCATGAGTGAGTAGTCGTTTAGTAGTAGGGATCCTTATGAATCCCTTAGGTTAGATTGTAATGCAAAACATGTTTCTTTATCAATATGAGTGAAGTTTGATTGAAAATTTCCATGCTTTATCTTCATGTTAATTTTATGCACACCAAATGTTTGACGAAATGCATGAATGAGTATGAATTGATAAAACACCTAAGGATGGAATGAGAATTGAACTTAGGTTGTTTAGAAGATCAAGCATGTTTATTTTAGATAGGGTTTGTGCGTGAGAGTGACATTCGCATTCTATTAGGCTAAGTATGGAGCGGACTTGAGTTAACTATCAATAGACCGAGAGGTTGAGATTAGGAGACTTTTGTTCTACACGGTTCAATAGAGAGAGAGTTTGAGAATTGTGTCCCTTAGGTATCATTCCCATTCTAGAAAAGGAGCGAGAGTTGAATCTAGAGTGCGTGATACTTTAGCCTAGAACTATCAATCAATTTACCTTATACATTTACTGCTGTTTTGTGTTGCTAATCGCATGACCTAAGGGTGAAATGGAATTCCGACTACGTTTTCTTAATTGCTATTCTCTAAACTAAATTCGAACTTGTCTTTAGTACTTACTAGAGATACCTCGCTTAGAGGACAAAACCCCCAGCTTTTCTTTAGTAGACTTGCATTAAACATTACTAGCTAGGTGTAGACTAATCTAGGCTTTTCTCTTGGGTTCGCCCCGAGGTCACTCGAATTATAAATATTTTTTACGTACCGTGATTGGACTAGTAATTTTACTACCATAATTTCGACAACGTCAATGCCTCCTTCTCTGATTGGTTGTCCCTTCAATGCTGAAGATTTCCTCCACAATGATACTATATCCCGGTTCACTGCCATCTGCGTGCTGTAGAATTCATAGGTAGGCAGTGGGTTCCTTATGTTCACTTTGACTTGACTAGCTTTTGTTGCTTTTCGAGGCTCCCAGTATTTGGTTAGGATTGGACAGTTTCTCTAGTAGTGTTTTTCCTGATCACAGAAGTAGCATCTCCTCTTCTTTGTTTTGGTTTTTCTACCAGGAGCTTGATCAAGAGGTTGTTGCAACATTCTCTTGTTCTTTTTCTTTTGCACCTTTTTCTAAACATGTTGAACTACCGTGACTGGGCTCTTCTGGACATTTCTTTCAGTCTGCTCGGGATCCGTGGCATTGACAAATGTAGTCACACCTGAGTTTGCTTCGCCTATGTACCCAAGTCCTGCAGTCCCACCTCCATAACTTTGGTAGGTTAGAATTTTATCCAGAATGGATGTCTCTGTGTTGCTTGCAACTGACACAGCTTCCTGTTGACAACCCTCTTCAACTATCTCAGCATCTTCTAATTTTTGTTCATTAGACAAGGAAGTAATGATACTCTGAAGCTTGTCTCTTTCGCCTTCCAATCCGGAATCTTTGACAGTAAATTTTTGTTGACTTCAATAACTTCCAGGCATTTTTCTTATATCAGTCTGAACTGATCAGCAATGGACTCTTCTTAGAACTTTTCATCATCACTGCTGTCAGATTCAGTAATCCCATAAATAATGCCTGAATTTATTGGATCAGAGTTCTCATAGTCAGTTACAGTTGTCAAGGCTAGATTCCCTTTGTGATCAGCTTCATCTTCACTGTCTTCATCACTCTAGTTGGCGGTGAGAGACTTGTTATTTTTCTTCTGGTAGCTCGGGCACTCAGATTGTTTAAAGCCATATCCCTCGCACTCCCAGCATTGAATCCCTTTCTATTTGTCATTGCTTTCTTCATTGCTTTGGTCAGCATCCTTGTTTTGGCTTTGAGAGTTTTCTCCTCTTATGTTTCTCCCCCTCTATGACTGACTTGCATATGAGGGTTTCTGGTCCATTCTCTTCATGAACTTGCCAAAGTTTTTTACCAGCAGGGACAGTTGTTGGCTCACATCATCTGGTATAGTCTCCTTCTCTTTTGTCTCGGCTTTCAGTCCAAGGTCTTTCCTAGAGAGTGGTGTAGCATTCTGTGTAACTTTCATCTCAAACTGTCTCAGTGAACTAATCAGTGCCTCCAGCCTCATGTTCTTGACATCTTGGCAGTCACATTCATATCAAACTTTGAGGTGAGAGATCAGAGAACTTTTCTTACCAGCTTCTCCTGTTGAATTGGTTCTCCAAGAGCATGGGACTTGTTTGATATATCACACAGTCTGGAATTGAACTCAGAGATGGTCTCTTCTTCTAGCATCTTCAGGCTTTCAAATCTTGAGGTGATCATCTGCATTCTAGAGATCTTTATTTGTTTGTTCCCTCATGAGCTGTTTTAAGGATCTCCCATGCTTGTTTGGGCGAGTCACAATTGGAGATCAACATGAAACTGTTACCATCCACATCAACAAATGTAGCATTCAAAGCCTTGGAGTTTTTTGATGCTGAGGCTACCTCATCGACTGTTCACTTGTCTTCAGACTGTTTGTGTGCAACTCTTGTGCTGTCAACAAACATTAAGTGAGACCTTTCTGATATGACTGCTCACCATGCCCTCTCATCAATAGCCTTAATAAAAGCCCTAATCTGAGGATTCCAGTAGCCATAATTTCCTCCCTCGAGCAGTGGCGGTCTGCTGGTGCTTTGTCCTTCTTTCATGGTGGCCATAGGTGATGGTAACGCACTCCCGGATCACACTCTGTATGTCAAGTGATCAGCTCTGATACCAATTGAAATTGACTGCGCTGCTGACGGCGAGTTATAGCTTCTGCTGTAGCGCTCGCTGTATCTTTCTACGAAATTTTTACTTTTGTTCTAAATAAGAAAGACAAAATAATTTATTCACCCAGTTCGGTAACTTGCCTACGTCTGGGGAGGATTGATGGAGCGTATTTATATACTCCATTAAGTTGTTTATTCACATAGTTTATTCACATTAGGTGCGGCGCCGGCTTCATACACTATGCTCTAATGTTCTTTTGGGGCGCTATAGTTAATGTATGCTTAGTGGCGCGGAAAAATCTGTTAGAGATCTTCCTTGTCTCTTTTGTCCTTATTTCTTTTATTTTGAATCTTGCATGACCTTCCTTCCTTTAGATTTCACCATGAGGACACGGTTCGATTCAATTGTGGGGTGGGAGGTTAGTTCGCTATGTTCATCATGTTTCCCATCGCGTTAGCTTGCATTAGTTAGTAATTAGAACATGTTTGTTTTTTTTTTTTTTTTTTTCTGTGATGAGCTGCCGAGTTGCTGCTGTTTGTGTGCTGATAAGCGGATAAATGACCTTATATTTGTCCATATTTTCCCTTTACTTCTTGTTTGTTCCGTTATTTTATGAACTCGTTTGATGCTTTCTTTGTCCATTTCAGGGTGAAAATGCGTACTACATGATATGAAGTGATTCGAAGAAAATCTGGTTGAATTCCGATCGATCGAGAGCAAAAAAGAGCAAAATTATGCAAAAGGCAAAAATGAGTCGGCCACCCTTGGCAGAATGACCTGTTCCTCTTCAAATGCTTTCCTAGCACGTGATGCTTATCCGATCGAGGCGTGCTATAGCTTGTTGGAAAGCTAATTCAAAGATCTATAACTTTGTAGTTCAAGTCAAGACGTGATTCGAAGGGTGAAAATGCGTACTACATGATATGAAATGGTCTGAAGAAAATCTGATTGAATTCCGATCGATCGAGAGCAAAAACGAGCAAAATTGAGCAAAAGGCAAAAGTTAGTCGGCCACCCTTGGCAGAATGACCTGTTCCTATTCAAATGCTTTCCTAGCACGTGATGCCTATCCGATCGAGGAGTGTTATAGCTTGTTGGAAAGCTAATTCAAAGTTCTATAATTTGTAGTTCAAGTCAAGACGTGATTCTAATGTTTAAGGGGTCAAAAAGGCAAGATTCTAGCACTTCAAAAGCGATTCGCCCGGATCAGTTTGGCTCTACAAGGGTTTGACAGAATCAATTGAAGGTTTGACAGAATTAAAAGTGATTCGGCCAGGACAAAGTGATTCGGCCAGCCACTAAACAGCACTAAGGTATTGATTCGGCCGAATCAACTCAAGGCCTGCCTGGATCACTTGATTCGCGGAGAGTTCGGCTGAAGATCAAATTTGGGCATATTGACCTGGTCATCATCGAAGGGTTGCCGAGCGCGCGATTTGTATCCGTTTGAGACGTTCCAGAGCTTGTTGGAAAGCTAATTCAAAGATCTACAACTTTGCAGTTTAAGTCAAGACGTGATTCAAAGGCCAAACAAGGGAGTTTCTAACGCTGCAGAAGTGATTCGCCCAAGCAGTGGGCGAATCAAAAGTGATTCAGCTAAGGAGAAGGATTTCATCTAATGGACCAAGGTTTGACCGAATCAAATAAGGGTTGACCAAATCAAAAAGTGATTCGCTCAGCTCAAAACAGCACTGAGATAGTGATTCGCTCGAATCACCTGCAGAGTGACCGGTTCACCTTCGAAGGCTTGCCGAACGCATGATGCTTATCCGATTGGGGCGTTATATAGCTTTTTGGAAAGATAATTCGAAGGGCTACAACTTTGTAGTTTACATCAAGACATAATTCGAATGTTTAGAGGGTCAAAAGGCAAGAATCTAACACTGCAAAGTTGATTCGGGCACTGCAGGTGATTTGGTAATTTCCAGAAACAGTATAAATAGAAGAAGAGGAGAAAAGCCTTGGGGTGCCTAGGGTTCCTCTCATGGGACGAAACCCTAATTGGAGAACTTGGAGAATTCAAAGAATACATCATCAATTGAAGATTCTACATCAACCCTTTACTCATTCTCTACTTCCCTACTAGTTTACTTTCTTTACTTTTCCTTGTTGAACTATTTCATTATGTCTTGTTCCAAACTCACCATGAGTGATACATGAGTGAGTAATCTTTTATTAGTTGGGGTTCTTATGGATCCCTTAGGTTTGATTGTGTGATGGTATGTGGCATCATTGACAAACTCCTACAAAGTGAACTAGAGCTTACTACAGCAAGTATGGAAAGAAAATAGCTGATGAAGAGCAGCAGAAGTTCAGTAGCAGAAGTATTGCACACCTTCGGACAGCTTGTGCTACAGCAGATGCTGCAGCACAAATGCTGTAGCATAAATTCAGCTTTCTCGGAGATTGCATTCAAACAATAAATCAGTGGACCGAAGGGCTTCCGGAAAGAGCTGAATATTCAGGAGAATATTTCTGGAGTGTCTCTCAAGAACAAGGGCAGATTTGTTGAAGAGAAGATATGATCTTGTAGAGATCTTGGAGGATCTTCCTTAGAATTGATGGGATTGGTTCCTAATGCATTTAGGAAATTCCAGCAGCAGCAAACAGCTACAACACAAGTGAACAAGGAGTTGTTGCAGCTCAAACAATCAAGCTGGCAGCAGAGGTGAACTAGCAGCAGATGCAGCAGGGGATGCTGCAGCAGGTGCTGGTTCAAGTGCTGGTTCAACTGTCCAAGTAGCAGTTTTGTGCTGGGTGCGATTTTAAGGTATGGCAGCTTTGTGAAAGTGCTTAGAAGAATTTCTAAAATACCGTTGAGCATATTCCAGCAAGGTTTGCTAGTCAGAGAAGGAGATATGCTTCAAGATATTAATCAAATCTAATCTCCTAGATTTTAGGAGATAATTGATCTTGTGGGATTATGGCCTAAACCTGGAAATTGCTTAAAGTGGTGAGGGTATTTAAGCAGAAGGTTTGAGGGCTGTAGAGTGTGATCGAAGCTGAGTGATACACGAGAGTAGACACAGATTTCATAGAGAGGATTTTTTGGGTGCTACGGACGTTGTTCTTCGATCAAACACACACGGGCAGAGCGTTGAGCGCAGAGCTGTGGTGTGCATTGCAGAAGAGAATCAGGTCTTGCAAAGACTGATTCGTGCATTGATCTGGAAGCCAATTTAGAGCTGTGGAGCTTGTTGGTTGATCAAAGGCAGCCGCGGGAGAGCCGACGGGTGGAAGGCTCGGTCGAGGTTCGTGCGGAAGAACTCACTAGTGGCAGGTGGTCACTGAGTGAGGGGGAGTTTCTCAGAGTGTGCAGCGCTCTTGGAGTGGTTCGATCGGCTCGGCAGGAGGCCTTGGAGCGACGCGGACAGAGTGCTTCAGCTGGTGTTACAGCTGTTGCTGCAGCAACCCTGCTGAGTAGTGTAGGATAGAATAGGCTGAGTTCTTTGAGAGGATTGTAGCTATTCTAGACTGACATATTGTAGAGGGTGTGCTGGCACAAATCAGAGCTTGTTCTGATTGTGCTGAGTAGTCAACAAGAGGTTGAGTAGCATAGGTTGCGTGCGTTGTAACCTAGTGTACTTGGAACCTTTGGTTGAGTGGATTGAGAGGACTGGAGAATAGTCCTCCCCAGACGTAGGCAGATTGGCCGAACTGGGTGAACAAACTTGTGCATTTTTTTGTTGCTTGCTGAGATTAATTCTTGTGAACAAGAGTGTGCTGCAGCAACTGCTTGTTCACAAATCTGCCGGATTGAGACACTGTGAAATTTCAATTGGTATCAGAGCGGGAACTCGACACACAGAGTTAAAAAGATCCTACAGTGTCTCTGAAGAAGCCAAGACAATGAAGGAAGGACAGAGCACAAGCAGACCTCCATTATTGGAAGAGAGCAATTATGGATGTTGGAAGGCGGGAATGAAGGTCTTCCTAAAGACGATGGATGAGAAGACTTGGAGAGCAGTAGTGTCTGGATGGTCACACCCACTGATCATCGACGACAAAGGAGTTGCACTGGAGAAACCAGAGGAGACATGGACAGCTGAAGAAGAAGCTGTAGCAACTAGTAACTCAAGAGCCTTGAACGCGATATTTGCCGCTGTTGACGCAAATAATTTCAGGCTGATCTCTGACTGTGAAGTTGCCAAGCAAGCATGGGAGATCCTCCAGTCGGCTCATGAAAGGAACAAAACTCCTGCTGCAAATAGGAGAGACGAAGACAGTGAAGAAAAATCTGACCAAATTAGCAATGTTGCTTTGATGTTTGAAACTGATATAAAGAGCACCGCTTCAACAAAACCAGAAAGTGTTGATTGTGTTGATGAATCAGACAGTAGTGATGATGAGGAAATCACTGAGGAGTCCATTGCAAGAAACTTTACCCTGTTGCACGAAGAGTGGATGCAAGTCATGGAGGTCAACAAAGGATTGACGGCTAAAGTTTCAGATCTGCAAGAAAGACAAGAGGAGCTGCTGAAGATGATCACTTCTCTTACGGATCAGGTTGCCCAGCAAGAAGAGAAGTTTGCTGCAGAGAAGGAAGAGCTCAACCTCTACCGGAAGACTACAAAGATGCTTAACAGTGGAACAAGCACTCTTGAAGATATTCTAGCTCGCCAAAGATATGGAGGAGGCTACTCAGGTCTTGGATACACTGGAGAAGAAGGTGCTGAAACAACTGTATTCATCAAAGCTACGGAGCCAGAAGATGCTGAGATTGCCGTGGAAGAACCGGTCCTGTCGCAGAAACCAGTTCAGAAAAAGGTGCATAGAAGGGTGAACAAGAAGCTGCTACAACAACCGTTGTATCAACAATCTGTAGCAGAAAAGAAACCCAGGTGCAAAAGTCGCAGATGTTATTTCTGTGATCGAGAGGGACACATTCAGAAAAGATGCCCGATCCTGAACAAGTATTGGAGACCTCAGAAATCGCCTACAGACGGACAACGGCAGATGAAGCCAAGGATCAGGCGTGGCAGGCGAGTGACCTCCAGCTCATCAAAGCCGATGGACTGTCATTGTCTAGTTGTGCACGAAAACATCAGATATGTTGGAGGGACAACGAAAATGAGGATCAAGAAGGATGCTGGCACAGAGAGGATGAGACACCGAAACAATGCCGGAAGGAAAGAAAGAGTTGCTGGTCACAACAAAACTCGGAAGAAGCATGTTCGAAAACCAGTAAAAGTATGGGTGGAGAAGCAGCCACCTGATATTCCCCCAAAGCCAACCAAAGAAGCACATGTTGACACATTGGAATGCCCTCTCCTGTGGATGGAGAAGAGGCGTTGGCATACTCGCTGAGTTTAGCTGGTATCCCCCTCTATCATTTGTGACAAAAAGGGGGAGAAGAGGAGAAGAGGAGAAGGGGAGAAGAAGAGAAGAGTTGCGCTTATAGATGATGCTCAGGTTTTGTTTTGTCAAAAATGCCAAGGGGGAGATTGTTAAGGTAATGGCATCCTTGACAAAACAAGCGCAAGAAGTTGCTACAACATCCCCTGAAGATTGAAGCTGAAGAAGCTGCAAAAGAAGGAGTTCAAAGATGAGAGGAGGATTGCCTAAGATTAGAAGGGTTCTTGGATTTTGTCAAAATGCCAAGGGGGAGATTGTGATGGTATGTGGCATCATTGACAAACTCCTACAAAGTGAACTAGAGCTTGCTACAGCAAGTATGGAAAGAAAATAGCTGATGAAGAGCAGCAGAAGTTCAGTAGCAGAAGTATTGCACACCTTCGGACAGCTTGTGCTACAGCAGATGCTGCAGCACAAATGCTGTAGCATAAATTCAGCTTTCTCGGAGATTGCATTCAAACAATAAATCAGTGGACCGAAGGGCTTCCGGAAAGAGCTGAATATTCAGGAGAATATTTCTGGAGTGTCTCTCAAGAACAAGGGCAGATTTGTTGAAGAGAAGATATGATCTTGTAGAGATCTTGGAGGATCTTCCTTAGAATTGATGGGATTGGTTCCTAATGCATTTAGGAAATTCCAGCAGCAGCAAACAGCTACAACACAAGTGAACAAGGAGTTTTTGCAGCTCAAACAATCAAGCTGGCAGCAGAGGTGAACTAGCAGCAGATGCAGCAGGGGATGCTGCAGCAGGTGCTGGTTCAAGTGCTGGTTCAACTGTCCAAGTAGCAGTTTTGTGCTGGGTGCGATTTTAAGGTATGGCAGCTTTGTGAAAGTGCTTAGAAGAATTTCTAAAATACCGTTGAGCATATTCCAGCAAGGTTTGCTAGTCAGAGAAGGAGATATGCTTCAAGATATTAATCAAATCTAATCTCCTAGATTTTAGGAGATAATTGATCTTGTGGGATTATGGCCTAAACCTGGAAATTGCTTAAAGTGGTGAGGGTATTTAAGCAGAAGGTTTGAGGGCTGTAGAGTGTGATCGAAGCTGAGTGATACACGAGAGTAGACACAGATTTCATAGAGAGGATTTTCTGGGTGCTACGGACGTTGTTCTTCGATCAAACACACACGGGCAGAGCGTTGAGCGCAGAGTTGTGGTGTGCATTGCAGAAGAGAATCAGGTCTTGCAAAGACTGATTCGTGCATTGATCTGGAAGCCAATTTAGAGCTGTGGAGCTTGTTGGTTGATCAAAGGCAGCCGCGGGAGAGCCGACGGGTGGAAGGCTCGGTCGAGGTTCGTGCGGTAGAACTCACTAGTGGCAGGTGGTCACTGAGTGAGGGGGAGTTTCTCAGAGTGTGCAGCGCTCTTGGAGTGGTTCGATCGGCTCGGCAGGAGGCCTTGGAGCGACGCGGACAGAGTGCTTCAGCTGGTGTTACAGCTGTTGTTGCAGCAACCCTGCTGAGTAGTGTAGGATAGAATAGGCTGAGTTCTTTGAGAGGATTGTAGCTATTCTAGACTGACATATTGTAGAGGGTGTGCTGGCACAAATCAGAGCTTGTTCTGATTGTGCTGAGTAGTCAACAAGAGGTTGAGTAGCATAGGTTGCGTGCGTTGTAACCTAGTGTACTTGGAACCTTTGGTTGAGTGGATTGAGGACTGGAGAATAGTCCTCCCCAGACGTAGGCAGATTGGCCGAACTGGGTGAACAAACTTGTGCATTTTTTTGTTGCTTGCTGAGATTAATTCTTGTGAACAAGAGTGTGCTGCAGCAACTGCTTGTTCACAAATCTGCCGGATTGAGACACTGTGAAATTTCAGATTGTAATGCAAGACTTGTCTTTCTATTTATATGAATGAAGTTTGGTTGAAAATTCTCTTGCTTTCTCTTCTTATCAATTTTGTGCACACCAAGTGTTTGACGAAACGCATGAATGAGTACGAATTGGTAGAACACTTAGGGATGGAATGAGAGTTGAACCTAGGTTGTTTAGAAGATTGAACATGTTAATTTTAGGATGCGTTTGTGTGTGAGAGTGACATACACATTCCACTAGGCTAAGTATTGAGCGACTTTAGTTAACTATCAATAGACCGAGAGGTTGAGATTAGGAGACTTTTTTTCTACGCGGTTCAATAGAGCGAGAGTTTGAGAACCGTACTATTTAGTATTATTTCCATTTTAGAGAAGGAGCGAGAGTTGAATTTAGAATGTGTGATACCTTAGCCTAGAACCATCACTCGAATTTACTCATGATTTAGACAAGTTTTGTATTGCTAATCGCATGACCTAGGGGTGAAGTAGGTTTCCGACTACGCTTTCTCTATTACTTTACATCTTCACATAATTCATCTTGTCTTTAGTATTCACTATAGATACCTCACTTAGAGGAAAAACCCCCTTTTTATTTAGTAGACTTGCATTAGACATTTACTAGCTAGCTTTAGACTAATCTAGGCTTTTCTCTTGGGTTCGAATCGAGGTCACTCGGATTATAAATATTGTTTGAACACCGTGACTGGACTAGTATTTATACTACCGCAATAACCACAGCGTTCAAAATGGCTCTGTTGCCGGGAATTAGCCATTAGACTAGTTTGCTTTTTAGTATTGTTTAAGTTAGTCTACTTCATTTTTTTCTTTTTTTTTTGTTGAATGTGATTGCTTGTTTGAGTGCTATTCTTGCTTACTTTGTTTAAATTCACACTTATTGACGCTTTCTTCGATTTCTTGGTAGGTGTTTGAATGCAAACCAAAGCACGCACGAAAAAGGCACAAGAACAATCCTCTACATCAATGCCAAACCCGGACTAGAAATTGCCAGATTTTGATACTCCTTCTCCTCAAATTCGCGTTGATCAAACACCAATAGAAATTATGGATCGAACGAACCCGAGGAGGGAAGGAAATGCCGCTCTTCCGCAAGAGGAAGATGAGAGACTGGTTGGAGCTTGGAGACTTCAAGCGCGACGATTCCACTTGATTCCCACGCTATTGATGCATGCCACTTGAGAAGGGATCCTCGCAAAGGACTTCTCAAGTGTGTTTCTTATGAAAAAGGGAATCAGCTACGTCTTAGCCAAGACGTTAAACTAGGCTTGTGAGTATTTATGCTTTTGTTTTTACTTGATTGTAGTATAGAATCGTTGTGGAATTTGAGTGTGGGATGTTTTGACACTCTCTTTAATTCTTTCACTTTCTATTGCTTAGGGACTAAGCAAATTTTGTTAAGTGTGGGGTGTTTTGCGCTTGTGCTATTATTTGCTTCACAACATGATTCTATGCTACATATTTATTTCACGCACATTATACTCACATGATTGCTATCATCCTAGCTTTAAGTATGGATCACATGAAGTAATGTTTGTTAAGCAATTAAGTAGTATCATTCAAAATTCTTTCGGAATGAGTTGTGCCTTGAATTCATGAATCGTATCTTTAAGTTGATTGACATTCTTTGCGATGATTTTATTCACATGATTTGGTGTTTTTGACTAGCTTAGTTCGATTTATTTTTGAGGTCTTTCCGTGCATGAAGAATGAAGTTCAATCTAGCGAGCACAAAAATAAAATACAAATAGTTTTCATATAAAAACCTCATACTTGTTCTTGTTTGCTTTTAAGTGACTTTAGCATTCCTATTTAGCCTTTGCATTTGTTTAGCGCACACTTCATGCTCCGTTATATCTCACTTAGGCACATTGTCAAATATTAAGTTTGGGGTCAAATAAGTGTTTGCGAAAGACACGCAAGAAAGAAAAAAATTATATTTTTAAGGTTTTTCAAATGCCGAGGGTTAGGAAGGTAAGTTCCCCCTTGAAAGCTTTTGTATAAATACAAAAATATTATTTGTTTGTTTTTTGGATCAAGGAAAAGTTTTGCAAATGCCGAGGGTTAGGAAGGTAAGTTCCCCCTTGAAAGCATTTATATGAACGCAAAAAAATATAATAAAGACACTTAATTCTTGACTTTGTGCCTATTCCGCAAATTCTTTCGTATGTGTGTGATTAAGGCATTTGCATATCGCTTTTAGGAAGTGTCTAAGGTATGACCCTCGTAATTTATTACTTATGCATCAAGATTTGTACGAGTGAATTTTAAAATTTTCAATTTCAAAATTCCCCTTCTCTTACGGATTATGACGTATAGTCTAAAACTTGAGAATGAGTTTGTTGTCATGAGCTTATGGACTTGCCCTTAGCAAGCATGTGTGATTGACTCGACAAAAATTTTGTGTAAGCGACGCTTTTCTTCATACTACTTGCATATGAAATTGAGCGATAATTTAAATTTGACGAATGCTAGTCTTGATATCGATTCTATGAATATTTGTTGTCACAATGAAGTGAATGATCCTTAGAGCTTCCGTGAAGTGAATGAATTGAACAACTCTATTATTATGTGGGCTGATAAAGAACTACTTGCTTAGCAAACTATATTTGGATTTTGAACTCTTATGGATGATTGCGAGTAGGATTTGTGAGTATTCCTATTCTGAAAACACTCACGAGACTATAACTCATCCACTAGGGTAACCTAGGGGTTTAAAGGCTTGATGCATAATGATGATGTAGTTTGGCAGTGTTTGACAAAACCAGCACAAGTGAACAAGGAGCAGCTACAGCACAAGTGAACAAGGAGCAGCTACAGCACAAGTGAACAAGGAGCTACAGCAGAGGATGCTGTAGCAGGAGCTTGTTCAAGTGGCTGTATCATCTGTCTAAGAAGCAGCAGCGACTTGGGCTTGGCTAGAAGGCCTGGCAGCTCTGCGGAGATCATCAGAAGAATTTCTAAGGTGCTATGGAGAATATTCCAGTGGGGTTTCCTAGTCAGAGAAGGAGATTTGTGTTGAAGATCAAAATCAAATCTAATCTCCTAGATTTTAGGAGATAATTGTTCTTTATTGGACATTGCTTAAACCTGGTCTTGCTTAAAGCTGGTGCTACTATTTAAGAGAAAGGGGTTTAGAGCAGAGAGGTTGATCGAAGCTGAGGGATACACGAGTGCATACACAGAATTTAGAGAGAGCAATTTTGGTGTGCGACGGACGAATTCTTTGATCATCACCCGAGAGCAGAGCGTGAGCGCAGAGCTGTGGTGACAGAAGCAGAAGGGGATCAGGACTTGCAGAGTCTGATTCGAGCTTGATCTGGAAGCCAATTCAGAGCAGTGGTGCTTGTTGGTTGATCAAGGGCAGCCGCGGAAGAACGGACGAGTGTGTGGCTCGGTCAAGTGTCTAAGCGGTGGTTCTCGCTAGTGGTAGGTGGTCACTGAGTGAGGGGGAGTATTCCAGAGTGTGCAGCGCTCGTGGAATCGTTCGATCGGCTCAGTGGAAGGCTTTGGAGCGACGCGGACAATTGTGCATCAGCTGTGTGTTACAGCAGTTGCTGCAGCAACCCTGCTGAGTGAGTGTAGTTTAGAATAGGCTGAGTTTTGAGAAGACTGGAGCTATTCTAGATTGACATTTGTAGAGGGTGTGCAGACACAAGTTAGAGCTTGTTCTGATTGTGTCAAGTGATCCACACAAGGTTGAGTAGCATAGGTTGCGTGGAGTTGTAACCGAGTGTACTTGGAGATCTTCATGTTTAGTGGATTGAGGACTGGAGAATAGTCCTCCCCAGACGTAGGCAGTTGGCCGAACTGGGTGAACAAATTTCAGTCTTGTTCATTGTTTGCTGAGACAATTTCCGAGTGAACAAGAGTGTGCTGCAGCAACTGCTTGTTCCTGCCTAACCGAGACGCTGTGAATTTCAATTGGTATCAGAGCGGGAGCTCAACACACAGAGTAAAAGATCCTACAGTGTCTCTGAAGTAGCCACGACAATGAAGGAAGGACAGAGCACAAGCAGACCTCCATTGTTGGAAGAAAGCAACTATGGATATTGGAAGGCTAGGATGAAAGCCTTTCTCAAGGCCATTGATGAGAAGACCTGGAGAGCAATCATGGTCCAGTGGTCTCCCCCAATTACCATGGATGAACAGGGAGTCACACGGATAAAGCCTGAAGAACAATGGACTGCTGAAGAGGGAGTTGTAGCAACTTGTAATTCAAAGGCCCTGAATGCGATTTTTGCTGCAGTTGATGCTAACAATTTCAGGCTGATATCAAATTGTGACATGGCCAAACAAGCGTGGGAAATTCTGCAAACTCCACATGAAGGAACTGATAGTGTAAAGCTGTCAAGACTCCAGATCATTGCTACACAGTTTGAAAATCTGAGAATGCTGGAAGAGGAGACTGTCACTGAGTTTAATGCTAAACTCTGTGATCTTGCAAATGAAGCCCATGCTCTAGGTGAACCCATCCCTGAAGAAAAGCGGATCAGGAACGTTCTCAGATCGCTGCCCACAAGATTTGACATGAAAGTGATGGCCATTGAAGAAGCTCAAAATGTCAGATTCATGAGGCTGGAAGAGGTTATGGGGTCTCTCAAACAATTTGAGATGAAACTGGTTAAAGAAGACACCACTCCTAAGGACAAGAATGTTGGACTAAAAGCTGAAACAGAAGCCAAGAAGCCAGTTCCAGATGATCAGCTGAGTATGCTTGTCAAGAACCTTGGAAAGCTCTTGAAGAACATGGACTCAAGAACTGGGAAAACCTCTTCCTCGTGAAAACAATTCAGAAGGGGTAGTGAAAATAAAAGGAAAGGGAAGGAACCGGCTCAGGATGAAGATGAGAAGAAAGAAATGAAAAAGGGAGTCCAATGCTGGAACTGTGAAGGGTATGGACATATTGAGGCTGACTGTCCGAGCAAACCCTTCAAAAATTCAGAGAAAAAGAACAGCAAGTCCCTGACAGCAAAATGGAGTGACTCTGAGGAAAGTGATGAAGAAAACTGTGTTGTGCTAACCAGTGTGTCAGATGTCAACCTCAAAGAGCTAAAGATGGATGAATTTCACTATGGGATTGAAGTATCTGAAAGTGAAGATGAAGAGGGCTCATCTGACAGTCTTATTGATTATCTAGGGAAGATCCGCAAACAGTTTGAGGCAGCTCTTCAGACAAACCAAGCATTGACTGACAGAGTCAAGCTTCTTGAAGAAGAACGAAGAAAATTTCTCTTCTCATCCAATAGTCAAGTTACCATTCTGAAAAGGGAAGACACAGGAAGACAAGTCACTGACATTGGTTACTCACCAGCAACAGCCAAGGCAGCTGACTCTCAGAAAAATATCTTGGATGAAATTTTGTCTTATCAAAGACTTGGAAAAGGGAGAACGGGGTTTGGGTATACTGGTGAAGAAAGCTCTAGAGGAACAGTTTTCACTAAAGCCTCGGATGCCATGATAGACGAAAAGAATATTACAGGTGATTCTCCAAAACCTGCAGGGAAAGATGGAACTAGGCATGTGAACAAGAGGATGCTGCAGCACCTGGCACATCATCCTTCTAAAACAAAGCAAAAGGCTCAGAATAAAAGGAGTTTTTGCACAAGTATTGGGAACCAGAAGATTACCTCCAACCTGAAGCAGCAGAACAGAACCTCCTCAGTTGAAAAAGGGGGAGCAAAATCCAGAGCCAACACATGCTGCATAGGGACTCCTTACCCAGTTGTTTCGGGAAAGGCTTATTGCTAGAAAGAATCGCAGAGAAGGATCTCTAAGATTGCTGCACCAGGGAACTGGATTGCTAAAGACAGGAGAAAACCACAGGTAATACAGGTGTGGGAACCCAAACATGACAAACGAAGAGATAGGAGTCTTGAGGGTCGAAAGAGGAGAAACTCTAGACAAACTCAAGTATGGGTGAAGAAATCACCATCAGAATCTCTCAAGGATCCATCGAGCAAAGCTGTCTTCCCAAATGAGTAGGTGAACTAGCTCGCGTCTGCTATAGCAACCTGGTAAGAATAAGCTTGTTCATATGTTTTGGTTGCTAAAGCTGGGAGAAGGCATATGTGGGGCACGTGATCCAGAAGCTTCAAATTGAAAAAGAAAATAACGGGTAAATCAATTTCTAGGGCAAAGTTAAGTTGAAGGTGCTTCCCAAAATCGTTGCTGATCATCCTCACTGTGCGTTCCTCAAACCTTCAACGATCCCGCAACAATGATGAAAACTCGCGGTTTGAAGAAGAATCTGGCAGCAGACAGACAAGGTAGGTCTGAAAGGAGGTCCAAGTCGCGCAATGAAGCCCCTGCTCAGCATCTGGACGTGGTGGTTTGGGAACCAGCACCCCTCCCTGTGTCGCACAGCGATCCTTCTCCACAAGAAGGAACTTCGCAGAAAAGGAGGCGCCTGGTACGTGACGGGGAACTTGTATCTAGTGCAGCTTTGTTATCTGAAGAGGCTGTGGCTGAAGAAGTCTCTGGAGAAGAACAAGCTACAGAGGATGCTGTAGCAGGTTCTGCTGAAGAGAGATGCAGAACACTTGTTATGTCTCCTGGCATTGTGGGTGAAGGGGAGGAGTTAGACGCTGAGTCCCCTGAACAAGAACCTGCTGCAGCACATCCTTCTCCCTCAGACAAAGGAAAAGCCCCTATCCTAATTCCTGTCTCCAGTAGTGAAGAAGAGGAATCAAGTGAAGAAAATGCAGGTGCTACTGGTGAACCCTCTGAGAGAGGACCTGCATTGGCAGACACAACTGCAATCACAGTGGGAGGTATTTGGTTCAGAAATAGGAATGCTTCTCAATCCTGGAGTGCTGTTGAGAGGAAGCACATTGTGTCAGAAAAGAGGCAGGACCTGGACAAGTACAAATCAGCAGCAATTATCCAGCTTCTCACTGAGGTAAATCTTCTCAAGTCCCTAACTTACCCATTCAGATTCAATATAGCTCTGGTTAGGGAATTTATTGTGAATATGGAAGAGAAGTTTGGTGAGGAAGGAGGGGATGAGTTTGGAAAGAGTTGGGTGCGGGGTAAGACAGTTCTTATTACCCCTGAAAAAATCGATGAGTTTCTTGAGATACATGAGAATGCCAGAGCGCCCACTGATGTTCAGCCAGAGATGCTAGCTAAGGTTTTGACAGGGGGAGTGTGCCTGTCTTGGGGTGGTCCAAACCTGAGTGCTGCTGAACTCACCTCCAAAAATGCCCTGCTGTATCATCTGGGCATTAGAAACTGGATCCCCAGCTCTCACAGGGGGAAGGTTAGCAGAGCCTTTGCTAACCTTCTCTACTCTATTGGGAAGAGGAGGAAAATAAGCCTGGGCAGTGTGATGTTTCCCCAGCTGGCTACTCATGACGGCAGCGCTTCCTCCAGCAAGCCCATTGTGCTACCCTCCCTCATCTATGGGATGATGGTCTCACAGCATCCGGAGCTTGGTGAGATTTCTGAAGGTTTATCTGAGGAGCTGCAGGTCTTTACAGTAGACCACAAGTTGTTCAAAGGGAAACATGTGGTGGACATAGCCTATGAGGATCCACTCTTGGTTGGTGCTTCAGCCCCAGCTCCTCTGGAGGAATCTCTTCCCCCTGCTGCAATAATTCAATCAGCTCTCCGTGCCAAAATTGTGAGCCATCTTGGATCTGAGCTGCTCATCCTTGAAGCCGAAGCCAAAAGGAGGGATGCTAGGCGTGGCCAGATCAGAAGTCTGCTCAGAGACCTGGAGTTTCCGACGGATGAGGAGCAGGTCCCTTGAGCATCTGTGACAAAAAGGGGGAGTATAGTAAAAGGCTGATGAACTGATGATTTTTTTGACCCTGCGTGGTCGTGCTATGGCCGAGTGTGGCCACCTCTTACTATCTTACTCTCTTGTTGACTTTTTTTTCATTTAGAGTATTTCATGGTTCATGGAAGTGTGCATAAGTGTTCTAGGGTTTTGTCAAAATGCCAAGGGGGAGATTGATGATGTAGTTTGGCAGTGTTTGACAAAAGCAGCACAAGTGAACAAGGAGCAGCTACAGCACAAGTGAACAAGGAGCAGCTACAGCACAAGTGAACAAGGAGCAGCTACAGCACAAGTGAACAAGGAGCTACAGCAGGGGATGCTGTAGCAGGAGCTTGTTCAAGTGGTTGTATCATCTGTCCAATAAGCAGCAGCGACTTGGGCTTGGCTAGAAGGCCTGGCAGCTCTGCGGAGATCATCAGAAGAATTTCTAAGGTGCTGTGGAGAATATTCCAGTGGGGTTTCCTAGTCAGAGAAGGAGATTTGTGTTGAAGATCAAAATCAAATCTAATCTCCTAGATTTTAGGAGATAATTGTTCTTTTTGGGACATTACTTAAACCTGGTCTTGCTTAAAGCTGGTGCTACTATTTAAGAGAAAGGGGTTTAGAGCAGAGAGGTTGATCGAAGCTGAGGGATACACGAGTGCATACACAGAATTTAGAGAGAGCAATTTTGGTGTGCGACGGACGAATTTTTTGATCATCACCCGAGAGCAGAGCGTGAGTGCAGAGCTGTGGTGACAGAAGCAGAAGGGATCAGGACTTGCAGAGTCTGATTCGAGCTTGATCTGGAAGCCAATTCAGAGCAATGGTGCTTGTTGGTTGATCAAGGGCAGCCGCGGAAGAACGGACGGGTGTGTGGCTCGCTCAAGTGTCTAAGCGGTGGTTCTTGCTAGTGGCAGGTGGTCACTGAGTGAGGGGGAGTATTCCAGAGTGTGCAGCGCTCGTGGAATCATTCGATCGGCTCAGTGGAAGGCTTTGGAGCGACGCGGACAATTGTGCATCAGCTGTGTGTTACAGCAGTTGCTGTAGCAACCCTGCTGAGTGAGTGTAGTTTAGAATAGGCTGAGTTTTGAGAAGACTGTAGCTATTCTAGATTGACATTTGTAGAGGGTGTGCAGACACAAGTCAGAGCTTGTTCTGATTGTGTCAAGTGATCCACACAAGGTTGAGTAGCATAGGTTGCGTGGAGTTGTAACCGAGTGTACTTGGAGACCTTCGTGTTTAGTGGATTGAGGACTGGAGAATAGTCCTCCCCAGACGTAGGCAGTTGGCCGAACTGGGTGGACAAATTTCAGTCTTGTTCATTGTTTGCTGAGACAATTTCCGAGTGAACAAGAGTGTGCTGCAGCAACTGCTTGTTCACAGATCTGCCTAACTGAGACGCTGTGAATTTCACATACGCTAAATGCATCCGTGATTCCTACGACAGTGAGTTAGGAGTAGATTAATTTTCTTTGTTTAGTTTTTTTTTTTTGATATGTTACATGAGTAGGGGTTGGATGTGCTATATGTGCTTAAGTTGTGCTACATGCTTTGATACTGTCATAAAGGACAAGCATTTCACATTGAAAAGCTCGGAAAAGAAAAAAATTCAGATTTACAAGATGTGAAAAGAGGAGAGCAATCGAGAACCAAAAAGTAATTAAGAGCTGTCCTACAAGAAAAGAAGAACAAGTTGACCTCCTCATTACTCGGATTCATCACGTGCCAGAGAAAGAAAATTCAGTGTGAAGGCGTGGATATGAAGTTGAATCGAAGATTGGAGTCATGAATCTAATGAGGACTAGCTCCCAACCATCCATTAAATCCCATCTCGATCTTAAAGATAACATGTATCATTCTAGTTCTTGTTAATCATTATTAGAGAATGAATGTGAGCATGTGTTGATGAACTAATGGGGGATGACTTCTCGATTGAAGTCAGTGTTTATTCCTTGGCATGATAGAAATGATTTGAGTGCTTGCGTATCTTGTTATTGTTCGGGGACGAACAAGAATAAATGTGGGGTAGTTTGATGGAGCGTATTTATACACTCCATTGAGTTGTTTATTCACATAGTTTTATTACATTTTGCGTTAGATCGATCGTTCTTTTGTAGTGTTTTCGTATCGCAGGTGTGTTCAAGATCGCATTGGATTTTATTACATATTTGGAGCATTCATTCAAGATCAAGAAGTCAACAGAAGTCATCAGTCAACAGCTGCTGAACCAAAGACCGGTTCAAGAAGATTTGGTTCAACCCCAAACCCTAGGATTAGAACACATTGGACAAACACATTTCCCATAAGTTATCTCGGGGCACTGTAGCAAGGAGGCGGCAGCAGCTTTGATAATGCAAGTATGGCAGTGTTTGACAAAACCAGCATGAGTGAACAAGGAGCTGCTGCAGCTCAATCAATCAAGGAGGCCAGCAGAAGTATACAGCAGAAGTAAACCAGCAACAGATGCAGCAGGGGATGCTGCAGCAGGTGCTGGTTCAAGAGCTAGTTCAACTGTCCGAATAACAGTTTTGTGCTGGGTGAGTTTTGAAGGTTTGGTAGCTTTGTGAAAGTGCTTAGAAGAATTTCTAAAATGATGCTGAGCATATTTCAGCAAGGATTATCAGTCAGAGAAGGAGATATGCTTCAAGATATTAATCAAATCTAATCTCCTAGATTTTAGGAGATAATTGATCTTGTGGGTCAATGGCCTAAACCTGGAAATTGCTTAAAGTGGTGAGGGTATTTAAGCAGAAGGTTCGAGGGCTGAAGAGGGTGATCGAAGCTGAGTGATACACGAGCGTAGACACGAAATTCAGAGAGAGGATTTTTTCTGGGTGTGCTACGGAAGTTGTTCTTCGATCAACATACACGGGCAGAGCGTTGAGCGCAGAGCTGTGGTGCGTATTGCAGAAGAGAGTCAGGTCTTGCAGAGACTGATTCGTGCTTTGATCTGGAAGCCAATTTAGAGCTGTGGAGCTTGTTGGTTGATCAAAGGCAGCCGCGGGAGAGCTGACGGGTGGAAGGCTCGGTCGAGGTTCGTGCGGAAGAACTCACTAGTGGCAGGTGGTCACTGAGTGAGGGGGAGTTACTCAGAGTGTGCAGCGCTCTTGGAGTGGTTCGATCGGCTCGGCAGGAGGCCTTGGAGCGACGCGGACAGAGTGCTTCAGCTGGTGTTACAGCTGTTGCTGCAGCAACCCTGCTGAGTAGTGTAGGCTAGAATAGGCTGAGTTCTTGAAGAGGATTGTAGCTATTCTGGGCTGACATATTGTAGAGGGTGTGCTGGCACAAATCAGAGCTTGTTCTGATTGTGTTGAGTAGTCCACACGGGGTTAAAGTAGCATAGGTTGCGTGCGTTGTAACCTAGTGTGATCTGAACCTTTGGTTGAGTGGATTGAGGACTGGAGAATAGTCCTCCCCAGACGTAGGCAGATTGGCCGAACTGGGTGAACAAATCTGTGTCCTATTCATTGTCTTCTGTGCCTACATTTAAGTGAACAAGAGTGTGCTGCAGCAACTGCTAGTCCACAAATCTGCATAAGTAGAGACACTTGAAATTTCAAGCTTAAAGAGAAGGAGGAGAAGAAACTGCTGGAAGTCGCTGGAATCACTATTCATGAGGCTTTACTGTTCATCTTACTGTTCACTTGTTATTGTCCACGTATTACTATTCATCTGTTACTATTCACGGCGTTTTTCATTTCAGTTCAGTTTCGTGTTCTCTAACTTATTGTAGTATACTGAACTCAGTTTTATTGTATTCGATGGATGTTATGAGTAGCTAAACCCAAACTCAGTTTAGGGATTTACATTGCAACATTTGGTTTGAGGTCAATGACCACATGATTTGAGCTATTGATTACTGCCTCATGACTACTGTATGTTTGATTATCAACCTAGCTTAGCAGTGAAGCTAGGTTGATACCCATTGCATTATACTTGACTGAATTGCATTGTTAGCTACGCCTAGCGGTGGAACTAATTTGTGGTGTTAGTCGAGTAACTATTGAACTTGTTTGAGAACCTAGCGGTTAAGAATATGTAGAACACTAATTGGGACAGTATTCATTAGTTGATACATGTTGCTTGATCGATGATAACTAGTTGCAGTGTATTTCCCCCGACTGGTATTCTCTGAATTGACATCCTCAGTGTTGTTCATTTGTCTGTGACTAGCATTAAGACTCTTGCTCACTTGCTCTCTTTGGGTTCGACCTTGCTTACCGTTTGCTAAGTGTTAACAGGAACTATAAATATAAATTTGAGGCGCACGAAGACGCGCTGCCAAGGATCACACTTCGATCCTCAAGATTTCACTACCACGGTTTAAAGTACAAAGGACTCTAACCTCTACTTCTCACCTAGCTGAAATCTGTATTCGCAATCTGATCACAAAGATTTGCTTCGTGCTACCTACACACTTCCATTAACAAATAGCTACAGACCTGACTCACAGACTTAGCCTATTCTATTACAATGTGTAGTAGACGGAATGCTATAGCACAGTCTGCACCAGAGTTACTGTAACTTTGGTCGACAACTATTCTAGCACGCTTAGCCAAACAGTCAGTCAATATTGAGTTCTGCAAACTCAAACTTTGCTCCCCATCGATCATTGACCGTCTGTCATTATCGGGTAGCAACGATCAGCTCTTCACAGCATGCGACAACGCCTGTTCGTAGCTGTTCTCCAAATCACTGATTGATCCCTCAACGAGCTATGCTACAGTTGAAATCTATGGATTAATGCTAGATCAAACTCCACGAGTTCTGATTTTCTATGCGCGCTACACAACTATGTTTATGCTCTGCTTTCGTTCTCTCTTTTTTTTTTTTTCAATTTTTGGAGACGTGTGAATGATCTGCCTCTATGCTCTTCTTATAGAATTATCAATCACAGCTTTTTAGAAATCCAATCCTAGGATGGCAGGAATCTTCTTCTGGATTCATGCAAAAATGTTGAAGATTTAGTTTCCTAAATCGGAATTTCGAATCCTTACCTTTTTGGGTTCCTCTGGCCGTGTGATGACAACTGCAGACCACTTGATGACGTTTGCGGCGCATCATGAACTTCTGCGACGCTTGCAGCACCTCACCGAAGTCTCTCCGTGCGGCTTCAAGTTGATCTGTCATTCTGCTCTAGCTTCAAATCAAAATGATTTGTTATAGCAGATTTTGTCCTCTATCCGTTGCCCAGTTTACTTGATCGAAAAACTAGCGTTTATTGAAGAAGCTATAGAGTCGATTACAAAAAGTACTAGTTTTAAAGGCTCGTTGGAATTTATCCGCTACGGTATTTACATTATACGCAACAGAAGCATCTTAAGTACTAAACGAAATAGGTATTAGTTTGGTAAGGTTGGAGCAGCAAACTCGGATTCGGCAAGAATCTCATTTTGGTGGTACGAAGAGGGAATTGGCCCAAAAATTTGATAGGGGTCAAGACATTGTCGGTCGCCGGCGGCTTTCGCAAGTGCCCCCGAACCACGCGAAATAGTCGCCTATTATAAGACTCACTAACTCTGCCTGGGGTGGAGGTACCTATTATTCGTCGGCGGTCCGGCGCATCCCTACTCACTTAAAGTATGCTACTTAACCACAACTTTTGTGATCTATAGAGTGGTACAACAGAATCTGGTTCTTTGTTGTCGTACTGTGTTGCTGTTTGGTTAGTCTCCAGATTATGTTCCAGCTCCAAATCTTCAGGGATTGTTGTAGGAGAACCTTGTGTTGTTTTGTCAAGGGATACCATACCTCAACATAATTGAATCTGGTTTTGCGAAGACCGGTGATAGAGCCTAGTTATACACATTATTTAGGTCATAACCCTATGCTTGTTTGCAATATTTCATGAGCAAGATTACTCGTTTCCAATGTTTTTGTATATCAGGTCAGAACGAGTCCTTGAGTCGGATACGCGCTAACAGGCAGCGTTCTAGGAGTGAAAGATCAGCCTGCGGAGCTAGCGGCGCAAACAGAAGAAGAAATGGCGAAAGACAGCAGAGGTGCGCTACCCGATTGCGCCAATCAATGCCGTGCGCCAGGCGCAAAATCCCAGTGACCAGATTTGGAAGTTGCCAAAAGATGAAACTTCCTGGGCACTATTTAAACAAAGAAAGTCTAGGGTTTCAGGAGATCGGAACATCATCACTCAGCGGCATTCTAGAGGCACTGCGCGGCAGAACTGGAAAACACACGGACCTGTCAAGGAGATTTGCGCCAGCCGACTGCGCCAGCCGAGAGAAGACACTGCACGCACTGTTTGCTACCGTTTTCTTGGATTCAGTAGTTGTTATTTACTATTTTATGATGTTTACCACTAGCATGTCTAGCTAAACACTTAGTGTTGGTCGGGCATGAACCTATGATGTATTACCTTTGAGACTTGAGCTTAATGCATAGTTTATTTACTTGTATTAATTCTGTGCGTACTGAGACAGTTAGTTGCATGAGTAGGGGAAGCCTTGAACCGCAAACGTACTTGTGTTGCTTTCTTGTCACCTGTTAAACTAGTTGCATGCGTAGGGGAAGCCTTGAACCGCAAACTTACCGTGACAATTAGGAGTAACGAGTTAGGGTAGGCAGTTGCTACTGTGACAGGATTCGCAGCTGTTTAGTCTAGTTCTAAGGATTAATAGCACATGAACTTTGAACGGAACATGCGCACGTGTTAGGAAGCCTTTACCGGACACTAACCCAAGTAAACCACAAGCTATAGATGTTTAGAGTCGATGATAAGGAATGCATTCATAGAGGATTGTCTGCCCAGCACCTCTCATTAAGATAGTACTTCATCTCTACTGCTTGCGCACGTCTAGTGCAATTTCCTGCGTTACGATATTCACTGCTACTCGCGCATCGCGCAAAACCCCCAATCACTCACGCAACCCCCGTTTTCTTAAGTGTAGGTTACTGGCTAAGACTCACTGCTTGCTCCCTGTGGAGATCGACCCTTACTTAACCGCTGTACTAGTGGGAGAGGAAGGATTATATTTGACGCGCACGACGACGCGCGATCAACCGGATAAACAAAATATCTAATGAATTCGTTCTTCATAAGACCGGATTTAGTCTGTTTTCTGGTGACTGGACCGCCACGTGGAATCTGTGACGAGTTGGGTTTTGTAAAAACCGAACTCGTTTGGTTTCGGACCAATCCGATTTTTACAAACCCTGACTGCATGATTTTCGGACCAGTTCGGGCTCGCCAAACTCGGATTCATTAAAAAGTAGGGCATTTGATAAATGTTTTTGAGAACTAGGTCATTTCATAAACTTATTTTCAAAATCGAGGCAAATCTAATTTTTTTTTCCTAAAATAACTGCATATTGAAACTAGTTTTTAATTGAGAAAACTTCGAATTCACGGGATGCTAATTTCTTCATAGCCAAAGAGAGCTTCTGTCAACGTCGTTATTTGTCTCAAGTTTCTAATAAAAATATAAGAAGGACAATTGTGCAGTGTATATAGAGACTTTAATAGAAGGGGAGAATGAACTGCTCTCCAAAATATAGATGATGATTTACAATGAAGGATGACAACTGGGAGAAAGGCAGACAAAAAATTCCAATGGCCTGTCAGGCTTAGGCTAATCAATGGTTGGAATTTCAGCCAAACAAACACTATGATATTAGTCTTGAGGAGGATTTGGAATACATCAGTTAATTTTTCCTTAATTAAAAATTCAAGAAATTCCCTAATAGCTAAATTTAAGGCTCAAAAAGAGGGGCCTTTGTTATACATGAGGTGGCCAATTTTGATGAGTAAATGGAAATCTGATTAGCCCCTGCTAAGTTTAAACTAGATAAACTCAGAATATAGGTACAAAATACTGAAAAGCTTCATGGCAGATATTGAAAATTAACCATTAGCTAACAAATGTTAATATATACGACCCAACGGATTTGTTATGGCAGTGTGCCTTTAGTGGGACTTATCAAGAGTATTTTGATGGGTATATGATATGGGCCATGTGTACGAATAGTAACCAAATCTGGCACGGTAAAAAATGTGGGATGTTTAGAAGAACGAGTATAATGCTTCAGATTGCTCTAAAAAGTACTGGGATGTAGGTCTATACTAGAGTATTTTATACCAGCAAGCTACCACCCAATGGATGCCCCCTGAGGTGGGTCATTTTAAGGGAAGTTGCAATGGCTATTGGTGTAAAAAAACCAGAAAAACATGGATAGGGATATAGCCAGAAAACCTTAATGGAAGTGTCATGTTTATTAATGCAACATGGCTAAGAGGTATCTGTTATGGTTAGATTATGTGTGACGTGTGTTTTTATAAAACTACTGTATGTTGTTCTAGCCGTTGTAAGTGGAACAAGATGGCTTGGAACAAGATGGCTTGGAACAAGATCTGCTGACAGACGCATCACCGACTTTCCAAAAATGACGCCACACATCTAGATCCAAGATTTTTGAATATTGATAAGATATTGATGGGAGTACTGAGATCGGTTACTAGAGATCTTCTTGGGATTGGATGGCAAAACACGGAAAAGCAAATATTCTAAAGATAGAATCAAATCTTAGTGGTGAGATTTGATTACCAAATATGGATATGCAACCTAGGCTATATATTGAGAGCCTAGGGTTTGCAGCTAGCATGCACTTCGACTAGAATATACACTGAGAAGATTTATATAGTGCCGTCGACTAGAAAACTCCATATCCAGCGCCGGTGACAGCGCGTCGTTGTGCGCCTCAAATTTGTATTTATAACTCCTGTTAACACTACACAGCGGTAAGCAGGGTCGAACCCAAAGAGAGCAAGTGAGCAAGAGTTTTAATGCTAGTCACACAGAAATGAACAATACTGAGGATATCAATTCAGAGAATATCAGTCTGGGGAAATACACTGCAACTAGTTATCATCAACCAAATTAACTCATGACTATATTTCTGTTTGGGATTGCCAATCGTATGACCTAGGGATGAAATAGGATTCCGACGATGTTTCCTCTATTATTTGACTTCCACCCAAATTTGGTCTTGTCTTTAGTATTCACTAGAGATACCTCACATAGAGGAAAAAAAACCCCTTTATTTAGTAGACTCACAATAAGCATTACTAGCTAGCTTTAGACTAATCTAGGCTTTTCTCTTGGGTTCGACTCGAGGTCACTCAGATTATAAATATTTTTTGAATACCATGATTGGACTAGCATTTTTACTACCACAATTTCGACAATGTTCAAAATGGCGCCGTTGCCGGAAATTAGCCATTAGACTAGTTTGCTTTTTAGTCTTGCTTTAGTTAGTCTACTTTTTTTTCTTTACTTTGTTGATCGTGATTGTGTGTTTGGGTGCCGTTCTTGCCTACTTTAATTTAAGTTCACACTTATTAATGCTTTCTTCGATCGCTTGGTAGTGGTTTGAATGCAAACTCGATCGCGCATCTGAAAAAGCTGCAGGTGACTTTGCCATTTACGGAGGTACTCACTCAAATGCCTACCTATGCTAAAATTTTGAAAGATATTATGTCTCATAGAAGGGAAATGCATGATTTGGACCATGTAGCTTTAGACACAAATTGTAGTGCAATAATTCAGCGTGCCATGCCTAGAAAGCTCAGCGATCATGGGTCATTTTCTGTTCCTATTTCTATTGGAGAAATTAGCATAGCTAGTGCATTGTGTGATTTAGGTGCTAGCATATCTTTAATGCCTTATTCACTTTTCAATAAGCTAGATATGGGGGAATTGACTCCAACCACAGTTAATTTGAGATTAGCGGATCGTTCTTCTCGGGCACCTAAGGGTATCCTAGAAGACTTTCCCATTAAAGTTGGACAATTCTATGTTCCGGTTGATTTTTACGTGTTAGACATGGATAAAGATAAGGAAATTCCTATAATCCTAGGTAGACCATTTTTGAACACGGTTAAGGCTATTATAGATTGCGGGAAAGGTACAATCCAATTAAATTTTGGTAGTGAAAAAATCAAATTCGATTTGAAAAGCATGCTTAGGACACCTAGCAATTCTATGGATTGCCACTTGATTGAATCATATGATGCGTATAATATTTTTGACTCTCTTGGTGAACTAACAAGCTTTGAGTGTGAGTTACTTGCACAAGAAAAAAATAACTCGTTGTTCGCCTCTATAAGGGAAATTGATGAGGACCCCGCCGAGTTTGATGATGGTGCGAACGAAATAAATGATGCGCCAAAAGGTAAGGAATTCGGTGAGGGATTGAAACCTCTTTCACTAAGGTATGAATTCTTAGGACCGAACAAGTCTTTACATTTTATCATAAAATCTTCTTTGAATGATATTGAGACTTCTAAATTGATGAATGTGTTGCATGAATATAAAAGTGCCATAGGGCACTACATTGATGATTTGATGGGGATTAACCCCGATGTGTGCATGCATAGAATTCCTTTAGAAGAAAATGCAAAGCCCAATCGTGAGTGCCTTAGGCGGTTAAATCCTAAGTTAGGAGAAGTTATATTGAAGGAAGTCACAAAGTTGCGAAATGCAGGGATTATTTATGTTGTCCTAGATTCTGAGTGGGTGAGCCCAATTCATGTGGTGCCTAAAAAGGGCGGGCTCACCGTGGTTAGGAATGAGAAAAATGAGTTGATACCTACGCATACGATCACGGGGTGGAGAATGTGCGTAGATTATAGGAAGTTAAATTCGGCCACTAAGAAGGATCACTTTCCCATTCCCTTTATATATCAAATGTTAGAACGTCTAGCGGGCCATGAATACTTCTGTTTTCTTGATGGGTACAGTGGTTTCTTTCAAATTCCTATTCACCCCGATGACCAAGAAAAGACCACGTTACTTGCCCCTAAAGCACATTTGCTTTTAGGAGAATGCCTTTTGGTCTTTGTAATGCACCGGGAACTTTTCAACGTTGTATGATGTCCATTTTTGTTGGATTTTTAGAAAACTCTATGGAAGTATTTATGGACGATTTTTCTATGCATGATTACTCATTTGATGATTGTCTCACAAACTTGTCTCGTCTGTTGGCTAGGTGTATTGAGATGGACCTAGTACTAAATTGGGAGAAATGCCATTTTTTGGTCAAAGAAGGCATTGTGTTGGGACACTGATAGAGCCTAGTTATACACATTATTTAGGTCATAACCCTATGCTTGTTTGCAATATTTCATGACCAAGATTACTCGTTTCCAATGTTTTTGTATATCAGGTCAGAACGAGTCCTTGAGTCGGATACGCGCTAACAGGCAGCATTCTAGGAGTGAAAGATCAGCCTGCGGAGCTAGCGGCGCAAACAGAAGAAGAAATGGCGAAAGACAGCAGAGGTGCGCTACCCGATTGCGCCAATCAATGCTGTGCGCCAGGCGCAAAGTCCCAGTGACCAGATTTGGAAGTTGCCAAAAGATGAACTTCCTGGGGCACTATTTAAACAAAGAAAGTCTAGGGTTTCAGAAGAGCGGAACATCATCACTCAGCGGCATTCCAGAGGCACTGCGCGGCAGGACTGGAAAACACACGGACCTGTCAAGGAGATTTGCGCCAGCCGACTGCGCCAGCCGAGAGAAGACACTGCACGCACTGTTTGCTACCGTTTTCTTGGATTCAGTAGTTGTTATTTAGTATTTTATGATGTTTACCACTAGCATGTCTAGCTAAACACTTAGTGTTGGTCGGGCATGAACCTATGATGTATTACCTTTGAGACTTGAGCTTAATGCATAGTTTATTTACTTGTATTAATTATGTGCGTACTGAGACAGTTAGTTGCATGAGTAGGGGAAGCCTTGAACCGCAATCTTACTTGTGTTGCTTTCTTGTCACCTGTTAAACTAGTTGCATGCGTAGGGGAAGCCTTGAACCGCAAACTTACCGTGACAATTAGGAGTAACGAGTTAGGGTAGGCAGTTGCTACTGTGACAGGATTCGCAGCTGTTTAGTCTAGTTCTAAGGATTAATAGCACATGAACTTTGAACGGAACATGCGCACGTGTTAGGAAGCCTTTACCGGACACTAACCCAAGTAAACCACAAGCTATAGATGTTTAGAGTCGATGATAAGGAATGCATTCATAGAGGATTGTCTGCCCAATACTCCTCATTAAGATAGTACTTCATCCCTACTGCTTGCGCACGTCTAGTGCAATTTCCTGCGTTACGATATTCACTGCTACTCGCGCATCGCGCAAAACCCCCAATCACTTACGCAACCCCCGTTTTCTTAAGTGTAGGTTACTGGCTAAGACTCACTGCTTGCTCCCTGTGGAGATCGACCCTTACTTAACCGCTGTACTAGTGGGAGAGGAAGGATTATATTTGACGCACGACGACGCCGGGGAGCAACACAGCTAAGTTTTAGCTAGCTTACATTTCTCATTTTAGTAACTATTTATTTCGTTTTGTTTTGTTTTCTCGTTGTTGTTTCTGGCAGCGCACAATCACATCCGCCTGCGCAACCTTGAAACAGTTGCGCTGCGCAGATTCTAGTTGCGCACTGACAGACGCAACAACTTCGTTGCCATTTAATTCGTTTCTTGAGTTTGGATCAGGACATGGAGGATAACAGTGTGGTTGGAGATAACCTGGGAGAGAGAACCCCAGAGGAAGCAAGGGCACATAACCGCGCAGCCCTATTCAGAGAGGAAGTGCAGCGTGAGGTCGACGCACGGATGGCCGCTGAACCATACATTGCGCCACCCGTTCGTCCAGTCGCGAGGCGCAGGACAGTGCGCGAAATGTCAGCCCCACTCACTGTTAACCAGCCATGGTGCATAGTGCTTCCGCCCAACGGACAGTTCGAACTGAGGAGCTGACTCATCCATCACATGCCCAAGTTTCACGGAATGAACAACGAAAATCCAGTCAAGCATGTGCGGGAGTTCCTAATCATTTGCGAGAACATGAAGACCTTGGGGGAGAACGAAGAAGCGCTAAAGATGAAGGCATTCCCATTTTCATTGAGCGATGCAGCCAAACACTGGCTGATGAGCCTACCCGCAGGATCAATCCACACATGGGAGCAGCTGCAGAAGAAATTCTTAGACAAATTTTATCCAGCAGCGAAGATTGCGCTGCTCAGAAGGGAATTGGCTGCGCCAAGGCAGAGCGCAGGGGAGTCTCTGTCAGAATACTACGAGCGTTTCAGGGAGCTAGAAGCCAACTGCTACAATCATGGGCTTCCTCAGAATGTGCTGATAGAGAACTTTCTGAATGGACTGCTACCCATGGAGCTTCGACTACTGAATGCATGCGCAGGAGGGGACATTTGCAACATGTACCCGGAGGATGCATGGCAGCTGATAGAAGATTCTGCTGGGCAGGTAAGACATCAATTGACACTTGAAAGTAGTCGTAATCGTTCTGTGCATCAGGTAGAGGCAAGCGCTGAGATCCAAGAAATGAAAGCCATGCTACAGAAGCTGATGAGTGCGCAGAACGCACAACCAGTTGCGCCAAAGGTATGTGAATTCTGCAGGTCCACTGAGCACAAGACAGACGAATGCCCAACACTTTTTGAAGAAACTGGAGATGTAAATGCCCTTGGAGGATGGGACAACAGAGGACCGCAGAGGCAGAATCAGCCGCGCTTTGGGCTTGCTGCAAATGGATTCAGATGGAGAGAAGAGAACAATTTCCAGAGGCAGCCCACTGATCAGCGCGCGCCACAGCAGACGCAACAAGCTGCACCCTACAATCCACCGCATCGCCGCACAGACGCACCAGCGCAGAACAATCAGCAACCAAAGCGATCCTTGGAAGATATCATGGGGCAGCTAGCAGACACAGTGCGCAAGAATGACGAAAAGTATGACAAGAGGTTCGAATCCATAGAGAAGCATCTATCACAAATTGCAACCACGGTGTATGAGCTGAAAAAGAGCGATGGCAACCTGCCTTCGCAAGTGATTCAGAACCCTAAAGGAGGAGTTAATGCAGTAACACTGAGGACTGGGCGCACAGTGGGAATAGAGCAGACCGCGCAGGCGCCCGCGCAACCAGTTGCGCAAGTCCCAGATCCAACAGCTCAGAGTGCGCAACCAGAGCAAGAGGCGCAATCAGAAGCGCCAACCACGAACCAGCAGGGCAAAGCGCCAGGTATGTCTCACTCGACAAACAAGGACAAAAATTGTACTAACATACCTGCTCCTTTCCCTGTGCAGGCACCACTGGCGAGAAAAGAAGCACTGGACAAGGAACTATATGAGCTGTTCAGCAAGGTGGAAATCAACATACCTCTCATAGAAGCTATTCGACAGATTCCCAGGTATGCGAAGTTTTTAAAAGAGCTGTGCACAAATAAAAGAAGGACAGGCGAATGCGCACAGGTAATGCTAAATGCGCAGGCCTCAGCAATCGTGCAACAAAAGGTACCACCTAAGTGCCGAGATCCAGGTACATTCACTATCCCTTGCACCTTAGGTAAAACCACGGTAAGCAACTGCATGATCGATTTAGGCGCATCAATCAATTTATTACCATATTCTCTCTATGCGACCTTGCGCCTTGGACCACTAAAACCTGCAGGTCTCACAATTCAGCTAGCAGATAGATCGTGCAAACAACCTGCAGGCATGATAGAAGATGTCCTAGTTCGAGTAGGAGAGCTGGTGTTCCCAGCAGACTTTTATGTGCTCGAAATGGAGGGTGAATCAAGCGCCAGCGGTGCGCAGATCCTCCTAGGCAGACCGTTTCTGATGACTGCGCGCACGAAGATAGACGTGTGGAGGGGCACGCTCTCCATGGAGGTAGATGGCGAAGAAATCCATTTCAACATCTTCGAAGGGATGCAGCACCCACATGAGGACGCTACTGTGCACGCAATGGACAGTTTTGACGATTTAGTCACAGAAGCGCAGTGTGCGAGCGCAACCATAGGACCAGAGCTACTGACACAGGCAGAGCTGGAGGAGCAAGAGGAGGAGCTAAGCAGTGCTGAACCAACACCCACACAGGTACTTGATATAGTTCGTATTTGCACCGCTAACAAAATCTTGCCTTCTATTGAACAGGCACCCAAGATCGAACTGAAGCAACTCCCGGAGCACCTCAAGTACATTTTCTTGGGAGATGAGGACACCCTGCCAGTGATCATCAAGAAGGGATTGGAAAAAGAGCAGGAGGCGCGTTTACTACAGGTGCTGCGTAGGAACCAGCGCGCTATTGGATGGACTCTTGCTGATCTGCGCGGAGTGAGCCCGGACGTGTGCATGCACCGAATTCTGTTGGAAGATGGTGCCAAACCATCCAGGGAGGCTCAGCGCAGGTTAAACCCAAATATGATGGAGGTAGTGCAAAAGGAAGTCCTGAAGTTGCTTGACGCAGGGGTCATTTACCCAATCTCAGACAGCAAATGGGTCAGCCCGGTGCACGTTGTGCCAAAGAAAGGAGGAATCACGGTGGAGGAGAATGCGCAGGGCGAGCTAGTTCCCAAGCGCATACAAACTGGCTGGCGCATGTGCATCGACTACAGGAAGCTGAACGCTGTAACGCGCAAGGACCACTTCCCGCTACCCTTCATGGACCAGATGCTGGATCGCTTGGCAGGTAAGCCTTACTTTTGTTTTTTGGACGGATATTCAGGTTACAATCAGATACCCATAGCTGCGGAGGATCAAGAGAAGACCACATTCACATGCCCCTTCGGAACATTTGCGTTTCGGCGTATGTCTTTTGGGCTGTGCAACGCGCCAGGTACGTTCCAACGCCTTGTCATGAGCATTTTCTCTGATATGATTGGTATATGCATAGAAGTGTTCATGGATGATTTCATTGTATATGGGAGTACCTTTGATGCATGCTTAACACATCTAGATAAAGTCTTAGCGCGCTGCATCTCTAAGAACTTAGTGCTAAATTACGAAAAATGTCATTTCATGGTAACGCACGGAGTAGTACTAGGTCATATCATTTCAGAGGAGGGTATTAAGGTAGACAAAGCTAAGATAGATATTATTTCTAATCTGCCTTATGCCACCAACGTGCGCGACGTGAAATCGTTCTTAGGGCATGCTGGGTTTTACAGGCGTTTTATTAAGGATTTCTCTAAAATTTGCATACCCCTGTCTAACCTGTTGCAAAAAGACGTGTGCTTCGATTTTACTGATAAGTGCAGGGCGGCGTTCGATAAGCTGAAAGAAGCGCTGACCAGTGCGCCAGTGATGCGCGCACCAGACTGGAACCTGCCATTCGAGCTGATGTGTGACGCAAGTGACTACGCAGTAGGAGCAGTCTTGGGGCAGCGCGAGGACAAGAAGCCGCATGCCATCTACTATGCATCGCGCACACTGGACTCCGCGCAGAAGAACTACACCACCACGGAGAAGGAGCTTCTGGCAATTGTATTTGCGCTGGAGAAGTTCCGAGCATATGTTCTAGGCGCCAGAGTCATCATCTACACGGACCACGCAGCTATCCGCTACCTCATGTCCAAGAAAGAGACCAAGCCGCGCCTGATGCGCTGGGTACTTCTGCTTCAGGAATTCGACTTAGAGATCAAAGATAAGAAGGGCACAGAAAATACCGTCGCTGATCACCTGAGCAGGATCGTAAAGGATGAGGAGCCAGGGCAGATCAAGGAGACATTCCCTGACGAGCATCTGATGGCGCTAACAGGTAAGGTACCATGGTATGCGCATATCGCAAATTACCTGGTCACAGGTGCGTTCCCTCCTCATTTCAATAAAACTCAGTGCATGCGATTGAAACATGAGTCCAAGCATTATCTTTGGGATGATCCTTACATGCTTAGAATAGGTCCAGATCGGATATTAAGTCGTTGCGTGCCTGACCATGAGATTAACTCTGTGTTGATGTTTTGTCATGCGCACGCCTGTGGAGGACATTTCGGTCCCAAGCGCACGAGCAGGAAGATCTTGGACTGCGGACTCTACTGGCCGCACCTATTCAGAGATGCCTATGACCACTGCAGGAAGTGTGACAGGTGCCAGCGCACTGGAGGAATCTCCGCGCGCAACGAGATGCCGCAGATCCCGATTCTGGTGGACGAAGTGTTCGATGTTTGGGGAATCGACTTCATGGGTCCATTTCCCCCATCTGCCGGCTACGAGTACATACTGGTGGCCGTGGATTACGTATCCAAGTGGGTCGAAGCTAAGGCCACGCGCAAGGATGATGGTAAGACTGTCGCTGATTTTCTCAGAACTAACATATTTTGCAGGTACGGAGTACCTAAGGCAGTTATCAGCGACCAGGGGACGCACTTCTGCAACAGGGTTGTGGCGCAAGTTTTCAAGCACTATGGGGTGCGCCACAAGACGTCCACCGCTTACCATCCGCAGACAAATGGACAGGCCGAAGTTTCTAACAGAGAGATCAAGCGCATCTTGGAAAAGACTGTGAGGCCGTCGCGCAAGGATTGGAGCCAGCGCCTGGATGATGCGCTATGGGCATACCGCACTGCACACAAGACGCCGATTGGAACCTCACCATTCCGGCTGGTCTATGGGAAGGCATGCCACCTGCCAGTAGAGCTCGAGCACAAGGCATATTGGGCCTTACGTATTTGTAACTTGAACTTGGACGAGGCAGGAAAGGAACGCGCATTTGAGCTGAGCGAACTCGAAGAGCTGCGCCTAGACGCCTATGAGGGACTGCGCGATTACAAAGCGCGCACCAAGGCGTTTCATGACAGGCATATCCTCCGGCGCACGTTTGAACCAGGAGACCAGGTACTGTTATTTTCATCGCGCCTGAAGCTCATGCCTGGGAAGTTGCGCAGCAAGTGGACGGGACCATACACCGTCACCAAGGTTTTCCCCTACGGCACAATTGAATTAGAAGACGGGCACCAGCATCGTTTTCAGGTTAACGGGCAGAGAGTCAAACGGTACTTGGGCGAACCTTGGGATGGCGCAACACGCAACATTGACTTGGCCGAGCCAGAGATAGTGGACGTGCAAGCTGCTGCGCCAGACGCACCACCAGATGCTTCAGAGGGAGAACTAGCACCCATCGCCTATATCTCTTCTTCCTCTGCATCTACCCTCATTACAAATAATGTAGCACATACTGACCTTCCCTTGTATCCTTTGCGCAGGACCAATGAGATCGTAACACAAGCACTGGCGCAAGGACACTCAGGAGCAAGAGTGGGGGGGGGCTGCCGCCGCACTTCTTGGCACGTAACGAGGTACCGTCGAGCCAACGACGTTAAACAAAGGCACTTGTCGGGAGGTAACCCGACACGTTTTAATTTGGCACATTTTATTCTGCTTGTTTTGTTTTTTGAGTGTTTTTAGTTAGATTGGGGTTTGGTAGTTTTTAGTCACACAAGTGCGCAGGACCGTGCGCCTATCAGTGCGCAGGTCCGTTGCGCCAGCCAGAGGAGGGTATATAAGGCCAGACTTAGAAAATTCCCAGCACTTTTTTCACTCGACCGTTACACACAAGCTCCCGCCTTCAGACCTCTGCCGTCGATCAGCGCCCAACCCACCGTCCGTCTAGAGGGATTCAAGGACAACACGACCGCACAGCACCCAGGTAACCCCCGATTCCGCTTTGAGCCGCTTCTGTTAGGGTTTGCGCGGAGAAGACAGTTTTTAGGGTTTTGAAATCGCACCAGGCTAGAGTGCGCGGCTTGGAGTGCTGTTTTATGCGTTGAGTAGGCGACCAGTAGGCGCTCGTTCGGTCCAAGTTTCATAGGATTCTGGGCAGTTTCGAATTGTAGGGTTTTGGGGAGCATTGACCGCGATTGACCGGAGCCCAGCGCAAGATGAGACCCGCCACAGACCAGGAGACCCCAGCGGCTTTCGCTAACAAGTATGCAGCGTTCATCAGCCTGGACATGTACGGGACACCGTACATATGCCGAGATTTCCTGCGCGAGGTAGGATTAGAGGACCTCGTGGCGCAGAGGCTAGCGATTGCCGGCTGGGAGGCGCTTATGGACCTCCGCAGCGCATCAGACCAGGAAGATACGTGTGAGTTCCTGGCGTCTCTGGAGGCAGGGGACAGGGAGATCAGATATAGACACAGGGATGTCTGGTTCATAGCCTCGGAAAGGAGGCTGAGGCGCGCATTCGGATGCGCCAAGGTGCGTGAGGAGGAGTTAGACACGCACAATAACCAGGAGGCTTGGCGGGACATGGCAACAGGGCCAGCATTCGCCGCGGGGCGCAGCAGGGGCCGAGAGCTGCGCGACCCGTGGCTGTTCTACTTATGGCGCATCGTGGCCTACACAGTCATTGGCCGTTTCAACGGCGCACCAAAGATCAGCCTCCTGGATATGGAGATTTTGACGGGGCTTTATAATGAGCGGAAGGTGCTGTTCATCCTGAACATGGTGCACCATTGGAGCCGAGTCAGCATGAGGGGGCCGCTGACGTGTGGAGGCCTCATCACGCACCTGCTGCGGGCCTTACATGGAGAGCCCGAGGTGCCAGAGCACACCTTGGTGCAGCCTATACCTCTGGACCGCACCTACATGCTGCAAATCAGGGCGGTAGCCGTTCGGGACGATGGCACACTAGAGAGGTGCTACCGTCTGCAGCCAGCCAGACCACCGCGGGCCAGAGCAGAGAGCAGTGCGCGGGCCAGAGCAGAGAGCAGTGCACAGGGCGCAGCAGCCGCCGCAGCAGCAGCCGCAGCAGATGAAGAGATGGAGGAGGCCCTAGAACCAGAGGTGCCTCTAGTCAGGCGCCCAAGGACCCGGGCGCAGACTGGAGCGCACCAGAGGGCCGGTGCACCACAGGGGGAGCCAGTGACCATTTCCATCGAGGATTCTCCCCCTCGTGCACGTGCCAAGCGCCCAAGGACTGAGACTGAGGAGGCGCCTGAGGAAGCCACTGCCGAGCAGCGCATGTTGTTCAACGTCATGCGCGTGCTCGAATACTTAGCGCCAGAGGGGGCGGATTTGAGTATGAGTCCACCATCCGGGTGGAAATTTGGAGATGCGATTCCCCCTCTCCTCAGCCTGCACCATCCACCTCCTACCCGAACCCCAGAAACCCCAGCAGCACCCTCTCCAGCACCAACCCCAGCCCCAGCCCCAGCAGAGTCAGCACCTGCATCAGCCCCAGCAGCCCCAGCAGCAGAGCCCACCCCTGAACCCGAACCAGTACCACCACCAGTAGCTTCCCCTGCCCGGCCTTCTGTTCCGGAGTCCCCCATTAACTTTCCCAGCGTAGACTCCGATTCCATATGGGAGTCACTTTCCGAGGACGAGCAGCCTGACCCCCTCACCATAGTACCACCAGCCTCCAGCACCGATTCCTTGCAAGATTCTTCAGAGGAGGAGGCGCATGATTCAGAGGCTGATTCTAGCTCGGAGGACTTCTAAGGCCTTGGGCAGGCGCAGTGATTTTCTTTAGGGTGGTGTCTTTTATTTTTGCTGCGTCTAGTTGACTATTATGTGTGCTGAATATTTGTGCCCTACATTCTGTGACTCCCTTGCTATATTTTGTGTGACTATTTGGGTTCCCTTTTCTGTTCTTTATTTTCGTTGCATTGCATGCATGTGCGCAGCCTCCGTGCGCTTGAGCTTGAGTCGTGGGGACACGTCTCTGTTCAAGTGTGGGGGGGGGGGGGGGGGCGTTACTCTTACATTTCATGTTTTGAGCATTTTTAGTATAGCTTAGTTTTAGTTGAAGAGAATTAGTAGCAGTAGTGCGCTAAGGTGCAGGATGCGCATGCGCTCTAGCTTGTGTTGCGCTATCCGTATTGCGTGCGCCGTTCTCTACTGTTTTAGCATAATTTTTTCGTTTTTTTCTGCTCCTGTCAGTTGGGATATACAGGGGATGTGGAGTTGATAGAAATGCTCCAGAGAGGCGGTTAGTCGCTTGTGCTTCGAAGGCGAGGTATATGGTCGAGTGCGCTAGTGGAGGCCGGTGCTTCGCAACCTTCGGAACAAAAGAGCGCGCTCAGTCACGCAGATGCCAAAGGCAAAGTACCCAAAGCGTGGCGAGGTGGGAAAACAGACCACCTTCTCTCTGGAAATCAAGCTAAGGAAGGCGGGCGCGGATGTAAACGCGTGCGCTGACCGGCGCTGACAACCCAAGGAGGGAGAGCGGAACGAGTTCCATAGCTGCTATCCGAAGGCTGAGATTGGAACTGTTCTGGGAATAAAAAAAGAAATTTTGGAAAGGAAGCTGTACAAAAGAAAAATACCAGCAGAAGCAGATGATTTGCGTTACAAAGAATCAGCATGCGCACTACTTAGTACCTGCGTGCGCAAGACCAAAAGGATATCATCAAAGGCTCAGGTTCCCAGGAAGTGTGCGAACGAATCACGCACTGGAAGAAGCTCGTGCAAGAAACCATATACCTATCTTCGGAGCGGGAGCTGACAACCAGGGGCCTAAGAAGAGCTATCTCCCAGTCATCCAAAGATCTTCATCCCGGCTGAGAGGTAATGAAATTTCGGGATTATTATATTAGAACTATTGAGTGCAGTTGTGCGCAGGTGATAGAGCAGCACAAGTTGAGCAACTGTGCATTTTGCGCTAGAATGCAAGGCTGTGCGCTAGTCTCCAGAAAAGGTAATTGTATCCGCGTTTCAGTACTTGTTCGGGACGAACAAGGGGCAAGTGTGGGGGGTTTGATAGAGCCTAGTTATACACATTATTTAGGTCATAACCCTATGCTTGTTTGCAATATTTCATGAGCAAGATTACTCGTTTCCAATGTTTTTGTATATCAGGTCAGAACGAGTCCTTGAGTCGGATACGCGCTAACAGGCAGCATTCTAGGAGTGAAAGATCAGCCTGCGGAGCTAGCGGCGCAAACAGAAGAAGAAATGGCGAAAGACAGCAGAGGTGCGCTACCCGATTGCGCCAATCAATGCTGTGCGCCAGGCGCAAAGTCCCAGTGACCAGATTTGGAAGTTGCCAAAAGATGAACTTCCTGGGGCACTATTTAAACAAAGAAAGTCTAGGGTTTCAGAAGAGCGGAACATCATCACTCAGCGGCATTCCAGAGGCACTGCGCCGCAGGACTGGAAAACACACGGACCTGTCAAGGAGATTTGCGCCAGCCGACTGCGCCAGCCGAGAGAAGACACTGCACTCACTGTTTGCTACCGTTTTCTTGGATTCAGTAGTTGTTATTTACTATTTTATGATGTTTACCACTAGCATGTCTAGCTAAACACTTAGTGTTGGTCGGGCATGAACCTATGATGTATTACCTTTGAGACTTGAGCTTAATGCATAGTTTATTTACTTGTATTAATTCTGTGCGTACTGAGACAGTTAGTTGCATGAGTAGGGGAAGCCTTGAACCGCAATCTTACTTGTGTTGCTTGCTTGTCACCTGTTAAACTAGTTGCATGCGTAGGGGAAGCCTTGAACCGCAAACTTACCGTGACAATTAGGAGTAACGAGTTAGGGTAGGCAGTTGCTACTGTGACAGGATTCGCAGCTGTTTAGTCTAGTTCTAGGATTAATAGCACATGAACTTTGAACGGAACATGCGCACGTGTTAGGAAGCCTTTACCGGACACTAACCCAAGTAAACCACAAGCTATAGATGTTTAGAGTCGATGATAAGGAATGCATTCATAGAGGATTGTCTGCCCAATACTCCTCATTAAGATAGTACTTCATCCCTACTGCTTGCGCACGTCTAGTGCAATTTCCTGCGTTACGATATTCACTGCTACTCGCGCATCGCGCAAAACCCCCAATCACTTACGCAACCCCCGTTTTCTTAAGTGTAGGTTACTGGCTAAGACTCACTGCTTGCTCCCTGTGGAGATCGACCCTTACTTAACCGCTGTACTAGTGGGAGAGGAAGGATTATATTTGACGCGCACGACGACGCGCGATCAGACACCTTGTATCAAAAAGAGGAATTGAGGTCAATAGAGCCAAAATCGATGTTATTGAGAAGCTGCCAACACCAAGAGACGCGAAGGGAATAAGGAGTTTCATCGGCACGCTGGATGTTACAGGAGGTTCATCAAGGACTTCTCGAAAATTGCTAAACCTCTTACAAATCTACTATGTAATGAGGTAGAGTTCAATTTCGATGAACCGTGCCATCAAGCGTTTCAAACGCTAAAGAAAGTGAAATTTCACAGCACCTCAATTAGGCAGACTTGTGAACAAGCAGTTGCTGCAGCACACTCTTGTTCACTAGGAAATTGTCTCAGCAAACAATGAACAAGACAGAAGTTTGTTCACCCAGTTCGGCAAATTGCCTACGTCTGGGGAGGACTATTCTCCAGTCCTCAATCCACTCAAACCAAAGGTCTCCAAGTACACTCGGTTACAACTCACGCAACCTATGCTACTCAACCTTGTGTGGATCACTCAACACAATCAGAACAAGCTCTGACTTGTGTCTGCACACCCTCTACAAATGTCAATCTAGAATAGCTACAGACTTCTCAAGACTCAGCCTATTCTAAACTACACTCAACTCAGCAGGGTTGCTGTAGCAACTGCTGTAACACACAGCTGATGCACAAACTGTCCGCGTCGCTCCGAAGCCTTCCGCTGAGCCGTTCGAACGATTCCACGAGCGCTGCACACTCTGGAATACTCCCCCTCACTCAGTGACCTCCTGTCACTAGCGAGAACTGCCGCCCAGACACTTGACCGAGTCACTTACCCGCCAATTCTTCCGCGGCTTCCCTTGATCAACCAACAAGCACCCTCTGCTCTGAATTGGCTTCTAGATCAAGCTTGGATCAGACTCTGCAAGTCCTGACCACCTTCTGCTTCTGTCACCACAGCTCTGCGCTCACGCTCTGCTCTTGGGTGATGATCGAAGAAAAACAAACGTCTGTCGCACACCACAAATTGCTCTCTATGAATTCTGTGTATGCACTCGTGTATCCCTCAGCTTCGATCAACCTCTCAGCTCTGAACACCTCTCGCTTAAATAGCAGCACAAGCTTTAAGCAATGTCCAGGTGATCGCGCGTCGTTGTGCGCGTCAAATATAATTCCTTCCTCTCCCACTAGTACAGCGGTTAAGTAAGGGTCGATCTCCACAGGGAGCAAGCAGTGAGTCTCAGCTAGTAACCTACACTTAAGAAAACGGGGGTTGCGTGAGTGATTGGGGGTTTTGCGCGATGCGCGAATAACAGCGAATATCGTAACTCAGGGAATTGCACTAGACGTGCGCAAGCAGTAGAGATGAAGTACTATATTTATGAGAAATATTGGGCAGACAATCCTCTATGAATGCATTCCTTATCATCGACTCTAAACATCTATAGCTTGTGGTTTACTTGGGTTAGTGTCCGGTAAAGGCTTCCTAACACGTGCGCATGTTCCGTTCAAAGTTCATGTGCTATTAATCCTTAGAACTAGACTAAACAGCTGCGAATCCTGTCACAGTAGCAGCTGCCTACCCTAACTCGTTACTCCTAGTTGTCACGGTAAGTTTGCGGTTCAAGGCTTCCCCTACGCGTGCAACTAGTTTAACATGCGACAAGCGAGCTACACAAGTAAGTTTGCGGTTCAAGGCTTCCCCTACTCATGCAACTAACTGTCTCAGTACGCGCAGGATTAATACAAATAAATAAACTATGCATTAAGCTCAAGTCTCAAAGGTCATACATCATAGATTCATGCCCGACCAACACTAAGTGTTTAGCTAGACATGCTAGTGGTAAACATCATAAAATAGTAAGTAACAAACTACTGTATCCAAGAAAACGGTAGCAAACAGTGCGTGCAGGGTGTCTTCTCGGCTGGCGCAGTCGGCTGGCGCAACTCTCCTTGACAGGTCCGTGTGTTTTTCAGTTCTGCCGCACAGTGCCGCTGGAATGTCACTGAGTGATGGTGTCCGCCTCGCTGTGTTCTCTCCTTTTTGAAACCCTAGACTTTCTTTGTTTAAATAGTGCCCCAGGAAGTTCATCTTTTGGCAACTTCCAAGTCTGGTCACTGGGACTTTGCGCCTGGCGCACAGCATTGATTGGCGCAATCGGGTGGCGCACCTCTGCTGTCCTTCGCCATTTCTTCTTTTGTTTGCACCGCTAGCTCCACAGGCTGATCTTTCACTCCTAGAACGCTGCCTGTTAGCGCGTATCCGACTTAAGGACTCGTTCTGACCTGATATACAAAAATAGTGGAAACGAGTAATCTTGCCCATAAAATATTGCAAACAAGCATGGGTTTATGATCTAAATAATATGTATAACTAGGCTCTATCAAACCCCCCACACTTACCCCTTGTTCGTCCCGAACAAGTACTGAAACGCGGATACAATTACCTTTTCTGGAGACTAGCGCACAGCCCTTGCATTCTAGCGCAAGATGCACAGTTGCTTCAACTTGTGCTGCTCTATCACCTGCGCACAACTGCACTCAATAGTTCTAATATAATAATCCCGAAATTTCGTTACCTCTCAGCCGGGATGAGGGTCTTTGGATGACTGGGAGATAGCTCTTCTTAGGCTCCTGGTTGTCAGCTCCCGCTCCGAAGATAGGTATATGGTTTCTTGCGCGAGCTTCTTCCAGTGCGTGATTCGTTCGCACACTTCCTGGGAACCTGAGCCTTTGATGATATCCTTGTGGTCTTGCGCACGCCTGTACTAGGTAGTGCGCATGCTGATTCTTTGTAACGCACATCATCTGCTTCTGTTGGTATTTTCTTTTGTACAGCTTCCTTTCCAATATTTTTTTTATTCCCAGAACAGTTCCAATCTCAGCCTTCGGATAGCAGCTATGGAACTCGTTCCGCTCTCCCTCCTTGGTTTGTCTGCGCCGGTCAGCGCACGCGTTTACATCCGCGCCCGCTTTCCTTAGCTTGACATCCAGAGAGAAGGTGGTCTGTTTTCCCACCTCGCCACGCTTTAGGTATTTTGCCTTTTGCATCCGCGTGACTGAGCGCGCTCTTTTGTTCCGAAGGTTGCGAAGCGCCGGCCTCTACTAGCGCAATCGACCATATACCTCGCCTTCGAAGCAGAAGCGACTAACCGCCTCTCTGGAGCATTTCTATCAACTCCACATCCCCTGTATATCCCAGCTAACAGGAGCAGAAAAAAACGAAAAAATTATGCTAAAACAGTAGATAGCAGTGCACACAATACGGATAGCGCAAAACAAGCTGGAGCGCATGCGCATCCTGCACCTTAGCGCACTACTGCTACTAGTTTCCTTCAACTTAACTAAGCTATACTAAAAATGCTAAAAAACATGAAATGTAAGAGTAACGCCCCCCCCCACACTTGAACAGAGACGTGTCCCCACGACTCAAGCTCAAGCGCACGGAGGCTGCGCACATGCATGCAATGCAACGAAAATAAAGAATATAAGAGTGAACACCAATAGTCACACAAAATATAGCAAGGGAGTCACAGAATGTAGGGCACAAATATTCAGCACACCTAATAGTCAAATAGACGCAGCAAAATAAAAGACAACACCCTAAAGAAAAATCACTGCGCCTGCCCTCGGCCTTAGAAGTTCCCCGAGCTAGACGCTGCTGCTGACCCATGCGCCTCATCCTCTGAAGAATCAGTCATGGAGTCGGTGCTGGAGGATGGTGGCACAATGGTGAGGGGGTCAGGCTGCTCGTCCTCGGAAAGTGACTCCCATATGGAATCGGAGTCGACGCTGGGAAAGTTAATTGGGGACTCCGGAACAGAAGGCCGGGCAGGGGCAACTACTGGTGGTGGTACCGGTGCTGGTTCAGGTGCAGGGGTGGGCTCTGCTGCTGGGGCTGCTGGTTCTGATGCGGGCGCTGCTGGGGCTGGGGCTGGAGAGGGTGCTGGAGCTGGAGCTGCTGAAGTTTCTGGGGTTCGGGTAGGAGGTGGATGGTGCAGGCTGAGGAGAGGGGGAATTGCGTCTCCAAATTTCCACCCGGATGGTGGACTCATACTTAAATCCGCCCCCTCTGGCGCTAAGTATTCGAGCACGCGCATGACGTTGAACAGCATGCGCTGCTCGGCAGTGGCCTCCTCAGGCGCCGCCTCAGTCTCAGTCCTTGGGCGCTTGGCAGGGGCACGCGGGGGAGAGTCCTCTATGGAAATGGTCACTGGCTCCCCCAATGGTGCGCGGGCCCTCTGTTGCGCTCCAGTCTGCGCCCGAGTCCTTGGGCGCCTGACTAGAGGCACCTCTGGTTCTAGGGCCTCCTCCATCTCTTCGTCTGCTGCGGCGGCTGCTGCTGCGCCCGCAGCTGCGCCCTGCGCACTGCTCTCGGCCCTGGCCCGCGCACTGCTCTCTACTCTGGCCCTCGGTGGTCTGGCTGGCTGCAGGTGGTAGCACCACTCTAGTGTGCCATCGTCCCGAACGGCTACCGCCCTGATTTGCAGCATGTGGGCGCGGTCCAGAGGTATAGGCTGCACCAAGGTGTGCTCTGGCACCTCGGGCTCTCCATGTAAACTCCGCAGCAAGTGCGTGATAAGCCCTCCACACGTCAGCGGCCCTCTCATGCTGACTCGGCTCCAATGGTGCACCATGTTCAGGATGAACAGCACCTTCCGCTCATAATAAAGCCCCGTCAAAATCTCCATATCCAGGAGGCTGATCTTTGGAGCGCCGTTGAAACGGCCAATGATTGCGTAGGCCACGATGCGCCACAAGTAGAACAGCCACGGGTCGCGCAGCTCTCGGCCCCTGCTGCGCCCCGCGGCGAATGCTGGCCCTGTTGCCATGTCCCTCCAAGCCTCCTGGTTATTGTGCGTGTCTAACTCCTCCTCACGCACCTTGGCGCACCCGAATGCGCGCCTCAGCCTCCTTTCCGAGGCTATGAACCAGACACCCCTGTGCCTATATCTGATCTCCCTGTCCCCCGCCTCCATAGACGCCAGGAACTCACACGTATCCTCCTGGTCTGCTGCGCTGCGGAGGTCCATTAGCGCCTCCCAACCGGCAATCGCTAGCCTCTGCGCCACGAGGTCCTCTAACCCTACCTCGCGCAGGAAATCCCGACAGATGTACGGTGTCCCGTACATGTCCAGGCTAATGAATGCTGCGTACTTGTTAGCGAAAGCCGCTGGGGTTACTTGGTCTGCGGCGGGTCTCATCTTGCGCTGGCTCCGGACAATCGCGGTCTATGCTCCCCAAAACCCTAAAAATCGAAACTGCCCAGAATCCTCTGAAATTTGCACCGAACGAGCGCCTACTGGTCGCCTACACAACGCACAAAACAGCACTCCAAGCCGCGCACTCTAGCCTGGTGCGATTTCAAAACCCTAAAAACTGTCTTCTCCGCGCAAACCCTAACAGAAGCGGCTCAAAGCGGGATCCCCGGCAACGGCGCCAAAATTTGATCGCGCGTCGTTGTGCGCGTCAAATATAATTCCTTCCTCTCCCACTAGTACAGCGGTTAAGTAAGGGTCGATCTCCACAGGGAGCAAGCAGTGAGTCTCAGCTAGTAACCTACACTTAAGAAAACGGGGGTTGCGTGAGTGATTGGGGGTTTTGCGCGATGCGCGAATAACAGCGAATATCGTAACTCAGGGAATTGCACTAGACGTGCGCAAGCAGTAGAGATGAAGTACTATATTTATGAGAAATATTGGGCAGACAATCCTCTATGAATGCATTCCTTATCATCGACTCTAAACATCTATAGCTTGTGGTTTACTTGGGTTAGTGTCCGGTAAAGGCTTCCTAACACGTGCGCATGTTCCGTTCAAAGTTCATGTGCTATTAATCCTTAGAACTAGACTAAACAGCTGCGAATCCTGTCACAGTAGCAGCTGCCTACCCTAACTCGTTACTCCTAGTTGTCACGGTAAGTTTGCGGTTCAAGGCTTCCCCTACGCGTGCAACTAGTTTAACATGCGACAAGCGAGCTACACAAGTAAGTTTGCGGTTCAAGGCTTCCCCTACTCATGCAACTAACTGTCTCAGTACGCGCAGGATTAATACAAATAAATAAACTATGCATTAAGCTCAAGTCTCAAAGGTCATACATCATAGATTCATGCCCGACCAACACTAAGTGTTTAGCTAGACATGCTAGTGGTAAACATCATAAAATAGTAAGTAACAAACTACTGTATCCAAGAAAACGGTAGCAAACAGTGCGTGCAGGGTGTCTTCTCGGCTGGCGCAGTCGGCTGGCGCAACTCTCCTTGACAGGTCCGTGTGTTTTTCAGTTCTGCCGCACAGTGCCGCTGGAATGTCACTGAGTGATGGTGTCCGCCTCGCTGTGTTCTCTCCTTTTTGAAACCCTAGACTTTCTTTGTTTAAATAGTGCCCCAGGAAGTTCATCTTTTGGCAACTTCCAAGTCTGGTCACTGGGACTTTGCGCCTGGCGCACAGCATTGATTGGCGCAATCGGGTGGCGCACCTCTGCTGTCCTTCGCCATTTCTTCTTTTGTTTGCACCGCTAGCTCCACAGGCTGATCTTTCACTCTTAGAACGCTGCCTGTTAGCGCGTATCCGACTTAAGGACTCGTTCTGACCTGATATACAAAAATAGTGGAAACGAGTAATCTTGCCCATAAAATATTGCAAACAAGCATGGGTTTATGATCTAAATAATATGTATAACTAGGCTCTATCACCAGGTTTAGGCAATGTCCCAAAAGAAACAATTGTCTCCTAAAATCTAGAAGATTAGATTTGATATTTATCTTCTATGCAAATCTCCTTCTCTGACTAGTAAACCTTACTGGAAAATACTCCACAGCTTTTTAGAAAAACTTCAAATGCTCTCCGTAGAGTTTCCAGCCCTTCAAGGCAAGCTCAGGTAGCTGCTGCTTCTCGGACAGATGAAACAGCCAGTTGAACAAGCTCCTGCTATAGCATCCCCTGCTGCAGCTGCTGCTAGTTCACTCCTGTTGGCCTGCTTGTTTACTTGTGCTGTAGCAACTCCTTGTTCACTTGTGCTGGTTTTGTCAAACACTGCCATACTACATTATCAGAAAGCTTTGGTGTCCGCCCCGATAATTCAACCACCGAACTAGGAGATTCCATTTGAGCTAATATGCGACGCTAGCGATAGCGCTATTGGAGCAGTATTGGGGCAAAGGGTCGACAAGCATTTGCACGTGATTTATTATGTGAGTAAAGCTCTTGACTCTACACAAGAAAATTACTCGACCATAGAAAAAGAAATGCTTGCTATCATTTATGCCTTTGAGAAATTCAAACAATACTTGATCAGGTCCAAAACAATTGTCTACACGGACCATGCAATGATCAAATATCTTATGGCAAAGAAGGAGGCGAAACCTAGACTAATCCGCTCGATTCTCCTTTTATAATAGTTCGACGGGAAAATCAAGGATAAGAAGGGAGTTGAAAATGTGGTCGGGGATCACCTATCGTGGCTTATTTACTCAGCATCGAGACGACGCAAGCTCCCTCGTATGCTGATTTTGTGAATTTTCTTGCTTGTGGAATTTTACAGGAAGGGGCAAATCACAATCAAAGGAAGAAATTCCTCCATGACGTGAACCGCTATTATTGGGATGAGCCATTTCTTTATAGGCTATGCGCTGACGGTTTATATCGATCATGTATCGGTGGGGATGATTAGAAGGGTATTCTACAAAGCTGCCACTCTTCCCCCCTATGGTGGACATGGCTCTAGCTCCAAAACAGCCGCGAAGGTTCTACAATGCGGTTTTTATTGGCTGATGTTGTCTAAGGAGCGTATGAATTTTTGAAATCTCGTGACACATGCCAACATACGGGAAATATATCAAAGCGTGACGAGATGCCGCAGAAGGGAATCCTTGAGGTTGAAATATTTGATGTTTAGGGGATAGACTTCATGGGGCCGTTCCCATCATCAAATGGGAATAAGTATATCCTGGTCGCCATCGATTATGTCTCCAAATGGGTGGAGGCCGTCACTGCTCCATCTTGAGATGCTAATGTGGTAAAGAGACTTTTCACCAAAATAATATTTCCAAAGTTCGGTGCGCCGAGAACAGTGATCATCAATAATGGATCGCACTTTAAAGAAAAGCAGTTCGAGGCATTGCTCCGAAAATATGGTGTCTACCACAAGATAGCGACGCCGTATCACCCTCAGACCAGGGGGCAAGTTGAGGTCTCTAATCGCGAGATCAAGGCAATAATAGAGAAAACGGTTAGTAGTTCTCGCAAGGATTGGTCATCAAAGCTCGAATAAGCCTGATGGGCTTACTGAATGGCTTTTAAGAAACCAATCGGTATGTCCCCTTACAGAATTGTATACGGGAAACCTTGCCATCTCCCTGTGGAACTCGAATATAAAGCCATGTGGGCTGTCAAGAAGCTGAATTTCGACTTGAAATCAGCAGGGGAGAAGAGACTGCTCCAGCTTCACGAGCTCGATGAGATCAGACTTGACTCGTATGAAAATGCCAGAATTTTTAAGGAGAAAACCAAACTTTGGCATGACAAGAAAATTCAGAGGAGAACTTTCTCGAAGGGAGATAGCGTTTTACTTTTGAACTCCAGACTTAGATTATTCCCGGGAAAGTTGAAATCAAGGAGGTCGGGGCCTTTCAAAGTCAAAAAAGTGTACGAAGATGGCCATTTCGAATTGGTGAATAAAGACGGTGAAACTTTCAAAGTAAATGGCCATCGAATCAAGGCGTACCATGGAGACGAGAAAAGCTTGGTGTTTGGAGACTTCAACCTTGACGATTCTACCTAATCCCCACACTATTGCATGCCACTTGAGAAGGGATCCTCGCAAAGGACTTCTCAAGTGTGTTTCTAGTGAAGAAGGGAATCAGCTACGTCTTAGCCAAGACGTTAAACTAGGCTGCTGAGTATTTGTGCTTTTGCTTCTACTTGTTGGTAGTATAGAATTATTTTGGACTTTGTGTTGCGCCGGATAAATATTTGATTAGTGGTTCTAGGGATTTTGTGTTTGTGTGCACTCGAATTATCCCGTTGGATTGATTATCTATATGTCGGAGTTTTAAGCGTGGGGTAGTTCGATTTGCGGATTCTGGTAAATTTTGGTAGAATTTAGTGGAGAGGGCAGGCTGTAACACATAGCAGTTGATTCGCCCGAGTCAGTTTCTAGCTCTCCGAGTCATTTTTGATTCGGGCAGATTGATATTGTTCATTACAGCACTGAGTGTTTGATCCGGGTGAATCGCATTTTGGCCTCTCCGAATCAAGTTTGATTCCGGCACAGTATGCGAACCAGAATTGATTCGGACAAAGGCCTCTCCGAGTCACTTTTGATTCGGGCAGATTGATACCGTTAATTATAGCACTGAGTGTTTGACCGGGCAAATCGGTTTTGATTCGGGAAAAAGCCCTACACTCACTTCCCCGAATCAATTTCACTCGTGGGTTTAAAGTGGACTCGTTTAAAATTTCTTTTCTCTCTCTCTTCTCCCCCGACACCGAACCTCCCAACCGAACCCTAAACCCTAACCTAGCCATCCGACCTCGCCGCCCGTCGCCAGAGTTCACCCTTCCGAGCTAACCCTAAAACCCAACCTCCGTCTGACCCAGCTTCCTCCGTTCCGCTTCGCCCGAATCACCCGTAAGTCCCCGAGTCGCCTTCCTTCACCCGAATCAATGGCTAAGACCAACTTGACCACAACCGGGAAATCGAGGCCACCACCTACCCGAAAGCTTTCCGTGGCTGAGAAGAAGAAACCTAAACCTAAATACAACCCCAGACAGAGACCTAGATGAGCTGCCACTGCTGGCATTGTCATTCGCTCCTCCCCTTCTCCATCTCCGGTCAGCGCATCATCATCATCCTCATCTTCCTAAGAGGAAGCCAGACCTGTGGGGGAATCATCTCGCACTCCCACCAGCTTGGCCATAATCCCCCATGCGAGAGAAGAAAGGGTAAGGATACCCTTCCCTTTCCATGAAGAAATTCAGTTTGCTGATGCCTGTATGCAGTCTCTGTTCAGTGAGTATGCTGTCCTCACACAGACTTATCGAATCGCCCCACACTACGTGAGCTCAATGTCTTTGATGAAATTAGTCGTTATCTCCGTATTAGTCAATTACACTACTTTTGATGGATGCCCGAGTACTTACCCGTGGCTGGTTAAAGAATTCATGGCCTCATTTTCTACGACTTGGGAGGATGGCGGAGCTAATTCATTCTATAAGGGTAAGAGGGAACGCAACGTTCACTTTTGGAATTTCTGCTTGGGCGGACAGGCTTTTAGGTTAAGGACCCATGATGTCGCGACCATATTTGGGTGCATTGCGTATGGGGGTACCCGTTATTTAGAGGTCGCCACCAGTACGAGTTCTGGAAGAAAATTACTGGACAAGACATCTTCTTCACACCTCCTCAGCCAGCGTCGATGATTCAGTCTCCGGTCTGGAGGCTGATTAACCGTTTCATTGCGACTTCCATTCATATCCGCAAGGATGGTGGCCGGTATGTGAACACTGCTGATATACACCTCATGCTTCAAATTCATTTCGAAGAGCAGGTTTGCATCGTCCATGCTTTGACGCTCCAGTTTGAGTCCTATCAGAATTCACAATACAAAGAGCATGCCTTAGGTGGGGGATCATTTATTACGCTTCTCGCAAAGCACTTGGGCTTTATTTTAGACCAAGGCACACTTTTTCCCAAGAAGATACTTGACCTGGAGGGTCTTCGAAAGATGCACATGATAGACCCCAAGACTCGTGAATGGATTGTCTGTAAGGATGTGCTAAAGAAAATGGAGCAGTGGATTGCGAAACAACAATTAGGGCATGGGGTTCCTCGGCTTGCCACACCGCCTACATCAGCTGGCGAGCAGCCCCCAGCACTAAAATATGCACCTGCCCATACCTCCGAGCCCATTCCAGCATTTAGACCATCTTCCACTGCCCCCCCCCCCAGTTGAGCCCGAGCTAGGTGTGCATGAGGACATGAGGTTGATGAGTGCCCTTTTGGACTCCCTTTCGGACTCTCACACGGTGCTCATCCGCTCCCACGAAGAACTATCCACCCTTGTCCACGATTTTGTCGGATGGCAAGGAAGTGTCATGGCGCGTATGGCAGCACACATGGGTTTTATAGATATTCCACCTCCGCCAGCGCCTTTTTTTGAGCCGTCTCCACAAACTGTGTCGCCTGCTAATGCGAGCGATGACTCTATTTTAGCGATGAGTGAAGGTGGAGTTGGTGGGGGTAATAACGTAGAGGACACCGGGAATGGCACCAAAGATGGCAGCGAGGATTCTGCCACTTCTGATGACCCAAACCCTGAGACCTGCAAGAAGAAAAGGAATGATGTTTAGGATTGTTTTTTTTTATGTTTATCATGACTTATGTGGGTTTTATTACTATGTACTTTGCTTGACTAGTCCATTTATATGTCAAGGCTCTTTGCTGTGATTTTATTTACATAACAGTCGTGTTTCAAACTTATGTTGCTTTTATTTGGCAGACTTTCCCTTTTTGACCAATGATTTGGAGAAAGCTATGATCAGCACTGCTAGTTTGATTTGGGCGAATCACCATTTGGCCCTGCCCGAATCACATTTGATTCGGGGAACTCATGCTATCTGATAGAGCCTTTTATACGCACTATTTAGATCTTAACACTGTGCTTGTTTGCATTATTTTGTGTACAAGATTTCTGGTTTCCGGTGTTTTTGTATTCCAGGACAAAACAAGGGCCTAAGTCGGATACACGCTAATAGGCGCGTTTAAGGAGCGCAACACACAGCCTGCGGAGCTAGCAGCGCAAGCAGGATAGGAGGTGGCAGATTCAGACTGCGGTGCGCAAACCAACTGCGCGAACCAACGTGCGCAATGAGCCATGCGCAGGGTAGCGGTATTTCCAAATCTTGAACACCATATCCCTACAAAATCTCCTAGGATTTGGAAGTTGCCAAGATTGTCCTTGGGCCTCACAAGCAGTATATAAAGAGAGGAATTCTAGGGTTTGAGACACAACACAAACAACACTCGAGAGAGAGCCAGAACTGAAAAACACACGAGCTGCCGCGAGGACCTGCGCCAACCGACTACGCGAACCGAGACACAGCAACCTGCACACACCTGCTTGTTACTGTTTTCTTGGACACTTTAGCTTTTATTTGCTATTTCTATTATGTTTACCACTAGCATGTCTAGCTAAACACTTTGTATCGGTTGGGCATGATTCTAAGAAGTATTTCCTTTGAGACTTGTGCTTAATGCATAGTTTGTTTGCTTGTATTAATTCTGCGCACACGGTTGACAGCTAGTTGTATTAGTAGGGGAAGCCTTGAACCGAAATCTTACTCTTACTACTTGTTGTTATATGTTAAACTAGTTGGTAGCTTGACGGTGACAATTAGGAGTAACGCGCTAGGATAATCAGCTGCTACTGTGACAAGATTCGTAGCTGCTTAGACTAGTTTCAAGAATTAATAGCTCATGGACTTTGATCGGAACATGCGCACATGTTAGGAAGCCTTGATCGGACACTAACTTCAGTGAAATCGAACTATAGACGTTTAGAGTCGATGATAAGGAATACATTCATAGAGGATTGTCTTTGCCGATACTTCTCATAGTCATAGTACTTAATCTCTACTGCCTGCGCACGTCTAGTGCAAAATCTGCTTTCACTATTGTTCATTCGCGCATCTGCGCAACTGATCGCGCGTCGTTGTACGCGTCAAATATAATCCTTCCTCTTCCACTAGTACAACGGTTAAGTAAGGGTCAATCTCCACAGGGAGCAAGTAGTTCAGTTTTAGCCAGTGACCTACACTTACGAAGATTGGGGGGTGAGTGATTGGTTTGCGCGATGCGCAAGTAACAGTGGTATCGTAACGCAGGAATTGCACTAGACGTGCGCAGGCAATAGAGATTAAGTACTATGACTATGAGAAGTATCGGCGCAGACAATCCTCTATGAGTGTATTCCTTATCATCGACTCTAAATGTCTATAGTTTGGGCTGCTAATGTTAGTGTCCGATCAAGGCTTCCTAACATGTGCGCATGTTCCGATCAAAGTTCATGTGCTATTAATTCTTACACTAGACTAAACAACTACGAATCCGATCAAGGTAGTAATTGCCTATCCTAGCGCGTTACTCCTAGTTGGCACCGTCAGGCTATTCAACTAGTTTAACAAACAACAACAAGCAACAAGAGTAAGATTGCGGTTCAAGGCTTCCCCTACTCATGTAACAAGCTGCCAGTAATGTGCACAGAATTAATATAAGCAAGCAAGCTATGCATTAGGCGCAAGTCTCAAAGGAAATACTCATAGATTCATGTCCAACCGATACTAAGCGTATCTTTGTGCGCGCGGTCATCAGAAAAGGTCTGCCTAGTAGGATCTGCGCACTGCTGGTGCTCGATACACCCTCCATTTCTAGCACATAGAAATCTGCTGGGAACACCAGCTCTCCTACTCGCACAAGAATATCCTCTATCATGCCCGCAGGTTGTTTGCACGACCGATCTGCTAGCTGAATGGTGAGACCTGCAGGCTTTAGTGGTCCAAGGCGCAACGTCGCATATAGGGAATAGGGTAGCAAATTTATGGATGCGCCTAAATCAATCATGCAATTGGTCACTGTGGTCTTACCTAAAGTGCATGGGATGGTGAACGTACCTGGGTCTCGGCACTTAGGTGGTACCTTATGTTGCACGATGGCTGAGGCCTGCGCATTTAGCATTACCTGTGCGCACTCGCCTTTCCTTCGCTTGTTTGCGCACAGCTCCTTTAAGAACTTGGCGTACCTAGGGATCTGCCGAACTGCTTCAATAAGGGGAATGTTTATTTCCACCTTACTGAATAACTCGTAGAGCTCCTTATCCAGCGCTTCCTTCCTAGCCGATGGTGCCTGCACAGGGAAAGGTGCAGGTATATTAGTACGATTCGTGCCCTTGTCTGTTAATTGTGTTATACCTGGCGCTTCGCCCTGCTGGCTTGTGGCTGGCACTTCTGGTTGCGCGTTTTGCTTCGATTGCGCATTCTGCTCTGCTGGATCCGGGACTTGCGCAACTGGTTGCGCAGGCGCCTTCGTGGTCGGCTCTGTTCCCATCGTGCGCCCAGTCCTCAGGGTCACTGCATTGACTCCTCCTTTGGGGTTCTGAATCACTTGCGAAGGCAGGTTGCCATCGCTCTTCTTTAGCTCATCCACCGTGGTAGCGATCTGTGATAGCTGCTTTTCAATGGACTCGAACCGTTTGTCATACTTCTCGTCATTTTTGCGCACTGTGTCTGCTAGCTGCCCCACGATATCTTCCAAAGATCGCCTCGGTTGCTGGTTGTTATGCGCTGGTGCATCAGTGCGGCGATGCGGTGGATTGTAGGGCGCAGCTTGTTGCGTCTGCTATGGCGCGCGCTGATCCGTGGACTGCCTCTGGAAATTGTTTTCCTCCTTCCATCTGAACCCATTTGCGGCTAGTCCAAAACGCGGCTGATTCTATCTCTGTGGCCCTCTGTTATCCCATCCTCCAAGAGCATTGACATCTCCAGATTCCTCAAAAAGCGTGGGACATGCATCGGTTTTGTGCTCGGTGGAGTTGCAGAATTCGCATACCTTTGGTGCAACTGGTTGTGCGCTTTGCGCACTCATCAACTTCTGCAGCATGGCCTTCATTTCCTTGATCTCAGCGTTTGTTTCTACCTGATGCACAGAGCGAGCACGGCTATTTTCAAGTGTTAGCTGATGTCTTACCTGCCCAGCAGAGTCTTCTATCAGCTGCCACGCGTCTTCTGGGTACATGTTGCAAATGTCGCCTCCTGCGCATGCGTTCAATAGTCTCAGCTCCATGGGCAGCAATCCATTTAGAAAGTTCTCTATCAGCACATTCTGGGGCAGGCCGTGATTGTAGCAGTTGGCCTCCATCTCCCTGAAACGCTCGTAATACTCTGACAGCGATTCTCCTGCGTTCTGCCTAGGTGCGGCCAGCTCCCTCCTGAGTAGCGCGATCTTTGCTGCGGAATAAAATTTGTCCAGGAATTTCTTTTGCAGCTGCTCCCATGTGTGAATTGATCCTGCTGGTAAGTTCATTAGCCAATGCCTGGCCGTGTCACACAATGAAAATGGGAACGCTTTCATCTTCAGCGCTTCATCGCTTTCCCCTTCGGTCTTCATGTTCTCGCAAATGACTAGGAACTCTTGCACATGCTTGACTGGATTTTCGTTGTTCATTCCGTGGAACTTGGGCATGTGATGAATGAGCGAGCTCCTTAGTTCAAAATGTCCGTCTGGTGGAAGCACGATGCACCATGGCTGGTTAACTGTGAGTGGGGCTGACATCTCGCGCACTGTTCTGCGTCGCGCAGCTTGTCGCGCGGGTGGCGCATTATATACTTCAGCGGCCATCCTTGCTTCAACCTCGCGCTGCACTTCCTCCCTGAATAGGGTTGCGCGGTTATGTGCTCTTGCTTCTTCCGGGGTTCTTTCCCCTAAGTTGTCCCCAACGACACTTTTATCCTCCATGACCTTTTCTAAATCTCAAAGAAAACGAAATTAAAAGATAACTAAGCTATTGCGTCTGTCAGTGCGCAACTAGAATCTCCGCAGCGTAACTGTTTCAAGGTTGCGCAGGCTAATGCTGATTGCGCGCTGTCAGAAACAACAACGAAAATAAAACAAACCGAAATAACTAACTATTAAAAGAAATCCTAAGCTGGTTAAAGCTTATCTATATTGCTTCCCCGTCAACGGCGCCAAAATTTGATCCGCGCGTCGTTGTGCGCGTCAAATTAATTCCTTCCTCTTCCACTTAGTACAGCGGTTAAGTCGGGGTCGAATCCACAAAGAAGCAGTAGATTAGCTTTAACTAGTATCCTGCACTTACGAAAACTGGGGGTGTGAGTGATTGGGGTTACGCAACGCGCAAGTAAACAGTAGTAGTAAACGCAGGAATTGCACTAGACGTGCGCAGGCAGTAGAGATTAAGTACTATGACGATGAGAAGTATCGGCGCAGACATCGACTCTAAATGTCTATAGCTCGGGTTGCTACTGTTAGTGTCCGATCAAGGCTTCCTAACATGTGCGCATGTTCCGATCAAAGTTCATGAGCTATTAATTCTTAAGACTAGTCTAAACAGCTGCGAATCCTGTCACAGTAGCAACTGATTACCCTAGCGCGTTACTCCTAGTTGGCACCGTCAGGCTATTCAACTAGTTTAACATACAACAACAAGCAACAAGAGTAAGATTGCGGTTCAAGGCTTCCCCTACTCATGTAACTAGCTGCCAACAATGTGCACAGAATTAATACAAGCAAACAAGCTATGCATTAAGCGCAAGTCTCAAAGGAAATACTCATAGATTCATGCCCAACCGATACTAAGCGGTTAGCTAGACATGCTAGTAGTAAACATCATAGAAATAGTAAATAACATCTAAAGTATCCAAGAAAACAATAGCAAACAGTGCGTGCAGGTTGCAGTCTCGGCTAGCGCAGTCGGCTAGCGCAGGTCCTCTCAGCAAGCTCGTGTGTTTTTCAGTTTTGCCGTTCTCCCGTGTGCTGTGGTCCTCTCTGAATGATGATATGATGGTAAAACCCTAGCCTTCTTCTCTTCTTTATATACTGCTCAGAGGCTCATTCTTAGCAACTTTCAAATCTGGTGGTGTCAGGATTTGGAAACACCACCATCTGCGCATGGCGCACGGCATCTTGGTTAGCGCAAACGGTTAGCGCACCGTGGTCGACTCTGCCAATTCTTTTGTTTACGCCGCTAGCTCCGCAGGCTGTGTGATGCGCGTCCTAAACGCTGCCTGTTAGCGCGTATCCGACTTAGGCCCTCGTTTTGTCCTGAAATATAAAAACACTGGAAACCAGTAATCTTGTACACAAAATAATGCAAACAAGCATAGGGTTAGGATCTAAATAATGTGTATAAATAGGCTCTATCACGCACATGTTAGGAAGCCTTGATCGGACACTAACTTCAGTGAAATCGAACTATAGACGTTTAGAGTCGATGATAAGGAATACATTCATAGAGGATTGTCTTTGCCGATACTTCTCATAGTCATAGTACTTAATCTCTATTGCCTGCGCACGTCTAGTGCAAAATCTGCTTTCACTATTGTTCATTCGCGCACCTGCGCAACCCAATCACTCACAACCCCAATTTCATAAGTTGTAGGTTGCTAGCTAAGACGAGTTTGCTTGCTCCTCGTGGGATCGACCCTGACTTAGCCGCTATACTAAGTGGAGAAGAAAGGATTAATTTGACGCGTACAACGACGTGCGGTCACTATCCGAGCAAGTTTGATTTGGCCACCTTGTCCGAATCACTTTCTTTGCCTTGCCCGAATCCCTTTTGATTCGGGCAGACTCATGTTATCCGAACTAATTTGATTCGACCAAGGTGTGGCCGAATCAATTTTTTGCCTTCCCCGAATCAATTGTGAGCAGCACTGTTCTCAGTTCACTTTGGAAATTCTTGCAACTTTGCTCTCATTTGGTCGAAACGTTTTTCAAGCACTATAATACACTAGTTCATGGCTTTTGATTTACTCGAGCATATCCAAGTAAACTCATCATATGAATTGTCGCAAACTTGTTTTCCAATCTTTTGCCTAGCTACATGTTTCGCATTGATTTATCTTTAATAGCTAGCTGTTTTCATTTATGAATTCAAATGTTGCGCTAACCTTTTTCTTGGGTTTCAGATGTAGTGCAACTGAGTAGAGCACCATTCACGAATTTGAGCGGACACACATTTAGCTACCTCCACACGAGAGAAGTTCCTTCGCAACTTTCTCTTTACCATTCTTTATTCTTTATATTTCTTAGGTACTAAGCAAACTTTTAAGTGTGGGGTTTTTGCGCTTTCGCTTTTATTTTCTTAACAACATGATTCTATGCTACACATTTATTTTGCGCGCATTATACTCACATGATTGCTTTCATCCTAGCTTTAAATATTGATCACACGAAGTAATGTTTGCTAAGCACTTAAGTAGTATTATTTAAAATAAAGTTGTAATGAGTTGTGCTTTGAATTCATGAATCGCATCTTTAAGTTGATTGACATTCTTTGTGATGATTTCATTCACATGATTCAGTGTTTTGACTAGCTTAGTTCGATTATTTTTAAGCTCTTTCCATGCATGAAAAATGAAGCTAAGTTTAGCGAGCAGAAAAATAAAATAAAAATGGTTTTCATATTCCTTGTACTTATCTTGTTTGCTTTTAGGTTACTTTAGCACTCCTATTTAGCCTTTGCATTTGTTTAGCTCACACTTCATGCTCCATTATATCTCACTTAGGAACATTGTCAAGTATTAAGTGTGGGGTCGAATAAAGTGTTTGCGAAAAGAGAAAAAAAGAGGGGCGCAAAAAAGACAAAATTATATTTTTAAGGTTTTACAAATGCCGAGGGTTAGGAAGGTAAGTTCCCCCTTGAAAGCTTTTGTACAAACACAAAAATATTATTTGTTTGTTTTTGGTCTAGGAAAAGTTTTACAAATGCCGAGGGCTAGGAAGGTAAGTTCCCCCTTCAAAGCATTTGTATGAACGCAAAAAAAAGAATTAAACACATAATTCTTGACTTTGTGCCTATTCCGCAAATTCTTTCGCATGTTTGTGAGTAAGGCATTTGCATTTCGCTTTTAGGAAACGTCTAAGGTATGACCCTCGTAATTTATTACTTAAGCATCAAGATTTGTACGAGTGAATTTTAAAATTTTCAATGTCGAAACTCCTCTTCTCTTACGGATTATGACTTATAGTCTAAAACTTGAGAATGAGTTTGTTGTCATGAGCTTATGGACTTGCAAGCATATGTGATTGACTTAATAAAATTTTCTGTAAGCGACGCTTTTCTTCATACTACTTGCATAGGAAATTGAGCGGTAATTTGAATTTGACGAATGCTAGTTTTGATATTGCTTCTATGAATATTTATTGTCGCAATGAAGTGAATGATCCTTAGAGTTTGCGTGAATTGAATGATTTCCACAACTTTATTATTATGTGGGCTGATAAAGAACTACTTGCTTAGGAAACTATATTTGGATTTTGAACTCTTATGGATGATTGTGAGTAGGATTTGTCAGTATTCCTATTCTGAAAACTCCCATGAGACTATAACTCGTCCACTAGGGTAGCCTAGGGGTTTAAAGGCTTGATGTATACGCTAAATGCATCCGTGATTCCTATGACAGTGAGTTAGGAGTAGATTGATTTTCTTGGTTTAGATTATTTTTATGTTATGTTACATGAGTAGGGGATGGATGTGTTTTATGTGCATAAGATTTTCTACGTGCTTTGATATTGTCATATATGATCTAGCATCTTACTCTCCGCTTGAATTATGCATATACTTGTTCGGGACGAACAAGACTTAAGTGTGGGGTGTTTTGATGAGCGGACAAATGACCTTATATTTGTCCTTATTTTCCTGTTACTTCTTGTTTGTTCCGTTATTTTATAAAGTCTTTTGATGCTTACTTTGCCATTTCAGGTTAAAAATGCGTACCATGCGATATGAAGTGGCCCGAAGAATATCAGGATGAATTCCGTTCGATCGAGAGCAAGAATGAGCAAGATTGAGGCAAGCTGAAAAAGTGACTCGCCCAGGCACAATCTGACTCGACCAGAGTGGTGTCCGAGTCAGATTTGATTCGGACAAGGCTTGGCCGAATCGCCCTCTTCAGCTGCACGGATCAATCTGACTCGAGGAGAAGTTTGACAAAACTTGACCGAATCAAAAGTGATTCGGCCAAGAAGAAGTTCTCCCCCCGGATCAGTTTGGCTCTATAAGGATTTTTTATTAAATCAAACAAGGCTTGACCGAATCAAAAGTGATTCGGCCAAGGAAGACTGACTCGCCCAGCTACGAAACTGCACGGAGTATTTGATTCGGACACCCTGTCCGAATCAACTGAACAAGGCTTGTACGAATCAACTGATTCGAACACGGCGGGCAATCTGGTAGTTTTCCGAAACAGTATAAATAAGAAAGAGATGCAAATTTAGAAATGCTTCTTCCAATTTCGAAAACCTTAGGAGATTACTCTTGCACGACTTGGAGAATTGTCGAAGATTTGGAGAAGACACACGCAATTGAAGATTCGACATCAACCCTCTACTCAACCACTACTTCTTTGCATCCAATTGGTGAACAATTTCAATTTCACTATGTTTTGTTTCGAACTCACCATGAGTGAGTAGTCCCATTGTAGTTGGGATCCTTATGGATCCTTTAGGTTATATTGTAATGCAAAACATGTTCTTTTATCTATATGAGTGAAGTTTGGTTTAAAATTATTATCCTTGTTCTTCATGTTAATTTTATGCACACCAAGTGTTTGACGAAATGCATGAATGAATATAAATTAATAAAACTCCTAAGGATGGCATGAGAGTTGAACTTAGGTTGTTTAGAAGATCATGCATGATTATTTTAGATAGCTTTTGTGCTCGAAAGTGACATTGGCAATCTCTTAGGCTAAGCATATAGCAGACTTTAGTTAACTATCAATAGACCGAGAGGTTGAGATTATGAGACTTTTGTTCTACACGGTTCAATAGAGCGAGAGTTTGAGAATTGTGTCACTTAGGTATCATTCCCATTCTAGAGAAGGAGCAAGAGTTGAATTTAGAATGTGTGATACTTTAGCCTAGAATAATCAACCGAATTAACTAATGACTATATTTCTCTTTTGCATTGCCAATCGTATGTGATCTAGGGGTGAAATAGGATTCCGAAGACGTTTTCTCTGTCATTTTACTTCCACCCAAATTTGATCTTGTCTTTAGTATTCACTAGAGATACCTCACCTAGAGGAAAACCCCCCCCCCCCCCCCCCCCTTTTATTTAGTAGACTCACATTAGGCATTACTAGCTAGCTTTAGACTAATCTAGGCTTTTCTCTTGGGTTCGACTCGAGGTCACTCGGATTATAAATATTGTTTGAATACCGTGATTGGTCTAGTATTTTTACTACCACAATTTCGACAACTTTCAGTATCCAAGCCCGGCAGTTCCACCCCCACACCTCTTGTAGAATAAGATCTCATCTAGAATTGTTGACCTGCATTTGTCTCTCTTCTCTGTATTACTGTGCATACTGACCTTGTCAATTTTCCCATCTTCTATTTCCAGTTCCTTGTTCGGATCTGAAAAGGTAATAATCTTCTGGAGTTCATCTCTCTCTTTCTCAACAGAGACTATCTTGGCCTGCAGCTCCTTGTTGATCTCAACAATTTTCAGCCATTCTTCGTGCAGCAAGGCAAAGGCCTTTTCTAGTGAATTCTATGAGAACTCTTCATCATCACTATTATCTGACTCAACAATCCCATTAAAAATCTCGGAATTTATTAAATCTGAATGTTCAATAGCAGACATAGTAGTAAAGGCATCGTTGCTTTTCTTCTCAGTTTCTTCTCCACTATCCTCGTCACTCCAGTTGACAGTCAGAGACTTGTTGTTCTTCTTTTGATAGTTGGGGCATTCTGACTACCTGTGACCATATCCTTCACATTCCCAACATTGGATTCCCTTTGACCTGTCCTTCTTGTCTTCTTCACTTTTCTATGTATTTTGGTTTCTTCTCTGGGAATTTCCTTCTCTTATGGAGTGATTTCTCCCACCAGATCTTTGTCCCGCAGACGAGGAGTTTTGTTCTATCCTCTTAAAGAGCTTGCCTAAGTTCTTTGCCAGAAGACCTAGTTGTTGTCCCTTTCTTCTATAGATTCTGCCTTTTCTTTGGTTTCCGCTTTCAGCCCAACATTCTTCCTAGAGGATGGTGTATCATCTTCTACCATCTTCATCTCGAGCTGCCTTAGTGACCCTATTAGAGCCTCCAACCTCATTTTTTTGATGTCTTGAGCTTCATTTATGGCTTTGACCTTCTTATCAAATTTTGACGTCGATGATCTGAGAACTTTCCTAACCAGCTTCTCTTCTGGTATTGGTTCTCCAAGAGCCTAGGCGTCTTTGGACAGGTCACATAGATGAGCACTAAATTCTGTGACGGTCTCTTCCTCCAGCATCTTTAGGTTCTCAAACCTTGAGGTGATCATCTAAATTCTTGAACTTTTCACTTTGTCAGTTCCCTCATGAGTTGTCTCGAGAATATCCCACCCCTGCTTTGCTCTGTCGCAGTTGGAGATCAACCTGAAATTGTATGCATCGACAGCAGCAAATATAGTGTTCAAAGCTTTGGAGTTACCAGATGTTGTAGCTTCCTCTTCCACTGTCCGTTTGTCCTCTGACTTCTTGTGAGTAACTCCCTGGGTGTCAATGGTTAATGGGGGCGACCATTCTGCAATCACTACTCTGCATGCCTTTTCATCTATTACATTCAGAAAGGCTTTCATCCGTGCTGTTCGATAGCCATAGTTGCCTCCCTCGAGCAGTGGTGGTCTGCTAGTGTTCTAACCTTCTTTCATCTTGGCCGTGGAGATCAGCAGTGCTTTCTCAGACCTCACTTAGTGTGTCAAGCGATGGCTCTGATACCAATTGAAATTGCCACTGCGTTACTGTTGACGAATAACCACAGTTTGCTTTAGCAACTTCTGCCGCTCGGCTGCTGACGCTTTGGTTCGGCCAAACCTAAAGAACATAAACAAATTTGTTCACCCAGTTTGGCAACAGCTTACGTTTGGGGAGGACTACTCTCGGTCCTTAAGATTTCACTATCACAAGAGTACAATAGATTCCAAACTCAGCCACCGTTAGTTTAACCACTACTCCTAACCTAGTCAAAACCTCCGCTCAATCTTTCAACATAGACTAGCCTTCACTGTCAACACACTCTAGGAATAGATAGCTACAGACCTGATCAGCCAGGCTCAGCCTATCCTATTACAATGTGTTCAAGCGGATGCTGCAGCAACTTCTTCGTCAAGTTGCTGACGCTTCTATCAACTAATTCTTCAAGCACTCCCTGCTAACTCAGTAAGACACGTTGCGCTGCTCCCCCAGATCAATGACCTCCCGTCACTATCAAGGTGCACGCTGGGACACTCTACGCAAGGTGCACTTCACAACTGTCAACCCTTCAGTCTGTCAACGAGGCTTCGCTCTAGTCGACTCCCTCGATCAATATAGGATCAGACTACTCCAGTCCTGATCACTCTTCAGCTCAAAACAAAGCTAACCCTTCAGCACTTCATTGCTTCCGCAAACTCTGATCTCTGCTCAGTGTGTGTGTTTTCTTTTTCTCGATTCTCCAGATATTTATTCCTTCGGTCTCTGCCTGCTCATATAGCTTTATCACCTAGCAACTTTAGTCCCAAGCGATAATGCTACCTTCTGAATTCTCCCCTGGATTCCTGGAAGGTTGTTAAGATCCGAATCCTCCCCCTAGATTCCTAAATTATGCTTCGATCTTGTTTCCCAAAACATACGTTAGAAATAAATCGTACTTGCCTTCATCCGAGCCTCTTGCCGAAGAACTCTGATCAACTGGGACTCCATTCTAACAGTTATACGCCGATAGTAATCACACATACCTCCTCCGAGCTCCTCCAGATTGATCGGCTACAAAGAAACTCTCTTTATGCTTTAGCCTTGAATCTTCAGAGGAAGCTATAGCCTCTCCTGGTTCTTGTCTTGATCCTTTCTGATCATCTGTAGCAGCTGCAAGCGTCACAATTTGCTGTAACTTCTTTTGGCTCTTTTATTTTTCAGTCTTCATTGCACGTACCGCTCCAAGTACCAGAGGTTGCTGTAGCCTCTTCTTTCGCTTGACATCTTCCGCTTTGTCACAGATGCCATATCCATAACACACTCTATCTATGTACACGCGCAACTTGTACACACTCTCGATGCCTCCCTAATACTACATCTCTCCTTTTTTGAATTAGGGTTTACAGAATACAAGCCTTCAATTTATAGATTTCTACATTATATCTCGTGTTGCTTTAGATGAGGAATGTACTTCCAAGTATATCCTCTCCACAAATAGGATGTACTCTTCCATGTGCTACCGCTTCTCTGGTACGGCCTAGCACTTAAGTTACGAATATGAGTCCTTCTCAACAGTCGACTAAAGGGAGTTCTTGGTTTATTTTTGGATAATCTTGAGAGTGCTCTTATACTCGCTCTTTGTTCGTTTATATCTTTGTATTTATCACCCTAGGTAACTTAGGCATGATATAATGAGCGCGCCGGAAATAATCTTGTTAGACTGTGACAAGATTATGGCTAGCTAGGTTCAAGAAGGTGTTTACAATAGTGATAAGAGTAAATAAGAATGCATTAAAATTGAATATATCCTAATTATAACAAATATGATCTTCATATAACCTACAATATTTCCTAATAACATCCCTTCAAACTCATGGTGGGTAGTGTGTGCCTTTGTGAAGAAGCCTGCCACTGAATCTTTGAAGTAACACACTGAACAGCAATAATCTGATCATGCACTTGTGACTGCTTGTATGAAGTATCTAATCGAGGTATTCAACAATTTGTCGTGAGAATATTGAAATATTTATGTAAATACTACAAATAAATAAATTTATTGAAGATTAATATAAAACCAAAGTAAGGAAATAGTCATGCTCGTTCTACAATTCCTTAAAGCATGCTTGATCTCCCTACGGTAGTGGGATTCTTTGGTCTGCTGCTTCCCAGGATACAACAACTCTGGAGCTACCCTTCGTGCACCAAGAACTAGCTACGCAAAGTGTACACTCCACTATCACTAGAAAACTCGAAAGAGAGAGAGTTAAAAACTCATAATGGTCAAGAGATGTAGCCAACTTCAAAAACCTTCACTCTAGGACTGCCAGAGAGCTCTCAAATGATGTGCTCATGTTTGGTGTTTTGTTGTTTGTGATCAGTAGTATTTTTCACTTTTATAGCAATCAAAGATACATTTTTGTGGTTACGCTATAGTCAAATGATATTTATAAATCTAGTAAGTACCTAGGGTCGTCCACGGAATTGATTTAACCTTTATAATCTATCCTAACCAATTAAGGAGTGGATCTACTTAAGCGAGTCAAAGATACACACAACCAATCATGCAGATAGAGCACAAAATGTTGTTAAGTAAGAAAAAGCAAACTCAGTATATAATGATATTAAGTTCTAATCGTCAAACGATGGCAAATTTAAGTGAAAAAACAAGAGCAAATATAGGAAGGGACTAATCTTGTCATGATGAGTCTTTCTTACAAGCTCGATCATTGCACTGTTTGATCCTTGTGACTCCTAGCTTAATTTCCAGATCCTTAGCTCTTCTCAGGACTCTAAGATTTGAATTTGAGGTGCCAATCTCGAATGAAGAATGCTAGAATCAAGCTCTCTAGTTATACTGGGAGTGAGGCGTTGCCTGGAAAAGGGTGAGGCATCGCCCGACATGTACTCAATGATTTGAGGCTTTGCCTGGCTGAAAGAGGCGTCGCCCAAACTATGCTCAACCAGACGAGGCGATGCCTAGATGCAGAAAATGTTGCTTGAAACGCTCTTAACTGAATGAGGATATGCCTAAATGAGTGAGGCGACGCCTGGATCTTATACAGGCTCCTTTCCAACTCCTTTTTGCTTCATTTACAAATTTTGTCCTCAATGATCCTCCTTTAAGTGCAAATGACCTAAATACTAGCAAGAGGGCTTCAAATCAACTTATGTTGTTTGGAAATAAGCCGAGATCCATAAGAAATGGAGCCTAAAAAGTGTAACAAAAGCCACTCATTGCAACTCCACACTTAGGATTGACTCATGCTAATATATGTAGTGATGATGGATTATAGACAATGGTGCCATTGATCATATAACTCCTCACTCACAACTATTACATGTCGTTAAAAAGTTACCTGTTGCATATAGAGTTTCAATGCCTAATGGGAACATACTCTTGGTTACTCATAGCGGAAAATGCACTATAAATGATAAACTTACCCTCACTAATGTTCTACTGGTGCCTAGTCTCAAGTTTAATCTGATCAGTATTGCAAAGTTGATTGGTAACTCACAAACCAGTGTGACATTTACCAACAAGGGGTGTTCCGTTCAGGGGCTAGCTCAAGGGATTTCATGGCTTATACATGTTGAAAGCTAAGCAGGCATGTTGAAAGCTAAGCAGGCTTATACATGGCAAATCACTATGGATTGGTGATGATGTTCATGGCTTATACATGTTGAAAGCTAAGCAGGCAACGATATGTCTCAATGCTCAAAGTGATCAGAATTCAGCTTTTCTTTGGCATCAAAGACTTGGACATGTTCCATTTCTTAAACTTTCAAATAAGTTTGTTACATACATTCCTAGTTTGGTTTGCAAAAATGACTCTATTCATTGTGCCATATGCCCACAAGCAAGACAAACCAGAATAGCATTTCCAAATAGTTCAACAAACAAGTACCAGAATTTTTGATTTGGTACACAGTGACATATGGGGTCCATTCAAGTTTCTATCTATGACAGGGGCTAAATATTTCTTAACCATTGTTGATGATTTTTCAAGGTTCACATGGACCTATCTTATGACTACAAAGGCAGAGGCAACAAATCATTTGATAAATTTCTTCAACATGGTTCATACCCAGTTCGATCAGAAAATAAAGATACTCAGATCAGACAATGGAAAGGAATTTCTCAATAGCAAAATGATCGTCCTGGACAAATAACAAGTAGAAATCACACATCATATAATCATGCATCAACAATCAGAAAAGCAAACTAAAGCAGGGAAATCCTATCTCATAGTCATAGGAATCATGGTTGAATTTAGCACAAGCAACAAGCCTTTAAACCCTTAGGCTGCTCTAGTGGACTAGTTGTGTCTCGTGAGGGTTTTCGGGAAGCGTAATATCCACAAATCGAAAGATACAATCCTAAGCTACGTGATGCATTCAATGCATGGTTTACAATATCAGTATATACGACAATAATCTCTAACCACATATGCAAGCATGACATTATATAGATTTTAATCACAAAGGTTCGAGAGTTCTCAATATCAAGCTTAAAACACCTAAGCACATTATCATAAACTCCCAAATAGATTACCCTAACATTTCAAAGACATGCTTTTAGATAGGTAAGAATTCAAAACGCTTATGGGCATTCAGCCTATATTATCAAGAAGGATAGTCCATGGGCATCCTAACATTGCATTCAGTTCCAAGTCTCCAAATCCACATCCTGTGTCCGTCAGGAAAGAGGAACTCGAACCAAATACATCCATGCAAAGTCAGCACACAATAGACCTAAGGCAATGATAATTTCTAAGTCAGTTAATCATTCACAAAGATGCAATGCATCTAATTCACTGATGGAGCGTATAAATATGCTCCATTGAGTTGTTTATTCCCATAGTTTTATTACATTTTGATTGAGATAGATTACTCTTTTGTAGTGTTTTCGCATCACAGGTGTGTCAAGATCGCATCGGATTTTATTGCATATTTAGAGAATTGTCACTCTTATTCATTCAAGATCAAGAAGAGCAAGGCTAAGAGCAGCTGAACTTAAGACCTGTTGGTTCAACCAGTGTCCGTTCAAGCAGATTTGGTTCAACCGGTTCAAGTCCCAAACCCTAAAATGTAACACATTGGACAAAGAGAGAACACACAAGACATCTCGGGGGACTGTAGTGGCGGCAAAGAGAGAGAGCAGCTGCTGGAGGTGGTTATTGGCGGAAGTACTGTTCATCGACTATTCATCGTCGTGTACTATTCTCATCTCAGTAGACTCATTGTAGTAGACTAAACTCAATTTTTATTACCTTCGATGGATGTTATGTGTAGCTAAAACTTTTTGTCAGTTTGGGGTTTGCATTGCAACACTTGGTTTGAGATCAATGAACACTTGATTTGAGTTAGTGATTTATTTCCCTTGCATGAACTGAATGCTTGATTATCAATTCAGTGAAGCTTAGCAGTGAAGCTAGGTTGATATCAAGTGTATTATACTAGACTGAACTGCATTGTTAGCTAAGCCTAGTGGTAGAGATAATTGGTGGTGTCAGTCGAGTAACTATTGAACCTGTTTGAGAACTTAGCGGTTAAGAATAGGTAGAATATCGGAGTCGACATATCTTTAGCGGGATTGTTTGACTGGGACAGAATTCATTAGTTTCAGTATGTTGTTTGATCAATGATAAGTAGTTGCAGTGTATTCCTTGAACTGATTTCTTTCCGATAGATAGACACTAGCTGTAACAATTGTTCTTCTGATTTCTCCGAAATATATAGCAGAATTCTAGCTCACTTGCTCTTTTTGGGTTCGACCCTGCTTACCGCTTTCTAAGTGTTAACAGGTCTTTACAAATATAAATTTGAGGTGCATAACGACGCGCTGCCTCTCACCTATGCCCAGGTAACGCCTCCGCCTGTCATAACATTATCGGGCGACACCTTGCTTTAGCCGGCGGCACCTCAATAAATTTAAAAAGCCTTCATGTGGCACCTCGCACTATCCAAACGATGCCTCGTCAAAAGACTAGGCGACGCCTCATTTTTGATATATAAAGGTAGCTCTTGACCAGCATTCCCAATTCAAGTTTGGCACCTCGAGTTCAGTTCGTAGAGTCTAGAGAAGAGTAGAGGAGCTAGAGCCTCAGCCAAGGAGACCCGAAATCACATGGAGAAACAATTCGACTCTCATAATGGCATTTCTTCGTTACAGGATTAGTTTTTCCCTTATTTTAATACTCTTGTTGTTTCCCTTGTATTTTCCATCATCCGTTGAACGATCTTAATAATTCTTTATACACTGAGTGTGCATATTCTATGAAATTCACAGCAACTCAGTTAGGCAGGTATGTGAACAAGCAGTTGTTGCAGCACACTCTTGTTCACTTGGAAATTGTCTCAGCAAACAATGAACAAGACAGAAGTTTGTTCACCCAGTTCGGCCAACTGCCTACGTCTGGGGAGGACTATTCTCCAGTCCTCAATCCACTAACCGCGAAGGTCTCAAAGTACACTCGGTTACAACTCCACGCAACCTATGCTACTCAACCTTGTGTGGATCACTTGACACAATCAGAACAGGCTCTGACTTGTGTCTGCACACCCTCTACAAATGTCAATCTAGAATAGCTCCAGACTTCTCAAGACTTAGCCTATTCTAAGCTACACTCACTCAGCCGGGTTGCTGTAGCAACTGCTGTAACACACAGCTGAAGCACAATTGTTCGCGTCGCTCCAAAGCCTTCTGCCGAGCCGTTCGAACGATTCCACGAGCGCTGCACACTCTTGAATACTCCCCCTCACTCAATGACCACCTGCCACTAGTGAGAACCACCGCTTAGACACTCGACCGAGCCACACACCCGTCAGTTCTTCCGCGGCTGCCCTTGATCAACCAACAAGCACCACGGCTCTGAATTGGCTTCCAGATCAAGCTCGAATCAGACTCTGCAAGTCCTGATTCCCTTCAGCTTCTGTCACCACAGCTCCGCGCTCACGCTCTGCTCTCGGGTGATGATCGAAGAATTCGTCCGTCACACACCAAAATTGCACTCTCTGAATTCTGTGTATGCACTCGTGTATCCCTCAGCTTCGATCAAACTCACAGCTCTGAACTCCTCTCACTTAAATAGCAGGACCAGCTTTTAGCAAGACCAGGTTTAAGCATTGTCCCAAAAAGAACAATTATCTCCTAAAATCTAGGAGATTAGATTTGATCTTTATCTTCAATACAAATCTCCTTCTTTGGCTAGGAAACCTCCTCACTGGAAAATTCTCCACAGCATTTTAGAAATTCTTCTGATGATCTCCATAGCGATCCCAGCCCTTCTAGACAAGCCCAGGTCGCTGCTGCTTCTTGGTCAGATGATGCAGCCACTTGAACAAGCTCCTGCTATAGCATCCCTTGATGCAGCTGCTGCTTGTTCACTTGTGCTGGTTTTTTCAAACACTGCCATACTACGTCATCAATCTCCCCCTTGGCATTTTGACAAAACCCTTCAGAGAGTTGTTTGCAGAAAAAAAATTTCTTAACCTTCCCTTCTTCTTCTTATCATCTCCTCCCCCTTTTTGGAATAAATGACGGGGAGGGGGGGGGGGTCCTGGCTGCCCTATGGAGGTAACACACAGAGCCCCAAAGAGGCTCTCAGGTCTTCAAACCGGACTGCATCCAGAGCTTTTGTGAAGATATCAGCAAGTTGTTTGGCAGACACCACATGCTGTAGCGCAATGATATTCTTTTCAACTAGATCTCGGATGAAGTGATGACGAATGTCAATGTGCTTGGTTCTGCTGTGCTGAACCGGATTCTTAGATATGCTGATGGCAGTCATGTTGTCACAGTAGAGAGTCATTTCATCTTTATCAAGCCCATACTCACTAAGCATTTGCTTCATCCACAGCATTTGTGCACAGCAGCTCCCAGCAGCTATGTATTCAGCCTCGGCAGTGGATAGAGAAATGCTGTTTTGCTTCCTGCTGAACCAAGACACTAGATTATTTCCTAGGAAGAAGCAACCTCCCGAAGTGCTCTTCCTATCCTCTGCGCATCCTGCCCAGTCCGCATCACTGTATCCTACCAGATTAGCATTTGTGTCCTTAGTATACCATAAGCCATAGTGCACAGTTCCTCCAACATACCGAATGATGCGCTTGACCAACTGCAAGTGACTATCTTTGGGACAAGCTTGAAATCTGGCACAGACTCCTACTGCAAAGGAAATGTCGGGGCGGCTGGCAGTGAGGTATAGCAAACTCCCAATCATGCTTCTATAGATTGTCTGACTCACTTCCATTCCGTTCTCATCTTTAATGGCTTTAACATGAGTGGCAGCAGGAGTTACTGGCCTTCTCTAGTTGGAATTTCTGCACAAGATTCTTGCTGTATTTGCTTTGAGCAATAAAGATGCCATCTTCTTTCTGGGTAATCTCCAGACCAAGGAAGTATGACAGTTCTCCTACCATGCTCATTTGAAATTCCTGCTGCATGTGATTCACAAACTGCTTCACCAGATGCTGAGACTTTGATCCAAAGACAATATCATCCACATAGATTTGAGCAATGATCACATCTGACTGAGTTCTTTTGACAAATAGAGTTTTGTCAGCTCCCCCTCGTTTGTAGCCATGTTTTTCTAGGAACACTGTCAACCTCTCATACCATGCCCGAGGAGCCTGTTTTAGTCCGTATAAGGCTTTCTTCAACTTATATACATGCTCTGGGTGATGGGGATCTTCAAAACCTTTTGGCTGAGGAACATATACTTCTTCAGAGAGATCTCCATTGAGGAAAGCACTTTTGACATCCATTTGATATAGTTTAAACCCCAGGAAATAGGACATGGCTAGAAGGAGTCTGATGACCTCCAGGCGAGCAACTGGAGCAAACGTTTCTTCAAGTCTAGACCCTCAATCTGAGAATATCCCTGGGCAACCAATCTGGCTTTATTTCTTGTAATGTTTCCCTTTTCATCAGTTTTGTTTTTGAACACCCACTTTGTGCCTATAATATTTACTCCATTTGGTCTGTCCATCAGGTCCCAAACATCGTGTCTTTCAAACTCTGCCAATTCTTCCTGCATCGCCATTATCCAGAATTCATCACTCATGGCTTCCTTGAAGTTCTTAGGTTCAATGCTGGACATAAAACATGTATTGAGGTAAGCATGGCTTCTGGTTCTTCTTCTCTCTGTCGGATCTCCAATAATATTTGACAGGGGATGATTTTTCTGAATCTTCTTCGGAGGCTGCCTTGAAGGCGGATCAGAAGTCTCGGGGTTCACATCTTCAGACATGCTTTCTAATTGTATATCTGGATTTTCTGCTTCAGCACTTGTTGTAGCATCCTCTGAAGCCACAGCTTGTTCACTTCTGTTCTGACTGACAGTTACCTCCTCAAGATCAGAGTCTTCATCATCAGTGGCAGTATCAGAGGCAGGGACTTCTTCAGCATCGTTGACAACAACATTTATGGATTCCATTACTGTATGTGTCCGCTGGTTATAGACTCGATAAGCTCTACTGTTTGTTGAATAGCCCAAGAACAATCCAGGATCACTCTTTGGGTCAAGTTTCTTCCTGTACTCCCGATCTCTCAGAATAAAACAGTCACTTCCAAAGACGTGAAAGTATTTAATTGTGGGCTTCTTCTGATTCCAGAGCTCATAGCAGGTCTGGTTGGTTCCTCTCCGTAAGGTGACTCTATTGATGATGTAACATGCGGTGTTCATGGCCTCTGCCCAGAATCTCAGGGGAACCCTCTTAGCATGAATCATGACTCTGGCCATTTCTTGGATTGTTCGATTCTTTCGTTCCACTACACCATTCTGCTGAGGGGTAATGGGAGAGGAGTATTGATGTGAGATACCCCTTTGACGACAGAAATCATCCATAGTTTCGTTTTCAAATTCTCTGCTGAAATTTCAAGTGTCTCTACTTATGCAGATTTGTGAACTAGCAGTTGCTGCAGCACACTCTTGTTCACTTAAATGTAGGCACAGCAGACAATGAATAGGACACAGATTTGTTCACCCAGTTCGGCCAATCTGCCTACGTCTGGGGAGGACAATTCTCCAGTCCTCAATCCACTCAACCAAAGGTTCAGATCACACTAGGTTACAACGCACGCAACCTATGCTACTTTAACCCCGTGTGGACTACTCAACACAATCAGAACAAGCTCTGATTTGTGCCAGCACACCCTCTACAATATGTCAGCCTAGAATAGCTACAATCCTCTTCAAGAACTCAGCCTATTCTAGCCTACACTACTCAGCAGGGTTGCTGCAGCAACAGCTGTAACACCAGCTGAAGCACTCTGTCCGCGTCGCTCCAAGGCCTCCTGCCGAGCCGATCGAACCACTCCAAGAGCGCTGCACACTCTGAGTAACTCCCCCTCACTCAGTGACCACCTGCCACTAGTGAGTTCTTCCGCACGAACCTCGACCGAGCCTTCCACCCGTCAGTTCTTCCGCGGCTGCCTTTGATCAACCAATAAGCTCCACAGCTCTGAATTGGCTTCCAGATCAATGCACGAATCAGTCTCTGCAAGACCTGATTCTCCTCTTCTTATGCACACCACAGCTCTGCGCTCAACGCTCTGCCCGTGTGTGTTTTGATCGAAGAACAACGTCCGTAGCACACCAAAGAATCCTCACTCTGAAATCTGTGTCTACTCTCGTGTATCACTCAGCTTCGATCACCCTCTTCAGCCCTAACCCCTTCTGCTTAAATACCCACACCACTTTAAGCAATTTCCAGGTTTAGGCAATTGACCCACAAGATCAATTATCTCCTAAAATCTAGGAGATTAGATTTGATCAATATCTTTAAGCACAACTCCTTCTCTGCCCAGTACTCCTTGCTGGAATATGCTCAGCAGCATATTAGAAATTCTTCTATGCACTTTCACAAAGCTGCCAAACCTTCAAAATGCACCCAGCACAAAACTGCTACTCGGACAGTTGAACCAGCACTTGAACCAGCACCTGCTGCAGCATCCCCTGCTGCATCTGCTGCTGGTTTACTTCTGCTGGTCTGCTTGATTGTTTGAGCTGCAACAACTCCTTGTTCACTTGTGCTGTAGCTGTTTGCTGCTGCTGGAATTTCCTAAATGCATTAGGAAACAATCCCATCAATTCTAAGGAAGATCCTCCAAGATCTCTACAAGATCATATCTTCACTTCAACAAATCTGCCCTTGTTCTTGAGAGACACTCCATAAATATTCTCCTGAATATTCAGCTCTTTCCGGAAGCCCTTCGGTCCACTGATTTGTTGTTTGAATGCAATCTTCGAGAAAGCTGAATTTCTGCTACAGCATTTGTGCTGCAGCATCTGCTGTAGCACAAGCTGTCTGAAGGTGTGCAATACTTCTGCTACTGAACTTCTGCTCCAGAGGTTGCTATTGCACTTGCTTACTCCACTTGAGTACTGAGATAGTCACTCTGCCCAGATTGCACAAGCTGATGTCTTCATGATCTCTTTCAGATTTTCGCGCGCCCCAAGGCAATATTAAGTCGCGCGCCTCGTGAAGACATTAGCCACTTAATGTCTTCATCTGGAGCGCTACTTAATGTCTTCATCTGGAGCGCCACTTACTGAGTTTGCTCACTCTGGAATGCTCTTCATCAGCTGTTTTCTTTCCATACTTGCTGTAGCAAGCTCTAGTTCACTTTGTAGGAGTTTGTCAATGATGCCACATACCTTCACATCTGCCATGATCATTGCGAATGCTGCTGATTCTGAGATTTTTCTCTTGCTCTAGCCGAGACACCAGTGACACAATAACTCTCACAGTATCTGATTTTTCTCTGATAAAATCAATCCAGGTGAATCTGGAGTAGTCATCAACACAAACAAATGCATACCTCTTTCTGCCCAGACTCTCGACTTCCATTGGTCCCATCAGGTCCATGTGAATCAACTGTAGAGGCCTGGTAGTACCTATATCTTTGACTCTTGGATGCGAAGCCTTCTTTTGTTTCCCAATCTGACAATCTCCCCAGATAGAGTTTGTCTCCCCTTTTAATAGCGGTATTCCTCTGACTAGCTCTTCTGTTGCAATTCTCTTCAGAGTTCTCAGATTAACATGCCCCATCCTTCTGTGCCATAGAATCATTTCCTCGGCCTTTGTCAGCATACATTTTGGAACCGGTGAGTTTAAACTCACGTTGAGAAGATAACAGTTACTTTTTGATCTGGCTCCTTCCATTATACATTTTCCAGATTTGTCGAAAACTTTGCACGAGTCTTTCGTAAATTTCACCTGTTTAGTCCCATCACACAGCTGACTAATGCTTATGAGATTTGCCTTTAGCCCTTCCACTAGTAAGACATTTCTCAGGCTCGGCATTCCTTCAACTGCCAAAGTTCCCTTTCCCAGAACTCTTCCTTTTAGGCCGTTTCCAAACTTCACCCGTTGTTCCAGACAGGGTATAATGTTTTTCAAGAGGGATCTTTCTTCTGTCATGTGTCCTGAACAACCACTGTCAAAGTACCAGCTTATCTTGTCCGAGGTGCTTGTTGTGCTGACAAGCGCGAGAAGCTAAATCTGCGCATGATTCTGCTTGATAGGTCCCCTAGCTGAAGCTATTCCGGCATGAGCTGAGAAGCAGTTTCTTTTTATATGACCTTTGTGCCCGCAGCTATAACATTTTTTATACTTTGAAGCTCTCTTGTTACAGTGATACAGAGGTTGCTGTAGCAAGTGCTGGTTCACTCTTCCTGGTGTTTTTCTGCCTCTTCTGACTGATCTGTATCTGGCCAAGTTGCATTCATCCTCACTCAGATCTTTCTCGTCTTCACTTCCACTGGCAGAGAGAGCCCTCTTTTTCATTGGCTTGCTAGTGCAGTTGATTTGGCGATGACCGTACCCTGCACAGTTCCAGCATTGGACTCCCTTTCTCATTTCTTTCTTTTCGTCTTCATTCTGAGCCGGTTCCTTCCCTTTCCTTTTGTTTTCACTACCCCTTCTGAATTGTTTTCGCGAGGAAGAGCTTTTCACAGTTCTGGATTCCATATTCTTCAGGAGCTTTCCAAGGTTCTTGACAAGCATACTCAGCTGATCATCTGGAACTGGCTTCTTGGCTTCTGCTTCAGCTTTTAGTCCAACATTCTTGTCCTTAGCAGTGATGTCTTCTTTAACCAGCTTCATCTCAAATTGTTTAAGGGACCCCATCAACTCTTCAAACCTCATGACTCTGACATTTTGAGCTTCTTCAATGGCCGTCACTTTCATGTCAAATTTTGTGAGCAGCGATCTGAGAACCTTTCTGATCAGCTTTTCTTCAGGGATTGGTTCACCACGAGCATGGGCTTCATTTGCAAGATCACAGAGTTTAGCATTAAACTCAGTGACAGTCTCCTCTTCCAGCATTCTCAAATTCTCAAACTGTGTAGCAATGATCTGGAGTCTTGACAGCTTCACTCTATCAGTTCCTTCATGTGCAGTTTGCAGAATTTCCCACGCTTGTTTGGCCATGTCACAATTTGATATCAATCTGAAATTGTTAGCATCAACTGCAGCAAAAATCGCATTCAGGGCCTTTGAATTACCAGTTGCTGCGGCTCCCTCTTCAGCAGTCCATTATTCTTCAGGCTTTATCCGTGCGACTCCTTGTTCATCCATGGTAATTGGGGGAGACCACTGGACCATGATTGCTCTCCAGGTCTTGTCATCAATGGCCTTGAGAAAGGCTTTCATCCTAGCCTTCCAATATCCATAGTTGCTTTCTTCCAACAATGGAGGTCTGCTTGTGCTCTGTCCTTCCTTCATTGTCGTGGCTACTTCAGAGACACTGTAGGATCTTTTACTCTGTGTGTCGAGCTCCCGCGCTGATACCAATTGAAATTCACAGCATCTCAGTTAGGCAGATATGTGAACAAGCAGTTGCTGCAGCACACTCTTGTTCACTTGGAAATTGTCTCAGCAAACAATGAACAAGACAGAAGTTTGTTCACCCAGTTCGGCCAACTGCCTACGTCTGGGGAGGACTATTCTCCAGTCCTCAATCCACTAACCGCGAAGGTCTCAAAGTACACTCGGTTACAACTCCACGCAACCTATCCTACTCAACCTTGTGTGGATCACTTGACACAATCAGAACAGGCTCTGACTTGTGTCTGCACACCCTCTACAAATGTTAATCTAGAATAGCTACAGACTTCTCAAGACTTAGCCTATTCTAAGCTACACTCACTCAGCAGGGTTGCTGTAGCAACTGCTGTAACACACAGCTGAAGCACAATTGTTCGCGTCGCTCCAAAGCCTTCTGCCGAGCCGTTCGAACGATTCCACGAGCGCTGCACACTCTGGAATACTCCCCCTCACTCAGTGACCACCTACCACTAGCGAGAACCACCGCTTAGACACTCGACCGAGCAACACACCCGTCAGTTCTTCCGCGGCTGCCCTTGATCAACCAACAAGCACCATTGCCCTGAATTGGCTTCCAGATCAAGCTCGAATCAGACTCTGCAAGTCCTGATTCCCTTCTGCTTCTGTCACCACAGCTCCGCGCTCACGCTCTGCTCTCGGGTGATGATCGAAGAATTCGTCCGTCACACACCAAAATTGCTCTCTCTGAATTCTGTGTATGCACTCGTGTATCCCTCAGCTTTGATCAAACTCACAGCTCTGAACTCCTCTCACTTAAATAGCAGCACCAGCTTTTAGCAAGACCAGGTTTAAGCAATGTCCCAAAAAGAACAATTATCTCCTAAAATCTAGGAGATTAGATTTGATCTTTATCTTCAATACAAATCTCCTTCTTTGGCTAGGAAACCTCCTCACTGGAAAATTGTCCATAGCATTTTAGAAATTCTTCTGATGATCTCCGTAGCGATCCCAGCCCTTCTAGACAAGCCCAGGTCGCTGCTGCTTCTTGGTGAGATGATGCAACCACTTGAACAAGCTCCTGCTATAGCATCCCCTGATGCAGCTGCTACTTGTTCACTTGTGCTGGTTTTGTCAAACACTGCCATACTACATCATCATTCTACTTTAAAAAAAGGAATACTTGAGATCATAGGTGATGTGAATGAGATAAGTGGTGAATGCCAAATTGGAAAATAGAAGAAGGTCACCCACCCAAAATGTTACAAAAATCAACACATCCAGACCACTTCAGATACTCCACATGGACCTGATGGGACCAGTGGAAGTGGAAAGTTACGGAAGAAAGAAGTATGCATTGACTATACTCATTTCTCATGGATCAAATTGATAAGGAGAAGAGACCGTCAAAATAGTAGTTGATTTAGCAACCCGGATGGAACAAGAGAAAGGCTTAAGAGTGGCAGCCATAAGGAGCGACCATGGAAAAGAATTTGAGAATGATGCTCTAGACGAGTTCTGCAGCAACCGTGGTATCACCCATCAGTTCTCGTCCCCTATCACACCACAGTAAAATGGAATGGTTGAGCGCAAGAACAAGACTATTCAGGAGATACCTTGAGTGATGATTCATGCAAAGAAGGTCCCTCTATGATTTTGGGTTGAGGCCATGAATACAGCCTGCTAGATCACCAACCGAGTGTCCATTAGAGCAGGTACTGACAAGACCTAATATGAGCTCTGGTGAGAAAAGAAATTGACGGTAAAATATTTCCACATTTTTCGAAGTGAATGCTGCATTCTAAGGGACCATGAGTATCGAAAGAAGCTTGATCCAAAAAGTGATATTAGAATCTTCCTCGGCTGCTCAACAAACAATCGTGCCTAGAGAGTATACAACCATCGCACAAGAACAGCGATCGAGTTAGTCAATGTGATAGTAAAGGATGTGGAGGAAAATTCACTTGACCATGATGATGAGGAAGACGCTGGACCTAAACAACCTGAGCAGCGTAGACTGATTGAACAAATTACATTTAATCAAGAGGATGCTTCAGAGGTTGATAAAGGTTTCACTAGACAAAAAGCATTATTGCTTGAGAAGGTGACTCTAACGATTGATCAAAGGTGGAATAGTTAAAATATATTAATTCTTATAACTCAATATGAGACAATTACAAATGAGGAAAAGAAACTGACAAACTAGCCGGAATCTCTTCACTCTGCAATGGGACAATCGATATATGGAGTTGGATTATATCTCAATCTCGTTAAATTTTTTTTATATTTTAGAAGTCAATGATGAGTATGATTTGGATAACGAGCAGATTTTAACGAACTTATTGAAAAATTGGCGACAGATCGGGATTTGAGAGATCAAATAAGTAAATTTGTCAATGACTACAAAAATACAATAGGTGGGATTTGCAAGTTTAATTATGAAAGACCAAAGAAAGTTACAAAAGTCCTCGTAAGTAAGAATATTAAATAGCATTTGATATTTATATACTCTATTATTAATTTTATTTTAGGTGTTTGGTGGGATGCTTTCGACGGAAGTGTTTTTTATAAGAAGAATAATGAGTTTTTTTTAATTCATCATCTGGATGTGAACCTAACTGGAGCACATTTGAATTTGTAAGCTTATTATATATAATAATATATTATTAGCTACAGGAAAATATAACCTTATCAATCTTTTATTTGATTGATACAGATTCACACGAAGACACGAAACAAGTTAGAGCACCAAAGGCTAATGACTTAATGTGAAATCGATGTGTTGTTGGTGTCTGGGACAGTCTGGATGCTCTAGCAACTGATTGCGACGATTGCGAAATACTACAGCTAAGACCAAAATATAAAGCACACTACCACTTTGGTCACCCAGCAACAACATGCATTTGGGGGTAGGGGGGAGGGAGGACTTCTCTCCAGTCCCGTACACAAGTATCAGTTCTTAGCATCTGCTAGAAAAACCTCTACTTCTAACCTAGCTAGAATTTCTGATCACATAGACTAGCCTACTCTGCCAACTACTCACCTCAGTATATGACAGGATCTTAGAGCAACTTACTCAATCAAGTTGCTCTTCAGTTGCATGGGTCTCAGACTCTTAAGCTCTTCCAGATGCTTAGTCGGACCTCTGTGAGTTCACTCCACTTCGGTGATGCTCCCCCTTGATCGGTGACCTCCTCTCAGAGTATGGGAACGTTATTCGGCACCTTGATCGTCTGTGTCCAGCTCAACGGTGACGATTCTCCAAAGGGCATGTACTTGATTTCAATGAGACTCCTCTCCAGTTAAACACAATGATCAAGCTTTGATAACACTCATCCAGTCATGATCTCTCTAAGGCTTTTTGATAGAGGCTATTTGTACGCATTATTTAGATCATAACCCTATGCTTGTTTGCAATATTTTATGAGCAAGATTACTCGTTTCTAGTGTTTTTGTGTTACAGGGCAAAACGAGTCCTTGAGTCGGATACGCGCTAACAGGCAGCGTCCTAGGAGTGAGAGATCCGCCTGCGGAGATAGCAGCACAAGCAGAGGAGAAGTTGGCGAGAGTCAGTAGCGGTGCGCTAGCCGAATGCCGTGCGCCAGGCGCAACATCCAGTGACCAGATTTGGAAGTTGCCAAAGGTGAACTTCCTGGGCAATATATAAACGAAGGAAGTCTAGGGTTTCTAGAGAGAGAGACATCACAGCCGTCATTGGACAACGCACATCCGAGAGAGCGGTAACACTGAAAACACACGGACTTGTTGAGAGGATTTGCGCCAGCCGACTGCGCCAGCCGAGAAGACAACCTGCACGCACTGTTTGCTACTGTGTTCTCAGACATATTAGACCTTATTTACTATTCTATGATGTTTATTACTAGCATGTCTAGCTAAACTCTTAGTGTTGGTCGGGCATGAATCTATGAAGTATTACCTTTGAGACTTGAGCTTAATGCATAGTTTACTTATTTGTATTAATCCTGCGCGCGCTGAGACAGTTAGTTGCATGAGTAGGGGAAGCCTTGAACCGCAAACTTACTTGCGTTGCTTGCTTGTCATATGTTAAACTAGTTGCATGAGTAGGGGAAGCCTTGAACCGCAAACTTACCGTGACAACTAGGAGTAACGAGTTAGGGTAGGCAGTTGCTACTGTGACAGGATTCGCAGCTGTTTAGTCTAGTTCTAAGGATTAATAGCACATGAACTTTGAACGGAACATGCGCACGTGTTAGGAAGCCTTGACCGGACACTAACCCAAGTAAGCCGAAAACTATAGACGTTTAGAGTCGATGATAAGGAATGCGTTCATAGAGGATTGTCTGCCCAATACTTCTCATAGTCATAGTATCTAATCTCTACTGCTTGCGCACGACTAGTGCAATTTCCTGAGTTACGCTAGCTACTGTTCATTTGCGCATCGCGCACCCCAATCTCACACAACCCCCATTTTTAGTGTAGACGACAGGATTGAAGACTGAACTACTTGCTCCCTGTGGAGATCGACCCTTACTTAACCGCTGTACTGGTGGAAGAGGAAGGATTATATTTGACGCGCACAACGACGCGCGATCAAATTTTGGCACCGTTGCCGGGGAGCAACACAGCTAAGTCTTTAGTCTGAGTTTTTATTATAGTAATTCTTTCAGTTTGTTTTGTTTTCGTTGTTGTTTCTGACAGCGCGCATTCACATCAGCCTGCGCAACCTTGAAACAGTTGCGCTGCGCAGATTCTAGTTGCGCACTGACAGCCGCAACAACATTAGTTATCTTTTAATTTCATTTTTCTTGAGATTCGGAACAGGTTATGGAGGATAACAGTGTCGTAGGAGACAACTTGGGGGACAGAACCCCAGAGGAAGCAAGGGCACATAACCGCGCAGCCCTGTTCAGAGAGGAAGTGCAGCGCGAGGTTGAAGCAAGGAGGGCCGCTGAAGTGTATCATGCGCCACCCGTGCAACAAGCCGCGCGACGCAGAACAGTGCGCGAGATGTCGGCCCCTATCACTGTTAACCAGCCATGGTGCATCGTGCTTCCACCAGGCGGTCATTTTGAGCTAAGGAGCTCGCTCATCCATCACATGCCCAAATTCCACGGGATGAACAATGAAAATCCAGTCAAGCATGTGCGAGAGTTCCTAGTCATTTGCGAGAACATGAAGACCGAAGGGGAGAGTGATGAGGCGCTGAAAATGAAGGCATTCCCATTTTCATTATGTGATACAGCTAAACATTGGCTAATGAATTTACCTGCAGGATCTATTCACACATGGGAGCAGCTGCAGAAGAAATTCCTAGATAAATTCTATCCAGCAGCAAAGATTGCGCTGCTCAGAAGGGAACTGGCCGCGCCAAGGCAGAGCGCAGGGGAGTCTCTGTCAGAATACTATGAACGTTTCAGGGAGCTAGAAGCCAACTGCTACAATCACGGGCTTCCCCAGAATGTGCTGATAGAGAACTTTCTAAATGGACTGCTGCCCATGGAGCTGCGACTACTGAATGCATGCGCAGGAGGGGACATTTGCAACATGTACCCAGAGGATGCGTGGCAGCTGATAGAAGATTCTGCTGGGCAGGTTAGACATCAATTGACGCTTGAAAGTAGCCGTAATCGTTCTGTGCATCAGGTAGAAACAAGCGCTGAGATCAAGGAAATGAAGGCCATGCTACAGAAGCTGATGAGTGCGCAGAGCGCACAACCAGTTGCACCAAAGGTATGTGAATTCTGCAGGTCCACTGAGCACAAGACAGACGAATGCCCAACACTTTTCGAAGAGACTGGAGATGTCAATGCTCTTGGAGGATGGGACAACAGAGGACCGCAGAGGCAGAATCAGCCGCGCTTTGGGCTTGCCGCAAATGGATTCAGATGGAAGGAGGAGAACAATTTCCAGAGGCAGCCCACAGATCAGCGCGCACCACAGCAGACGCAACAAGCTGCGCCCTACAATCCGCCGCACCGCCGAAATGACGCACCAGCGCAAAACAACCAACAGCCGCGGCGTTCCTTGGAAGACATCATGGGGCAGCTAGCAGATACAGTGCGCAAAAATGACGAGAAATATGACAAAAGGTTCGAGTCCATAGAAAAGCAGCTATCACAAATAGCAACCACGGTGTATGAGCTGAAAAAGAGCGATGGCAACCTGCCTTCGCAAGTGATTCAGAACCCTAAGGGAGGAGTCAATGCAGTGACACTGAGGACTGGGCGCACAGTAGGAACAGAGCAGACCGCACAGGCGCCCGCGCAACCAGTTGCGCAAATCCCGGATCCAGCAGATCAGAATGCGCAACCAGAGCAAGATGCGCAACCGGAAGCGCCAGCCACGGACCAGCAGGGCAAAGCGCAAGGTATGTCTCACTCGAAACACAAGGACAAAAATTGTACTAACATACCTGCTCCCTTCCCTGTGCAGGCACCACTGGCAAGAAAAGAAGCGCTGGACAAGGAATTATATGAGCTATTCAGCAAGGTAGAAATCAACATACCTCTCATAGAAGCTATTCGACAGATCCCCAGGTATGCGAAGTTTTTAAAAGAGCTGTGCACAAACAAGCGAAGGAAAGGTGAATGCGCACAGGTAATGCTAAATGCGCAGGCCTCAGCGATCGTGCAACAAAAGGTACCACCCAAGTGCCGAGATCCAGGTACATTTACTATCCCATGCACGCTAGGTAAGACCACAGTGAGTAATTGCATGATCGATTTAGGCGCATCCATCAATTTGCTACCTTATTCTCTATATACGACATTGCGCCTTGGACCACTTAAGCCTGCAGGTCTCACCATTCAGCTAGCAGACAGATCGTGCAAACAACCTGCAGGCATGATAGAAGATGTCCTAGTTCGCGTAGGAGAGCTGGTCTTCCCAGCAAATTTTTATGTGCTCGAAATGGAGGGTGAACCAAGCGCCAGCAGTGCGCAAATCCTCCTAGGCAGACCATTTCTGATGACCGCGCGCACGAAGATAGACGTATGGAGGGGCACGCTCTCCATGGAGGTAGATGGCGAAGAAATCCATTTCAACATATTCAAGGGGATGCAGCACCCACATGAGGACGCTACCGTGCACGCGATGGACAGCATTGACGATCTAGTCGCAGAAGCGCAGTGTGCGAGCGCAACCATAGGACCAGAGCTACTGACACAGGCAGAGCTGGAGGAGCAAGAGGAGGAGCCAAGCAGTGCTGAACCAGCACCCACATAGGTACTAGATATAGTTCATATTTGCACCGCTAACAAAATCTTGCCCTCTATTGAACAGGCACCCAAGATCGAACTGAAGCAACTCCCAGAGCACCTCAAGTACATTTTCTTGGGAGATGAGGACACCCTGCCAGTGATCATCAAGAAGGGATTAGAAGAAGAGCAGGAGGCGCGCTTACAACAGGTACTGCGCAGGAACCAGCGCGCTATAGGATGGACTCTTGCTGATCTGCGCGGAGTGAGCCCAGACGTGTGCATGCACAGAATTCTGTTGGAAGATGGTGCCAAACCATCCAGGGAGGCTCAGCGCAGGTTGAATCCAAACATGATGGAGGTAGTGCAAAAGGAAGTCCTGAAATTGCTTGGCGCAGGGGTCATCTACCCAATTTCGGACAGCAAATGGGTCAGCCCGGTGCATGTTGTGCCAAAGAAAGGAGGAATCATAGTGGAAGAGAATGCGCTGGGCGAACTAGTTCCCAAGCGCATTCAAACTGGCTGGCGCATGTGCATCGACTACAGGAAGCTGAACGCTGTCACGCGCAAGGACCACTTCCCGTTACCCTTTATGGACCAGATGCTGGATCGCTTAGCAGGTAAGCCTTATTTTTGTTTTCTGGATGGATATTCAGGGTACAACCAGATACCCATAGCTGCGGAGGATCAAGAGAAGACCACATTCACATGCCCGTTCGGTACGTTTGCGTTTCGGCGCATGTCTTTTGGGCTGTGCAACGCGCCAGGTACATTCCAACGCTTAGTCATGAGCATTTTTTCTGATATGATTGGTATATGCATAGAAGTGTTCATGGATGATTTCACTGTATATGGGAGTACCTTTGATGCATGTTTAACTCATCTAGATAAAGTTTTAGCGCGCTGCATCTCTAAGAATTTAGTGCTCAATTACGAAAAATGTCATTTCATGGTCACGCACGGAGTAGTACTAGGACATATCATTTCAGAGGAGGGTATTAAGGTAGACAAGGCTAAAATAGATCTTATTTCTAATCTGCCTTATGCCACCAACGTGCGCGACGTGAAATCATTCTTAGGGCATGCTGGGTTTTACAGGCGTTTTATTAAGGATTTCTCTAAAATTTGTATACCCCTGTCTAACCTGTTGCAAAAGGATGTGTGTTTCGATTTTACTGATGAGTGCAGGGCGGCGTTCGATAAGCTGAAGAAAGCGCTGACCAGTGCGCCAGTGATGCGCGCACCAGACTGGAACCTGCCATTTGAGCTGATGTGTGACGCAAGCGATTACGCAGTGGGTGCAGTCTTAGGGCAGCGCGTGGACAAGAAGCCGCACGCCATTTACTATGCATCGCGCACGCTGGACTCTGCGCAGAGGAACTACACCACCACGGAAAAGGAGCTTCTGGCAATTGTATTTGCGCTGGAGAAGTTCCGAGCTTATGTCCTAGGCGCAAGGGTCATCATCTACACTGACCACGCAGCTATCCGCTACCTCATGTCCAAGAAGGAGACCAAGCCGCGCCTGATGCGTTGGGTGCTCCTGCTTCAGGAATTCGACTTGGAGATCAAAGATAAGAAGGGCACGGAGAATACAGTCGCTGATCACCTGAGCAGGATTGTCAAGGAGGAGGAGCCAGGGCAGATCAAGGAGACATTCCCTGACGAGCACCTGATGGCGCTGACAGGTAAGGTACCATGGTATGCGCATATCGCAAATTACCTGGTCACAGGTGCGTTTCCTCCGCATTTCAATAAAACTCAGTGCATGCGATTGAAACATGAGTCCAAGCATTACCTTTGGGATGATCCTTACATGCTTAGAATAGGTCCAGATTAGATATTAAGGCGTTGCGTTCCTGACCATGAGATTAACTCTGTCTTGATGTTTTGTCATGCGCACGCTTGTGGAGGGCACTTTGGTCCCAAGCGCACGAGCAGGAAAATCTTGGACTGCGGATTCTACTGGCCACACCTATTCAGAGACGCATATGACCATTGCAGGAATTGCGACAGGTGCCAGCGCACAGGAGGCATATCCGCGCGCAAAGAGATGCCGCAGACCCCGATTCTGGTGGATGAAGTGTTCGATGTTTGGGGAATCGACTTCATGGGTCCATTTCCCCCATTTGCCGGCTACGAGTACATACTGGTGGCCGTGGATTACGTATCCAAATGGGTCGAAGCTAAGGCCACGCGCAAGGATGATGGTAAGACTGTCGCTGACTTTCTCCGAACTAACATATTTTGCAGGTATGGTGTACCTAAGGCAGTCATCAGCGACCAGGGGACGCACTTCTGCAACAGGATTGTGGCGCAAGTTTTCAAGCACTATGGGGTGCGCCACAAGACGTCCACCGCTTACCATCCACAAACGAATGGGCAGGCCGAAGTGTCTAACAGAGAAATCAAGCGCATCTTGGAAAAGACTGTGAGGCCATCGCGCAAAGATTGGAGCCAGCGCCTGGATGATGCGCTATGGGAATACCGCACTGCGCATAAAACGCCCATTGGGACTTCGCCCTTTCGGCTGGTCTATGGGAAGGCCTGCCACCTGCCAGTAGAGCTCGAGCACAAGGCGTATTGGGCCTTGCGTATTTGCAACCTGAACTTGGATGAGGCAGGAAAAGAACGCGCATTTGAGCTGAGCGAACTAGAAGAGCTGCGCCTGGACGCCTATGAGGGACTGCGCGATTACAAGGAGCGCACCAAGGCGTATCATGACAAGCATATCCTCCGGCGCACATTTGAACCGGGAGACCAGGTATTGTTATTTTCATCACGAATGAAGCTCATGCCTGGAAAGTTGCGCAGCAAGTGGACGGGACCATACACCATCACCAAGGTTTTCCCCTACAGAACAATCGAGTTAGAAGACGGGCACCGGCATCGTTTTCAGGTTAATGGGCAGAGAGTCAAACGGTACTTAGGAGGACCTTGGGATAACACAACACGCGACCTTGAGCTGGCAGAACCAGAGATAATCGATGCGCCAGCTGACGCGCCAGAGGAACCACCAGATGCACCAGAGGGAGAACCGAAGATCATAGCTCACAATTCTTCTCCCTCTGCATCTACCCTCGTTACGCATAATTTATCACATACTGACCTTCCATTTTACCCTTTGCGCAGGACCAATGAGATCGCGACACACACGCTGGCGCAGGAACACTCGGGAGCAAGAGTGGGGGAGGTTGCAGACACACGTTTTGGCACGTAACGAGGTACAGTCGAGCCAACGACGTTAAACAAAGGCACTTGTTGGGAGGATTCCAGAGCATTTTTCAGAATATTCTCAGTGGAGATTGCGACCTACCAGTCAGCTTGAAGATATGGATCTTTTGGAAGGTGGGTATCCTACAAAGTAGGAGATAAGTCTTGGTAATGAGTTTAGGAAATTCTAGCAGCAGACCAGCTCTCTTTGAAGAAAGTTTTCAACGGTTCAACAAGAAGCAGAAGAGCGACAAGGAGCTTCTAAAATATTCAGATGGAATATCCCATTGGAGATTCCCGGTTGTTTGTGGGAAGATTTAGTTATGGAAGATCTGATTTTCAAATCAAATCTAATCTCCTACAAACTAGGAGATATTGTTGCTTAGAGGAATTTCCTAAAACTGATATTAATGGAACTGGTAGTTCCTAGTTAAAGGAGGCTGGGCAGAGCATCAAAGGCATCAAATCAGAGGGTGAATACAGAGAACATACGCAGAATACCAAGAGAGAGATTCAAGTGCGTGCGAAGATTCGATCACCCCCGAGAGCAGAGCATGAGCGCATAGCTGAGTGGTTGGAGCAAATGCTGATCGAAAACTTGCACAGTCTGATCAGAGCTTGATCAGAGAAGACCAATTCAGAGCAGGACGTGCTTGTTGGTTGATCAAGGCAGGCGGCGGCAGAGTTGTCGAGTGGAGGAACTGTGCGGAGGCCTGACCCTTGCTAGTGATAGGTAGTCACTGAGTACGGGGTAGCATCCCGGAGAAGGACAGCTGAGGGTAGTGTTCGATCGGCTCGGCGGAAGGCTTTGGAGCAACGCGGACAGAACCTACACCAGCTAGTTGCTACAGCGGGTGCTATAGCAACCCTACGGAGACTCAGTGTTAATTAGAATAGGTTGAGTCTGTTGGGACAAAAGGTTAGCTATTCTGAATTGATACAAGTGTAGGTGTGTGAGGCACAAATCAGAGGTTTTTCTGATTGTGTGTGAAAGTTCCTAGTTGAGATCGAGTACCATAGAGAGTCACGGAGTCGAGTCTGTGTTGTACGAGAATCTCTTGAGAACTAGTGGATGGAGGACTGCAAGGTACTCCCCAGACGTAGGCAGTTGGCCGAATTGGGTGAACAAATCATTGTTCAGTGTTTTTTCTTGCTGCAAAAGATCTGTCGGTACAAGAGTGTGCTATAGTAACTGCTTGTACACAATCTGCAACTCAGAGGCGCCGCGAATTTCAATTGGTGTCAGAGCGGGAACTCGAAGTCGGCCTCCCCTACTGGAAGAAGGAAATTATAGTTGTTGGAAGGCGAGAATGATGGCTTTCCTAAAGGCGATGGATGAGAAGACTTGGAGAGCGGTAGTGTCTGGGTGGTCACACCCACTGACCATCGACGACAAAGGAGTTACACATGAGAAACCAAAGGAGACATGGATAGCTGAAGAAGAAGAAGCTGTAGCAACCAGTAACTCCAAAGCCTTGAACGCGATATTTGCCGCTGTTGACGCAAATAATTTCAGGCTGATCTCCGACTGTGAAATTGCCAAGCAAGCGTGGGAGATCCTCCAGACGGCTGATGAAAGGAACAAGACTCCTGCTGCAAACTGGAGAGACGAAGGCAATGAAGAAAACTCTGAAGAAACGAGCAATGTAGCTCTAATAAGTGCAACTAATATGAAGAATCTGTAACTCAGAGGCACTGTGAATTTCAAAGTAGTTCTTTTATCAACCATCATAATAATAATATAGTTGTGTAATCATTCACTTCACGCAGACTCTAAGGATCATTCACTTCATTGCGACAACAAATATTCAAAGAATCGATATCAAAACTAGCATTCGTCAAATTCAAATTACCGCTCAATTTCCTATGCAAGTAGTATAAAGAGAAGCGTTGCTTCCACACAAAAAAAAAAAAATTTCTTTGTCGAGTCAATCACATATGGTTGCTAAGGGCAAGTCCATAGGCTCATGACAACAAACTCATTCTCAAGTTTTAGACTATATTCATAATCCGTAAGAGAAGAGGAGTCTCGACATAGAAAATTTAAAAATTCACTCGTTCAAATCTTGATGCTTAAAAAATAAATTACGAGGGTCATACCTTAAACGTTTCCTAAAAGCGAAATGCAAATGCCTTACTCACACACATGCGAACTTGCAGGAAAGGCATAAAGTCAAGAATTAATTGGGTTTATTTTTTTTGCGTTCATACAAATGCTTTCAAGGGGGCACTTACCTTCCTAACCCTTTGCATTTGTTAAACTTTTCCTTTACCCAAAAAAACAGATAATATTTTTGTGTTTATACAAAAGCTTTCAAGGGGGAGCTTAACCTTCTTAACGGCATTTGTAAGACCTTAAAAATATAATTTTTCTTTCTTGCACCTTTTTTCTCTTTTCGTAAAACTTAACTTGACTCCACACTTAATACTTGACAATGTGCCTAAGTGATATATAATGGAGCATGAAGTGTGAGCTAAACAAATGCAAATGCTAATTAGGATTGCTAAAGTCACCTAAAAGAAAACAAGAACAAGTACAAAGTTTTTATATGAAAACTAATTTTATCTTATTATTGTGCTTGCTAAACTTAACTTCATTTTTCATGCACGGAAAGAGCTTAAAATAAATCAAACTAAGCTAGCCAAAACACTGAATCATGTGAATAAAATCATCACAAAGAATTTCAATCAACTTAAAGATACGATTCATGAATTCAAAGTACAACTCATTCCAAAAAATATATATGATACCATTTAGTCGCTTAGCAAACATTACTTCGTGTGATCAATATTTATAGCTAGGATGAAGACAAATATGTAGCATAGAATCATATTGTATAACAAATAAAAGCGCAAGCGCAAAACACCCCACACTTAAAAATTTGCTTAGTCCCTAAGCTATAGAAAGTAAAAGAAATAGAGAGAGTTTCGAAGGAACTTCGCTCGTGTGGAGGTAGACAAATGCGCATCCGCTAATGCCCGTGAATGATGCTCCCATCGGTTGCGGTAAATCAAAAACTCAAGAAAAAGTTTAGCGTAACATCTGAATTCCCATATGAAAACAGCTAGCTATTAGAGATAAATCAATGCAAAACATATAGCTAGGCGAAAGATTGGAAAACAAATGTGCGACAATTAAAACGATGAGTTTACTTAGATATGCTAGTGTAAATCAAGAGTCATGAACTAGTGTATTATAGTGCTTGAAAAAGGTTTCGAACAAATGCGAGTAAAGTTGCAAAATTTCCAAAGTTAACCTAAAACAGTTCTGCTCAAAACTGCCCGAATCAGAATTGATTTGGGGTGCTCAAAATGTCATCCGGCCACACCCTAGTCGAATCAAAGCAGTTCGGATAATCATGAGCCTGTCCAAATCGAAAGTGATTCGGGCAAGGCAAAAAAATTGATTTGGCCTGGGTTCCGAGTCAAACTAGTTTGGATAGCTTGAGCTTCCCCGAATCAAAAGTGATTCGAGCAAGGCAAACAAATGGACTATCAAGCAAAGTACATAGCAATAATACCAACACAAGTCATGACAAACATAAAAGCAACCTAAACATCATTCATATGTTTTGAGCGGGTCTCATGATCCGACTCATCACTCTCTTGCATAGTCTCGTCGGTTTCTTCGCCCTCCCCCTCAGCATGATTTCCACTGCTGCGCTTGCTGCCACTCCCGGTGGCTTCCTCACTGTCACTACCTTCGATTGAGGCATTGGCCTCATCAACCCCACCTTTGACCATGGCTGAAATGGAGTCATCTTCCGCGTCTGCTGGTGGTACAGTCTATGGAGGCGGAGGCTGAGCAAAAGGCACTGGCGGAGGTGGAATGTCTATAATACCCAAGTGTGCTGCCATACGCGCCATGACACCTCCTTGCCATGCGACATAATCGTGGACGAGGGTGGATATCACCTCGTGGGAGCGGATGAGCATCGTGTGAGAATCTGAGAGGGAATCCAAAAGCGCGCTCATCAACCTCAGGTCCTCGCGTACACCTGGCCCGGGCTCAACTGGAGGAGGGGTAGTGGAGGCTGATCTGAAATCGGGAATATATTCTGAAGCGTGGGCAGGTGCAGGTGTAGGTGCGGCTTCCGGAAAAAAGGGCTGCTCGCTGGCTGGTCCAGGCAGTGTTCGTCACCGAGGAGCCCCATGCACTCTTCGCTGTTTCGCAATCCGCTGCTCTAATTTCTTCGGCACATCCTTTTGGACAATCCATTCACGAGTCTTCGGGTCTATCATATGCATCTTGCGAAGACCATCCAGGTCGAGTACCTTATTGGGCAGAGGCATGTCGTGGTTCAAAGTAAAGCCCAAGTGCTTTGCGAGAAGTGTAATAAATGATCCCCCACCTAGTGCACGCCCCTTGTATTGTGAATTTTGATAAGACTCAAACAGGAGTATCAAAGCATGGAAAATGCAAACCTACTCCTCAAAATTAATTTGAAGCATTAGGTCCATATATGCGGTGTTTACATACCGTTATCTTTGCGGATGTGAATGGATGTCGCTATAAAACGGTGAATCAGCCGCCAAACTCGAGACTGAATCATCGACGCTGGATGAGGAGGTGTGAAGAAAATATCCTGCCCGATAATTTCCTTCCAGAACTCGTACCTGTGGCAACCCCTAAATGATGGGTACATATCATGCGCAATGCACCCAAATGTTCTTCGGACATCATTGGCTGGCATGTTAAAAACCTGGCCGCCCAAACGGAAATCATCCCCGAACGGCTATTTATATGAAAGTGAAGATGCAGTATGGCAGTGTTTGACAAAACCAGCACACGTGAACAAGATGCTGCTATAGCAGGAGTCCGGCTTTTGTGAACAAGACCAGTGAACAAGGAGCAGCTATAGCAGGAGGAAGCTATAGCAAGAGCTTGTTCAAATGAGCTGTATGTCTGTCCGAGCAGCAGCAAACTGGGTCTTTGAAAAGAGGGCGTGGCAGTTTTTCTAAGAGCATCAGAGGAGTTTCTAAGTTGCTGCAGAGAATATTCCAGTGCAGATTCCTAGCTGAAGAAGGAGATTTGATTGTGGGAGATTTGAATCTCAAATCAAATCTAATCTCCTAAAAATTAGGAGATATTGACATTACTAGGAAAATTGTTAAATTCTGATAATGTTGCAAGTGGGTGCTCCTATATAAAGAAGACCCTTCAGAGCAAGGAAGGTTGATCGAAGAAGAGGGCAGAGAGCGAGAACACACACAGAATTTCGAGAGAGTATTTTTGGTGTGCGAAGAGAACTTTGATCTTCACCGAGAGCAGAGCGTGAGCGCAGAACTGTGGTGACAGAAGCAGAAGGTGATCAGGACATGTGTAGTCTGATCCAAGCTTGATCTGGAAGCCAATTCACAGCAGAGAGTGCTAGTTCGTTGATCAAGGGCAGCCGCGGAAGAACTGACGGGTGAGTGACTCGGTCGAGTGTCTGGACGGCAGTTCTAGCTAGTGAAAGGAGGTCACTGAGTGAGGGGGAGTATTTCAGAGTGTGCAGCGCTCGTCGAAAGGAGGTCACTTGGAGACCTTTGAGATTAGTGGATTGAGGATTGAGAATTGTCCTCCCCAGACGTAGGCAATTGGCCGAACTGGGTGAACAAACATCTGTCTTTGTTCATTCTCGCTGAAACAATTTACTGGTGAACAAGAGTGTGCTGTAGCAACTGTTTATCAGAGGCGCTGCGAATTTAAATTGGTATCAGAGCGGGAACGCAACACACAGAGTAAAAGATCCTACATCGCCTCTGAAGAGGACAAGGAAAAATGAAGGAAGGACAGAGCACGAGCAGACCTCCATTGTTGGAAGAAAGCAACTATGGATATTGGAAGGCTAGGATGAAGGCCTTTCTCAAAGCAATTGATGAGAAGACCTGGAGAGCAATCGTGGTCCAGTGGTTTGCTCCAATTACTATGGATGAACAGGGAGTTACATGGGTAAAACCTGAAGAACAATGGATTGCTGAAGAGGGAGCTGCAGCAACTGGTAATTTAAAGGCTATGAATGCTATTTTTGCTTCAGTTGATGCTAACAATTTCAGGCTGATATCAAACTGTGATATGGCCAAGCAAGCTAGGGAAATTCTGCAAACTGCACATGAAGGAACTGATGAAGTAAAGTTGTCAAGATTACAGATTATTGCTACGCAGTTTGAGAATCTGAGAATGCTAGAAGAGGAGACGATCAATGAGTTCAATGCAAAACTTTGTGACCTGTCAAATGAAGCCCATGCTCTTGGAGAACCTTTCCCTGAAGAGAAGCTGATTAGGAAGGTCCTCAGATCGTTGCCCACAAGATTTGACATGAAAGTGACGGCCATTAAAGAAGCTCAAAATGTCAGACACATGAGGCTGGAAGAATTGATTGGATCCCTCAAACAATTTGAGATGAAGCTGGTTAAAGAAGAGCCCACCCCTAAGGATAAGAATATAGGACTGAAGGCAGAAACAGAATTGAAGAAGCCAGCTCCAGATGATCAGCTGAGTATGCTAGTAAAAAACCTTGGGAGACTCCTGAAGAACATGGACTCAAGAACTAGGCAAAGCTCATCCTCACGAAAACAATCCAGAAGAGGTGGAGAAAATAAAAGGAGAGGGAAGGAACCTGCTCAGAATGAAGATGAGAAGAAAGAAATGAGAAAGGGTGTTCAATGTTGGAATTGTGAAGGGTATGGACATATTGAGGCTGACTGTCCGAGCAAACTCCTCAAAAACTCGGAGAAGAAGGATAACAAGTCCCTGACAGCTAAGTGGAGCGACTCTGAGGAAAGTGAAGAAGAAAATTGTGTTGTGTTAACCAGTGTGTCAGATTTCAACCACAATGAGTTAATAAAGAATGGGGTTGTCGTGTCTGAAAGTGAAGACGAGGAGGACTCAACTGTCAGCCTAATTGACTATCTGGGAGAGATACTTAAACAATGCGAGGAAGCTCTGCAAACGAATCAAGCTTTGACTGATAGAGTCAAGTTACTAGAAGAAGAACGAGGACAATTTCTCTCCTCATTCAACAGACAAGTCACCATACTAAAAAGAGAAGACCCAGGAAGCCAAGCCACTGACATCGGTGCCTCTCTAGCAACAGCAAAGGCAGCCGAACCTCAGAAAAATATCCTTGATGAAATTCTTGCATATCAAAGACTTGGAAAAGGAAGAACGGGACTCGGATACACTGGTGAAGAAAGCTCTAGAGGAACAGTTTTCATAAAAGCCTTGGATGCCATGATATATGATAATAAAAAATCAGATGTTTGCCCAAAACCTGAAGAGGAAGACGAAACCAGACACTTGAACAAGAGGATGCTACAACATCTTCTTCATCATCCATCTATAGCAAAGCTAGAGCCTCAGAATAAAAGGAGTTCATGCACAAATAATTATGGTCAGAAGAAAGGGAATCAAAAGATACCCCCGAACCTGAAACGGCAGTAGAGAACCCAAAGAACTTTCACAGCTGAAAAAAGGGGAACAAAACCCAGGGCCAACACATGCTGTATAAAATCTCCTTGCCCAGTAGATCCGGGAAATGCTCATTACTGGAAAGAATCACGATGGAGTATTGCAAAGACTGCTGTACCAGCCCATTGGAATGAAAAAAATAGGAGAAAGCCACAGCAGATACAGGTGTGGAGACCAAAATGTGAAAAACGAAAAGACAGGAGTCTTGAGGGTCATAAGAGGGCGAAATCAAGACTAACCCAAGTATGGGTGAAGAAACAATCATCAGAGCCTCATGAGGAACCTACCTTCAAAGCAGTCATCCAGAATGAGTAGGAGAACCAGCTCCTGTCTGCTATAGCAACCTGTCCGGTAAAAGCTTGTTCAAATGCCTTGGTTGCTAAAAGAAGGAAGAGGTCACATGCGTGGCACGTCAGACCAAAAATCTTAAATCAAAAGGGAAAAAGCAGCGGGTAAATCAAATCCTAGGGCAAAATCTGTTGAGGTCGCTTCCCAAATCGTTGCTGATCAACTCTCCCGTGCGCTCCTCTCCCCTCTGCAAACCCGCAATCATGGTGAAAACCCGAGGCCTGAAGAGAAACCTAGCATCTGCTGGCCAAGGCCGTACCAAGAAGAAGCACAAGTCTCAAATTGAGGCTCCCTCTCACAGAATGGACCTAGTAGTCTAGGAGGCAGCGCCTCTCCCAGTTTCTCAAGAGGTTCCTCCTCCTCAAGAAGAACCTTCACGGAAAAGGAGAAGTCAAGTCCGTGACAGGAAGGCTGCGACCAGTGCAGCAGCAGAGACAGAAGAGGCCAGTTGTGAAAGGACCTCGAAGGAAGAACAAGCTGCAGCTAGTCTAGGTGCTGATGAGCACGACAGAGCCATCACCTCGTCCCCTGGCACAGTAGGTGTGGGTGAGGAGGTTGGTGCTGAAGGTCCTGAACAAGAAGCTCTTATAGCACCTCTTCTCTAAACAGTTGACAAGGGAAAAGCACCAGTCATCATTGATGACTCAAGCAGCAAAGATCGGAGGAAACTGGTGAAGAGGATGATGTTGGTGAACCTTCAGAGAGAAGACCAATTCTGACAAACATAGGCACAGTCACAGTAGGAGGAGTGTGGTTCAGGAACGTAGAGGCATCTCAATCAGGGAGCAGTGTAGAGAGGAAGCACATCGTTCCAGAGAAGAAGCTGGATTTGGAGAAATACAAGTCTTCAGCAATCATTCAAATCCTAACTGAGGTAAACCTTCTGAAATCCCTAACCTATCCTTACAGATACAATAGCCGGTTAGTTAGGGAGTTTATAGTAAACATGGAAGAGAAGTTTGGAGAAGGGGAGGGAGATGATTATGGAAAAAGCTGGGTCAGGGGTAAGGTGGTACTGGTTACCCCAGAAAAAATAGATGAATTCCTTGGAATAGATAGTGATGCCAGAGAGCCCACAATTGTCAAACAAGAGGTGTTGGCCAGGGTTCTCACAGGGGGTGTGTGCCAGTCTTGGGGGGGACCAAACCTCAGTGCATCAGAACTCACCTCTATGTATGCTCTGTTGTACAATCTAGGGATTAGGAATTGGATCCCAAGCTCTCACAGGGGAAAGGTTAGCAAACCCTTTGCTGACCTCTTATACTCGGTTGGGAAAAAGAGAAGGATCAGCCTGGGGAGTGTGATGTTTCCTCAGATTGCTGCACATGCTGGCAGCTCTTCCTCCAGCAAACCCATTGTCCTGCCCTCCCTTATCTATGGGTTGATGGTCGCTCAGCATCCAGAGCTAGGAGAGATCTGCAGGTGTTTACGGTTGATCACAAGCTGTGCAAGGGCAAACATGCAGTTGACATAGCTCAAGAGGATTCTCTTCTGACTGTCTCGACTGATCCTATTCCTCTCAGAGAAACTCTGCCTACTACCTCCTCCATTGATGCCGCTCTCCGTGCCAGAATTGTGAGTCTCCTGAAGTCTGAACTAATCAGCTTGGAGGTTGAAGCCAAACGAAGGGATATCAGGCATGCTCAACTCAGAAGTGTACTTAAAGACTTGGAGTATCCGGAGGATGGAGGACAGGCCCCTTGAGCATCTGTGCCAAAAAGGGGGAGAGCAAGAAGCTAACCAGAGCCACTGATGAACACTGATTTCTTTTTGGCCCTGTGTGGCTTAGCTAAGGCCGAATGTGGCCATTACTTACTCTTACTCTAAAACGTTTTTATTTAAGTAGTTATTTGCCTAATCGTGGAAGTGTGCATCTGTGGCCTAGGGTTTTGTCAAAATGCCAAGGGGGAGATGGAAGATGCAATATGGCAATGTTTGACAAAACCAGCACACGTGAACAAGATACTGCTATAGCAGGAGTCCAGCATGATAATGGAGTATAGCAGTGTTTGACAAAACCAGCACAAGTGAACAAGGAGTTGCTACAGCACAAGTAAACAAGCAGTCCAGCAGAAGTGAACTAGCAGCAGCAGCAGCAGGGGATGCTACAGCAGGAGCTTGTTCAACTGGCTACATCATCTGTCCAAGAGGCTGCGGCAACCTGGGCATGTCTTGAAGGGCTGGAATCTCTACGGAGAGCATCTGAAGAATTTCTAATATGCTGTGGAGTATATTCCAGTGAGGTTTACTAGTCAGAGAAGGAGATTTGCATTGAAGATAAATATCAAATCTAATCTCCTAGATTTTAGGAGATAATTGTTCCTTTTGGGACATTGCCTAATCCTGGACATTGCTTAAAGCTGGTGGTGCTATTTAAGCGAGAGGTGTTCAGAGCTGAGAGGTTGATCGAAGCTGAGGGATACACGAGTGCATACACGGAGTTCAGAGAAAACATTCTTGGTGTGCGACGGACGAATTCTTCGATCATCACCCGAGAGCAGAGCGTGAGCGCAGAGCTGTGGTGATAGAAGCTGAAGGGAATCAGGACTTGCAGAGTCTGATTCGAGCTTGATCTGGAAGCCAATTCAGAGCTTGGTGCTTGTTGGTTGATCAAGGACAGCCGCGGAAGAACTGACGGTTGGTTGGCTCGGTCAAGTGTCGTGCGGCAGTACTCGCTAGTGACAGGTGGTCACTGAGTGAGGGGGAGTATTCCAAAGTGTGCAGCGCTCGTGGAATCGTTCGATCGGCTCGGCAGAAGGCCTTGGAGCGACGCGGACATTTGTGCTTCAGCTGTGTGTTACAGCAGTTGCTACAGCAACCCTGCTGGCTAAGTGTAGTTTAGAATAGGCTGAGTCTTGAGAAGTCTGTAGCTATTCTAGATTGACATTTGTAGAGGGTGTGCAGTCACAAGTCAGAGCTTGTTCTGATTGTGTTGAGTGATCCACACAAGGTTGAGTAGCATAGGTTGCGTGGAGTTGTAACCGTGTGTACTTGGAGACCTTAGAGTTTAGTGGATTGAGAACTGGAGAATAGTCCTCCCCAGACGTAGGCAGTTGGCCGAACTGGGTGAACAAACTTTGTTTTGTTCATTGTTTCCTGAGACAATTTCTGAGTGAATAAGAGTGTGCTGCAGCAACCGCTTGTTCACAAATCTGTCGAACTAAGACACTGTGAATTTCAATTGGTATCAGAGCGGGAGCTCGACACACAGAGTAAAAAGATCCTACAGTGTCTCTGAAGAAGCCACGACAATGAAGGAAGGATAGAGTACAAGCAGACCTCCATTGTTGGAAGAGAGCAACTATGGATATTGGAAAGCTAGAATGAAAGCCTTTCTTAAGGCTATTGATGAGAAGACATGGAGAGCAATTGTGGTCCAGTGGTCTCCCCCAATCACCATGGATGAACAAGGAGTCACACGGATAAAGCCTGAAGAACAATGGACTGCTGAAGAGGGAGCTGCAGCAACTGGTAATTCAAAGGCCCTGAATGCAATTTTTGCTGCAGTTGATGCTAACAATTTCAGGTTGATTTCGAATTGTGACATGGCCAAACAAGCGTGGGAAATTCTGCAAACTGCTCATGAAGGAACTGATAGAGTGAAGCTGTCAAGACTCCATATCATTGCTACACAGTTTGAGAATCTGAGAATGCTGGAAGAGGAGACTGTCACTGAGTTTAATGCTAAACTCTGTGATCTTGCAAATGAAGCCCATGCCCTTGGTGAACCTATCCCCGAAGAGAAGCTGATCAGAAAGGTTCTCAGATCGCTGCCCACAAAATTTGACATGAAAGTGACGGCCATTGAAGAAGCTCAAAATGTCAGATTCATGAGAATGGGGCATGTTAACCTGAGAACTCTGAAGAGAATTACAGCAGAAGGGCTAGTCAGAGGAATACCACAGCTTAAAGGGGAGACAAATTCCATCTGCGGAGAGTGTCAGATTGGAAAACAAAAGAAGGCATCACACCCAAGAGTCAAAGATGTAGGTACTTCCAGACCGTTACAGCTGATTCACATGGACCTGATGGGACCAATGGAAGTTGAAAGTCTGGGCAGAAAGAGGTATGCTTTTGTTTGTGTTGATGACTACTCTAGATTCACCTGGATTGATTTTATCAGAGAAAAATCAGATACTGTGAAAGTTATAGTGTCTCTGGTGTCTCGCCTAGAACAAGAGAAAGACCTCAGAATCAGCAGCATCCGCAGTGATCATGGTAGGGAATTTGAAAACGAAGCTATGGATGATTTCTGTCGTCAAAGGGGTATCTCTCATCAGTACTCTTCTCCGATCACTCCACAGCAGAATGGTGTAGTGGAACGAAAGAATTGAACAATTCAAGAAATGGCCAGAGTCATGATTCATGCTAAGAGAGTTCCTCTGAGATTTTGGGCAGAGGCTATGAACACCGCATGTTATATCATCAATAGAGTCACCTTACGGAGAGGAACCAATCAGACCTGCTATGAGCTCTGGAATCAGAAGAAGCCCACTGTTAAATACTTCCACATCTTTGGAAGTGAGTGTTTCATTCTGAGAGATCGGGAGTATAGAAAGAAACTCGACCCTAAGAGTGATCCTGGATTGTTCTTGGGTTATTCAACAAACAGCAGGGCTTATCGAGTTTATAACCAGCGGACAAATACAGTCATGGAATCCATAAATGTTGTTGTCAATGATGCAGAAGAAGTTTCTACCCCTGATACTGACACTGGTGATGAAGACTCTGATCTTGAAGAGGTGTCTGACAGACAGACCAGAAGTGAATAAGCTGCGGTGCAGAAGATGCTACAGCAAGTGCTGAAGCAGAAATTCCAGTTGTTCAATTAGAAAGCCTGTCTGATGATCTGCACACTGAGGCTCCTGATCCACCTTCAAGGCAGCCCCCAAAAAAGATTCAGAAGAATCATCTCCTGACAAATGTGATTGGGGATCCCGCTGACAGAAGAAGAACCAGAAGTCATGCTTACCTCAATACATGTTTTATGTCCAGCATTGAACCCAAGAATTTCAAGGAAGCCATGAGTGATGAATTCTGGATGATGGCTATGCAAGAGGAACTGGCAGAGTTCGAAAGACACGATGTCTGGGTTCTGGTGGACAGACCAAATGGAGTGAATATCATAGGCACAAAGTGGATCTTCAAAAACAAAACTGATGAGAAGGGAAACATTACAAGAAATAAGGCCCGTCTGGTTGCTCAGGGATTTACTCAGATTGAGGGTCTGGATGTTGAAGAAACATTTGCTCCAGTTGCTCGCCTGGAGGCCATTAGACTTCTTCTAGCCATGTCATGTTTACTTGGGTTTAAACTATATCAAATGGATGTCAAAAGCGCGTTCCTGAATGGAGACCTGTCTGAAGAAGTTTATGTCTCTCAGCTAAAAGGTTTTGAAGATCCTCATTTCACAGAGCATGTTTACAAGTTGAAGAAAGCCCTATACGGACTGAAACAGGCTCCTCGGGCATGGTATGAGAGGTTGACAGTGTTCTTGGAAAAACATAGCTACAAACGAGGGGGAGCTGACAAAACTCTTTTTGTCAAGAGAACCAAGTCAGATGTGATCATTGCACAAATCTATGTGGATGATATTGTTTTTGGTTCAAAGTCTCAGCACCTGGTGAAGCAGTTTGTGAATCACATGCAGCAGGAATTTCAAATGAGTATGGTTGGAGAGCTGTCATATTTTCTTGGTCTGGAGATTACCCAGAAAGAAGATGGCATTTTTATTGCTCAAAGCAAATACAGCAAGAACCTTGTGCAGAAATTCCAGCTAGATAAAGCCAGTCACAAACGAACCCCTGCTGCCACTCATGTCAAGGCAATCAAAGATGAACATGGCATGGAAGTGAGTCAGACAATCTACAGAAGCATGATTGGGAGCTTATTGTACCTGACTGCCAGCCGCCCTGACATTTCCTTCGCAGTAGGAGTCTGTGCCAGATTTCAAGCCTCTCCCAAAGATAGTCACCTACAGTTGGTCAAGCGGATCATTCGGTATGTTGGAGGACACAAATGCTAATATGGTAGGATACAGTGATGCGGACTGGGCTGGATGCTCAGAGGACAGGAAGAGCACTTCAGGAGGATGCTTCTTCTTAGGAAATAATCCGGTGTCCTGGTTCAGCAGGAAGCAAAACAGCATTTCGCTATCCACTGCCGAGGCTGAATACATTGCTGTTGGGAGCTGCTGTGCACAAATGCTGTGGATGAAGCAACTGCTGAGTGACTATGGTCTTAATCGGGATGAAATGACTCTCTACTGTGACAATATGAGTGCCATCAGCATATCTAAGAATCCGGTGCAGCACAGTAGAACCAAGCACATTGACATTCGTCATCACTTCATCCGTGAATTAGTTGAAAAGAAGACCATTGCATTACAACATGTTGTGTCTGCCAAACAACTTGCTGATATCTTCACAAAAGCTCGGGACGCAGTCCGGTTCGAAGACCTGAGAGCCTTTCTGGGGCTCTGCGTGTTGCCTCCATAGTTCAGCCAGGAGCACCCCCTTATCATTTGTTCCAAAAAGGGGGAGGAGAAGACCAGGCTAAGAAGTGGAGGTGAAGAAAATTCTTCAAACAAATCTCTGGTGGGTTTTGTCAAAATGCCAAGGGGGAGATTGATAATGGAGTATGGCAGTGTTTGACAAAACCAGCACAAGTGAACAAGGAGTTGCTACAGCACAAGTAAACAAGCAGTCCAGCAGAAGTGAACTAGCAGCAGCTGCAGCAGGGGATGCTACAGCAGGAGCTTGTTCAACTGGCTACATCATCTGTCCAAGAGGCTGCGGCAACCTGGGCATGTCTTGAAGGGCTGGAATCTCTACGGAGAGCATCTGAAGAATTTCCAATATGCTGTGGAGTATATTCCAGTGAGGTTTACTAGTCAGAGAAGGAGATTTGCATTGAAGATAAATATCAAATCTAATCTCCTAGATTTTAGGAGATAATTGTTCCTTTTGGGACATTGCCTAATCCTGGACATTGCTTTAAGCTGGTGGTGCTATTTAAGCGAGAGGTGTTCAGAGCTGAGAGGTTGATCGAAGTTGAGGGATACACGAGTGCATACACGGAGTTCAGAGAAAACATTCTTGGTGTGCGACGGACGAATTCTTCGATCATCACCCGAGAGCAGAGCGTGAGCGCAGAGCTGTGGTGATAGAAGCTGAAGGGAATCAGGACTTGCAGAGTCTGATTCGAGCTTGATCTGGAAGCCAATTCAGAGCTTGATGCTTGTTGGTTGATCAAGGACAACCGCGGAAGAACTGACGGGTGGTTGGCTCGGTCAAGTGTCGTGCGGCAGTACTCGCTAGTGACAGGTGGTCACTGAGTGAGGGGGAGTATTCCAGAGTGTGCAGCGCTCGTGGAATCGTTCGATCGGCTCGGCAGAAGGCCTTGGAGCGACGCGGACATTTGTGCTTCAGCTGTGTGTTACAGCAGTTACTACAGCAACCCTGCTGGCTAAGTGTAGTTTAGAATAGGCTGAGTCTTGAGAAGTCTGTAGCTATTCTAGATTGACATTTGTAGAGGGTGTGCAGTCACAAGTCAGAGCTTGTTCTGATTGTGTTGAGTGATCCACACAAGGTTGAGTAGCATAGGTTGCGTGGAGTTGTAACCGTGTGTACTTGGAGACCTTCGAGTTTAGTGGATTGAGGACTGGAGAATAGTCCTCCCCAGACGTAGGCAGTTGGCCGAACTGAGTGAACAAACTTTGTCTTGTTCATTGTTTGCTGAGACAATTTCTGAGTGAACAAGAGTGTGCTGCAGCAACTGCTTGTTCACAAATCTGTCGAACTAAGACACTGTGAATTTCACAGCAGCATATGTGGACAAGATCAGTGAACAAGATGCTGTTATAGCAGGAGTCCGGCTTTTGTGAACAAGACCAGTGAACAAGGAGCAGCTATAACAGGAGGAAGCTGTAGCAGGAGCTTGTTCAAATGAGCTGTAGTGTCTGTCCGAGCAACAGCAACCTGCGTCTTTGAAAAGAGGGCGTAGCAGTTCTTCTAAGAGCGTCAGAGTTGCAGTTGCTTAGTGTAATTTATGTTACATATTTTAATTTCTTATTTAGTGGCATGCGTCGTTGTTTGCGCCAAATTTATATTTATAATTCTAAGCTTTAGCTAGTGTAGCGGTAAGCAAGGGCCGAACCCAAGAGCACTCACTGTGAAGTGATTTCCTGTAAATATTAAACTAAAAAGGATTTAAGTAAGTTGATTGCAAGAGAGAAAGTAAGAAAATGTGAATATCAATTAAGAGAGGTATTCAGCCTAGGAATTCAATTTTGACTGTTATCATTGACTTCTAAAGATTGCAATTATATTCAAATGTGTGGTCATTACGACAAAGGTAATAACTTAGAGTATCCCGACAAAGGTGATACTAAGCCTAGATTTTACTACTTTCTTCCACGACAAAGCTTCGACAAGAGTTAGTAATTAGAATTTATGAGCGGATAGTTTCATGACAAAATATACACTAACCGTACAATACAATTCATATAATTTGAATCTAGAACTAAGATAAAACAGAATTGGGCATTAAATTCGAGTCTCAAACATGTCTGTCACTAACTGAAAACCCTAAACTGAAACAAAAATTTAGCTACTCATAGTAAAGAATGAAGAACACATTAAATTAGAAGGAATGAAAAACGTTTTCAATTTGCTGCCGGAAATACTGTTCACGAGCACTGTTCACCGCCGCGATCACTGTTCACACCGGAAAACATTGTTAACACAAGACTTCGTCTCTCCCCAAAATCTCTGTCATCCGTCTGTTCCAAAACTTCCGTTCTAATTTTTCAGGGTTTGAAACCCTAATTGAGATTAGGCTTCAAAATTTGATTTCGAGCCGATGCTGACGTCATCAACTTTCCGCGCCGCACACTGACAGTCGCGGACCCAGAGAACACATTAAGCTTCTAGTGCGCGACTCTAAAGTCTTCTTCGGGCCCGGAACCTACTGAGATGCACACTCAATTCCTTCGACGTCGATTTTCGCATTCGGCTCTCTAAAAACACCATTTTAAGTCACGAGCCTCTTTTTATGTATTCCGAACACCTGAAATGCAAACAAAACTAAAAAGTAACTGTTCACATAAAAACATGCCGAAATAGCTGGGCTTAAACGGTTTCACGAGCCGTATAAATACGCCTCATCAAACCACCCCACACTTAGACTTGTTTGCCCCAAACAAGAACAAAAGCAAGATTTGCAACACTCAAAGCACTTCTATGATGCCAAAGACTAAACATTGAATTTACTTGAGATGTCCTCACTAATCAGTTCATCACATATACTTACATTCATTTTTTAATAATGATCAGTAAGAAACCGTAATGAAACATGTTACCTGTGAGGTCGAGATGGATTCAATGGATGACTGGGAGATAGTTCTCTTTAGACTCCTGACTCCATTCTTCAGCTCGAGGTCATAGTCACGAGCATACGCTGATTTCGCTTTCTCTGGCATGTGAGAAATCTAAGCTACGAAGAACTCAACTTTTTCTTTTTCTCTTTGGTAAGACATCTCTTGAAACTTTCTTGTTTTGTTTGGTCCGAAGACTTCACTCAACACGATTGCTTTTCTGATTTTTCTCTTTCACATTTGACTGAATTTTCTTTTTGAGCTTTGCTCTCCAATGTGAATTGCTTGTCCTTTTTTTTTTTTTTTTGCTCTTTGAACCGTTCCAATCATCGCCTTTAAATAACAGCTATGGAGCGTGTCCCGCTCTTTCTCATCGTTATCCCTTCAGCGCAAGGCAGGATAGGGGTTACCCACCCATTCCCAGTTACTAAGACTAGAGATAGGGCGGTTTGTTTTCTCGTCCCACTATTGCATAAATTCTGCAAAGGTGGAGTGAAAGTCTCACCTCTCTGATAGAGCCTATTTATACGCGCTGTTTAGATCTTAACACTGTGCTTGTTTGCATTATTTTGTGTACAAGATTACTGGTTTCCAGTGTTTTTGTATTCCAGGGCAAAACGAGGGCCTAAGTCGGATACGTGCTAATTGGCGCGTTTAAGGAGCGCAACACACAGCCTACGGAGCTAGCAGCGCAAACAGGATAGATTCAGACTGCGGTGCGCAGACCGACTGCACGAACCAATGTGCGCAATGCGCCATGCGCAAGATGTTGGTGTTTCCAAATCTTGAACACCATAGGATTTGGAAGTTGCCAAGATTGTCCTCATGAGCAGTATATAAAGAGAGGAAGGCTAGGGTTTGAGGGAGAGACAATATCGAGGAGAGAGAGACAATATCGAGGAGAGAGAACCAGAACTGAAAAACACACGAGCTGCTGCGAGGACCTGCGCTAGCCGACTGCGCGAGCCGACACACAGCAACCTGCACGCACCTGCTTGTTACTGTTTTCTTGGATACTTTAGCTGTTATTTACTATTTCTATGATGTTTATTACTAGCATGTCTAGCTAAACCCTTTGTATCGGTTGGGCATGATTCTATGAGTATTTCCTTTGAGACTTGTGCTTAATGCATAGTTTGTTTGCTTGTATTAATTCTGTGCACACGGTTGACAGCTAGTTGCATGAGTAGGGGAAGCCTTGAACCGCAATCTTATTCTTGCTACTTGTCTGTTATATGTTAAACTAGTTGGTAGCTTGACGGTGACAACTAGGAGTAACGCGCTAGGATAATCAGTTGCTACTGTGACAGGATTCGTAGCTGCTTAGACTAGTTTCAAGAATTAATAGCTCATGAACTTTGATCGGAACATGCGCACATGTTAGGAAGCCTTGATCGGACACTAACTTCAGTAAATCGAACTATAGACGTTTAGAGTCGATGATAAGGAATACATTCATAGAGGATTGTCTGCACCGATACTTTTCATAGTCATAGTACTTAATCTCTACTGCCTGCGCACGTCTAGTGCAAATTCTGCGTTAACTACTGTTTATTCGCGCACCTGCGCAACCCAACCACTCACAACCCAATTTTCGTAAGTTGTAGGTTACTAGTTAAAACGAGTCTGCTTGCTCCTTGTGGAATCGACCCTGACTTAGCCGCTGTACTAAGTGGAGAAGGAAGGATTAATTTGACGTGTACAACGACGCGCGATAACTCTCATAACTCGGAGTGCCAACCTCCACAAACTCAGCGTGCTACGGGACTAATCCCCTGAACTTTCGAATGTGTGTCAACTCCCTCTATGACAATTTCTGTCAACTCCACATCCTGTAATATCTCAACTCAAAAGCACATATAACATCAAGTAACTAGCATCACAATACTGCAGAAATCATGCAAAGCATACACATCAAAACCTCATAGAATCCAACATCTTCTCATAAAATCAATATCTTCATCGTAGCACATACAAATTTGAAAGAAAAAAAATAACATGTCCTAGCTATCGACTATCGACTCTTGGAGCTGTCCTATGCCCTGTTCACCTGGAACCGGCGGCTGAAGATTCAGCCTGCTCTGTCACTACTGGCTGCCTGCGGCGCCTGTTCGTAGGAAGCTGTTCATAAAGCTTCCAATCCAAATGATATGTCCATGCAAACTGATCAGGCCGCTTCGGACGAGTCGTGATAGCGCGCATCCCTATGAAAGCCTATCGTGTGAGAAACGTCGATGGGACAAGATGGTGAGAGTCTAATATCGGGTGACCATGCAGGCGGCGCAACATATGGGTGATAAGGCCTCCGCAGAATATACCTCCACACGACAACCTCCTCCTCCAGAACTTGCTAAGCACATCTACAAAATCGAGGCGACTAGGGATGGCAGGAATGAAACACTTGCATCTCAAATAGAGGAACCTTGTCGCCCTCATTGTCGCGCTCGAAGACTGACCCTGAGAGGAGCTTCTGAAGATAGAAATAGGCCGGGTCACAAATATTGCGCACTTTGCTGGCGCTAGGGTTGTATACCATCCCAGCCTAGGAGAGGTCACCCAGGTCTGAGAAAATGGTCTCTTCCCCAGTCCAGTTATAGGTATCCACCTGCCATCCAAATAATTCACGCAGCTATGGCCGGTGAGTGAGATAAAACTGACCGCGATGTCTGTACCAAATACCAAGATGGTTTGTGCAGCCCACATAATTAAATGATTCCAGAAACTCCCGGACATCTTCCACGTCCGTCTCTGAATGGATGGTCAAGAGTCCAGGCCAGCCAGCTCCTGTGAGCAACTGTAATACGCAATCTTATAGACCGGTAGCCCGTAGACCGGCAAAAATACTGGCACCGCACTACTTACGAGTGAACTACTCGTAAAGTTCCTCGAATGTAGATTCTCTTTTTGGCGCCATTCTGAAAATGAAACAAGCGAAAAAATGTCAGTCAATGCATTAGCAAGGAACGCGCTGGACGAAGACATTAATAAGTGTTGTCAACGCCTTAATGTTTAATGCTGGCGCGCGCCTAATGTACTCAGAAGGCGCGCGATATCTAGATCAACCCCCAAAACTCAAAATCAACACCCCAAATCAGAAACCTAGCACCCCAGAACATGTACAGTTAACCTGCAACTAATAAAAACATCAAATTTTGCCCAAAATTCCAGATCAAGCATAAACCCTAAACATCCAAAATCCTACATCCGGTGGAATATTGCATGAATTGAGTAAGGGATGGAATGAAGAAATACCTTGCATGTTTAAGCAGTTGGAAAACGCCTTGAAAATGTCTTGAAAACGAAATTTTGAATCTGGGGTGTTTGTGGAGCCGCGTTTGAACCTTGGGTGTATATGAGGCCTGCTTCAAGCTTTATAGGGTTGAAACGCGGAGTGCTGAACATGACGTGCAAACATTAATCATGCGCCGCAATCAAACATTAAGATAGATAATGTATATGTAAGGAGCGGTCTATAATGTTGTTGTAAACCGCGGTACAAACTGGGACACTCCCTAAACTTGCCTTCAAACAATTCAGTCCCTAACGACATTCTAACAGGGGAGACTCTATGAAACACTAAGTAGATACAACCTAAGATATAAAAATCATTTTCAAAAAAAAGAAAGAAAAGAAAAAACATCGGTTGTTTCCTGCAAAGAGCCTTTGTTTTACATCGTTGGCTCGATGGTACCTCAACTCAGTGTTTGCCTTGAGGCTCGGTTAGCTCGTATTCATCTAGTTGCGGTCCACCGTAGGAATGCTTCACGCGCTATCCATTTACCTTGAACCGATCGCCATTCCTAGGGTTCTCCAGCTCCAATGTTCCATGATTGAAAATCCGCACCACCGTGTATGGACCTGTCCATCTAGAACACAACTTGTCAGGCATTAGTCGTAATCAAGATGAAAATAAAACTACCTGCTGGCCAATCACAAATGTTCTTCATAGGATGAACTTGTCATGGTAGAGCTTAGTCCGCGCCTTGTAGTCTGATTCTAAGCCTCTAGACGCAGCTCCTCTAGCTCACTCAATTGCAGCTTTCATTCCATCCCAGCCTTTGCCCAATCCATGTTACAATGCTTAAGTGCTCAGTAGGCCCTGTGCTTCAATTCTACCGGTAATGACAAGCCTTGCCATACACTAAATGATAAGGAGAGGTTCTGATAGGCGTTTTGTAGGCGGTCCTATATGCCCACATTGCATCATTTAAGGGTAAACTCCAGTCCTTCCATGTAGGCTTGACCATTTTCTCTAAGATTCCCTTGATCTCCCGGTTAGAAATTTTGCCTTGCCCATTTGTCTGCGGATGATAAGCTGTGGATGTATGGTAATGGACATGATATTGTTTGAGTGTAGCAGCCATCATCTTATTGTAGAAATGCATCCCCTGATCACTGATTATAGCCTCAGACACTCCTTGTCTACAAAATATGTCAATGCGGAAAAAGTCCACTATAGTTTTAGCATCATCACACTGAGTAGCCTTAGCTTCTACCCACTTAGACACATAATCTACAGCCACTAAAATGTATAAATAACCATGTGCTGCAGGAAATGGACCAATAAAGTCAATGCCCCATATATCAAACACTTCATCAACGACAATAGGCATCTGAGGCATCTCATTTCTAGCGGATATGTTTCCTTCTCTTTGACATCTATCACACCTTTTGCAATGCTCATATGAATCTTTAAAGATATGTGGCCAGTAAAATCCACTGTCTAATATTTTCACAATTGTTCTTTTACGGCCAAAATGACCACCACATGCATGCTCATGATAGAAACTAAGCACAGAAGAAATCTCATCATCTGGGATGCATCTCCTAAGTATTTGGTCTACGCCTATTTTCCACAAAATTAGATCATCCCAGATATAGTATCTAGCATCATGCTTAAAGTTTCAAACATTGAGCTTTAGAGAAGGGAGGTGGGCATTTACCTTCACCAGGTAGTTCACTATGTGAGCGTACCATTGTATTTTACCTGTAATGGCATAGAGGTGCTCATCGGGAAATGTCTCAGTGATCTGCCCAACTTCCTCCTCCCTCACTAATCGACTCAGGTGGTCAGCAACTGTGTTCTCAACTCCCTTCTTGTCCTTGATTTCTAGGTCAAATTCTTGCAGCAGTAAAATACAACGAATTAGCTGTGATTTAGCCTCCTTCTTCTTCATTAAGTACCTAATAGCAGCATGATCAGAGAACATAATTACTTTAGTACCCAATAAATAAAGTCTGAATTTTTCTAAAGCTAAGATAACAGCTAGCAGTTCTTTTTCAGTGGTGAAATAATTTCTCTGGGCGGTGTCCAAGGTACCCGAAGTGTAGTAAATGACAACTGGTTTCCTATCTACTCTTTGTCCGAGCACTGCTCCCACAGCATAGTCGCTGGCATTGCACAATCTCAAATGGTTGGCTCCAATCAGGTGCTCGAATAATAAACCCACTAGTTAGCGCAATTTTCAGCTCGTCGAATGCCTCCCTGCATTTATCTGTAAAATCAAACGGCACATCTTTCTACAACAGGTTAGATAAAGGCAGTGCTTTCTTGGAAAAATCCTTAATAAAACTACGGTAAAAACCAGCATGCCCAAGAAACGATTTAATGTCACGCACCGTATAAGGGTAAGGAAGGCTAGAAATCAAATCTATTTTTGCTTTATCAACCTGAATCCCATCAGGCAAGACAATATGCCCTAAAACCACACCATGTGTAAACATGAAATGACACTTTTCATAATTCAATAGTAAATTCATAGACACGTGAAGGTTGTTTTCTCTTGATCCTCAGGTGCGATAGAGAGTTGGTTATAGCTCGAAAAACCATCAAGAAAACAAAAGTAGGGCTTACCTGCCAGTTTGTCCAATAACTGATCAAATAAATGGAAGAGGAAAGTGATCCTTACGCGTCACTGCATTCAGTTTCATGTAGTCTATGCACATACGCCATCCATTTTTGACATGTGTAGTCACCATCTCGCCGGCTTCATTTTTCTCAACTGTGATGCCTGTCTTCTTTGGCACTACATGTATGGGGCTTACCCATAGGCAATCTGAAATGGGGTAGATTACATGAGCATCTAAAAGTTTTTATACCTCTTTGCGCACTACGTCCATCATTACGGGGTTCAAGCGACGCTGCGGCTCTCTCGAAGGCTTAGCCCCGTCTTCTAGCATAATTCTATGCATGCACACCACATGGTTTATCCCTCGTATGTCCCCAAGCGTCCAACCTATAGCTACTTTGTTAGTCTTAAGTACCTCTATGAGCTTCTGTTCTTGCTCATTCTCAAGTCCACTCTTAATGATCACTGGAAGAGTGTCATTTTTGCATAAATATGCGTATTTCAAATGTTCAGGAAGAGATTTCAGTTCTACAACCGGTGCCCGCACAGAAGAATGCAGTGAAGAATTAGTTTTAAACAATTGAATTTGATTAACCTCGTAACTTGGCGTTAGAGGACGAGAAATGTCAAGTTGTGCGAGTATGGCCCGTATATCCTCGTAGAGAGCGTAAGAATCTTCATGTGTGAAAATGGCGCTCTCCAATGCTGTCCTCAATGAATCCTTGCCGCTAGCGCTTTGTGCCTCTTGTATGACATCGTTCAATGCATCTAATGCATTCACCATTGCGTGCTTAGGTGGATGGTCAGCCAAATCACTACCATCCATTCTGAGTACGTAGAAGTTAGCTGGAAAGATCAAGTCACCAACCTGCACTAAAACATCTTCTATAATACCCTCAGGCTATTTACAAGATCTATCTGCCAATTGAATTGTTAGTCCAGACGGTTTCAAAGGTCCACTACATAATCTCGAGTGCAAAGAATAAGGCAAAACATTTATAGACGCACAGAGATCAAGCATGCAGTTTTCGATTCTAATGTTACCAATAATACAAGGGATGGTAAACATACCTAGCTCTCCGCATTTAGGAGGTATTTTTCATTGCATAACTGCAGAGACGTTAGCATTAAACATTACCTGCTCTGATTATGAAATTCAAAGTGTCTTAGTTCGACAGATTTGTGAACAAGCAGTTGCTGCAGCACACTCTTGTTCACTCAGAAATTGTCTCAGCAAACAATGAACAAGACAGTGTTTGTTCACCCAGTTCGGTTAACTGCCTACGTCTGGGGAGGACTATTCTCCAGTCCTCAATCCACTCAAACCAAAGGTTTCCAAGTACACTCGGTTACAACTCACGCAACCTATGCTACTCAACCTTGTGTGGATCACTCAACACAATCAGAACAAGCTCTGACTTGTACGTGCACACCCTCTGCAATATGTAAATCTAGAATAGCTACAGACTTCTCAAGAACTCAGCCTATTCTAAACTACACTCACTCAGCAGGGTTGCTGTAGCAACTGCTGTAACACACAGCTGAAGCACAATTTGTCCGCGTCGCTCCAAGGCCTTCCACCGAGCCGATCGAACGATTCCACGAGCGCTGCACACTCTGGAATACTCCCCCTCACTCAGTGACCACCTGCCACTAGCGAGTACTGTCGCACGACACTTGACCGAGCCAACCACCCGTCAGTTCTTCCGCGGCTGTCCTTGATCAACCAACAAGCACCAAGCTCTGAATTGGCTTCCAGATCAAGCTCGAATCAGACTCTGCAAGTCCTGATTCCCTTCAGCTTCTATCACCACAGCTCTGCGCTCACGCTCTGCTCTCGGGTGATGATCGAAGAATTCGTCCGTCGCACACCAAGAATGCTTTCTCTGAACTCCGTGTATGCACTCGTGTATCCCTCAGCTTTGATCAACCATTCTGCTCTAAACCCCTTCTTCTTAAATAGCAGCACCAGCTTTAAGCAATGTCCAGGTTTAGGCAATGTCCCAAAAAGAACAATTATCTCCTAAAATCTAGGAGATTAGATTTGATTTTTATCTACAATGCAAATCTCCTTCTCTGACTAGTAAACCTCACTTGAATATACTCCACAGCATTTTAGAAATTCTTCAGATGCTCTCCGTAGAGTTTCCAGCCCTTCTAGACAAGCCCAGGTCGCTGCTGCTTCTCGGACAGATGATGCAGCCACTTGAACAAGCTCCTGCTATAGCATCCCCTGCTGAAGCTGCTGCCTGTTCACTTGTGCTGGAGTTGTTTGCTGCTGCTGGAATTTCCTAAATGCATTAGGAAACAATCCCATCAATTTTAAGGAAGATCCTCCAAGATCTCTACAAGATCATATCTCCTAATTTATAGGAGTTTTGATTTCCCAATCAAATCTTCACTCAACAAATCTGCCCTTGTTCTTGAGAGACACTCCAGAAATATTCTCCTGAATATTCAGCTCTTTCCGGAAGCCCTTCGGTCCACTGATTTGTTGTTTGAACGCAATCTCCGAGAAAGTTTTGAATTTCTGCTACAGCATTTTAGCTCCAGCATCTGCTGTAGCACATGCTGTTTGAAGGTGTGCGATACTTCTGCTACTGAACTTCTGCTCCAGAGATTGCAATAGCACTTGCTTACTCCACTGCTTGAGCACTGAGATAGTCACTCTGCCAAGATTGCACAAGCTGATGTCTTCATGATCTCTTCCAGTTTTCTGAGTGCCCCAAGGCAACATTAAGTCGCGCGCCTGGTGAAGACATTAAGCTCAGGCGCCATTTAATGTCTTCATCTGGAGCGCGACTTAATGTCTTCATCTGGAGCGCCATTTACTGAGTTTGCTCACTCTGGAATGCTCTTCATCAGCTATTTTCTTTCCATACTTGCTGTAGCAGGCTCTAGTGCACTTTGTAGGAGTTTGTCAATGATGCCACATACCTTAACAATCTCCCCCTTGGCATTTTGACAAAATCCAAGAACCCTTCTAATCTTAGGCAATCCTCCTCTCATCTTTAGACTCCTTCTTTTGCAGCTTCCTCAGCTTCAATCTTCAGGGGATGTTGTAGCAACTTCTTGCGCTTGTTTTGTCAATGATGCCACATAACTTAACAACAATCGCCCCCTTGGCATTTTTGACAAAACCTGAGCATCATCTATAAGAGCACCTCTTCTCTTCTTCTCCCCTTCTCCTCTTCGACTCTTCTCCCCCTTTTTGTCACAAATGATAGAGAGGGATACCAGCTAAACTCAGCGAGTATGCCAGCGCCTCTTCTCCATCCACAGGAGAGGGCATTCCAATGTGTCAACCTGTGCTTCTTTGGTTGGCTTTGGGGGCATATCAGGTGGCTGCTTCTCCACCCATACATGTACTGGTTTTCGAACATGCTGCTTCCGAGTTTTGTTGTGACCAGCAACTCTTTCTTTCCTTTCGGCATTGTTTCGGTGTCTCATTCTCTCTGTGCCATCATCCTTCTTGATCCTCATTTTCGTTGTCCCTCCAACATATCTGATGTTTTCGTGCACAACTGAACAATGACAGTCCATCGGCTTTGATGAGCTGGAGGTCACCTGCGTGCCACGCCTGATCCTTGGCTTCATCTGGCGTTGTCCGTCTGTAGGCAATTTCTGAGGTCTCCAATACTTGTTCAGGATCGGGCATCTTCTCTGAATGTGTCCCTCTCGATCACAGAAATAACATCTGCGACTTTTGCACCTGGGTTTCTTTTCTGCTACAGGTGGTTGATACAACGGTTGTTGTAGCAGCCTCTTGTTCACCCTTCTATGCACCTTCTTCTGAACTGGTTTCTGGGACAGGACCGGTTTCTCCACTACAATCTCAGCATCTTCTAGCTCCGTAGCTTTGATGAATACAGTTTTTTCAGCACCTTCTTCTCCAGTGTATCCAAGACCAGAGTAGCCTCCTCCATATCTTTGGCGAGCTAGAATATCTTCAAGAGTGCTTGTTCCACTGTTAAGCATCTTTGTAGTCTTCCGGTAGAGGTTGAGCTCTTCCTTCTCTGCAGCAAACTTCTCTTCTTGCTGGGCAACCTGATCCGTAAGAGAAGTGATCATCTTCAGCAGCTCCTCTTGTTTTTCTTGCAGGTCTGAAACTTTGGCAGTCAATCCTTTGTTGACCTCCATGACTTGCAGCCACTCTTCGTGCAACAGGGTAAAGTTTCTTGCAATGGACTCCTCAGTGATTTCCTCATCATCACCACTGTCTGACTCCTCAACACCATGAACAATTTCTGGCTTTGTTGAAACGGTGTTCTCCATATCAGTTACAAATGTCAGAGCAACATTGCTTTGTTCCGAGTCTGCTTCACCGTCTTCGTCTCTCCAGTTTGCAGCAGGAGTCTTGATTCTTTCATGCGCCGTCTGGAGGATCTCCCATGCTTGCTTGGCAACTTCACAGTCAGAGATCAGCCTGAAATTATTTGCGTCAACAGCGGGAAATATCGCGTTCAAGGCTCTTGAGTTACTGGTTGCTACAGCATCCTCTTCAGCTGTCCATGTCTCCTCTGGTTTCTCCAGTGCAACTCCTTTGTCGTTGATGATCAGTGGGTGTGACCATCCAGACACTACTGCTCTCCAAGTCTTCTCATCCATCGTCTTTAGGAAGACCTTCATTCCCGCCTTCCAACATCCATAGTTGCTTTCTTCCAACAATGGAGGTCTGCTTGTGCTCTGTCCTTCCTTCATTGTCTTGGCTTCTTAAGAGACACTGTAGGATCTTTTACTCTGTGTGTTGAGCTCCCGCTCTTATACCAATTGAAATTCACAGTGTCTTAGTTCGACAGATTTGTGAACAAGCAGTTGCTGCAGCACACTCTTGTTCACTCAGAAATTGTCTCAGCAAACAATGAACAAGACAGTTTGTTCACCCAGTTCAGCCAACTGCCTACGTCTAGGGAGGACTATTCTCCAATCCTCAATCCACTCAAACCAAAGGTTTCCAAGTACACTCGGTTACAACTCACGCAACCTATGCTACTCAACCTTGTGTGGATCACTCAACACAATCAGAACAAGCTCTGACTTGTGCGTGCACACCCTCTGCAATATGTAAATCTAGAATAGCTACAGACTTTTCAAGAACTCAGCCTATTCTAAACTACACTCACTCAGCAGGGTTGCTGTAGCAACTGCTGTAACACACAGCTGAAGCACAATTTGTCCGCGTCGCTCCAAGGCCTTCCACCGAGCCGATCGAACGATTCCACGAGCGCTGCACACTCTGGAATACTCCCCCTCACTCAGTGACCACCTGCCACTAGCGAGTACTGCCGCACGACACTTGACCGAGCCAACTACCCGTCAGTTCTTCCGCGGCTGTCCTTGATCAACCAACAAGCACCAAGCTCTGAATTGGCTTCCAGATCAAGCTCGAATCAGACTCTGCAAGTCCTGATTCCCTTCAGCTTCTATCACCACAGCTCTGCGCTCACGCTCTGCTCTCGGGTGATGATTGAAGAATTCGTCCGTCGCACACCAAGAATGTTTTCTCTGAACTCCGTGTATGCACTCGTGTATCCCTCAGCTTCGATCAACCATTCTGCTCTAAACCCCTTCTTCTTAAATAGCAGCACCAGCTTTAAGCAATGTCCAGGTTTAGGCAATGTCCCAAAAAGAACAATTATCTCCTAAAATCTAGGAGATTAGATTTGATTTTTATCTACAATGCAAATCTCCTTCTCTGACTAGTAAACCTCACTGGAATATACTCCATAGCATTTTAGAAATTCTTCAGATGCTCTCCGTAGAGTTTCCAGCCCTTCTAGACAAGCCCAGGTCGCTGCTGCTTCTCGGACAGATGATGCAGCCTCTTGAACAAGCTCCTGCTATAGCATCCCCTGCTGAAGCTGCTGCTTGTTCACTTGTGCCGGAGTTGTTTGCTGCTGCTGAAATTTCTTAAATGCATTAGGAAACAATCCCATCAATTTTAAGGAAGATCCTCCAAGATCTCTACAAGATCATATCTCCTAATTTATAGGAGTTTTGATTTTCCAATCAAATCTTCACTCAACAAATCTACCCTTGTTCTTGAGAGACACTCCAGAAATATTCTCCTGAATATTCAGCTCTTTCCGGAAGCCCTTCGGTCCACTGATTTTTTGTTTGAACGCAATCTCCGAGAAAGCTTTGAATTTCTGCTACAGCATTTTAGCTCCAGCATCTGCTGTAGCACATGCTGTCTGAAGGTGTGCGATACTTCTGCTACTGAACTTCTGCTCCAGAGATTGCAATAGCACTTGCTTACTCCACTGCTTGAGCACTGAGATAGTCACTCTGCCCAGATTGCACAAGCTGATGTCTTCATGATCTCTTCCAGTTTTCTGAGTGCCCCAAGGCAACATTAAGTCGCACGCCTGGTGAAGACATTAAGCTCAGGCGCCACTTAATGTCTTCATCTGGAGCGCGACTTAATGTCTTCATCTGGAGCGCCACTTACTGAGTTTGCTCACTCTGGAATGCTCTTCATCAGCTGTTTTCTTTCCATACTTGCTGTAGCAGGCTCTAGTGCACTTTGTAGGAGTTTGTCAATGATGCCACATACCTTAACAGATTAAGTTCAACATCGCCGATTGGTACACAACTCCTTGAGAAATTTAGCGTAGCGTAGAATCTGCTTAATTACCTCGAGTAGTGGGATATTGATTTCAACCCTTTTGAAGAGATCTCACGCTTCCTTATCATTCAACTGCCTTTTAGAAGCCTTTAACCTGCATTGGAAAAGCAAAATGGGGTCAGTACGATGAATTTTGAAATCTGAAGCAGGTTGTTGCGTGCCCGGTGTTGACATTATGTCGGCGCGCGGGAGGCCATTGTTCTTCTCTAGCGCGCGCCCATTGTTAACGTGTGGCGCGGTCTTTGTGTTGACCGCGTCATCTTCAGACATTGTTGGCGCTCCAGGAGAAGACGTTACCTCGTCGAGCTTCTGAATAATGTTCTTTGTCAGTGCTGAACTCACTATCTCAGTTTCCTTGTGCCTTTTCTGTATCCTTGAGCACCTTTCCTCGCCTCAAAGTCATAGCGCTAACATTTCCCTTTGGGTTTGGGATTGTTTGAGATGGTAGTTTACCCTGGTCACTTCTCAACTCATTAACAACCGCGATCAACTATGACTTACGCTTTGACAATTCAGCAATAGCATCTTCCTTCTTCGCTTGGAATTGTTGAAGATTCGCCGCCAAATCATTAACGGTTTCTTCCGTGGATTTATTGTCGTTCGGATTACTTTGACCTGGCTGATTATAAATCTTCCTCTGTTGATACTGATCAGCACTGTGGTATTCTTCTTGTTGCTTACGAAATGGTGGTCGATAATACTGGATCTGATGTTGGGGCGCGGCTTGCTCTCTAGGAAATCCACCGTCATTCTTCCAACTATACCCATTTGCAGCTAATCCAAATTTCCTCGGAGGTGGTTTGTTGTTGAAATTCTGATACCCACCCAGAGCGTTTACCTCTCTTGAATTTTCTTCATAAAAGGATGGACTTGAATCAGTCTTGTGGCTAACAGCACCACAAAATTCACAAGGTTTCACTACATTAGCTTGTCCCACCATCATTTTTTGCATCATGTCTTTCAGCTCTTTAATTTCTTCAGCCATTTGATTGGTGGATGTGTCGGCCTGTGATACATTCCTTGTTCTGCTTGTATCCTCTCGCTTACTGGTTTCCTCTCTGAACCTTGCACTCTCGGAAGTTTCTGTGATCAGTTCTCGTACCTCTTCGGGAGTCAAATTCATAACTGTGCCACCAACTGCAACATCTAACATCATCCTCTCTAAGGGTCTGAGTCCATCCAGCAAATACTCCACTACGATCTTTCTAGGCACCCCAAGATTGCAGCAACTCTGTTCCAATGAATTAAAGCGCTCCAAATAGTCGTCCATTGACTCACTGGGTTCTTGTTTTATCTTAGAGAGCTCTCTGCGCACTTGTGTTGCCTTTGCTGGCGAGTAGTATTTGTCCAGAAACTTTCTTTGCATTTAATCCAATGTTCGGATACTACCTGAGGGAAGAGACAAAAACCACGATTTACCGAGATCAGTCAAAGATAATGGAAAAACTTTTAATTTAAACCGATTCTCAAAAGCTGCATTTGGCCTCAGTGTCTCGCATATCCCATTGAATTCCTGTAGATGTCTTGTTGCCACTTCTCCTGGCAAACCTCCGAATTTAGGTAAGTGATGCACCACAACAGTCTTTATCTCAAAATCGTGCTTTTCTGGGTCAGTATTGATGCACCATGACTGGTCATTAAAGTTTGGTGCAGATAGCTCTCTCATTATTGATTCCGGTCTGTGGGCACGTTTGTATGGCTGCTGTCCGTAAGACTGCGGCTATTCGTATTGCTGAGGTGGTGGGTTAGGCTCATTGAAAACCCTATGCTCGTTCCCCTAGATCCCTAGCCAGAAATTCTCTTTCACGAAGTTCCCTTTGGCATGCTTTAAATACTCGTTCAGGCTCTTCGTAGAATGGTGGTGGAACTTGCTGAACTTGCACATTCTGATCCCCTGGTGGAGGTAAAAGATGGTTGTTGTTGGCCTGATTTTGTTCGTTATTTTGGCGGCCATCATCGTTAACACTACCTGCGTGCGACATGCTGGAAAGAGCAATTTACCGCAACACAAAATAATAACACAAAAAATAAACTAAATATAAAAAGAAAAGGAAAAGAAACTCTTCACTGTAGCAGTTCCCCGTCAATGGCGCCAAAATTTGACACGCGTCATTGTATGTGTCAAATTTTTAATTTATATTTCCAAGCTCTAGCTAGTGTAGCGGTAAGCAATGGTCGAACCCAAGAGAACTGACTGTGAAGTGATTTTCTGTAAATACTAAACAAAAGGGGGGGTTTTAGTAGGTTTAAGTAAGAAGGAAAGTAAGTAGACGTAAGTAACAATTACGAAAGGTACTCAGCCCAGGGAATTCAATAGTGACTGTTATCATTGACTTCTAAAGATTGCGATTCTAATCAAGCATGTGGTCATTCCGGCAAAGGTAAATAACCTAGAGTACCCCGACAAAGGCGATAGTAAACCTGGATTTTACTACTTGTTTCCATGACAAAGTTTCGACAAACATTAATAATCACAATTGGTAATTGGATTAGTTGCACGAGAAAGTATACGCTAACCGCACAATACAATTCATGCAATTTAAGATCCGGAACTACGATTGAATAGAAAAAGGCATTAAATCCAAGTCTCAAACATGTATGTCACAAACTGAAACAGAAATTTACCTACTCATAGTCAAGAATGAAGAACACATTAAATTAAAAAGAATGAAAAACGTTTTTAATCTGCTGCCGGAAGTACTGTTCACGAGCAATGTTCACGCCGCAATCACTGTTCACCGCAGCGCGCACTGTTCACCGTCAGAAAACACTGTTCATACCGGAAGTACTATTCATTGCAGACTTCGTCTCTAAATCTCCGTCGCCAATCCGTTCCCAAACTTTCGTTCTAATTTTTTCAGCGTTTGAAACCCTAATTGAGATTAGACTTCAAAAATTGATTTCGGACCGCGGGCCTGATGCTGACATCATCACGTTTAGCGCGCCCCAGGCTGACATTAAGTCGCGCGTCAAGTGAAGACGTTAAGCTTTTGGCGTGCGACCCTAACGTCTTCTTCGGGCGCATAACCTACTGAGATGCACACTCAATTCCTTCGACGTCGATTTTCGCATTCGACTCTCTAAAAACACCATTTTAAACGAGCCTCTTTTCATGTATTCCCAACACCTGAAATGCAAACAACACTAAAATGTAAAGGTTCACATAAAAACATACCGAAATAGTTGGGTTTAAACGGTTTAACGATTCGTATAAACACGCTTCATCAAGATGCCATATTCCATAACATAAAGAATCGTGCAGGGTTGTAGCAGTCCGGAATATGTGCCCACATCAAATGTGTTGAAGTCAATATAATAGCATCTCAAGTTAGATGTAACGCCACCATGCTAGCAACAACAATAGCAGAGGCACATGCGTCCTCATCAATCCATAGCATGTAGGCCTCGGCAACGGGCCGGGCCGAAAAAATATTTAACCCTGAACTTGAGAACACTAAGAAAGCTTGTTGCAGATCAACTAATCCGATTAATTTCTGATATCAGAGAAGAGACAACTCAATTTGTGGGGAATGTAAAATCGGCAAGTAGAGAGGGGTTTCGCATCCAAAAGTTTCAGAGATTGGCACCAGAAGACCTTTCCAACTGCTGCACATGGATTTGATGGAATCTATGTTGTGGAAGAAAAAGGTATGCTTTCTTATGTGTCGATGACTTCACTCGGTATTCCTGGATTGACTTTCTAGGAGAGAAATCAGAAGCAGTAAAGATTGTAACCAACCTGGCTAATCGACTGGAACGAGAAAGGGGTCTAAGAGTGGCCTCCATAACAAGTGACCATGGGAGGGAATTTGAGAATGAGGCTATGGACATGTTATTCGTGATAGAGGTATCACTCATCAATACTCATCTCCCATCACTCCACAGCAGAATGGCATAGTGGAACGCAAAAACATAATCATATAGGAGATGGCCCGAGTCATGATACATGCCAAGAAGATCCCTTACGTTTTTGAGCAGAGGCTATGAACACAGCATGCTACATCATCAACAGAGTGTCCATCAGAAAAGGAACAACCCAGACTTGTTATGAACTTTGGAGACAGAAGAACCCCACCGTTAAACACTTTCATGTCTTTCGGAAGTGAATGTTATATTCTAAGAGACAATGAGTATCGGAAGAAGCTAGACCCGAAGAGTGACAAAGGAATATTTCTGGGGTATTCTATGAACAGCAAGGCATACCGAGTCTACAATCAACGGACAAAGACCGTTCAAGAATCCATAAATGTTACTGTCAAAGATACAATTGGAGACGAAGAAGATCCATCAAATATTGAAAGTGATGAAGATTCTGAGACAGATGTTCAGCATCAACCTCAAAGAGCAGAAGAATTTGATCCAGAAGCTGTATAAGAGGATGCCACAGCAAATTCTTCCTATCAAACAAATACAGTGGATGACTTAGAACCAAGTACAGAAATCACCCCCGAAGAGCCTCCGATTTCTCTTGTACCAGCTTGAGCACCTCCAAAGAAAATCCAGAAGGATCATCCTCTAACAAATGTCATTGGTGATCCCACTGAAGGGAGACGAACACGAGGTACCTCTCACACTAGATTATGTGATATGATCAGTAACTCTTGATTTTTGTCCAGCGTTTAACCAAGAACGTCAAAGAAGTTCTGACAGATGTGATAATGCAAGTGTGGCAGTTTTGCCAAAACCAACATAGGTCATTTGTGAACAAGGAGCTGCTGCAGCTCAAGCAATCAAGCAGAACAGCTAGCAACAGATTCAGCAGGGGTGCTGCAGCAGGTGCTGGTTCAATTGCTGGTTCATCTGTCCGAGTAACAGTTTGTGCTAGGTGCGTCTTGAAGGTTTGGCAGTTTGTGTTCTTGCTCTTAGGAGGTTTTCTAAATACTGCTAAGCATTTTTCCAGCACGGTTCACTTGTCCGAAAAGCAGATTGGCATTGAAGATATTAATCAAATCTAATCTCCTAGATTTTAGGAGATAATTGATCTTGTGGGATTATGGCCTAAACCTGGAAATTGCTTAAAGTGGTGAGGGTATTTAAGCAGAAGGTTTGAGGGCTGAAGAGGTTGATCGAAGCTGTGTGATACACGTGAGTAGACACGAAATTCAGAGAGAGGACTTTCTGGGTGTGCTACGGAAGTTGTTCTTCGATCAACACACACGGGCAGAGCGTTGAGCGCAGAGCTGTGGTGCGTATTGCAGAAGAGAGTCAGGTCTTGCAGAGACTGATTCGTGCTTTGATCTGGAAGCCAATTTAGAGCTGTGGAGCTTGTTGGTTGATCAAAGGCAGCCGCGGGAGAGCTGACGGGTGGAAGGCTCGGTCGAGGTTCGTGCGGAAGAACTCACTAGTGGCAGGTGGTCACTGAGTGAGGGGGAGTTACTCAGAGTGTGCAGCGCTCTTGGAGTGGTTCGATCGGCTCGGCAGGAGGCTTTGGAGCGACGCGGACAGAGTGCTTCAGCTGGTGTTACAGCTGTTGCTGCAGCAACCCTGCTGAGTAGTGTAGGCTAGAATAGGCTGAGTTCTTGAAGAGGATTGTAGCTATTCTAGACTGACATATTGTAGAGGGTGTGCTGGCACAAATCAGAGCTTGTTCTGATTGTGTTGAGTAGTCCACACGGGGTTAAAGTAGCATAGGTTGCGTGCGTTGTAACCTAGTGTGATCTGAACCTTTGGTTGAGTGGATTGAGGACTGGAGAATAGTCCTCCCCAGACGTAGGCAGATTGGCCGAACTGGGTGAACAAATCTGTGTCCTATTCATTGTCTGCTGTGCCTACATTTAAGTGAACAAGAGTGTGCTGCAGCAACTGCTAGTTCACAAATCTGCATAAGTAGAGACACTTGAAATTTCAATTGGTATCAGAGCGGGAACTCGACACACAGAGTTTAAAAGGTCCTACAGTGTCTCCGAAGTTGCCAAAACAATGAAGGAAGGACAGAGCACGAGTAGACCTCCACTCCTGGAAGAGAGCAACTATGGTTATTGGAAAGCTAGAATGAAAGCTTTTCTCAAAGCTATTGATGAGAAGACATGGAGAGCTGTTGTGGTTCAGTGGTCTCCCCCAATCACCATGGATCAGCAAGGAGTTACAAGAATTAAACCTGAAGAGGAATGGACTGCTGAAGAAGGTGCTGCAGCAACTGGGAATTCAAAGGCTCTGAATGCAATTTTTGCTGCAGTTGATGCTAATAACTTCAGGTTGATCTCAAACTGTGACATGGCCAAGCAAGCATGGGAGATTCTGCAAACTGCCCATGAGGGAACTGATAGAGTGAAGCTATCAAGACTCCAGATAATTGCCACACAATTTGAGAATCTGAGGATGCTGGATGAAGAAACAGTCACTGAGTTTAATGCTAAACTCTGTGATCTTGCAAATGAAGCTCATGCCCTTGGTGAGCCCATCCCAGAAGAAAAGCTTATCAGAAAGGTACTCAGATCACTGCCTACAAAATTTGACATGAAGGTGACAGCCATTGAAGAAGCACAAAATGTCAGATTCATGAGGTTGGAAGAACTGATGGGGTCTCTCAAACAATTTGAGATGAAACTGGTCAAAGGAGACACCACCTCCCAGGATAAGAATGTTGGGTTGAAGGCAGAAGCGGAAAGCAAGCAGACAGATCCAGATGATCAGATAAACATGCTGGTTAAGAACCTAGGAAAGCTTCTGAAAAACATGGAATCCAGAACTGAGAAAAGATCTTCTTCGCGAAAACAATTCAGGGGGGGCGGTGAAAACAAGAGGAAAGGTAAGGAACCAGCTCAGAGTGAAGAAGAAAAGAACGAAGTGAAGAAAGAAGTCCAATGCTGGAATTGTGCAGGCTACGGCCATCGACAGATCAACTGCACCAGCAAACGGATGAAAAAGAAAGCTCTTTCTGCCAGTGAAAGTGAAGATCTGAGTGAAGATGAATGCAACATGGCAAGATACAGGTCAGCAAGAAGAGGCACAAAAACACAAAAAGGAGTGAATCAGGACTTGCTGCAGCAATGTCTATTTCACCGTAACAAGAGAGCTTTGAAGTTTAAGAAATGTTACAGCTGTGGTCGCAGAGGACATATTCAAAGAAACTGCTCCTCAGCTCATGCCAGAATTACATCGTCCAGGAAATCTGCCATGCAGAAACATGCGCAGACTCAGCTCCTCGCCCTTGTCAGCACAGCTAGCACCTCAGACAAGATAAGCTGGTACTTTGACAGTGGCTGTTCAGGCCATATGACAGGAGAAAGATCCTTTCTGAAGAATATTACTCCCTGTCTGGAACAAAATGTGAAGTTTGGTAATGGTCTGAAAGGAAGGGTTCTGGGAAGAGGAACTTTGGCTGTAGAAGGAATGCCGAATCTGAGCAATGTTCTTTTGGTGGAAGGATTAAAGGCTAATCTTATCAGCATCAGCCAGTTGTGTGATGGAACTAAACAAGTTAAGTTTACAAGAGACTCATGCCAAGTTCTTGATAAATCTGGAAAGTGCATAATGGAAGGAGCCAGATCCAAGAGCAATTGCTACCTTCTCAATGTGAGTTCAAACTCACGGATTCAGAAATGTATGCTGACAAAGGCCGAGGAAATGACCTTATGGCACAAAAGGATGGGACATGTTAACCTGAGAACCCTAAAGAGAATTGCCACAGAAGGGCTGGTCAGAGGAATTCCATTGCTGAAAGGAGAGACAGACTCCATCTGTGGAGACTGTCAGATTGGGAAACAAAAGAAGGCTTCACATCCTCGGGTCAAAGATATTGCTACCATCAGGCCTCTTCAGCTGATCCATATGGATCTGATGGGACCAATGGAAGTGGAGAGCCTAGGCAAGAAAAAGTATGCATTTGTCTGTGTTGATGACTATTCTAGATTCACTTGGATTGAATTCATCAGAGAAAAATCAGATACTGTGGGTGTCATTGTGTCTCTGGTGTCTCGGCTAGAGCAAGAAAAGAATCTTAGAATCAGCAGCATTCGCAGTGATCATGGCAGAGAATTTGAAAATAAAGACATGGATGAGTTCTGTCAACAAAGGGGTATAACACATCAGTTCTCGTCTCCTATTACTCCTCAGCAAAATGGTGTGGTGGAACGGAATAACCGAACAATTCAAGAAATGGCCAGGGTAATGATCCATGCTAAGAGGATTCCTCTGAAATTCTGGGCAGAGGCCATGAATACCGCCTGCTACATCATCAACAGAGTTACCTTGCGAAGAGGTACCATGCAGACCTGCTATGAGCTCTGGAATCAGAAAAAGCCCACTGTTAAGTACTTTCATATCTTTGGAAGTGACTGCTTCATTCTGAGAGACCGGAAGTATCGAAAGAAACTCGATCCAAAGAGTGATCCTGGAATATTCTTGGGATATTCAACAAACAGCAGGGCATATCGTGTGTTCAACCAGCGAACAAAGACTGTCATGGAATCAATAAACGTGGTTGTCAAAGATGTAGATGAAGCACCTAACTCTGAGTCTGACACTGGTGAAGAAGATTCTGATCCTGAAGAAATGTCTGATATACAGACCAGAAGTGGACAAGCTGCGGCTCCAGCAGATGCTACAGCAAGTGCTGAAGCAGAGATTCCAGATGACCAAGCAGAGAGTCTGTCTGAGGATTTTCACACTGAAGCTCCTGATCCACCTTCAAGGCAGCCCCCAAAGAAGATACAGAAGGATCATCCCTTGACAAATGTGATTGGAAATCCCTCAGATAGAAGAAGAACCAGAGGCCATGCCTACCTCAATACATGCTTCATGTCCAGTTTTGAACCAAAGAACTTCAAGGAGGCCATGAGTGATGAATTCTGGATTATGGCTATGCAAGAGGAGTTGGCAGAGTTTGAAAGGCACGATGTCTGGGATTTGGTAGACAGACCTAAAGGGGTAAACATCATCGGCACAAAATGGGTGTTCAAAAATAAAACTGACGAAAAGGGCAACATTACAAGAAATAAAGCCAGACTGGTTGCCCAGGGATACTCTCAGATTGAAGGTCTTGACTTTGAAGAAACATTCGCTCCAGTAGCTCGCCTGGAGGCCATCAGACTGCTTCTAGCAATGTCTTGCTGCCTGGGATTCAAATTATATCAAATGGATGTTAAAAGTGCGTTCTTGAACGGAGATCTCTCTGAAGAAGTCTATGTCTCTCAACCAAAAGGTTTTGAAGACCCTCATCATCCAGAGCAGGTGTATAAATTGAAGAAAGCTTTATATGGGCTGAAACAGGCTCCTCGGGCTTGGTATGAGAGATTGACCATCTTCCTGGAAAATCATGGCTACAACCGAGGGGGAGCTGACAAAACCTTGTTTGTCAAAAGAACTCGGTCTGATGTGATCATTGCTCAAATATATGTGGATGACATTGTCTTTGGATCAAAGTCCCAGCACCTGGTGAAGCAGTTTGTGCAACACATGCAGCAAGAATTTCAGATGAGCATGGTAGGAGAACTTTCCTATTTTCTTGGTTTGGAGATTACTCAGAAAATGGACGGGATCTTTATTGCTCAAAGCAAATACAGCAAGGCCCTTGTGAAGAAATTCCAGCTCGACTCAGCCAGTCACAAGCGTACTCCTGCTGCTACTCATGTGAAAGCCATTAAAGATGAGCAAGGTTTGGAAGTAAGTCAGACTGTCTACAGAAGCATGATTGGGAGCCTTCTTTACCTGACTGCCAGCCGTCCTGACATTTCCTATGCAGTAGGAGTCTGTGCCAGATTCCAAGCCAGTCCAAGAGACAGCCATATGCAGTTGGTCAAGCGCATTATTCGGTATGTCGGGGGAACTGTGGACTATGGCCTATGGTATACTAAAGACACAAAGGCTAATCTGGCTGGATTCAGTGATGCAGACTGGGCAGGGTGCTCAGAAGACAGGAAGAGCACCTCGGGAGGATGTTTCTTCTTGGGGAATAACCTGGTCTCTTGGTTCAGCAGAAAACAGAATAGCATTTCTCTATCCACTGCCGAGGCTGAGTACATTGCTGCTGGGAGCTGCTGTGCACAAATGTTGTGGATGAAGCAAATGCTGAGTGAGTATGGGGTTGCTCAAGATGCCATGACTCTCTACTGTGACAACATGAGTGCCATCAGCATATCCAAGAACCCTGTCCAGCACAGTAGAACCAAGCACATTGACATCCGTCATCACTTCATCCGTGACCTTGTTGAACAGAAAGTCATCTCGCTCCAGCATGTTGTGTCTGCCAAACAACTTGCTGATATCTTCACCAAAGCTCTGGATGCAGTTCGGTTTGAAGACCTGAGAGCCTCTCTCGGGCTCTGTGTTTTGCCGTCATAAGTGCTCCCGGCAGAGACATCCCCTCGTCATTTGTTCCAAAAAGGGGGAGAAGAAAGAGCAGGCTGAGAAGTGGAGTTATGAAGTGGTTTTGTCAAAATGCCAAGAGGGAGATTGATAATGCAAGTGTGGCAGTTTTGCCAAAACCAACATAGGTCATTTGTGAACAAGGAGCTGCTGCAGCTCAAGCAATCAAGCAGAACAGCTAGCAACAGATTCAGCAGGGGTGCTGCAGCAGGTGCTGGTTCAATTGCTGGTTCATCTGTCCGAGTAACAGTTTGTGCTAGGTGCGTCTTGAAGGTTTGGCAGTTTGTGTTCTTGCTCTTAGGAGGTTTTCTAAATACTGCTAAGCATTTTTCCAGCACGGTTCACTTGTCCGAAAAGCAGATTGGCATTGAAGATATTAATCAAATCTAATCTCCTAGATTTTAGGAGATAATTGATCTTGTGGGATTATGGCCTAAACCTGGAAATTGCTTAAAGTGGTGAGGGTATTTAAGCAGAAGGTTTGAGGGCTGAAGAGGTTGATCGAAGCTGTGTGATACACGTGAGTAGACACGAAATTCAGAGAGAGGACTTTCTGGGTGTGCTACGGAAGTTGTTCTTCGATCAACACACACGGGCAGAGCGTTGAGCGCAGAGCTGTGGTGCGTATTGCAGAAGAGAGTCAGGTCTTGCAGAGACTGATTCGTGCTTTGATCTGGAAGCCAATTTAGAGCTGTGGAGCTTGTTGGTTGATCAAAGGCAGCCGCGGGAGAGCTGACGGGTGGAAGGCTCGGTCGAGGTTCGTGCGGAAGAACTCACTAGTGGCAGGTGGTCACTGAGTGAGGGGGAGTTACTCAGAGTGTGCAGCGCTCTTGGAGTGGTTCGATCGGCTCGGCAGGAGGCTTTGGAGCGACGCGGACAGAGTGCTTCAGCTGGTGTTACAGCTGTTGCTGCAGCAACCCTGCTGAGTAGTGTAGGCTAGAATAGGCTGAGTTCTTGAAGAGGATTGTAGCTATTCTAGACTGACATATTGTAGAGGGTGTGCTGGCACAAATCAGAGCTTGTTCTGATTGTGTTGAGTAGTCCACACGGGGTTAAAGTAGCATAGGTTGCGTGCGTTGTAACCTAGTGTGATCTGAACCTTTGGTTGAGTGGATTGAGGACTGGAGAATAGTCCTCCCCAGACGTAGGCAGATTGGCCGAACTGGGTGAACAAATCTGTGTCCTATTCATTGTCTGCTGTGCCTACATTTAAGTGAACAAGAGTGTGCTGCAGCAACTGCTAGTTCACAAATCTGCATAAGTAGAGACACTTGAAATTTCAAGATGAATTCTGGATAGCTACAATGCAAGAAGAACTCGCTGAGTTCAAAAAAATGATGTGTGGGATCTGGTGCCACGACCTGCAGGGGTAAACATCATTTGAACAAAGTGGATATATAAAAACAAGACTGATGAGAAAGGTCACATTACAAGGAACAAAGCCAGACTGGTTGCTCAAGGATACACTCAGATTAAAGGAGTGGATTTCAATGAGACCTTTGCCCCTAATAGCCAGAATGGAAGCTATTAGGCTACTCCTTGACCTTGCCTGCCATTTAGAGTTCAAATTATATCAAATGGATGTGAAGAGTTCTTTCTTGAATGGAGTCCTATCAGAGGAAGTTAATGCAGCTCATCCCAAGGGTTTTGAAGATCCTCATCATCTTGACCACGTGTTCAAGCTAAAGAAAGCTCTCTATGGATTGAAGCAAGCTCCGGTCCCAGAGCCAGGTATGAGATGCTGACTATCTTTTTGACTGAGCACGAGTATGATTGTGGTGGGGTAGATATGACACTCTTTGTCCGCAAAACAAAGACAGATTTTGTTATAGCTCAGATTTATGTTGATGATATTGTGTTTGGTTCGGGATCCCAGAAGATGGTGAAGCAATTTGTGGGTCACATGCAAACGGAATTCCAAATGAGCATGGTTGGTGAGTTAACTTATTTCCTTGGGCTACAAGTCTATCAAAAGGAGCATGGTATCTGTTAAGGTATGTGAAGACAAGAGTCTGCTATAGCAAGCATGTGAAGACAGTAGCTGGTGCAGAGCGTTCCAGAGTGAACAAGCAGAGTGCACAAGGCGTTGCTACAGCAACCTATGTAGCAAAGAGCTGTAGCATCCTAAATAGCAATTTTCCGTGTGAAGAACAAGCTGCCCAGAATTGAAGAGAAGAGCAACGGAAGCTTTCTAAATGCAATTTAGAAGATTCCAAGAGTCAATAGCATGCCGATCAACCTGGAGCAGCCCAAAGAACGTACGGAGGGTTGCTGCCAGCATCGCAACAGGTCGGTAGAGTATGGTGAAGATAGAGAGCAAGATGATACAGCTGCCCGTGTGAAGACAGTAGCTTGTGCAAATCCAGCCAGAGTGAACAAGCAATTGCTACAGCAGGAGATGTAGCAAGGAGCTGTAGCAACAGAGCAACAGTTTTGGCACGAAGAATAATCTGTCCATATATGAAGTAGCAGTGCAACGGGAGGCTTCTAAATATTCTCAGAATATCCCCAGAGAAGATTCCGTGCCACAACTTGAAGATTTGATTGGGAAATCAAATCTCCTAAAAAGTAGGAGATAAGGATCTTGTTGAGATCTTTTAGGAACTTCCTAAATTAGTTATTGATGGAGCATGGAGTTCCTATTTAAAGAAGGTTGGGCAGAGCAGCAAAGTATCCATCCATCCAACATAGAATCCAAGCACCTCAAATATTGAAAGAGAGCAGGGCAATATTCAGAGTGTTAAATCGGAGGGATCGGATCACCACCGAGAGTAGAGCGTGAGCGCATAGCTGAGTCGTTCGAGCAAAGGCTGATCAAGGACTTGCAGAGTCTGTTCAGAGCTTGATCAGAGAACACCAATTCAGAGCAGGAAGTGCTTGTTGGCGGATCAAGGCAGGCCGCAGGAGAATTATCGAGTGGAGGAACTCGGACAATCTGCAGAAGGCCAGGTCTCGCTACTGATAAACGGTCACTGAGTGAGGAGGAGCATTCTAGAGTATGCAGTGCTCGTGGAAGAGTTTGATTGACTCGGTGGAAAGCCTTGGAGCGACGTTATAGCAAACCAGCTAGTTGCTACAGCGGGTGTTATAGCAAACCTACTGAGACATTGTGTTAATTAGAATAGGCTGAGTCTGTGTGATCAGAGGAGTAGCTATTCTGAATTAATTCAAGTGAGTAGGTTTGTTTGTGAAACACAAGTCAGAGGGTGTTCTGATTGTGTGTGATCGACTAGCTAAGGTTGAGTAGCATAGGTTGCGTGGAGTCCAACCGTGTTGTACAACAGACCTTGAGACTAGTGAATTGAAAGACTAAGGTTCAGTCTTTCCCAGAGGTAGGCACTTGGCCGAACTTGGTGAACAAATCGCTGTTCATTGTGTTATCTTGCTGCAAAAGATCCGTCGGTACAAGAGTGTGTTATAGCAACTGCTCGTACACAATCTGGAACTCAGAGGTGCTGTGAATTTCAGTATCTTTATATCCCAAAGCAAATATGGTAAGAATTTGGTGAATAAGTTTGGCATGGACAATGCAAGCCACAAACGAACACCTGCTGCCACCCATTCAAAGGCAATCAAAGATGAAACAAGAGTTGTAGTTGATCAAACTCTACAGAAGCATGATGGTAGCCTACTTAACTGCCAGCAGACTAGACATTTCCTATGTAGTAGGAGTATGTGCAAGATAACAAGCCTGTCCCAAAGAAAGCCATCTTCTGCTGGTCAAAAGGATCATCAGGTAGGTTGGAAGTACGACAGGGTATGGATTATGGTACATCAGGGACACAAGTGCTGAATTGGTTGGGTACTGTGATGCAGACTGGGCTGGCTATGTAGAAGACAGAAAAAGTACATTTAGAGGATGTTTGGGAATAACCTAGTTTTGTGGTTTAGCAAGAAATATATTAGTATATCCCTTTCTATGGATGAAGCAGATGATGAGGTGAATACAGCGTACATCAAAAATACTATGACCCTCTACTATGATAATATGAGTGCCATCAGCATATCCAAAATCCAGTACAACACTCTAGAACTAAGCACATCGACATCAGACACCATTTCATCAGAGACTTGGTTGAAAAGGAAGTGATTATGCTAAAACATATTTCCACAGAGAAGCAGCTGGCAGATTTATTTACAAAACCACTGGATGGGGCTATGTTCAAGAATCTGAGATCTACACTGGGTCTATGTATCGTGTCGAAGTAAGTTGCTGAAGCATCTCCTGGACCCTCTTGTCATTTGTGACAAAAAGGGGAAGAAGAAGAGAAAAAAAAAAGCGTCTACTGCAAAGATGGTGTTAGTATTATTGTTTATGATATGACAACTTTGGTCAATCAAGAGTGAAGGCTGCAAAGGGATGAAGTTTTGTCAAAAATGCCAAGGAGGATATTGTTACTGATATGGCATCTGTGCTAAATCAAAAGAAGCCGAGCGAAAGAAGAGGCTACAGCAGCCTCTGGTACTTGAAGCTGGTACTTGCAAATATAGACTGACAAAACAAGAGAGCTAGAAGAAGTTATATCATCCTGTGATGATTGGAGCTGGAACAGATGATCACAAAGGATCAAGAAAATAACCAGAAGAGGCTATAGCATCCCTTGGCGATTCAAGGCTAACGCATCAAGAAAGTTTCTGTGTAGCCGATCAATCTGGAGGAGCTCGGAGGAGTTCTGGGTGATTTGTCGGCATAGCAACGGTCAGAGCAGAGTCCCAATTGATCAGAGTCCTTCGGCAAGAGGCTCGGATTAAGGCAAGTAAGATTTGTTTCTAAATTATGTTATAGGAAACAAGATCGCACCACCTTCCAGGAATCCCGGGGTGGATTCAAATCTCAACAACCTTCCAAGAATCCAGGGGAGAATTCGGAAGGTAGCGTTATCTAATGGAACTAAAGGTGCTAAAGATATATATGCATGCAGAGAACAAAGCATAGAAAGACGATCAAACAGAAGAAAACACACACACACTGAGCAGAGATCAGAGTTCATGGAAGTAGAGAAGTGCTAGAGCGATTGTTGTGTTTTGAGTTAAGGAGTTATCATGACTGGTGTAGTCTGATCCTATATTGATTTGAGGGAGCCGACTGGAGTGGAGTCTCACTGACATGCCAAACGGTTGACAGTCACAGAGTGCAGCTTGCGCGGACTGTCCCAGCGTGCTCCTTGATAGTGGCTGGAGGTCATTGATCGAAGGGGAGCACCGCAGAGTGTCCGACTACTCAACAGGGCGAGGTTGGAGAAGTCATCGACAGAAGAGTCAGCAACTTGGCGGAAGAAGTTACTGCAGCATCCGTTGTAACACATTGTAAAATGATAGGCCGAGTCTGTGTGATCAGGTCATTAGCTATCTATTACTAGAGTGTGTTGATAGTGAAGGCTAGTCTGTGTTGACAGATTAGGTTAGGAGTAATGGTGAAACTAGTTGTGGCTTAGTTGTTGGAAACCATTATACTCTAACTGAGATAGTGAAATCTTGAGGACCGAGAATCGTCTTCCCCAGAAGTAGGTGTTGCCGAACTGGGTGAACAAATCCGTTTGTGTTCTTCAGGTTTGTCCGAACATAAGCGTCAGCAACCAAGCGGCAGAAATTGCTGTAGCAGACCGTGGTTCTTCATCAACAGTATCGCAGTGCCAATTTCAGTCTTACCAGTCAATGTATACAAGCCATTAAATCTCTTGCCTTTCATAACAATAAAAGAGCCTTTAACTACTTTGATTTCACCATTTTTAGCCTTAAATATGTAATCTAGTTGATTAAGTATGCCAAGTGAAATCAAAATTTTTATTAGTTCAAGGACATACATCACATTGGAGAGTTTGACCATCTAGTCATTCCACATTCTCAACTTCACATAACCAATACCAAGAACACTGCAATCTTTGTTCTTTCCTAGCAGCACCTTCCCGCCAATTTCAAGATTCAAATCTTCAAACCAAGATTTTTTAGGAGTCATGTGAAAAGAGCATCCAACATCCAAGATCCGTGAACAGCTAGAATCCTCTTGAATAACAACTAACACTTCAGCACTTTTATAGCCTTCCCCCACCATATCTTCCTGGCCATAATAAGACCTCTTTTCTTAATGATCTCTCCTTCTCTCAAGGCAATCTTCTCTAAATAGGCCCTCCAATTGATAGTGAAAACACTTCATTCCTCTTGCCTTACCATTTTGAGATGCATATTCACCTTTCTTGAACTTGTTCTCGGACACTTTGCTCTTGGAGACAGTCTTCCTCCATTGTCTATTTTTCACAAACAAGCCTTGAGCAACTTCATCTGAGACTTGAAACTTATTCTAGTTGGACTTCAAAGCAGCAAGAACCTCCTCCAAACTTACAGATTCTCTAACATACTTCCTGATTTCAACAAAATTTGCATAGCTTGAAGGTAGAGAATTCAACATCATGATCCTCATCTTCAATTTTCACTTTAATAGTTTCAAGATCAACCACAATCTTGGAGAACTCATCAATGTTTTCCTCCACATGTCTATCATCATCCAAACAACACTATTGGTAAGAGTTTTAATCATGTAAAGTTGCTCCAACTTTAGCCACACTCCAACAACAATAGTTTGCTTTGCAACTTCTCTCATGACTTTGTCTCCCGGGTGCAAGATGATGGTGTTATAGGCTAACTCAAGTACTTCCTGTTTCTGATCAGTAGACATGGATGTTGTAAGATGGCTCTTACCTTGCAAAGCCATAGCCACCTTCATCTGAACCGTTATAGCTTTAGTCCTTTGCCTCCTAAGTACAAAGTCTCGTTTGCCATTACATTTGTCCAGCTCTACCTTGGCAACCCCTCATTGAATTTGTGGCTCTGATACCCATTGTAAGCCTCAAAAAAAGAACAAAAACTACTCCAAAAGATGATGATGAAGCATTTCATTGTTTGCCTCCTAACCAGGTTTGCTCCAATAATCAGTCAAAAACTCAACCAAGAAAGCAATCACAGATGTAAGGATTTTTATCCTGGTTTAGCCAATGTGGCCGGCCTACCTCCACCAATCACTATCTCAAAGAAGCATCAAGCACAGGATGGTGTTAAAAAATAATGCACTTAATTTTGATATGTTTGTTGTATTAGGATCTAGGTAAATGCACTTAATCATATAATTTGCTAACTTTGATACAACTATGCTTAAAAGCTCCAAAAACATAAATTGCATCGCTACATATATGTTCAAATAAACTAGCAATGAACCTACATATTGTTTTGAATACAACTTAAATATTACAACATAAAGTGCATTATTAAATGTATACTCAAATGAACGAACAAAGAACAAACACATTATTTGGGAATATAAAATACATTGGTACATACAATTGGTTTGCTCCGCTACACTCTAGTAGTAAAATTGCATTATTTTTAAGTAATGCTGATAGAGCCTATTTATACGCATTATTTAGATCATATCCCCGTGCTTGTTTGCATTATTTTATGTACAAGATTACTGGTTTCCAGTGTCTTTGTATTTCAGGACAAAACAAGGGCCTAAGTCGGATACGCGCTAACAGGCAGCGTTTAGGACGCGCAGCACACAGCCTGCGGAGCTAGCGGCGCAAACAGAAGAAATGGCGAGAGACAGCAGAGTTGCGCCGACCAATGCGCTAAGCAGTATGCCGTGCGCCAGGCGCAGATGATGGTGTTTCCAAATCCTGACACAACCAGATTTGGAAGTTGCCAAGAGTGAGCCTCTGAGCAGTATATAAAGAAGAGGAGGAGGCTAGGGTTAGGAGGACAATTCATACATTTCGACACCGCGGCACAGTTCGTACACCAAGGGGGCACTGCGCACCAGGACTGGAAAACACACGAGCTTGCTGAGAGGATCTGCGCTAGCCGACTGCGCCCACCAAGACTACAGCCTGCACGCACTATTTGCTATTGCTCTCTCAGATACTCTAGTTATTATTTACTGTTTCTATGATGTTTATCACTAGCATGTCTAGGTAAACGCTCAGTATCGGTTGGACATGAATCTATGAGTATTTCCTTTGAGACTTGCGCTTAATGCATAACTTGCTTGCTTATATTAATTCTGTGCACATTACTGGCAACTTGTTGCATGAGTAGGGGAAGCCTTGAACCGCAATCTTACTCTTGTTGCTTGTTGTTGTTTGTTAAACTAGTTGAATAGCCTGACGGTGCCAACTAGGAGTAACGCGCTAGGATAGGCAATTACTACCTTGATCGGATTCGTAGTTGTTTAAGTCTAGTGTAAGAATTAATAGCACATGAACTTTGATCGGAACATGCGCACATGTTAGGAAGCCTTGATCGGACACTAACATTAGCAACTCGAGCTATAGACATTTAGAGTCGATGATAAAGAATACACTCATAGAGGATTGTCTGCGCCGATACTTCTCATAGTCATAGTACTTAATCTCTACTGCCTGCGCACGTCTAGTGCAATTCCCTGCGTTTTACGACTGTTTACTCGCGCATCGCGCAAACCAATCACTCACCCCCCCCCCCAATCTTCGTAAGTGTAGGACACTGGCTAAAACTGAACTGCTTGCTCCCTGTGGAGATCGACCCTTACTTAACCGCTGTACTAGTGGAAGGGGAAGGAATTAATTTGACGCGCACAACGACGCGCGATCAAATGCGCATTAGTTTTATATGATAAAACCAATACACATTAAATTTCCTAAACTTAACTAGTAAAATTGCATTGGTTTCAAGTAATGTGCATTGGTGTTATATAATCGCTTCAATGCACTTTAATTTTTCTAAACCATTAGTAAGTGCGTTGGTATTAAAGTGTACTCGTCACTAGCTATATGTTTGTGGTATTAAGAAAGTGCATTGATGTACATAATCAAGCACTTTCATAAGAAAATGACATAACAATTGGGTTTTGTTAAATAAAGTTCATTGTTGGGTTTTAATGAAGTGCATTGGTTAGTTATGTTAAATAAAATGCATTGAAATTTGATGAAATAAGTTATGTGTATAGTGAGATACTTGACAAATGTAAACTGATTCTAATAAAAAAAGATAGTGGTATGCATGTCATTATTTTTGGGGATTTGTGTAAAGTGTTTAATGTTAAGAGAGCCAAAGCCTTTTTGAAATTCGCAGTGTCTCAGTTCGACAGATTAGTGAACAAGCAGTTGCTGCAGCACACTCTTGTTCACTCGGAAATTGTCTCAGCAAACAATGAACAAGACAAAGTTTGTTCACCCAGTTCGGCCAACTGCCTACGTCTGGGGAGGACTACTCTCCATTCCTCAATCCACTCAAACCAAAGGTCTCCAAGTACACTCGGTTACAACTCACGCAACCTATGCTACTCAACCTTGTGTGGATCACTCGACACAATCAGAACAAGCTCTGATTTGTGTCTACACACCCTCTAAAATATGTCAATCTAGAATAGCTACAGTCTTCTCAAAGAACCCAGCCTATTCTAAACTACACCTACTCAGCAGGGTTGCTGTAGCAACTGCTGTAACACACAGCTGAAGCACAATTTGTCCGTGTCGCTCCAAGGCCTTCTGCCGAGCCGATCGAACGATTCCACGAGCGCTGCACACTCTGGAATACTCCCCCTCACTCAGTGACCACCTGCCACTAGTGAGTACTGCCGCTTAGACACTCGACCGAGCCACACACCCGTCAGTTCTTCCGCGGCTGCCCTTGATCAACCAACAAGCTCCGCAGCTCTGAATTGGCTTCCAGATCAAGCTTGAATCAGACTCTGCAAGTCCTGATTCCCTTCTGCTACAATCACCACAGCTCTGCGCTCACGCTCTGCTCTTGGGTGATGATCGAAGAATTCGTCCGTCGCACACCAAAGATTGCTTTCTCTGAAATCTGTGTATGCACTCGTGTATCCCTCAGCTTCGATCAACCCTTCTGCTCTAAACCCCTTCTGCTTAAATAGCATCACCAGCTTTTAGCAATGTCCAGGTTTAGGCAATGTCCAACAAGAACAATTATCTCCTAAAATCTAGGAGATTAGATTTGATATTTATCTTCAATATAAATCTCCTTCTCTGATTAGTAAACCTCACTGGAATATACTCTTCAGTAGTTTAGAAATTCTTCAGATGCTCTCCATAGAGTTTCCAGCCCTTCTGGACAAGCCCAGGTTGCTGCTGCTTCTTGGACGGTTGATACAGCCAGTTGAACAAGCTCCTGCTGTAGCATCCCCTGCTGTAGCTGCTGCTAGTTCACTTCTGCTGGCCTGCTTGATAACTTGAGCTGCAGCAACTCCTTGTTCACTTGTGCTGGTTTTGTCAAACACTGCCATACTTACATCATCAATCTCCCCCTTGGCATTTTGACAAAACCTTAGAACACTGGAGCAAACTAACGTGAACCAGAAAGTTTCTAAATAAAAATTCAACAAGAGAATAAGAGAGAAAAATATTCAGAGGGTGGCCACACACAGCCATAGCATGACCACGCAGGGTCAAAAGAAAAAAAAACCACCAGTTCATCAATAGCAGATCAGCAATATAAATCTTCTCTCCCCCTTTTTGTCACAGATGCTCAAGGGGCCTGCTCCTCATCCTCCGGGAACTCCAAATCTCTGAGTAGACTTCTAATCTGGCCACGCCTGGCATCCCTTCGTTTGGCTTCAGCTTCAAGAATGAGCAGCTCAGACCTGAGATGGCTCACAATTCTGGCACGAAGAGCTGACTGAATTGTTGCAGCAGGGGGAAGAGATTCCTCCAGAGGGGCTGATGCTGAAGAACCAACCAGAAGAGGATCCTCATATGCAATATCCACTGCATGCTTTCCTTTGAATAACTTGTGGTCTACTGTGAAGACTTGCAGCTCCTCAGATAAGCCTTCAGAAATCTCACCAAGCTCCGGATGCTGAGAGACCATTATCCCATAGATGAGAGAGGGTAGCACTATGGGCTTGCTGGAGGAGGCACTCCCGGCATGAGTAGCCAGCTGAGGAAACATAACACTGTCCAGGCTGATTCTCCTCTTCTTCCCAATAGAGTAGAGAAGGTTAGCAAAGTCTCTGCTAACCTTCCCCCTGTGAGAGCTAGGGATCCAGTTTCTGATGCCCAGATGATACAGCAGGGCATTCTTGGAGATTAGCTCAGCAGCACTAAGGTTTGGACCGCCCCAAGACAGGCACACTCCCCCTGTCAGAACTTTAGCCAATATCTATGGCTGAACAATAGTGGGAGCTCTGGCATTCTCATGGATCCCAAGAAATTCATCAATTTTTTCAGGGGTAATAATCACTGTCTTACCCCTTACCCAACTTTTCCCAAACTCATCCGCTCCTTCTTCTCCAAATTTCTCTTCCATATTCACAATAAATTCCCTAACCAGAGTTATGTTGAATCTGAATGGAAAGGTTAGGGACTTGAGCAGGTTTACCTCTGTGAGAAGCTGGATCATAGCTGCTGATTTGTACTTGTCCTGAACCAGTCTCTTTTCGGCCACAATGTGCTTCCTCTCAACAGCACTCCAAGATTGAGACGCACTCCTGTTTCTGAACCAAATACCTTCAACTGTGAGAGCAGATAAGTCTGCCACTGAATGTCCTCTCACAGACGGTTCACCAGAAGCACCTGCATTTTCTTCACTTGATTCTTCTTCTTCACTGCTGGAGACTGGGAATAGGATAGGAGCTTTTCCTTTGTCTGAAGGTGGAGGAGGATGTGCTGCAGCAGGTTCTTGTTCAGGAGACTCGGCTCCTGTTTCCTCCCCTTCACCCACAATGCCAGGGGACATAACAAGTGTTCTGCAACTTTCTTCTGCAGAACCTGCTACAGCATCTTCTGTAGCTTGTTCTTCTCCAGAGTCTTCCTCAGCCACAGCTTCTTCAGATAGCACAGCTGAACTGGATACAAGTTCTCCATCACGTACCAGGCGCCTCCTTTTCTGTGAGGTTCCTTCTTGTGAGGTAGGATCGCTGTGCGACACGGGAATAGGAGTTGGTTCCCACACTACCACATCCAGTCGCTGAGCAGGGGCTTCATTGCGAGACTTGGTCCTTCTTTCAGACCTATTTTGTCGGTCTGCTGCCAGATTCTTCTTCAAACCGCGCGTCTTCACCATTGTAGCTAGATTGCAGAAGGTTTAAGGAGCGTTCAGAGGATGATCGGCAGCGATTTTTGGGAAGCGCCTTGCACCTTGTCTTTGCCCTAGAAAATGATTTACCCGTTATTTTCTTTTCCATTTTGAAGTTGTTAGATCACGTGCCTCACATGTGCCTTCTCCCATCGTTAGCAACCAAAACATGTGAACAAGCTTATTCTTGGCCAGGTTGCTATAGCACATGCGAGCTAGTTCACCTGCTTAGTTCAGACAACAGCTTTGCTCGGAGGATCCTTAAGAGGTTCTGATGGAGATTTCTTTACCCACACCTGAGATACGCCATAGTTTCTCCTTTTCTGACCCTCCAGCCTTCTATCTCTTCGTTTGTCATGTTTGGGTTTCCATACCTGTAAAGTCTGTGGTTTTCCCTTGTCTTTAGCGATCCAATGCCCTTGTGCAGCAGTCTTAGCAATCATCCTCTGCGATTCTTTCCAGCAAGGAGCTTTTCTTGAAGCTACATGATACGCAGTCTTTATGCAGCATGTGTTGGTTCTGGATTTTGCTCCCCCTTTTTCAACTAAGGAGGTTTTGTGCAGCTGCTTCAAATTGGAGGTAATCTTCTGATTCCCAACACTTGTACAAGAGCCCCTTCTATTCTGAGCCTTTAGCTTTGTTAGAGAAAAATGATGTGCCCGGTGCTGCAGCATCCTCTTGTTCACATGCCTAGTTCCATCTTTCTCTGCAGGTTTTGAAGAGTCATCTGAATTATTCTTTTCATCTATCTCAGCATTTGAGGCTTTAATGAAAACTGTCCCTCTAGAGCTTTCTTCACCAGTATATCCAAGCCCTGTTCTCCCTTTTCCAAGTCTTTGGTAAGACAGTATTTCGTCCAAGATATTATTCTGCGGATCAGCTGTCTTGGCTGTTGCTGGAGAGGATCCAACAGAGATCTGTCTTCCAGAGTCTTCCCTTTTCAGAATGGTGACTTGATTATTGGATGAGAAGAGACTTTTCCTTCGATCTTCTTCCAAGAGATTGACTCTGTCAGTCAATGCTTGATTGGTCTGAAGAACTGCCTCACACTGCTCGAGTATCTTCTTCAGATAGTCAACAAGGCTGTCAGATGGGTCCTCTTCATCTTCACTTTCAGATACTTCAATCACATAGTGAAATTCTTCCTTCTTAAGCTCTTTGAGGTTGAAATCTGATACACTGGTCAGCACAACACAGTTTTCTTCATCACTTTCATCAGAGTCACTCCATTTTGCTGTCATGGACTTACTGTTCTTTTTCTCTGAGTTTTTGAGGGGTTTGCTTGGACAGTCAGCCTCAATGTGTCCATACCCTTCACAGTTCTAGCATTGAACTCCCTTTTTCATTTCTTTCTTCTCATCTTCATCCTGAGCTGGTTCCTTCCCTTTCCTTTTATTTTCACCACCTCTTCTGAATTGTTTTCGTGAGGAGGAGCTTTTCCCATTTCTTGAGTCCATGTTCTTCAGGAGCTTTCCAAGATTCTTGACAAGCATACTCAGCTGATCATCTGGAACTGTCTTCTTGGCTTCTATTTCAGCTTTCAGTCCAACATTCTTGTCCTTGGGAGTGGTGTCCTCTTTAACTAGTTTCATCTCAAATTGTTTGAGAGACCCCATCAATTCTTCCAACCTCATGAATCTGACATTTTGAGCTTCTTCAATGGTCGTCACTTTCATGTCAAATTTTGTGGGCAGCGATCTGAGAACCTTCCTGATCAGCTTCTCTTCAGGGATAGGTTCACCAAGGCATGGGCTTCATTTGCAAGATCACAGAGTTTGGCATTAAACTCAGTGACAGTCTCCTCTTCCAGCATTCTCAGATTCTCAAACTGAGTGGCAATGATCTGGAGTCTTGACAGCTTCACTCTATCAGTTCCTTCATGTGCAGTTTGCAGAATTTCCCATGCTTGTTTGGCCATGTCACAATTTGAAATCAGCCTGAAGTTGTTGGCATCAATTGCAGCAAAAATTGCATTCAGGGCCTTTGAATTTCCAGTTGCTGCAGCACCCTCTTCAGCAGTCCATTGTTCTTCAGGCTTTATCCTTGTGACTCCTTGTTCATCCATGGTGATTGGGGGAGACCACTGGATTACGACAGCTCTCCATGTCTTCTCATCAATAGCCTTGAGAAAGGCTTTCATTCTAGCTTTCCAATATCCATAGTTGCTCTCTTCCAACAATGGAGGTCTGCTTGTGCTCTGTCCTTCCTTCATTGTCTTGGCTTCTTCAGACACACTGTAGGATCTTTTACTCTGTGTGTTGAGCTCCCGCTCTGATACCAATTGAAATTCGCAGTGTCTCAGTTCGACAGATTCGTGAACAAGCAGTTGCTGCAGCACACTCTTGTTCACTCGGAAATTGTCTCAGCAAACAATGAACAAGACAAAGTTTGTTCACCCAGTTCGGCCAACTGCCTACGTCTGGGGAGGACTACTCTCCAGTCCTCAATCAACTCAAACCAAAGGTCTCCAAGTACACTCGGTTACAACTCACGCAACCTATGCTACTCAACCTTGTGTGGATCACTCGACACAATCAGAACAAGCTCTGATTTGTGTCTGCACACCTTCTAAAATATGTCAATCTAGAATAGCTACAGTCTTCTCAAAGAACTCAGCCTATTCTAAACTACACCTACTCAGCAGGGTTGCTGTAGCAACTGCTGTAACACACAGCTGAAGCACAATTTGTCCGTGTCGCTCCAAGGCCTTCTGCCGAGCCGATCGAACGATTCCACGAGCGCTGCACACTCTGGAATACTCCCCCTCACTCAGTGACCACCTGCCACTAGTGAGTACTGCCGCTTAGACACTCGACCGAGCCACACACCCGTCAGTTCTTCCGCGGCTGCCCTTGATCAACCAACAAGCTCCGCAGCTCTGAATTGGCTTCCAGATCAAGCTTGAATCAGACTCTGCAAGTCCTGATTCCCTTCTGCTACAATCACCACAGCTCTGCGCTCACGCTCTGCTCTCGGGTGATGATCGAAGAATTCGTCCGTCGCACACCAAAGATTGCTTTCTCTGAAATCTGTGTATCCACTCGTGTATCCCTCAGCTTCGATCAACCCTTCTGCTCTAAACCCCTTCTGCTTAAATAGCATCACCAGCTTTTAGCAATGTCCAGGTTTAGGCAATGTCCAACAAGAACAATTATCTCCTAAAATCTAGGAGATTAGATTTGATATTTATCTTCAATATAAATCTCCTTCTCTGATTAGTAAACCTCACTGGAATATACTCTTCAGTAGTTTAGAAATTCTTCAGATGCTCTCCATAGAGTTTCCAGCCCTTCTGGACAAGCCCAGGTTGCTGCTGCTTCTTGGACGGTTGATACAGCCAGTTGAACAAGCTCCTGCTGTAGCATCCCCTGCTGTAGCTGCTGCTAGTTCACTTATGCTGGCCTGCTTGATAACTTGAGCTGCAGCAACTCCTTGTTCACTTGTGCTGGTTTTGTCAAACACTGTCATACTTACATCATCACTTTTTAACTTATTTTTAAACTCAAAATCAAAACAAATTGACAAAAGTAGTGAGATATGTGTCAATATATGCGCTTTTAGATTTATTTTTTCGATCGATGAGTATAGTACCCAACCAGGGACGGATACACTCTTATGTCGTCTATTTTATTTACTCATTATGAAGACACTTTCTTAAGTAAATGTAGTTTATACTTTATAAAATTAAAGCATTTTATATACACTTTCTAAAGACATGTATACGAAAATTGTCGTCATGTATGATCGCGTGAAAATGACCTCTATTGAGTTTCAAACCTCAACAAAAAAGAAAAAATTAACCCTATATAATTTCACCATATATTTGAATTTTGATTCCATTTATGGTCTGTGCAATTGAGCGACCAATTGAGAAGTTGTGGGAACAGACAAATCTAGGCAAGGAGAAGGAACAAAAGACCAGCGCTGGGACAAACAAAACGAGTGATGAAGGAACACAATAGAAGGCTGCATTGCTCAGAATCAACCAGACAAGCCTGCCAAAATTTGCGCAAGACAAACTGCATTGTGCTGTCCACATCCACAATTTCCCTCTTCTTTTTTCATGGTAAATCAAAAGATTAGACTAGACCCACACCACAGGGTACAAAAGAAAGCACCCCACCCATTTCATCATATTACTTTACTCACAATTTCTTTCTTTATTTTTTCTTCACTTTCAAACTACTCAATCTTAGACCACGTTCTACTGATTGTGGCCAGCATATACTCAAATCACGCTTGCTTATACATTACATTGATCTAGCTTTAAAGACACAAAACTATATTTAAATTTCCAAATCATATATTCTAAAATACTTCATACACATGGTATCATCATATCATAGATTATTATGTCATAGCACTCGTTCAGACAACTCAACTCTTCATCAAAAGCAAAAACAATACCATGGTGGTAGTAGTAGTAGTAATGTGGCAACACAGATGATATTGTTGGTGTGCTCGAAGGTCTAGCTAGGCCATGGTAGAGGACTTTTGAACAATGTATCTGTATGCAGCAACCTTTTTCCTTCCAGAAGAGCTGTTGTCCACCGAGATCACCAACCTGCCAGCTTCTTTCAGAGTAAATGAGTTGTGTATGGCCTCCTCCTCCGCTGCTACTCTCCTGAGTTTCTCAACTGCAATGGTGTAGCTGTCTTCTGCATTAGGCACGAACTCCACACTGTAGTCCACGTCCCAGCCTCCAGCCACTAGGTCCCAAGTTATAGTTGAACCAGCCTAAGCCATATATTTTTGGGAAAGTTTTAGTAAAACATCAACCCATTTCAAAGCATCACCTATAATCGAGTAGATAACAACCTCAATGCCCTCTATCTGGATATTCACTTTCTCTCCCCCTTTCACAGTGAACTCAGAGGCAGATTTTGGAGGGACATTGTGCAGGTCACTGGGCCGACTCATTCCGCCATACTGAACGGGAATGTCCTCTGGCCTGATGAACCTGATTCAAAACTACCCAAGTAAAAACAAAAAATTCACCATAAACAAATCTAATCAATCAACACCACTTACACAAACTAGTAGAAAAAGTAATATTTTACACTCACGCCAAAATCCAAATGGATCCAAAATTCAAGTTTGACCAACCAACACAAAACCGATTCAAAATAAGAGCAAGTTGGTTAGTGTCAGGAACTAGGAACCCAAGTTCACCAAAAACTTAAAACTAGAGCATAAAAAAAGTGATATAATGCACCCCCAAATCCAAACATGAAATATACATACATAAGATGAAGAAGAAGAAGAAGACACTCACTTGTAAAGAGTCTCTGCAACATTGCCTTCCTTAGATATCACAAACTTGCTCTTGGTCCTCTGGGTCAGGAAAGGACTGAACATAGAATACAACACACTGAAGTACCATGGCACGTTGATGAAAATCTGAAAAAAGAATGATGCATAGCAAAACTTGGGAGTCAATGATCAATATTATATGAAATATGAAGTTGAGGAGCTGGGAAGGAATGAAACCTTGCGGGCGACCAGTTCAGGGTAGTTGTCCTGAAACAAGGAAAGAATGTGGTTAGAGGCGACCCTGAGCTCTCTTTTGGGCATGTCTTTGAGATCGGTGACTTGAATGATCGAATTGATAAGGCCGGGTTTAAAATCGAGGAGATTGATGCCCTTTTCCAGCACTTGAACTCTCCACCTCAGAAACTTGTTCAGCTTCTCGTCGTCTCCGAAAATCCTCTCGTACATTTCCCTGTCCTTGAAAGCGCCATACGCGTTGTAGCAGACGGGCCTTCCGAGTCGGTCGTGAGCGTGCATATAGGCGACGACGCCTTCCAGCTCCTTGAAGCCTAAATCTTCGTGGACGACGCCGTCTGCCTTGAACTCCTGCCTCCAGGCCAAGCAGTTGCGGAGCATGAGGAGGGAGTCGGCGACTCTGAAGTCCCGGGCGCGGAGGAATTTGAGTAGGACGACGTCAGCGCGGTCCGAGCCGGAGAGGAGGTCGACGCCCCAGATGGATGGTGGGTTTTTACTATCAAGGTCGGCGGCGGAGAGCTTGGCTTTGATTTCCTGGAGTGCTCTCTTGTGGGAGGAGCTGAGGTTGGAGACAAAGTAGTTGTCCTCCTCGAATGAGGGTGAACGGAGGGAGGTCAGTTCCATCAGGGAAGTGATGAAGCTCTTCTTGGTGTTGGTGGAGGATGTTTCGGAAGGGTTCGGGGACTGGCTGGCGGATGCTGCCATTTCAAAAAGAAAACAGAGAGCGGTTTGTTGTGGATTTGCTGTTGCCGAGGATTTAAGAACAGAGGCAGATTAGAGAGAGAAAGACAAGAGGGACAGTGGAATGGACTGATACATGTTACTTTGTTGAAAATTTTTAGCAACAACTACAGCAGACTATAATAATTAAGTTAATACATTCTATAATCAAAACCCGAATATTATTTAAGTTTTACTTTCCCAAATAAAGAAAAATAAAAATAATGGTCATTTGTCCAACTTCATTATAGTAATATCATCAATATTAAGATCAGAAGTGAAAAAAAGCTGTGTTCTACTCGAGTTGTTCCAGATTGCTCAAAACTTTAATAGATTGCGTTTTAGTGATTGTTAGTTGGAATGGAAACAGTACCAAGAACAATAAACGACACAAAATATGTTTACTCTGTTCAGCTCACCGAGCCTACTCAGTGGTTACTCGGAACCCCGAGTGGGAATCACTTCACAAGTATTCGATCAAGTACAATAGATTTTTAAGTAACTTATCTTCAATAGTTATCACTATGTAGTTGAACTAATATGAGTACGTTTGACTCTCTCTTCCCACCTCGATTTGCCTCCCGCAGGTAATTCTCTTCCCGAGAATATCAGACCTGAAACACAGTCTGTTCAGCACTTTTCTTCAGCTCACGGCGATGATGCTCTAGCTTTGTCGATTTTCCGACTGTCTCAACTGATCGCCAGTCTGTAGCTTTTCTGCATCCTTTCAATAATTTCAGTTATCGTGCTCATCTCTGCAATCTTCCCGCTCCACATAAATAGATTAGATGCGCTTTTTCGTATCTTTGGAAAGGAGATAATATTCGATTATACTTTCCATTTTTCGGAGCGGATCCAATCTTTAGGATGCAGAATATGATCTTGGAAGCGCAGAATCCAGGAAAGAATATTTGCGGAATATCTTCTTAATATTGCATTGCCGATACATTATATTCGCATATCTCGACTGATATTATTGTTGCACCTGTTTGAACAGATAATGTCACACATTCTCTCACAGCCGAAATTCTTTGCCTTGTTTGACAAAAAAATGTCATTCATGAACCATCTGGTTGTAACAAAAAAGATAGAGATGAGAAGATAACAAAAACTAGTTTGAATTGTGCTCTTGCCAAAACCAAAGACATTAGAAACAGATAGTTTGACACCAATAGTCAAAAAGAATAAAGTTTATTATTTTAACGGCTAGTTCGGTAAATAGTGAATCGATAAATGATTGGTAAACTTGATAATTTATCGAATTATATATTATGTATTTTTTCTTTATTTAAAAACAATATTATCTCATTTAAATAATCTAACAAATCTAGTTGAAAAATATCTATCCCTATTATCACTTTGATCAATTCAAGTAGATTAATATAAGTCACATATTAATTTATTCTAAGACTTGTAGAATTGGCAAAAGTTTAGTTCATAAAAGTTGATAATCGGAATATCTATGAACTTATTAATATTCCGAATATGAAAAAATATTCTGATTATTGAAAAATTATCGATTTATTTACTTTATCGAAGCGAAAACTTTCGGTGCAATAAATTAAATTTAGTAAAAGCGAAATTTACCAGAGTTTGCTCTTACCTAAACACCAAGATTGTTACTTTTTGCTAGTCGCCATTGTAAAAGCGAGTATTTCATAAGAAGAAGAAAATGAAAAACATGTATTTTTTTTGTTGAAGCAATAAAGAATATGTTGTTTATTGCATAAAAATTCAGTGCTTGCGCGAGGATTTGTGGGATAGAGCAGATGACTTTTAGTGATGAAGCATGAAGGGAGTAGGTCCCAACAATTCTGAGGCCTAACTCGAAATAAAGTGGTACCAAATTAGATGGCCCCTAAGACCTTATTAAAGTTGTTCTAATGTAATTATTCTGAGTACCAACTACGCCATATTATCATTCCATATACTAAATATTTTCATAGTAAAAAAAAAAACAGTGTTAATAACTGTTGTACCATTATAGCGTAAATGGATGGGAAAAATTGGTGTGAATATTGGTCCACATCAAAATTAGAAGGCGTGATTATCCTTGTAGACCATTTTTTCTTCGTAGAGGGGTCCATCTCCATCATACCTCCGCTTTTGCTTGTTTTTTCTTCTATTTTCTCAAAAGGACAAGACCAGAGAAACCTTTAATTTTATTTTTCGAATATTTGGGGATTTAGTTCATTCAATTTGAAAAAGAGAGTGCCTCGCTTTATAGGAACCAGGAATCAAAGAAATTAAAGGGAAAAAGAGAGTGCCTGGTGTTTTATAGGAAATGGGATATAAAAGTAATAACAACGGTACTTCCGCACAATTCTCAACTTCATTGATCATTTTCCCGCCTCTAGTAGGTTGTTATGATCTGTTTTTTTTTCTAAATAAATTTCTAGAGTTTAAATATTAAAAAGCAACAGAGTCTATCCGTAAGCTAAAATGTCAAACATTTAAAAAAAGTTCCATCACAAAAGCTTCACGTTAGTAAATGAATGTATGTATAAAATATAAAAGTATACATCTACACATTTAACAATATATAAATCAAAAGCATATTTAGCTACTCAGGTCGAGCTGAGCCCTTCGAACCTCGATCAAACTCGACTGGATTTCAAGCACTAGGCCCTAACCCAACCCTCAGCCCATCGGGCGGGACTATGGCCGGGTTAGATCGCGGGTCTCTTGCACGTTTTTCGTGTATCGACCGATTGCAGAGCCAGCTAATCATTTACATGAAAATATAAATTTTAAATCACATCATTCTTTAACTTTTAATTAAGAAAAAATTGACTCTTCCTAGAGAATGAGATGTAACTATTATTATATTCATTATAAAAAAATAATTGTAACTTTTGTTTTGTAATCAATATGATACTAACATTATTTCATATATTTTTATAATATTTATAATTATGGAAAACCCAAACACCATGTGTGAGATTGTAAAATTGTTACTTTATTCATTTCAAATTGATTACTCTTTTGATTTAATAAGTTAAGTTGAAATCAGTTAAAGTAAAATAGATTGAATTTAATTGAACATGATTATATTAAAAGAATTAAACTCAAAAAATGAAAATTTTTGGAGTTTGTCACTTATCCAAAGTTTCTCAACTTTCATGCCATCATTTCAAAAAAAAAAAAAAATCCAATGCCACTTGTTCAGTATACTGCTATTGTTAGTAGCGGTATGTATATGAAGTGCCAGATCTGACTGTATATGTATCTTATCGCTACTAATAGTAGTGCTTATGATGAAGAAGTAAAAGATTTGATAGCATATGTGGCATACTGTTACTGTGAATAGCAATATGTTATTACTTTGGGAAAACATCATATTACTGCTGTCAATAATGATATATTATTTGCTTTGGGATAATATCATACCGTCATTATCCATAACGATATGTTATTATTTTTGAACAATATCATACCGCACCGCTTTTGTTATTAGATGTATGGAGAAGAAATGCTGAGATTATCGTCATGGGGCGCCACCCAAACTCCAATTCATTAATCCGGGAAGTGGTATTATTGTAAATAATCGTTATATATGGCTATACTTTTAACGAAAAATGTATATTTGTTTAAAAATATTTGTCATATAGTTTTAATTATGAATACTTTTTTAATTTAAATTAAATTAGGTTGCCGGCCCTAGAAATAGCGGGCCGGCCCACCTAGTGGAGATTTCCAACTTTCACATTATAATAAATTCTGGATTATAAAGTCATCAGTTGATTTTTATTTAGTAAGTATAATGTAGAATAAATTTTAAAAAGTGAATAATTCATTGTTTTTAATGTCAAAATTTATTGTTAGAAAAAAGGCGATAGTTTAAACTCATAAGCAGTTATTTGAAGTGCGGCATACGTAGATATTTTTATTAATTATAAAGTTAATGATAAAAACCTCATTTATTATTATAGTCACTCGACAACATTCGGGAATAAAGATAATTAACAAACATCGAGTACATAATAACGACTCCATTTCAAATATCAAAAAAAAATATTTGAGATCAATTTAATTTTAATTTTCAAAAAGCATGGATAGGAATTGACCAATTTTCGTAAAAATAGGTTTTACATTGATTTTATCCGCCGGGTTTGACCATAAGCTGATGTTAACAAATTTAGACTAGGGGCTAATTCGTAAAAACAAATATGATAGAGCTGACGAATAATCATATCCCTCCTCTCCCGTGACTCGACTCATTAATAAAAACCACATTCATAACTACAAATGCAGCTTTTTTATCAAATTCTAAATGGTCAGGTCTCTCTGTGTCTAAAACTACTCAAGTAAATAGTTAAGGGCGTGGGTAGATGTGAAGTCCATAAAAGTTACTAATTAAAGCACGAACCAAAAACCTTTCACAGCACTGCGCCATTACCCTGCACTTGGCATCGCTTTTTCCGTTACTACTTTTTGACTTTTGTAGCCACGTATTCAGTTTCTCTTCATTTAAATCATGTTTTGTTGCTGGAAAAATAAAAAAAGTCCTAATCCTTTGCTTTTTAAGTCAAGTTGCCTGGCCAGCAACCAGCGTTGAACAAAACATCCAACGTCAGTAATACTTGTCTTCACTTAACTAGCAATGATATTGTTTCTAAAACTAGGTTTAAGAGACTTCAAATGCTCTCTCTCTCTACCTTCTGTCTAAACCCTAAATATTCCCTCCTATAACATTATTCAAATAACATGGATTTACCAAAAACCAAATCTAAAAAGCTCATTGTCGTCCTTCATTCCTTAAGGCAAGATTTTGGGAAGACCATCAATTTGCCTTTGCCATACTCTTTTTTTCAGAGAAGTTTCACATGCTTTGATCCGCCTCAAAAGAATAAAATAATAGTATAACAAAAAATAAAGCTAAGGAAAAATTTAATCAAAAGAGGATAAGAGCTATCATTTACAACAATGTTAACTGTTACATGATAGTGTTAATTATTCAGGTAAATGGAAGGTAGGGTTAGATATATGCGTCAATTATGGACAATCCTGAGAGCATGCCCACTCAATTGCATGTAGGGAAAAGTATAAAACAACGTGTCCATCTTTTGAATTCTAATAAATATTATTACATGCCACGGAGGTCATCTTAAATTTTGATAAATAATATTACATGCCACACGGGCCATCTAGAGATGAATGCGGGAGGTTATAGAAATCTCAAGAAAATTTGTAACCCATTAAGTTTCGCAAATAGGAATCGGAAGAATAACTACATTTGTACCAATATGTCATAACTGAAAGTTATACGTCTGTCCCACAAGGACTGTTCCACTGTTCTATTTAGCTGTTTCAGAATTCTCAAACAAATCGTGTTTCGATAGTTGTTAGTCCCAGCATAAATAGTACAATGTAATGCAAATGATACATGATATGTTTACCCAGTTCGGTTCACCTACCCTACTCGAGGGGGGGGGGGGGGGAGGGTTTCTCTGAACTCCAAGTGAAAATCATATCACTATTCGAATGATCAAATACAATAGATCTTAAGTAACACAACTCCCTTGGTTACCGCTATGTAATTGAATCACGGTGAGTGCGTCTGACTCCTTCAGACTGAGATCCCTCTCTCGTTCATCTCGTTATGCCTCCCACAGATCAGACTATCTCTTCCCGAGACTACCAGTACTGTGACACAGTCTGTTCAACGTTTATACTAAGCCCCTTGCGATCAGTTTCTTGTGCGCTCAATTTCTATCAATCTCTGATGATCGCTGCTGTGATGGCTCCTGCTCATTGCGTTCTTAGATCAAGTAATCTTTCTATTCGCAGCTCACCTTTCTCGATCTCCTCAATCCCATATATAAAATTGTTATTGTGTCTTTTAGGATCTAGGATAGTTTGATCATAATTTCCTAATTTAGAACACAATCTCATGGATCCACAAGATCTTACGAATATCGTCAGCAGAATATCGACTGCATATTCTTTGCATAACTTTAGGAAACTTCAACAAAGTAATATTTGCGCCAATGTTGATGATCCAATTTCACACGCCTGTTTAAGCCGACTCTGTCTCACCCTCTGTTACAGCCTTGTTGTTTTGTACCGTTTGCCAAAAAACATGCCATACATATATCTATGGGGCACCAGGATTCAATCTCCCCTTTGTCATTTTTTGGCAAAACTTCTTCAACTCTCACAAGGCAAGAATTCACTGTGCGCCTCCTTGTAACATTACTCCCCCTTTTTGTCAACAAAAGTGACAAAGATATACATGACCAACCAAAACTAGATAGGGGTGTCTTCGCATCCTCTACAACACATGTTTGATTCATCCTCAATTCTTGATATCCTCAGGGACTTCAAAACATTCTTCTGAACAATCTTCCACTTCTTGCCAACCTCACTATTGCAGAACCATACTCCTGATATCGTGACAGCCTTTGTCAGAGATTCTCCACTTTGAGTAGATCTAGATTTATGATAGGGTTATCCCTTCATGGACTTCTTAGCACCAATATTTCCCTTCTTCTTGACACTGGTCCCCCTATCTCAGTGGCCGCACTCTTCTTTTGTCTTGTTCTACTGTACCATTTTGCTTAGACAGTCGTGTTGCAACAGAGGACTCCATCACTTCCTCATTCTGTTTATCTGTCTCAACAACTGACTCAGGTTTAGTGATCTTTGGAGGAAAACTGACTGGAACGGCCTCAGCGTCACCCATCTGCCTCTTTGTCTGCTCCACCAGAGAATATCTCAACAACTGGATCCTTACTCTCTCCTGACAACGCATACTTTGATCTTTACAGCAACTCAAATTCTGGTTTCTTTACATTCTTCTCAGTCTTATGGGCAAACAGCTCGGCTGCTCTCGAGGCCTGACCCTGTTTCTGACCAACAGACTTCACACATTTTCTTCTTTGAAACGGGTCTATTTCAAACTTCTCTACGAGAGACCTTTTGACTGACTTCGCCTTCTGTCGCAGAGTCGTCTTAATCCTCTCGGCAGGCAACTCCCCCTAACTGCCAGAACCTGCAGCCATTGGATCTTCCCTAGATTGGCTCCCATTAGCAACAACTCCAACCTCCTTCTTCATCACAACACCCTATGCCTTATCGACCTCCACCACAGGCACAATCATAGACGAATCAATATTAAGGCTCACCTTCGATGCTGGTTCAGGTTCAACTGCTGCAGACTTCGAAACTGGCGGCTTATCCGAGAGCTTGTTCTTTTCTCCGCCCCTTTTTGGAACTTGGAGCTTTCACCTGGATGCTCTATGAATATATATGAGCGAATTAGAAATTCAAAACTCAAATTTCAAGAAACCTCAATCTGACTCTCAGATCTTGCTGATTTCTTCTTTCCAAAGGATCTATACATATATCCTCGTCACTCATGACCTGTCACACATGCTCTGCCTCAGACTCTGCTTCACCCAATATGAGAGACATACATCAGAAGCTCTGCCTCTAGATGCTTAACCAGTTTATCAGTTTCTTAAGCATTGTTCCAGAACTGGTCAAGCATTTCTGAACCTGACGAAGTGTCAACAACACATAAACCCAAGGCGAGTCTAAGTGTTTCAAACTGAGCACTGTTCAAGGCTTTAGTGAAAATATCTACTAGCTGCCCATCGGTGGATACATTTTTCAGAGTGATGATCTTCTGTTCAATCAACTCACAAATGAAACGAAAAGCTTGATGTCTTTCGAAATGTTGATTGCACTCAAGTTGTCACAGAATAGAGTCATCTTCCCCTGTTTCAGACCATACTCTTCCAGCATCTATTTTACACTTGCCAAGTGACTTTCTTTAGGGTTAGCCTGATACTTAGCACATACTCCACCAACATAACAAATGTCGGGTCGACTGGCAGTGAGATCAAGTAGGCTGCTAATCATGCTCCTGTACAGGGTCTGTGGCAAACTGACCCAAATTCATTTTTTGTGATTTTTACATGTGTAACGGTAGGACTGTGCTTATGGCTGGCATTTTCCTATCCGAACTTCTTCACCAAGTTCCTGACATACTTGCTATGTGTCACAAATAATTCCATCTGATTTTTGAGATACTTACAGACCAAGAAAGTAGATCATCTCACCCACCATACTCATCTGTAATTCACTCTGCATCTTTTCAACAAACTGACCCACCAACTTCTATGATCGAGATCCAAATACTATGTCGTTCACATAGATTTGTGCAGTGATAAATTCCTGTTGGACGTGCTTCATGACGCGCGTCGTTGTGTGCGCCAAATTTATATTTTAATTTCAAGCTTTAGCTAGTGTAACGGTAAGCAAGGGTCGAACCCAAGAGAATTGACTCTGAAGTCATTTCCTGTGAATATTAAACTGAAGGGGGTTTAATTAGGTTGATGCAAGACGGCAAGTAAGAAAACATGAATATCGATTACTAGAAGTATTCATACCAGGGAATTCAATAGTGACTTTTATCATTAACTTCTAAGGATTGCAATTCTATTCAAACGTGTGGTCATTCCAACAAAGGTAATAACCTAGAGTACCCCGACAAAAGTGATACTAAACCTGGATTTTACTACTCTTTTCCACGACAAAGCTTCGACAAGAGTTAATAATTAGAATTGATGAGCAGATAGATTCACGACAAAGTATACGCTAACCGCACAATACAATTCATGCAATTTAAGATCCAGAACTAGAATTGAATAGAAACGGGCATTAAATTCGAGTCTCAAACATGTATGTCACTAACTGAAAACCCTAAACTGCAACAGAAATTTAGCTACTCATAGTCATGAATGAAAAACACATTAAATTGAAAGGAATGAAAAAACACTGTTCACGAGTACTGTTCACCGCCGGAATCACTGTTCACTGCCGAGAAACACTGTTCACGCCGGAAAACAATGTTCACGCAAGATTTCATTTCCCTCTAAAATTCCGTCCATCCGTCCATTCCAGAACTTCCATCGTCAAAGCTGCCGTCTCATCTGATTGCGAAACCTTAATTTAGATCGGGCTCTAAAATTTGATTTCGGGCCGCGGGCCCGATGCTGACGTCATCATAACTTGGCCGGGCCCCATGAAGACATTAAGGTCCGGCGCACGACGCTAATGTTGTCTGCTGGCATGGAACATACTGAGTTGCACTCAATTCATTCAACGTCGATTCTCGCATTCGACTCTCTAAAAAACACCATTTTAAGTTGCAAGTGTCTTTTCATGTATCCCAAACACCTGAAATGCAAATAACACTAAAAAGTAACTGTTCACATAAAAACATGTCGAAATAGTTGGCTTTTAACCGGTTTAACGAGTCGTATAAATACACTCCATCAAACCACCCCACACTTAGACTTGTTCGTCCCGAACAAGAACAAAAGCAAGACTCGCAATACTCAAAGCTCTTCTGATATGCCAACTAAACACTGAATTTACTTGAGATGTTCTCACTAACCAGTTCATAAATATATGCTCACACTCATTCTTCAATAAAAATCAACAAGAAACTGCAGTGATACATGTTACCTGAGAGGTCGAGATGAATTCAATGGGTGATTGGGAGATAGTCCTTTTTAGACTCCTGACTCCATTCTTCAGCTCAAGGTCATAGTCATGCGCATACGCTGAGTTTGCTTTCTCTGGCACGTGAGAAATCCAAGTCATGAGGAACTCAACTTTTTCTTCTTCTCTTTTGTAGGACAGCTCTCGAACTTTCTTGTTTTGTTTGGTCCGAAGACTTCACTCAACTCGATTGTTTTTCTGAATTTTTTTCTTTCACATTTGTCTGAATTTTTTTTTTTTGAGCTTTGCTCTCCAATGTGAATAACTTGTCCTTTTATTTTTGCTCTTTGAACCATTCCAATCATCGCCTTCGAATGACAACATATGGAACGCGTCCCGCTCTTTCTCATCATCATCCTTTTAGCGCGAGGCAGGAAAAGGGTTACCCACCCATTCCCGGTTACTAGGACTAGAGATAGAACGAACGGTTTGTTTTCCCGTCCCACCATTGCATAAATGCAGCAATGATGGAGTGAAAGCCTCGCTCCCTCATAACTTGAAGCGCCAACCTCCACAAACTCAGCGTGCTACGCGACTAATTCCTTGAACCTTTGAATGTTCGTCAAGTCCCTCTAGGACATTTTCTGTAAACTCCACATCCTGTAATATCTCAACTCAAAGGAACATATACCATCACATAACTAGCATCACAAAATTGCAGAATCATGCAAATCATACGCATCAAAACCTCATAGAGTTGAACATCATCTTATATAATCAGTGTCTTCATCGTAGCATTAAAATTTTTGAAAAAGAACGTGCCCTAGCTACCACTAATGCATGCTAATAAAGGTAAACGTGTTGACACAAGAGACTCTACTACCCACCCCACACTGTTGAACATAACCGTGTCCTCACGGATCGACTTATGCTCAAGGGCGGGTTCTGCAACACACTACCAAATAACATAAATGATAAAGAAAGAAATAAATCAGAAAGAAAATAGAAACTCCCCAAGAACTCGATAGAGTCGTCTGAAGACTCCTGCGCAATGACATACTCTGGAGGAATCGGCTGCCCTAGAAACCACTCTGGCGGTGCTGGTACCAGCAGCCTATAGGCATTGAACGCCGCGTCCAACTGTGCCTGGGCGAAGGTCGGTGATGGCTGCTCATCATCTCTAGGAGCTGTTCTATGTGCGACTCTCCTGGAATCGACAGCTGAAGACTCAGCCTGTTCTGTCGCTGCTAGCTGCCTGCGGCGCCTGTCCATCGGAAGCGGCTCATGAAGTCTCTAATCCAAATAATATGTCCACGCAAACTGATCGGGCCTCCTTGGACGAGTCGTGATAGCGCGCATCCCTATGAAAGCCTCTCGGGTGAGAAACGTCGGCGGGACAAGATGGTGCGAATCCAAGACCGGCTGACCATGCGGGCGACGCAACATATAGGTGATAAGGCCTCCGTAATATATACCTCCACACGACAGTCTCCTCCTCCAGAATTTGCTTAGCACATCTACGAAGTCGAGAGGTGACTGTGTGTGGTAGGAATGAAACACTTGCATCTCGAACAGGGGCAGCTTGTCACCTCCATTGTCACGCCCGAAAAATGACCCGGACAGATGCTTCTGAAGATACAAATAGGCCGGCTCGCGAAGGGTGCGTGCCTTGCTGAAGCTGGGACTATAAATCACATTCCAGGAGAGGGCAGCCAAGGTATCACAAAGTAATCTCTTGTTCAGCGTCCAGTTGTAGCTATCCACCTGCCATCAAAATAATTCACGCAACTGCGGTGGGTGAGTGATATAATACTGGCTGCGGTGCCTGTACCGGATACCGAGATGGTATGCGCGGCCCATATAATTAAATGATGCCAGGAACTCTAGCACATCCTCTACATCTGTCTTTGAATGGATGGTCAAGAGTCCAGGCCAGCCAGCTCCTGTGAGCAACTGTAATACGCGACCGTATAGACCGCTAGCCCGTAGGAACTCTTCGTCGACAAAAGTACTGGCACCGCACTGCTTCCGAGGGAACTGCTCGTAATCTTCGAATGTAGGGTCTCGTGTTGGTGCCATCATGAAAAAAATTGAAACAAGTGGGTAGTCAACGTAAGTCAGGGATAAGCGCGCCAGACGAAGACATTAAGTGCGTGGTCAACGCCTTAATGTCTTCATCCGCCGCGGAAATAATGTTCACAGTGGGCGCGATACTAATGTACAAAGCTGGCGCGCGATATCTGGAAATCGAGGTGCGGGATAGGTATGAACCCTAAGCTAAATCAACCCCCAAAACTCCAAATTAACACCCCAAATTGGAACCCTAGCACCCCAGAACATATATAATTAACCTACAACCAATAAAAACATCCAATTTCGCCCAAAATTGCAGATCAAACATAAACCCTAAAACTCCCAAAACTTGAGATCTCGTTGAATATGGCACGAATTGAGTAAGGGATAGGATTAAGGAGTACCTGGAATGTTTAAGCAGTTGGAAAACGCCTTGAGAGTGTAGTGAAATCGAAAATTTGAACCTGGATGTTTGAGGAGCGCCGGGAGAGAGTTTGGGGCTATGAGGTGCGCTCCAACCCTTTTAAGGGTGGAACGCGGCGTGCCGAACAATACGCGCGCCAGATGCACACATTAACCGCGTGTCACGTTAAGACATTAAGAACGATAATGTATGCTCCTGGCGCGGTACTAATGTACTCTTATAGCACGGTACAAATTGAGATACTCCCCAAACTTGCTTCCAAACAATTCAATCCCTAACGACATTCTAACAAGGGAGACTCTATGAAACACTAAGTAGACACACACTAAGAATTAAAATAGAAAAAAAAAACATCGGGTTGCCTCCCGCAAAGCGCCTTTGTTTTACGTCGTTGGCTCAACGGTACCTCAACTCAGTTATCGCCGTGGGGCTCGGCTAGCTCGCATTCTTGAGCATCTGGCTGCTGTCCACCGTAGTAATGCTTCACGTGTTGTCCATTTACCTTGAATCGGTCGCCATCCCTTGGGTTCTCCAGCTCCACTGCCCCGTGATTGAAAATCCGCACCACCGTGTATGGCCCTGTCCATCTAGAACGCAACTTGCCAGGCATTAGTCGTAATCGTGATGAAAATAAAAGTACCTGCTGGCCAATCTCAAATGTTCGTTGTAGGATGAACTTGTCATGATAGAGCTTAGTCCGCGCCTTGTAGTCTGATTGGCTCTCTTAAGCCTCTAGACGCAACTCATCTAGCTAACTCAACTGTAGCTTGCGTTCCATTCCAGCCTTTTCCAAATCCATGTTGCACTACTTAAGTGCCCAGTAAGCCATGTGCTCCAATTCTACCTATAAATGGTAGGCCTTGCCATACACTAAACGATAAGAAGAGGTTCAAATGGGTGTCTTGTAGGTGGTCCTATATGCCCACAATGCATCATTTAAGCGTAAACTCCAGTCCTTCCGTGTAGGCTTGACCATCTTCTCTAGGATTCCCTTGATCTCCCGATTTGGAAATTTCAGCTTGGCCGGTGATGAACATGGTATTGTTTGAGTGTGGCAGCCATCATCCTATTGTAGAAATGCGTCCCTTGATCACTGATTATAGCCTTTGGCACTCCGTGTCTGCAAAATATGTTAGTGCAAAGAAAGTCCACTACAGTTTTAGCATCATCACACCGAGTAGCCTTAGCTTCTACCCACTTAGACACATAATCTACAACCATTAAATGTATAAATAACCATCTGATGCAGGAAATGGACCCAAAAAATCAATGCCCCATATATCAAACAGTTCATCAACGACAATAGGCATCTGAGGCATCTCATTTTTAGTGGATATGTTTCCTATTCTTTGACATCTATCACACCGTTCGCAATGCTTATATGAATCTTTAAAAATATGCGGCCAGTAAAATCCACTGTCTAATATTTTCGTAGCTGTTCTTTTAGGGCCAAAATGACCACCACATGCATGCTCATGACAGAAATTAAGCACAGAAGAAATCTCATCATCAGGGATGCATCTCCTATGTATTTGGTCTACGCCTATTTTCCACAAAAATGGATCATCCCATATATAGTACCTAGCATCATGCTTAAGTTTCAAACATTGAGCTTTAGAGAAAAGATGTGGGCATTTACCTCTGACCAGGTAGTTCACTATGTGAGCGTACCGTGGAATTTTACCTATGATGGCATAGAGGTGCTCATCTGGAAATGTCTCAGTAATTTGTCCAGCTTCCTCCTCTCTCACAAATCGACTCAGGTGGTCAGCAACTGTGTTCTCAACTCCCTCCTTGTCCTTAATTTCTAGTTCAAATTCTTGCAGCAGTAAAATCCAACGAATCAGCCGCGAGCCTCCTTCTTCATCATTAAGTACCTAATATCAGCATGATCAGAGAACACAATTACTTTAGTACCCAATAAATAAGGTCTGAATTTTTCTAAAGCAAAAACAACAGCTAGTAATTCTTTCTCAGTGGTGGAATAATTTCGCTGAGCGGCGTCCAAGGTACGCGAAGCGTAGTAAATGACAACTGGTTTCCTATCCACTCTTTGTCTGAGCACTGCTCCCACAGCATAATCGCTGGCATCGCACAAAATTTCAAATGGTTGGCTCCAATCAGGTGCTCAAATAATAGGCGCACTGGTTAGCGCAATTTTCAGCTCGTCGAATGCATCCCTGCACTTACATGTAAACTCAAACGGCACATCTTTCTGCAACAGGTTAGATAAAGGCAAGGCTTTCTTGGAAAAGTCCTTAATAAAACGACGATAAAAATCAGCATGCCCAAGAAATGATTTAAGGTCACGCACCGTAGAAGGGTAAGGAAGACTAAAAATCAAGACTATATGCCCTAAGACCACACCATGTGTAACCATGAAATGACACTTTTCATAATTCAACAATAAATTCATAGACACACACCGTTCAAGTACTCTACTCAAGTTGTCTAACCATGCATCAAAAGTATCACCATGCACAGTAAAATCATCCATAAAGACTTCAATGAAACTACCAATGATGTCAGAGAATATACCAGTAACCAACCTTTGAAAGGTTCTAGGCGCATTACACAAACCAAAAGACATACGTCTAAATGCAAATGTGCCAAATGGACATGTGAAGGTAGTTTTCTCTTGATCTTCAGGTGCGATAGGGAGTTGATTATAGCCCGAAAAACCATCAAGAAAACAAAAATATGGCTTACTGATAGAGCCTATTTATACGCGCTATTTAGATCCTAACACTATGCTTGTTTGCATTATTTTGTGTACAAGATTACTGGTTTCCGGTGTTTTTGTATTCCAGGGCAAAACGAGGGCCTAAGTCGGATACGTGCTAATAGGCGCGTTTTAGGAGCGCAACACACAGCCTGCGGAGCTAGCAGCGTAAACAGGATAGATTCAGACTGCGCTAACCAATGTGCGCAGTGAGCCATGCGCAGGATAGTGGTGTTTCCAAATCTTGACACTATAGGATTTGGAAGTTGCCAAGATTGTCCTCATGAGCAGTATATAAAGAGAGGAAGGCTAGGGTTTGAAGAAGGAACACAGACACACAACGAAGGAGGGGAGAGAGCCAGAACTGAAAAACAAACGAGCTGCTGCGAGGACCTGCGCTAGCCGACTGCGCTAGCCGAGACACAGCAACCTGCACGCACCTGCTTGTTACTGTTTTCTTGAACACCTTAGCTTTTATTTAGTATTTCTATGATGTTTACTACTAGCATGTCTAGCTAAACGCGTTGTATCGGTTGGGCATGATTCTATGAGTATTTCCTTTGAGACTTGTGCTTAATGCATAGTTTGTTTGCTTGTATTAATTCTGTGCACACGATTGACAGCTAGTTGCATGAGTAGGGGAAGCCTTGAACGCAATCTTACTCTTACTACTTGTTTGTCATATGTTAAACTAGTTGGTAGCTTGACGGTGACAACTAGGAGTAACACGCTAGGATAATCAGTTGCTACTGTGACGGGATTCGTAGCTGCTTAGACTAGTTTCAAGAATTAATAGCCCATGAACTTTGATCGGAACATGCGCACATGTTAGGAAGCCTTGATCGGACACTAACTTCGGTAAATGGAACTATAGACGTTTAGAGTCGATGATAAGGAATACATTCATAGAGGATTGTCTGCACCGATACTTTTCATAGTCATAGTACTTAATCTCTACTGCCTGCGCACGTCTAGTGCAAATTCTGCTTTCACTACTGTCCATTCGCGCACCTGCGCAACCCAATCACTCACAACCCAATTTTCATAAGTTGTAGGTTACTAGCTAGAACGAGTCTGCTTGCTCCTTGTGGGATCGACCCTGACTTAGCCGCTATACTAAGTGGAGAAGGAAGGATTAATTTGACGCGTACAACGACGCGCGATCAAATTTTGGCGCCGTTGCCGGGGAGCAACACATATAAGCTTTAACTAGTTTAAGTTTTCTTTTACAGTAGTTAGTTATTTCTGTTTGCTTTATTTTCCTCGTTGTTGTTTCTGACAGGGCGCAATCAACATCAGCCTGCGCAACCTTGAAACAGCTGCGCCCTGACAGACGCGACAGCTTAGTTGTTTTTTAGTTTCGTTTTCATTGAGATTTAGAACAGGTCATGGAGGATAACAGTGTCGTTGGAGATAACTTAGGGGACAGAACCCCAGAGAATGCGAGGGCGGACAACCGCGCAGTTCGGTTCAGAGAGGAAGTGCAGCTCGAAGTTGAAACAAGGATGGCCACTGAAGTGTATAATGCGCCACCCGCGCGACAGGCCGCGCGACGCAGAACAGTACGCGAGATGTCAGCCCCAATCACGGTTAACCAGCCATGGTGCATAGTGCTTCCACCAGCCGGTCATTTTGAGCTAAGGAGCTCGCTCATTCATCACATGTCCAAGTTTCACGGGATGAACAACGAAAACCCAGTCAAGCATGTGCGAGAATTCCTAGTTATTTGGGAGAACATGAAAGCCGAAGGGGAGAGCGACGAAGCGCTGAAGATGAAGGCGTTCCCTTTTTCATTGTGTGATAAGCCAGGCATTGGCTGATGAGCTTACCAGCAGGATCTATCCACACATGGGAGCAGCTTCAGAAGAAGTTCTTGGACTAGTTCTATCCTGCAGCCAAGATCGCGCTACTCATGAGGGAGTTGGCCGCACCTAGGCAGGGCGCAGGAGAATCACTATCGGAGTATTATGAGCATTTCAGGGAGCTGGAGGCTAACTGCTACAATCACGGCCTGCCCCAGAATGTGCTGATAGAGAATTTCCTGAACGGATTGCTACCAATGGAGCTGCGATTATTGAATGCATGCGCAGGAGGCGACATTTGCAACATGTACCCAGAGGACGCGTGGCAGCTGATAGAAGACTCTGCTGGACAGGTAAGACACCAGCTAACACTTGAGAATAGTCGTGCTCGTTCTGTGCATCAGGTAGAAACAAGAGCTGAGATAAAGGAGATGAAGGCCATGCTGCAGAAGTTGATGAATGCGCAGGTGGCGCAACCAGCTGCGCCAAAGGCATGCGAGTTCTGTACATCCACTGAGCACAAAACCGATGCATGTCCAACACTTTTCGAGGAATCAGGAGATGTCAATGCTCTAGGAGGATGGGATAATAGGGGGCCGCAGAGGCAGAATCAGCCGTGTTTTGGACTAGCCGCAAATGGATTCAGATGGAAGGAGGACAACAATTTCCAGAGGCAGTGCGCGGAGCAGCGCGCACCACAGCAGACGCAACAAGCTACGCCCTACAATCCACCGCATCGCCGCACTGACGCACCAGCGCAAAACAACCAACAGCCGAGGTGATCCTTAGAAGATATCGTGGGCCAGCTAGCAGACACAGTGCGCAAGAATGATGAGAAGTATGACAAGAGGTTCGAGTCCATTGAAAAGCAGTTGTCACAGATCGCTACCACGGTGTATGAGCTGAAAAAGAGCGATGGCAACCTGCCTTCGCAAGTGATTCAGAACCCCAAGGGAGGATTCAACGCAGTGACACTGAGGACTGGACGCATAGTAGGAACAGAACAGACCGCAAAGGCGCCCGCGCAACCAGTTACGCAAGCTCCAGAACCAGCAGAGCCGGATGCGCAACCAGCAGCGCAAGCCACAAGCCAGCAGGGCGAGGCGCCAGGTATGGCGCAATCGAAAGACAAAGACCTGAATCGTACTAACATACCTGCACCTTTCCCTGTACAGGCACCATCGGCTAGGAAAGAAGCGCTTGATAAGGAGCTCTACGAGCTCTACAGGTATGGCGCAATCGAAAGACAAAGACATGGAAATAAACATTCCCCTTATTGAAGCAGTTCGGCAGATCCCTAGGTACACCAAATTCTTAAAGGAGCTGTGCACAAACAAGAGGAGGAAAGGCGAGTGCGCACAAGTAATGCTAAATGCACAAGCTTCAGCAATCGTGCAACATAAGGAACCACCTAAATGCCGAGATCCAGGTACGTTCACCATTCCATGCACTTTAGGTAAGACCACAGTAAGCAACTGCATGATTGACGTAGGCGCATCTATAAATGTGCTTCCCTATTCCTTGTATGCGTCATTGCGCCTTGGACCACTAAAGCCTGCAGGTCTCACCATTCAACTAGCGGATCGGTCGTGCAAACAACCGACGGGCATGATAGAGGACGTCCTTGTCCGAGTAGGAGAGCTGGTGTTCCCAGCAGATTTCTATGTCCTAGAGATGGAGGGTGAGTCGAGCAAAGGAAGTGCGCAGATCCTATTGGGCAGACCATTTCTGATGACAGCGCGCACAAAGATAGACGTGTGGAGGGGTACGCTCTCAATGGAGGTCGATGGCGAGGAAATTCATTTTAACATATTCAAAGGGATGCAGCACCCTCATGAGGACGCCACATTGCTGCGGGTACCCATTATAGCTCTCCCCTGCTATAGCTGCTACTTGTTCACTGGTCTTGTTCACATATGCTAGACTCCTGCTATAGCAGCATCTTGTTCACTTATGAGCTGATTTTGTCAAACACTGCCATACTGCATCATCAATCTCCCCCTTGGCATTTTGACAACACCCTAGGCCACTGATGCACACTTCCATGAACAGCCAAATAACTTACTAAAAAAATGTTTTCAGGTAAGAGTAATTGATGGCCACATTCGGCCTTAGCTAAGCCACGCACGGCCAAAAAAAACAGTGTTCATCAGCAATGTTCATCATTCATCAGTGCAGGTTCAAATTCATCAATGGCTTTTGCATGCTTCTTGCTCTCCCCCTTTTTGGCACAGATGCTCAAGGGGCCTGTCCACCATCCTCCGGATACTCCAAATCTGTGAGTACACTTCTGAGTTGAGCTCGCCTGACATCCCTTCGCTTGGCTTCAGCCTCCAAACTCATTAGTTCTGACTTCAGGAGACTCACAATTCTGGCTCGGAGAGCTGCATCAATGGAAGAGGCAGTAGGGACGGCTTGTGAGATTGTCAGAAGAGAATCCTCTTGAGCTATATCAACTGCATGCTTGCCTTTAAACAGCTTGTGATCAACCTTAAACACTTGCAGCTCCTCAGACATCATCTCAGCAATCTCTCCTAGCTCTGGATGCTGATCGACCATCATACCATAAATAAGGGAGGGCAGCACAATGGGTTTGCTGGCGGAAGGGCTGCCAGCATGAGTTGCAATTTGAGGAAACGTCACACTCCCCAGGCTGATTCTTCTCCTTTTCCCGACTGAGTGCAGGAGATCAACAAAGAGTTTGCTAACCTTTCCCCTGTGAGAGCTAGGGATCCAATTCCTAATCCCCAGATTGTACAGCAGAGCATACATAGAGGTGAGTTTAGATGCACTGAGGTTAGGTCCTCCCCAGGATTGACACACACCTCTTGTGAGAACCCTGGCTAACACGTCTCGTTTGACATTTGTGGGCTCTCTGGCATCACTATTTATCCCAAAAAATTCATCTATTTTTTCTAGGGTAACCAGTACCACCTTACCCCTGACCCAGCTTTTTCCATAATCATCTCCACCCTCTTGACCAAACTTCTCTTCCATGTTAACTATAAACTCCCTAACTAACCTGCTATTGTATCTGTAAGGATAGGTTAGGCATTTCAGTAGATTTTCCTCAGTTAGAATTTGGATGATTGCTGAAGACTTATATTTCTCCACATCCAGCCTCTTTTCAGAAACAATGTGCTTCCTCTCTACTGAGCTCCAGAATTGGGAGGCATTCCTATTTCTGAACCATGTTCCTCCGACAGTGAGTGCTGTTGTGACATCTCCTACGCTGGACTTCTGACCCACAGGTCTTTTCTCTGACGGTTCACCTGTAGCATCCTCACTGGACTCCTCTTCTTCACTGAACTCCTCTTCTCCACTACTGGTGTCAGCAATGATGATTGGTGCTTTTCCTTTGTCCGAAGGAGGAGGAGCATGTGCTGTAGCAGGTTCTTGTTCAGGTAGTTCAGGTTCCATTTCCTCCCCTTCTCCTTCTATGCCTGGGGATGTGACAAGTGTTCTGCAGCTTTCTACAGTATGGTCCCCCGCAGTATTCTCCGCATCTTGTACTTCTCTTGGGGGTTCTTCAAGACATCCTCTTCAGCTACAACTGTGGCGCTGGTAGTAGGCTCCCCGTCACGAACTAGACGTCTCCTTTTCTACGGGGTTCCTATTTGAGGAGAAGAAGTCTCGTGAGACACAGGAAGAGGTGCGGGCTCCCAGTCCACCAAGTCTAAAGGCTGAGGAGTAGCTTCATTATGGAACTTGGTCCTCCTTTCGGTACTGCCTTGCCGTGCTGCTGCCAAGTTTTTCTTCAGGCCTCGGGTTTTCACCATGGTCGCAGGTTTGTAGAGAGTGAGAGGAACGCACGGGAGAGATGATCGCCAACGATTTAGGGGGAAGCGCCTTCAACTGACTTTGCCCTAGAATTTGATTTACCCATTGCTTCTTTTCTTTTAAATTGAGACTTTGAGTTCACGTGCCGCGCATGTGACTTCTCCTTGCTTTAGCGACCAAAACATGTGAACAAGCTTCTACTGGCCAGGTTGCTATAGCAGACAGGAGCTGGTTCTCCTACATATTCCGGATGACTGCTTTGCTGGGAGGATCCTCGTGAGGCTCTGATGATTGTTTCTTTACCCATACTTGGGTTTGTCTTGATTTCCTCCTCTTTTGACCCTCAAGACTCCTGTCCTTTCGTTTTTCACCTTTGGGTCTCCACATCTGTATCTTCTGTGGCTTTCTCCTGCTTTTTTCATTCCAGTGGGCTGGTTCAGCAATCTTTGCAATACTCCTTCGTGATTCTTTCCAATAATAAGCATTTCTCGGATCTACTGGTCAAGAAGATTCTATACAGTATGTGTTGGCCATGGGTTTTGTTCCTCTTTTTCCAACTATGAAAGTTCTTTGGGTTCTCTGCTGCCGCTTCAGATTCGAGGGTATCTTCAGATTCCCTTTCTTCTGACCATAATTATTTGTGCATGATCTCCTTTTATTCTGAGGCTCTGGCTTTGGTATAGATGGATGATGGATCAGATGCTATAGCATCCTCTTGTTCAAGTGTCTGGTTCCATCTTCCTCTGTAGGTTTTGAGCAAACATCCGGTGCTTTTATGAAAACTGTTCCTCTTGAACTTTCTTCACCAGTGTATCCGAGCCCCGTTCTTCCTCTTCCAAGTCTTTGATATGAAAGAATTTCATCTAAGATATTTTTTCTAAGGTTCGGCTGCCTTTGCTGTAGCTAGAGAGACACCAATGTCAGTGGCTTGGCTTCCTGTGTCTTCTTTTTTTAGTATGGTGACTTGTCTGTTAGCTGAGGAGAGAAATTGTCCTCGTTCTTCTTCCAGCAGCTTGACTCTGTCAGCCAAGGCTAGATTCGTTTGCAAAGCTTCCTCACACTGTTTAAGTATCTCTCCCAGATAGTCAATTAGGCTGACAGTTGAGTCCTCCTCATCTTCACTTCCGGACATAAAAACCCCATAGTATAATTCATTCTTTAGTAACTCTTTGTGGTTGCAGTCTGACACACTGGTTAGCACCACACAATTTTCTTCTTCACTTTCTTCAGAGTCACTCCACTTAGCTGTCAGGGGACTTGTTATCCTTCTTCTCTGAGTTTTTTAGGGGTTTGCTCGGACAGTCAGCCTCAATATGTCCATACCCTTCACAATTCCAGCATTGAACACCCTTTCTCATTTCTTTCTTCTCATCTTCATTTTGAGCAGGTTCCTTCTCTCTCCTTTTATTATCTCCACCTCTTCTGAATTGTTTTCATGTGGCTGAGCTTTGCCCGGTTCTTGAGTCCATGTTCTTAAAACGTTTCCCAAGGTTCTTTACTAGCATAATCAGCTGATCATCTGGAGTTGGCTTCTTCACTTCTGTTTTTGCCTTCAGTCCTATATTCTCTGTAGAAGTAGGCTCTTCTTTAACCAGCTTCATCTCAAATTGTTTGAGGGATCCAATCAATTCTTCCAGCCTCAAGTGTCTGACATTTTGAGCTTCTTCAATAGCCGTCACTTTCATGTCAAATCTTGTGGGCAACGATCCGAGGACCTTCCTAATCAGCTTCTCTTCAGGAATAGGTTCTCCAAGAGCATGGGCTTCATTTTCCAGGTCACACAGTTTCGCATTGAACTCAGTGATTGTCTCCTCTTCTAGCATTCTCAGGTTCTCAAACTGCGTAGCAATAATCTGTAATCTTGACAGCTTTACTTTATCAGTTCCTTCATGGGCAGTTTGCAGGATTTCTCAAGCTTGCTTGGCCATATCACAGTTTGATATCAACCTGAAATTGTTAGCATCAACCGCAACAAAGATAGCATTCAGAGCCTTTGAATTACCAGTTGCTGCAGCTCCCTCTTTAGCAGTCCATTGTTCTTCAGGTTTTATCCGTGTAACTCCCTGTTCATCCATGGTGATCGGAGGAGACCACTGGAAAACGATAGCTCTCCAGGTCTTCTCATCAATGGCTTTGAGAAAGGCCTTCATCCTAGCCTTCCAATATCCATAGTTGCTTTCTTCCAACAATGGAGGTCTGCTCGTGCTCTGTCCTTCCTTCATTGTTCCTTGACTTCTTCAGAGGCGATGTAGGATCTTTTACTCTGTGTGTTGAGCTCCCGGTCTGATACCAATTGAAATTCGCAGCGCCTCTGATAAACAGATTTGTGAACAAGCAGTTGCTACAGCATACTCTTGTTCACCGAAAAACTGTTTCAGCAAGAATGAACAAGGACAAAGGTTTGTTCACCCAGTTCAGCCAATTGCCTACGTCTGGGGAGGACTCTTCTCAGTCCTCAATCCACTAAACTCAAGGTTTCCAAGTACACACGGTTACAACCCACGCAACCTATGCTACTCAACCTTAGGTGGATCCTCGTACACAATCAGAACAGGCTCTGACTTGTGTCTGCACAGCCTCTACTGATATCTATCTAGAATAGCTACTGTCTCCTCGAAACTCAGCCTATTCTAACAATACTCAGATTCTGCAGGGTTGCTATAGCACTGCTTTAGCACACAACTGATGCCCAATCTGTCCGCGTCACTCCAAGCCTTCCGCTGAGCCGTTCGAACGATTCCACGAGCGCTGCACACTCCGGAATACTCCCCCTCACTCAGTGACCTCCTTTCACTGGCGAGCACTGCTGTCCAGACACTCGACCGAGTCACTCACTCGTCAGTTCTTCCGCGGCTGCCCTTGATCAACCAACAAGCACTCTCTGCTCTGAATTGGCTTCCAGATCAAGCTTGGATTAGACTACGCAAGTCCTGATCACCTTCTGCTTCTGTCACCACAGCTCTGCGCTCACGCTCTGCTCTCGGTGATAATCGAAGACCTCGTCCGCACACAAAAAATACTCTCTCAGAATTTTGTGTGTGTTCTCACTTTTCTGCACTCTGCTTCGATCAATCTTCATTGCTCTGAAGGGTCTTCTTTATATAGGAGCACCCACTTCCATCATTATCAGATTAAAGCTCCAAAAGTAAAAACTCCTAATTGGTAGGAGATTAGATTCAATTGGCAAATCTAATCTTCTACAATCACATCTTCTTCTCCAGTTGGGAATCTCTAGTGGAATATTCTCTGCAGCAACTCTGAACCTCCTCTGATGATCTTCGAAGGACTACTACGCCCTCTTTCCAAAGACCCAGGTTGCTGCTACTCGGACAGACGCTACAGCTCTTCTGAACAAGCTCCTGTTATAGCTCTCCCCTGCTATAGCTGCTCCTTGTTCACTGGTCTTGTTCACATATGCTGAACTCCTGCTATAGCATCATCTTGTTCACTTGAGAGCTGGTTTTGTCAAACACTGTCATACTGCATCATCAATCTCCCCCTTGGCATTTTGACAAAACCCTAGGCCACTGATGCACACTTCCATGAATAGCCAAATAACTTACTAAAAAAACATTTTCAGGTAAGAGTAATTGATGGCCACATTCGGCCTTAGCTAAGCCACGCAGGGCCATAAAAAACAGTGTTCATCAGCAATGTTCATCATTCATCAGTGCAGGTTCAAATTCATCAATGGCTTTTGCATGCTTCTTGCTCTCCCCCTTTTTGGCACAGATGCTCAAGGGGCCTGTCCACCATCCTCCGGATACTCCAAATCTTTGAGTACACTTCTGAGTTGAGCTCGCCTGACATCCCTTCGCTTGGCTTCAGCCTCCAAACTCATTAGTTCTGACTTCAGGAGACTCACAATTCTGGCTCGGAGAGTTGCATCAATGGAAGAGGCAGTAGGGACGGCTTCTCAGAGAGGAATTGGATCAGTCGAGATTGTCAGAAGAGAATCCTCTTGAGCTATATCAACTGCATGCTTGCCTTTAAACAGCTTGTGATCAACCTTAAACACTTGCAGCTCCTCAGACATCATCTCAGCAATCTCTCAGAAGTAAGGGAGGGCAGCACAATGGGTTTGCTGGCGGAAGGGCTGCCAGCATGAGCCGCAATTTGAGGAAATGTCACACTCCCCAGGCTGATTCTTCTCCTTTTCCCGACTGAGTGCAGGAGATCAGCAAAGAGTTTGCTAACCTTTCCCCTGTGAGAGCTAGGGATCCAGTTCCTAATCCCCAGATTGTACAGCAGAGCATACATAGAGGTGAGTTTCGATGCACTGAGGTTAGGTCCTCCCCAGGATTGACACACACCTCCTGTGAGAACCCTGGCTAACACGTCTCGTTTGACATTTGTGGGCTCTCTGGCATCACTATTTATCCCAAAAAATTCATCTATTTTTTCTAGGGTAACCAGTACCACCTTACCCCTGACCCAGCTTTTTCCATAATCATCTCCACCCTCTTGACCAAACTTCTCTTCCATGTTAACTATAAACTCCCTAACTAACCTGCTATTGTATCTGTAAGGATAGGTTAGGCATTTCAGTAGATTTTCCTCAGTTAGAATTTGGATGATTGCTGAAGACTTATATTTCTCCACATCCAGCCTCTTTTCAGAAACAATGTGCTTCCTCTCTACTGAGCTCCAGAATTGGGAGGCATTCCTATTTCTGAACCATGTTCCTCCGACAGTGAGTGCTGTTGTGACATCTCCTACGCTGGACTTCTGACCCACAGGTCTTTTCTCTGACGGTTCACCTGTAGCATCCTCACTGGACTCCTCTTCTTCACTGGACTCCTCTTCTCCACTACTGGTGTCAGCAATGATGATTGGTGCTTTTCCTTTGTCCGAAGGAGGAGGAGCATGTGCTGTAGCAGGATCTTGTTCAGGTAGTTCAGGTTCCATTTCCTCCCCTTCTCCTTCTATGCCTGGGGATGTGACAAGTGTTCTGCAGCTTTCTACAGTATGATCCCCCGCAGTATTCTCCGCATCTTGTACTTCTCTTGGGGGTTCTTCAAGACATCCTCTTCAGCTACAACTGTGGCGCTGGTAGTAGGCTCCCCGTCACGAACTAGACGTCTCCTTTTCTACGGGGTTCCTATTTGAGGAGAAGAAGTCTCGTGAGACACAGGAAGAGGTGCGGGCTCCCAGTCCACCAAGTCTAAAGGCTGAGGAGGAGCTTCATTATGGAACTTGGTCCTCCTTTCGGTACTGCCTTGTCGTGCTGCTGCCAAGTTTTTCTTCAGGCCTCGGGTTTTCACCATGGTCGCAGGTTTACAGAGAGTGAGAGGAACGCACGGGAGAGATGATCGCCAACGATTTAGGGGGAAGCGCCTTCAACTGACTTTGCCCTAGAATTTGATTTACCCGTTGCTTCTTTTCTTTTAAATTGAGACTTTGAGTTCACGTGCCGCGCATGTGACTTCTCCTTGCTTTAGCGACCAAAACATGTGAACAAGCTTCTACTGGCCAGGTTGCTATAGCAGACAGAAGCTGGTTGATGCGCGCGTCGTTGTGCGCGTTCAAATTAATTCCTTCCTCTTCCACTTAGTACAGCGGTTAAGTCGGGGTCGAATCCACAGGGAGCAAGTAGATTAGCTTTAACTATAATCCTGCACTTACGAAAACTGGGGGTGTGAGTGATTGGGTTGCGCAATGCGCGAATAAACAGTAGTAAACGCAGGAATTGCACTAGACGTGCGCAGGCAGTAGAGATTAAGTACTATGACTATGAGAAGTATCGGCGCAGACAATCCTCTATGAGCGTATTCCTTATCATCGACTCTAAACGTCTATAGTTTCATTTACTGAAGTTAGTGTCCGGTCAAGGCTTCCTAACTTGTGCGCATGTTCCGATCAAAGTTCATGAGCTATTAATTCTTAATACTAGTCTAAGCAGCTACGAATCCTGTCACAGTAGCAACTGATTATCCTAGCGCGTTACTCCTAGTTGTCACCGTCAAGCTATTCAACTAGTTTAACATATAACAAACAAGTAACAAGAGTAAGATTGCGGTTCAAGGCTTCCCCTACTCATGCAACTAGCTGTCAACAGTGTGCACAGAATTAATATAAGCAAACAAGCTATGCATTAAGAGCAAGTCTCAAAGGAAATACTCATAGATTCATGCCCAACCGATACTATGCGTTTAGCTAGACATGCTAGTAGTAAACAGCATAGAAACAGTAAATAATATCTAAAGGATCACAGAAAACAGCAACAAGCAGGTGCGTGCAGGTTGCAATGTCTCGGCTGGCGCAGTCGGCTAGCGCAGGTCCTCTCAGTAGCTCGTGTGTTTTTCAGTTCTGCCGCTCTCTCCTCCTTCGTTGTATATGTCGTGTGTCTTGTGGTATCAATGCTCAAACCCTAGCCTTCTTCTCTTTATATACTGCTCAAGAGGCCCAACCTTGGCAACTTCCAAATCTGGTGGTGTCAGGATTTGGAAACACCACTATCTGCGCATGGCGCACGGCACACTGACTAGCGCAATCGGTTAGCGCACCGTAGCTGATTCTGCCAACTCCTATCTGTTTGCGCTGCTAGCTCCGCAGGCTGTATGATGCGCTCCTTAAAAGCTGTCTGTTAGCGCGTATCCGACTCAGGCCCTCGTTTTGCCCTGAAATACAAAAACACTGGAAACCAGTAATCTTGTACATAAAATAATGCAAACAAGCATAGGGTTATGATCTAAATAGTGTGTATAAATAGGCTCTATCAAACCCCCCACACTTGCCCCTTGTTCGTCCCGAACAAGCACGGACACAATTACCTCTCTGGAGTCTAGCGCACAGTCTTGCACTCTGGCGCGATCTGCACTACTGTTCACCTTGCGCTGCTCTATCACTTGTGCGCATCTGCCTTCAACAGTTCTAATATAATAATTTCGCAATTCGTTACCTCTCAGCTGGGATGAAGATTACTTTGAATGGCTGGGAGATAGCTCTTCATAGGCTCCGGGTTGTCAGCTCTCACTTCGAGGACGGGTATATGGTTACTAGCGCAGCTTCTTCCGGTGCGTGATTCTTCCGCGCACTTTCTGGGAACTCAAGCCTTTTTGATGATATTCTTGTGAACTTTGCGCAAGCTGGTACGTGTTTGTGCGCATGCTGATTCTTTTGTAGCGCATATCATCTGCTGGTGTTTTTTTCTTTTTGTACAGCTTAATCCAAGGTTCCTGTGTTTCCCAGAACGGTTCCAGTCTCGGCCTCCAGATAACAGCTATGGAACAACGCTCCGCTCTCCCTCCTTTGTCTACTTGCGCAGGTCAGCGAATGCGTTTACACCCGCGCCCGCCTTCCCTAGCTCAACTTCCAGAGGAAAGGTGGTCTGTTTTCCAACCTCGCCACGCTTTGGGTAATTCTCCTTTGGCATCTGCGTGACTGAGCGCGCTTTCTTGTTCCGAAGGTTGCGAAGCACCGGCCTCCACTAGCGCTCTCGACCATATACCTCACCTTCGAAGCTCGAACGACTAACCGCCTCTCTAGAGCGTTTCTGTCAACTCCACATCCCCTGTATATCCCGACTAACAGGAGCAGAAAAAACGAAAAAAAATACTAAAACAGTTGATAGCAGCGCATGCAATATGGATAGCGCAAAATAAGCTGAACAGTGTGCGCAACCCGCACACAAGCGCACCACTGCTACTGTTTCCTTCAACTAAACTAGCTACACTATAAAGCTCAAAAAACGTGAAATGTAAATGTAACGCTCCCCCCCACACTTAAACAGAGACGTGTCCCCACGACTCAAGCTCAAGCGCACGGAGAGCACATATGCATGCAAGCAAAACAAAGAACATAAAAATCATATAGTCAACGCAGCGCACAATATAGCAAGGGGGCACAAAAATATTCAGCACAATATTCAGCAAGACAAAGCAAAATATAGCAACAGTTTTCAAAAAGATAAGAAAAGAAACCACCCGAAAGAAATGCGCGCCCTCCCTGCAGCTCTAGATGTCCTCGGAGCTGGACTCAGCCTCGGATCCGTGCGCCTCCTCCTCTGAAGAATCTGTCTCGTACTCGGTGCTGGAGGCTGGCGGCACTACAGAAATGGGGGCGGGCTGAGTCACGAGGTCATCCTCTGAGATAGGATCTCATAGTGAATCTGAGCTGGTACTAAGGATGGGATCGGCTTCAGGGGACCTCTGAATGGACGGCTGTGCAGGGGGTGGTGCAGGTGCTGGTTCTGGGTCTGTTGCTGGGGTGGGCTCTACTGTATGCACTGGGGACTGGGTAGGAGGGCTGGCTGGCTGGTGTGGCTCGCTGGGGGATCCTGGAGGTGGCCTGCGCAGGCTAAGGAGAGGGGGAATAGCATCTCCAAATCTCCACCCTGATGGTGGGCTCATGCTCAAATCTGCCCCCTCTGGCGCTCAATATTCGAGCACGCGCATGATGTTGAACATCATGCGCCGCTCTTCTGGTACCTCCTCTGGCGCCTCCTCTGACTCTATCCTGAGGCGCTTTCCTTGTGCACGCGGGGGAGAATCCTCAATGGAAATGGTAACTGGCTCCCCCTGCGGTGCACTGGCCCTTTGGTGCGCTCCAGTCTGCGCACGAGTCCTCATGCGCCTGACTGGAGGCGCAACTGGCTCTGGGGCCTCGTCCTCCTCCATCTCCTCCGCAGCTTCTGCTCGCGCGCTGCTCTCTGCTCTTTGCCTCGGCCCTCTGGCAGGCTGCAGACGGTAGCACCACTCCAATGTGCCGTCTTCTCTCATGGCTACCGCTCTTATCTGCAGCATATGGGCGCGGTCCAAGGGAACAGCCGGCACCACTGTGTGCTCTGGCACCTCTAGCTCTCCATGCAACGCACGCAGCAGGTGCGTTATTATCCCTCCACAAGTCAGTGGCCCCTTGGTGCTGACCCGACTCCAATGGATCACCATGTTCAAGACAAACAACACCCTCTTCCCATAGTAAAAGCCCTTCAAAATCTCCATATCCAGCAAGCTGATCTTCGGCGCACCATTAAAATGCCCAATGATCGCATAGGCGACCAGGCACCACATGTAGAACATCCACGGGTCGCGCAGCTCGCGTCCTCGGTTGCGCCCCGCGGAAAAAATTGGGCCGGTCGCCATCTCACTCCACGCTTCCTGATTCGTGTGCGTGTCCATATCAGCTTCTCGCACCTTAGCGCACCTCAGTGTGCGCTTCAGCCTCTTAGCCGAGGTAATGTACCAGAATCCCCTGTGCCGGTACCTGATCTCCATATCACTCGTTTCTAGCGATGCCAGAAACTCGCAGGTGTCCTCCTTGTCTGCTGAGCTGTTGAATTCCAACAGCGCCTCCCAGCCCGCCAGCGCGAGCTTTTCCATGATGAGGTCCTCCATACCGACCTCTCGTAGGAACTCCCTGCTGATGTACGGAGTCCCGTACATCTCAAGCCTCAGGAAGGCTTCGTACTTGCTGGCGAAGTGAGCTGGGGTCACCTGGTCCTCGGCAGGCTGCATCGTGCTCTGGGTCTCTCCGGTCAACTACGGTCAACACTCACAAAAGCTCAAAAATTCCAAACTCCTCCAAATGCCCTGAAACTTTCACCAAATGGGCGCCTACTGCCCGCCTACAAAACCCACTAACCAAACCTCCAATCGGTGCATGCTAGCTCAGTGCGATTTCAGACCTAGGGCACCCCTCTTCTCGCACAAACCCTAACTCAATCGGCTCAAATCTGAGGGGAAAGGTTACCTGGTGGGCGTGCGATGGTGTGCTCCTCAAATCTCTCTAAACGGAAGCTGGGTTGAGTGCCGGACGGTGAGCGGCTGCTGAGGGCGGGAGTTTCTCTTGCAACGGTCGAGTGTGAAAAGTGCTGAAATTTTCTAAGTACTGCCCTTATATACCCCCCCGACTGGCGCAGCCGTCCTGCGCATGGACCTGCGCACTGCTGGTCGACTAAAAAAACTACAAGTCTTAAACTAGCTAAAAGATACTAGAGAAACTAAAAGAAAAACAGGTAAAAGTAAAACGTGTCGGGTTACCTCCCGACAAGTGCCTTTGTTTAACGTCGTTGGCTCGACTGTACCTCGTTACTTGCGTGGAAATGTACCAGCGACCTCCCCCACACTTGCTCCTGAGTGACCCTGCGCTCGTGCATGTGTTGCGTTCTTCTTGGTCCTGCGCAAAGGATCGGAAGGGTGGTCAGCATGGTTAATAGTAAAGTATAAGTAACGAGGTTAGGTAAAGAGGGAGAAGAAATATGAGCAATAGTTCCCAATTCTCCCTCTGGTGCGTCTGGTGGTGACTCTGGCGCAGCAACCTGCGCATCTGCTATCTCTGGCTCTGCCAATTCAACTTCGCGCGCTGTGCCATCCCAAGGTTCTCCTAAATACCTTTTGACTCTCTGCCCATTGACCTGAAAACGATGCCGGTGCTCGTTTTCTAACTTGATTGTTCCGTTGGGGGAAACCTTGGTAACTGTGTAAGGTCCTGTCCATTTGCTGCGCAGCTTCCTAGGCATGAGCTTTAGGCATGATGAGAATAATAATACCTGGTCTCCTGGCTCAAAAGTGCGTCTGAGGATATTTTTGTCATGAAATGCCTTTGTGCGCGCCTTGTAATCGCGCAGTCCCTCATATGCATCCAGGCGCAGCTCTTCCAATTCGCTCAGCTCAAAAGCGCGCTCCTTACCGGCCTCGTCCAGGTTCAGGTTGCAAATGCGCAATGCCCAGTATGCTTTGTGCTCCAACTCCACTGGCAGGTGGCACGCTTTTCCATAAACCAACCGGAACGGTGAGGTTCCACTTGGGGTCTTATGTACTGTTCGGTATGCCCACAACGCATCGTCAAGGCGCTGGCTCCAGTCTTTGCGTGACGGTCTCACAGTTTTCTCCAGGATGCGCTTGATCTCTCTGTTGGAAACCTCGGCCTATCCATTCGTCTGAGGATGGTAAGCGGTGGACGTCTTGTAGCGCACTCCATAATGCTTGAAAACCTGCGCCACTATCCTCTTGCAAAAGTGCGTCCCCTGGTCGCTAATGATTGCCTTAGGCACTCCGTACCTGCAAAATATGTTAGTCCGTAAAAAGTCAGCGACCGTCTTACCATCATCCTTCCGTGTAGCCTTGGCCTCAACCCATTTGGAGACATAATCTACCGCGACCAATATATACTCGTATCCGGAAGATGGAGGAAATGGCCCCATGAAGTCAATCCCCCAAATGTCGAATACTTCATCCACGAGAATTGGCGTCTGCGGCATCTCATTGCGCGTTGATATACCTCCTGTGCGCTGGCACCTGTCACAGTTCCTGCAGTAGTTATATGAGTCACTGAACAAGCGCGGCCAGTAAAATCCGCAGTCCAGGATCTTTCTGCTCGTGCGCTTTGGACCGAAGTGTCCTCCACATGCGTGCGCATGACAAAACATCAAAACAGAGTTAATTTCATGGTCAGGCACGCAGCGCCTTAAAATCTGATCAGGTCCTATTCTGAGCATATATGGATCATCCCAAATGTAATGTTTGGACTCATGCTTTAATCTCATGCATTGGGTTTTAGTGAAATGTGGAGGAAACGTACCTGTGACCAGGTAATTCGCAATGTGCGCATACCATGGTACCTTACCTGTCAGCGCCATCAGATGCTCGTCAGGGAACGTGACGTTGGCGTTTTAGGCAAGCAAAATGAAGTGCTATTCTAGTCACGCAAATATCAAACAATATTTATAACCGAGTGACCTCGGGTCGAACCCAAGAGAAAAGCTTAGACTAATTTACAACTAATTAATGCTATTATTGAAAGTCTACGGATTTGGGGGGGATTTCTCCTCCTTTAGAGGTACCTCTAGTAAGTACTAAAGATAAATGATATTTTTGGTTTTTGGTTGATGAAACAAAAGAGTGACTAGGGATTCAACTTCTCTCCTAAGATATGAGGAAAATGAAATAACTCACTAACACATGCATGAACTACATTTGGTTGATAAAAGCAAGGCTAATGCATCGTCCACTCTAGGTTCAACTCTCGCTCCTTCCCTAGAGTGGAGAGGATACACAAAGGACATGGTTCTCAAACTCTCGCTCTATTGAACCGTGTAGAACTTGAGTCCCATAACCGCACCCTCTCGGTCTATTGGCCGGTTACTCAAATCCGCTCAAAACTTAGCCTAATGTCAAGAATGCATGTCGCTCTCACGCACAAACACTCCATCTATGATCATACAATAGCTATGAAACATCCTAAGTTCAACTCTCGCTCCTTCCTTAGGGGTTTTAACCAAGCATACTCACTTAAGCATTTCGTCAAACACTTGGTGTGCATACAATGAATACATAGCTAGGGCACAATATAATCAAACCAAACTTCATTCAATGCAATAAATTAGAGTTCTACATCATATCCAATCCTAGGGGATCCATTTAATCCCCAACCACAAGAACAACTACTCACTCATAATGAGTGTGCACAAAAACATGACAACTAAATGAGACATGAATGTAAATACAAAGCTAAAGGGTTTAAGAGAGGTTGATGTAGAATCTTCAATCCAAGCTTGGGTCTTCACCCAAGCTTGGTCTTCTCCGAGCTCCAGTCGCCTAGGGTTGAGAAAATGTGGAAGCCCTCTCTCTCTTCACTTCTATCTCCTTCTATTTATACTCTGTGAAGATTTCCAATAAGTGCCCGAAGTGACCGAATCACTTGATTCGGTCAATGCCCATGTGATTCGCTCGAATCTTTTTCTCAGTGCTGTTTTGAGTTTTGGGCGAATCACTTATCCTGGCCGAATCACTTTTGATTCGGTCAAACGCCCTTGTTTTGATACGGTCAAACGTCTTGTGGAGCTAAACTGATTCGGGCACCTCTGGGCGAATCACCTCTGATTCGGCCGAATCATTTGTTCAGTGGCGGTCTCGGACTGGGCGAATCACTTCTCTTGGCCGAATCACCATTGATTCGGTCAAACCCATTATGTGATTCGGTCAAACCTTCAGGACTTCCCCGGATCAGGTCAATTCGTGCAGCTGAGGGTGATTCGGTCAAGCTGGTGGGCGAATCACTTCTGCAGTTTGCTCAGCTTTTCTTCTTTTGATCTCCATCGACCAGAATTCATCCAGATTTTCTTCGCACCACTTCATATCATGTAGTATACATTTCTAACCTGAAATGGGCAAAGAAAACATCAAATGACTTTATAAAATAGCGGAACAAACAAGAAGTAAGGGGAAAATATGGACAAATATAAGGTCATTTGTCCGCTCATCAGAACGTCTCCGTGATTTGCCATGGCTCCTCTACTTTCACGATCCTACTCAGGTGGTCCGCGACTGTGTTTTCCGTGCCCTTCTTATCCTTGATTTCCAAGTCGAATTCCTGAAGTACGAGCACCCAGCGCATCAGGCGCGGCTTAGTTTCCTTCTTTGACATTAGGTAACGGATAGCTGCGTGGTCTGTGTAGACGATGACTCTGGTGCCAAGAACATATGCACGGGACTTCTCCAGCGCAAACACAATTGCCAGAAGCTCCTTTTCCGTGGTGTAGTTCCTCTGCGCGGCGTCCAGTGTGCGCGATGCATAATAAATGGCGTGCGGCTTCTTGTCCACTCGCTGTCCCAAGACTGCACCTACTGCATAGTCGCTTGCGTCGCACATCAGTTCAAATGGTAGGTTCCAGTCTGGCGCGCGCATCATTGGCGCACTTGTCAGCGTCCTTCAGCTTATCAAACGCGGTCCTGCACTCATCAGTAAATTCGAAACACACATCCTTTTGTAAGAGGTTAGACAGGGGTATAAAAATTTTAGAAAAATCTTTTATGAAGCGCCTGTAAAACCCGGCATGCCCAAGGAATGATTTCACATCGCGCACGTTACTGACATAAGGCAGATTAGAAATAAGATCTATCTTGGATTTATCTACCTTGATCCCCTCCTGCGAGATAATATGTCCTAGTACTACACCATGCGATACCATGAAATGACATTTTTCATAATTGAGCACTAGGTTCTTTGAAATGTAGCGCGCTAAGACCTTATCAAGATGAGTTAAGCAGGCGTCAAAGGTACTTCCGTATACAGTAAAATCATCCATGAACACTTCTATGCATATACCAATCATATCAAAAAAAAATGCTCATGACTAGACGTTGGAACGTACCTGGCGCGTTACACAGCCCAAATGACATGCGCCGAAACGCAAACGTACCGAATGGGCAGGTAAATGTGATCTTCTCTTGATCTTCTGCAGCTATGGGTATCTGATTGTACCCTGAATATCCGTCCAAGAAGCAAAAGTAGGGTTTCCCTGCTAATCGATCTAGCATTTGATCCATAAAGGGTAGCGGGAAATGGTCCTTGCGCGTGACTGCGTTAAGCTTCCTGTAGTCAATGCACATGCGCCATCCAGTTTGTATGCGCTTGGGAACTAGCTCGCCTTGCGCATTCTCTTCTACTGTGATTCCTCCCTTCTTTGGCACAACGTGCACTGGACTTACCCATTTGCTATCCGAAATAGGATAAATGACTCCTGCGTCAAGCAACTTCAGGATCTCCTTCTGCACCACCTCCATCATATTCGGGTTCAATCTGCGCTGAGCCTCCCTAGATGGTTTGGCACCATCTTCCAACAGAATCCTATGCATGCATACGTCGGGGCTCACTCCGCGCAGATCAGCAAGTGTCCATCCTATAGCGCGCTGGTTCTTGCGCAGCACCTGCTGTAATCGCGCCTCCTGCTCCTCTTCTAATCCTTTCTTTATGATCACTGGCAGGGTGCCTTCATTTCCCAAGAATATGTACTTGAGGTGTTCTGGGAGTTGCTTCAGCTCGACCGTGGGTGCCTGTTCAACAGAAGGCAAGATTTTATTAGCAGTGCAAACATTAACTATGTCTTGTACCTGTCTGGGTTCTGGTTCAGCACTGCTCAGCTCCTCTTGCGCCTCCAACTCTGCCTGTGCCAGTGTTATAGGTTCTTCTGCTGCGCTTGCACATTGCGCATCTGCAACCAAGTCGTCTATGCTGTCCATTGCGTGCACTATGGCGTCTTCATGAAGGTGCTGCATCCCTTTGAATATGTTGAAATGAATTTCCTCGCTATCAACCTCCATATAGAGCGTACCCCTCCATACATCTATCTTTGTGCGCGCGGTCATCAGAAATGGTCTGCCCAGTAGAATCTGCGCAGTGCCGTTGCTCGACTCACCCTCCATTTCTAGAACATAGAAATCTGCTGGGAACACCAGCTCTCCTACTCGAACCAGAACGTCCTCGATCATGCCCGTAGGTTGCTTGCACGACCGATCTGCTAGCTGAATGGTGAGAGCTGCAGGCTTTAGTGGTCCAAGGCGCAATGACGCATATAGGGAATAGGGTAGCACATTTATAGACAAGCCTAAGTCAATCATGCAATTGCTCACTGTGGTCTTACCTAAAGTGCATGGAATGGTGAACGTACCTGGGTCTTGGCATTTAGGTGGTACCTTATGTTGCACGATTGCTGAGGTCTGCGCGTTTAGCATTACCTGTGCGCATTCGCCTTTCCTTCTCTTGCTTGTGCACAACTCCTTTAAAAATTTGGCGTACCTAGGGATTTGCCGGACTGCTTCAATAAGGGCAATGTTTATTTCCACCTTACTGAATAACTCGTAGAGCTCCTTATCGAGCGCTTCCTTCCTAGCCGATGGTGCCTGTACAGGGAAAGGTGCAGGTATGTTTGTACGATTCGTGCCCTTGTCTTTTAATTGTGTCATATCTGGCGCTTCGCTCTGCTGGCTTGTGGCTGGCGCTTCTGGTTGCTCGTCTTGCTCCGGTTGCGCATTCTGCTCTGTCAGATCTGGGACTTGCGCAATTGGTGCCGCGGGCGCCTTCGCGGTCTGCTCTGTTCCTATCGTGCCGCCCAGTCCTCAGTGTCACGGCGTTGACTCCTCCCTTGGGATTCTGGATCACTTGCGAAGGCAGGTTGCCATCGCTCTTTTTCAGCTCATACACCGTGATAGCAATCTGTGATAGCTGCTTCTCAATGGACTCGAACCTCTTGTCATACTTCTCATCATTTTTGCGCACTGTGTCTGCTAGCTGCCCCACGATATCTTCTAAGGATCGCCTCGGCTGCTGGTTGTTCTGCGCTGGTGCGTCAGTGCGGTGATGCGGTGGATTGTATGGCGTAGCTTGTGGCGTCTGCTGTGGCGCGCGCTGATCCGTGGACTGCCTCTGGAAATTGTTTTCCTCCTTCCATCTGAACCCATTTGCGGCTAGTCCAAAACGCGGCTGATTCTGCCTCTGTGGCCCTCTATTATCCCAACATCCTAGAGCATTGACATCTCCTGACTCCTCGAAAAGTGTGGGACATGCATTGGTTTTGTGCTCACTGGAATTGCAGAACTCGCATGCCTTTGGCGCAACTGGTTGTGCGCCTTGCACACTCATCAACTTCTGCAGCATGGCCTTCATTTCCTTGATCTCAGCGCTTGTTTCTACCTGATGCACAGAACGAGCACGACTATTTTCAAGTGTTAGCTGATGTCTTACCTGCCCAGCAGAGTCTTCTATCAGCTGCCACGCGTCCTCTGGGTACATGTTGCAAATGTCGCCTCCTGCGCATGCATTTAATAATCTCAGCTCCATGGGTAGCAATCCATTCAGGAAATTCTCTATCAGCACATTCTGGGGTAGGCCGTGGTTGTAGCAGTTGGCCTCCAGCTCCCTGAAACGCTCGTAATACTCTGACAGCGACTCTCTTGCGCCCTGCCTAGGTGCGGCCAGCTTCCTCCTGAGTAGCGCGATCTTTGCTGCGGGGTAGAATTTGTCCAGGAACTTCTTCTGCAGCTGCTCCCATGTCTGAATTGATCCTGCTGGTAAGTTCATCAGCCAATGCCTGCCTGTGTCACACAATGAAAATGGGAACGCTTTCATCTTCAGCGCTTCATCGCTCTCCCCTTCGGCCTTCCTGTTCTCACAAATGACTAGGAATTCTCGCACATGCTTGACTGGATTCTCGTTGTTCATCCCGTGGAACTTGGGCATGTGATGAATGAGCGAGCTTCTTAGTTCAAAATGACCGTCCGGTGGAAGCACTATGCACCATGGCTGGTTAACCGTGAGTGGGGCTGACATCTCGCGCACTGTTCTGCATCTCGCAGCTTGTCGCGCGGGTGGCGCATTATACAATTCAGCGGCCATCCTTGCTTCAACCTCCCGCTGCACTTCCTCTCTGAACAGGGTTGCGCGGTTATGTGCCCTCGCTTCCTCTGGAGTTCTGTCCCCTAAGTTATCTCCAACGACACTGTTATCCTCCATGACCTGTTCTAAATCTCAAAGAAAACAGAATTAAAAGAAAACTAAGCTGTTGCGTCTGTCAGTGCGCAACTATAATCTGCGCAGCGCAACTGTTTCAGGGTTGCGCAGGCTGATGTTGATTGCGCGCTGTCAGAAGGACCAACGAAAATATAGCAAACAGAAATAACTAACTATTATAAAAGAAAACTTAAGCTAATTAAGGATTATCTGTGTTGCTCCCCGGCAACGGCGCCAAAATTTGATGCGCGCGTCGTTGTGCGCGTTCAAATTAATTCCTTCATCTTCCACTTAGTACAGCGGTTAAGTAGGGGTCGAATCCACAGGGAGCAAGTAGATTAGCTTTAACTAGAATCCTGCACTTACGAAAACTGGGGGTGTGAGTGATTGGGTTGCGCAATGCGCGAATAAACAGTAGTAAACGCAGGAATTGCACTAGACGTGCGCAGGCAGTAGAGATTAAGTACTATGACTATGAGAAGTATCGGCGCAGACAATCCTCTATGAGCGTATTCCTTATCATCGACTCTAAACGTCTATAGGTTCATTTACTGAAGTTAGTGTCCGGTCAAGGCTTCCTAACTTGTGCGCATGTTCCGATCAAAGTTCATGAGCTATTAATTCTTAATACTAGTCTAAGCAGCTACGAATCCTGTCACAGTAGCAACTCATTATCCTAGCGCGTTACTCCTAGTTGTCACCGTCAAGCTATTCAACTAGTTTAACATATAACAAACAAGTAACAAGAGTAAGATTGCGGTTCAAGGCTTCCCCTACTCATGCAACTAGCTGTCAACAGTGTGCACATAATTAATATAAGCAAACAAGCTATGCATTAAGAGCAAGTCTCAAAGGATATACTCATAGATTCATGCCCAACCGATACTAAGCGTTTAGCTAGACATGCTAGTAGTAAACAGCATAGAAACAGTAAATAATATCTAAAGGATCACAGAAAACAGCAACAAGCAGGTGCGTGCAGGTTGCACTGTCTCGGCTGGTGCAGTCGGCTAGCGCAGGTCCTCTCAGTAGCTCGTGTGTTTTTCAGTTCTACCGCTCTCTCCTCCTTCGTTGTATATGTCGTGTGTCTTGTGGTATCAATGCTCAAACCCTAACCTTCTTCTCTTTATATACTGCTCAAGAGGCCCAACCTTGGCAACTTCCAAATCTGGTGGTGTCAGGATTTGGAAACACCATTATCTGCGCATGGCGCACGGCACACTGACTAGCGCAATCGGTTAGCGCAACGTAGCTGATTCTGCCAACTCCTATCTATTTGCGCTGCTAGCTACGCAGGCTGTATGATGCGCTCCTTAAAAGCTGCCTCTTAGCGCGTATCCGACTCAGGCCCTCGTTTTGCCCTGAAATACAAAAACACTGGAAACCAGTAATCTTGTACATAAAATAATGCAAACAAGCATAGGGTTATGATCTAAATAGTGTGTATAAATAGGCTCTATCACTGGTTCTCCTACATATTCCGAATGACTGCTTTGCTGGGAGGATCCTCGTGAGGCTCTGATGATTGTTTCTTTACCCATACTTGGGTTTGTCTTGATTTCCTCCTCTTCTGACCCTCAAGACTCCTGTCCTTTCGTTTTTCACCTTTGGGTCTCCACATCTGTATCTTCTGTGGCTTTCTCCTGCTTTTTTCATTCCAGTGGGCTGGTTCAGCAATCTTTGCAATACTCCTTCGTGATTCTTTCCAGTAATAAGCATTTCTCGGATCTACTGGGCAAGAAGATTCTATACAGCATGTGTTGGCCCTGGGTTTTGTTCCTCTTTTTCCAGCTATGAAAGTTCTTTGGGTTCTCTGCTGCTGCTTCAGATTCGGGGGTATCTTCAGATTCCCTTTCTTCTGACCATAATTATTTGTGCATGATCTCCTTTTATTCTGAGGCTCTGGCTTTGCTATAAATGGATGATGGATCAGATGCTGTAGCATCCTCTTGTTCAAGTGTCTGGTTCCATCTTCCTCTGCAGGTTTTGAGCAAACATCCGGTGCTTTTATGAAAACTGTTCCTCTTGAACTTTCTTCACTAGTGTATCCGAGCCCCGTTCTTCCTCTTCCAAGTCTTTGATATGAAAGAATTTCATCTAGGATATTTTTCTGAGGTTCGGCTGCCTTTGCTGTAGCTAGAGAGACACCAATGTCAGTGGCTTGGCTTCCCGTGTCTTCTTTTTTTAGTATGGTGACTTGTCTGTTAGCTGAGGAGAGAAATTGTCCTCGTTCTTCTTCCAGCATCTTGACTCTGTTAGCCAAGGCTAGATTCGTTTGCAGAGCTTCCTCACATTATTTAAGTATCTCTCCCAGATAGTCAATTAGGCTGACAGTTGAGTCCTCCTCATCTTCACTTTCAGACATAACAACCCCATAGTATAATTCATTCTTTAATAACTCTTTGTGGTTGAAGTCTGACACACTGGTTAGCACCACACAATTTTCTTCTTCACTTTCTTCAGAGTCACTCCACTTAGCTGTCAGGGGACTTGTTATCCTTCTTCTCCGAGTTTTTTAGGGGTTTGCTCGAACAGTGATAGCGCGCGTCGTTGTGCGCGTTCAAATTAATTCCTTCCTCTTCCACTTAGTACAGCGGTTAAGTCGGGGTCGAATCGACAGGGAGCAAGTAGATTAGCTTTAACTAGTAACCTGCACTTACAAAAACTGGGGGTGTGAGTGATTGGGGTTGCGCAATGCGCGAGTAAAAAGTAGTAAAATGCATGAGTTGCACTAGACACGCGCAGGCAATAGAGACTAAGTACTATGACTATGAGAAATATCGGAGCAGACAATCCTTTATGAGTGTATTCCTTATCATCGACTCTAAATGTCTATAGTTTGGTTTCCTAATGTTAGTGTCCGATCAAGGCTTCCTAACATGTGCGCATGTTCCGATCAAAGTTCATGAGCTATTAATTCTTAAGACTAGTCTAAGCAGCTACGAATCCTGTCACAGTAGCAACTGATTATCCTAGCGCGTTACTCCTAGTCGGCACCGTCAGGCTATTCAACTAGTTTAACATATAACAACAAGCAACAAGAGTAAGATTGCGGTTCAAGGCTTCCCCTACTCATGCAACTAGCGGTCAACAATGTGCACAGAATTAATATAAGCAAACAAGCTATGCATTAAGCACAAGTCTCAAAGGAAATACTCATAGATTCATGCCCAACCGATACTAAGCGTTTAGCTAGACATGCTAGTGATAAACATCATAGAAACAGTAAATAATATCTAAAGTATCGAAGAAACAGCAACTAGCAGGTGCGTGCAGGTTGCAATGTCTCGGCTGGCGCAGTCGGCTAGCGCAGGTCCTCGCAGCAAGCTCGTGTGTTTTTCTGTTTCGCTGCTCTCTCGTGTGCTGTGATGATGATGGATGCTGATTCTCGATGATCAAACCCTAGTCCTTCCTCTCTTTATATACTGCTCAAGAGGCTCATCCTTGGCAACTTCCAAATCTGGTCGTGTTAGGATTTGGAAACACCACTATCTGCGCATGGCGCACTGCTCCTGGTTAGCGCAATCGGTCGACTCTGCCAACTCTTCTGTTTGCGCCGCTAGCTCCGGAGGCTGTGTGATGCGCGTCCTAAACGCTGCCTGTTAGCGCGTATCCCACTGCAGCCCTAGATGTCCTCGGAGCTGGACTCAGCCGCTAATCCGCGCGCCTCCTCATCTGAAGAATCGGTCTCATACTCGGTGCTGGAGGCTGGCGGCACTACAGAAATGGCGACGGGCTGAGCCACGAGGTCGTCCTCTGAGATAGTATCATAGTGAATCTAAGCTGGTGCTAATGGTGGGTTTGGCTTTAGGGGACCTTGGAATGGACGGCTGTGCAGGGGGTGGTGCAGGTGCTGGTTCTGGGTCTGCTGCTGGGGCTGGCTCTGGTGCTGGATGCACTGGGGACTGGGTAGGAGGGCTGGCTGGCTGGTGCGGCTCGCTGGGGGATCCAGGAGGTGGCCTGCGCAGGCTGAGGAGAGGGGGAATAGCATCTCCAAATCTCCACCCTGATGGTGGGCTCATACTCAAATCCGCCCCCTCTGGCGCTAAATATTCGAGCACGCGCATGACGTTGAACATCATGCGCTGCTCCTCTGGTACTTCCTCTGGCGCCTCCTCTGACTCCATTCTGGGGCGCTTCCCGCGTGCACGCGGGGGAGAATCCTCAATAGAAATGGTAACTGGCTCCCCCTGTGGTGCACGGGCCCTTCGGTGCGCTCCAGTCTGCGCACGTGTCCTCATGCGCCTGACTGGAGGCGCAGCTGGCTGTGGGGCCTCATCCTCCTCCATCTCCTCCGCAGCCTTTTCTGCTTGCGCGCTGCTCTCCGCTCTTGGCCTCGGCGCTCTGGCCGGCTGCAGACGGTAGCACCACTCCAATGTGCCATTCTCTCTCACGGCTACCACTCTTATCTGCAGCATGTGGGCGCGGTCCAGGGGAACAGGCGGCACCACTGTGTGTTCTGGCACCTCAGGCTCGCCATGCAACGCACGCAGCAGGTGCGTTATCATCCCTCCGCAAGTCAGCGGCCCCTTAGTGCTGACCCGGCTCCAGTGGATCACCATGTTCAAGACAAACAGCACCCTCTTAACATAATAAAAGCCCTTCAAAATTTTCATATCCAGCAAGCTGATCTTCGGCGCACCATTAAAACGCCCAATGATCACATAGGCAACCATGCGCCACACTTAGAACATCCCTGGGTCGCGCAGCTCGCGTCCTCGACTGCGCCCCGCGGCAAAAATTAGGCCGGTCGCCATCTCACGCCACGCTTCCTGTTTCGTGTGCGCGTCCATATCAGCTTCTCGCACCTTAGCGCACCTCAGTTTGCGCTTCAGCCTCTTGGCCGAGGCAATATACCACACCCCTCGGTGCCGGTACCTTATCTCCATATCACTCGTTTCTAGCGACGCCAGAAACTCGCAGGTGTCCTCCCTGTCTGCTGCGCTGTTGAGTTCCAACAGCGCCTCCCAGCCCGCCAGCGCGGGCTTCTCCATGATGAGGTCCTCCATCCCGACCTCTCGCAGGAACTCCCTGCTGATGTACGGAGTCCCGTACATATCAAGCCTCAGGAAGGCTTCGTACTTGCTGGCGAAGTGAGCTGGGGTCGCTTGGTCCTCGGCAGGCTACATCGCTGCTCTGGTTCTCTCTGGTCAACTGTGGTCAACACTCTCTAAAGCTCAAAAAATCCAAACTCCTCCAAATGCCCTAAAACTTTCACCAAATGGGCACCTACTGCCCGCCTACAAAACCCACTAACCAAACCTCCAATCGGTGCACGCTAGCTCAGTGCGATTTCAGACCTAGGGCACACTCTTCTCGCACAAACCCTAATGCAATCGGCTCAAATCGGGAGGGAAAGGTTACCTGGAGGGCATGCGACGGTGTGCTCCTCAAATCTCTATAAACGGGAGCTGGGTTGAGTGCCGGACGGTGAGCGGCTGCTGAGGGCGGGAGTTTCTCTTGCAACGGTCGAGTGAAAAGTGCTGAAATTTTCTAAGTACTGCCCTTATATACCCCTCTGACTGGCGCAGCTGTCCTGTGCACTGCTGCTCGACTAAAAAAAACTACAAGACCTAAAACTAGCTAAAAGACACTAAAAGAAAAACGTGGAAAAGTAAAACGAGTCGGGTTACCTCCCGACAAGTGCCTTTGTTTAACGTCGTTGGCTCGACCGTACCTCGTTACTTGCGTGAAAGTGTACCAGCGACCTCCCCCACACTTGCTCCTGAGTGACCCTGCGCTCGTGCATGTGTTGCGTTCTTCTTGGTCCTGAGCAAAGGATCGGAGGGGTGGTCAGCTTGAGTAAAAGTATGTGATAAATTACAAGTAACGAGGGTAGGTAAAGAGGAAGAAGAAATATGCGCAATGGTTCCCAGTTCTCCCTCTGGCGCGTCTGGTGATGACTCTGGCGCAGCAACCTGCGCATCTGCTATCTCAGGCTCTGCTAATTCAATTTCGCTCGATGTGCCATCCCAAGGTTCTCCTAAATACCTTTTGACTCTTTGCCCATTAACCTGAAAACGATGCCGGTGCTCGTTTTCTAACTCGATTGTTCCGTAGGGGAAGACCTTGGTAACCGTGTAAGGTCCCGTCCATTTGCTGCGCAGCTTCCCAGGCATGATGAGAATAATAATACCTGGTCTCCTGGCTCAAAAGTGCGTCTGAGGATATGTTTGTCATGAAATGCCTTTGTGCGCGCCTTGTAATCGCGCAGTCCCTCATATGCATCCAGGCGCAACTCTTCTAATTCGCTCAGCTCAAAGGCGCGCTCCTTACCGGCCTCGTCGAGGTGCAGGTTGCAAACGCGCAACGCCCAGTATGCCTTGTGCTCTAACTCCACTGGCAGGTGGCAGGCTTTTCCATAAACCAACCGAAATGGTGAGGTCCCAATTGGGGTCTTATGCGCTGTTCGGTATGCCCACAGCGCATCGTCAAGGCGCTGGCTCCAGTCTTTGCGTGACGGTCTCACAGTTTTCTCCAGTATGCGCTTGATCTCTCTGTTGGAAACCTCGGCCTGTCCATTTGTTTGAGGATGATAAGTAGTGGACGTCTTGTGGCGTACTCCATAATGCTTGAATACCTGCGCCACAATCCTGTTGCAAAAGTGCGTTCCCTGGTCGCTAATGATCGCCTTAGGCACTCCGTACCTGCAAAATATGTTAGTCCTTAAAAAGTCAGCGACCGTCTTACCATCATCCTTCCGGGTAGCCTTGGCCTCAACCCATTTGGAGACATAATCTACCGCGACCAGAATATACTCGTATCCGGAAGATGGAGGAAACGGCCCCATGAAGTCAATCCCCCAAATGTCAAATACTTCATCCACTAGAATCGGCGTTTACGGCATCTCATTGCGCGCTGATATGCCTCATGTGCGCTGGCACCTGTCACAGTTCCTGCAGTAGTTATATGAGTCACTGAACAAGCGCGGCCAGTAAAATCCGCAGTCCAGGATCTTTCTGCTCGTGCGCTTTGGACCGAAGTGTCCTCCACATGCGTGCGCATGACAAAACATCAAAACAACGTTAATTTCATGGTCAGGCACGCAGCGCCTCAAAATTTGATCAGGTCCTATTCTGAGCATATACGGATCATCCCAAATGTAATGTTTGGACTCATGCTTTAATCTCATGCATTGGGTTTTAGTGAAATGTGGAGGAAACGTACCTGTGACCAGGTAATTCGCAATGTGCGCATACCATGGTACCTTACCTGTCAGCGCCATCAGATGCTCGTCAGGGAACGTCTCCGTGATTTGCCCTGGCTCCTCTGCTTTCACGATCCTACTCAGGTGGTCCGCGACTGTGTTTTCCGTGCCCTTCTTATCCTTGATTTCCAAGTCGAATTCCTGAAGTACGAGCACCCAGCGCATCAGGCGCGGCTTAGTTTCCTTCTTTGACATTAGGTAACGGATAGCTGCGTGGTCTGTGTAGACGATGACTCTGGTGCCAAGAACATATGCACGGGACTTCTCCAGCGCAAACACAATTGCCAGAAGCTCCTTTTCCATGGTGGTGTAGTTCCTCTGCGCGGCGTCCAGTGTGCGCGATGCATAATAAATGGCGTGCGGCTTCTTGTCCACTCGCTGTCCCAAGACTGCACCTACTGCATAGTCGCTTGCGTCGCACATCAGTTCAAATGGTAGGTTCCAGTCTGGCGCGCGCATCATTGACGCACTTGTCAGCGCCTCCTTCAGCTTATCAAACGCGGTCCTGCACTCATCAGTAAATTCGAAACACACATCCTTTTGCAAGAGGTTAGACAGGGGTATAAAAATTTTAGAAAAATCTTTTATGAAGCGCCTGTAAAACCCGGCATGCCCAAGGAATGATTTCACATCGCGCACGTTAGTGGCATAAGGCAGATTAGAAATAAGATCTATCTTGGATTTATCTACCTTGATCCCCTCCTGCGAGATAATATGTCCTAGTACTACACCATGCGATACCATGAAATGACATTTTTCATAATTGAGCAATAGGTTCTTTGAAATGCAGCGCGCTAAGACCTTATCAAGATGTGTTAAACATGCGTCAAAGGTACCTCCGTATACAGTAAAATCATCCATGAACACTTCTATGCATATACCAATCATATCAGAAAAAATGCTCATGACTAGGCGTTGGAATGTACCTGGCGCGTTACACAGCCCAAATGACATGCGTCGAAACGCAAACGTACCGAATGGGCAGGTAAACGTGGTCTTCTCTTGATCTTCCGCAGCTATGGGTATCTGATTGTACCCTGAATATCCGTCCAAGAAACAAAAGTAGGGCTTCCCCGCTAATCGATCTAGCATCTGATCCATGAAGGGTAGCGGGTAATGGTCCTTGCGCGTGACTGCGTTAAGCTTCCTGTAGTCGATGTACATGCGCCATCCAGTCTGTATGTGCTTGGGAACTAGCTCGCCCTGCGCATTCTCCTCTACTGTGATTCCTCCCTTCTTTGACACAACGTGCACTGGACTTACCCACTTGCTGTCTGAAATGGGGTAAATGACTCCTGCGTCAAGCAACTTCAGGATCTCCTTCTGCACCACCTCCATCATATTCGGGTTCAATCTGCGCTAAGCCTCCCTGGATGGTTTGGCACCATCTTCAAACAGAATCCTGTGCATGCATACGTCGAGGCTCACTCCGCGCAGATCAGCAAGTGTCCATCCTATAGCGCGCTGGTTCTTGCGCAGCACCTGCTGTAATCGCGCCTCCTGCTCCTCTTCTAATCCTTTCTTTATGATCACTGGCAGGGTGTCTTCATTTCTGGGAGTTGCTTCAGCTCGACCTTGGGTGCCTGTTCAATAGAGGGCAAGACTTTGTTAGCAGTGCAAACATTAACTATGTCTTGTACCTGTCTGGGTTCTGGTTCAGCACTGCTCAGCTCCTCCTCTTGTGCCTCCAACTCTGCCTGTGCCAGTGTTATAGGTTCTTCTGCTGCGCTTGCACATTGCGCATCTGTAACTAAGTCGTCTATGCTGTCCATTGCGTGCACTGTGGCGTCTTCATGAGGGTGCTGCATCCTTTTGAATATGTTGAAATGAATTTCTTCGCCATCAACCTCCATAGAGAGCGTACCCCTCCACACATCTATCTTTGTGCGCGCGGTCATCAGAAATGGTCTGCCCAGTAGGATCTGCGCACTGCTGGTGCTTGACTCTCCCTCCATTTCTAGGACATAGAAGTCTGCTGGGAACACCAGCTCTCCTACTCGGACAAGGACATCCTCTATCATGCCCGTAGGTTGCTTGCACGACCGATCTGCTAGCTGAATGGTGAGACCTGCCGGCTTTAGTGGTCCAAGGCGTAATGACGCATATAGGGAATAGGGTAGCACATTTACAGACGCGCCTAAGTCAATCATGCAACTGCTCACTGTGGTCTTACCTAAAGTGCATGGAATGGTAAACGTACCTGGGTCTTGGCATTTAGGTGGTACCTTATGTTGCACGATCGCTGAGGCCTACGCATTTAGCATTACCTGTGCGCACTCGCCTTTCCTTCTCTTGTTTGTCCACAGCTCCTTTAGAAATTTGGCGTACCTAGGGATTTGCCAAACTGCTTCAATAAGGGGAATGTTTATTTCCACCTTACTGAATAACTCGTAGAGTTCCTTATCAAGCGCTTCCTTCCTAGCCGATGGTGCCTGTACAGGGAAAGGTGCAGGTATGTTAGTACGATTCGTGCTCTTGTCTTTTAATTGTGTTATACCTGGCACTTCGCCCTGCTGGCTTGTGGCTGGCGCTTCTGATTGCGCGTCTTGCTCCGGTTGCGCATTCTGCTCTGTCGGATCTGGGACTTGTGCAACTGGTGGCGCGGGCGCCTTCGCGGTCTGTTCTGTTCCTATCGTGCGCCCAGTCCTCAGTGTCACAGCGTTGACTCCTCCCTTGGGGTTTTGAATCACTTGCGAAGGCAGGTTGCCATCACTCTTTTTCAGCTCGTACACCGTGGTCGCAATCTGTGATAGCTGCTTCTCAATGGACTCGAACCTCTTGTCATACTTCTCATCATTCTTGCGCACTGTGTCTGCTAGCTGCCCCACGATATCTTCTAAGGATCGCGTCGGTTGCTGGTTGTTCTGCGCTGGTACGTCAGTGCGGTGGATTGTAGGGCGCAGCTTGTTGCGTCTGCTGTGGCACGCGCTGATCCGTGGACTGCCTCTGGAAATTGTTTTCCTCCTTCCATCTGAACCCATTTGCGGCTAGTCCAAAACGCGGTTGATTCTGCCTCTGTGGCCCTCTGTTATCCCATCCTCCGAGAGCATTGACATCTCCAGATTCCTCAAAAAGCGTGGGACATGCTTCGGTTTTGTGCTCAGCGGAATTGCAGAATTCACATACCTTTGGCGCAACTGGTTTTGCGCCTTGCGCACTCATCAACTTCTGCAGCATGGCCTTCATTTCCTTTATTTCAGCGCTTGTTTCTACCGGATGCACAGAACGAGCACGACTATTTTCAAGTGTTAGCTGATGTCTTACCTGCCCAGCAGAGTCTTCTATCAGCTGCCACGCGTCTTCTGGGTACATGTTGCAAATGTCGCCTCCTGCGCATGCATTCAATAATCTCAGCTCCATGGGCAGCAATCCATTCAGGAAATTCTCTATCAGCACATTCTGGGGTAGGCCGTGGTTGTAGCAGTTGGCCTCCAGCTCCCTGAAACGCTCGTAATATTCGGACAGCGACTCTCCTGCGCCCTGCCTAGGTGCGGCCAGCTCCCTCCTGAGTAGCGCGATCTTTGCTGCGGGATAAAATTTGTCCAGAAACTTCTTCTGCAGCTGCTCCCATGTGTGAATTGATCCTGCTGGTAAGTTCATCAGCCAATGCCTGGCTGTGTCAAACAATGAAAATGGGAACGCTTTCATCTTCAGCGCTTCATCGCTCTCTCCTTCGGCCTTCATGTTCTCGCAAATGATTAGGAACTCTCGCACATGCTTGACCGGATTCTCGTTGTTCATCCCGTGGAACTTGGGCATGTGATGAATGAGCGAGCTTCTGAGTTCAAAATGACCGTCTGGTGGAAGCACTATGCACCATGGCTGGTTAACCGTGAGTGGGGCTGACATCTCGCGCACTGTCCTGCGTCGCGCAGCTTGTCGCGCGGGTGGCGCATTATACAGTTCAGCGGCCATCCTTGCTTCAACCTCGCGCTGCACTTCCTCTCTGAACAGGGCTGCGCGGTTATGTGCTCTCGCTTCCTCTGGGGTTCTGTCCCCTAAGTTGTCCCCAACGACACTGTTATCCTCCATGACCTGTTCTAAATCTCAAAGAAAACAAAATTAAAAGAAAACTAAGCTGTTGCGTCTGTCAGTGCGCAACTAGAATCTGCGCAGCGCAACTGTTTCAAGGTTGCGCAGGCTAATGGTGATTGCATGCTGTCAGAAACAACAACGAAAATAAAGCAAACAGAAATAACTAATTATTAAAAGAAAACTGAAGCTAATTAAAGCTTATCTGCGTTGCTCCCCAGCAACGGGGCCAAAATTTGATAGCGCGCGTCGTTGTGCGCGTTCAAATTAATTCCTTCCTCTTTCACTTAGTACAGCGGTTAAGTCGGGGTCGAATCCACAGGGAGCAAGTAGATTAGCTTTAACTAGTAACCTGCACTTACAAAAACTGGGGGTGTGAGTGATTGGGGTTGCACAATGCGCGAGTAAACAGTAGTAAAATGCAGGAGTTGCACTAGACGTGCGCAGGCAATAGAGACTAAGTACTATGACTATGAGAAGTGTCGGAGCAGACAATCCTTTATGAGTGTATTCCTTATCATCGACTCTAAATGTCTATAGTTTGGTTTGCTAATGTTAGTGTCCGATCAAGGCTTCCTAACATGTGCGCATGTTCCGATCAAAGTTCATGAGCTATTAATTCTTAAGACTAGTCTAAGCAGCTACGAATCCTGTCACAGTAGCAACTGATTATCCTAGCGCGTTACTCCTAGTCGGCACCGTCAGGCTATTCAACTAGTTTAACATATAACAACAAGCAACAAGAGTAAGATTGCGGTTCAAGGCTTCCCCTACTCATGCAACTAGCTGTCAACAATGTGCACAGAATTAATATAAGCAAACAAGCTATGCATTAAGCACAAGTCTCAAAGGAAATACTCATAGATTCATGCCCAACCGATACTAAGCGTTTAGCTAGACATGCTAGTGATAAACATCATAGAAACAGTAAATAATATCTAAAGTATCGAAGAAACAGCAACTAGCAGGTGCGTGCAGGTTGCAGTGTCTCGGCTGGCGCAGTCGGCTAGCGCAGGTCCTCGCAGCAAGCTCGTGTGTTTTTATGTTTCGCTACTCTCTCGTGTGCTATGATGATGATGGATGCTGATTCTCGATGATCAAACCCTAGTCCTTCCTCTCTTTAGGGGAAGCCTTGAACCGCAATCTTACGGTGATGACTAGGAGTAACGAGCTAGGGTAAGCAGTTGCTACTGTGACAGGATTCGCAGCTGTTTTAGTCTAGTTCTAGGATTAATAGCACATGAACTTTGAACGGAACATGCGCACGTGTTAGGAAGCCTTTACCGGACACTAACCCGAGTAAAACACAAACTATAGACGTTTAGAGTCGATGATAAGGAATGCACGCATAGAGGATTGTCTGCCCAATACTTCTCATAGTCATAGTATCTAATCTCTACTGCTTGCGCACGTCTAGTGCAATTTCCTGCGTTACGCTAGCTACTGTTCATTTGCGCATCGCGCACCCCAGTCTCACACAACCCCCATTTTTAGTGTAGACGACAGGATTGAAGACTGAACTACTTGCTCCCTGTGGAGATCGACCCTTACTTAACCGCTGTACTGGTGGAAGAGGAAGGATTATATTTGACGCGCACAACGACGCGCGATCAAATTTTGGCGCCGTTGCCGGGGAGCAACACAGCTAAGTCTTTAGTCTGAGTTTTTTTATATATAGTAATTCTTTCAGTTTGTTCTGTTTTCGTTGTTATTTCTGACAGCGCGCATTCACATCAGCCTGCGCAACCTTGAAACAGTTGCGCTGCGCAGATTCTAGTTGCGCACTGACAGCCGCAACAACATTAGTTATCTTTTAATTTCATTTTTCTTGAGATTCGGAACAGGTTATGGAGGATAACAGTGTCGTAGGAGACAACTTGGGGGACAGAACCCTAGAGGAAGCAAGGGCACATAACCGGGCAGCCCTGTTCAGAGAGGAAGTGCAGCGCGAGGTTGAAGCAAGGAGGGCCGCTGAAGTGTATCATGCGCCACCCGTGCAACAAGCCGCGCGACGCAGAACATTGCGCGAGATGTCGGCCCCTATCACTGTTAACCAGCCATGGTGCATCGTGCTTCCACCAGGCGGTCATTTTGAGCTAAGGAGCTCGCTCATCCATCACATGCCCAAGTTCCACGGGATGAACAATGAAAATCCAGTCAAGCATGTGCGAGAGTTCCTAGTCATTTGCGAGAACATGAAGACCGAAGGGGAGAGTGATGAGGCGCAGAAAATGAAGGCATTCCCATTTTCATTATGTGATACAGCTAAACACTGGCTAATGAATTTACCTGCAGGATCTATTCACACATGGGAGCAGCTGCAGAAGCAATTCCTAGATAAATTTTATCCAGCAGCAAAGATTGCGCTGCTCAGAAGGGAACTGGTCGCGCCAAGGCAGAGCGCAGGGGAGTCTCTGTCAGAATACTATGAACGTTTCAGGGAGCTAGAAGCCAACTGCTACAATCACGGGCTTCCCCAGAATGTGCTGATAGAGAACTTTCTAAATGGACTGCTGCCCATGGAGCTGCGACTACTGAATGCATGCGCAGGAGGGGACATTTGCAACATGTACCCAGAGGATGCGTGGCAGCTGATAGAAGATTCTGCTGGGCAGGTAAGACATCAATTGACGCTTGAAAGTAGCCGTAATCGTTCTGTGCATCAGGTAGAAACAAGCGCTGAGATCAAGGAAATGAAGGCCATGCTACAGAAGCTGATGAGTGCGCAGAGCGCACAACCAGTTGCACCAAAGGTATGTGAATTCTGCAGGTCCACTGAGCACAAGACAGACGAATGCCCAACACTTTTCGAAGAGACTGGAGATGTCAATGCTCTTGGAGGATGGGACAGCAGAGGACCGCAGAGGCAGAATCAGCCGCGCTTTGGGCTTGCCGCAAATGGATTCAGATGGAAGGAGGAGAACAATTTCCAGAGGCAGCCCACAGATCAGCGCGCACCACAGCAGACGCAACAAGCTGCGCCCTACAATCCGCCGCACCGCCGAAATGACGCACCAGCGCAGAACAACCAACAGCCGCGGCGTTCCTTGGAAGACATCATGGGGCAGCTAGCAGATACAGTGCGCAAAAATGACGAAAAATATGACAAAAGGTTCGAGTCCATAGAAAAGCAGCTATCACAAATAGCAACCACGGTGTATGAGCTGAAAAAGAGCGATGGCAACCTGCCTTCGCAAGTGATTCAGAACCCTAAAGGAGGAGTCAATGCAGTGACACTGAGGACTGGGCGCACAGTAGGAACAGAGCAGACCGCACAGGCGCCCGCGCAACCAGTTGCGCAAATCCCGGATCCAGCAGATCAGAATGCGCAACTAGAGCAAGATGCGCAACCGGAAGCGCCAGCCACAGACTAGCAGGGCAAAGCGCAAGGTATGTCTCACTCGAAAAACAGGGACAAAAATTGTACTAACATACCTGCTCCGTTCCCTGTGCAGGCACCACTGGCGAGAAAAGAAGCGCTGGACAAGGAATTATATGAGCTATTCAGCAAGGTAGAAATCAACATACCTCTCATAGAAGCTATTCGACAGATCCCCAGGTATGCGAAGTTTTTAAAAGAGCTGTGCACAAACAAGCGAAGGAAAGGTGAATGCGCACAGGTAATGCTAAATGCGCAGGCCTCAGCGATCGTGCAACAAAAGGTACCACCCAAGTGCCGAGATCCAGGTACATTTACTATCCCATGCACGCTAGGTAAGACCACAGTGAGTAATTGCATGATCGATTTAGGCGCATCCATCAATTTGCTACCTTATTCTCTATATACGACATTGCGCCTTGGACCACTTAAGCCTGCAGGTCTCACCATTCAGCTAGCAGACAGATCGTGCAAACAACCTGCAGGCATGATAGAAGATGTCCTAGTTCGCGTAGGAGAGCTGGTCTTCCCAGCAGATTTTTATGTGCTCGAAATGGAGGGTGAATCAAGCGCCAGCAGTGCGCAAATCCTCCTAGGCAGACCATTTCTGATGACCGCGCGCACGAAGATAGACGTATGGAGGGGCACGCTCTCCATGGAGGTAGATGGCGAAGAAATCCATTTCAACATATTCAAGGGGATGCAGCACCCACATGAGGACGCTACCGTGCACGCGATGGACAGCATTGACGATTTAGTCACAGAAGCGCAGTGTGCGAGCGCAACCATAGGACCAGAGCTACTGACACAGGCAGAGCTGGAGGAGCAAGAGGAGGAGCTAAGCAGTGCTGAACCATCACCAACACAGGTACTTGATATAGTTCATATTTGCACCGCTAACAAAATCTTGCCCTCTATTGAACAGGCACCCAAGATCGAACTGAAGCAACTCCTAGAGCACCTCAAGTACATTTTCTTGGGAGATGAGGACACCCTGCCAGTGATCATCAAGAAGGGATTAGAAGAAGAGCAGGAGGCGCGCTTACAACAGGTACTGCGCAGGAACCAGCGCGCTATAAGATGGACTCTTGCTGATCTGCGCGGAGTGAGCCCAGACGTGTGCATGCACAGAATTCTGTTGGAAGATGGTGCCAAACCATCCAGGGAGGCTCAGCGCAGGTTGAATCCAAACATGATGGAGGTAGTGCAAAAGGAAGTCCTAAAATTGCTTAGCGCAGGGGTCATCTACCCAATTTCGGACAGCAAATGGGTCAGCCCGGTGCATGTTGTGCCAAAGAAAGGAGGAATCACAGTGGAAGAGAATGCGCAGGGCGAACTAGTTCCCAAGCGCATTCAAACTGGCTGGCGCATGTGCATTGACTACAGGAAGCTGAACGCTGTCACGCGCAAGGACCACTTCCCGTTACCCTTTATGGACCAGATGCTGGATCGCTTAGCAGGTAAGCCTTATTTTTGTTTTCTGGATGGATATTCAGGGTACAACCAGATACCCATAGCTGCGGAGGATCAAGAGAAGACCACATTCACATGCCTGTTCGGTACGTTTGCGTTTCGGCGCATGTCTTTTGGGCTGTGCAACGCCCCAGGTACATTCCAACGCTTAGTCATGAGCATTTTTTCTGATATGATTGGTATATGCATAGAAGTGTTCATGGATGATTTCACTGTATATGGGAGTACCTTTGATGCATGTTTAACTCATCTAGATAAAGTTTTAGCGCGCTGCATCTCTAAGAATTTAGTGCTCAATTACGAAAAATGTCATTTCATGGTCACGCACGGAGTAGTACTAGGACATATCATTTCAGAGGAGGGTATTAAGGTAGACAAGGCTAAAATAGATCTCATTTCTAATCTGCCTTATGCCACCAACGTGCGCGACGTGAAATCATTCTTAGGGCATGCTGGGTTTTACAGGCGTTTTATTAAGGATTTCTCTAAAATTTGTATACCCCTGTCTAACCAGTTGCAAAAAGATGTGTGTTTCGATTTTACTGATGAGTGCAGGGCGGCGTTCGATAAGCTGAAGGAAGCGCTGACCAGTGCGCCAGTGATGCGCGCACCAGACTGGAACCTGCCATTTGAGCTGATGTGTGACGCAAGCGATTACGCAGTGGGTGCAGTCTTGGGGCAGCGCGTGGACAAGAAGCCGCACGCCATTTACTATGCATCGCGCACGCTGGACTCTGCGCAGAGGAACTACACCACCACGGAAAAGGAGCTTCTGGCAATTGTATTTGCGCTGGAGAAGTTCCGAGCTTATGTCCTAGGCGCAAGAGTCATCATCTACACTGACCACGCAGCTATCCGCTACCTCATGTCCAAGAAGGAGACCAAGCCGCGCCTGATGCGCTGGGTGCTCCTGCTTCAGGAATTCGACTTGGAGATCAAAGATAAGAAGGGCACGGAAAATACAGTCGCTGATCACCTGAGCAGGATCGTCAAGGAGGAGGAGCCAGGGCAGATCAAGGAGACATTCCCTGACGAGCACCTGATGGCGCTGACAGGTAAGGTACCATGGTATGCGCATATCGCAAATTACCTGGTCACAGGTGCGTTTCCTCCGCATTTCAATAAAACTCAGTGCATGCGATTGAAACATGAGTCCAAGCATTACCTTTGGGAAGATCCTTACATGCTTAGAATAGGTCCAGATCAGATATTAAGGCGTTGCGTTCCTGACCATGAGATTAACTCTGTTTTGATGTTTTGTCATGCGCACGCATGTGGAGGGCACTTTGGTCCCAAGCGCACGAGCAGGAAAATCTTGGACTGCGGATTCTACTGGCCGCACCTATTCAAAGACGCATATGACCATTGCAGAAATTGCGACAGGTGCCAGCGCACAGGAGGAATATCCGCGCGCAACGAGATGCCGCAGACCCCGATTCTGGTGGATGAAGTGTTCGATGTTTGGGGAATCGACTTCATGGGTCCATTTCCCCCATCTGCCGGCTACGAGTACATACTGGTGGCCGTGGATTACGTATCCAAATGGGTCGAAGCTAAGGCCACGCGCAAGGATGATGGTAAGACTGTCGCTGACTTTCTCCGAACTAACATATTTTGCAGGTATGGTGTACCTAAGGCAGTCATCAGCGACCAGGGGACGCACTTCTGCAACAGGATTGTGGCGCAAGTTTTCAAGCACTATGGGGTGCGCCACAAGACGTCCACCGCTTACCATCCACAAACGAATGGGCAGGCCGAAGTGTCTAACAGAGAAATCAAGCGCATCTTGGAAAAGACTGTGAGGCCATCGCGCAAAGATTGGAGCCAGCGCCTGGATGATGCGCTATGGGCATACCGCACTGCGCATAAGACGCCCATTGGGACTTCACCATTTTGGCTGGTCTATGGGAAGGCATGCCACCTGCCAGTAGAGCTCGAGCACAAGGCATATTGGGCCTTGCGTATTTGCAACCTGAACTTGGATGAGGCAGGAAAAGAACGCGCATTTGAGCTGAGCGAACTAGAAGAGCTGCGCCTGGACGCCTATGAGGGACTGCGCGATTACAAGGCGCGCACCAAAGCGAATCATGACAAGCATATCCTCCGGCGCACATTTGAACCAGGAGACCAGGTATTGTTATTTTCATCACGCCTGAAGCTCATGCCTGGAAAGTTGCGCAGCAAGTGGACGGGACCATACACCATCACCAAGGTTTTCCCCTACGGAACAATCGAGTTAGAAGACGGGCACCGGCATCGTTTTCAGGTTAATGGGCAGAGAGTCAAACGGTACTTAGGAGAACCTTGGGATAACACAGCACGCGACCTTGAGCTAGCAGAACCAGAGATAATCGATGCGCCAGCTGACGCGCCAGAGGCACCACCAGATGCACCAGAGGGAGAACCGAAGATCATAGCTCACATTTCTTCTCCCTCTGCATCTACCCTCGTTACGCATAATTTATCACATACTGACCTTCCATTTTACCCTTTGCGCAGGACCAATGAGATCGCGACACACACGCTGGCGCAGGAACACTCAGGAGCAAGAGTGGGGGAGGTTGCAGACACACGTTTTGGCACGTAACGAGGTACAGTCGAGCCAACGACGTTAAACAAAGGCACTTGCCGGGAGGTAACCCGACACGTTTTATTTCCGCCTATTTTATTTTTCTGTTTGTTTTGTGTTTTTTGAGTTTTTTTAGCTAGTTTAGGACTTGGTAGTTTTTGAGTCATACAGTAGTGCGCGGGACCGTGCGCCTAGCAATGCGCAGGTCAGAAGCGCTAGCCAGGGGGGTATATAAGGCAGGACTTAGAAAAAAATCCAACACTTTCTCACTCGACCGTTGCACACGAGCTCCCGCCGTCAGACTTCTGCCCGTCGATCAGCGCCCTACCCAGCATCCGTTTAGAGTGATTCAAGGGCCACACGACCGCACAACACCCAGGTAACCTTCCCTCCCCGATTTGAGCAGTTCCAGTTAGGGTTTGCGCAGTGGAGGCAGTTTTTAGGGTTTTGCAATCGCACCGGGGTAGAGTGCGCAGATCAGAGCAGTGTTTAGTGCGTTGTGTCGGCGAGTAGTAGGCGTTCGTTCGGTACAAGTTTCGGAGATTTCTGGGAAGTTTCGATTTTGAAAGTTTCTGAGGAGCGTTGACCACCGTTGACCAGAGAACCAGCACAAGATGAGACCTGCCACAGACCAGGAGACCCCAGCTGCGTTCGGCAACAAATATGCCGCGTTTATCAGCCTGGAGATGTACGGGACCCCGTACATCAGTAGAGAGTTCCTGCGCGAAGTAGGACTGGAGGACCTTGTGGCGCAGAGGCTGGCGATCGCAGGCTGGGAGGCGCTGTTGGACCTCAACAGCGCATCCGACCAAGAAGATACGTGTGAGTTTTTGGCATCTCTGGAGGCAGGAGACAGGGAGATCAGGTACAGACACAGGGGTGTCTGGTTCATAGCTTCGGAGAGGAGGCTGAGGCGCGCATTCGGGTGCGCCAAGGTGCGTGAGGAGGAGTTAGACACGCACACTAACCAGGAGGCCTGGAGCGAGATGGCAACTGGGCCAGCATTTGCCGCGGGGCGCAGCAGGGGCCGAGAGCTACGCGACCCGTGGCTGTTCTACTTGTGGCGCATAGTCGCCTATGCAGTCATTGGCCGTTTCAACGGCGCACCAAAGATCAGCCTCCTGGATTTGGACATTCTGAAGGGGCTGTACTATGGACGGAAGGTGCTATTTATCCTGAACATGGTGCACCACTGGAGCCGCGTCAGCATGAAGGGGCCGCTGACTTGCGGAGGAGTCATAACGCACCTGCTGCGGGCATTACATGGAGAGCCCGAGGTGCCAGAGCACACTTTGGTACAGGCTGTCCCTCTAGACCGCGCCCACATGCTGCAGATTAGGGCGGTAGCTCTGAAGGAAGATGGCACACTAGAGTGGTGCTACCGCCTACAGCCGGTCAGAGCGCCGCGACCCAGAGCAGAGAGCAGTGCGCAGGGCGCAGCAGCAGCCGCGCAAGCCATGGAGGAGGATGCAGAACCAGAAGTGCCTCTGGTCAGGCGCCCAAGGACCCGGGCGCAGACTGGAGCGCACCAGAGGGCCCGTGCACCACAAGAGGAGCCAGTGACCATTTCTATCGAGGATTCTCCCCCTCGTGCACGTGCCAAGCGCCCACGGACTGAGGCTGAGGAGGCGCCCGAGGAAGCAACCGCCGAGCAGCGCATGTTGTTCAACGTCATGCGCGTGCTTGAGTACTTGGCACCCGAGGGGGCAGATTTGAATATGAGCACACCATCAGGGTGGAAATTTGGCGACCCTATTCCCCCTCTCCTCAACCTGCACCATCCACCTCCTACCCGAACCCCAGCAGCCCCGGCAGCCCCAGTCCATCCAGCAGCGCCTTCCCCGGCGCCAGCACCAGAACCAGCAGCCCCAGCAGCAGAGCCCACCCCTGAACCAGCACCGATACCACCACCAGTAGCTTCCCCTGCCCGGCCTTCTGTTCCGGAGTCCCCCATAGCCTATCCCAGCGTAGACTCCGATTCCATTTGGGATTCACTTTCCGAGGACGAGCAGCCTGACCCCCTCGCCATAGTGCCACCAGCATCCAGCAACGACTACGTGACTGATTCTTCAGAGGATGAGGCGCTTGGATCAGCAGCTGCGTCTAGCTCGGGGACCTTCTAAGGCCGCGGGGCAGCCGCATTAGTTTTCTTTAGGGTGGTTTCTTTTATTTTTGATGCGTCTTATTGGATATTATGTGCTGAATATTTGTGCCGCATATTTTTGTGACCCTGTGCTAATGTTTGTGCTGTGTGACTATTTGTTTTTGTTCTCATGTTCTTTATTTTTTGCATTACCTGCATGTGTGCGCTCTCCGTGCGCTTGCGCTTGAGTCGTGGGGACACGTCTCTGTTCAAGTGTGGGGGGGGGGGGGGGGGCGTTACGCTTACATTTCACGTTTTTGAGCATTTTTAGTAGACCTTAGTTTAAACTGAAGAGAATAGTAGCAGCAGTGCGCTAGAGTGCAGGATGCGCATGCGCTCCAGCTTGTTTTGCGCTATCCATATTGCGTGCGCTTCCATCTACTGTTTTAGTATAATTTTTTTGTTTTTTGCTCCTGTTAGTTGGGATATGCAGGGGATGTGGAGTTGACAGAAATGCTCCAGAGAGGCGGTTAGTCGCTTTTGCTTCGAAGGCAAGGTATATGGTCGAGAGCGTTAGTGGAGGCCGGTGCCTCGCAGCCTTCGGGACAAAAGAGCGCGCTCAGTCACGCAGATGCCAAAGGCGAAACACCCAATGCGTGGCGAGGTGGGAAAACAGACCACCTTCTCTCTGGAAATCGAGCTAAGGAAGGCGGGCGCGGGTGTAAACGCGTGCGCTGACCGGCGTAGACAGACCAAAGGAGAGAGAGCGGGGCGAGTTCCATAGCTGCTATCCGAAGGCTGAGACTGGAACTGCTCTGGGAATGTAAGAAATTAAAGATGAAGCTGCACAAAAGAAAAATACCAGCAGATGATACACGCTACAAAAGAATCAGCATGCGCACAAACATCAAAATGCGCAAAGACCATAAGGAAATCATCAGAGAGCTCAGGTTCCCAGGAAGTGCGCGGGCAAATCACGCACTGGAAGAAGCTGCGTTATCCACCATATACCTATCTTCGGAGTAGGAGCTGGCAGCCAGGAGCCTAAGAAGAGCTATCTCCCAGCCATCCAAAAATCTTCATCCCGGCTGAGAGGTAATGAATTTCGAAATTATTATATTAAAACTGTTGAAAGTAGTTGTGCGCAGGTGATAGAGCAGTGCGAGTTGAGCATATTGCGCATTCGCATCAGAGTGCAAGACTGTGCGCTAGACTCCAGAAGAGGTAATTGTATCCGCGCTTCAGTGCTTGTTCGGGACGAACAAGGGGCAAGTGTGGGGGGTTTGATAGAGGCTATTTGTACGCATTATTTAGATCATAACCCTATGCTTGTTTGCAATATTTTATGAGCAGGATTCCTCATTTCTAGTGTTTTTGTGCTACAGGGCAAAACGAGTCCTTGAGTCGGATACGCGCTAACAGGCAGCGTTCTAGGAGTGAGAGATCCGCCTGCGGAGCTAGCAGCACAAGCAGAGGAGAAGTTGGCGAGAGTCAGTAGCGGTGCGCTAGCCGATGCGCTAGCCGAATGCCGTGCGCCAGGCGCAACATCCAGTGACCAGATTTGGAAGTTGCCAAAGGTGAACTTCCTGGGCAATATATAAACGAAGGAAGTCTAGGGTTTCTAGAGAGAGATATCACAGCCGTCATTGGACAACGCACATCAGAGAGAGCGGCAACACTGGAAAACACACGGACTTGTTGAGAGGATTTGCGCCAGCCGACTGCGCCATCCGAGAAGACAATCTGCACGCACTGTTGCTACTGTGTTCTCAGACATATTAGACCTTATTTACTATTCTATGATGTTTATTACTAGCATGTCTAGCTAAACTCTTAGTGTTGGTCGGGCATGAATCTATGAAGTATTACCTTTGAGACTTGAGCTTAATGCATAGTTTATTTACTTGTATTAATTCTGTGCACACTGAGACAGTTAGTTGCATAAGTAGGGGAAGCCTTGAACCGCAATCTTACTTGTGTTGCTTGCTTGTCATATGTTAAACTAGCTGCATGAGTAGGGGAAGCCTTGAACCGCAATCTTACGGTGACGACTAGGAGTAACGAGCTAGGGTAAGCAGTTGCTACTGTGACAGGATTCGCAGCTGTTTTAGTCTAGTTCTAGGATTAATAGCACATGAACTTTGAACGGAACATGCGCACGTGTTAGGAAGCCTTTACCGGACACTAACCCGAGTAAAACACAAACTATAGACGTTTAGAGTCGATGATAAGGAATGCACGCATAGAGGATTGTCTGCCCAATACTTCTCATAGTCATAGTATCTAATCTCTACTGCTTGCGCACGTCTAGTGCAATTTCCTGCGTTACGCTAGCTACTGTTCATTTGCGCAACGGGCACCCCAGTCTCACACAACCCCCATTTTTAGTGTAGACGACAGGATTGAAGACTGAACTACTTGCTCCCTGTGGAGATCGACCCTTACTTAACCGCTGTACTGGTGGAAGAGGAAGGATTATATTTGACGCGCACAACGACGCGCGATCAGTAGGCTCTTCATTAACCAGCTTCATCTCAAATTGTTTGAGGGATTGATAGAGCCTATTTATACGCATTATTTAGATCATAACCCTATGCTTGTTTGCATTATTTTGTGTACAAGATTACTGGTTTCCAGTGTTTTTGTATTTCAGGGCAAAACGAGGGCCTAAGCCGGATACGCGCTAACAGGCAGCGTTTAGGACGCACAGCACACAGCCTGCGGAGCTAGCGGCGCAAACAGAAGAAATGGCAAGACACAGCAGAGTTGCGCCGACCAATGCGCTAAGCAGCATGCCGTGCGCCAGGCGCAGAGTCCAGTATTTCCTAATCCTGACATGACCAGATTTGGAAGTTGCCAAGGATGGACCTCTCGAGCAGTATATAAAGGGGAGGAGGTCTAGGGTTTAGGAGACGAGGAGATACAGAGAGACACACAGAGAGGCAACACCCCACATCAGAGGGCCACGAGAGAGCGAGAAAGCGGCAAACTGGAAAACACACGGACTTGTTGAGAGGACTTGCGCCAGCCGACTGCGCCAGCCGAGAGACATACTGCACGCACTGTTTGCTACTTGTTTCTCAGATACATTAGATCTTATTTACTATTCTATGATGTTTATCACTAGCATGTCTAGCTAAACGCTTAGTATCGGTTGGATATGAATCTATGAGTATTTCCTTTGAGACTTGCGCTTAATGCATAGCTTGCTTGCTTATATTAATTCTGTGCACATTACTGGCAGTTTGTTGCATGAGTAGGGGAAGCCTTGAACCGCAATCTTACTCTTGTCGCTTGTTGTTGTCTGTTAAACTAGTTGAATATCCTGACGGTGCCAACTAGGAGTAACGCGCTAGGATAGGCAATTACTACCTTGATCGGATCCGTAGTTGTTTAGGTCTAGTGCAAGAATTAATAGCACATGAACTTTGATTGGAACATGCGCACATGTTAGGAAGCCTTGACCGGACACTAACTTAAGTAAAATCAAGCTATAGACATTTAGAGTCGATGATAAGGAATGCACTCATAGAGGATTGTCTGCGCCGATACTTCTCATAGTCATAGTATCTAATCTCTATTGCCTGCGCACGTCTAGTGCATTTCCCTGCGTTTTACAACTGTTTACTTGCGCACTGCGCAACCCAATCACTCACCCCCCAATCTTCGTAAGTGTAGGTCACTGGCTAGAACTGAACTACTTGCTCCCTGTGGAGATCGACCCTTACTTAACCGCTGTACTAGTGGAAGAGGAAGGAATTAATTTGGCGCGCACAACGACGCGCGATCAAATTTTGGCGCCGTTGCCGGGGAGAAACACAGCTAAGTTCTAGTTAGTTTACGTTTTTCCCTTTTAGTAACTAGTTATTTCAGTTTGTTTTGTTTTCGTTGTTGTTTCTGACAGCGCGCAATCACCATTAGCCTGCGCAACCTTGAAACAGTTGCGCTGCGCAGATTCTAGTTGCGCACTGACAGACGCAGCAGAATTAGTTATCTTTTAACTTCATTTTTCTTTAAGATTCAGAACAGGTCATGGAGGATAACAATGTCGTAGGAGACAACTTGGGGGACAGAACCCCAGAGGAAGCAAGAGCACATTACCGCGCAGCCCTGTTCAGAGAGGAAGTGCAGCGCGAGGTTGAAGCAAGGAGGGCCGCTGAAGTGTATCATGCGCCACCCGTGCAACAGGCCGTGCGACGCAGAACAGTGCGCGAGATGTCAGCCCCTATCACTGTTAACCAGCCATGGTGCATCGTGCTTCCACCAGGCGGTCATTTTGAGCTAAGGAGCTCGCTCATTCATCACATGCCCAAGTTTCACGGGATGCACAATGAAAATTCAGTCAAACATGTGCGAGAATTCCTAGTCATTTGCGAGAACATGAAGACCGAAGGAGAAAGCGATGAAGCGCTGAAAATGAAGGCATTCCCATTTTCACTGCGTGATACAGCCAGACATTGGTTGATGAACTTACCCGCAGGATCCATTCACACATGGGAGCAGCTGCAGAAGAAATTCCTGGGCAAATTCTATCCCGCAGCAAAGATCGCGCTACTCAGAAGAGAGCTGGCCGCGCCAAGGCAGAGCGCAGGGGAGTCACTGTCAGAATATTACGAGCGTTTCAGGGAGCTAGAGGCCAACTGCTACAATCATGGCCTGCCCCATAATGTGCTGATAGAGAACTTCCTGAATGGACTGCTGCCCATGGAGCTGAGGTTATTGAACGCATGCGCAGGAGGCGACATTTGCAACATGTATCCAGAAGACGCGTGGCAGCTGATAAAAGACTCTGCTCGTCAGGTACAACATCAGCTAACACTTGAAAATAGTCGTACTCGTTCTGTGCATCAGGTAGAAACAAGCGCTGAGATCAAGGAAATGAAGGCCATGCTGCAGAAGTTGATGAGTGCGCAGAGCGCACAACCAGTTGCGCCAAAGGTATGTGAATTTTGCAGGTCCACCGAGCACAAGACTGATGAATGTCCCACGCTATTTGAGGAATCTGGAGATGTCAATGCTCTCGGAGGATGGGACAACAGAGGGCCACCGAGGCAGAATCAGCCGCGCTTTGGACTGGCAGCAAATGGATTCAGATGGAAGGAGGAGAACAATTTCCAGAGGCAGTCCACATATCAGCGCGCGCCACAGCAGACCCAACAAGCTGCGCCTTACAATCCACCGCATCGCCGCACTGACGCACCAGCACATAATAACCAGCAACCGAGGCGATCCTTGGAAGATATCGTGGGGCAGCTAGCAGACATAGTGCGCAAAAATGACGAGAAATATGACAAGAGGTTCGAGTCCATTGAAAAGCAGCTATCACAGATCGCAACCACGGTATATGAGCTAAAAAAGAGCGATGGCAACCTGCCTTCGCAAGTGATTCAGAACCCCAAAGGAGGAGTCAATGCAGTAACACTGAGGACTGGGCGCAAAATAGGAACAGAGCAGACCGCGAAGGCGCCCGCGCCACCAGCTGCGCAAGTCCCAGAATCGACAGAGCAGAATGCGCAACCAGAGCAGAACGCGCAACCTGAAGTGCCAGCCACAAGCCAGCAGGGCGAAGCGCCAGGTATAACAGAATTAAAAGACAAGGGCACGAATCGTACTAATATACCTGCACCTTTCCCTGTGCAGGCACCCTTGGCTAGGAAGGAAGCGCAGGACAAAGAGCTATATGAGTTATTCAGTAAGGTGGAAATCAACATTCCCCTTATTGAAGCAGTTCGGCAGATCCCAAGGTACGCCAAGTTTTTGAAGGAGCTGTGCACAAACAAGCGACGAAAAGGCGAATGCGCACAGGTAATGTTAAATGCACAAGCCTCAGCGATCGTGCAACATAAGGTACCACCTAAGTGCCGAGACCCAGGTACATTCACTATCCCATGCACTCTAGGTAAAACCACGGTAAGCAACTGCATGATTGATTTAGGCGCATCCATCAATTTGTTACCTTATTCTCTATATGCGACATTGCACCTTGGACCACTAAAGCCTGCAGGTCTCACCATTCAGCTAGCGGATCGATCGTGCAAACAACCTGCAGGCATGATAGAGGATGTTCTTGTGCGAGTAGGAGAGCTGGTGTTCCCAGCAGATTTTTATGTGCTAGAAATGGAGGGCGAATCGAGCACCAGCAGTGCGCAAATCCTACTAGGCAGACCTTTCCTTATGACCGCGCGCACAAAGATAGACGTGTGGAGGGGCACGCTCTCCATGGAAGTGGATGGCGAAGAAATCCATTTCAACATATTCAAAGGGATGCAGCACCCACATGATGACGCCACAGTGCACGCAATGGACAACTTGGATGATTTAGTCACAGACGCGCAATGCGCAAGCGCAACGGTAGGACCAGAGCCACTGGCACAAACAGAGTTGGAGGAGCAGGAAGACGAGCCGAGCAGTGCTGAACAAGAACCCACACAGGTACATGATATAGTTCATAGTTGCACCGCTAATAAAATCTTGCCCTCTATTGAACAGGCGCCCAAGGTTGAGCTGAAGCAACTCCCAGAACACCTTAAATACATTTTCCTGGGAAGTGAGGACACCCTACCAGTGATCATCAAGAAAGGATTAGAAGAGGAGCAGGAAGTGCGTTTACAGCAGGTGCTGCGCAAGAACCAGCAAGCCATAGGATGGACACTTGCTGACCTGCGCGGAGTGAGCCCAGACGTATGCATGCATAGAATTCTGTTGGAAGATGGTGCCAAACCATCCAGGGAGGCTCAGCGCAGGTTAAACCCAAACATGATGGAGGTAGTACAAAAGGAGATCTTAAAGTTGCTTGATGCAGGAGTCATTTATTCCATCTCGGACAACAAATGGGTCAGTCCAGTGCATGTTGTGCCTAAGAAGGGAGGAATCACAGTGGAAGAGAATGCGCAGGGCGAGCTAGTTCCCAAGCGCATACAGACTGGATGGCGCATGTGCATCGACTACAGGAAGCTTAACGCAGTTACGCGCAAGGACCATTTCCCGCTACCCTTCATGGACCAGATGCTGGACAGATTAGCAGGTAAGCCCTATTTTTGTTTCTTGGACGGATATTCAGGGTATAATCAGATACCCATAGCTGCGGAGGATCAGGAGAAGACCACGTTCACTTGCCCGTTCGGTACGTTTGGGCTGTCATTTGGGCTGTGCAACGGGCCAGGTACGTTCCAACGCTTAGTCATGAGCATTTTCTCTGATATGATTGGTATATGCATCGAAGTGTTCATGGATGATTTTACTGTATATGGAGGTACCTTTGATACATGCTTGACTCATCTAGATAAAGTCTTAGCGCGCTGCATTTCTAAGAACCTAGTGCTTAATTATGAAAAATGTCATTTCATGGTAACGCATGGTGTAGTACTAGGACATATCATCTCAGAGGAGGGGATCAAAGTAGATAAAGCTAAGATAGACCTTATTTCTAATCTACCTTATGCCACTAACGTGCGCGATGTGAAGTCTTTCTTAGGACATGCCGGGTTTTACAAGCGTTTTATAAAACACTTCTCTAAAATTTGCATACCCCTGTCTAACCTCTTGCAAAAGGATGTGTGCTTCGACTTTACTAATGAGTGCAGGGCCGCATTTGATAAGCTGAAGGAAGCGCTGACCAGTGCGCCAGTGATGCGCGCACCAGACTGGAACCTGCCATTTGAATTAATGTGCGACGCAAGTGATTATGCAGTAGGTGCAGTCTTGTGGCAGCGAGTGGACAAGAAGCCGCACACCATTTACTATGCTTCGCGCACACTGGACGCTGCGCAGAGGAACTACACCACCACGGAGAAGGAGCTTCTGGCAATTGTGTTTGCGCTAGAGAAGTTCCGTGCATATGTTCTAGGCGCCAGGGTCATCGTATACACAAATCACGCAGCCATCCGCTACCTAATGTCCAAGAAGGAGACTAAGCCGCGCCTGATGCGCTGGGTGCTCCTACTTCAGGAATTCGACTTGGAGATCAAAGACAAGAAGGGCACGGAGAATACAGTTGCTGACCACCTGAGCAGGATCATGAAAGAGGAGGAGCCAGGGCAGATCACGGAGACATTCCCTGACGAGCATCTGATGGCGCTGACAGGTAAGGTACCATGGTATGCGCACATTGCGAATTACCTGGTCACAGGTACGTTTCCTCAGCATTTCAATAAAACCCAGTGCATGAGATTAAAACATGAGTCCAAACATTATATTTGGGATGATCCATACATGCTTCGAATAGGACCTGATCAGATATTGAGGCGCTGCGTGCCTGACCATGAAATTAACTCTGTCTTGCTGTTTTGTCATGCGCACGCATGTGGAGGACACTTTGGTCCCAAGCGCACAAGCAGAAAGGTCCTGGATTGCGGATTCTATTGGCCACACCTGTTCCGAGACGCATATGATCACTGCAGGAATTGTGATAGGTGCCAGCGCACAGGAGGCATATCAGCGCGCAATGAGATGCCGCAGACGCCGATTCTAGTGGATGAAGTATTTGATGTATGGGGCATTGACTTCATGGGGCCATTTCCTCCATCTGCCGGATACGAGTACATATTAGTGGCAGTGGACTATGTCTCCAAATGGGTCGAAGCTAAGGCCACGCGGAAGGATGATGGTAAGACGGTTGCTGAGTTTCTGAAAACTAATATCTTTTGCAGGTACGGGGTGCCTAAAGCAATCATCAGCGACCAGGGGACGCACTTTTGCAACAGGATCGTGGCACAAGTTTTCAAGCATTACGGAGTGCGCCACAAGACGTCCACCGCTTATCATCCTCAGACAAATGGACAGGCCGAGGTCTCCAACAGAGAGATCAAGCGCATCCTGGAGAAGACTGTGAGACCATCGCGCAAGGATTGGAGCCAACGCCTGGACGACGCGCTGTGGGCATACCGCACTGCGCATAAGACACCCATCGGGACTTCACCATTCCGGTTGGTCTACGAAAAAGCATGCCACCTGCCAGTGGAGCTAGAGCACAAAGCATATTGGGCCTTACGCATTTGCAACCTGAACCTAGACGAGGCCGGAAAGGAGCACGCATTTGAGCTCAGCGAATTAGAAGAGCTGCGCCTGGATGCCTATGAGGGACTGCGCGATTATAAGGAGCGGACAAAGGCGTTTCATGACAAGCATATCCTCAGACGCTCTTTCACGCCAGGAGACCAGGTATTATTGTTCTCATCACGCCTGAAGCTTATGCCTGGAAAGCTGCGCAGCAAATGGACAGGACCGTAGACAATCACCAAGGTTTTCCCCTACGGAACAATCGAGTTAGAAAACGAGCACCGGCATCGTTTTCAGGTAAATGGGCAGAGAGTCAAACGGTATCTCGGAGAGCCTTGGGATGGTGCAGCGCGCGACATTGAGTTGGCAGAACCAGAAATAACAGATGCGCCAGCTGACGCGCCAGAGGCACCACCGGATGCACCAGAGGGAGAACTGGAGACTATTGCTCACATTTCTTCTTCCTCTTCATCCACCCTCGTTACTGCAGATTTCTCACATATTATCCATGCTGACTTCCCTTTTTATTCTTTGCGTAGGACCAAGGAAAACACAGCGCCTACACAAGCGCAGGATCACTCAGGAGCAAGGTTGGGGGGGGGGGGTCGCTGACACACATTTTGGCACGTAACGAGGTACAGTCGAGCCAACGACGTTAAACAAAGGCACTTGTCGGGAGGTAACCCGACTCGTTTTACATTTACATGTTTTTCTTTTAGTTTTTCTAGTGTTTTTTTAGTTAGTTTAGGACTTGTCATTTTTTAGTCGAGCAGCAGTGCGCAGGACCTCTGCGCCAGCCAGAGGGGTATTTAAGGGCAGGACTTAGAAATTTTCAGCACTTTTTCTCATTCGACCGTTGCCAGCTGCTTCCGCCTCCCATTTCCACCAGCCGTTCAGAGCTTCCAGTTAGAGAGATTTGCAGAGCACTCAGTCGCAATACCCTCAGGTAACCTCTCCCCCCGATCTGAGCGGATTTTATTAGGGTTTGTACAGTGGAGGAGTGCATTAGGGTTTTGAAATCGCACCAAGCTAGAGTGCACCGACTGGATTGCTGTTTAGTGGGTTGTGTAGGCGAGCAGTAGGCGCTCAGTTGGTGAGAGTTTCAGCGCATTCGGAGCAGTTTGGATTTTTCTGGGTTTTGAGAAGTGTTGACCAGCGTTGACCAGAGAACCGAGCGCAGTATGAGGCCCGCCGAGGACTAAGAGACCCCTACCGACTTCGCCTACAAGTATGCGGCGTTTATGAGCCTGGAAATGTACGGGACCCCGTACATTAGCCGAGAATTCTTGCGTGAGGTCGGACTGGAGGACCTCGTTGTAGAGCGCCTGGCGCTACCAGGCTGGGAGGCGCTGTTGGAACTCAACAGCGCATCAGACAGAGAGGACACATGCGAGTTCCTGACGTCGCTGGAGACGGGTGACCAGGAGATCAGATATAGGCATCGGGGCGTATGGTTCATCGCCTCAGCTGGAAGGATGAAGCGCGCACTCGGATGCGGTAAGGTGCGCGAGGGGGACACAGACACGCACTCCAACCAGGAGGCCTAGCGCGAGATGGAGACCGGGACAGCTTTTGCCGCAGGGCGCAGCAGAGGACGCGAGCTGCGTGACCCGTGGATGTTCTACTTGTGGCGCTTGGTCGCCTATGCAGTCATTGGCCGATTTAATGGCGGGCCGAAGGTCAACCTCCTGGACTTGGACATTTTGAAGGGTCTGTACTATGGAAGGAGGGTGCTATTTGTTTCAAACATGGTAGTCCATTGGGGCCGGGTTAGCACAAGGGGACCGCTGACGTGCGGTGGAATTATTACGCACCTGCTGCGGGCGCTACATGGAGAGCCTGAGGTGCCGGAGCACACTATGGTGCCGGCTGTCCCTCTTGACCGCGCCCACATGCTACAGATACGGGCGGTAGCTGTGAAGGAAGATGGCACATTGGAATGGTGCTACCGCCTGCAGCCGGCCAGAGCACCGCGGCCCAGAGCAGAAAGCAGTGCGCAGGGCGCAGCAGACGCACAGGAGATGGAAGAAGACGAAGCCCCAGAACTAGTTGTGCCTCTGGTCAGGCGCGCAAGGACCCGTGCGCAGACTGGAGCGCAAAGGAGGGCTTGTGCACCGCAGGGGGAGCCAGTTACAATTTCGATCGAGGATTCTCCCCCTCGTGCACGCGGAAAGCGCCTAAGGACTGAGGCTGAGGAGGCGCCCGAGGAAGCGTCAGCCGAGCAGCGCATGATGTTCAACGTCATGCGTGTGCTCGAATACTTAGCGCCAGAGGGGCGGATTTGAGTATGAGTCCACCATCCGGGTGGAGATTTGGAGACGCGATTCCCCCTCTCCTCAGCCTGCACCGCCCACCTCCAGGTTCCCCCAGTGAGCCACATCAGCCAGCTAGCCCTCCTACTCAGCCCCTAGTATATCCAGCAGCACCCTCTCCAGTACCAGTACCACCATCAGCCCCAGCACCATCAGCCCCAGCACCAGCACCAGCAGAACCCACCCCCAACCCAGACCAAGTACCCGCACCTTCCCCTGCCCAGCCGTCCATTCCAAGGTCCCCTATAGCCGAACCCATCATTAGCACCAGCTCAGAATCGCTATGGGACCGCGTTTCAGAGGATGACGGCGAGGCGCAGCCTGTCGCCCTATCAGTTGTACCGCCTTCCTCCAGCTCCGAATATACGACGGATTCTTCAGAGGAGGAGGCGCATAGTTCAGCGGCTGCGTCCAGCTCAGATGACCTATAGAGCTGCGAAGGGGAGCGCTTATTTCTTTCGGGTGGTGTCTATTTTTCTTTATGTGCTGAACTTTATTTGCTATTATGTTGCTATATTTGTGTTGAACTCGTGTGCTACATATTTTTGTGCCCCTATGCTATATTTGCGCTGCTTTGACTATTTTGTTTTTTAGGAGTTCTATGTTCTTTATTTTTGCTTGCATGCGTGTGCGCATCCTCCGTGCGCTTGAGCTTGAGTCGTGGGGACACGTCTCTGTTTAAGTGTGGGGGGGGGGAGCGTTACACTTACATTTCACGTTTTTTTGAGCTTTTTAGTGTAGCTTAGTTTTATTGCAGAGAGCAGTAGCAGTAGTGCGCTGTGTGCGGGTTACGCGCACTGATCAGCTTGTTTGCGCTATCCATATTGCGCCCTGCGCTATCAACTGTTTTTAGTATATTTTTTTCCTTTTTTCTGCTCCTGTTAGTTGGGATATACAGGGGATGTGGAGTTGACAGAAACGCTCCAGAGAGGCGGTTAGGCGCTCGCGCTTCAGAGGAGAGGTATATGGTCGAGAGCGCGAGTGGAGGCCAGTACTTCGCGACCTTCGGAACAAGTAAGTGCGCTCGGTCACGCAGATGCCAAAGGCGAGATACCCAAAGCGTGGCGAGGTGGGAAAATAGACCACCTTCCCTCTGGAAGTCGAGCTAAGGAAGGCGGGCGCGGGTGTAAACGCGTGCGCCGACCTGCGCAGATAGACCAAGGAGGGAGAGCGGGGCGGTGTTCCATAGCTGTTATCCGGAGGCCGAGACTGGAACCGTTCTGGGAAGATAGGAACCATAGACAAAGCTGTACGAAAGAAAAATACCAGCAGATGATACGCGCCACACAAAAGAATCAGCATGCGCACTGATAAGCACCAGCGTGCGCAAGTTCACAAAAGGAAAAAATCATCATCAAAAAGGCTCGAGTTCCCAGGAAGTGCGCGGAAGAATCACGCATCGGAAGAAGCTTGCGCTGTTAACCATATACCCATCCTCGGAGCAAGAGCTGACAACCTGGAACCTATGAAGAGCTATCTCCCAGCCATCCGAAATGATTTTTTCATCCCAGCTGAGAGGTAACGAATTGCGAAATTATTATATTAAACTGTTGAAGGCAGATGCGGGCAGGTGATAGAGCAGCGCAGTTGATTAGTAGTGCGGATCGCGCCAGAGTGCAAGACTGTGCGCTAGACTCCAGAGAGGTAATGCTATCCGTGCTTGAGTGCTTCTTCGAGGACGAACAAAGGGCAAGTGTGGGGGGTTTGATAGAGCCTATTTATACGCATTATTTAGATCATAACCCTATGCTTGTTTGCATTATTTTGTGTACAAGATTACTGGTTTCCAGTGTTTTTGTATTTCAGGGCTAAACGAGGGCCTAAGCCGGATACGCGCTAACAGGCAGCGTTTAGGACGCACAGCACACAGCCTGCGGAGCTAGCGGCGCAAACAGAAGAAATGGAAAGACACAGCAGAGTTGCGCCGACCAATGCGCTAAGCAGCATGCCGTGCGCCAGGCGCAGAGTCCAGTATTTCCTAATCCTGACATGACCAGATTTGGAAGTTGCCAAGGATGGACCTCTCGAGCAGTATATAAAGGGGAGGAGGTCTAGGGTTTAGGAGACGAGAAGATACAGAGAGACACACAGAGAGGCAACACCCCACATCAGAGGGCCACGAGAGAGCGAGAAAGCGGCAAACTGGAAAACACACGGACTTGTTGAGAGGACTTGCGCCAGCCGACTGCGCCAGCCGAGAGACATACTGCACGCACTGTTTGCTACTTGTTTCTCAGATACATTAGACCTTATTTACTATTCTATGATGTTTATCACTAGCATGTCTAGCTAAACGCTTAGTATCGGTTGGACATGAATCTATGAGTATTTCCTTTGAGACTTGCTCTTAATGCATAGCTTGCTTGCTTATATTAATTCTGTGCACATTACTGGCAGCTTGTTGCATGAGTAGGGGAAGCCTGGAACCGCAATCTTACTCTTGTCGCTTGTTGTTGTCTGTTAAACTAGTTGAATATCCTGACGGTGCCAACTAGGAGTAACGCGCTAGGATAGGCAATTACTACCTTGATCGGATCCGTAGTTGTTTAGGTCTAGTGCAAGAATTAATAGCACATGAACTTTGATTGGAACATGCGCACATGTTAGGAAGCCTTGACCGGACACTAACTTAAGTAAAATCAAACTATAGACATTAAGAGTCGATGATAAGGAATGCACTCATAGAGGATTGTCTGCGCCGATACTTCTCATAGTCATAGTATCTAATCTCTATTGCCTGCGCACGTCTAGTGCATTTCCCTGCGTTTTACAACTGTTTACTTGCGCACTGCGCAACCCAATCACTCACCCCCAATCTTCGTAAGTGTAGGTCACTGGCTAGAACTGAACTACTTGCTCCCTGTGGAGATCGACCCTTACTTAACTGCTGTACTAGTGGAAGAGGAAGGAATTAATTTGGCGCGCACAACGACGCGCGATCAGGGATCCAATCAATTCTTCCAGCCTCAAGTGTCTGACATTTTGAGCTTCTTTAATAGCCGTCACTTTCATGTCAAATCTTGTGGGCAACGATCCGAGGACCTTCCTAATCAGCTTCTCTTCAGGAATAGATTCTCCAAGAGCATGGGCTTCATTTGCCAGGTCACACAGTTTCGCATTGAACTCAGTGATTGTCTCCTCTTCTAGCATTCTCAGGTTCTCAAACTGCGTAGCAATAATCTGTAATCTTGACAGCTTTACTTTATCAGTTCCTTCATGGGCAGTTTGCAGGATTTCTCAAGCTTGCTTGGCCATATCACAGTTTGATATCAACCTGAAATTGTTAGCATCAACCGCAACAAAGATAGCATTCAGAGCCTTTGAATTACCAGTTGCTGCAGCTCCCTCTTCAGCAGTCCATTGTTCTTCAGGTTTTATCCGTGTAACTCCCTGTTCATCCATGATGATCGGAGGAGACCACTGGACCACGATAGCTCTCCAGGTCTTCTCATCAATGGCTTTGAGAAAGGCCTTCATCCTAGCCTTCCGATATCCATAGTTGCTTTCTTCCAACAATGGAGGTCTGCTCGTGCCCTGTCCTTCCTTCATTGTTCCTTGACTTCTTCAGAGGCGATGTAGGATCTTTTACTCTGTGTGTTGAGCTCCCGGTCCGATACCAATTGAAATTCGCAGCGCCTCTGATAAACAGATTTGTGAACAAGCAGTTGCTACAGCATACTCTTGTTCACCCAAAAACTGTTTCAGCAAGAATGAACAAGGACAAAGGTTTGTTCACCCAGTTCAGCCAATTGCCTACGTCTGGGGAGGACTCTTCTCAGTCCTCAATCCACTAAACTCAAGGTTTCCAAGTACACACGGTTACAACCCACGCAACCTAAGCTACTCAACCTTAGGTGGATCCTCGTACACAATTAGAACAGGCTCTGACTTGTGTCTGCACAGCCTCTACCGATATCTATCTAGAATAGCTACTGTCTCCTCGAAACTCAGCCTATTCTAACAATACTCAGATTCTGCAGGGTTGCTATAGCACTGCTTTAGCACACAACTGATGCCCAATTTGTCCGCGTCGCTCCAAGCCTTCCGCTGAGCCGTTCGAACGATTCCACGAGCGCTGCACACTTCCGGAATACTCCCCCTCACTCAGTGACCTCCTGTCACTAGCGAGCACTGCTGTCTAGACACTCGATCGAGTCACTCACTCGTCAGTTCTTCCGCGGCTGTCCTTGATCAACCAACAAGCACTCTCTGCTCTGAATTGGCTTCCAGATCAAGCTTGGATTAGACTATGCAAGTCCTGATCACCTTCTGCTTCTGTCACCACAGCTCTGCGCTCACGCTCTGCTCTCGGTGATAATCAAAGACCTCGTCCGCACACCAAAAATACTCTCTCAGAATTCTGTGTGTTCTCACTTTTCTGCACCATGCTTCGATCAATCTTCATTGCTCTGAAGGGTCTTCTTTATATAGGAGCACCCACTTCCATCATTATCAGATTAAAGCTCCAAAAGTAAAAACCCCTAATTTGTAGGAGATTAGATTCAATTGGCAAATCTAATCTTCTACAATCACATCTTCTTCTCCAGCTGGGAATCTCTAGTGGAGTATTCTCTGCAGCAACTCTGAACCTCCTCTGATGCTCTTCGAAGGACTACTACGCCCTCTTTCCAAAGACCTAGGTTGCTGCTACTCGGACAGACGCTGCTCTTCTGAACAAGCTCCTGTTATAGCTCTCCTCTGCTATAGCTGCTCCTTGTTCATTGGTCTTGTTCACATATGCTGGACTCCTGCTATAGCAGCATCTTGTTCACTTGTGAGCTGGTTTTGTCAAACAGTGCCATACTGCATCATCAGAATGCAAGCTTTCCTACATGCAGTAATACGTCAACAACTATACCCTCTGGCTTACTACATGATCTATTTGCTAATTGAAGAATCAAGTCAGTGGGTTTCAGAGGACCAATATGCAATGCTAGATAAAGAGAGTAAGGCAACACATTAACTGACGCACCCAAATCCAACATACAATGATCAATTTTGAATTTACCAATGACACATGAAACTGTAAATGTACCTGGATCCCTGCATTTTGGTGTTGCCTTGCACTCAACAATTGCAGGGATGTTCTGCCTCAAATTTACCTGCTCGCGTTTCAGTTCTCCTCTTCGGTTAGTGCACAATTCGTCAAGGGCCTTAGCATATTTCGAGATCCGATTTATTGCGTTAAGGAGTGGGGCTGTGATCCCAACTCTGCTGAACAACTCTAATAAAATTTGATACGCTGCTGGATTCTTATGAGGTCTTGATATCTGCATAAGAAATGGAAAAGGGGGGGGGGGGGGGGGGGTCAGAATAGCGAAATTCAAAATCAGAGGCAGACTGTACCAAGCCTGGAGAAGACATTATGGGCGCGCCTAGACAGGACATTAACGCCTCGCGCGCCTGAGTAATGTTCTCTTCGGGCGCTTGATCCTGATTCAGTTTCCTTTGTTGCCTTTTTCCCAAGCTGCTTGCCACTGACCACACTTATTGCACTAACATTTCCTTTAGGGTTCTGAATGGTCTGCGAAGGAAGCTGGCCCTTGTCATTCTTCATCTCATAAATTGTGGAAGCTAGCTGCGACATTTGTTTGGTTAGCTCAGCTATGGCTCCATCAGTTTTGGCCTGGTTCCTTTGCATGGTATTCTCCAAGTCCTGAGCGCCTCTTCCCATGATTTACCAGTGCTCAGGCCTGCTTGGTTGAAACTCTTTGAAATTCGCAGCGTCTCAGTTAGACAGATTTTGTGAACAAGCAGTTGCTGCAGCACACTCTTGTTCGCTCGGAAATTGTCTCAGCACACAATGAACAAGACAGAAGTTTGTTCCCCCAGTTCGGCCAACTACCTACGTCTGGGGAGGACTCTTCTCCAGTCCTCAATCCACTAAACACAACGTTCTCCAAGTACACTCGGTTACAACTCCACGCAACCTATGCTACTCAACCTTGTGTGGATCACTCGACACAATCAGAACAGGCTCTGACTTGTGTCTGCACACCCTCTACAAATGTCAATCTAGAATAGCTACAGACTTCTCAAGACTTAGCCTATTCTAAGCTACACTCAACTCTGCAGGGTTGCTGTAGCAACTGCTGTAGCACACGGCTGATGCACAATTTGTCCGCGTCGCTCCAAGGCCTTCTGCTGAGCCGATCGAATGATTCCACGAGTGCTGCACACTCTGGAATGCTCCCCCTCTGATTCCACGAGTGCTGCACACTCTGCACACTCAGCCATGCAGATGCCGAAGGCGAATACCCAAAGCGTGGCGAGGTGGGAAAACAGACCACCTTTCCTCTGGAAGTCGAGTTAAGGAAGGCGGGCGCGGATGTAAATGCGTTGTTCCATAGCTGCTATCCGGAGGCCGAGACTGGAACCGCTCTGGGAACATAGGAACCATAGATAAAACTGTACAAAAAGAAAAAATACCAGCAGATGATATGTGCTACAAAAGAATCAGCATGCGCACAATTCCGTACCAGCGTGCGCACGTTCACAAGAAAATCATCAAGAAGGCTTGAGTTCCCAGGAAGTGCGCGGAAGAATCACGCACCAGAAGAAGCTTGCGCTATTAACCATATACTCGTGCTCGGAGTGAAAGCTGACAACCCGGAGCCTATGAAGAGCTATCTCCCAGCCATCCGAAATGATCTTCATCCCAGCTGAGAGGTAACGAATTGCGAAATTATTATATTAAACTGTTGAAGGCAGATGCGGGCAGGTGATAGAGCAGCGCAGTTGATTAGTAGTGCAGATCGCGCCAGAGTGCAAGACTGTGCGCTAGACTCCAGAGAGGTAATTGTATCCGTGCTTGAGTGCTTGTTCGGGATGAACAAGGGGCAAGTGTGGGGGGGGGGGGGTTTGATAGAGCCTATTTATACGCGCTATTTAGATCCTAACACTATGCTTGTTTGCATCATTTTGTGTACAAGATTACTGGTTTCCGGTGTTTTTGTATTTCAGGGCAAAACAAGGGCCTAAGTCGGATACGCGCTAACAGGCAGCGTTTGAGGAGCGCAACACACAGCCTGCGGAGCTAGCAGCGTAAACAGGATAGGAAGTGGCAGAGTCAACTACGGTGCGCAGACCGATTGCGCTAACCAGTGTGTGCAGTGCGCCATGCGCAGGATATTGTTGTTTCCAAATCTTGACACCATCAGATTTGGAAGTTGCCAAGGCCGTCCTTGGGCCTCATGAGCAGTATATAAAGAGAGGAAGGCTAGGGTTTGAGGAGGACGATCATAGAGGACCACAGCACAGGAGAGAGAGGCAGAACTGAAAAACACACGAGCTACTGAGAGGATCTGCGCTAGCCGACTGCGCCAGCCGAGACACTGCAACCTGCACGCACCTGCTTGTTACTGTTTTCTTGGATACTTTAGTTGTTATTTACTATTTCTATGATGTTTACTACTAGCATGTCTAGCTAAACGCTTTGTATCGGTTGGGCATGATTCTATGAGTATTTCCTTTGAGACTTGTGCTTAATGCATAGTTTGTTTGCTTGTTAATTATGTGCACACGGTTGACAGCTAGTTGCATGAGTAGGGGAAGCCTTGAACCGCAATCTTACTCTTGTTACTTGTTGTTATATGTTAAACTAGTTGATAGCTTGACGGTGACAACTAGGAGTAACGCGCTAGGATAATCAGTTGCTACTGTGACAGGATTCGTAGGCTTGTCTGCGCCGATACTTTTCATAGTCATAGTACTTAATCTCTACTGCCTGCGCACGTCTAGTGCAAATCCTGCGTTAACTATTTTTTATTTGCGCACCTGCGCAATCCAATCACTCACACCCCAATTTTCGTAAGTGTAGGTTACTAGTTAGAGCGAGTCTGCTTGCTCCCTGTGGGATCGACCCTGACTTAGCCGCTATACTAAGTGGAGAAGGAAGGATTAATTTGACGCGCACAACGACGCGCGATCAGGTATCTCTAGTGAATACTAAAGACAAGATGAATTATAGTCTAAGAGAAAATAATAGAGAAAGCGTAATCGGAATCCTACTTCACCCTTAGGTCATGCGATTAGCAATACAAAACTTGTCTAAATCACGAATAAATTCGAGTGATGGTTCTAGGCTAAGGTATCACACATTCTAAATTCAACTCTCGCTCCTTCTCTAGAATGGGAATGATACCTAAATAGTGCGGTTCTCAAACTCTCGCTCTATTGAACCGCGTAGAACTAAAGTCTCCTAATCTCAACCTCTCGGTCTATTGATAGTCAACTAAAGTCGCTCAATACTTAGCCTAGTGGAATGCGTATGTCACTCTCGCGCACACATGCAACCTAAAATAATCATGCTTGATCTTCTAAACAACCTAAGTTCAACTCTCATTCCATCCCTAAGTGTTTTATCAATTCATACTCACTTAGGTATTTCGTCAAATACTCGGTGTGCACAAAATTGATATGAAGAGAAAGCATGAGAATTTTCAACCAAACTCCATTCATATGAATAAAAAGACAAGTCTTGCATTACAATCAAACCTAAGGGATCCATAAGGATCCCAACTATAATGGGACTACTCACTCATTATGAGCTTGAAACAAAACATGATATTCAAATTGAAATTGTTCACCAATTGGATTCAATAGAGTAGTGGATGAGTAGAGGGTTGATGTAGGATCTTCAATTGCGTGTCTCTTCCTTCAATCCTTGACAATTCTCGAACTTCTCCAAGAGCCAATCGCCTAGGGTCTCGAATTCTGGAAGAGAACCCTTCTAATTTTGCATCTCATTCTATTTATACCCTTTGAAATTTCCAAATTTTGAACGCAGTGCCCGAATCACTTGTTTTGGACAACCCTTAAAGAAACTGATTCGGACAGGGTGTCCGAATCATTTACTCAGTGTTGTTTCAAGCTGGGCGAATCACTTTGTCCTGGCCGAATCACTTTTTGATTCAGTCAACCCTTATCTGATTCGGTCAATGATCCTTGTAGAGCTGAAGTGATTCGGGCACCTGGGCGAATCACTTTCTGATTCGGCCGTATCATATACTCAGTGCTGCTTTTGCTTGGCCGAGTCGATTACTCTTGGCCGACTCACTTTTTGATTCGGTCAACCTCCATGTGATTCGGTCAGACCTCTCAAATTCTCCCCGAGTCAATTTGATTCGTGCAGCTGAGGTGATTCGGCCATGCTGGTGGGCGAATCACTTTGTCCTGGCCGAATCACTTTTTGATTCGGGCGAATCACTTCTGCAGTCTTGCCCAATTTTGCTACTTTTGATCTCGATCGACTGGAATTCATCCAGATTTTCTTCGGGCCACTTCGTATCATGTAGTACACATTTTCAAACTGAAACGGACAATGAAAACATCAAATGACTTTATAAAATAACGGAACAAACAAGAAGTAAGGGGAAAATTATGGACAAATATAAGGTTATTTGTCCGCTTATCACAAGTCAAGCAAATCACATAGCAAATACCCACACAAGTCATGACATACAAAGACGCAATCTAAACATCATCGAATTACCCCACACCTAAAACTGCTACTTTTAGATAATCAAACCAAAGGGGAAATTCGAGGGCACACAAACACAAAATCCCTTAAACCACCAATCAAACATTTGTCACACGGCGCAACACAAATTCCACAACGATTTTATACTACAATCAAGTAAAAAAAAAAGCATAAATACTTACAAGCCTAGTTTAACGTCTTGGCTAAGACGCAGCCGATTCCCTTCTTCATAAGAAACACACTTGAGAAGTCCATTGCAAGGATCCCTTCTCAAGTGGCATGCGTCGATAATGTGGGAATCAACTGGAGTCGTCAAGCTTGAAGTCTCCAAGCTCCAACCGTTCTCTCATCTTCCTCTTGCAGAAGAGCGGCATTTCCTTCTCTGCTCGGGTTCGGTTGATCCATAATTTATGTTGGTAGTTGATCAATGCGAATTTGAGGTGAAGGGGTACCAAAATCTGGCAATTTCTGCTCTGGCGTTGATGTGGAGGCTTGTTCTTGTGCCTTACAACAACTGTCTCTGCTGGTTAAGAACTTCGGAAAGTTGATGAAAAGAATCGACCAGAAACCTTCATACTCAGGCTAGTCATCCAGGGGGAGAAACTGAAGAGGAGAAAACTCTCTGAGAAGAAGCAAGGATGCGACAAGGATAATGATGCAGGAAAACAGAAAGGAATTCAGTGTTAGGAGTGCGAGGGATATGGACACAGATAGAGTGAATGTCCAAGTAACCAGAAGAAGAGCAGCAACTCCCTCACAACAAAATTGAGTGATGAAGACTCAGAGGAGAGCGAGGAGGAAAATTACATTGTCCTAACCACTATAGCCAATTATGACCCGGAAGAATCAATGAAAGATGATCTTACCTATGGGATTGAGGTGTCAGACAATGAGGATGAAGAATTCTCAGAAGATATTGTTGTTGAAGCAACCTTAAAAGCATCATCACCTCTCTGACCAAGAAACAACCATTAGAAGATGCTTAGACAGTTGGAGGTATGTGAACAGAGAATCACACCTAAAGCAAATAGAGGAGAGTCATCCATTCTAGAGATCCTAGCTTACCAAAGGTATGGAGGTGGGACTGAAGGTCTTGGGTACACTGGTGATGTAGGTACAGGTGTTACTACATTTGTAAAAGCCACGGTTACTGATCAAAGTGCAAGTATTCAGGAGGGTTTTGTCTCAATTGGTCCAGAAAAACTACTAGAGATGAAATACAAGAGAGTGCTGAAGCAATCTCTAGACCAGTCACCTGCTTGGAAACCCAAATCAAAGAAAAGGAGATGCTATGCATGTGATCAAATAGGACATGTTCAGAGACAGTGTCCAAATCTGGCTAAGTGCAGCGAACCTCAAAGAGCACCAAATACCAGACAAGTCATAACAAGAAGTCCTTCGATTACCTATGAATACTATACCTCGCAGATGCCGATGCGCAAAGGATATCGAGTTACTGTGCAGGAAATCTTCAGTCGTATTGGAGGGTCAACCAATCAAAGAAGGAGGCACAGAAAGAAAAGAAGCACAAACTTCTCATCCACTACCGGAAGAAGGGTCAAAACCCTAGAAAAGTGCAAGAGTCAAATGTGCTGGGTGGAGGTAAGAAAGAACACTACTGTGGATAAACAGCCCCTCTATGTCCCCATTAAAGCAGGAGCCAAGGTATAAAATCATGCGCCAAAGATTATTTTTCCAGAAAAGACAGCTGAACAGAGTGCTGAAGCATTCCCTGGTAACTTAGAGTTGTAACTTTTGATCGTAGTCACCAAAGATGGGCGTGTACAAAAAAAAAACAACAACAGTGTCCAGAAAAGTTCTCATGAAATGAACACTACAAGTGCACAGTATGCCTAAGCTAAAGAATGTGATGCTCGTGGATGGACTAAAGGCAACCCTTAGCAACATAAGCCAGTTGTGTGGAGGTACGCACTTTGTGATATTTTCTCTAAAGATTTTTCAAGTATTTGATGCAGATGGGAAATGCATAAAGAAGGGACAAAGTCTGCCCGTGATTGTTATTTACTAGAGGATGCTGCAGCAACCTCTGTATCCACAAGTCTGATGACCAAGATTGAGGAGATGAGCTTATGGCATAAGAGGATGTCCCTGGAATTGTGGGTAGTTCCTGAATGAGTTGGTCCACAGCAGCCCCTGTCATTTGTGACAAAAAGGGGGAGAAGAATGTAATAGTTAGAAAATATAATCGGGTCGAGGAATTTAACATTAGTAGCATTCCAATGATTATTAGGATAGTTCATTATAGAAATATGATGATTATTTATGTTGTTCTTTAAATTTTATCTTATATTTATTACATTGAAGTGACAACAACAACAAAGAGGCAGAGTCTGCTTCAGCAATCCCTCAAGATCTGAAGCTGAGACATTTTTTGAAGAATGGGCAAGAGACAGCTATGAAGAGACAGAGTCTGTTTCAACATTCCGTGATGATCTAGTGCTAGAGCAGAATCCTGGCATTGCACGGTCAGGCTACGGCTTGATCCGACTGGCATTGGGGATGCTCAGAGAGGTATGCAAACATCATCAAGAGATCAGCAATTGCCAGCACGTGGTCTAAGAAGATAAAGATCCAAGAGTCCAAATTTGGCAACAGAATCTTCAACAAACTTGGTAGAATCTAGGAGAAGATTTTGATAACGATCATTGCCGTTTTTGGCATGCTGAAGAGCTTGAAAAGGAAGGCGGGGCGTAGCACACATACACATACGATCAGAGAGCAAAAACTGAGAGCACGAAGCAAAAAAACACAGAGATCAACCACGGTAGCAATTTTCATACATTGAGCTGAAGACTGGTGTTGTGGGTAGACGGAATCAGAACTCGTGGAGTTTGATTCAGGATTGGTCTAGAGTTCAATTAGAGCGTTACTCGTTGTAGGGACAATCGGAGCTCGGTGATTAGCCACAGACAGGCATTGTCGCGGGTTGCGGAGCATTGATCGAGGCTACCCAGTAGTGACAGAGTGTGTCATTGATTGAGGGGGCGTAGAGACTGAGTTTGCATAACTCAGGGCGTCTGATAGAGCCTAGTTATATGCGCTATTTAAATCTTAACACTGTGCTTGTTTGCATTATTTTGTGTACAAGATTACTGGTTTTCGGTATTTTTGTATTTCAGGATAAAACAGGAGCATAAGTCAGATGTGCGCTAATGGGTGTTTTTAGAGCGCAATGCACGACCTGCGGAGCTAGCAGCGCAAAAGGAGATAGCTGATTCGGACTACAGTGCGCAAACCGACTGCGCGAAGCAAGTAGCGCAATCAGCGTGCGCAGGATAGCAGAGTTTCTAAATATTGATCATCATTAACTTAATTTGTGAATGATTCTATTATTTGATCAAATGACTAATAATATACCACATGTTACTCTTTAAACATTACTTTTTGAGCAAAAGGTGATATAACTCATTGGACGAAAGGCTAAATTTGATTTTTTACTATAAATGTGTGTTTCTGCAGTCATTCTTTTCTCTTTCTCTCTCTAATCATCTACTCTCTCATTATTTCTATCTGACCTACACGACAAAGATTTGGATGAGGTTGACTTAAACCTTCATCAAGCTGCCATCAGCATGGCCGAGCATTTAAAGGTCAAACTGATAGGCTCTTGTATGGTGGGTCGATCGATCGATCAATCTTCAGGCGGTGGTCTTCTACAGGTAGGAAGTTCGATCCTACCACCGTGTGGTTCTGAACCAATTGTTGTTCTCCTTTCTCGCTTCCAATTTGTATCCTAGCAAGTCGAGGCGACAAGCGAAGGACAGTCTTAGACAAAGAGATGTTGGATCCATGCGATAGGGGTTGCAATTCACCTCGGATCCAACTAGGCACTTAGTCGCCAATGTCGAGAAGAGGAAAACGCTAAGAGCCCAAGTGTGGAGTCTTTTGCAGTGTATGAAAGCTGGTAGTTGCTACTCAGGAGCAACCAATTCACCCATTGGTGGTTGCACATTCACCCATCAGTGCTTCTCTAGACGCCCTTCCATCCAGATAGATTTCCTTGGGAGGGAGACCCTATCAATGTGTCCTAGTTTCTTATTTGGGGTCCGGAGTTGGGGTTTCTTATCTGAATTTCAGATCCAAGGCTGTGTCGTAGTGAGTGGTTTGGTGCGAGGAGGTGGCTAACTGGACTGTTGTGGGTTCCATACGTGTGAAGACAGTAGGGCTTTTGTTTGAATCTGTTGGTATTTAGGGTTTGGTGGAGTTGAGGATTTAGGGATGAATCGGAGTGTTAGGGCACAAAAGTCGTAGATGATAGTAAAGTAGAGGCAGCAAGTTGCGGCCAGTTTGAGATGGCTGTCGCACACCGGCTATTTGACGAGTTAAAGGTGTGGGGTTGTTAAGGGAAGGAATTTTTCTAGTACTGATTTTTGTTTGATCGGTGGGTTTGTAGAGGGGAAAGGGGCAGAGCGAAAGACAACAGGTTTCAATAAGCATTGAACATTTTGGGTTTGCATTGGTTTGCTTTCTGACGCACAAGTTCAAGGAATCTCAGGACAGTGGTCGCGCGCGAAAGACAACAGGTTTCAATAAGCATTGAACATTTTGGGTTTGCATTGGTTTGCTTTTTGACGCACAAGTTCAAGGAATCTCAGGACAGTGGTCGCGCAAGTTGAAGGAGACTCAGGACAGTGGTCGTGCAAGTTGAAGGAGACTCTGGATAGTGGTCACACAAGTTGAAGGAGTCTCTGAATAGACAATAAAATCATATTTTAGTTTAAGAAAGCTGTGAAATGCGATGGAGTCTCAGAACAGTGGTCTTGTTAATGACTTGCTGAGAGGTTTGGAAAAGCTTTTTCTCATTTTGTCCTAGATTTAGCGCGAATATGAGGGCAGCAGTGCTTTGCGGGATCACGTGTCAAGGCCGTGATTGTAGAGCCACCTTTGTAGTTTCTGAGGGATGTGGGAAGGGGGAGGGGACGGTGAATGCCGCCTTTAACAGGAGGCAGTGGTAAAGGGGATGTCTGGGAAATGGGCGCCAGTTTTTCTGAGGAAGACTAGAGGAATATCAATGTGAAGCGGTGAGAAAAGTTGGCGGAGGTTGGTCGTCTCGGTGATGCAGCTGGAGCTTTAGTTAATGGAGGGGTATTTCCGCTGTCTCAAGAGGTGATGGATGAACTAATCTGCAAACACCCACATGCTCCAGCCCAGGGGTTCCGGGGCTGCCTCCTATTTCTGTTGTGCCTTGTTAGGAGAAGGTGTCGTGGGGTCTTCAATCTCTTCCGAGCTGTTCGGCAGAGGGGCGGGATGGGCTAAAGCTGCAGATGTTATTGGATATGGTTCAGGATGTCGCAGGTCGGGTGGAGGTGATTTAGTTGCAAGGGGTTTTTACAGCCCATGTTGCACTTTTGATCAGTGGGAGAGTGACTTTTAGTTTGGCTCCGCTTCTTATGAGTGCTCCTGTTATACCTCTTGTTAAACCTGAAGGAGGAGTTAGGTCGGTCGCAGTGGGAGAGATTTTGTTATTTGTCATATGTTAAACAAAAATACTAACCTTGTATGTATAGAGAAGAATGTGATTATCGAAAATTTTATTTACATTAAAATATGGAGAATACAAACTGTTGTTTGCAATCTTCTGCGGCACTAGCTCTATTGGGGTATGCGGTATGACGATATCAAATAATAATTCTCAGAGACATCTCTATACGAACCTTTTTTTACCAATATATAATGTCATTCCCAGTTTTCAATAACCTTTAATCTTTTGCTATCGCGAATAATTGTCTTGACACCATTATGTCTTCCAAGTACAACACCATTTTATTTGTTAATCGTAAGTGTTTCTGACATAAACGTGGATATACATTTGCCAATTTGTGCATATATTCACCCCTAGTTTCACCTCCAGAGCATAACACATTTCGTTGTGTGTTTCTCTCATCACTTCTCAATTTATGCAATCCTCCTACAAGCCTCTATAATTTCTTCATTCATTCTACACAATATCAAAAGATACACCTAATTGTAATAACAAAAATCATGCGAGTTCACAAATAATGTCATAATACAAACTCACGAATGATGTCATAATACATGCTCATAAGTAATGTTAGAATACAAATTCATAAATACTTATAAATATCAGTACATATTAGTTCGGGTATATTGTTTTGTACTTATAAAGTAATTATATCAGTACATATCAGTAAATATAAATATATACCAGTAAATATATGTAAATATCTATAAAGTAATAAAAAATCATTAATTTTTTTCAGTAATAAAGAACATACCATTAGTCCACTATCATATGAAAGTTTTAATGAATAATACATATGCGCTTTATTTACAAACAATGGACTTTCATGCAAATAGTTTTAATGAATAGTACAAATCATTTTATTTAAAAATCAATGCACTTTCTTTAAAACTATATTTGAAATATCAAAATATTAATTAAATAAACAAAACGATCCAAAATCCATCCAAATATTAAAACTCATTTCTGAAATTCAAAACTCATCAAATGTATAAAAACAAAAGGATAAAAGGACAAAAACTAACACAAATATGTCTAATATACTCTTTTAAATTCTAACTTCGCAACATGTTATAGATATATTTTTTTTTCCTTTCAAGAAGGGTGGTTTGTAACAGCATTTTTACTTGAAAGAGTTGTTACTTCAAGTGGTGCTTATTTTGCACTAATGTGGTGTATAAACCCAGCTAAGGATTTGATTAAACTGCGCCTTATCCATCTTCCATTATCCATACAAGATTGAAAAAGAGCTTGCTCCGACGTCTGCTCAAATGTTAGCATTCGATTTTTGGGTTAATGCCCAGCTATTGTCCCCGCCATCTCCTTATTGGATTTTGTCACGAACATCCTGATTTCTTGTCTAATTTATTTTAACAGGAGGTGGTTGGGGATATATGGGAGGGAGTTCATGAACATGTTTTTCAAGAAGGAGAGAGAAGATATGCGGAAAGGGATTACTAGTAGAAAAGGATGATGTTGTTGCGGACCCGATAGGATGGTTGATAATTTGTCCAACTCGAAAGAACCACCAATTCCATTGGGAGGAAGAGCGAGGCTTAAGGAGATACGTGGGAGGGTAGGGGTAGAGAAAGACAATGGAAGAGAGACGTTGAAGATGACGTTTGTGAAATCTGAGCGGACAAGAAGATGGCTAGGTATGGATCCAAGACTGAGAACCAAAAAGAAATGAAATTTTTTTTAAAAAATGCCACTGTTTTGAAATTTGCTTTCCAATCTACCACCATTCTGAAGTTTATTTACGAAATACCATTTTTTTTCACAAACCGCTACTCCCAGTAGTGGGTTGTAACTTGTTTTTAAATGCTAACTAAACACCGAGTTGGTGATGACGTGTCTATTTTGCCACAAACCGCTACTACAAATAACGGTTTGACCTAATTTTTTGGTCAAACCGCTACTCGTAGTAGCGTTTGTTCCCTTGTAGACATTCAGTGTGTTTTGCGTTTCGATACAGTCACAAACCACTACTCATAGTAACGGTTTGATTCTGTTCACAAAGTATAATATTTAGGTCAAACCCGAAGATGTGAAAGAAGCGGTTTGTCCTGAAAAAAAATTTCAAATCCCACTCTTCATTTGAAAAATCATGTTGATGTTGTATATTAACATAACACATTCTCATCCCATGAAACAAGTTACGTGTTGTTCAAATTAAAAACATCATCCTAATCATTTAGATACATATTATTATTAATGTGCAATGAAGTTCGACAACTGAAGTCTAACAAATAACTGGACCTATCGATATTCTAACTGATCTATTAGGTATGCTGCTCCTTCGAAATCATTGTTCACCATCTACGTGAAACTGAACTTGAGTAATTTGTGAAGGACCTTGGTCACCTAAATTTGCATCTTCGGGTATAGGTTCTTGAGAAGGTTGAACATTATCGATGAGAATGTGGAAAAGAAAGTAGATAAAAATATAGAAATTGTAATGATAGAGCGGGTGATGCGAATACCATCATGAAATTGGATAAGGTCCGGTGTACTTCCCATAGCACCCTCCTCTACAAGATATGCCAAATCCGCATAACTAGCGTGGAATAAATCATACGCCAGCTTCTTTGATTTTTCAACTATATCATCTGAAAAAATTTCAATTGCTATCCGGCCAGATCAGATCAAAGAAAGAACCTGGAAAAGTAAACAGAAATATTTTTGAAATAATATGAAAATCATATGTTAGTATTTATAATTTGTAATCCAATAAGAAACTTACATGTGATGACATCTCGTGTGAAGTCGGTCGATATGGAATTGGCTGGTTCTAAGCCTTGCGTGGCTGAATAAATCTGTGGATACCTGAGTTGTACCATGAGTAGTACTCATTGACGTTGTCAAAATTGTGGTAGTAAAATTACTAGTCCAATCACGGTACGCAAACAATATTTATAATCTGAGTGACCTCGGGTCGAACCCAAGAGAAAAGCCTAGATTAGTCTAAAGCTATCTAGTAATGCTTAATGCGAGTCTACTTAAAAAAACTGGGGTTTTACCTCTAGGCGAGGCATCTCTAGTGAATACTAAAGACAAAATTGAATTTGATTTTGAAAGAAAGCAATTGAAAAAAAGTAGTCGGAATCCTACTTCACCTCTAAGTCATGCGATTAGCAACACAAAACAGCAATACATGCACAAGGTAATTTGATTAATAAATCTAGGCTAAAGTATCACGCACTCTAGATTCAACTCTCTCTTTTTTTTTTTCTAGAATGGGAATGATACCTAAGGGACACAATTCTCAAACTCTCGCTCTATTGAACCGTGTAGAACAAAAGTCTTCTAATCTCAACCTTTCGGTCTATTGATAGTTAACTTAAGTTCGCTATATACTTAGCCTTTAGATTGTGAATGTCACTGTCGCGCACAAAAGCTATCTAAAATAAACATGCTTGATCTTCCAAACAACCTAAGTTCAACTCTCATTCCATCCTTAGGTGTTTCATTAATTCATACTCATTCATGCGTTTCGCCAAACACTTGGTGTGCATAAAATTAACACGAAGATAAAGCATGAGAATTTTTAATCAAAAACCTGATTCATAGTAATAAATTGCATGTCTTGTGTTACAATCTAACCTAATGGATCCACAAGGATCCCTACTACTAAACCACTACTCACTCATGGTGAGTTTGAAACAAACATAAAGAAATTGAATAACAAGAAAAAGTAAAGTAGTAGAGTAGTAGGGTTGAGTAGAAATTGAGTAGGAAGATGTTGTAGAATCTTCAATTATTGGTGTCTTCTCCCAATCCTCGACAATTCTTTAAGTTCTCCAATTAGGGTTTTTCTTTCGGGAGAGGTACAAGAGGCACGGAGGCGCCGGAGGCACAATCTGTTTTTTCCCATCTTCTTCTATTTATATCGTTGAATATCGACCCGGTTTACCCGTCGTGCCTGAATCAAATTTAATTCAGGGTAACTTAGACGGTCAATTCGACCAGGGTTGATCTAATCAATACCTTAGTGTGTTTTGGGGCTGGGCGAATCAACTTTGTAGTGCTCGAATGACCCTTTGAATTACGTCTTAGTGTAAACTAAGAAGTTGTAGCCCTTTGAGTTAGCTTTCCAACAAGAAATGGCACGCCTCAATCGAATAAGAATCACGCACTCGCCAAGCCTTCGACGATGAATAGGTCAATTTACCCAGATTTGGTCTACAGGCGAATTCTCTTGGAATCATTTCTGATCAGGGCAGATGAGAGGGTGATTCGACCAACATGTGATTCGTGCATCCCCATGGTTGAATCAAATCTGCCTTGGGCGCATCAAGTTTTCTTTTTAATTAATTTTGGTCATTTTTGTTCTCGATCGACTGGAATTCATCCAGACTTTCTTCGGGCCATTTCATATCATGTAATACATGTTTTCAACCTGAAATGGACAAATAAAGCATCAAACAACTTTATAAAATAGTAGAACAAACAAGAAATAAAGGGAAAATATGGACAAATATAAGGTTATTTGTCCGGACATCAAAACACCCCACACTGAAGTCTTGTTCGTCCCGAACAGATGCTAAATTATATATGACAATATCAAAGCATGTAGCAAATCTTACACACATAACATTCATCGATCCCCTACTCATGTAACATGTGGATGCTATGGCATGCTTGCACAAAACTGTACAAGCTGTTGTACAGGCGACCGTAGCAGTACAACCTCTGGTGAAGATTATGTCAATATGGGATCGCGAAATCCGTGACCAAATCCGAAGATATGGGCTTAAAGATCATGTTGATTCTTAAAGATAACATTGAAAAGATTCTTAAAGATAACATTGGAAAGATATCAAGTAACAACAGAATCACAACAAACTATCAAAACAACAATGGCGAAAAGATCATCTCCAACAAACAATCTTAAAGGATAAATATTAACAATTTGGCTGGATTTGTGGGGTGCATCTCAGTATATATACAAGCAACACACAGCCTATGAAGGCATGCTTTTGAGAAGAAAACAGTGAGCTGATATTGAGAATAACTCAAGCATCAAAGACAACCTGGATAGATTCGATCTTGAGCTATCAACAACAACAGACGGAGGAGAGTCTATTCGGAAGAAAGACTATAACGGTTGGTAGAGACGGGAGGTCTAACATTTAGGGGGAGCCTGAGTGCCAATCACTATTAGATGAGTAGAGGTTAGAATAAAGAGGGAGTCTGTTGTTCGTAACGTCCTTGTACTCTATATTGATACCAAGCTCTAGAATGAAGATGACTGAAGTAGTAAGCATCAATACCAAGCTCAACACCACGATCTGCAACTTAAAAGAAAAGAACGCTCAACTACAAAACCAGAACAACATCCTGGACAAAGAAAAAGCTGAGCACTGCAGAATCATCAACCGGCTACAACAAGAACTTGCTGAAGTTACAAAAGAACTAAGCTCCTTCACGAAATTTCAGAGAATGCTCAATACCGAAATCAGCAAGGTAGACTCCATTCTATCCATGCAGAGACTAATTAAAGACACGAGAGGCATTGGATTCATTGGAACCAAGATGACTAACAAAATGGTGTTTGTCACGGAAGCTGATAAGATCTCTCCAATCACAGCCAGACCCATGGGAAACCCAGCAGCATGTAAGGAGAAAATAAGATGCTACTACTGCCACAGATCAGGACATATTAGAAGAAGCTGCTACATCCGAAGAATGGACTCAAGCACGAGGTAGGACAACAAGTGATTTGGAGAGCAAAGAAGTGTCAGGAGCCTGCAGAGGAAGAAACTCAAGGTGTACAAGAAACTGTTCGAACAGACAATCCAGTGCAGATGGAAGAAATGATCGAAGAGGAAGAACAGCCAAAAGAAGGCAACCTTGAACCTATGCGCGCTCCAACACTGATGAAAAGCTTCCTTCAAAAGACCTGTCCTAGCTATTTTGAAAACACACTCTGGGCGGGAAAATCAGATGACAAGTTGTTTATTGGGCGCCACATCAATGGTCTCCAAGGGGTTACTGAAGATGTCCCGGATGATGTTCCACCAGCTGCAATAACAGGTCAAGAGGGCCTCTGTTCTAGGGCAACTTTCTCACGTTACAGCGGGCAGGGACATGAAGTACCCAGCGCAGCCTCCTCAAGACGCTTAATGGCCTGTGGCATTTACACCAAAAAGGGGGAGAACGGTATGGACAACTGCAAAAATGACATTATGTGTTTTGACTATGATGCTATGTTGTTGCATTGATAATGGTGTGTCCAAGATGGAGTCATGGAGACGGATGGAGTTTTGATGCAAAGGCCAAGGGGGAGATTGTGGATGCTAGCTATGGCATGCTTGCACAAAGCTTTATAAGATGTTGTACAGGCGACCGTAGCAGTAAAACCTCGGATGAAGAATTTCTCAATACGGGAGCGCAAAATCCGTGACCAAATCCGAAAATATGGGCTTAAAGATAATGTTGATTCTTAAAGATAACATTGAGAAGATTCTTAAAGATAACATTGGAAAGATATCAAGTAACAACGAGATCACAACAAACTATCAAAACAACAATGGCTAAAAGATAATCTCCAACAAACAATCTTAAAGGATAAATATTAACAAACTGGCTGGATTTGTGGGGTGCATCTCAGTATATATACAAGCAACACGCAGCCTATGAAGGCATGCTTTTGAGAAGAAAACAATGAGTTGATATTGAGAGATTACTCAAGCATCAAAGACAACCTGGATAGCATTCGATCTTGAGCTATCAACAACACTAGACGGAGGAGAGTCTATTCGGGAGAAAGACTATAACAATGGGTAGAGACGGAAGGTCTCACATTGAGGGGGAGCCTGAGTGACAATTGAGTAGAGGTTAGAATAGAGAGGGAGTTTGCTATTCTGTTCCTTGTACTATATCTTGATTTTGTGGATTGGTTCTCACGGACTTGGGATAAGCCCCCCAGACGTAGGCTAGTTTACAGCCGAACTGGGTAATCTTTCTTGTGCACTTAGTGCGTAGGTTTGATTACTATCTGTCATCTCATCATATTGCCTAGCTTGTTCAACAAATTGTACTACCGACAAGGTGGACAAGTTCCTACCATCTAGCATTCAGCATTTTCATAGCATAACATAAAAATAGCTAAACAAAGAAAATTAATCTACTCCTAAATCATTGTCGTAGCAATCACGGATGCATTTAGCATATACATCAAGCCTTTAAAGCCCTAGGCTACCCTAGTGGACGAGTTATAGTCTCATGAGAGTTTTCAGAATAGGAATATTCACAAATCCTACTCGCAATCATCCATAAGAGTTCAAAATCCAAACATTGTTTGCTAAGCATCTAGTTCTTTATCAACCAACATAATCTGTTTTAGACTCCATGTGTTGCTCAATGTATTGATTTGATACAAGAGGTTATCAATAAGGTGGATGATTTTAATAGATCCATATCCAATGCAAGAAAGGTGACTACATTTATCTATAGACATGAACGTGTTCTTGATGTATAAAGAAAAATGACTAATACGGATTTAGTGAAAACAAGAGTTACTAGATTTTCGACTACATTCTTAGCACTCTATAGTTAATATAAGCATAAGGAACCGTAGCGCAATTAGTCATCGTAGAAGAATGGAATAGGTCTAGTGTAGGTAAGACAACTAATGGAAAAAGAGTGCAACAGATCATCATTTCCAATATGTTTTTGCGACATGTGGGAGATTGTATGCAATCTTCACAACATTTTTTTGCAACACATTGTTGATATTGTATTTAAATTTCCAACATTTTTTCCAATATGTGTGGTTTAGTTCTTAACTTCTTCTTAAATAATTTTTTGCAACACATTATTGATATTGTATTTAAATCTCATATTTTATTTTACGTATTGAGAGTAGTGGATGGTGATGAAATACCCAATTTACCAAAAATATCCGTTCTTGTGGATTTCGCTAAGACAAAGATAAAGGTTTCATTGGAAAACAAATCGACATTGCACAAGAAGATGATTGCCATGATATATGAGAGATATAATCAAATGGGACAATCAATATATGGACTTGGATTATTTCTCAAGCCCGGTAAATATTTATGTAAGGACTGTGGCATCCTTGAAAATATTCGTGCAACGTGCAAATGCTACAACAAGCAGTAAAGCAAACAGCTGAAGCAACCTGAAGACAACCAGCAGATGATCAAAGCTGGTGGTGCAGGTTAGCGGCTTTTGGGCTAACAGAATCAAATGGGCGTTTATAAGCTCGTGATCTGTGGGCTATTCGATCCATCTGACGTCGTTTAGCATTTTATTTTCAATTTTTATGTTTTTACCTTCCTTAATTGTTTTGGGTTTCAGTTTCCTTATTTTTCTAAGGTTTTAGCTTCTTTTTCCGTCTAGTTATTTTCCTATTTAAACAATTTTGTAAGCCCTTTTGAGGTAGTTGAATTTGATTAAATAAAATTGAGGGTTTTCCTTAATTCGTTCAATATTCGGTATTCTGCCGAATCAATGAATTTGATCTATCACATCCCCAAGCAGGCTACATCAGGCAGTTTCCTAAATGTATTTAGGAAATAGCTGCTTTAACAGACTTACCAATTATCTTCGAGAACATCTTGGAGAAGATTTGGAAAAGGATCTAAAGAGTTTCCTAAAGGGTTTAGGAAACAGTTGCAGCAATAGAATTGCCAACCTTCAAAGATCGAGGAGAATGTATGTTTCCTAAATTGATTTAGAAAAGAGGTTGTTACAATCAAATCACAACAACTTGCCAAGATCGTGGAATAGATCAAGATTGCTAAAGGAGATTTAGAAAGCGTTCTAAATCTGACAAATTCTAGTGAGGCTGGAATTTCCATAATCTTCCAAGGGTTGCAAGTATATAAGGGCAATGCTGCACACACAATGGACACAACACATATGCATAAGCAAATCAAGAGCAAACATACAGAGTGTTGTGAGTGCATAAACTGAGAGAGATCATGACTGACAGAGTTTGATCCATGCTTGATCATCGAAGTTCAACTAGAGTGAAGCCTCGTTGATCAAGTATAAGTCATTGAAGCATCGTCGAGGGTGTACTAGTCAAGGAAAATCAAAGTGTTGAGCAATGTTTCCGTAAGCTGACAGGAGGTCACTGATCAAGGGGGAGCGTCACCGGAGTTATGAGAACTCGTGGAAGTCCGACAAAGCAGCTCGAAGAGCTTGGAGAGTCGGAGACCTATGCTACGGAAGAGGTCTTCTTGCCCTTGGCTGTCATTTAAAGTTCAAATTATATCAAATGGATGAGAAGAATGGAGAACTATCAGAGAAAGTTTATGTTCGATACAGTGTGGAGCATCTTTGCTTCCTTTCTGTACAAGTGCACTTCGTTCATTACTTCTTGCTCTTGGCTATCATTTAAAGTTCAAATTATATCAAATGGATGTGAACAATGGAGTACTATCAGAGGAAGTTTATGTTCGATACAGTGTGGAGCATCTTTGCTGCCTTTCTGTACAAGTGCACTTCGTTCATTACTTCATTGTATTTCCTTTCTTATTGATCAGCCTTCTCTTCCACTCTTGAGATAGCCCTCAAGAGTTCCTCTTTTTCGTCATTTAATCTGGACAGTTTGACGATCAACCCCTATTCACCTTCACTACTTTCAGACATTTGTCAATCATTTGCTTGTTGTGTTGAGCTAGATACTCCCTTGTGCTTTCATCACTGTTGTCATATTTGCAGTCTGGTCTTCTCTGCAATCTGTTTAAACTTCGTCTATTCAACAAGTTATTCATAGTATTCAGCACCGCACTCCCGGATCACACTCTGTATGTCGAGTGACAGGCTCTGATACCAATTAAAATTTCGCTACGCTACTTATCTTGAGTTATAACTTCCGGTATTACAGCTTCTGCTGTAGCACTCTCTGTATCTTCCTGCGGAAATTATTCTACAGACGAATAAGAAAGACACAAGAATTTGTTAACCCAGTTCGGCAACTTGCCTACGTCTGGGGAGGATACTCTGATCCTCAAGACTTCACTATCACGGTTCAAAGTACAAAAGACTCTCACCTCTACTTCCTACCTAGTCGAAATCTTACGCTCAGTCTAACCCCCTAGACTAACTAGCAGCCTGATCACACTGACTCTCTTCGTGCTACCTACGCACTTCCACTAATGAATAGCTACAGACCTGACACTGAGACTTAGCCTACCTTATTACAATGTGCAATACACGGAATGGTTTAGTACATTCTATCTCAGAGTTGCTGTAACTTCTGTAGACGACTTCTCCAGCACTCTCTGCCAATCAGTCCATCTCTCTACTCCCCCTTGATCTATGCCCACCTGACAATATCAAGGAGAGATGCTCGGGTCTTCAACAACCTATGACGAATTCGTCCGCAGCTGTTCTCCGAAGCTCTCGTTTGATCCTTCAACGAGCCACGCTCCAGTTGAATGTTGTGGATCAAAACTTGATCAAACAACCTTTATCCCTCTGCTTTTACCTCGGGTTATGAGTGTTCTTTGCTTCTATTTCTTCCGTCTATCTCTAAGCTCTATCAATGACACTGCCTTTTGATCCGTAGGGCATCCTATCATTATCAGAATCTTCCTCCTAGATTCTTGCAAGGTTGTTGAAGATCCTGTTTCCTAATTTGAACCTTAGGATCTTTATCTTTTGAAGCTTTTCTTAGGCGATGCCTTCTGCTAGACGTTTGCAATGCAACGTGGACCTCTGAGAAAATGGAAACACTCCTCTGGACTTTCCCGTGCATCTTCAAACTTTCTCTATTTTTCTGCTTTTGCTTCAAATCTTCAAGGATTGCTAGAGCAGAATCTGTCTTGTGGCTTTTGCGCAGTTTGGCTTAGCTTTTATGGTTCACAGAGTGTTGTAGCAGATCCTTACTCTCGGTTGCTGTATCTCATCCATTCTTCAGATTGAGCTTCAACTTCAAATCTTCAGGGAGTGCTGAAGTAGAATCTCATGCAGTTTTGTCAAGGCATGCCATACTTCAACACCCTCAATCTGTGTGTACCCTTGAGCTACTAATCTGGCTTTGTTCCTTGTGATATTCCCCTTTTCATCAGACTTTTTTATATCCATTTGGTGCCAATGGCGTTCACATTGTCTGGACAAGTGACCAAGTCCCATACCTTGTTTCTTTCAAACTCACCAAAATCTTCTTGCATTGCAGCTATCCAAAATTCATCTCCCAGAGCCTCTTTAGTATTCTTTGGCTTAGTACTGGACAGGAAACACGAGTTATTGATCATATCACAAAGATTAATATTGGTGGTACCTTGAGTTTGCCTTCCTTCGGTCAGGCTGCCAATAATAATTGTTGTCGGATGATCCTTCTAGATTTTTCTTGGAGGAAGTCTAGCTGTGCCTGGTGTGGTTGGTGGGTTCTCAGCTGGTACTACAGAATTTGGTTCGGATTCCTCGTCTGAATTTTGGTGATCATCAAGTTCTGCTGATGCAGTCTCTGGTGCTTCCTCTTGGTCAGTTTCATTACTGGTTTGTGGCAAAGACTGATTTTGATATTCTATTCAGAATCCTCTTTATTGTCAAGGTGTTGGCAGTCTCTTCCGGATCATTCACAACTACGTTGATGGATTCGATCACAGTTCCGATTCTATTGTTGAAGACACGGTATGCTCTGCTGTTTGTTGAATATCCCAAAAATAACCCCAAATAACTCTTTGGATCAAGCTTTGTTCTGTTCTCGCGGTGTCTCGGAATGTAACATTCACTTCCAAAAATGTGGAAGTACCTCACGATGGATTTCTTCTCCTTCCAGAGTTCATAACATGTTTTATCTGTCCCTCTTCTGATTGACACCTGATTAATGATATAACATGAGGTGTTCATAGCTTCAGCCGAGAACTTCAACGGGACTTTCCTTGCGTGGATCAGACTCGAGCCATTTCCTATATCGTTCTATTCTTTCGCTCGACTATCCCATTTTACTGTGGAGTATTGGGTGATGAGTACTGTTGGGTGATTCCTCATTTTGTGTAGAATTCATTCATGGCTTCGTTCTCGAACTCTTTCCCATGATCATTTCTTATGGCGGCTACTCTCTATCTTTTATCTTACTCTAGCCGAGACAGTAAAGCCACCACCACCTTCACTATATCTGATTTTTCATGCAGAAACTCGATCCATGAGTAGTGAGAGTAATCATCCATATGTATGCCTTTTTCTACCACACCTTTCTACCTCCATTGGTTCCATCAAATCCATATGTAGCAATTGGAGAGGTCTAGTGGAGCTCATTTCAGTGACCTTTGGGTGAGGGACCCTTTTTTGATTTCCGATTTGGCATTCCCCACATACTGTGTTCATCTCTCCCTTGATCTCAGGAGTACCATTAACTAATTTATCAGATGCAAGTCTTCTTAATGTCCTCATTGAGATGTCCCAGCCTTTTATGGCACAAGTTCATTTCTTCTGCTTTTGTCAACAGGCAGGTTGATTTAGAGGTTGCTGCAACATTCTCTAGTAAATAGCAGTTGTTGGCAGACCTTGTACCCTTCATTATGCATCTTCCCTCTGCATCAAACACTTGACAAATATTCTGAGCAAAGTTTCCAAAGTGCCTACCGTCACACAGTTAGCCGATGATGATGAGATTCGTAGTTAGTCCTTCCACGAGCATCACATTTTTAGCTTCGGTAGTCAGCGAACTTCTAGCGTTCCTTTTCCAAGGATTCTCCCTTTCAGTCCATTTCCAAATGACACGTCTTGTTCCTTGCAGGGTTGAATGTTAGTCAGACATGATCTATTCCCAGTCATATGTCCAGAGCATCCACTGTCAAAATACAAAATTCCCCTTCTTCTCAGATTTTGGTGAGTTGTAGCACACATGAGTATGATAATCCATACCCGATTTGTGCTTCGGAAAAATGCTTGGAGATCATTTATGTGGCCTCCGGTCCTTGTTGAGTACAAGATAGAACCTTTGGATGTGACCAGCTTGATTGCAGAAGTTGCAACGACGTTTGTTCTGTCGAGTTCTAGCTACTTGCTTCACAGGTTGCTGAAGCATCTTCTTGATTTTTCTTCTAGGCTTTTTCTTCAGAACCTATTTTTGCTGTTTAGCTATTGTCTTCTTGCTTTGCACCTCTAATCCAGTACTTTCTAACATTGTTGTTTTGACAAATGTGGTTACTCTAGTGCCATCCTCTCTAGTGTAGCCTAGTCCTGTCCTACCTCTTCCATACCTTTGAAACGCTAGCAAGCTGTCAAAGTTGTTTGATCCTGTGTTGAGCATCTTTGCTATCTTTCTGTAAAGGTGTACTTCTTCCATTACATCAGTCTGGACACTTTGGTGATCAATCCCTCATATACCTTTACTACTTCCAGACATTTGTCAATCATTTGTGTGTAAACTTGAGCTAGGTACTCCTTTGTGATTTGATCACTACTGTCATGCTCACAGTCTTGCCCATTATGCAACATGTTTAAACTTTGTCTATTCAGCAAGTTGGCCATAGTATTCAGTAACGCACTCCCGGATCACACTCTGTATGTCGACTCATCAGCTCTAATACTAATTGAAATTTGACTGCGCTGCTGATTGCGAGTTACAGCTTCTGTTGTAGCACTCGTTGTATCCTTCTAAGGAATTTGTTCTTCTGGGTGAATAAGAAAGACGCAAATAATTTGTTCACCCAGTTCGCCAACTTGCCTACGTCTGGGGAGGATCACACTCCGATCCTAAAGATTTCACTATCACTGCTTAAAGTACAAAGGACTCTTAAATTTCTGCAGCGTCTCTGATATGCAGATTTGTGTACAAGCAGTTCCTACAGCACACTCTTGAACACCCAAATCTGATGCAGCAAGATAGAACAAGGGACAATGGTTTCTTCATCCAGTTCGGCCAAGTGCCTACCTCTGGGAAGGACTGAACTCAGTCCTTTAATCCACTAAGGTCAAGATTCTCTCGTACAACACGGTTCGTCAACACGCAACCTCTGCTACTCAACCTTAGCTAAGACTTCGACCACAATCCGAACAGGCTCTGACTTGTGTCACAACTACCTACACTGGTATTAATCTAGAATAGCTATAGACTCGACGAATCCCAGACTACTCTAATTAACACGCAGTCTCTGCATGTCTGCTATAGCACCTGCTGTAGCACACAGCTGATGCACAATTTGTCTGCGTCCCTCCAAGCCTTCTGCTGAGCCGATCGAACAATTCCACGAGCGCTGCACACTCTGGAATACTCCCCCTCACTCAGTGAGCTCCTGTCACTAGCGAATCCAAGCCTTTTGCCAATTGCCCGAGCACCTTCACTCGACAATTGCTCCACGGCCTTCCTTGATCTACCAACAAGCACTTTGATGCTCTGAATTGGCTTCCCAGATCAAGCAGTGATCAGACTCTGCAAGTCTCGATCACCCTCGGTTCAATCACACAGCTCCACGCCCCTGCGGTGCTCTCGGTGATGGTCGAAGCTCTTCTCGCACTTTTTGGAAGTTCCCTAAAGCAACATAATCTCCTAGTTTGTAGGAGATTAGATTTGATTTCGAAAATCAAATCTCCCACAAACAAATCTTTACGCGGGCACGGGAATCTTCTCTGGGATATTCTTCATTGAATATTTAGAAACTCCAGGTAGAACACTGCTCTTCAATACGGTCTGTTGGACGCAAACTTCGAATGGGCGCTGAACTTCTGCTATAGCTCCGTGCTCCAGGAACTGCTACAGCAGAAGCTTGTTCGCGTGAGCTGGTTTTGTCAAAGGCTACCACACAGCATCATCAATCTCCCCCGTGGCATTTTGACAAAACCCCTTCTACGATTCGGTTGCTTGATTCTCCTTAGGTCCCTCGATTCCCCCTTGATGTCTTCCTCCCCCTTTTTGGAACATATGCCAAGGGGAAAAGAAGCGGACTGGATTATGGTGCCAAACCACAGAGACCCAGAAAGGATCTCAGGTCTTCGAATTTGACTACATCCAGAGGCTTGGTGAAGATATCTGCAAGTTGTTTCTCGGTCACCACGTGCTGGAGAGCAATAATGTTCTTTTCTCTTTGATGAAGTGATGCCGAATATCAATGTGTTTGGTTCTGCTATGCTGAACAAGGTTCTTGGAAATGCTGATAGCACTCATGTTGTCACAGTTGAGGACCATTACTCCCTGTTTGAGGACATACTCAGTTAACATCTGTTTCATCCAGATCATTTGTGCACAGCAACTTCCTGCTGCAATGTACTCTGCCTCAGCCGTGGACAAGGAAATGTTGTTTTGTTTCCTACTAAACCAGGATATCGGATATCAAGTTGTTTCCTAGGAAGAAGCATCCTCCAGATGTGCTCTTCCTATCCTCAGCGCATCCTGCCAGTTTGCATCACTATATCCTACGAGATTTGCATTTGTATTCTTAGTGTACCACAAGCCATAGTTAACTGTACCTCAGACATACCGGATGATCTTTTTCACGAGCTGCAGGTGACTTTTTTTTGGGCTGGCTTGGAACCTTGCACATACCCCTACCGCAAAGGAGATGTCGGGACGGCTAGCACTCAGATACAGCAGGCTCCCAATCATACTTCTGTAGATAGCTTGATTCACTTTCACCCCATTCTCATCTTTGGCGGCCTTGATGTGGGTGGCAGCCGGTGTTCGTTTGTGACTGGCGTTGTCCAGCTGGAATTTCTTCACCAGGTTCTTGCTATATTTGCTTTGTGCTACAAAGATTCCGTTTTCTTTCTGGGAGATTTCCAGATAGAGGAAATAAGTCAGCTCTCCCACCATGCTCATTTTGAATTCATTCTGCATGTGATCCACAAACTGCTTTACCAGATGCTGAGACCTTGATCCAAAGACACTGTCCTCTACATAAATCTGGGAGATGATCACATCTGACTTGGTTCTTTTCACAAAAAGTGTTTTGTCAGCTCTCCCCCTTCATATCCATGAGTTTCAAGGAAGATGGTCAGTCGTTCATACCATGCTCTAGGAGCCTGTTTGAGCCCATACAGGGCTTTCTTCATCTTGTACACATGCTCCGAATAATGAGGGTCTTCAAACCCTTTCGGTTGAGCTATATAAACTTCTTCGGAGAGCTCACCGTTTAGAAATGCACTTTTGACATCCATTTGATACAACTTAAATCCGAGGTAGCATGACATGGAAAGGAGCAGTCTAATAACTTCCAACCGAGCAACTGGTGCAAAGGTTTCATCGAAATCCAGACCTTCAATTTGTGTGTACCCTTGTGCTACCAACCTGGCTTTATTTCTTGTGATGTTGCCCTTCTCATCAGTCTTGTTTCTGAAGATCCACTTGGTACCTATGATGTTTACTCCTGGTCTGGTAACTAAGTCTCACACATTGTTTCTTTTGAACTCAGCTAGTTCCTCCTGCATTGCCATCATCCAGTATTCGTCACTCATGGTTTCTTTGAAGTACTTTGGTTCTGTGCAGGACAGAAAGCAGGTGTTGAGATGTGCGTTGCCCCTAGTTCTCCTTCTTTCTGTCGGGTCTCCAATTACATTTGTCAGGGGATGATTCAAATGAATCTTCTTTGGGGGTTGCCTTGATGGTGTGGGAAGAACTTTGCTAACCTATTCTTCATCCAGGGTGTTCTCACGTTCATTTAGACTTTCTGCATCAGTACTTGCTGTAGCATCCTCTGGTGCAGAGGCTTGTACATTCATGTTCTGTCTCACTAGTACAGCTTCTGTGTCTGAGTCTTCATCATCTAGGCTAGTGGGAGTAGCTTCTTCAACATCATTGACGACTACATTAATGGATTTCATCGCTGTCTTCGTCCTTTCATTGTAAACACGATATGCTCGGCTGTTTACTGAGTAACCCAAGAACATGCCAGCATCACTCTTGAGGTCAAGCTTCTTTCTGTATTCCCGATCTCTCAGAATGTAGCAGTCACTCTAGAAAATGTGGAAATATTTTACTGTGGGCTTCTTCTGATTTTAGAGCTCGTAACAGGTCTAATTTGTTCCTTTCTGTATGGTAACTCTGTTAATGATGTAGCAGGCAGTGTCCATTGCCTCAGCCCAGAATCTCAGGGGAACCTTCTTCGCATGAATCATGACCCTGGCCATTTCTTGGATTGTTCGATTCTTCCGTTCCATGACACCATTTTGCTGAGGAGTGATTGGAGAAGAGTACTGATGTACCTCTTTTTCTACAGAACTTCTACTACTTCATTCTCAAATTCCCATCCATGATCACTTCGGATGTTGGAAATTCTGAGGTTCTTTTCTTGCTCTAGACGGGACACTAGGGAGATAATTACTCCCACAGTGTCTGATTTCTCCCTGACAAAGTCAATCCATGTGAATCTGGTATAATCATCAGCACAGACAAATACGTACCTCTTCCTTCCAATGCTTTCAACTTCCATAGGCTCCATCAGGTCCATGTGAATCAATTGAAGAGGTCTAACTGTATTGGTGTTCTTGACCTTTGGGTGTGACGCCTTCTTCTGTTTGCCAATCTGGGATTCTCCACAGATGGTGCTCGGTTCACCTTTGATTAAAGGAACTCCTCTGACTAACCCTTTTGTAGCAATTTTCTTCAAGGTTCTCAGGTTGATGTGTCCCATCCTTCTATGCTAGAGATTCGTTTCTTCCGTGTTGGTCAGCATGCACTTTGGTGAAGAGGTTGTTGTACCAACTTTAAGAAGATAGCAGTTGTTCATTGACCTGGCCCCTTGCATTATACACTCTCCTGATTCGTTAAAGACTTGGCACGAGTCTTGAGTAAACTTTACCTGCATCGTTCCATCGCACAGCTGACTAATGCTTATGAGATTTGCTTTTAACCCTTCTACCAGCATTACATTACTCAGCTTGGGCATCCCTTTGACTGTCAGTGTTCCCTTGCCCAGGACTCTTCCTCTCAAGCCGTTTCTTAGCATGGAGTTATATTCTTCAGGAATGATTTTTCTCCGGTCATATGCCTTGAGCATCCACTATCAAAGTACCAGCTTACATTGTTTGAAGAACTTGCATTGCTGACAAGTGCAATATGCAAAGTTCTCTTGTGTTTCTACTTTATTGGGTCTTTGTTTGGATTTTCCCTGGTGAGTGTTGATGGGCAGTGCCTCTTAATGTGTCCCTTGCGACCACAGATATAGCATCTTCTGGATTTGTACTCTCTTGTGCCGTGATACAGAGGTTGCTGTAGCAGGACCTTGTTCATCTTCTCATGTGCCCTTCTCATTTTCGTGATTGATCTGTAATCTGGACATCCTCACTTTGTCGCAGGCTTGTTTGGCAATGTCGCAGTTAGAGATCAACCTGAAATTGTTAGCATCTACTGTAGCAAAAATGACATTCAGTACCTTTGAATTACCGGTTGCTGCAGCTCCCTCTTCATCAGTCCATTGTTCTTCATGCTTCACCCCAGTAATTCCCCTTTCATCCATGGTAATGGGAGGAGACCATTCAGCTAAAACTACTCTTCAGGTTCTCTCATCTATGGCTTTGAGGAATGCCTTCATCCTAGCCTTTCGATAGCCATAGTTGCTTTCTTCCAACAACGGTGGAAGGTTCGTGCTCTGTCCTTCCTTCATTGTACCTTGATTAGACGCTCAGGATCTCTACTCTGTATGTTGAATTCCCACTCTGATACCAATTGAAATTTCCGCAGCGTCTCTGATATGCAGATTTGTGTACAAGCAGTTGCTACAGCACACTCTTGAACACCCAAATTTGATGCAGCAAGATAGAATAAGGGACAATGGTTTGTTCACCTAGTTCGGCCAAGTGCCTACCTCTGGGAAGGACTAAAGTCAGTCCTTTAATCCACTAAGCTCAAGGTTCTCTCGTACAACATGGTTCGTCAACACGCTACCTATGCTACTCAACCTTACCTAGGACCCCGACCACAATCAAAACAGGCTCTGACTTGTGTCACAACTACCTACACTGGTATTAATCTAGAATAGCTACTGACTCGACGAATCTTACCCTATTCTAATTAACACGCAGTCTTTGCAGGTCTGCATAGCACTTGCTGTAGCAAACAACTGATGCACAATTTGTCTGCGTCGTTCCAAGCCTTCTGCTGAGCTGATCGAACAATTCCACGAGCGCTGCACACTCTGAAATACTCCCCGTCAACTCAGTGACCTCCTGTCACTAGCGAGTCCAAGCCTTCTGCCAATTTCCCGAGCACCTTCACTCGACAACTGCTCCAAGGCCTTCCTTGATCTACCAACAAGCACTTCGATGCTCTAATTGGCTTCCCAGATCAAGCAGTGATCAGACTCTACAAGTCTCGATCACACTCGATTCAATCACACAGCTCCACGCGCCTGCAGTGCTCTCGGTGATGTCGAAGCTCTTCTCGCACTTGAATTCCACTCTCTGGTCTTCAGTCTAACCACCTAGACTAGCCCATAGTCTGATCACACAGACTCGCTTCGTGCTACCTACACACTTCCAGTAAAGAATAGCTACAGACCTGACACTCAGACTTAGCCTACCCTATTACAATGTGCAGTAGAGGGAATGTTATAGCACACTTTGTATCAGAGTTGTTGTAACTCCCGTAGAAAGCTTATCTAGCACCCAGTGCCACACCGTCAGACTTTCTCTCTGAATTCTTCAAAATGTTGCTCCCCCTTGATCAATGCCCACCTGACAGTATCAAGGAGAGATGTTAGGCTCTCTAACAGCCTGCGATAGGTTTGTCCGCAGCTGTTCTCCCAAGCTAGTGTTTGATCCTCAAGGAGCCACGCTCCAGTTAAATTCTACGAATCAGACCTTGATCAAACTCATCTAGTTCTGATCTCTTCTGCGCACCCCGCAACTCTATCAGCCTTCTTTTGCGAGCTAGTTGTCTGTTCTCTACTTCGATTGATCGTTGTGTGGAATTGCCTTTATGTTCTTCTTATAGATTTATCAATCACAGCTTTTTAGAAATCCAACCCTCCGACGACAGGAATCTGTTTCCTAAATCGAAATATAGAATCCATATCTTTTGGAGTTCCTTCGAACACGTGATGACAACTGCGGCGCACCCAGAACTTCCGCAACGCCTGCAGCAACTCGCTGGAAACACTTCGTGCGTCTTCAAGTTGATATGTTGATAGAGCCTAGTTATACACATTATTTAGGTCATAACCCTGTGCTTGTTTGCAATATTTCATGAGCAAGATTACTCGTTTCCAATGTTTTTGTATATCAGGTCAGAACGAGTCCTTGAGTCGGATACGCGCTAACAGGCAGCATTCTAGGAGTGAAAGATCAGCCTGCGGAGCTAGCGGCGCAAACAGAAGAAGAAATGGCGAAAGACAGCAGAGGTGCGCTACCCGATTGCGCCAATCAATGCTGTGCGCCAGGCGCAAAGTCCCAGTGACCAGATTTGGAAGTTGCCAAAAGATGAACTTCCTGGGGCACTATTTAAACAAAGAAAGTCTAGGGTTTCAAGAGATCGGAACATCATCACTCAGCGGCATTCCAGAGGCACTGCGCGGCAGAACTGGAAAACACACGGACCTGTCAAGGAGAGTTGCGCCAGCCGACTGCGCCAGCCAAGAGAAGACACTGCACGCACTATTTGCTACCGTTTTCTCTTATACAGTAGCTGTTATTTACTATTTTATGATGTTTACCACTAGCATGTCTAGCTAAACACTTAGTGTTGGTCGGGCATGAACCTATGATGTATTACCTTTGAGACTTGAGCTTAATGCATAGTTTATTTACTTGTATTAATTCTGTGCGTACTGAGACAGTTAGTTGCATGAGTAGGGGAAGCCTTGAACCGCAATCTTACTTGTGTTGCTTGCTTGTCACCTGTTAAACTAGTTGCATGCGTAGGGGAAGCCTCGAACCGCAAACTTACCGTGACAATTAGGAGTAACGAGTTAGGGTAGGCAGTTGCTACTGTGACAGGATTCGCAGCTGTTTAGTCTAGTTCTAAGGATTAATAGCACATGAACTTTGAACGGAACATGCGCACGTGTTAGGAAGCCTTTACCGGACACTAACCCAAGTAAACCACAAGCTATAGATGTTTAGAGTCGATGATAAGGAATGCATTCATAGAGGATTGTCTGCCCAATACTTCTCATAAACATAGTATCTCATCTATACTGCCTGCGCACGTCTAGTGCAATTCCCCGCGTTACGATATTCACTGCTACTCGCGCATCGCGCAAAACCCCCAATCACTCACGCAACCCCCGTTTTCTTAAGTGTAGGTTACTGGCTAAGACTCACTGCTTGCTCCCTGTGGAGATCGACCCTTACTTAACCGCTGTACTAGTGGGAGAGGAAGGATTATATTTGACGCGCACGACGACGCGCGATCAAATTTTGGCGCCGTTGCCGGGGAGCAACACAGCTAAGTTTTAGCTAGCTTACATTTCTCATTTTAGTAACTAGTTATTTCATTTTGTTTTGTTTTCTCGTTGTTGTTTCTGACAGCGCACAATCACATCAGCCTGCGCAACCTTGAAACAGTTGCGCTGCGCAGATTCTAGTTGCGCACTGACAGACGCAACAACTTCGTTGCCATTTAATTCGTTTCTTGAGTTTGGATCAGGACATGGAGGATAACAGTGTGGTTGGAGATAACCTGGGAGACAGAACCCCAGAGGAAGCAAGGGCACATAACCGCGCAGCCCTATTCAGAGAGGAAGTGCAGCGTGAGGTCGACGCACGGATGGCCGCTGAACCATACATTGCGCCACCCGTTCGTCCAGTCGCGAGGCGCAGGACAGTGCGCGAAATGTCAGCCCCACTCACTGTTGACCAGCCATGGTGCATAGTGCTTCCACCCAACGGACAGTTCGAACTGAGGAGCTCACTCATCCATCACATGCCCAAGTTTCACGGAATGAACAACGAAAATCCAGTCAAGCATGTGCGGGAGTTCCTAATCATTTGCGAGAACATGAAGACCTTGGGGGAGAACGAAGAAGCGCTGAAGATGAAGGCATTCCCATTTTCATTGAGCGATGCAGCCAAACACTGGCTGATGAGCCTACCCGCAGGATCAATCCACACATGGGAGCAGCTGCAGAAGAAATTCTTAGATAAATTTTATCCAGCAGCGAAGATTGCGCTGCTCAGAAGGGAATTGGCCGCGCCAAGGCAGAGCGCAGGGGAGTCTCTGTCAGAATACTACGAGCGTTTCAGGGAGCTAGAAGCCAACTGCTACAATCACGGGCTTCCTCAGAATGTGCTGATAGAGAACTTTCTGAATGGACTGCTGCCCATGGAGCTTCGACTACTGAATGCATGCGCAGGAGGGGACATTTGCAACATGTACCCGGAGGATGCATGGCAGCTGATAGAAGATTCTGCTGGGCAGGTAAGACATCAATTGACACTTGAAAGTAGTCGTAATCGTTCTGTGCATCAGGTAGAGGCAAGCGCTGAGATCCAAGAAATGAAGGCCATGCTACAGAAGCTGATGAGTGCGCAGAGCGCACAATCAGTTGCGCCAAAGGTATGTGAATTCTGCAGGTCCACTGAGCACAAGACAGATGAATGCCCAACACTTTTTGAAAAAACTGGAGATGTAAATGCCCTTGGAGGATGGGACAACAGAGGACCGCAGAGGCAGAATCAGCCGTGCTTTGGGCTTGCTGTAAATGGATTCAGATGGAGAGAAGAGAACAATTTCCAGAGGCAGCCCACTGATCAGCGCGCGCCACAGCAGACGCAACAAGCTGCACCCTACAATCCACCGCATCGCCGCACAGACGCACCAGCGCAGAACAATCAGCAACCAAAGCGATCCTTGGAAGATATCATGGGGCAGCTAGCAGACACAGTGCGCAAGAATGACGAAAAGTATGACAAGAGGTTCGAATCCATAGAGAAGCATCTATCACAAATTGCAACCACGGTGTATGAGCTGAAAAAGAGCGATGGCAACCTGCCTTCGCAAGTGATTCAGAACCCTAAAGGAGGAGTTAATGCAGTAACACTGAGGGCTGGGCGCACAGTGGGAACAGAGCAGACCGCGCAGGCGCCCGCGCAACCAGTTGCGTAAGTCCCAGATCCAGCAGCTCAGAGTGCGCAACCAGAGCCAGAGGAGCAATCAGAAGCGCCAACCACGAACCAGCAGGGCAAAGCGCCAGGTATGTCTCACTCGACAAACAAGGACAAAAATTGTACTAACATACCTGCTCCTTTCCCTGTGCAGGCACCACTGGCGAGAAAAGAAGCACTGGACAAGGAACTATATGAGCTGTTCAGCAAGGTGGAAATCAACATACCTCTCATAGAAGCTATTCGACAGATTCCCAGGTATGCGAAGTTTTTAAAAGAGCTGTTCACAAATAAAAGGAGGACAGGCGAATGCGCACAGGTAATGCTAAATGCGCAGGCCTCAGCAATCGTGCAACAAAAGGTACCACCTAAGTGCCGAGATCCAGGTACATTCACTATCCCTTGCGCCTTAGGTAAAACCACGGTAAGCAATTGCATGATCGATTTAGGCGCATCAATCAATTTATTACCATATTCTCTCTATGCGACTTTGCGCCTTGGACCACTAAAACCTGCAGGTCTCACAATTCAGCTAGCAGATAGATCGTGCAAACAACCTGCAGGCATGATAGAAGATGTCCTAGTTCGAGTGGGAGAGCTGGTGTTCCCAGCAGACTTTTATGTGCTCGAAATGGAGGGTGAATCAAGCGCCAGCGGTGCGCAGATCCTCCTAGGCAGACCGTTTCTGATGACTGCGCACACGAAGATAGACGTGTGGAGGGGCACGCTCTCCATGGAGGTAGATGGCGAAGAAATCCATTTCAACATCTTCGAAGGGATGCAGCACCCACATGAGGACGCTACTGTGCACGCAATGGACAGCTTTGACGATTTAGTCACAGAAGCGCAGTGTGCGAGCGCAACCATAGGACCAGAGCTACTGACACAGGCAGAGCTGGAGGAGCAAGAGGAGGAGCTAAGCAGTGCTGAACCAGCACCCACACAGGTACTTGATATAGTTCATATTTGCACCGCTAACAAAATCTTGCCCTCTACTGAACAGGCACCCAAGATCGAACTGAAGCAACTCCCGGAGCACCTCAAGTACATTTTCTTGGGAGATGAGGACACCCTGCCAGTGATCATCAAGAAGGGATTGGAAAAAGAGCAGGAGGCGCGCTTACAACAGGTGCTGCGCAGGAACCAGCGCGCTATTGGATGGACTCTTGCGGATCTGCGCGGAGTGAGCCCAGACGTGTGCATGCACCGAATTCTGTTGGAAGATGGTGCCAAACCATCCAGGGAGGCTCAGCGCAGGTTAAACCCAAATATGATGGAGGTAGTGCAAAAGGAAGTTCTGAAGTTGCTTGACGCAGGGGTCATATACCCAATCTCAGACAGCAAATGGGTCAGCCCGGTGCACGTTGTGCCAAAGAAAGGAGGAATCACGGTGGAGGAGAATGCGCAGGGCGAGCTAGTTCCCAAGCGCATACAAACTGGCTGGCGCTTGTGCATCGACTACAGGAAGCTGAACGCTGTAACGCGCAAGGACCACTTCCCGCTACCCTTCATGGACCAGATGTTGGATCGCTTGGCAGGTAAGCCTTACTTTTGTTTTTTGGACGGATATTCAGGTTACAATCAGATACCCATAGCTGCGGAGGATCAAGAGAAGACCACGTTCACATGCCCCTTCGGTACATTTGCGTTTCGGCGTATGTCTTTTGGGCTGTGCAACGCGCCAGGTACGTTCCAACGCCTCGTCATGAGCATTTTCTCTGATATGATTGGTGTATGCATAGAAGTGTTCATGGATGATTTCACTGTATATGGGAGTACCTTTGATGCATGCTTAACACATCTAGATAAAGTCTTAGCGCGCTGCATCTCTAAGAACTTAGTGCTAAATTACGAAAAATGTCATTTCATGGTAACGCACGGAGTAGTACTAGGTCATATCATTTCAGAGGAGGGTATTAAGGTAGACAAAGCTAAGATAGATATTATTTCTAATCTGCCTTATGCCACCAACGTGCGCGACGTGAAATCGTTCTTAGGGCATGCTGGGTTTTACAGGCGTTTTATTAAGGATTTCTCTAAAATTTGCATACCCCTGTCTAACCTGTTGCAAAAAGACGTGTGCTTCGATTTTACTGATGAGTGCAGGGCGGCGTTCGATAAGCTGAAAGAGGCGCTGACCAGTGCGCCAGTGATGCGCGCACCTGACTGGAACCTGCCATTCGAGCTGATGTGTGACGCAAGTGACTACGCAGTAGGAGCAGTCTTGGGGCAGCGCGAGGACAAGAAGCCGCATGCCATCTACTATGCATCGCGCACACTGGACTCCGCGCAGAAGAACTACACCACCACGAAGAAGGAGCTTCTGGCAATTGTATTTGCGCTGGAGAAGTTCCGAGCATATGTTCTAGGCGCCAGAGTCATCATCTACACGGACCACGCAGCTATCCGCTACCTCATGTCCAAAAAAGAGACCAAGCCGCGCCTGATGCGCTGGGTACTTCTGCTTCAGGAATTCGACTTAGAGATCAAAGATAAGAAGGGCACGGAAAATACCGTCGCTGATCACCTGAGCAGGATCGTAAAGGATGAGGAGCCAGGGCAGATCAAGGAGACATTCCCTGACGAGCATCTGATGGCGCTAACAGGTAAGGTACCATGGTATGCGCATATCGCAAATTACCTGGTCACAGGTGCGTTCCCTCCTCATTTCAATAAAACTCAGTGCATGCGATTGAAACATGAGTCCAAGCATTACCTTTGGGATGATCCTTACATGCTTAGAATAGGTCCAGATCGGATATTAAGACATTGCGTGCCTGACCATGAGATTAACTCTGTGTTGATGTTTTGTCATGCGCACGCCTGTGGAGGACATTTCGGTCCCAAGCGCACGAGCAGGAAGATCTTGGACTGCGGATTCTACTGGCCGCACCTATTCAGAGATGCCTATGACCACTGCAGGAAGTGTGACAGGTGCCAGCGCACTGGAGGAATCTCCGCGCGCAACGAGATGCCGCAGACCCCGATTCTGGTGGACGAAGTGTTCGATGTTTGGGGAATCGACTTCATGGGTCCATTTCCCCCATCTGCCGGCTACGAGTACATACTGGTGGCCGTGGATTACGTATCCAAATGGGTCGAAGCTAAGGCCACGCGCAAGGATGATGGTAAGACTGCCGCTGATTTTCTCAGAACTAACATATTTTGCAGGTACGGAGTGCCTAAGGCTGTTATCAGCGACCAGGGGACGCACTTCTGCAACAGGGTTGTGGCGCAAGTTTTCAAGCACTATGGGGTGCACCACAAGACGTCCACCGCTTACCATCCGCAGACAAATGGACAGGCCGAAGTTTCTAACAGAGAGATCAAGCGCATCTTGGAAAAGACTGTGAGGCCGTCGCGCAAGGATTGGAGCCAGCGCCTGGATGATGCGCTATGGGCATACCGCACTGCACACAAGACGCCCATTGGAACCTCACCATTCCGGCTGGTCTATGGGAAGGCATGCCACCTGCCAGTAGAGCTCGAGCACAAGGCATATTGGGCCTTACGTATTTGCAACTTGAACTTGGAGGAGGCAGGAAAAGAACGCGCATTTGAGCTGAGCGAACTAGAAGAACTGCGCCTGGACGCCTATGAGGGGCTGCGCGATTACAAAGCGCGCACCAAAGCATTTCACGACAAGCATATCCTCCGGCGCACGTTTGAACCAGGAGATCAGGTATTATTGTTTTCATCCCGCCTGAAACTCATGCCTGGGAAGTTGCGCAGCAAGTGGACGGGACCATACACCGTCACCAAGGTTTTCCCCTACGGCACAATTGAATTAGAAGACGGGCACCAGCATCGTTTTCAGGTTAACGGGCAGAGAGTCAAACGGTACTTGGGCGAACCTTGGGATGGCGCAGCACGCAACATTGACTTGGCCGAGCCAGAGATAGTGGACGCGCAAGCTGCTGCGCCAGACGCACCACCAGATGCTTCAGAGGGAGAACTAGCACCCATCGCCTATATCTCCTCTTCCTCTGCATCTACCCTCATTACGAATAATGTATCACATGCTGACCTTCCCTTGTACCCTTTGCGCAGGACCAATGAGATCGTAACACAAGCTCTGGCGCAAGGACACTCAGGAGCAAGAGTGGGGGAGGCTGCAGACGCACTTCTTGGCACGTAACGAGGTACCGTCGAGCCAACGACGTTAAACAAAAGCACTTGTCGGGAGGTAATCCGACACGTTTTAATTTGGCACATTTTATTCTGCTTGTTTTGTTTTTTTGAGTGTTTTTAGTTAGATTAGGGTTTGGTAGTTTTTAGTCACACAAGTGCGCAGGACCGTGCGCCTATCAATGCGCAGGTCCGTTGCGCTAGCCAGAGGGGGGTATATAAGGCCAGACTTAGAAAATTCCCAGCACTTTTCACTTGACCGTTGCACACGAGCTCCCGCCTTCAGACCTCTGCCGTCGATCAGCGCCCAACCCACCGTCCGTCTAGAGGGATTCAAGGACAACACGACCGCACAGCACCCAGGTAACCCCCCCGATTCCGCTTTGAGCCGCTTCTGTTAGGGTTTGCGCGGAGGAGACAGTTTTTAGGGTTTTGAAATCGCACCAGGCTAGAGTGCGCGGCTTGGAGTGCTGTTTTGTGCGTTGAGTAGGCGACCAGTAGGCGCTCGTTCGGTGCAAGTTTCAGAGGATTCTGGGCAGTTTCGAATTTTAGGGTTTTGGGGAGCATTGACCGCGATTGACCGGAGCCCAGCGCAAGATGAGACCCGCCACAGACCAGGAGACCCCAGCGGCTTTCGCTAACAAGTATGCAGCGTTCATCAGCCTGGACATGTACGGGACACCGTCCATATGCCGAGATTTCCTGCGCGAGGTAGGATTAGAGGACCTCGTGGCGCAGAGGCTAGCGATTGCCGGCTGGGAGGCGCTTATGGACCTCCGCAGCGCATCAGACCAGGAAGATACGTGTGAGTTCCTGGCGTCTCTGGAGGCAGGGGACAGGGAGATCAGATATAGACACAGGGGTGTCTGGTTCATAGCCTCGGAAAGGAGGCTGAGGCGCGCATTCGGATGCGCCAAGGTGCGTGAGGAGGAGTTAGACACGCACAATAACCAGGAGGCTTGGCGGGACATGGCAACAGGGCCAGCATTCGCCGCGGGGCGCAGCAGGGGCCGAGAGCTGCGCGACCCGTGGCTGTTCTACTTATGGCGCATCGTGGCCTACACAGTCATTGGCCGTTTCAACGGCGCACCAAAGATCAGCCTCCTGGATATGGAGATTTTGACGGGGCTTTATTATGAGCGGAAGGTGCTGTTCATCCTGAACATGGTGCACCATTGGAGCCGAGTCAGCATGAGGGGGCCGCTGACGTGTGGAGGCCTTATCACGCACCTGCTGCGGGCCTTACATGGAGAGCCCGAGGTGCCAGAGCACACCTTGGTGCAGCCTATACCTCTGGACCGCGCCTACATGCTGCAAATCAGGGCGGTAGCCGTTCGGGACGATGGCACACTAGAGTGGTGCTACCGTCTGCAGCCAGCCAGACCACCGCGGGCCAGAGCAGAGAGCAGTGCGCGGGCCAGAGCAGAGAGCAGTGCACAGGGCGCAGCAGCCGCCGCCGCCGCAACCGCAGCAGCCGCCGCTGCAGATGAAGAGATGGAGGAGGCCCTAGAACCAGAGGTGCCTCTAGTCAGGCGCCCAAGGACCCGGGCGCAGACTGGAGCGCACCAGAGGGCCCGTGCACCACAGGGGGAGCCAGTGACCATTTCCATCGAGGATTCTCCCCCTCGTGCACGTGCCAAGCGCCCAAGGACTGAGACTGAGGAGGCGCCTGAGGAAGCCACTGCCGAGCAGCGCATGTTGTTCAACGTCATGCGCGTGCTCGAATACTTAGCGCCAGAGGGGGCAGATTTAAGTATGAGTCCACCATCCGGGTGGAAATTTGGAGATGCGATTCCCCCTCTCCTCAGCCTGCACCATCCGCCTCCTACCCGAACCCCTGCAGCACCCTCTCCAGCACCAACTCCAGCACCAACCTCAGCCCCAGCCCCAGCAGAGTCAGCACCTGCATCAGCCCCCGCAGCCCCAGCAGCAGAGCCCACCCCTGAACCCGAACCAGTACAACCACCAGCAGCTTCCCCTGCCCGGCCTTCTGTTCCGGAGTCCCCCATTAACTTTCCCAGCGTAGACTCCGATTCCATATGGGAGTCACTTTCCGAGGATGACCTCGCAGCACAGCCTCCTCCCCTCACCATAGTACCACCAGCCTCCAGCACCGACTCCTTGCAAGATTCTTCAGAGGAGGAGGCGCATGATTCAGAGGCTGATTCTAGCTCGGAGGACTTCTAAGGCCTTGGGCAGGCGCAGTGATTTTCTTTAGGGTGGTGTCTTTTATTTTTGCTGCGTCTAGTTGACTATTATGTGTGCTGAATATTTGTGCCCTCCATTCTGTGACTCCCTTGCTATATTTTGTGTGACTATTTGTGTTCCCTTTTCTGTTCTTTATTTTCGTTGCATTGCATGCATGTGCGCAGCCTCCGTGCGCTTGAGCTTGAGTCGTGGGGACACGTCTCTGTTCAAGTGTGGGGGGGGGGGGGGGGGGCGTTACTCTTACATTTCATGTTTTGAGCATTTTTAGTATAGCTTAGTTTAAGTTGAAGAGAATTAGTAGCAGTAGTGCGCTAAGGTGCAGGATGCGCATGCGCTCCAGCTTGTGTTGCGCTATCCGTATTGCGTGCGCCGTTCTCTACTGTTTTAGCATAATTTTTTCGTTTTTTTTCTGCTCCTGTCAGTTGGGATATATAGGGGATGTGGAGTTGATAGAAATGCTCCAGAGAGGCGGTTAGTCGCTTGTGCTTCGAAGGCAAGGTATATGGTCGAGTGCGCTAGTGGAGGCCGGTGCTTCGCAACCTTCGGAACAAAAGAGCGCGCTCAGTCACGCAGATGCCAAAGGCGAAATACCCAAAGCGTGGCGAGGTGGGAAAACAGACCACCTTCTCTCTGGAAGCCGAGCTAAGGAAAGCGGGCGCGGTTGCAAACGCGTGCGCCGACCGGCGCAGACGGACCAAGGAGGGAGAGCGGAACGAGTTCCATAGCTGCTATCCGAAGGCTGAGATTGGAACTGTTCTGGGAATGAAACAAATTGGAAAGGAAGCTGTACAAAAGAAAAATACCAGCAGAAGCAGATGATTTGCGTTACAAAGAATCAGCACGCGCACTACTTAGTACCTGCGTGCGCAAGACCAAAAGGATATCATCAAAGGCTCAGGTTCCCAGGAAGTGTGCGAACGAATCACGCACTGGAAGAAGCTCGCGCAAGAAACCATATACCTATCTTCGGAGCGGGAGCTGACAACCAGGAGCCTAAGAAGAGCAATCTCCCAGTCATCCAAAGATCTTCATCCCGGCTGAGAGGTAATGAAATTTCGGGATTATTATACTAGAACTGTTGAGTGCAGTTGTGCGCAGGTGATAGAGCAGCACAAGTTGAGCAACTTTGCATTTTGCGCTAGAATGCAAGGCTGTGCGCTAGTCTCCAGAAAAGGTAATTGTATCCGCGTTTCAGTACTTGTTCGGGACGAACAAGGGGCAAGTGTGGGGGGTTTGATAGAGCCTAGTTATACACATTATTTAGGTCATAACCCTGTGCTTGTTTGCAATATTTCATGAGCAAGATTACTCGTTTCCAATGTTTTTGTATATCAGGTCAGAACGAGTCCTTGAGTCGGATACGCGCTAACAGGCAGCCTTCTAGGAGTGAAAGATCAGCCTGCGGAGCTAGCGGCGCAAACAGAAGAAGAAATGGCGAAAGACAGCAGAGGTGCGCTACCCGATTGCGCCAATCAATGCTGTGCGCCAGGCGCAAAGTCCCAGTGACCAGATTTGGAAGTTGCCAAAAGATGAACTTCCTGGGGCACTATTTAAACAAAGAAAGTCTAGGGTTTCAAGAGATCGGAACATCATCACTCAGCGGCATTCCAGAGGCACTGCGCGGCAGAACTGGAAAACACACGGACCTGTCAAGGAGAGTTGCGCCAGCCGACTGCGCCAGCCAAGAGAAGACACTGCACGCACTATTTGCTACCGTTTTCTCTTATACAGTAGCTGTTATTTACTATTTTATGATGTTTACCACTAGCATGTCTAACTAAACACTTAGTGTTGGTCGGGCATGAACCTATGATGTATTACCTTTGAGACTTGAGCTTAATGCATAGTTTATTTACTTGTATTAATTCTGTGCGTACTGAGACAGTTAGTTGCATGAGTAGGGGAAGCCTTGAACCGCAATCTTACTTGTGTTGCTTGCTTGTCACCTGTTAAACTAGTTGCATGCGTAGGGGAAGCCTTGAACCGCAAACTTACCGTGACAATTAGGAGTAACGAGTTAGGGTAGGCAGTTGCTACTGTGACAGGATTCGCAGCTGTTTAGTCTAGTTCTAAGGATTAATAGCACATGAACTTTGAACGGAACATGCGCACGTGTTAGGAAGCCTTTACCGGACACTAACCCAAGTAAACCACAAGCTATAGATGTTTAGAGTCGATGATAAGGAATGCATTCATAGAGGATTGTCTGCCCAATACTTCTCATAAACATAGTATCTCATCTATACTGCCTGCGCACGTCTAGTGCAATTCCCCGCGTTACGATATTCACTGCTACTCGCGCATCGCACAAAACCCCCAATCACTCACGCAACCCCCGTTTTCTTAAGTGTAGGTTACTGGCTAAGACTCACTGCTTGCTCCCTGTGGAGATCGACCCTTACTTAACCGCTGTACTAGTGGGAGAGGAAGGATTATATTTGACGCGCACGACGACGCGCGATCATATGTCATTCTGTTCTAGCTTCAAAACAACATGGTATGTTGTAGCAGATTCTGTCCTCTGTCTCTGTTGCCCAGTTTGCCTCAGCTTTTGTGGTCCACAAAGTTCTACAACAGAATCTGGTTCTTTATTGCTGCTCTGTATTACTGTTTTGTCACTCTTCAGATTGTGCTCCAGCTCCAAATCTTCAGGGATTGCTGTAGCAGAATCTTGTGCTTTTTTGTCAAGGGATGTCATACATCAACAGTCGCCGACCCAATTTTGCCCTTGTTTTCGTCCCCTAGAGTCGTCGAAGCAGTTTTGCGACCACATTGTTTAGCTAGATGTCTTCCTCATACAGTAAATCGAAAATACCAAACGATGCACTTTGTTCCATCTCAATGCACTTGTTTTGTTTACAATGTACTTATTATTCAGATTTGGTTTACAAAAGTTGTGTATTGTGTTTTTTGCTTAAATCATCAATGCACTTTATTTCTTATGTCTAATTACTAGGAAACACATTTTCATATGTATTTATAAAGCAGTTTTGGTAGCAATGCACAACAAGTAGATACTTGCGAAGGGGTCGGCAAGATCCGGCTCGGCCCAACAGGCTGTGGGCCAGGTTTGACCCAGCCCGATTTCGATTTAGGGTTGGGTTAGGGTTAACCTTCGAGTAATCCGACCCGGTAAGATAATTAACAAAATTTACGTATGAACAAAGATTTGAACTCTAAGACCTTTCAAAAGCCAAACCAAGTACCATACCACTAGGCCATCTACAAAATTTATATAAAGTTTCTATAACAAAAGAATAAATAGTAATTTACTACTAAAAAATTAAAACACTAATTTCCAAATATCTAACAATGAAATGTAATAGCCATTATGGTTTTTCAGGCAAAAACAAATGGCCGAGCTTCTTTTAACAAATGAGACTGCAATCAATGAGTGAAACCTGGAGGTTGAGGGTGAAGTAGTTTACTTAAGGAAACAATGTCCAAGCAAAATGAGGTTGAAGGAGAAGGTAGTGAGAGTAAGAAGTCCATTGTTTGAGAGCAAAATGAGGTTGAAGGAGAAGGTAGTGAAACTATGTAATTATTGCAAATTATATACCAGTGTCACCCAAACAAGCATGGCACAAATTCTCTGAACAAACATTTGCACGGAATTCATAAGTGGTTATTCAATAAAGTGGAGAAGAAGCAAACCATTCATGGTTACATGGAAAGGATTGGAAAGGGAGAAGAACTTTTAAATGGAAAAACTTATGCCGCTTATAACTTGTAAGACAGTAGAAGGGCAGTGACTGAATTTATTATATGTGAAAAGATGCCATTCAAGGTTGTAGAAGGGCGTGAACCGTACTCAATTAGAGCCAAGGTTTTAGTGCCATCGAGGCCGCAATTGAATGAGATTGTTGCTAGCTATTTTTTGATGAAAAGAAAAAACTAAAGTCATGGTTTGAGAAGTCATGTAATCTTGTTTGTTTGACAACAGATTGTTGGACTTCAAATCAAAAATTTATCTTACATGTGCTTGACAGGAAATTTATTGATGAAGATTGGCGGTTACAGAAAAGAATTTTAAACTTTTGTCTTGTTGAAAACCATAAAGGTGAAACCATTGGAAGAGAGTTTAAGAGATGTTTAAGAGAATGGGGCATTGAAAGAGAGTTTATGTTACAGTTGATAATGTGAGCTCAAATGATTTAGTTATTCCATATCTTCAGAAGAAATTAGATGCTAGGGGTGGGTTAGTGTGTGGTGACAAATATTTGCACATGAGGTTTTGTGATCATATTTTAAATTTGATTGTGAATGAAGATATAAAGGAGCAACAACCTTCAATTGATGGAATTAGGAATGCAGTGCGATACAAGTCATCTCCTCAAAGACTTCAGAGATTTAAAGATGCATCGAGGCCGAAATTATTAAGTTTAAAAGCTTTGTGTGCTTGGATGTCCCAACTAGATGGCATTCTACTTAAATGATGTTGGAGCATGCAGAGAAGTATGAAAATGCATCTGACAGACTTTATGATCAAGAGCCAGATTATCGTAAGTGGTTCCATGATTATTAGAAAGGGAAAAAGAAAGTTGGTCCTCCAACAATTTTTTGATTGGCAGAATTCTAGGATATTTATTCAGTTTTTACAACTTTTTTATGAGATGCCTTTGCGCTTTTTAGGTTCTTTGCATATGACTTCATTAGAATGTTATCATGAAATTGCATCAATACAATCTTCTTTGAGGTCGTGGAGCGATAATCAGTTTGAACTGTAGGGGTCCATGACTTTCTCTATGAGGGCAAAATATGACAAATATTATGACAATGGGTTCAACCCATTGTTGTTCGTTACGGTTGTCTTGGATCCTCACTACAAATATGTTTATGTCACTTGGGGTTTAGATGATACATATGACAGAGATTTGGAAGGCAATATGTATACTTTGGTTAAAACCACCTTGGATAATATATATGACTTTTATGCACATGAAGTTTCTGAAAACAAGGATAGTGAAGATGTCGTGGAGGCTTCCAAGAGTGCAACCAAAAATGAGATTTTTAAAAGATCATTCAATGCCAAATTTATTTCTGATAATAGGAAGCAAGCATGGAAAAGACATAAATTTGAGCCAACAACCTTTGAAAAATCTGATCTTGAAAGATATTTGGTAGAAAATGTCATGGATGACATTGATAATCCTGATTTTTGATATTTTAAACTGGTGGAAGTTGAATTCTCCAAATTAAAAAATATTTTCTGTAATGGCTCGTGATGTACTTGTTATCCCAGTTTCTACTGTCGCATCAGAGTCTTGCTTTAACACCAGTGGACATCTGCTTGATGCTCTTCGCAGTTCTTTATCGCCAGAATGGCAGAAGCTCTCATTTGCACTCAAAATTGATTGAACCCTACTGGCCTCAAATTTGATGATAAAGATTTTGTTCAGTTTGATAGCACTGATAAGATTGTTGATGGTGAGTTTGCTACTTTATTTATTTCTTAAATACTGTTTTTACGAATTTGCTATTTATGTAAAGTAAATTAATTTCTTTGTACAGATGTGCCTGCCTAGGTTTTTGTGTCTTAAAGGGAAGAGGAAATGACCAAATGGCAGACAGTCGCGGAGTGGAACTTGCGCGGACTGACAATGCGTACTCCTTGATAGTGACTGAAGGTCATTGATTGAGGGGGAGCAGCGCCATGTGTCCGACTACCCAGCAGGAAGAGCTTGGAGAAGTCGTCGACAGAAGAGTCAGCAACTTGGATGAAGAAGTTGCTGCAACATCTGCTGTAACACAATGTAATAGGATAGGTTATGTCTGAGAGTTCGGGTCGATAGCTATCTATTACTGAAAGTGTGTTGATAGTGTAGGCTAGTCTGTGTTGACAGATTGAGCGGAGACTTCAATTGGGTTAGGAGTAGTGGTTAGACTAGCGTGGCTGAGTTGTTGGAAACCATTGTACTCTAAGGAGATAGTGAAGTCTTGAGGACCGAGAGTGGTCCTCCTCAGACGTGGCTGAGTTTTTGACTAGCAGGGACAGCCATTGCCTTTCATCATCTAGGATAATCTCCTTCTCCTTTGTCTCTGCTTTCAGCCCAAGGGTTTTCCCAGAGAGTGGTGTGGCATTCTCTGTAACTTGCATCTCAAATTTTCTCAGCAAACCAATCAGTGCCTCCAGCCTCATGTTCTTGACATCTTGAGCTTCTTCTGTGGCTGTGAACTTCATATCAAACTTCGAGGTGAGAGATCTAAGAACTTTTCTCACCAACCTCTCCTCCTTAATTGGTTCTCTGAGACCATAGGCCTCGTTTGATATATCACATAATCTTGCATTGATTTCTAAGATGGTCTCTTCTTCCAGCATCTTCAGGCTTTCAAATCTTGAGGTGATAATCTGCATTCTAGAGATCTTCACTTTGTCTGTTCCTTCATGGGCTGTTTTGAGGATCTCCCATGCTTGTTTGGCCACATCACAATTGGAGATCTGCCTGAAATTGTTAGTATCTACAACAGTATATATAGCATTCAAAGCTTTGGAGTTTCCAGATGTTATAGCTTCTTCATAAGCAGTCCACTTGTCTTCTGGCTTTTTTTGTGCAACTCCTACGCTGTTGACGTTGGAGAAATGGTGGAAATAAAGTAACTAATCCATTCATACTATGCAAACAAAATTTTTTTGGGCAAATCAAAGTATCAATGCGTTACGAAGCTGGTTGAATCAATTCAGTTTGGGCGAATCAAAAACTGTTGCGCCCTATTCATCTAACAATAATTAAAAAATAAGTTTAGAGAATACAAAAACTGTAGCGCACTGTTCACAAATCGATCTTCGCGTCAATCCAAATTGTGTCTCTCTGATTTTTTAGTCTCTCAATTCTCTTATTTTCCTCTTCCAATTCTCTTCTGAGAATTCGTGTTGAAAATCTATTTATATGAAAACCCTAGATTGCTGGATTGTGGCCTCGGGATTTGGGCATGAAGGCCCCTAGAATTTGGGCCTCTATCTTTGGGCATGTGGGACCCTGGCCCGTATCAATGCTCTCACGATCGATTCTTCGCACTTTGCATTCCCGAATGATCGACTGAGGCCTAGAACGTTCCAAATATGCAATAAAGCTCCAAAGCGGTGTTGATACACCTGTGATGCGAAACACTAAGTAATCTAGCACACGCAAAATGCAACTAAACAATGGGAATAAACAACTCGATGGATCGTAGAAATACGCTCCATCAGTGTGAAAGAGGATATGAGTATTATTTAAAGTTATTTTTTTATTAAACTAAGTTAAGTACCCCAGTAAATAAGTTCAATTAAAAAATAGTCCCTTATTTATATTGTTTCCAAAAATATTCTCACCGAGATACTGTATATGAGATACGTCTCATTCAATGTAAATCAGAACTTTAAGGGCGACAGTCAATAGAAGCGTGTGAAATTGGCACTGCGTAATTGTTAGCGACAACCCACGATTAACTTCAGCAACTTTTTTCGGTCAAACTTGAAAAGCACACACGAATTTGTTCACTCAGTTCGGAAACAGCCTACGTCTGGGGACGACTACTCTCGGTCTTCAAGGCATTACTATCACATTTTGAGTATAATAGTTTCCAAAAACTCAGCCACCGCTAGTCTAACCACTACTTCTAACCTAGCCGAAGTCTATGCTCAATCAATCAACACAAACTAGCCTACACTATTAACACACTCCCAGTAATAGATAGCTAACGGCCTGAACTCACAAACTCAGCCTATCTTATTATAATGTGTTACAACGGATGCTGCAGCAACTTCTTTCGCCAAGTTGCTGACGCTTTTGTCGACTACTTCTCCAAGCTCTTTCTGCTGAGTAGTCGGACACATGGCACTGCTCCCCCTCAATCAATGACCTCGAGTCACTATCAAGGAGCACGCTTGGTCAGTCCGTGCAAGCTCCACTACGCGACTGTCTGTCGTTCAGCCTGTCAATCGAGACTCCGCTCCAGTCGACTGCCTCGAATCAATATGGTAATCAGACTGCTACAGTCCAAATTACTCCTCTGCTCTTACATAAATCGCGCTTCAGCACTCTCTGCTTTGATCTCTACTTAGTGTGTGTCTTCTGATATTCGGTCTCTTCGAGTGTATCTATTGCTTTGGTCTCTGCCTGCTCATATATAGCTTCTGCAACTCGGCAACTTTTCCCAAAGGATAATTCTACCTTCCGAACTCTCCTGGATTCCCACACGATAATGCTGCCTTCCAATTCCTCCCCTAGATTTTTGGAAGTTTTTGAGATTCGGTTACCTAATTTAAAACCTTATCTTATTGGCCCTTCATCCGTGTCTCTTCCGACTAGGCCTCTGCTGAAAATCACTATCATCTGGGCTCTCTCTGGCCTATGCTACGCTGGCATCAATATTCCGGACATCCTCCGGGCACCCCTAGATACATCAGCTATAAAGAACTTTCTTTACCTTTAGCCTTGAATCTTCAGAGGTTGCTATAACCTCTTATGGTTCTTCTATTTTGATTCCTTCTGATCATATGTACAAGCTTCAGTCATCACAGGTTGCTATAGCTTCTTTTGTTTTGTGAGTCTCCATTTGAAAAGTATCAGCTATTGGTACCGGAGTTTGTTATAGCCTTTTCTTCCGCTTTGTCACAGATGTCATATTCGTAGCAACATGTTTATCGTATTTGTATTTTATGAATAGTTCATTGTTCCTCTAAGTTAAGCAGTTCAGCAGATCTTGTAGTAGCATACAATTTCCTCATAAATCTATTTCTATTAGGCCTCGCCTATGGGTCGGGATGGAAAATACAAGGGCTTGGACAAACTCGAGCCCGGCCTACATACCAAAATGAACCGGGCCAGGCCTAGTATAATTTATTTGGCCTTAGACCGCCTATAGTTCAGGTTTATAGGCCGGGCTAGACAGGCAATTCATGAATTGAGTGGGTTCGAACCTCGTGAATCATAGGACATAGACCCATCAAGTTAAGTGTGAAGTGATAAGCGTTTATACCATACTAATTTAGAAGTCGTTAAATTATCATCAATGTGTGAAAAATTGTATTGCTTACCATGCCTCCATTTCGGCCTCCCTCTTATGTCCATTTCATAGTCCCCAAAGTTCCTTGTAAATTCTTCTGAAAACTATTTCTTTCAAACTAGATCTTTCACAAAAGGTCAGGCGACGCCTCATTTCATGCGTCGCTTTTCTTGCTATCAGGCATTGCCCAAGTGCTCGTTAATGGTTCTTAACAGTCATTTAATATACTCAAACGTCGCCCCAACATTGAGCCAGACGACATTTCTTTTTTTAAGTGTCACCTCCCATAAGTTAGGTGTCGCCTAAGTACTCGTTAATAGCTTTTAACATCCATTTAATCCACTCAGGTGTTTCCCCAACATAGAGCTAGGCGTCCCTTCACATGAAGTTAGGTGATGCCTAATAGTTTATTTATCCCTAACTATCTTTAATGGTCACTCAAGTATTACCTCACTTAAGTCAAAAACTTAGGAGTGCCTCATTTCAGGTGTCGCTTCCAAGTAGTTTTGAGGCGCCGCCTCAACTTTGGTGTTCAAAAAATACATGTTCATGTAGAAAAAAGGTGCAAAAACAAGTTTGTCCATGTGCGACTAAATCAGTCCATCATTCGCATCCCGTACGTCCCCGACACAATCATGGACTCCCGTTTCGAACCGAATCAGTTTGTAATTTTCACACCTCCCCTCCGCGAACCAGTGCATAGAGAGTCTCATTGGTTAACTTCTTATCAAGTGGAACAAGTTTATATATAAACTCATATTCCACCAACTTTCCAAGCAGTTGCTTTCATTTCTACTCCATAAGGTTGAATGTTCTTTTCTTTATAGACTCACATTTCTAATATTTTAGACCACTATCTGAGCATTAAAATCTCATTCAATTTAAGTTGGATTTTGATTTATGAATAATCGATACATCTCATCTTAGCTTATTTAACTATGATTAGTTCAATTCAATCTACTCCACCCTCAAAATTTCCGGGCTTCGAATCGGACTTCGGACTAGGGTTCAAGCCTTGTCCTCGGCCTATCGAGTCGGGCTCCCTATCGAACTTTGGTTGGATCAGGTTGAGCCGAGCATGTGTGTCACGACCCAAAAATCCAGGTCGAGACCGGCGCTTGACCAACGATCAAGCAAGCCTCACATAAGACAATATTACACAAAAGATAGTTCTTTTCTAATTAATTCAGCATAAAATTTACAATATTTACGGATACGAGTTTCCTACGAAACTGAGCAAAATGTGCTCCTAGTAACCTGCCCTAGACAACGGAGCATAACTCTAACCAAAAAAAGGAATCAAAAAGGATAGCTGATATGAGTCCCAACAAAAAAACAAGACAGCTGAAGTTGGATGGCACCGTAAGTAAATATAGCTCTCTCGTCGAGGATAACTGGACCCTTCAGCAGCTACCGAATCACTTATCTGTAAAGGAAGGGTAATAAAAAGGGTGAGTCGGGAAGACTCAGTGAGGAAATAACCCGCACGTATTTTAGCTAGCGATTATACTTTTACGTATCCAATAAAGGTGATATGTAATTTATTAAGCTTGTAATACGTATAATAACAAGCTAATATACAATCAAATAATTCAAATGCACTTATGCAAATGCGTGAATGCACAGAATGAGAACTGCAACTAACAGAAGCGTATAGCTAGGCAGTCGTCACTGCCGATCCGGATCATCAAAACGCGGAATTCATCATCGCGTAACAAAATGCGGCATTACCATCGCATATCAAAAGTTACAGTCTCATAATGCAATATGTATGCACGTGTATGATGCTTATCACAAAGCCTCTTCTCAAATTTAACAGAATCCGTTTACGGATGATTATGCAATATGCATAATAAGCTTGTAATTCATACGAAGTGAATACGTGGGAATTATTTACTCACTGTAAACTTTGTTGGGAAGAGAATGACCGATCACCTCCGTGCAAAGTTCCGTCCTGATGACCTATAAACCATACATCTCCATTGATTCAGATAAATATCGAATCAACTCATAACAAAACAATCTCATATACATCTCAATTACACTAAAACAAACCATCAGAAAATTTCCGCACAACACCACTCCAAGTGATGAAACTCAATTTCACTTCCTCCTGCCAACCCCTCTACTTTCCCAAATCATCCTCCACTCTATTCTCCATCAAAACCTAACAATCCACCCAAGCCAAAATCCATCTCCAATTCTACCTCTTTTTCTTCACCAATTCATCCTCCACTCCATCCTCCATATATATAACCACAAAATCAAATTCCTAACTCCACCATGTACATCACAATCCAAATCCCTAAAACTAACCACCTCATATCCAAAACCCACCAAACTTCTCATATATATCTCAACTTCCATCAGCCACCCATAAACCATTCCAACCCCTCACTTTCACCCTCTCAACAGCCAACTACCTATCCAAAACACACAAAAATAACAACCCTAACTCAACATCCAAGCTTACACAACACCCACAACTTCACCCAAAAGAAATCAAGAGCATACATTTTCAAGCTTTGAGGAACTCTAGAATTTGTGGCTAGGAAAGATGGGGAAAGGAGGCGGGGAAGAGGAGATGGAGAAAGAGGCAGGGGAGGGAGAAAGGGGAGCACGGGAGAAGAGAGGAGAAGATGGGGGAGTGGGAGAGAGAAGATGGGGGAGAGAAATAAGATTAAAGGGAGAGAAAAAGATAAAGATGAGAAAAAAATAATTGTTTAATATGGATATTACATTCTACCCTCCTACAAAAAAATTCGGTCCCCGAATTTATGTAGTCGTACCTTGAGACTCAAAAAGTTGAGGATATCTGATTTTCATGTCCTTCTCTGATTCCCAAGTGGCTTCTGTATTTGAATGGTTCTTCCACAATACCTTGACTGAAACTACATCCCTGTGACGTAGTCTCCTCACATCTCGGTCCACGATGGCGATTGGTTGTTCCTCATAAGACAACGTATCATCTATCCCAAGTTGTTCATGTTCCAGTACGTTTGTAGGATCCGAGATATACCTTCGTAGCATCGAAACATGAAACACGGGATGAACATTAGACAATGCCGGAGGCAAAGCTAATTTATATGCAACTGTACCAATCCGCTCCAAGATTTCAAAAGGACCAATGAATCGAGGGCTAAGTTTCCCTTTTTTGCCAAATCTCATCACACCTTTCATTGGTGACACCTTTAAAAAGACGTGATCACCAACTTGAAACTCTAACTCTCTTCGTTTTGGATCAGCATAAGACTTTTGTCGGCTTTGAGCTGCTAATAGCTTATCTCTGATCAGACGGACCTTCTCATTCACATCATGTACCAGGTCAGGTCCAATCAGCTTACTTTCACCTAACTCGAACCATCCAACAGGCGATCTGCATCTTCTTCCATACAATGCCTCAAAAGGAGCCATTCGAATGCTAGAGTGATAACTATTATTATAAGCAAACTCCATCAATGGTGTATACCGATCCCAACTTCCTTTGAAATTAATAACACAAGCTCTCAACATATCTTCTAACGTCTGAATAGTTCTCTCTGACTGCCCATCTGTCTGGGGATGAAATGCAGTACTCAAATGTAACTTCGTCCCTAACGCCTCTTGCAGTGACCTCCAAAATCTAGATGTAAACTGCGAACCACGATCAGAGATAATGGAGATAGGTACACCATGTAGGCGCACAATTTCATCGATGTACACACGGGCATACTGCTCTGCTGAATAATTTGTCTTTACCGGAATAAAGTGTGCAGTCTTAGTGAACCTATCCACAATCACCCAAATAGAATCATGACCCTTGCTGGTGCGTGGAAGTCCAGTAATAAAATCCATAGTGATGCGCTCCCACTTCCATTCTGGAATCTCAATATTCTGCAATAAGCCAGCTGGTCTCTGATGTTCAGCTTTCACCTGTTGACAAGTCAAACATCTCGAGACAAAGTCAGCCACATCACGCTTCATACCACTCCACCAATAAGTGTCTCGGAGATCATGGTACATCTTACTCGATCCAGGATGCATGACATAAGGTGTACAATGAGCCTCTGTCAAAATCTCTTGACGTAGTCCATTAGTTGAAGGAACGCATAACCGATTTTTAAATCGAAGAATGCCATCATCACCAATTGTGAAATCTGCATGTCTACCTTCACGGACTTCTGTAATCAACCTTCTTAACTCGGGGTCATTACCTTGCGTTTCTCCTATCCGAGTCACTAAGGTCGGCACAACTCTGGAATGCGCTAGAAGACCCTTTTCTCCTACTTCAAAAGAAACTCCACTGTTTTGCAGTTGTGAGAGTTCCTTTGCAAGTCCTCTCCTGTTAACAGGTATGTGTGCTAAACTGCCCATAGACTTCCTACTGAGAGCATCAGCAACTACGTTGGCCTTTCCTGGATGATAAGAAATGGTGCAATCGTAGTCTTTCAGCAACTCCACCCATCTACGTTGTCGAAGATTAAGGTCTTTCTGACTGAAAATGTACTTTAAACTTTTGTGATCCGTAAACACCTCAAATGTCTCTCCGTACAAATAATGTCTCCACATCTTTAAGGCAAAAACTACTGCTGCCAACTCGAGGTCATGAGTAGGATAATTATGTTCATGCTTCTTCAGCTGACGAGAAGCATACGCAATAACCCGACCATGCTGCATTAGAACACATCCCAGTCCAACTCCTGAAGCATCACAATACACCGTAAATCCGCCAGTGCCTGAGGGAAGGGCTAAAATTGGAGCAGTAATTAATGCTCTCTTTAGTCTCTGGAAACTCTCTTCACATTTGTCAGACCAAACAAATTTTACTCCTTTCTGGGTCAAACGAGTTAATGGTGCAGCTATACGAGAAAAATCTTGCACAAATCGACGATAATACCCAGCAAGCCCTAAAAAGCTTCGAATTTCTGCTACCGTAGTTGGCGTCGGCCAACTTTCAACTGCCGCAACCTTTGAGGGATCAACTTTCACACCCTCATTTGAGACAATGTGTCCGAGGAAAGCAATACTATTCAACCAAAATTCACATTTAGAGAACTTGGCATACAACTTGTGCTCTCGTAACCTCTGAAGTACTTGTCTCAAATGCGAAGCATGCTCTTCCTCAGTTCTCGAGTATATCAGAATATCGTCAATGAACACAATCACAAATTTATCCAAGAAGGACCTAAATACATTATTCATCATTCCCATGAATGCTGCTGGTGCATTTGTGAGTCCAAATGACATCACCAAAAACTCGTAATGCCCATAACGAGTTCGGAACGCTGTCTTTGGAATATCTTGCTCTCTAATCCGAAGTTGATGATAACCTGAACGTAGATCGATTTTAGAGAAATATTGAGCTCCTTGCAGCTGGTCAAACAAATCATCGATCCTTGGTAAAGGGTATTTGTTCTTCACTGTCACTTTGTTTAGCTGACGATAGTCAATGCATAACCTCATCGTTCCGTCTTTCTTCTTCACAAATAAAACAGGAGCACCCCAAGGAGAAACACTAGGACGGATAAAACCTTTGTCAAGTAGCTCTTGCAACTGGGCTTTCAATTCTTTAAGTTCCATCGGAGCCATCCGATAAGGAGGAATTGAAATAGGCTCCGTACCAGGAACTAAATCAATGCAGAATTCCACATCTCTTACCGGAGGTAGTCCAAATAAATCCTCTGGAAAGACATCTTCGGAATCAGCTACCACGGGTATCGTATCCAATGTAGACTGAGTCTGATTCTTAGTATCCACTATCATCGTCAAGTAGGCCTGACATCCCTTTCTCATCAACTTATCAGCCACCAACGCTGATATGAAATAAGGAGACGATGGACTCTTATCACATAAAAATACGAATTCTGGCTCGTCCGGTAACCGAAATGTGATCACCTTCTCACGACAATTGAGAGTGGCATAATACGAGGATAACCAATCCATCCCCAAAATGACATCAAAGTCTAACATATCAAGCAAAATTAAGTTTGCTTGCATATTATGACCACCAACCGAAATCAAACAAGAGCGATACACCGACTTCGCCTCAATACGACCACCAAGTGGAGTAGTTACCCACAAGGGTGTCTCCAACCGTGAAGGGCTCATAGTAAGATGAGATGCAAAATATGGCGAAACAAATGAATGCGTAGCTCCCGGATCGAATAATACAGAAGCATCAATATTGCAAACAAGTAAGGTACCTGTGGCGACTGCATTAGAAGCTTCAGCATCGCGAGGAGTCAGTGCGAAGACTCTAGCATGTGTGCCTCCATCCAGATGTTGAGGTTGGTTGCTCATAGTCTGACTAGTAGTTTGACCTCCAACACTAGCTCCATACTGCGCTATCGGAAAAACAGTCCCTCCATACTGACCACTACTGGTACCAGACTGCACCGAAGGCTGAACTAAAGGCGCGTATGTGAGAGAAGGATACGCTGATATGTGATGGATACTCGCACCTCGATGGGGACATTGGTTGATAAAGTGCCCTTTCTGACCACAATGAAAACATGCACGCGCCTCGCGATAACAAACACCGGTATGGAATCGCCCACAAGTCTTGCACTGCGTCCTCGACGGATCCTGGCTGCTCGAACCTGCATGCTGACCTCCAATACTCTGTTGGGAGGCTTTACGATCATGTGAGATAGTATTAGGCCGCTGACCGCGTTGTGATAACTGAAACTGAGTACCCCGCTGAAAACGCTGACCTCTACCTCCTCGAAAGTCTCCTCGGCGCTGGTTCTCATACTGATCATTCTCACGAGGTCTCTTTCTCGGGTCACGAGCAGCTCTCTCCGAAAGTTCTCTATCTTCTATAACTCGTGCAGTATCCACAGCTCTTGAGAAACTAGCAAATTGCGTGCTGACCACTGATCGAAAAATATTGTGACGTAATCCCATAACGAAACGCTTAATGCGCATCTGCTCTGTCATCACAAAATGTGGGGCATAAGCTGATAAGACGGTGAACTTATTGGCATACTCTGTAACCGTCATAGCTTCTTGTCTCAACATCTCAAACTCTCTTGCTTTCGCATCCCTCATACTGTCAGGCAGAAATCTTTCCAAGAACAATGTCTTAAATTCACCCCATTCCAAACGCGGCTGCTCGATGCTCCTACCCTTTATCACATCATCAAACCAAGCCATAGCAACACCGTGTAGCCTGAAAGAAGCCAACTCCACTGACCTCCAAGTCGGACAATGAAGAACTTGACAAAGACGCTGAGTCTGATCAATAAATGTCTGGGGGTCCTCCCTTTCATTTGTTCCACTAAAAGTCGGTGGTTGATGTCTGATGAACTCATCCAGCTTCACACCTCCATCATCAACAGTCTGACGCGCACCCTGAGACGGATGTAAAACTACATTATCACCACTTACTGGTGGTGGAGTCGCGGATTGCCCCTGAGCAACACCCTGCGGCACCATACCATGCAGTGCCTGAATCAAACCTTGAATACTGCTCACCACATCGGTATATGACATTGTGGCCTGAGGTGGGACAACTGGCTCGCTCCGCGGTGGTTCGCTAGGTGCACCTCTCGGATTGGTTCCCGTCCGAGGGCTGCGAGGCACAACGGTAGGAAATGGCTGATTAACATTATCAACACCGCCACGCGCACCCCTACTGGTGTTAACACCTCTGCCAGGTCGAGATGTACCTCTCGAACGAGCTGAACCACGTGGTGCCATCACAACCTATATGAATAAATTTGTATCAGCAAACCCGAATATCAAGAAAGTGGTTTGACTGCAAATAAGAAGGAATTTCCTAAAAGGTCATAGCAGAACTTTGTTTATGGTGGTGGCGCGCTACACTACCATAATCAAAATTCTACTAAGTCCTAGCTCCGTGTACTATGGGGACGAACCTAGGCTCTGATACCAACTTTGTCACGACCCAAAAATCCAGGTCGAGACCGGCGCTTGACCAACGATCAAGCAAGCCTCACATAAGACAATATTACACAAAAGATAGTTCTTTTCTAATTAATTCAGCATAAAATTTACAATATTTACGGATACGAGTTTCCTACGAAACTGAGCAAAATGTGCTCCTAGTAACCTGCCCTAGACAACGGAGCATAACTCTAACCAAAAAAAGGAATCAAAAAGGATAGCTGATATGAGTCCCAACAAAAAAACAAGACAGCTGAAGTTGGATGGCACCGTAAGTAAATATAGCTCTCTCGTCGAGGATAACTGGACCCTTCAGCAGCTACCGAATCACTTATCTGTAAAGGAAGGGTAATAAAAAGGGTGAGTCGGGAAGACTCAGTGAGGAAATAACCCGCACGTATTTTAGCTAGCGATTATACTTTTACGTATCCAATAAAGGTGATATGTAATTTATTAAGCTTGTAATACGTATAATAACAAGCTAATATACAATCAAATAATTCAAATGCACTTATGCAAATGCGTGAATGCACAGAATGAGAACTGCAACTAACAGAAGCGTATAGCTAGGCAGTCGTCACTGCCGATCCGGATCATCAAAACGCGGAATTCATCATCGCGTAACAAAATGCGGCATTACCATCGCATATCAAAAGTTACAGTCTCATAATGCAATATGTATGCACGTGTATGATGCTTATCACAAAGCCTCTTCTCAAATTTAACAGAATCCGTTTACGGATGATTATGCAATATGCATAATAAGCTTGTAATTCATACGAAGTGAATACGTGGGAATTATTTACTCACTGTAAACTTTGTTGGGAAGAGAATGACCGATCACCTCCGTGCAAAGTTCCGTCCTGATGACCTATAAACCATACATCTCCATTGATTCAGATAAATATCGAATCAACTCATAACAAAACAATCTCATATACATCTCAATTACACTAAAACAAACCATCAGAAAATTTCCGCACAACACCACTCCAAGTGATGAAACTCAATTTCACTTCCTCCTGCCAACCCCTCTACTTTCCCAAATCATCCTCCACTCTATTCTCCATCAAAACCTAACAATCCACCCAAGCCAAAATCCATCTCCAATTCTACCTCTTTTTCTTCACCAATTCATCCTCCACTCCATCCTCCATATATATAACCACAAAATCAAATTCCTAACTCCACCATGTACATCACAATCCAAATCCCTAAAACTAACCACCTCATATCCAAAACCCACCAAACTTCTCATATATATCTCAACTTCCATCAGCCACCCATAAACCATTCCAACCCCTCACTTTCACCCTCTCAACAGCCAACTACCTATCCAAAACACACAAAAATAACAACCCTAACTCAACATCCAAGCTTACACAACACCCACAACTTCACCCAAAAGAAATCAAGAGCATACATTTTCAAGCTTTGAGGAACTCTAGAATTTGTGGCTAGGAAAGATGGGGAAAGGAGGCGGGGAAGAGGAGATGGAGAAAGAGGCAGGGGAGGGAGAAAGGGGAGCACGGGAGAAGAGAGGAGAAGATGGGGGAGTGGGAGAGAGAAGATGGGGGAGAGAAATAAGATTAAAGGGAGAGAAAAAGATAAAGATGAGAAAAAAATAATTGTTTAATATGGATATTACAATGTGTTGGGCCGGGCCTCATGCCATCCAGAGGGCTTTTCGGCAGATTGTACAATTAGTAAGGCCTAATTTGTATTGCCAAAATATCCAAATATGTTAATATTTGGAAAATAGATTTCAATCTATACAATGCATACTAGGAAGTAGACAGGCACAATGCCGTCAATCAGCTGTTAAGACACACCAGAAAATGATATGATGGAATCACGAGAAAACACAGAAACATGAACTGGTATCCATCCCATAATGCAGTAGTGACTAATTTAAAAAGCTGGCATAATTAACATCTTGGAATCCGATTAGTAACATATTGAGGTACGGTGAAGGACAAAGCATAACAGAAACATGTAAAGATGCATCCGACAGAGTTCTTATTTCATTTAAATTGAATGTAATTTACTGAATAAAGCTAGAGAGGGAAACACAGCTGTAGATGTAGTGTAGAGCCGGCAGGTGGGATCGTATGGATAGTTTCTTTATAATAATATCTCTATGCTCGCTTCAATCAAATTCAAACCATTGAATTGAATGGAAAGCACAACTTGCAATTCATGGAGGAAAGCGATCCACACTAATACTAGAGTGAGTCTGGCCCTGACCTCACCTACTGCTCAACTGTCTTTGCCCAATGGGCATTCAATTTCAGTCTCCTCCTAATCGAAAATACTTATTAGTCTTTTAAAACTCCTCTGCTCAGCGGTAATGTTTATAATACACAATTTGAACCCTTCTGTTGTCTTTTTCTTTTCTTTTGACTCCTTCAAAAGTTGCTGGCTTCTCTTCAAGGTCGCCGTTGGTTTGGTAGCTCTTCATTTCATAATTATTACTACCTAAAAATTTAATATGTTTTCTAATGCATATTTTGTCAAAATCAATCATCGTTTTGTTGGCATAAGCGATGGATGGCCTGACAGAGGAAACCGTAAAATGTTTTGGCATGAGAAGGTGATGATAATGATGACTTTTGTTGTCATAGTCTTGCACTAAAAGACAATTGTTATGGCTTAGCTTACAAGACAAGACTAATTGATTAAAAGGCTGTCTAGCTTATGCTCCCCTGACACTGCGAATTCTCCACCACTCTTCAGTTGCAGCTTCTTGAAGCTCGTCAAAACTTGCTGATACCATTTGCTCAACAGGATCTCTTTTTATGGATTCTCAGCTCTGGATTGAGGACAGTTGACTTTTCATTTTGTGTAACGGAAGAGGGTCAGGTCACTTGATCTGCCTTGTTTTTCCTATATTGTGCATTTGCTCTTCCTAGCATTCATGGAGGTCATGCGGCTGCTGGCATTCATATGTGTGATCTGTATTGAGATCCACAAAGCCTCCTCTGCCACCGATCCCAATGATGGTAAGTTACTCGTGATCTGTTTGTATAAGTATTAGTCTTAGTTTCTCTTTCTCGTTATATATTCCGACTTCTGTAAAATTTAACTTCCCCAAGGCCTTGACTATTGTGCCTGATCAAGCGCTGTGCAATCATTTTTCTTCTGAAGCTAAAAATATAGTTGAAATTTGCTGAAGCGTGATAGTTGGCAGTTCTCTATGAGTCGAACATAGTTGGAAAGGTCGTCTTCTCAGGCCAATTCTTTGATTCTGATGACTGTATGAATTATATATCCTGCCATGTACAACTGGCTACATATGATCAACTGGATATTCTTCAACAAAACTTATGGCATATGTGATCACTGTTCTCTCTTGGAATTCGGTGTAGTGTTATTTGCTGCAGGTTACAGATAAATCATAATCCGACACAGTAGAAAAGCAACTGAAATTAGTGATGTGGTGGAACAAACAAGAAAATAAATCATTATTATTTTGTGGCTGTGTAAACATGCATCTGTTTAATGTAGTATCCTTGTACAATTATTGATACTTGTTCCTTTAGCTGGCTGGTTGCTACTGAACTATATATATAATATAGTTAATAGGCTTTGGCAGTAAATACATCCAGTTTGAAGAGGTGTGAGAAATAACACTTGATATCTTATCTTGTGCAGTTACAACCCTGAAATCTTTCATGCAAATCTGGGAAAATACTCCACCAAGCTGGAGAAGTTCAAGTGATCCTTGTGAAAAATGGGAAGGAATTGGCTGTACAGGTTCCAGGGTGACTTCACTGTAAGTATTTTCTTAAAGCCTCACGTCCTTTTTATGCTCTAGTTGAGTTATCTTATATTCGCATCTTGGGGGCTATGTCTTATTTTATACTCTCTTAATTGGACAATTTTCTTCTCAACAACGGCCGACTGAACCCATGCTTCTTTCTTCAGTGGTCTATCAACAATGGGGCTGAAAGGGACAGTCACTGGTGATATCGCTGGACTAACAGAATTAACATCCCTGTGAGTTGTTTTTCTTTCATGAATCGTTTGAACGGTTAGTTGCATGGTTTTTGTTTTTAACCATATTTGTCACATATCCTTCCTGTCACTTGATTGCTGCAGGGATTTGTCGTACAACCCCGGACTCACAGGAACCCTTTCTTCAGCTATCGGGAAGCTGCAAAAACTTATCACACTGTGAGAATTCACCTATTTTCTAATTATGAGTGTCCCTATTCAGAAGCAGGATTTATCTCGATAAATGCAGCTTGTGTACAAATATATGCCATTTTTCCTTCAGGACTCTAATTGGATGCAGCTTTTCTGGTAGCATCCCTGATGAGCTGGGCGATCTTTCAAACTTGACTTTCTTGTAAGAATTCAAAACAATGTGCAGATAAATTTATCAGTAAATGTCAACTGTTCAATGAAAAACTGTATGCAGGGCCTTGAATTCGAATAAATTCAAGGGTTCAATACCGGCTTCAATTGGGAAGTTGACCAATCTAGTCTGGCTCGACCTGGCAGAGAACCAGTTGACAGGATCAATCCCAGTTACAAAAGGCTCAGTCCAAGGGCTGGACCAACTATATAATGCAAAACATTTGTGAGTAGTTTTTCAATTCTGAAATTATGCATTCATGTAATGTGCACCATTTGCCACAAGAACAACTCTAATTTCATAAACTTGCAGCCATTTCAATAAGAATCAGCTTTCGGGGAGTGTTCCAGAGTCCCTATTTAGTTCTCAGATGCATTTGATACATGTGTAAGTTGCTATGATTCACGAACCTAATGCTTCTAGCAATCCTTGGAATAACTTGTGGCTTGTCATGGCAGCCTATTTGATGGAAATCAGCTAACTGGGGAAATTCCAAAATCCTTAGGAACTGTTCAGACCCTTGAGGTTCTGTAAGTGGAGAAAATTATGCCTTTTTGAGGAACAAATTAGTACAGCTCATTCAGCTTATATTTCATGTATTCTTCTTTCAATCGGGTTTTACTGACACGAAATCTTTTTATGCTGTAACAGTCGGCTTGACAGAAATAGTTTTAGTGGGGACGTTCCAGCAAACCTGAACAATCTTACGAAAGTCACCGAACTGTGGGTGCCGATCTGCAACTTTATTAAGATATGCGTACTAAGAAACTTTCCTTGATATTACAACCTTTCTTTTTCAGGCATTTAGCTCAGAATAAACTAACAGGTCCATTTCCAAACCTTACCGGAGTGGATGCCCTCAATTATATGTAAGAAGTCATTTTGGTTCTGTTTGTTCTTGTCAAAATGTGCATGAAAACTTTGGTCCTCCTACTGACCAAGGGATTTTCCACCCTGAACTTCTACAGTGATCTTAGCAACAACTCTTTTGATGCCTCGGTGGCTCCAGATTGGTTTTCAACTCTAAAATCTCTCACCACGCTGTATATCCTTTATACCGTTCTGAGACTTTGACAGTAATTTTCTTCCAGCGCACATTGTTATAAACAAATTTGATAAATGTTGTTTCAGGATTGTGGAATATGGATCACTTCAAGGCTCACTCCCCTCAGTCCTCTTCAGCCTTCCGCAGTTACAACAAGTGTAAGCACCGACAGATACCTTGTTTTTGTCAACAGTATCATTTCCCCTTTAGGGACAATACAAGATTTTGTATTTCTGCTACAGGAGACTACGTGATAACTCATTGAATGGAACATTGAGCATGGGCAACAGCATCAGCCAACAATTGGGTCTTGTTGACCTCCAAAACAATGACATCTCCATGGTTGTCGTCGGCCCTGGATATACCAAAACACTGATGTAAGTGAATTTTTTGATTAGAGATTTCTTAAAGCTTGTGTATCAGCAGAGCTTGACGATATCCTGTCTGTTCTTTGTAGACTAATCGGAAACCCAGCTTGTACAACTGTTGGTTTGTCAAGTACTCCCTATTGTAAAGTCCGGCAAGAAAATAAAAACGCCTACTCCACAAGTCTGGATAACTGCGGCACTCAAACATGCCCACCTGATTCTATGATAAATCCTCAGAGTTGCATTTGCGCATTTCCCTACAAAGGAACTATGTACTTCAGGGCACCCTCTTTCAGTGACTTGTCCAATGCCACGAACTTCCAGTCACTCGAAATGTCTTTGTGGACTAAACTGGGGCTTACCCCTGGCTCCGTTTTCCTCGACAATATCAGATTCAGCGACGGTGCTTATCTTCTGGTAGACATGGCACTCTTTCCACCTGCAGGAAAATCTTTCAACAGGTCGGAAGTCCAGGCTTTAGGATTTGATTTTAGTAATCAAATATACAAGCCTCCACACCTTTTTGGACCATACTACTTGATTGCATCTACTTACATCTTTGAAGGTACTTTCTCATAATCTCACCAAAATTCCCTTTAGAATAACAGTGGACTGAAAATTCTTATGGGTTGATTTTCAGCATCAAATGGAAGAACTTCTATCAGCATGGGGGTGATAGCCGGCATTGCAGTGGGATGTGCTCTACTGGTTTTGGTGCTTCTGGGTGTAGCCGTATACGCCGTCAGGCAGAAGAAACGTGCTGAACAGGCCATACATTTAAGCAAGCCATTTGGTATGGCTACCAGCTTTAAATGCCACACTGCACGAGATGTTCTATTTCACCTTCACTGACTGATGTCTCGATGTTTTAGCATCTTGGGTACCCAGCGGCAATGATACTGGTGGCGCTCCACAGCTGAAAGGAGCGCGATGGTTCTCGTACGATGAAATCAAGAAATGCACCAACAATTTCTCTTCAAGTAATGAGATAGGATCGGGAGGTTATGGGAAGGTAATATCTATAAGCAGTCAAAAGTATTTTTGGACCGTGCCCACAACTTGGTATTGCTTTGTAATAGGTGTATAGGGGATTGCTGGCTGAAGGACAAGTGGTGGCCATCAAGAGAGCTCAACAAGGATCGATGCAAGGCGGGCTCGAGTTCAAGACTGAAATTGAGTTGCTTTCAAGAGTTCATCACAAGAATCTTGTGGGACTCATTGGATTCTGCTTCGAGCAAGGAGAGCAGATGCTTGTTTATGAATACATGGCTAATGGAACCATAAGGGATAGTTTGTCAGGTAGTAGAAACTCGATCCTTTCCCACTTTTAGCAATAATTGTTTGAGGTACTTATGGTTCGTTTTGGCGCAGGGAGGTCGGGCATTCACTTGGACTGGAAGAAGCGACTGCGGATTGCCCTTGGTTCAGCCCGGGGGATAGCATACCTGCATGACCTGGCAGATCCTCCCATAATACACAGAGACATCAAGTCTACTAATATCTTATTAGATGAAAAATTGGTAGCTAAGGTGGCAGATTTCGGCCTTTCTAAGCTTGTCTCGGACACTGGAAAAGGGCACGTTTCAACTCAGGTTAAAGGGACTCTGGTGAGTGCTTGCATAAATCAGTGGTTAAATTGCTGCTTCTTAAGCTCTTGTATGTGTGCTGTGGGGCTCAATTTTTCTTGTTGCAGGGGTATCTGGACCCGGAATATTATATGACTCAACAACTAAGCGAGAAGAGCGACGTGTACAGCTTCGGAGTATTCATGCTGGAGTTGGTAACAGGGAAGCAGCCAATCGAAAAGGGAAAGTACATTGTCCGTGAGGTGAGGACCGTACTGAACATGACTGATGAAGAGCTATGCGGGTTGAGGGAAATGTTAGACCCAGGTATGAGCAGCGGTTCAGGTCCAGTAGGGTTCAGAAGATTTGTGCAGTTAGCCATGCAATGCGTGGAAGAAGAAGCAGTGAACCGCCCAACGATGAGCGAGGTTGTGAAGACGATAGAAGTGATTCTGCAGAACGAAGGGCTGAACACAAACGCGACCTCCGCTGCGTCTTCAGCCACAGACTTTGTTAGTGGGAAAGGCCATCATCCTCAGAGACATCTTTACGAGGAGGGGCTGCAGAGGAGGGAGACAGGAGATAGCGATGCCTTCGAGTACAGCGGCGGGTACACTTACTCAGCCAAGATAGAGCCCAAGTAGGATGCTCATGCACAACGTTTACTTGGGAGGGAGTGATTAGGGTCACTCGCTCCTTATCTCTGTCTTTTTGTATCATCACCACATTTTATGCAAGGTTGAAGATATTCAAGGGACCATTTTCTTTGCCTTTACTTTTCACCCGATTATAATTTGTCAAGTCACCGATCATCACAACCTCACCATATAATTTATTCACTTCATGACTATGTGTGTGTTGTTTTGTGCTCGAAGAATGTTACCAATAGTTATTACTTTATTAATATTTATTGATATGTAATGTTATTTATATAAGTGAAATATCAGTACATATCCGTTTGTATTTGGACAATTAGTCGGTACTCGATTTTATAATGACCCAAATAATTATAAGATGCAAGGATCAAAGTTTTGCCATTAGCATACAAGTAAGAAAATCAATGTCCTCTCGTATTTGATCCTTCCATGGACAAAATTTTTGTATAAATTTTGACAAACGGATCGAAAGTAAGACTTCTGACACTATGATGATATTATTGTCAAATTCATTGCTCAAGGGGCCAACAATTGTATTATTTAACACTATAAATCCTAAACTGGAACTTTAAGAACATACCCTCAAGGGGCCAACATCTCTATTGATGAACTATGGGATAGTGAGTTTGTGTTTTATAGTGAAATATTAATGGTCGATTCTAGATATCCAAATATAATATGATACTTGGTCCCTTACAAAGATCAGGAAGTTCATTATCATATGTCAGCGTTCCGAAATGGTCATCCACCTACTGAAACTAATGAAATGTTCAACTATTGACATTCATCTTTACGGATAATTATTGGAAGATCATTTGATGTTTTGAAAAATACTTGGAAGATACTTTGGGTCATCCTAAGGTGTCAATTGTGCGAGAAATTGACATAATTCTTGATATATTTACTTTGCACAACTTTATTCGCATGCATAAACTAGAAATACTTATTTTATCACACGAGTTGGTACAGGATACACCTGATTCTAACCTATTTGATGCAAGTAGAAAAGAATACATGAATCATGTGCGAAACATAATAGCATCTGAAATTAAGCAAGCAAATCATGAGAATGAAGTAGAAGATATGGAAGAAGATGACGACATTTAGCTTGTAGTTTTTATAATTAAGAGAAATGTAATATTATAGTATTTTCATGTCAAATATTAATTTTGAGGCTTTCTTCTTTATCGGTAAAAAAATTTAGTGATGTTTATTACTTTACTGATGGTTACTAATATTTACTGATATGTAATGATATTTACTTGTATGTACTGTATTTACTGATATAAGTACAAAAGAACATACCCTATAGTCTTTTCTCCTTTGTTGATAGGGATAATGGTGTGTTGTAATGTATGCAACTTTGATCAGATTTGACTTTACTATTTGAAAAATAGTAATAATGAAAAAATTACTTCTTCTAGTTGTTGATATTTTCAACCATCCTGTTTTTATATGTGCATTGATGATCTAACTATTTTAATTCATGTATTTTGATGATGTTGTATGGTAGTGTTTGACAAAACCACCACTAGTGAACAATGAGCAGTTACAGCACAAGTGAACAAGGAGCAGCTACAGCACTAGTGAACAAGGAGCAGCTACAGCAGGGGATGCTATAGCAGGAGCTTGTTCAAGCTGCTGCAACATCTGTCCGAGAAGCAACAGCAACCTGGGCTTGGCTAGAAGGTCTGGCAGCTCTGCAGAGATCACCAGAAGAATATGTTAAAGTGCTGTGGAGAATATTCCAGTGGGTATTCCTAGCTAGAGAAGGAGATTTGTGTTGGAGATCAAAAACAAATCTAATCTCCTAAAAATTAGGAGATAATTGTTCTTTTTGGGACATTGCTAAATTCTGTTCTTGCTTAAAGCTGGCACTGCTATTTAAGAGAGAGGATTCTAGAATAGAAGGATTGATCGAAGCTGAGGGATACACGAGTGCGTGCGCAGAATTCAGAGAGAGGAATTTTGGTGTGCGACGGACGAGTTCTTCGATCATCACCCGAAGGCAGAGCGTGAGCGCAGAGCTGTGGTGACAAAAGCAGAAGGAGATCAGGACTTGCGTAGTCTGATCCAAGCTTGATCAGGAAAGCCAATTCAGAGCAGTGGTGCTTGTTGGTTGATCAAGGGCAGACGCGGAAGGACTGACGAGTGAGTGGCTCGGTCGAGTGTCTAAGCGGCAGTTCTCGCTAGTGGCAGGAGGTCACTGAGTGAGGGGGAGTATTCCAGAGTGTGCAGCGCTCGTGGAATCGTTCGATCGGCTCGACAGAAGGCTTTGGAGCGACGCAGACATTTGTGCATTAGCTGTGTGTTACAGCAGTTGCTACAGCAACCCTGCAGAGTTGAGTGTAGTTTAGAATAGGCTGAGTTTCGGGGAGACAGTAGCTATTCTAGATTGACATTTGTAGAGGGTGTGCAGACACAAGTCAAAACCTGTTCTGATTGTGTCAAGTGATCCTCACAAGGTTGAGTAGCATAGGTTGCGTGGAGTTGTAACCGAGCGTACTTGGAGACCTCTGTGATTAGTGGATTGAGGACTGGAGAATAGTCCTCCCCAGACGTAGGCAGTTGACCTAACTGGGTGAACAAACTTCTGTCTTGTTCATTGTTTGCTAAGACAATTTCTGAGTGAACAAGAGTGTGCTGCAGCAACTGCTTGTTCACAAATCTGTCTGTCAAGAGGCGCTGCGAATTTCAATTGGTATCAGAGCGGGAGCTCAACACACAGTGTAAAAGATCCTACAAGCAGACCTCAACACTGAAGAAGCCAAGACAATGAAGGAAGGACAGAGCACAAGCAGACCTCCGTTGTTGGAAGAAAGCAACTATGGATATTTGGAAGGCTAGGATGAAAGCCTTTCTCAAGGGTATCGATGAGAAGACCTGGAGAGCTATCGTGGTCCAGTGGTCTCCCCCAATCACCATGGATGAACAGGGAGTCACACGGATAAAGCTTGAAGAACAATGGACTACTGAAGAGGGAGCTGCAGCAACTGGTAATTCAAAGGCCCTGAATGCGATTTTTGCTGCAGTTGATGCAAACAATTTCAGGCTGATATCAAATTGTGACATGGCCAAACAAGCTTGGGAAATTCTGCAAACTGCACATGAAGGAACTGATAGAGTAAAGCTGTCAAGATTACAGATTATTGCCACACAGTTTGAGAATCTGAGAATGCTGGAAGAGGAGACTGTCACTGAGTTTAATGCAAAACTTTGTGATCTGGCAAATGAAGCCCATGCTCTTGGTGAACCTATTCCTGAAGAGAAGCTGATCAGGAAAGTCCTCAGATCGCTGCCCACAAGATTTGACATGAAAGTGACGGCCATTGAAGATGCTCAAAATGTCAGATTCATGAGGCTGGAAGAGTTGATGGGATCCCTCAAACAATTTGAGATGAAACTGGTTAAAGAAGATCTCACACCTAAGGACAAGAATATTGGACTGAAGGCTGAAACAAAAGCTAAGAAGCCAGTTCCAGATGATCAGCTGAGTATGCTAGTCAAGAACCTTGGAAAGCTCCTGAAGAACTTGGACTCAAGAACTGGGCAAAGCTCATCCTCACGAAAACAATTTAGAAGAGGTGGAGAAAATAAAAGGAAAGGGAAGGAACCTGCTCAGAATGAAGATGAGAAGAAAGAAATGAAAAAGGGGGTCCAATGCTGGAACTGTGAAGGGTATGGACATATTGAGGCTGACTGTCCGAGCTAACCCCTCAAAAACTCAGAGAAAAAGAACAACAAGTCCCTGACAGCAAAATGGAGTGACTCTGAGGAAAGTGATGAAGAAAACTGTGTTGTGCTAACCAGTGTGTCAGATTTCAACCTCAAAGAGCTAAAGAAGGATGAATTTCACTATGGGATTGAAGTATCCGAAAGTGAAGATGAAGAGGACTCATCTGGCAGCCTTATTGACTATCTGGGGAAGATTCTTAAACAGTGTGAGGCAGCCCTTCAGACGAATCAAGCATTGACTGACAGAGTCAAGCTTCTGGAAGAAGAACGAAGGAAATTTCTCTTCTCATCCAACAGTCAAGTTACCATTCTGAAAAGGGAAGACACAGGAAGCCAAGTCACTGACATTGGTTTCTCACCAGCAACAGCCAAGGCAGCTGATTCTCAGAAAAATTTCTTGGATGAAATTTTGTCTTATCAAAGACTTGGAAAAGGGAGAACGGGGCTTGGATATACTGGTGAAGAAAGCTCTAGAGGAACAGTCTTCATTAAAGCCTCGGAGGCTATGATAGATGAAAAGAATAATACAGATGATTCGCCAAAACCTGCAGGGAAAGATGGAACTAGACACGTGAACAAGAGGATGCTGCAGCACCTGGCGCATCATCCTTCTAAAACAAAGCCAGAGCCTCAGAATAAAAAGAGTTCCTGCACAAGTATTGGGAATCAGAAGATATCCTCCAACCTGAAGCGGCAGCAGAGAACCTCCTCAGCTGGAAAATGGGGACTGAGATCCAGAGCCAACACATGCTGCATAAAGACTCCTTGCCCAGTAGTTTCGGGAAATGCTTATTACTGGAAAGAATCGCAGAGGAGGATCTCTAAGATCGCTACACCAGGGCACTGGAAAGCTAAAGACAGGAGAAAGCCACAGGAAATACAGGTGTGGAAACCCAAATTTGACAAACGAAGAGACAGGAGTCTTGAGGGTCGGAAGAGGAGAAACTCTAGACAAACCAAGGTATGGGTGAAGAAATTATCATCAGAACCTCACGAGGATCCGCCAAACAAAGCGGTCATCCGGAATGAGTAGGAGAACTAGCTCGCGTCTGCTATAGCAACCTGGTCAGAATAAGCTTGTTCACGTATTTTGGTTACTAAAGCTGGGAGAAGGCACATGTGTGGCACGTGATCCAGAAGCTTCAAATTGAAAAGGAAAATAACGGGTAAATCAATTTCTAGGGCAAAGACAAGTTGAAGGCGCTTCCCAAAATTTGTTGCTGATCATCCTCACCGTGCGCTCCTCCAATCCTCTACAAACCCGCAACAATAGGAAGACTCACGGTTTGAAGAAGAATCTGGCAGCAGATCGACAAGGCAGGTCTGAAAGGAGGTCTAAGTCGCATAATGAAGCGCCTGCTCAGCGTCTAGACGTGGTGGTGTGGGAGCCCGCACCTCTCCCTGTGTCGCACAGCGATCCTTCTCCACAAGAAGGAACCCCGCAGAAAAGAAGGCGTCTTGTCCGTGACGGGGAGCCTGTAGCCAGTGCAGCAGTGATGTTTGAAGAAGCTGTACTTGAAGATGTCTCAGGAGAAGAACAAGCTACAGAGGATGCTGTAGCAGGTCCTGCAGAAGAGAGGTGCAAAACCCTTGTCTTGTCCCCTGGCATAGTAGGTGAAGGGGAGGAGATAGAAGCTGAGTCATCTGAACAAGAACCTGCTGCAGCACATCCTCCTCCACCCTCAGACAAAGGAAAAGCTCCAATCCTCATTCCTGTTTCCAGCAGTGAAGAAGAGGAATCCAGTAAAGAAGATGAAGGCACTGCTGGTGAATCATCTGAGAGAGGACACGCATTGACAGACACAACTGCAATCACAGTAGGGGATTTGGTTCAGAAATAGGAATGCCTCCCAATCATGGAGCGCTGTTGAGAGAAAGCACATTGTGTCAGAAAAGAGGCTGGACCTGGACAAGTACAAATCAGCCGCCATTATCCAGCTTCTCACTGAGGTAAACCTTCTAAAATCCCTGACTTACCCATTCAGATTCAATATATCCCTCGTTAGGGAATTTATTGTGAACATGGAAGAAAAATTTGGTGAGGAAGGAGGAGATGAGTTTGGAAAGAGTTGGGTGCGGGGTAAGACAGTTCTTGTCACCCCTGAAAAAATCGATGAGTTTCTTGAGATCCATGAAAATGCCAGAGCGCCCACAGATGTCCAGCCAGAGATGCTGGCTAAGGTTCTGACAGGAGGAGTTTGCCTGTCTTGGGGTGGCCCAAATCTTAGTGCTGCTGAACTCACCTCTAAAAATGCCCTGCTGTATCATTTGGGCATTAGAAACTTGATTCCCAGCTCTCACAGGGGAAAGGTTAGCAGAGCCTTTGCTGTCCTTCTATACTCTATTGGGAAAAGGAGGAAAATCAGTCTGGGCAGTGTGATGTTTCCCCAGCTGGCTACTCATGCTGGCAGCGCTTCCTCCAGCAAGCCCATTGTGCTACCCTCCCTCATCTATGGGATGATGGTCTCACAGCATCCGGAGCTTTGTGAGATTTCTGAAGGTTTATCCAAGCTGCAGGTCTTTACAGTAGACCACAAACTATTTAAAGGGAAACTTGCAGTGGACATTGCCTATGAGGATCCGCTCTTGGTTGGTGCTTCAGCCCCAGCTCCTCTGGAGGAATCCCTTCCCCCTGCCGCGACGATTCAATCAGCTATCCGTGCCAGAATTGTGAGCCATCTCAGATCTGAGCTGCTCACTCTTGAAGCCGAAGCAAAAAGAAGGGATGCTAGGCGCGGCTAGATCAGGAGTCTGCTCAGAGACCTGGAGTTGCCGGCGGATGAAGAGCAGGCCCCCTGAGCATCTGTGCCAAAAAGGGGGAGAGTAAAATGCTGCTACTGATGAACTGATGAACTTTTTTTTGGTTGACCGTGCGTGGTCGTGCTAAGGCCGAGTGTGGCCACCTCTTACTCTCTTGTTGAATTCCTTTTTTCGTTCAGAGTATTTACTGGTTCATGGAAGTGTGCATTAGTGTTCTAGGGTTTTGTCAAAATGCCAAGGGGGAGATTGATGATGTTGTATGGCAGTGTTTGACAAAACCAGCACTAGTGAACAAGGAGCAGCTACAGCACAAGTGAACAAGGAGCAGCTACAACAGGGGATGCTATAGCAGGAGCTTGTTCAAGCTGCTGCAACATCTGTCCGAGAAGCAGCAGCAACCTGGGCTTGGTAGAAGGTCTGGCAGCTCTGCAGAGATCACCAGAAGAATATGTTAAAGTGCTGTGGAGAATATTCCAGTGGGTATTTGATGAGCGGACAAATAACCTTTTATTTGTCCACTTTTTCCTTTACTTCTTGTTTGTTCCGCAATTCTATAAAGCCATTTGATGATTTCTTCGTCCATTTCAGGTTAAAATTATGTATCTCGCAATACGAAGTGGACCGAAGAAAATCTAGGCGAATTCCGGTCGATGGAGATCAAAAGAAGAAAAGCTGAGCAAACTGCAGAAGTGATTCGGCCGAATCACTAGCGATTCGCCCACCACCCTGACCGAATCACTCTCAGCTGCGCGAATTGACCTGATCCGGGGAAGTCCTGAAGAGTTGACCGAATCACATAAAAGGTGTGACCGAATCAAAGGTGATTCGGCCAAGAGAAGTGATTCGCCCAGTCCGAGACCGCCACTGAACAAATGATTCGGCCGAATCATAGGTGATTCGCCCAGAGGTGCCCGAATCAGTTTAGCTCCACAAGACGTTTGACCGTATCAAAACAAAGACGTTTGACCGAATCAAAAGTGATTCGGCCAGGATAATTGATTCGCCCAAACTCAAGACACCACTGAACAAAAGCTTCGACCGAATCACATGGACATTGACCGAATCAAGTGATTCGGTCACTTTGTGGAAAACTTCAAAGAGTATAAATAGAAGGAGTTAGAAGTAAAGAAGGGAGCTTGCTTTTTCTCTCAACCCTAGACGACAAGTTTCCACTTTTTGCAACCTTAGACGACCAAAACTCAAGGAAGATCAAGCTTGATGGAAGATTGAAGCTTGGATTGAAGATTCTACATCATCCTCTCCTAAACCCTAGCTTTGTATTTACATTTATGCTTCCCTTAGTTGTCATGTTTTTGTACACACTCATTATCAGTGAGTAGTTACTTTTGTGGTTGGGGATTAAATAGATCCCCTAGGATTGGATATGATGTAGAACACTATTGTTATTGCATTGAATGAAGTTTGGTTTGATCTTATTGTGCCCTAGCTATGCATTCATTGTATGCACACCAAGTGTTTGACGAAATGCTTAAGTGAGTATGCTTGGTTAGAACCCCTAAGGAAGGAGCGAGAGTTGAACTTAGGATGTTTCATAGCTATCGTATGATCATAGATGGAGTGTTTGTGCGTGAGAGCGACATGCATTCTTGACATTAAGCTAAGTTTGAGCGGATTTGAGTAACCGGCCAATAGACCGAGAGGGTGCGGTTATGGGACTCATATTCTACACGGTTCAATAGAATGAGAGTTTGAGAACCATGTCATTTATTTATCCTCTCCATTCTAGGGAAGGAGCGAGAGTTGAACCTAGAGCGGACGATGCATTAGCCTTACTTTTATCAACCAAATGTAGTTCATGCATGTGTTAGTGAGTTATTTCATTTCCTCATATCCTAGGAGAGAAGTTGTATCCCTAGTCACCCTTTTTATTCATTAAGTAGAACTCAAGAATATCATTTATCTTTAGTGCTTGCTAGAGATACCTCTATAGGAGGACATATTCCCCCCCAAAAACCGTAGACTTACGATAGTAGCATTGATTAGTTGTCAATTAGTCTAAGCTTTTCCCTTGGGTTCGATCCGAGGTCACTTGGTTATAAATATTGTTTGATATTTGCGTGACTAGAATAGCATTTCATTTTGCTTGCCTAAAACGCCAACGTCAAAATGGCGCTGTTGCCGGGGAATTAGCCATTAGATTAGATTGCTAATTAGTATTACTTTTAGTTAGTTTACTTCACTTTTTTTTCTTTTATTTAGTTGTCGTAATTGCTTGCGTGCGTGCTATTCTTGTTTGTCTCTATTTAAGTTCACACTTATAAAAGCTCTCTTTGATTGCTTCATAGGTGTTTGAATGCAAACTAGAGCAAAGAGCAAGAGAGTACAAGAACAAGCTTCTACCTCAACTACAAGCCAAACTTCTCATCCCTCCGCTTCACACGAGCTTCACACTCCTCAATTGGATACTCCTTCGCCTACACGAGCCGAACAACCGGGAAATATGGATCCACAAAATCCTGGAAGGCAAGGAAATGCTCCTCTTCCGCAAGAGGAAGAAGAAAGACCGGTTGGGGCATACATCGCTCCAACCATTGGACATTATGGTTCCCCAATTTGCTTACCGGGGGGAGAAGACCAAGAGTTTGAAATCAAATCCGCCCTCCTCCATATGGTGGCCGCACATCAATTCGACGGATATGGGAACCCAAATGCCCATTTGGCCCAATTTACGGAGCTATGCCGCACATACAAGATGCCGGGCATCCAACAAGAGTGGGTATGTATGAAGGTTTTTCCGTTCTCACTTTCCGGGAAATCTAAAGATTGGTTGATGAGTCATGAACCGGATACATTCAATACTTGGGAGGGACTAGCACAAGCCTTTTTAATCCAATATTTCCCTCCCGCCAAGACAAAGAAGATTCGGGATAGAATCAACCAATTTACTCAACGGGACGATGAAACCTTCTATGAGGCTTATGAGCGCTTCAAAGAGCTTCAAAGAGATTGCCCTCATCATGGATTCAACAAGTGGCAATTATTGCAAAGCTTCTACGATGGGATGGACCAAGATGCAAGGAACCATATGGACCATGCGAGTAATGGAGCGATGATGGACTTAACGGCTACCGATGGTTTCAAGATCATCGAAAAGATTGCACGAAATTTGCATCAATGGGGTGGTGAAAGGAACCACTTGAAGAAAAAAAGCGAGGAAACCTCTAAGGCCGTGACAAAGGAAGATTTCAACTCCCTTGCAAAGACGGTAAATTCCTTGGCACAATCTCTTGGGAACATGAATTTGAACAAGAGAAGAGAACATCCGCAAGCGTGTAGCATATGCGCTAACCCGTCGCATGACGAAGACTCTTGCACCGCCAAACATGCGGATGAATTTGAAGATGTTAATTATCTTGTGAGGAACCAAGAGAGAGCTTATGTGCCACCTCAATCAAGTGGGTATCAACCGAGAAATCCTCCCTACCAACCAAGGAACCCTCCTCAACATGTAAGGTTCCATGAAGACCCAAACTTTCCGAGGAGAGCACCCATCAACAATGAGCCAAAGCCTACACCTCCGGGATTCCCACCAAGGAAACAATTACAAGCTCCTTACCAAAGAAACGACGAGAGGCCTAGCCAAGAGGAACCATCCCTATTATCCATTGTCGCGCAATTGGTCGCAACTCAAGCTCAACAACAAAAAGATAACCAACTAATCCTTCAAAGACTCGACCAATTGCAAGCACACAACAAAATGCTTGAGACACAAATTGCTCAACAAGCGAGTTCTTCCTCAAAATATCAAGGGAAATTGCCTTCTCAACCGGATGTGAACTCTTCCAAAACCATAAATGCCATCACCTTAAAGAGCGGAAGAGTCTTAGAAGAGCCCCAAGCGAAGACCAAAGTTGCCAACACAACCGTTGAGGTTGAGAAAGAAGGGCCTTCATCTCAAGAGAAGGTTGAGAAGAGAACAAAAGAAAAAGCTCAAGAGCCCGGTCCATATGTGCCTCCCATTCCATTTCCACAAAGATTGAAGAAGAAGAAGGAGGACACACATTTCAAGCGCTTTGCGGATATCTTGAGCAAACTCTAAGTGACTCTCCCCTTCACGGAGGTACTAACTCAAATGCCTACTTATGCAAAATTTCTTAAGGATATTATATCGCATAGGAGAGAAATGCATGAAATTGATCACGTAGCTTTGGATGCTAATTGTAGCGCTATTATTCAACATAACATGCCTAGGAAGCTAAATGATCATGGTTCATTCTCTATTCCTATTGCTATTGGTGATTTTTGCATAGATAGTGCATTGTGTGACTTGGGAGCTAGTATTTCTTTGATGCCATTTTCCTTGTTTCAAAAACTTGACATGGGTGAACTCACTCCTACATCCATAAATCTTAGATTGGCGGATAGATCATCTAGGTTACCTAAGGGTATTTTAGAGGATGTTCCAATTAGAGTAGGGAAATTTTATGTTCCCGTTGACTTTTATGTGCTTGAAATGGATGAGGATCGTGAAATTCCTATCATACTAGGAAGGCCTTTCTTGAATACGGTAAAAGCCGTTATTAATTGTGGAGAGGGAGTTATAGAACTAAACTTGGGAACCGACAAAATTAAATTTTACTTGAATTAAATTAAATTAAATTAAATTTTGGTGTGCGACGGACGAGTTCTTCGATCATCACCCGAAGGCAGAGCTTGAGCGGAGAGCTGTGGTGACAGAAGCAGAAGGAGATCAGGACTTGCGTAGTCTGATCCAAGCTTGATCAGGAAAGCCAATTCAGAGCAGTGGTGCTTGTTGGTTGATCAAGGGCAGCCGCAGAAGGACTGACGAGTGAGTGGCTCGGTCGAGTGTCTAAGCGGCAGTTCTCGCTAGTGGCAGGACGTCACTGAGTGAGGGGGAGTATTCCATAGTGTGCAGCGCTCGTGGAATCGTTCGATCGGATCGGCAGAAGGCTTTGGAGCGACGCGGACATTTGTGCATCAGCTGTGTGTTACAGCAGTTGCTACAGCAACCCTGCAGAGTTGAGTGTAGTTTAGAATAGGCTGAGTTTCGGGGAGACAGTAGCTATTCTAGATTGACATTTGTAGAGGGTGTGCAGACACAAGTCAAAGCCTAATCTGATTGTGTCAAGTGATCCTCACAAGGTTGAGTAGCATAGTTGCGTGGAGTTGTAACCGAGCGTACTTGGAGACCTCTGTGATTAGTGGATTGAGGACTGGAGAATAGTCCTCCCCAGACGTAGGCAGTTGGCCGAACTGGGTGAACAAACTTCTGTCTTGTTCATTGTTTGCTAAGACAATTTCTGAGTGAACAAGAGTGTGCTGCAGCAACTGCTTGTTCACAAATCTGTCTGTCAAGAGGCGCTGCGAATTTCATATTTTAATTTATTGGTATGTCAAATATCACTTGTTTGGTATTGATATTATTCTTCTCACGGGCAGACCGACCTTTCAAGCTTTGGATGCTCAACTGGAATACATGGATCAACCGTTAGAGAAGTCATAAAATGCTGCAACTAACTCAAGAATCTATAACTCTCTAGTGTACATCAAGGAAAGATTCGAAAGTTAAGATGATCTAATCAAAGGTGGGAGCCAGAAGATTTGAGATATGAAGGAGGCTCAGAGAGGACTGCGTGCTGAAAATAATGTGGTTCCGCGTAAAAGTAGTTAGTTTGCTTCGCACGTTGCACACTGATGACATCAGCAAAGCATAAAATCTTAAATTTTCTTAAAATACAATTATTATTATAATAGACTTACAAGGATGCCAACACAAGAAAATTACTATCTATTACGATTAAGACCAAGATGCTTCTAAATTAGGAAAATAATTACAAAAGTCAAGATTCCTAAACTAACTTCAATCGGCAAGGTTAGACGTTATATTAAGAGGGCTTCTACTTCAGAATTAATCATCAATTAATACAAGATTAAAAAATAAAGCCTGATCCCAAAGAAACGGGGAGCCTGAAAGTAGTGAGCCTAGAGTAAAGAAGAGTAAAGGTGACGACGAAGACTTGTCGTTCTTCATGCGACATCAGCACTCTACTTTTACTCCCTTGTTTTAGTTACATTTATTAATGATGTTTTTCATCCATAATGATGAGTAAATAAATTGTAGTTTTGGTTTGGAATCAGACCTTATGATGATAAGTTTTGGGACTTGTTCTTAATGCTATGTTTTGTCTTGCATTAGTATTCTGTGCTTATTCTTATGGTGTTGAATTGCTAGAGTAAGTGGTTATGAAAGTATGATATTATTATGTAGTTAAATTCCTATAAATCATACTTGTTTGATATTTGACTGTAAACATAAGTGACAAACGTATTTTAACCCTTTATAGTGGTCAAGTGTATGTTTTAGGGGTTAAATTGTAGTAAAAAATAATTCATAAACTTTTGTAAACCAATGGTCGATTCTACGAATAGGCGTGTGTATATACTAGCTAGCAAATAACGTGTTTAGCTACTCATAATAGAAATTGGCAAAAAGTTATACTAATTATCCTAATGCTGCTAAAAGTAAGAGGTGGATTTAATCAAAGAAAGAGTTCCAAGATCAAAATTCACCCATGCTTAACACACAAATCATGCAATAATTCTAACAATTCAGTTATATTACGGAGTTGTGGAAATAACCTAATAACATAAGGCAAGCCGCCTAATCACGGATTTGAATTAATCTAGATTATTGGATGCCGCCCTGAAATTCATATGTCTGTCCCACTGTGACTGTTCAACTGTTATGTATTCGTTGTTTCACAATACTCAAACGGATAGTGTTTCGGTAGTTGTTAGTAACAACATGATGCAATGTAAAGAACACAAGATATGGTTACCCTGTTCAGCTCCATCAGCCTAATCGGGGGGCGGGGGGGGGGGGGGGGGGGGGTTCTCTTAACCCCAAGTGTAAAACACTTCACTTTAAATGGTCAAGTACAACAGATCTTACGTAACAAGACACCCTCTGTTACCGCTATGTTGTTGCACCACAGTGAATGCGTCTGACTCCCTCAGACAGAGATCCCTCTCTAGTCCACATCGATCTGTCTCTCGCAGATCGATAGTTCTCCTCCCGAGAACACTAGCGCTCCTTGGATCTATTTCCCACATATCACAAGTTCTCCTCCCGAGAACACCAGCGCTCCTTGATTGATCTCCCACAAATCGTAAGTTCTCCTCCTGAGAACACCAACAGTTTAGCGAGTGTTGCTTTTACAGACTGTTCGTGCAGCAATGAAACAACCTATAATTAACTTCGAGTGAACTCTACTTCAGGCCAATCTCAATGATTATTGAGCTCACTCTTGATGTATTCGTCCCCACGAATTTGATCTTGCCATGTTGATCCTCAGGATCCATCAAATATACTATCTGATTCTTGCGTATATTAGGCAGCGAATATTCTGATAATCATGCATCCCAATCTTAATTTGCTCCTATATATTGGCACCACCCCCGCTAGACGACACCTTAGGATGATCCCGTTTTTCTGCATACTGAAGTGCCAATCGCTCTGCATCACCTTTTGACCAACTTCGCCTTCTGTCGCTCAGTCGTCTCAGTCCTCTAGATAGGCAACTCCCCCTGACTGCCAGAACATATAGCCACTGGATCTTCCCTAGATTTGCCTCCATCTGCAACAACTCCAACATCCTTCTCCTTTACAACACCCTCTACCTTTTCGGCCTCCACCACAGGCACAATCATAGACGAATCAATATTAGGGCTCACCTTCGAGGCTGGTTTAGGTTCAACTGCTGCAAACTTGGAAACTGAAAGCTTATCCGAGGGCTTCTTCTTTCCTCCGCCCCTTTTTGTCATTTTTGAGCTTTCATTTGGATGATCTGCAAATATATAGGAGCAAATTAGGAATTTGAAACTCAAATTTTAAAAATTAGATACCTCAATATGAATCTCGGATCTTGTTGACTTCTACTTTCCAAAAGATCTAGAACATATATGCCTCGTCATTCTTGAACTAACACACATGCTCTGCCTCAGACTTTATTTCACCCAACATGAGATACATACATCAGAATCTCTGCCTCTAGTTGCTTAACCAGTTCAACAGTTCCTTACGCATTGTTCCAACTTAACCAGGTCAAGCCTTCCTGAACCTGACTAAGTGTCGACAACATATAGACTCAAGGCGAGTCTAAGTGTTTCAAATTGAGCATTGTTCAAGGCTTTAGTGAAAATATCTGCTAACTGTTATCAGTGGATACATGTTTCAGAGTGATGATCTTCTGTTCAACGAACTCACGAATGAAGTGATGCTTGATGTCAATGTGTTTGGTTTTTGAATGCTGAACAGAATTTTTCGAAATGTTGGTTGCACTCAAGTTGTCCCAGAACAGAGTCATCTCTCCCTGTTTCAGACCATACTCTTCCAGCATCTGTTTCATCCAGATCATCTGGGCGCAACAGCTTCCTGTGGCTATGTATTCCGCCTCAGTAGTGGATAATGATATACTCCTTTGTTTCTAGCTGAACCATGACACCAAGTTGTTTCGTAGGAAGAAACATCCTCCTGAAGTGCTTTTTTATCTTCTACACTGCCTGCACAATCAACATCACAATACTCAACTAAGTGAGAGTTACTATCCTTGGTGTACCACAGACAGTAGTTCACTATACCACTCACATATCTGATTATCCGTTTCACACTAGCCAAGTGGCTTTCTTTGGGTTTTGCCTAGTATCTAACACATACTCCAACAGCATAACAAATGTCGGGTTCATTGGCAGTGAGATAGAGTAGGCTGCCGATCATGCTCCTACACAGGGTCTATTTCACACTGACTCCAGATTCATCTTTTGTGATTTTCACGTATGTAGCCACAGGAGTGTGCTTATGACTGGCATTTTCCAACCTGAACTTCTTCACCAAGTTCCTGGCATACTTGCTCTGTGTAACAAATATTCCATCTGATTTCCGAGACACTTGCATACCAAGAAAGTAGATAATTGATGGAACGTATTCTCATCTCAGTAGACTCATTCTTCACGAATTCGTTTACTCCGTAGACTCATCTCATCTCATCTTAGTAGACACTGTCACGGACTTAGATGTTGACTACTAAGTCGTGCGGCGCTTAGCTAGGACTTTCACCCAAACTAGCTAAGAAAGCCTTTCCCAAAAGTCGTTAAGTGCACAAAGGCGACTTAGGACTTAGAACACTAGAGCGCAAGAGAACTTTGTGAGAGAGATGATTTGTATTGCAAAGGATGGTTTGGAGCAAATGACTCCTCCCCTATTTATACACTTAGGCCTCCTCGATGGACGGCCAAGATTAATTCTATCCTACGGTCATAAATACAAGTCTAGAATATTCTAGGATATCTACAAGGGTGGAGACCTTTCCACCATCTTCCGGAAGCTTCCAGGGTCTTCTATGAGGTTCCACGCTCTTCTGGACTTGGGTTGGGTCTTCCTCTTCTTTGGGCTAGTCTACGTGGGCTAGCCTTTGGGCTAAGTGATGGGTTAAGTCACTTAGTCCAATTTCCTTTTTCATGGCCCGGACCAACCCTAATTTTATGAGTCCAAACAAACAGGCCGTGACAACACGGTTACTGTTCACGAATTCGTATTCTCATCTCAGTAGACTCATTGTATTAGACTAAACTCTGTTTTTATTACATTCGATGGATGTTATGAGTAGCTAAACCTTTTTGTTAGTTTGGGGTTTGCATTGCAACACTTGGTTTGAGATCAATGAACACTTGATTTGAGTTAGTATTTATTGCCCTTTGATCGCGCGTCGTTGTACGCGTCAAATTAATCCTTCCTTCTCCACTTAGTACAGCGGCTAAGTCAGGGTCGATCCCACAAGGAGCGTGCAGACTCGTTTTCGCTAGTAACCTATAACTTACGAAATTGGGGGTTATGCGTGATTGGGTTGCGCAGGTGCGCGAATGAACAATAGTGAAAGCAGAATTACACTATACGTGCGCAGACAGAAGAGATTAAGTACTATAACTATGAAAAGTATCGGTAAAGACAATCCTCTATGAATGTATCCCTTATCATCGACTCTAAACATATATAGTTCAGTTCTACTTAAGTTAGTGTCCGATCAAGGCTTCCTAACGTGTGCGCATGTTCCGATCAAAGTCCATGAGCTATTAATTCTTGAAACTAGTCTAAGCAACTACGAATCCTATCACAGTAGTAGCCGATTATCCTAGTGTGTTACTCCTAGTTGTCACCGTCAAGTTATCAACGAGTTTAACATACAATGACGAGCAGTTAGAATAAGATTGCGGTTCAAGGCTTCCCTTATTTGCACCACTAGTTATCACCCATGCGCATAGAATTAATATATGTAGACGAACTAAGCATTAAAAACAAGTCTCAAAGGAAATACTTCATAGAATCATGCCCAACCGATACAAAGTGTTTAGCTAGACATGCTAGAAGTAAACATCATAGAAATAATAAGTAAAACTAAAGCAGCCAAGGAAACGTAGCAAGCCGGTGCAATCGTAGGTTGCTGTTTTCGGCTGGCGCAGGTGGTTCGCGCAGAATCTCGACGGCAGAATTTATGGAGGTCGTGTATCTTCTGTCCTCCCTCAAACCCTAGCCTTCCTCCTCTTTATATACTGCTCTTGAAGCCCAAGGAATGCTCAGATTTGGCCCGTGAGAATCTTAGCTACTTCCCAAATCTAGGAGATTTTGTAGGGATAATGATGATCAAAATTTAGAAACGCTGCTATCCTGCGCATGGCTCGCTGCGCACGTTGTTTGCGCTACTTGCTTTGCGCACTGCAGTCTGAATCAGCTATCTCCCATCTCCGTTTGCGCTGCTAGCTCCGCAGGTTGTGATAGAGCCTAGTTATATGCTCTATTTAGATCTTAACACTGTGCTTGTTTGCATTATTTTGTGTACAAGATTACTGGTTTTCGGTATTTTTGTATTTCAGGATAAAACAGGAGCATAAGTCAGATGTGCGCTAACATGGGTTTTTAAAGAGCGCAATACACGACCTGCGGAGCTAGCAGCGCAAAAGAAGATAGGAGATAGCTGATTCGGACTGCAGTGCGCGAACCAACTGCATAGAGCGAGTAGCGCAATCAACGTGCGCAGCGAGCCATGCGCAGGATAGCAGAGTTTCTAATTTTTGATCATCATTATCTCCTAGATTTGGGAAGTAGCTAAGATTCTCTCGGGCCAAATCTAAGCATTCCTTGGGCTTCAAGACTAGTATATAAGAAGAGGGAAGCTAGGGTTTGGAGGAGACAGAAGGCATATAGAGAGAAGGACACATAGCAGCAAAAACACACGAGCTACTGCCGCTGAGATTCTGCGCGAACCACCTGCGCCAGCCGAAAACAGCAATCTGAAATTGCACCGACCTGCTACTTTTCCTTTGCTGCTTTAGTTTTATTTATTATTTCTATGATGTTTGTTTCTAGCATGTCTAGCTAAACACCTTGTATCGTTGGGCATGATTCTATGAAGTATTTTCTTTGAGACTTGTGTTTAATCTTAGTTCGTCTTCTTACATTAATTCTATGCACATGGGTGATAATTAGCTGTGCGAATAAGAGAAGCCTTGAACCGCAATCTTATTCTAACTGCTCGTTATCGTATGTTAAACTAGTTGATAACTTGACGGGGACAACTAGGAGTAACACACTAGGATAATCAGCTACTACTGTGGTAGGATTCGTAGTTGCTTAAACTAGTTTCAGGAATTAATAGCTCATGGACTTTGATCGGAACATGCGCGCACGTTAGGGAGCCTTGATCGGACACTAACTTAAGTATAACTGCACTATAGATGTTTAGAGTCAATGATAAGGGATACTTTCATAGAGGATTGTCTTTAACGATACTTTTCATAGTCATAGTACTTAATATCTACTGCTTGCGCACGTATCATGCAATTCTGCTTTCACTACTGTTCATTCGTGCACCTGCGCAACCCAATCACTCACAACCCCAATTTCGTAAGTTGTAGGTTGCTAGCTAAGACAAGTCTGCATGCTCCTTGTGGGATCGACCCTGACTTAGCCACTGTACTAAGTGGAGAAGGAAGGATTAATTTGACGCGTACAACGACGCGCGATCAAATTTTGGCGCCGTTGCCGGGGAGCAACACAGATAAGTTTTAACTAGCTCAAGTTTTCTTTTACAGTAGTTAGTTATTTCTTTTTATTTTTCGTTGGTGTTTCTGCCAGTACGCAATCAACATCAGCCAGCGTAACCTTGAAATAGTTGCGCTGCGCAGATCATTGTTGCGCACCGATAGGGGCAACAATTTAGTTGTCTTTTAATTCCATTTTCTTTAAGTTTAGAGCAGAGCATGGAGAATAATAGTGTCATCGGCGATAACTTAGGGGACAGAACCCCAGAGGGACCTAACAATGCAAGGGCAGATAACCGCGCAGCTCGGTTCAGAGAAGAAGTACAGCGCGAAGTTGAAGCTCGGATGGCTGCTGAAGCAGTGTATAATGCGCAACCCGCGCAACAGATTGTGCGACGCAGAACAGTGCGCGAGATGTCGGCTCCAATCACAGTCAACCAACCTTGGTGCATAGTACTTCCACCCGATGGGCATTTTGAACTACGAAGCTCATTCATTCATCATATGCCTAAGTTTTATGCGATGAACAACGAGAACCCAGTCAAGCATGTGCGGGAATTCCTAGTTATCTGCGAGAACATGAAGACCGACAGGGAGAGTGAAGAAGCGCTGAAGCTGAAGGCGTTCCCTTTTTCATTGTGTGATACAGCCAGGCATTGGCTGATGAGCTTACCAGCAGGATCTATTCGCACATGGGAGCAGCTCCAGAAGAAGTTCTTGGATAAGTTCTACCCCGCAGCAAAGATCGCGTTACTCAGGAGGGAATTGGCCGCACCTAGGCAGGGCGTAGGAGAGTCACTATCAGAGTACTATGAGCGTTTCAGGGAGCTGGAAGCCAACTGCTATAATCATGGCCTGCCCCAAAATGTGCTGATAGAGAATTTCCTGAACGGGCTACAACCGATGGAACTTAGATTGTTAAATGCATGCGCAGGCGGTGACATATGCAACATGTACCCGGAGGATGTATGGCAGATGATCGAGGACTCTGCGGGACAGGTAAGGCATCAATTGACGCTCGAGAACAGTCGTGCGCGCGCTGTGCATCTGATGGATTCCAGTGCTGAAATTAAGGAAATGAAAGCCATGCTACAGAAGCTGATGAGTGCGCAAGGCACGCAGCCAGTTACGCCGAAGGCATGCGAGTTCTGTACGTCCACTTTGCACAAAACCGACGCATGTCCCACACTTTTTTAGGAATCAGGAGATGTAAATGCTCTAGGAGGATGGGACAATAGAGGACCGCAGAGGCAGAATCAGCCGCGCTTTGGACTGGCCGTAAATGGATTCAGATGGAGGGAAGACAGCAATCTCCAAAGGCAGCCCGCGGAATATCGCACACCACAGCAGGCGCAGCAGGTATACAACCCACCGCACCGCCGTAATGACGCGCTAGCACAGAATAACCAGCAATCGTGGTGCTCCTTAGAAGACATAGTGGGTCAGTTAGCAGACACTGTGCGCAAGAATGATGAAAAGTATGACAAGAGGTTCGAGTCAATTGAGAAGCAGTTGTCGTAGATTGCTACCACGGTTTATGAGCTGAAAAAGAGCGATGGCAACCTACCTTCGCAAGTGATTCAAAACCCTAAGGGAGGAGTTAACACCGTAACGCTGAGGACTGGGCGCACAGTTGGGACATCCCCGACCGCGAAGGTGCCCGCGCAGCCAGTTGCACAACCTCCAGAGCCAGCACAGCCGGATGCGCAACCAGCCGCGCAAGCTACAAACCAACAGGGGTGGCTCCAGGTATGATACAATCAGGAGAAAAGAGTACCAATCATACTAACGCACCTGCACCTTTTCCTGTGCAGGCACCTTTAGCAAGGAAGGAGGCGCTAGACAAGGAGCTATATGAATTATTCAGTAAGGTGGAAATAAACATTCCCCTGATTGAGGCAGTTCGGCAGATCCCCAGATACGCCAAGTTCTTGAAGGAGCTATGCACAAACAAGAGAAGGAAAGGCGAGTGCGCACAAGTAATGCTTAATGTGCATGCATCAGCAATTGTGCAACACAAGGTACCACCTAAATGCCGGGATCTAGGTACGTTCACCATACCGTGCATCTTAGGTAAGACCACGGTAAGCAACTGCATGATTGATCTCGGTGCTTCTATAAATGTGCTTTCTTATTCCTTGTATGTGTCATTGCACCTTGGTCTTCTAAAGCCTGCAGGTCTCACCATCCAATTAGCAGATCGGTCGTGCAAACAACCAACGGGCATGATAGAGGACGTTCTCGTCCAAGTAGGAGAGCAAGTGTTCCCAGCAGATTTCTACGTCATGGAGATGGAAGGTGAGCCGAGCAAGGGAAGCGCACAAATCCTACTGGGCAGACCATTTCTGATGACAGTGCGCACAAAGATAGACGTGTGGAAAGGCACGCTCTCAATGGAGGTAGATGGCGAGGAGATTCACTTTAACATTTTTAAGGGGATGCAGCATCGTCATGAGGACGCCACAGAGCACGCGTTAGATAGTATGGACGACTTGGTTGCGCACCCGCAGTGTGCATGCGCAACAGGGGAGCCTGCGCCACTGACACAAACAGAGATGGAGGCACATGATGATGAGCTGAGCAGCACAGAACCAGTGCCCAAGCAGGTATATGATCTGGTTAATGTTTGCGCTACTAATAAGATCCTGCCTTCTATTGAACAGGCACCCAAAGTTGAGCTGAAGCAATTACCCGAGCACTTAAAGTACATCTTCCTGGGCAATGAGGACACCCTGCCTATCATTATAAAGAAAGGATTAGAGGAGGAGCAGAAGGCGCGATTACAGGAGGTGTTGTGCAAGAACCATCGCGCTATAGGGTGGACATTAGCTGACCTGCGCGGAGTAAGCCCTGATGTGTGTATGCACATAATTCTGCTGGAAAATGATGCCAAACCATCCAGGGAACCTCAGCGCAGACTGAATCCGATTATGATGGAGGTAGTGCAGAAGGAGATCCTGAAGCTGCTTGATGCAGGAGTAATATACCCGATCTCAGACAGTAAGTGGGTAAGTCCAGTGCACGTTGTGCCAAAGAAAGGAGGCATCACAGCAGAGGAAAATGCGCAGGGCAAGCTAGTTCCCAAGCGCATACAGACTGGATGGCGCATGTGCATCGACTACAGGAAGCTAAACGTAGTCACGCGCAAGGATCATTTCCTGCTACCATTCATGGATCAGATGCTCGACCGTTTGGCAAGAAAACCGCACTTCTGCTTCCTGGACGGTTACTCAGGGTACAATCAGATCCCTATTGCTGCGGAGGATCAGGAGAAGACAACCTTTACCTGCCCATTCGGTACCTTTGCGTTTCCGCGCAAGTCGTTTGGGCTGTGTAATGCGCCCGGTACGTTCCAACGCTTAGTCATGAGCATTTTCTCTGATATGATTGGTTTATGTATAGAGGTATTCATGGATGACTTCACTGTGCATGGTGAGACTTTTGATGCATGTTTAGATAATCTTGATAGGGTCTTAGCGCGCTGCATTACCAAGAACCTAGTTCTCAATTATGAAAAATCTCACTTTATGGTGTCACATGGAGTAGTACTAGGACATATTATCTCACAGGAAGAAATTAAGGTTGATAAAGCAAAAATAGATCTTATCTCAAATCTGCCTTATTCCACTAATGTGCACGACGTTAAGTCGTTTCTTGGGCATGCAGGGTTCTACAGACGCTTTATAAAAGATTTTTCTAAAATATGTATTCCATTGTCTAACCTCCTTCAAAAGGATGTGTGCTTTGAGTTCACTGATGAGTGCAGGAATTCTTTTGATAAGTTGAAGGATGCGCTGACCAGTGCGCCAGTGATGCGCGCACCAGACTGGAACTTACCCTTTGAGCTGATGTGTGATGCAATTGACTACGCCGTAGGCGCAGTGTTGGGTCAGCGCGTGGATAAGAAGCCGTACGCTATATATTATGCGTCCCGCACACTGGACACTGCGCAGAAGAACTACACCACGACCGAGAAGGAACTTCTGGCAATCGTATTTGCACTGGAGAAGTTCCGCGCATATGTTCTGGGCGCTAAAGTCATTGTCTACACTAACCACGCTGCTATCCGTTACCTGATGTCCAAGAAAGAGACTAAGCCGCGCTTGATGCGCTGGTTGCTTCTGCTCCAAGAGTTCGATTTAGAGATCAAGGATAAGAAGGGAACGGAAAACACTGTTGCTGATCACCTAAGCAGGATAGTGAAGGAAGAGGAGCCAGGGCAGATCACGGAGACATTCCCTGACGAGCACCTGATGGCGCTAAACGGTAAGGTACCATGGTATGCGCATATTGCAAATTACCTGGTCACAGGTGCGCTTTCCCCTCATTTCACTAAAGCTCAATGCATGAGGTTAAAACATGAGTCTAAATATTACGTTTGGGATGATCCGTACATGCTTAGAATAGGCCCTGATAAGATCTTGAGGCGATGCGTGCCTGATCATAAGATGTGCTCTGTTTTAAGGTTTTGTCATGCGCACGAGTGCGGAGGACACTTTGGTCCAAAGCGCACGAGCAGGAAAATCCAAGATTGCGGTTTTTATTGGCCGCCCTTATTTCGTGACTCATATAACCACTGCAGGGCTTGTGACAGGTGTCAGCGCACAAGAAATATGTCAGCGCGCAACGAGATGCCTCAAACGCCAATATTGGTAGACGAAGTGTTCGACTTGTGGGGGATTGACTTCATGGGGCCGTTTCCTCCATCTTGTGGATACTAGTACATACTAGTCGCGGTGGATTATGTCTCGAAGTGGGTCGAAGCTAAGGCCATGCGCAAGGATGATGGTAAAACGGTTGTTCAGTTTTTAAGGACTAACATTTTCTGCAGGTACGGAGTGCCTAAGGCAAAAATCAGCGACCAGGGGACGCACTTCTGCAACAGAATAGTGGCGCAGGTACTGAAGCATTATGGAGTGCGCCACAAGACGTCCACTGCATACCATCCTCAAACGAATGGCCAGGCCGAGGTTTTCAACTGAGAGATTAAGCGAATTCTGGAGAAAACCGTGAGACCTACGCGCAAAGACTGGAGCCAGCGGCTGGATGATGCACTTTGCGCATACAGAACTGCGCACAAGACACCGATTGGGACTTCACCATTTCGGTTGGTGTATGGAAAGGCGTGCCACCTACCGGTTGAGTTGGAACACAAGGCATATTGGGCATTGCGCACTTGCAATCTGAACCTCGACGAGGCTGGTAAAGAGCTCGCTTTTGAACTGAGCGAACTAGAGGAGCTGCGCCTGGATGCATATGAGGGGCTGCGCGACTACCAAGCGCGCACGAAAGCATTTCACGATAAGTACATCCTCTGACGCACCTTCGAGCCAGGAGACCGGGTGCTGTTGTTCTGCTCGCGCTTAAAGCTAATGGGCAAAGAGTCAAGAAATACTTGGGAGAACCTTGGGATGAGGCCACGCGCGAAGTTGATTTGGCGGAACTAGAAATAGAGGATGCGCATGCTGTTGCGCCAGAGATACAACCTGATGCACCGGAGGGAGAACTAGGAGCTACTGATTATATATCTTCTCCCTCACTGATTAACCTCGTTACTTATGATGTGCCACATGATTTTGGCCACACTGACCACCTATCTGTTCCTTTGCGCAGGACTAAGGAAGACATAGCACACACAGATGCACAAGAGCGCGCAGGAGCAAGTGCGGGGGAGGTCACGAGCGCGAACTTGAGCAAGTAACGAGGTACTGTCGAGCCAACGACGTTAAACAAAGGCACTTGTCGAGAGGTAACCCGACACGTTTTCCACGTTTTAATCTTTACCCGTTTTTTTTAGGATTTGAATTTTTAGCTAGTTCAGTACTTGCACATTTTTTTTGAGTCACGTAGCAATGCGCCGGTCAGTGCGCAGTTCAGTGCGCAAGACAGATGCGCAGGTCAGAGAGTATATAAGGGCAGAAACTTAGAAAATTCCAGACATTTTGCAATTTCGACCGTTAGAGCTTTTCACTGCTGCCAGCCAATCTTTGCCGTCCGCCCACCCATTCCGGCGTTCTTTAGTGAGATTTGAAGAGCACGACATATCCCTACAAAATCTCCTAGGATTTGGAAGTTGCCAAGAGTGTCACGGGCCTCACAAGCAATATATAAAGAGAGGAAGGCTAGGGTTTGAGAGACACACACAACAACACACGAGAGACAGCCAGAACTGAAAAACACACGAGCTGCTGCAAGGACCTGCGCTAGCCGACTGGAACCGAGACACAACAACCTGCACGCACCTGCTTGTTACTGTTTCCTTGGACACTTTAGCTTTTATTTACTATTTCTATGATGTTTACTACTAGCATGTCTAGCTAAACGCTTTGTATCGGTTGGGCATGATTCTATGAGTATTTCCTTTGAGACTTGTGCTTAATGCATAGTTTGTTTGCTTGTATTAATTCTTTGCACACGGTTGACAGCTAGTTGCATGAGTAGGAGAAGCCTTGAACCGCAATCTTACTCTTACTACTTGTTGTTATATGTTAAACTAGTTGGTAGCTTGACGATGACAATTAGGAGTAACGCGCTAGGATAATCAGTTGCTACTGTGACAGGATTCGTGGTTGCTTAGACTAGTTTCAGGAATTAATAGCTCATGAACTTTGATCGGAACATGCGCGCATGTTAGGAAGCCTTGACTGGACACTAACTTAAGTAGAACTGCACTATAGATGTTTAGAGTCGATGATAATGGATACATTCATAGAGGATTGTCTGTACCGATACTCTTCATAGTCATAGTACTTAAAATCTACTGCCTGCGCACGTATCGTGCAATTCTGCTTTTACTACTGTTCATTCGCGCACCTGCACAAACCAATAACTCACAACCCTAATTTTCGTAAGTTGTAGGTTGCTAGCTAGAACGAGTCTGCTTGCTCCTTGTGGGATCGACCCTGACTTAGCCGCTATACTAAGTGGAGAAGGAAGGATTAATTTGACGCGTACAACGACGCGGGGATCAAAATTTGGCGCCGTTGCCGGGGAGCAACACAGATAAATTTTAACTAGTTTAAGTTTCCTGCGCCGTTAGTTATTTCTGTTTGCTTTATTTTCCTCGTTGTTGTTTCTAACAGCGCACAATCAACATCAGCCTGCTCAACCTTGAAACAGTTGCGCTGTGCAGATTATAGTTGCGCACTGACAGACGCGACAGCTTAGTTGTCTTTTAATTTCGTTTTCTTTAAGATTTAGAACAGGTCATGGAGGATAACAGTGTCATTGGAGATAACTTAGGGGACAGAAACCCGGAGGGACCTAACAATGCAGGAGCAGATAACCGCGCAGTTCGGTTCAGAGAAGAAGTGCAGCGCGAAGTTGAAGCAAGGATGGCCGCTGAAGTGTATAATGTGCCACCCGCACGATAGGTCGCGGGATGCAGAACAGTGCGCGAGATGTCCTCTCCAATCACGGTTAACCAGCCATGGTGCATAGTGCTTCCACCAGACGGTCATTTTGAGCTAAGGAGCTCGCTCATTCATCACATGCCCAAGTTTCACGGGATGAACAACGAGAACCTAGTCAAGCATGTGCGAGAATTCCTAGTTATCTGCGAGAACATGAAGGCCGAAGGGGAGAGCAACGAAGCGCTGAAGATGAAGGCGTTCCCTTTTTCATTGTGTGATACGGCCAGGCATTGGCTGATGAGCTTACCAGCAGGATCTATTCACACATGGGAGCAGCTCCAGAAGAAGTTCTTGGACAAGTTCTATCCTGCAGCCAAGATCGCGCTACTCAGGAGGGAGTTGGCCGCACCTAGGCAGGGCGCAGGAGAATCACTATCGGAGTATTATGAGCGTTTCAGGGAGCTGGAGGCTAACTGCTACAATCATGGCCTGCCCCAGAATGTGCTGATAGAGAATTTTCTGAACGGATTGCTACCAATGGAGCTGAGATTATTGAATGCATGCGCAGGAGGTGACATTTGCAACATGTACCCAGAGGATGCGTGGCAGCTGATAGAAGACTCTGCTGGACAGGTAAGACATCAGCTAACTCTTGAGAATAGTCGTGCTCGTTCTGTGCATCAGGTAGAAACAAGCGCTGAGATAAAGGAGATGAAGGCCAAGCTGCAGAAGTTGATGAATGCGCAAGGGGCGCAACCAGCTGCGCCAAAGGCATGCGAGTTCTGTACGTCCACTGAGCACAAAACCGATGCATGTCCCACACTTTTCGAGGAGTCAGGAGAGGCGAATGCTCTAGGAGGATGGGACAATAGAGGACCGTAGAGGAAAAATAAGCCGCGTTTTGGACTAGCCGCAAATGGGTTCAGATGGAAGGAGGACAACAATTTCCAGAGGCAGTCCGCGGAGCTGCGCGCACCACAGCAGACGCAACAAGCTGCGCCCTACAATCCACCGCATCGCCGCACTGACGCGCCAGCGCAAAATAACCAGCAGCCACGGCGATCCTTAGAAGATATTGTGGGCCAGCTAGCAGACACAGTGCGCAAGAATGATGAGAAGTATGACAAGAGGTTCGAGTCCATTGAAAAGCAGCTGTCACAGATCGCTAGCACGGTGTACGAGCTGAAAAGAGCGATGGCAACCTGCCTTCGCAAGTGATTCAGAATCCTAAGGGAGGAGTCAACGCAGTGACACTGAGGACCGGGCGCACGGTAGGAACAGAGTAGACCGCAAAGGCGCCCGCGCAACCAATTGCGCAAGCTCCAGAGCCAACACAGCCGGATGCGCAACCAGCAGCGCAAGCCACAAACCAGCAGGGCGAGGCGCCAGGTATGGCGCAATCGAAAGACAAAGACATGAATCGTACTAACATACCTGCACCTTTTCCTGTACAGGCACCATTGGCTAGGAAAGAGGCGCTTGATAAGGAGCTCTACGAGTTATTCAGTAAGGTGGAAATAAACATTCCCCTTATTGAAGCAGTTCGGCAGATCCCTAGGTACGCCAAGTTCTTAAAGGAGCTGTGCACAAACAAGGGGAGGAAAGGCGAGTGCGCACAAGTAATGCTAAATGCGCATGCCTCAGCAATCGTGCAACATAAGGCACCACCTAAATGCTGGGATCCAGGTACGTTCACCATTCCATGCACTTTAGGTAAGACCACAGTAAGTAACTGCATGATTGACCTAGGCGCATCTATAAATGTGCTTCCCTATTCCTTGTATGCGTCATTGCGCCTTGGTCCACTAAAGCCTGCAGGTCTCACCATTCAACTAGCAGATCGGTCGTGCAAGCAACCGACGGGCATGATAGAGGACGTCCTCGTCCTAGTAGGAGAGCTGGTGTTCCCAGCAGATTTCTATGTCTTAGAGATGGAGGGTGAGTCGAGGAAAGGAAGTGCGCAGATCCTATTGGGCAGACCATTTCTGATGACAGCGCGCACAAAGATTGACGTGTGGAGGGGTACGCTCTCAATGGAAGTCGATGGCGAGGAAATTCACTTTAACATATTTAAAGGGATGCAGCACCCTCATGAGGACGCCACAGTGCACGCGTTGGACAACATAGATGACTTGGTTGCAGATGCGCAATGTGCGAGCGCAACAGAAGGACCTGAGCCGCTGACACAGGCAGAAATGGAGGCGCATGAGGATGAGCTGAGCAGTGCTGAATCAGTATCCAGACAGGTACACGATATAGTTAATGTCTGCACTACTAATAAAATCTTGCCCTCTATTGAACAGGCACCCAAGGTCGAGCTGAAGCAACTCCCCGAGCACCTCAAATATATATTCTTGGGAAATGAGGACACCCTGCCGGTAATCATAAAGAAAGGATTAGAAGAGGAGCAGGAGACACGGTTACAAGAGGTGCTGCGCAAGAACCAGCGCGCTATAGGGTGGACACTTGCTGACCTGCGCGGAGTGAGCCCGGACGTATGCATGCACAAGATTCTATTGGAAGATGGTGCCAAACCATCCAGGGAGCCTCAACGCAGATTGAATCCGAATATGATGGAGGTGGTACAGAAGGAGATCCTGAAGCTGCTTGACGCATGAGTCATTTACCCAATCTCGGACAGCAAATGGGTGAGTCCTGTGCACGTTGTGCCGAAGAAAGGAGGAATCACAGTAGAGGAGAATGCACAGGGCGAGCTAGTTCCCACGCGCATGCAAACTTGATGGCGCATGTGCATTGACTACAGAAAGATTAACGCAGTCACGCGCAAGGATCATTTTCCGCTGCCCTTCGTGGACCAAATGCTAGATCGATTAGCGAGGAAGCCATACTTTTGCTTCCTGGACGGGTACTCAGGGTACAATCAGATTCCCATAGCTGCGGAGGATCAAGAAAAAACTACATTTACCTGCCCATTCGGCACATTTGCGTTTCGGTGCATGTCATTTGGGCTGTGTAACGCGCCAGGTACGTTCCAACGTCTAGTCATGAGCACCTTTTCTGATATGATTGGTATATGCATAGAGGTGTTCATGGATGATTTTACTGTGTACGGAGGTACCTTTGACGCATGCTTAATTAATCTTGATAAGGTCTTAGCGCGCTGCATTTCAAAAAACCTAGTGCTCAATTATGAAAAATGTCATTTTATGGTATCACATGGAGTAGTGCTAGGACACATTATCTCACAGGAGGGGATCAAGGTAGATAAAGCCAAAATAGATCTTATTTCAAATTTGCCTTATTCCACTAACGTGCGCGATGTGAAATCATTCCTTGGGCATGCAGGATTTTACAGGCGTTTCATAAAAGATTTTTCTAAAATTTGTATACCCCTGTCTAACCTCTTGCAAAAGGATGTGTGTTTCGAATTCACTGATGAGTGCAGGGCTGCTTTTGACAAACTGAAGGAGGCGCTGATGAGTGCGCCAGTGATGCGCGCGCCAGATTGGAGCCTGCCGTCCGAACTGATGTGCGACGCAAGTGACTATGCATGCAGTCCTGGGGCAGCGTGTGGACAAGAAGCCGCATGCCATTTATTATGCATCGCGCACACTGGACGCTGCGCAGAGGAATTACACTACCACGGAAAAGGAACTTCTGGCAATCGTGTTTGCACTAGAAAAGTTCCGCGCATATGTTCTAGGCGCCAGAGTCATCATCTACAACGATCACGCAGCAATCCGTTACCTGATGTCTAAGAAGGAGACTAAGCCGCGCCTGATGCGCTGGGTGCTCCTACTTCAGGAATTCGACTTGGAAATCAAAGATAAGAAGGGAACGGAGAACACAGTCGCTGACCACCTGAGCAGGATAGTGAAAGAAGAGGAGCCAGGTGATAGAGCCTATTTATACACATTATTTAGATCCTAACCCTATGCTTGTTTGCATTATTTTGTGTACAAGATTACTGGTTTACAGTGTTTCTGTATTTCAGGGCAAAGCAAGGGCCTAAGTCGGATACGCGCTAACAGGCAGCGTTTAGGACGCGCATCACACAGCCTGCGGAGCTAGCAGCGCAAACAGAGAAGTTGGCAGAGTCGACCACGGTGCGCTAACCGATTGCGCTAACCAAGATGCCGTGCGCCATGCGCAGATAGTGGTGTTTCCAAATCTTGACACCACCAGATTTGGAAGTTGCCAAGGTTGAGCCTCTTGAGCAGTATATAAAGAGAGGAAGGCTAGGGTTTGAGAGTATCAGATCAAAGCATCAGAGACACAAGATATCAGAGAGAGAGAGCCAGACTCAAAAACACACGAGCTTGCTGCGAGGACCTGCGCTAGCCGACTGCGCCAGCCGAGACACTACAACCTGCACGCACCTGCTAGTTGCTGTTTCTTTGATACTTTAGATATTATTTACTGTTTCTATGATGTTTACTACTAGCATGTCTAGCTAAACGCTTGGTATCGGTTGGGCATGATTCTATGAGTATTTCCTTTGAGACTTGCGCTTAATGCATAGCTTGTTTGCTTATATTAATTCTGTGCACATTGTTGGCAGCTAGTTGCATGAGTAGGGGAAGCCTTGAACCGCAATCTTACTCTTGTTGCTTGTTGTTGTATGTTAAACTAGTTGAATACCTGACGGTGCCGACTAGGAGTAACGCGCTAGGATAATCAGTTGCTACTGTGACAGGATTCGCAGTTGCTTAGACTAGTCTTAAGAATTAATAGCTCACGAACTTTGATCGGAACATGCGCACACGTCTAGTGCAAATCCTGCGTTAACTCTTGCCATTCGCGCACTTGCGCAACCCGATCACTCACACTCCAATTTTCGTAAGTGTAGGTTACTAGTTAGAGCTAATCTGCTTGCTCCCTGTGGAATCGACCCTGACTTAGCCGCTATACTAAGTGGAGAAGGAAGGATTAGTTTGACGCGCACAACGACGCGCGGATCAAATTTTGGCGTTGTTGTCGGGGAGCAACACAGATAAGCTTTAATTAGCTTAAGTTTTCTTTTACAGTAGTCAGTTATTTCTGTTTGCTTTATTCTCGTTGTTGTTTCTGACAGCGCACAATTAACATCAGCCTGCGCAACCTTGAAACAATTGCGCTGCGCAGATTCTAGTTGCGCACTGACAGACGCAACAGCTTAGTTATCTTTTAATTTCATTTTCTTTGAGATTTAGAACAGGTCATAGAGGATAACAGTGTCGTTGGAGACAACTTAGGGGACAGAACCCCAGAGAATGCGAGGACACATAACCGCGCAGCCCTAATCAAAGAGGAAGTGCAGCGCGAGGTTGAAGCAAGGATGGCCGCTGAAGTGTATAATGCGCCACCAGCGCGACAGGCCGCGCAACGCAGAACAGTGCGCGAGATGTCAGCCCCAATCACAGTTAACCAGCCATGGTGCATAGTACTTCCACCAGACGGTCATTTTGAACTCAGGAGGTCGCTCATTCTCCACATGCCCAAGTTCCACGGGATGAACAACGAGAACCCAGTCAAGCATGTGCGAGAATTCCTAGTCATTTGCGAGAACATGAAGGCCGAAGGGGAGAGCGACGAAGCGCTGAAGATGAAAGCGTTCCCATTTTCACTGTGTGACACGGCCAGGCATTGGCTAATGAGCTTACCAGCAGGATCAATTCACACATGGGAGTAGCTGCAGAAGAAGTTCTTGGACAAGTTCTATCCCGCAGCCAAGATCGCGCTACTCAGGAGGGAGCTGGCCGCACCTAGGCAGGGCGCAGGAGAATCACTATTGGACTATTATGAGCGTTTCAGGGAGCTGGAGGCCAACTGCTACAATCACGGCTTGCCCTAAAATGTGCTGATAGAGAATTTCCTGAATGGATTGCTGCCCATGGAGCTGAGATTATTGAATGCATACGCAGGAGGCGACATTTGCAACATGTACCCAGAGGACGCGTGGCAGCTGATAGAAGACTCTGCTGGGCAGGTAAGACATCAGCTAACACTTGAAAATAGTCGTGCTCGTTCTGTGCATCAGGTAGAAACAAGCGCTGAGATAAAGGAAATGAAGGCCATGCTGCAAAAGTTGATGCATGAGCAGGGGGCGCAACCAGCTGCGCCAAAGGTATGCGAATTCTGCACGTCCACTGAGCACAAAACCGACGCATGTCCCACACTTTTCGAGGAATCAGAAGATGTCAATGCTCTTGGAGGATGGGATAATAGAGGGCTGCAGACGCAGAATCAGCCGCTTTTTGGACTAGCCGCAAATGGGTTCAGATGGAAGGAGGAAAACAATTTCCAGAGGCAGTCCACGGATCAGCGCGCACCACAGTAGACGCAACAAGCTGCGCCCTACAATCCACTGCATCGCCGCACTGACCCACCAGCACAAAACAACCAGCAGCCGAGGCGATCCTTAGAAGATATCGTGGGGCAGCCAGCAGACACAGTGCGCAAGAATGATGAGAAGTATGACAAAAGGTTCGAGTCCATTGAGAAGCAGCTATCACAGATTGCTACCACGGTGTATGAGCTGAAAAAGAGCGATGGCAACCTGCCTTCGCAAGTGATCCAGAATCCCAAGGGAGGAGTCAACGCAGTGACACTGAGGACTGGGCGCACGGTGGGAACAGAGCAGACAACAAAGGCGCCCGCGCAACCAGTTGCGCAAGCTCCAGATTCAGCAGAGCAAGATGCGCAACCAGAAGCGCCAGCCACAAGCCAGCAGGGCGAGGCGCCAGGTATGGCGCAATCAAAAGACAAAGGCATGAATCGTACTAACATACCTGCACCTTTCCCTGTACAGACACCATCGGCTAGGAAGGAAGCGCTTGATAAGGAGCTCTACGAGTTATTCAGTGAGGTGGAAATAAACATTCCCCTTATTGAAGCAGTTCGGCAGATCCCTAGGTACGCCAAATTTTTAAAGGAGCTGTGCACAAACAAGAGGAGGAAAGGCGAGTGCGCACAGGTAATGCTAAATGCGCAGGCTTCAGCAATCGTGCAACATAAGGTACCACCTAAATGCCGAGACCGAGGTACGTTCACCATCCCATGCACTTTAGGTAAGACCACAGTAAGCAATTGCATGATTGACTTAGGCGCATCTATAAATGTGCTACCCTATTCCCTATATGCATCATTGCACCTTGGACCACTAAAACCTGCAGGTCTCACCATTCAGCTAGCAGATCGGTCGTGCCAGCAGCCGACGGGCATGATCGAGGATGTCCTCGTCCGAGTAGGAGAGCTGGTGTTCCCAGCAGATTTCTATGTCTTAAAAATGGAGGGTGAGTCGGGCAGTGCACAGATCCTACTGGGCAGACCATTTCTGATGACAGCGCGCACAATGATAGACGTGTGGAGGGGTACGCTCTCCATGGAGGTCGATGGCGAGGAAATTCATTTTAACATATTCAAAGGGATGCAGCACCCTCATAAGGACGCCACAGTGCACGCAATGGACAGCATAGATGACTTGGTTGCAGATGCGCAATGTGCGAGCGCAGCAGAAGAACCTGAAACACTGGCACAGGCAGAGTTGGAGGCGCAAGAGGATGAGCTGAGCAGTGCTGAACCAGCATCCAGATAGGTACGCGATATAGTTAATGTCTGCACTGCTAATAAAATCTTGCCCTCTATTGAACAGGCACCCAAGGTCGAGCTGAAGCAACTCCCGGAGCACCTCAAATACATATTTTTGGGAAATGAGGACACCCTGCCAGTAATCATAAAGAAAGGATTAGAAGAGGAGCAGGAGGCGCGATTACAGCAGGTGCTGCGCAAGAACCAGCGCGCTATAGGGTGGACACTTGCTGACCTGCGCGGAGTGAGCCCGGACGTATGCATGCATATGATTCTATTGGAAGATGGTGCCAAACCATCCAGGGAGCCTCAGCGCAGATTGAACCCAAATATGATGGAGGTGGTGCAGAAGGAGATCCTGAAGCTGCTTGACGCATGAGTCATTTACCCAATCTCGGACAGCAAATGGGTAAGTCCAGTGCACGTTGTGCCAAAGAAAGGAGGAATCACAGTAGAGGAGAATGCGTAGGGCGAGCTAGTTCCCAAGCGCATGCAAACTGGATGGCGCATGTGCATCTACTACAGGAAGCTTAACGCAGTCACGCGCAAGGACCATTTCCCGCTACCCTTCATGGATCAGATGCTAGATCGATTAGCGGGGAAGCCCTACTTTTGTTTCTTGGACGGGTACTCAGGGTACAATCAGATACCCATTGCTGTGGAAGATCAGGAGAAAACCATGTTTACCTGCCCATTCGGTACGTTTGCGTTTCGGCGCATGTCATTCGGGCTGTGTAACGCGCCAGGTACGTTCCAACGTCTAGTCATGAGCATCTTTTCTAATATGCTTGGTATATGCATAGAAGTGTTCATGGATGATTTTACTGTGTACGGAGGTACCTTTGACGCATGTTTAACTCATCTTGATAAGGTCTTAGCGGGTTGCATTTCAAAGAACCTAGTGCTCAATTACGAAAAATGTCATTTCATGGTATCGCATGGTGTAGTACTAGGACATATTGTCTCGCAGGAAGGGATCAAGGTAGATAAGGCCAAAATAGATCTTATTTCTAATCTGCCTTATTCCACTAACGTGCGCGATGTGAAATCATTCCTTGGGCATGCAGGGTTTTACAGGCGGTTCATAAAAGATTTTTCTAAGATTTGTATACCCCTGTCTAACCTCTTGCAAAAGGATGTGTGTTTCGAATTTACTGATGAGTGCAGGGCCGCATTTGATAAGGTGAAGGAGGCGCTGACCAGTGCGCCAGTGATGCGTGCGCCAGACTGGAACCTGCCGTTTGAACTGATGTGTGACGCAAGCGACTATGCAGTAGGTGCAGTCCTGGGACAGCGCGTGGACAAGAAGCCGCACGCCATTTATTATGCATCGCGCACACTGGACGCTGCGCAAAGGAACTACACCACCACGGAGAAGGAACTTCTGGCAATTGTGTTTGCACTGGAGAAGTTCCGCGCATATGTTCTACACAGACCACGCAGCAATCCGTTACCTAATGTCCAAGAAGGAGACTAAGCCGCGCCTGATGCGCTGGGTGCTCCTACTTTAGGAATTCGACTTGGAAATCAAAGATAAGAAGGGCACGGAGAACACAGTCACGGACCACCTGAGCAGGATCGTAAAGGAGGAGGAGCCAGGGCGAATCACGGAGACATTACCTGACGAACATCTGATGGCGCTGACAGGTAAGGTACCATGGTATGCGCACATTGCAAATTACCTGGTCACAAGTACGTTTCCTCCTCATTTCACTAAAACCCAATGCATGAGATTAAAGCATGAGTCCAAGTATTACATTTGGGATGATCCGTATATGCTCAGAATAGGACCTGATCAGATTTTGAGGCGCTGCGTGCCTGACCATGAAATTAATTCTGTTTTGATGTTTTGTCATGCTCACGCATGTGGTGGACACTTTGGTCCAAAGCGCATGAGCAGAAAGATCCTGGATTGCGGATTTTATTGGCCGCACTTATTTAGCGACTCATATAACCACTGCAGGAACTGTGACAGGTGCCAGCGCACAGGGGGCATATCAGCGCGCAATGAGATGCCGCAGACGCCTATTCTAGTGGATGAAGTATTCGATATTTGGGGAATTGACTTCATGTGGCCATTTCCTCCATCTTCCGGATATGAGTATATATTGGTCGCGGTGGATTATGCCTCCAAATGGGTCGAGGCCAAGGCTACCCGGAAGGATGATGGTAAGACGGTCGCTGATTTTTTGAGAACTAACATTTTCTGCAGGTACGGAGTGCCTAAGGCAGTCATAAGCGACCAAGGGACGCATTTTTGCAACAGGATAGTGGCGCAGGTATTCAGGCATTATGGAGTGCGCCACAAGACGTCCACCGCTTACCACCCTCAGACGAATGGACAGGCCGAGGTTTCCAACCGAGAGATCAAGCGCATCCTGGAGAAAACTATGAGACCGTCGCGCAAAGACTGGAGCCAGCACCTTGACGATGCGCTATGGGCATACTGAACAGCACATAAGACACCAATTGGGACTTCACCGTTTCGGTTGGTTTATGGAAACGCGTGCCATCTGCCAGTGGAGTTGGAACACAAAGCATACTGGGCATTGCGCGTTTGCAACCTGAACCTAGACGAGGCTGGTAAGGAGCGCGCATTTGAGCTAAGCAAATTAGAAGAGCTGCGCCTGGATGCATATGAGGGGATGCGCGATTACAAGGCGCGCACAAAGGCATTTCACGACAAAAACATCCTCAGACGCACTTTTGAGCCAGGAGACCAGGTACTATTATTCTCCTCGCGCCTAAAGCTCATGCCTGGGAAGCTGTGCAACAAATGGACGGGACCATACACAGTTACCAAGGTTTTCCCCTACGGAACAATCGAGTTAGAAAACGAGCACCGGCATCGTTTTGAGGTCAATGGGTAGAGAGTGAAAAAGTATTTAGGAGAACCTTGGGATGGCACAGCGCGCGAAGTTGAATTGGCAGAGCCAGAGATAGCAGATGAGCAGGTTGCTGCGCCAGAGTCGCCACCAGATGCACCAGAGGGAGAACTGGGAACTATTGCTCATATTTCTTCTTCCTCTTTACCTAACCTCGTTACTTATGATTTATCACATACTTTTAATCATGCTGACCACCCTTCCGATCCTTTGCGCATGACTAAGAAGAACACAACACACGCACGAGCGCGGGGTCATTCAGGAGCAAGAGTGGGGGAGGTCGCTGGTACACTTTCACGCAAGTAACGAGGTACAGTCGAGCCAACGACGTTAAACAAAGGCACTTGTCGGGAGGTAACCAGATACGTTTTACTTTTACATGTTTTTCTTTTAGCTTTTCTAGTGTCTTTTAGCTAGTTTAGACGAAGGAGGGAGAGCGGAGCGTTGTTCCATAGCTGCTATCCGGAGACCGAGACTGGAACCGTTCTGGGAACATAGGAACCATAGATGAAGTTGTACAAAAGAAAAAAAAAACACCAGCAGATGATATGCGCTACAAAAAAAACCAGCATGCGCACAAATACGTACCAGCTTGCGCAAAGTTCACAGGAAAATCATCAAAAAGGCTCGAGTTCCCAGGAAGTGCGCGGAAGAATCACGCACCGGAAGAAGCTTGCGCTATTAACCATATACCCGTCCTCGAAGTGAAAGCTGAGCCTATGAAGAGCTATCTCCCACCCATCCGAAACGATCTTCCTCCCAGCTGAGAGGTAACGAAGTTTGAAATTATTATATTAAAACTGTTGAAGGCAGGTGCGCGCAGGTGGTAGAGCAGCGCAAGGTGAATAGTAGTGCAGATCGCGCCAGAAGTGCAAGACTGTGCGCTAGACTCCAGAGAGGTAATTGTATCCGTGCTTGAGTGCTTGTTCGGGACGAACAAGGGGCAAGTGTGGGGGGTTTGATAGAGCCTATCTATACGCGCTATTTGGATCCTAACACTATGCTTGTTTGCATCATTTTGTGTACAAGATTACTGGTTTCCGGTGTTTTTGTATTTCAGGGAGAAACGAGGGCCTAAGTCGGATACGCGCTAACAGGCAGCGTTTGAGGAGCGCATCACATAGCCTGCGGAGCTAGCAGCGCAAGCAGGATAGGAAGTGGCAGAGTCGACTACGGTGCGCAGACCGATTGCGGTAACCAATGTGTGCGGTGCGCCATGCGCAGGATATTGGTGTTTCCAAATCTTGACACCATCAGATTTGGAAGTTGCCAAGGCCGTCCTTGGGCCTCATGAGCAGTATATAAAGAGAGGAAGGCTAGGGTTTGAACATACACACACAGACACGACGCAGCACACGAGAGAGAGGCAGAACTGAAAAACACACGAGCTACTGAGAGGACCTGCGCTAGCCGACTGCGTCAGCCGAGACACTGCAACCTGCACGCACCTGCTTGTTACTGTTTTCTTGGATACTTTAGCTATTATTTACTGTTTCTATGATGTTTACTACTAGCATGTCTAGCTAAACGCTTTGTATCGGTTGTGCATGATTCTATGAGTATTTCCTTTGAGACTTGTGCTTAATGCATAGTTTGTTTGCTTGTATTAATTCTGTGCACACTGTTGACAGCTAGTTGCATGAGTAGGGGAAGCCTTGAACCGCAATCTTACTCTTGCTACTTGTTTGTTATATGTTAAACTAGTTGATAGCTTGACGGTGACAACTAGGAGTAACGCGCTAGGATAATCAGTTGCTACGTGACAGGATTCGTAGCTGCTTAGACTAGTTTCAAGAATTAATAGCTCATGAACTTTAATCGGAACATGCGCACATGTTAGGAAGCCTTGATCGGACACTAACATCAGTAAATCGAACTATAGACGTTTAGAGTCGATGATAAGGAATACATTCATAGAGGATTATCTGCGCCGATACTTTTCATAGTCATAGTACTTAATCGCTACTGCCTGCGCACGTCTAGTGCAAATCCTGTGTTAACTCTTGTCATTCGCGCACTTGCGCAACTCGATCACTCACACCCCATTTCGTAAGTGTAGGTTACTAGTTAGAGCTAATCTGCTTGCTCCCTGTGGAATCGACCCTGACTTAGCCGCTATACTAAGTGGAGAAGGAAGGATTAATTTGACGCGCGGATCACTCTTGCTGCATTGCTTGGCATTCAAGTGAAACATCTTGCTCGTGTATTCTCAGATCACTGCCCCTTGCTTGTGGACATGACTGGCAGTGTTAAGCGTAAGGCTGATTTCCACTTTCAAAAGGCTTGGGTGAGTCACTCTCAGACTAGCTGCTGGGTGGTTCGCCGCCATGATAATGCGCTGATCAATTTCGGTAGAAAACTAAAGTTTCTTCAAAAAAGTCTTTAAAGATGGAACTGGGAAGTCTTTGGGAATCTTCAGACACGTATCAAGGAGCTCCTCTTGACCATAAACCATCTGGAAGAAACCCTTCTGCAGGGCTGGAATGAAGCTAGCGGCAGAGAGCTGGAATTGGCCAAAGCTGATCATGCTAAATGTCGTCTTTTGATGATGGATATGGCTCAGGCTAAAGCTAGGATTAAATGGGCAGCGGAGGGTGACCGTAACACCAAATTCTATCATGCGTATAGGCTCGGCGTGTTAAAAATCAGGTTCAGTTGGCTCTTCTTGATGGCACCACCTCGAATGATAGGAATTTTATTGGTAATTCGGCAGCAACTTTCTTTGAAGATCTCTTTACGGGATACACTGCTCTTTCAGATATGTCTGTGTTTGATCACTTTGATAATTGCATCTCAGAGGAGGCTAAAACTTCCCTTTGTTGTACGCCTAAGGAAGAGGAGATTAGGACTGCTATTGCCGAGAAAAAAGCGGATAGTGTCCCGTGGCCTGATGGCTTTACAGGTCACTTCTATTTAAGTTGTTGGGAGATTATAAACTCAGATTTAGTAGCTGCTGTGGCTCTTTTCTTCAGCGGTGCCCATTTACCTCAACTTGCATTACCATAATTCCGAAGGTTCCAAATGCTAATACTATCAGCCAATTTCGGCCCATCAGTTTGTGTAATTTCAACCACAAAATCATATCTCATATTGTAAACAAAAGGCTCTCAACTTGGCTGCCTAGATTGATAAGTGAAGAGAAAACTGGTTTCATACCGAGACGCTCGATGCATGACAACATAGCTTTGGCTCACGACTTTGCTCATCACTTACACAATGGTAGAGAAGGTGGCAATGTTATTATTAAACTTGACATGTCTAAGGCCTATGACGGGGTGTCTTGGAGCTTTTTGATCCGTTCCCTCCGTGCGTTTGGCTTCTCTGAGCGTTGGTGTGATTTGATCTATCGAAACATATCCAGCTGCCGGTATTCGATTTCTTGGGAGGGTTACTCTTTTGGCTATTTTAAATCGCTCAGAGGGGTTTGGCAAGGAGATCCGTCATCTCCAAGCCTGTTTGTTTTATGCATGTAGTGGTTCAGCAAGGTCCTTAATCGTGCCATGGATAATGGCCTGTTTTCTCCCTTCTACACTAGTAGGCGGGCTTTACGTATAAGTCATTGATAGAGGCTATTTGTACGCATTATTTAGATCATAACCCTATGCTTGTTTGCAATATTTTATGAGCAAGATTACTCGTTTCTAGTGTTTTTGTATTACAGGGCAAAACGAGTCCTTGAGTCGGATACGCGCTAACAAGCAGCGTTATAGGAGTGAAAGATCCGCCTGCGGAGCTAGCAGCACAAACAGAAGAGAAGTTGGCGAGAGTCAGCAGAGGTGCGCTAGCCCATGCGCTAGCCGATGCCGTGCGCCAAGCGCAAAGTCCAGCACTGCCTAATCTTGACGTGACCAGATTTGGAAGTTGCCAAAAGTGAGCTTCCCAAGCAGTATATAAACAAGAGGAAGGCTAGGGCAACAAAGAGAGGAAAAAAGAGACTTTCGGACACACACAGAGAGGCAACACCCCACGAGAGAGCGACAAACTGGAAAACACACTGACTCATTGAGAGGATTTGCGCCAGCCGACTGTGCCAGCCGAGAAGACAAGCTGCACGCACTGTTTGCTACTGTTTTCTCAGACACATTAGTCATTATTTACTATTCTATGATGTTTATCACTAGCATATCTAGCTAAACTCTTAGTGTTGGTTGGGCATGAATCTATGATGTATTTTCTTTGAGACTTGAGCTTAATGCATAGTTTACTTACTTGTATTAATCCTGTGCATACGGAGACAGCCAGTTGCATGAGTAGGGGAAGCCTTGAACCGCAATCTTACTTGTGTTGCTTGCTTGTCATATGTTAAACTAGTTGATAGCTTTACGGTGACAACTAGGAGTAACGAGCTAGGGTGATCAGTTGCTACTTTGAACGGATTCGCAGCTGTTTTAGTCTATGTTCTAAGGATTAATAGCACATGAACTTTGAACGGAACATGCGCACGTGTTAGAAAGCCTTGACCGGACACTAACCCAAGTAAACCGAAAACTATAGACGTTTAGAGTCGATGATAAGGAATGCACTCATAGAGGATTGTCTGCCCAATGCTTCTCATAATCATAGTATTTAATCTCTACTGCTTGCGCACGTCTAGTGCAAATTTCTGTGTTACACTAGTTACTGTTCACTTGCGCATCGCGCATTTCAATCACTCACACACCCCCCCCCCCATTTTCGTAAGTGTAGGTTGCTAGCTAAAGACTTACTATTTGCTCCCTGTGGAGATCGACCCTTACTTAACCGCTGTACTGAGTGGAAGAGGAAGGATTATATTTGACGCGCACAACGACGCGCGATCAGTCATCTTCTTTTTGCAGATGATATTCTGCTCTTCGCTAATGGCTCCGACACCTCTCTGCAGGGCATTCTCTCGGTGATTAATGATTTTGTTCCATTTTCGGTCAGCAGCTCAATCCAACCAAGAGCCATATTATCTTCTCTAACTCCATCGATGATGAGCGTAGAACTCAGATACTTCAAAATACTGGCTTCTTACAAGGATAGCCTCCCTGATCTATCTTGGAGCCCCGCTTTATAGAGGACGCACTTTGATTAAATATTTCCATCACCTCACTTGGCGTCTGTTGATAAAATCCAGGGCTGGGCGCGACACTTCCTCATCATGGGTGCTCGAGTCACTTTGATTAATTTTGTCCTGAATAGCATGAGTATACATTGTCTTATGGTTCTTCCGGTCCCAGTTACTGTCTTAAATCGGCTATCTTCAATTATTACCAATTTTCTCTGGAACAAGGGCCAAGATAAACGCCAGCATTGGCTGGCTTGGGAGAGTGTTTATATACCAAATGCGACTGGAGGGTTGGGTATTCGACAAGTTAAATCAATCATGGTGGCCTTGCATGGGAAACTAGCGTGCAACTATATTATGGGCAATACATTTTGGGCTCGTTACGCTAAGTCGCGCTTTATCTTGGGGCAATACCCTTTTGGAATGCTATAACTCACTTGATCGAGAGTGGCCGTGATCATGTTGTGTGGCGTATTGGGAGGGGAGACACTTTGGTGAGTGACATTTGTGACCGGCTTGGGGTGGCTGCTTTGCCTGGTTTTCGTCGTGAAAAGTTATGGGATGTTCTTTGCAATCAAGGACAAACGCTGACCTTTTTAGACACTAATCAGGAGGCTGCACGCGCAAGCTTTATGGATATCCAATTTTCCAACAGAGATGATCACTTCAGGTTGAATTTCTCCGCTGATAGGGCTTTTTCTACAAAAATCTTTTTCAATTCTTTTCAAACCAAGTTCTAGATGCATTTGGACTCCTTTCATCCCTATAAAGGTCTCATGCTTCGTTTGGAAACTTTTACATAACATTATCCCAACTGATGATAGAGTATGCAACTGGGGATACCTATTGCCTTGCGATGTGTAGGCTGTAGGAATCCTTCCCCTGAGACCATTCACAGGGGAAGGATTTGGGGACTGGGCTAATTTGGCGTGGACCTTTTTGGGGTGGTCCTTCTCTCAACCCCAGACCCATGGGCTGCGTGGTTTTACTTGTATTTGGCTTCAGGGTCGCAAACGCAACTTCATTGATTATCTTGCGAAAGGGATGGCTATGTGCTCCTTGTGGGAGATTCGAAAAGCCCGTAACACCGTCATTCATGGTTAGCATCGTCCGTACTGGCATGGGACCATGGTGAACTGGGCTCATCAGATGGTGCCTCATATTCAAGCCTCTTATACACCCTCCTTTCATAATAATCTTATTCTGGCTGCCCTGAGGGTCCTTAGGCCAAGCGGGAAGGCTCCGAGAGACGTTTGGTGTGCTTGGCGTCCTCCTAATGATGGCCTTGCTCTGGACATTGCTTTCCTCGCCCGCAATGGTCAGTGTACGGCTGGCGTTATCAATCGTGACGCCCAATGAACAATATAGCGTGCTATGGTCATTTGTGTGCCTACGTCATATCCCTTAAAGGAGTTGGATTATACTCTTGGTAGGATGTTGCCCAGGAAAGACTCTTTCAGTACTAGAGTTCACCTCGAACATCTCACCCTTGCATTCGGCTTCTCATGAGCAAGGAAAATTTGGTCCCTACTGATATGCTCCATACTCGGCGTCGTGTTCTGAATTCGCTTCAGGCTTTTTTTCATCAAGTTTTTCTAGCTCAAAATCAGGCCACGTTTGCTTTAGTTTGCACTGCTGATCCGGGAATGTATGATATGTCTACTATGCCCACCGCTGCTCATCGTTCGATTATGGCAGACCATAACAACCTCCCCAACCCTGCACCTCGGATTTGTGCTTTCTCTCATACTATGGATGACTCAAGCACTGGCCATCGTGTACAACCATTACAATTTTGGCCTTTGGATGATAGTTCTATTTAGCACATTTATGTCCTTCTGTTTGTTTTTTCTGTAGGTCTCTTCGGACCATTTCTCACTCGAGGTTTTTTCCCTATTTTACTCGGGTAAGCAGGGTTTATTACCTATTCAGCATTTTTAAGTGGTGGAGTTCTATAATTCATCTAGCGCTTGAGGGTCATGCTCATCCTCCATTGTATTTGCCACAGTTCGGGTTTTTTTGAATCTTTTCTTAATAAAACGCTGGCTTCATTAAAAAAAAGTAACACAACTTCCTTTGTTACCGCTATGTAGTTGAATCACCGTGAGTGCGTTTGACTCCCTCAGACTGAGATCCCTCTCTTGTCCACCTTGATCTGCCTCCCACAGATCGGAAGTTCTCTTCCCGAGAACACCAGCAATATAACACAGTTTGTTCAACCTTCAATCTGAACACCTTACGATCAACTTCTCTTACACTCAATTGCCAATCTCCAAAGATGATCTATGCTCTGATTAACCTTGCTTTTTGAGTTTTTTTTCTTTATTAGTTTTCAAATTTTTGATGCTTTCTGAGTTATTGAATAATATGATATGTGTTTTTCGTCATCCTTTTTTTCCGATCTCCTCATTAGGAATTAAGGACAGATAATCTTACTTTCCTAACTGAGTAACCCAATCTCCTCTGGCCACGAGATCTTATGAATATTGTCAGCATATTCTTCGCTTAAGATCTTATGAATATTGTCAGCATATTCTTTGCGTAATTTCACCAACGCAATATTCACACCAATGTGGACGATTTTATTGCACGCACCTCTGTTCAAGCTGACTCTTGTTTACCCTCTGTTTTAGCCTTGTAGCAGACATCATTTGCCAAGAACCGCACATTCATCCATGGGGCACTGGGATTTAAAAATCGCCCCCTTGGCATTTTTTTTGGCAAAACTTCTTAAACATTCACAAGGCAAGAGTCCACTGTGCGCCTCCTTGAAAAATTACTCCCCTTTTTTGCAAACAAAAGTGTCAAGGGTGAAATTTGACTGCGCTGTTGATCTCGAGTTACAACTTCTGGAGTTACTGCTTCTACTATAGCACTCTCTGTGTCATCGTACGGAGTTTGTTCTTCTGACGAATAAGAAAGGCACAAATACTTTATTCACCCAGTTGGGTAACTTGCCTACGTCTGGGGAGGATCACACTCCGATCCTCAATATTTCATTATCACGGTTTAAAGTACAAAGGACTCTAAACCTCTACTTCTCACCTAGCTGAAATCTTTTGCTCAGTCTAACCCTTTAGACTAGCTAGCAGTCTGATCACACAGACACTCTTGGTGCTACCTGCACACTTCTAGTGAAGAATAAGCTACCTACACATTTTCAGTAAAGAATAGCTACAAACTTGACACTCAGACTTAGTCTATCCTATTACAATGTGCAGTACAGGGAATGCTTCAACACTCTCTGTATTAAAGTTGCTCTCACTTTTGTCGACAGCTTGTCTAGCACACACGGCCACACCGTTAGAATCTCTCTCTGAATTCTTCCAACTAAGATGTTATTCCCTGATCAATGCCCACCTAACAATATCAAGGAGAGATGTTCAGCCATCCAACAGCCCGCAACAGGTTTGTCCGCAGCTATTCTCTGAAGCTTCTGTTTTAATCATTGATCGCGCGTCGTTGTACGCGTCAAATTAGTCCTTCCTTCTCCACTTAGTACAGCGGCTAAGTCAGGGTCGATCCCACAAGGAGCGTGCAGACTCGTCTTAGCTAGCAACCTACAACTTACGAAATTAGGGGTTGTGAGTGATTGGGTTGCTCAGGTGCGCGAATGAACAATAGTGAAAGCAGAATTGCACGATACGTGCGCAGGTAGTAGATATTAAGTACTATGACTATGAAAAGTATCGGTAAAGACAATCCTCTATGAATGTATCCCTAATCATCGATTCTAAACATCTATAGTGCAGTTCTACTTAAGTTAGTGTCCGATCAAGGCTTCCTAACGTGCGCGCATGTTCCGATCAAAGTTCATGAGCTATTAATTCCTGAAACTAGTCTAAGCAACTACGAATCCTATCAGAGTAGTAGCTGATTATCCTAGTGTGTTACTCCTAGTTGTCACCGTCAAGTTATCAACTAGTTTAACATACAATAACGAGCAGTTAGAATAAGATTGCGGTTCAAGGCTTCTCTTATTCGCACAACTAATTATCACCCATGTGCATAGAATTAATATAAGTAGACAAACTAAGCATTAAACACAAGTCTCAAAGGAAATACTTCATAGAATCATGCCCAACCGATACAAGGTGTTTAGCTAGACATGCTAGAAACAAACATCATAGAAATAATAAATAAAACTAAAACAGCCAAGGAAAAGTAGCAGGTCGGCGCAATTGCAGGTTGCTGTTTTCGGCTGGCGCAGGTGGTTCGCGCAGAATCTTGACGGCAGAATTCTTGTAGCTCGTGTATTTTTGCTGCTATGTGTCTCTTTCTACATGTCCTCTATATCCTCCAAACCCTAGCTTCCTTCCTCTTATATACTAATCTTGAAGCCCAAGGAAAGCTTAGATTTGGCCCGAGAGAATCTTAGCTACTTCCCAAATCTAGGAGATTTTGTAGGGATAATGATGATCAAAATTTAGAAACTCTGCTATCCTGCGCATGGCTCGCTGTGCATGTTGGTTGCGCTACTCGCTTCGCGCAGTTGGTTTGCGCACTGCAGTCCGAATCAGCTATCTCCTATCTCCTTTTGCGCTGCTAGCTCCGCAGGTCGTGCATTGCGCTTTTTAAAAGCGCCCGTTAGCGCACATCTGAATTAGGCTCCTGTTTCATCCTGAAATACAAAAATACCGAAAACCAGTAATCTTGTACACAAAATAATGCAAACAAGCACAGTGTTAAGATCTAAATAGTGCATATAACTAGGCTCTATCAAATCCCCCACACTTGCCCTTGTTCGTCCCGAACAAGTACTGAAGCACAGATACAATTACCTCTCTGAAGTCTAGCGCACAGCCTTACACTTATGCGCAATCTGCACATCTGTTCACCCTGCATTGCTCTATCACCTTCGCGCACATACCCTCAACAATTTTAATATAATAATTTCTAAATTTGTTACTTCTCAGCTAGGATACAATTTAATTTGGATGATTGGGAGGTAGCTCTCCATAGGCTCCTGGTTCTCGGTCCCTACTCTGATTTCTGGTACATGGTTAATTGCGCAAGCTTCTTCAGGTGGGTGATTCATTCGCGCGTTTCTTAGGACTTGCGCATGCGTTAATATGGAGTTGTGTGTGCACGCTGGTTTCTTTCCTTTTATACAGCTTTGTCCACTTTTCTTATATACCCAGAACGGTTCCAGTCTCGGCCTTCGGATAGCAGCTATGGAACAACACCCTGCTCTCCCTCCTTGGTCTACTTGCGCAGGTCAGGGCACGCGTTTACACCCGCATCCACTTTCCTACACTCGACTTCCAGAGTAAAGGTGGTCTGTTTTCCCACCTCGCCACGCTTTGGGTATTCGCCTTTGGCATCTGCGTGGCTGAGCGCGCTCTTTTGTTCCGAAGGTCGCGAAACACCGGCCTCCGCTAGCGCTTTTAGCCATGTACCTTAATCTCGAAGTAGAAACGACTAACCGCCTCTCTAGATCTTTTTCTATCAACTCCACATCCCCTGTATATCCCAACTAAAAAGAAAAAATCGAAAAAATTATACTAAAACAGTTAATAGTAGCGCATGTAGGATGAATAAGACAAAACAAGTCGAAAGGTGTGCGCAATCCGCACACAAGCGCACAACCGCTACTATTTCCTTTAACTAAGCTAAACTAAAATGATAAATATGAAATGTAAATGTAACGCCCCCCCCCCCCCCCCTCTCCACCACACTTAAACAGAGACGTGTCCACACGACTCATGCTCAAGCGCAACGGAGAGCGCACTCATTCATGCAACTAGGACAACTAATAACTAAAAGTAAAGTGCATCATGAAAACGAAAAACATAGTCAACGCAGCAAACGAAATAAGGTCAGGAGTTCACAAAATATCCAACACAAAATAAGAAAATAACATCCAGTGATAGTTTTCAAAAGCAAAAGGACAACCCAAAATTATTTGTGCCTAGCCATCTACGCATCCCTAGAAATCCTCTGAGCTGGAGTCCTTCGCAGACCCTTGTGCCTCCTCGTCCACGGACTTTGTCTCATACTCAGAGCTGGAGGATGGTTGCGCAACTGAAACTGCTGCGGGCTGGTTTGCAAGTTCCTCCTCCGAGTCAGTTTCCGATATCGAATCTGAACATAACTCTTTGATGGGGGTGACCTCGGAGGGCGATCTGATCATCTGTGCAGAGGGGGCTCTGATGGCATTTGCAGCGGGTCTATGACTGGGGTGCGTATTGAGGATTGTACCGGTGACTGCGCGGGAGAACTGGCTGGCTCGTGCTACTTTAAGGGTGACCCTGGAGGTGGCCTGCGCAGACTGAGAAGAGTGGGAATGGGATCTCCAAATTTCCACCCAGATGGTGGACTGATGCTTAAATCGGCCCCCTCGGGCGCCAAGTACTCTAGCACGCGCATGATGTTAAACATCATGCGCTGCTCTACTGGCGGCTCCTCAGCATCCTGTCTGCGCCGCTTCGCCTGTGCGCACGGGGGAGAATCTTTGATGTCAATTGTCACAACTTCCCCTGTCAGCCCACTCGCCCGAGCGCACGCTCCAGTCTGTGCGCGTGTCCTCATCATCAGCAGCTTCCTCTTGCTACGCACTACTGGCTGTTGGCGCTCTTCTGATTGCTGCGTGCCTCGGTGCCCTAGCAGCCTGCAGCCGGTAACACCACTCCAGTGACCCATCTTCCTTAGCGGTTACCGCTCGGTACTGCAGCATCTGTGCGCGGTCTAGAGGGACGGCTGGAATAACCGTGTGCTCGGGCATCTCTGGCTCTCCGTGCAGCCCACGCAGCAAATGCGTGATCATCCCCCCTCACGTGAGCGGGCCCTTGGTGCACCACCATATCTGACACAAACCTCACCTTCTTCCCGTAATACAACCCCTTGAGCACGTCCATGTCAAGTAGGCTGATCTTTGGCGCACCGTTGTAGCGCCCGATGACTGAATATGCGACCATGCGCCACAGGTAGTACATCCAAGGGTCGCCCAGCTCACGTCCTCTGCTGCGCCCAGCAGCAAATGGTTTGCCCGACGCCATCTCGCGCCATGCTTCCTGGTTGGTGTGCGTATCCACGTCCTGCTCGCGCACCTTGTCACAGTGCAGGGTGCGCTTCGGCTTCTTGGCCGATGCTACGTACCACACCCCTCGGTGTCGGTAACGGATCTCTAAGTCGGCGATCTTCAGTGACGCCAGGAACTCACAAGTATCCTCCTTGTCAGCTGCGCTATCCGATTCCATCAGCGCCTCCCAGCCGGCCTGCGCGAGCTTCTCCGCGACCAAGTCTTCTAGGCCGACCTCGCGCAGGAAGTCCCTGCTGATGCACGGGATGCCGTACATGTCCAATCTCCAGAAAGCGTCATATTTCCCTGCGAAAGACGCCGGAGCGTCCTGGTTTTCTGCTGGCCTCATCTTTGCGACGATCGACTCAAGAATCTAGTGGTCAACTGTAGTCAACGCTCCACTAAGTACCCCAAATTCAGAACTCCGAATTATACCCTCAAATCTTTACCAAATGGGCGCTTCACTCTTGTCAACAAAACCCAGCAATGAAAACACCAAATGGAACGCGCTAACTAGGTGTGATTTTGAATCTAGGGTTACGTTCCTCAGTCAGCTTCTTTCACCAAACCCTCACTAAATCGACCGAAATGAAAAATGAGAGGTTATCTAATGCGCAGGTGATGTCGTGCTCTTCAAATCTCACTAAAGAACGCCGGAATCGGTGGTCGGACGACAAAGATTGGCTGGAAGCAGTGAAAAGCTCTAACGGTCGAAATTGCAGAATGTCTGGAATTGTCTAAGTTCCTGTCCTTATATACTCTCTGACCTGCGCATCTGTCCTGCGCACTGAACTGCGCACTGACCCGCGCATTGCTACGTGACTCAAAAAATATGCAAGTCCTGAACTAGCTAAAAATTCAAATCCTAAAAAAAACGGGTAAAAAAACGTGGAAAACGTGCCGGGTTACCTCCCGACAAGTGCCTTTGTTTAACGCCGTTGGCTCGACAGTACCTCGTTACTTGCTCAAGTTTGCGCTCGTGACCACCCCACACTTGCTCCTGCGCATCCGCGCGTGCTATGTCTTCCTTAGTCCAGCGCAAAGGAACAGATAGGTGGTCAGCGTAGCCAAAATCATGTGACACATCATAAGTAACGAGGTTAATCAGTGAGGGAGAAGATATATAAGCAGTAGCTCCCAGTTCTCCCTCCGGTGCATCAGGTTGTATCTCTGGCGCAGCAACCTGCGCATCCTTTATTTCTGGTTCCGCCAAATCAACTTCGCGCGTGGCCTCATCCCAAGGTTCTCCCAAGTATTTCTTTACTCTTTGCCCATTAACCTGAAAACGATGCTTGCGCTCGTTCTCTAACTCGATTGTTCCATATGGGAAAACCTTTGTGACCGTGTATGGTCCCCTCCACTTGCTGCGTAGCTTTCCGAGCATCAGCTTTAAGCTCCAGGAGAACAAAAGCACCCGGTCTCCTGGCTCGAAGGTGCGTCTGAGGATGTACTTATCGTGAAATGCTTTCGTGCGCGTTTTGTAGTCGCGCAACCCCTCATATGCATCCAGGCGCAGCTCCTCTAGCTCGCTCAATTCAAATGTACGCTCCTTACCAGCCTCGTCGAGGTTCAGATTGCAAGTGCGTAATGCTCAGTATGCCTTGTGCTCCAACTCAACCGATAGGTGGCACGCTTTTCCATACACCAATCGAAATGGTGAAGTCCCAATTGGTGTCTTGTGCGGAGTCCTGTATGCCCAAAGGGCATCATCTAGCCGCTGGCTCCAGTCTTTGCGCATAGGTCTCACGGTTTTCTCCAGAATGCGCTTAATCTCTCTGTTGGAAACCTCGGCCTGGCCATTCGTTTGAGGATGGTATGCAGTGGACGTCTTGTGGTGCACTCCATAATGCTTTAGTACCTGCGCCACTATTCTATTGCAGAAGTGCGTCCCCTGGTCGCTGATTATTGCCTTAGGCACCCCGTACCTGCAGAAAATGTTAGTCCTTAAAAACTCAACAACCGTTTTACCATCATCCTTGCGCGTGCCTTAGCTTCGACCCACTTCAAGAAATAATCCACCGCAACTAGTATGTACTCGTATCCACAAGATGGAGGAAACGGCCACATGAAGTCAATCCCCCACAAGTCGAACACTTCGTCTACCAATATTGGCGTCTGTGGCATCTCGTTGCGCGCAGATATATTTCCTATGCTCCTCACAAGCCCTGCAGTGGTTATATGAGTCACGAAATAAGTGCGGCCAATAAAAACCGCAATCTAGGATTTTCCTGCTCGTGCGCTTTGGACCAAAATCTCAAAACAGAGCTCATCTCATGATCAGGCACACATCGCCTCAAGATCTGATCAGGGCCTATTCTAAGAATGTACGGATCATCCCAAACGTAATATTTAGACTCATGTTTTAACCTCATGCATTGAGCTTTAGTGAACTGAGGAGGAAACGCACCTGTGACTAGGTAATTTGCAATATGTGCATACCATGGTACCTTACCGTTCAGCGCCATCAGGTGCTCGTCAGGGAATGTCTCCGTGATCTGCCCTGGCTCCTCTTCTTTCACTATTCTACTTAGGTGATCAGCAACAGTGTTTTCCGTTCCCTTCTTATCCTTGATCTCTAAATTGAACTCTTGGAGCAGAAGCAGCCAGCGCATCAAGCGCGGCTTAGTCTCTTTCTTGGACATCAGGTAATGGATAGTAGCGTGGTCAGTGTAGACAATGACTCTAGCGCCCAAAACATATGCGCGGAACTTCTCCAGTGCAAATACGATTGCTAGAAGCTCCTTCTCAGTCGTGGTGTAGTTCCTCTGGGCAATGTCCAGTGTCCGCGACGCATAATATATAGCGTGCGGCCTCTTATCCACGCGCTGATCCAATACTGCGCCTACGGCGTAGTCACTTGCATCACACATCTGCTCAAAGGGTATGTACCAGTCTGGTGCGCGCATCACTGGCGCACTGGTCAGCGCATCCTTCAACTTATCAAAAGCATTCCTGCACTCATCAGTGAACTCAAAGCACACATCCTTTTGAAGGAGGTTAGACAATGGAATACATATTTTAGAAAAATCTTTTATAAAACGCCTGTAGAACCCTGCATGCCCAAGAAACGACTTAACGTCGCGCACATTAGTGGAATAAGGCAGATTTGAGATAAGATTTATTTTTGCTTTATCAACCTTAATGCCTTCCTGCGAGATAATATGTCCTAGTACTACTCCATGTGACACCATAAAGTGACATTTTTCATAATTGAGAACTAGGTTCTTGGTAATGCAGCGCGCTAAGACCCTATCAAGATTATCCAAACATGCATCAAAAGTCTCACCATGCACAGTAAAGTCATCCATGAATACCTCTATACATAAATCAATCATATCAGAGAAAATGCTCATGACTAAGCGTTGGAACGTACCTAACGCATTACACAGCCCAAACGACATGCTCCGGAATGCAAAGGTACCGAATGGGCAGGTAAAGGTTGTCTTCTCCTGATCCTCCGCAACTATAGGTATCTGATTGTACCCTGAGTAACCGTCCAGGAAGCAAAAGTGCGGTTTCCTTGCCAAACGGTCGAGCATCTGGTCCATGAACGGTAGCGGGAAATGATCCTTGCGCGTGACTGCGTTTAGCTTCCTGTAGTCAATGCACATGCGCCATCCAGTCTGTATGCACTTGGGAACTAGCTCGCCCTGTGCATTTTCTTCCACTGTGATGCCTCCTTTCTGTGGCACAATGTTCACTGGACTTACCCACCTACTGTCTGAGATCGGGTATATTACTCCTGCGTCAAGCAGTTTCAGGATCTCCTTCTTCACTACCTCCATCATAATCGGATTCAGTCTGCACTGAGGTTCCCTTGATGGTTTGGCATCATTTTCCAGTAGAATTCTGTGCATACACACATCAGGGCTAACTCCGCGCAGGTCAGCTAATGTCCATCCTATAGCGCGCTGGTTCTTGCGCAACACCTCCTGTAATCGCGCCTCCTGCTCCTCCTTTAATCCCTTCTTTATAACGACAGGCAGGGTGCCCTTATTCCCCAGGAAGATGTACTTTAAGTGCTCGGGCAATTGCTTCAGCTCAACTTTGGGTGCCTGATCGCACGTCGTTGTACGCGTCAAATTAATCCTTCCTTCTCCACTTAGTATAGCGGCTAAGTCAGGGTCGATCCCACAAGGAGCGTGCAGACTCGTCTTAGCTAGCAACCTACCACTTACGAAATTGGGGTTGTGAGTAATTGGGTTGCGCAGGTGCGCGAATGAACAGTGGTGAAAGCAAAATTGCACGATACGTGCGCAGGCAGTAGATTTTAAGTACTATGACTATGAAGAGTATCGGTACAGACAATCCTCTATGAATGTATCCCTTATCATCGACTCTAAACATCTATAGTGCAGTTCTACTTAAGTTAGTGTCCGGTCAAGGCTTCCTAACGTGCGCGCATGTTCCGATCAAAGTTCATGAGCTATTAATTCCTGAAACTAGTCTAAGCAGCCACGAATCCTATCACAGTAGCAGCTGATTATCCTAGTGTATTACTCCTAGTTGTCACTGTCAAGCTATCAAGTAGTTTAAAATACAATAACTAGCAGTTAGAATAAGATTGCGGTTCAAGGCTTCCCTTATTCGCACAACTAATTATCACCCATATGCATAGAATTAATATAAGTAGATGTACTAAGCATTAAGCACAAGTCTCAAAGGAAATACTTCATAGAATCATGCCCAACCGATACAAAGTGTTTAGCTAGACATGCTAGAAACAAACATCATAGCAATAATAAATAAAACTAAGGCAGCAAGAGAAAACGTAGCAGGTTGGCGCAATTGCGCGCAGAATTTAGCAATGTCCCAAAAAGAACAATTATCTCCTAATTTTTAGGAGATTAGATTTGTTTTTGATCTCCAACACAAATCTCCTTCTCTAGCTAGGAAACCCCACTGGAATATTCTCAACAGCACTTTAAAATATTCTTCTGGTGTTCTCCGTAGAGCTGCCAGGCCTTCTAGCCAAGCCCAGGTCGCTGCTGCTTTTCGGACAGATGTTGCAGCCACTTGAACAAGCTCCTGCTATAGCATCCCCTGCTGTAGCTGCTCCTTGTTCACTTGTGCTGGTTTTGTCAAACAATGCCATACAACATCATCAGTTTTGAAAAGAAGAGAGGACATAGAGAGAAGGACACTCAGCAGCAAAAACACACGAGCTACTCCAGCCCAGATTCTGCGCGAACCACCTGCGCAAGCCGAGAACAGCAACGCGCAATTGCGCCAACCTGCTACTTTTCTCTTGCTGCTTTAGTTTTATTTATTATTTCTATGATGTTTGTTTCTACCATGTCTAGCTAAACACTTTGTATCGGTTGGGCATGATTTTATGAAGTATTTCCTTTGAGACTTGTGCTTAATGCTTTGTACATCTACTTATATTAATTCCATGCATATGGGTGATAATTAGTTGTGCGAATAAGAGAAGCCTTGAACCGCAATCTTATTCTAACTGCTCGTTATTGTATGTTAAACTAGTTGATAGCTTGACGGTGACAACTAGGAGTAACGCACTAGGATAATCAGTTGCTATTGTGATAGGATTCGTAGCTGTTTAGACTAGTTTCAGGAATTAATAGCTCATGGACTTTGATCGGAACATGCGCGCACATTAGGAAGCCTTGATCGGACACTAACTTGAGTACAACTGCACTATAGATGTTTGGAGTCGAGGATAAGGGATACATTCATAGAGGATTGCCTGTACCGATACTTCTCATAGTCATAGTACTTAATATCTACTGCCTGCGCACGTATCGTGCAATTCTGCTTTCACTACTGTTCATTCGCGCACCTGCGCAACCCAATCACTCACAACCCCAATTTCGTAAGTTGTAGGTTGCTAGCTAAGACGAGTCTGCACGCTCCTTGTGGGATCGACCCTGACTTAGCCACTGTACTAAGTGGGGAAGGAAGGATTAATTTGACGCGTACAACGACGCGCGATCAGTGGCCTATTTCCTACTGATCTTAGTCATCACAGGAAGAAGAGGTTTCTGCACGACGTGAAAAAATATTACTGGGATGAGCCTTACCTCTACAGACTTTGTGCAGACAGAATTTATCGAACTTGTGTGGTTGAGGAGGACATGATGAGCATTCTTGCTCAATGTCATGATTCTCCCTATAGTGGGCATGGTAGTGGAAACAAGACTGCATCACGAGTTCTCCAGTGTGGATTCTATTGGCCCTCACTTTTCAAGGATTCCTACGAGTACGCCAAGAGATGTGATAGTTGCCAAAGGAGTGGTAATATTTCTAAGCGCAATGAGATGCCCCAACATCCTATTCAAGAGGTAGAGATTTTTGATGTTTGGGGGATAGATTTTATGAGTCCCTTTCCCACCTCCTTTGGAAACTCGTATATCACAGTAGCTGTAGACTATGTGTCTAAGTGGGTAGAAGCCGTAGCCTCTCCTACTTGTGATGCTAAAGTTGTTACGAAGCTATTTAGGAAGATTACTTTCCCTAGATTTGGCGTACCACGTACGGTTATTAGTGATGGAGGGTCTCATTTTAAGGAGAAGAATTTTGAAGCTCTGCTGAGAAAGTATGGTGTTTACCGTAAGATTGCCACTCCTTATCACCCACAGACTAGCGGGCAAGTGGAAGTTTCGAATAGGAAAATCAAAGTTATTCTTGAGAAAATGGTTAGTCGGTCTAGAAAGGATTGGGCGTCTAAGCTAGATGATGCACTTTTGGCATGTCGTACTGCATTTAAAACCCCCATTTGATTGTCTCCATATCGATTGATTTATGGGAAAGCATGTCATCTTCCTGTTGAGTTGCAGCATAAGACTTTTTGGGCAATTACACGATTGAACTTTGATTTACGTGTTGCAAGAGAGAAGCGGTTGTTACAATTGAATGAATTGGACGAGAGTCGCTTGGATGCTTATGACAATGCGCTCCTCTACAAGGAAAGAATGAAGAGATGCATGATAGGAAGCTGGTGAGGAAGAGCTTCAAACAAGGAGACCAAGTCCTTTTGTTCAATTCAAGATTGAGACTCTTTCCCGGTAAGTTAAGGACTAGGTGGTCGGGCCCTTTTCATGTTCATAAAGTATTTGATGATGGGCATGTGGAGCTTTTAAATTCTGAAGGGGAGTTATTTAAGGTTAATGGGCATCGGATTAAATTGTATCATGGGCTAGAAAAAGAGGTAGGCTATGTGAGCACCATTTGGATTGATCCTGCGAGCCCTTAGCTACGCCTCGCCAAGACTTTAAATTAGGCCTTTTCGTAAAGTAACCCGCTCTGTGAGTTCCTCTTGTTTCTTGCTTTTGTTTTTGTTTTTCTTCTTCTTTTAGTTGCGTTAGAAGTCATGTGTTTGGCTTGCATCTTAGTCTTCTTATTTTATTTCTGTGTTTGGGGTTTAATTCTTCTCGACATCATCTTGGTTCGGCTGGGTCGTACGGCCCGTTTTGGCCGCCGTGACCGTGTCGGTCGTATGGACACGGTCGATACGGTCCAGGTAATCTCCATGGAGGTCGTATCGACAGTGCGGAGTGGATATATTCGTATCGGTCGAGTCGGTCGTACCGACCGTATCGATACGGTCCATCGGCTTTTAGTTGACCACCACTCCGCACCGGCCGCTCGACCAGCAGCGGCCCAGATCCCCGCGCGCGACCACCACACTAGAGCCACACTCCCAGCGACCTCCTAGCCAGTCGCCAAATTCCCCAAAACCTTCTACACCCTCGCCCGACCACCACTCCGCACCGGCCGCTCGACCAGCAGCGGCTCAGATCCCCGCGCGCGACCACCACACTAGAGCCACACTCCCAGCGACCTCCTAGCCAGTCGCCTGCTCGGTCCTCACTCCGCCCTCACTCCAAGCCATCGCGACCTTGGCCAGCGACCGCGATCAGCCGCGCAGCCCCTACTCAGTTCTCCGTCACTCGACCGCCCTGCTCTAACCCTAGCGCCGCACTCAGCCCTCTTCAACCCAAACTCCGCAACAGCTCCATCGACTCTCCACAAGGTAGCAGCTTCGCACACTTGACGGCAACAATTCCCAACCACTCGACCTCTCCCCTCAGCTCGTTTCCCAGCTCCTCAACCAAAATGCCGCCCACAAAACAGCCCACGACCGGCAGGAAGAAGCACATTGCTCGCCGCCTCAGTTTGCCTCCTCCATTCCCTAAGACATATAAGTTCATCAATCCAAGGTCCGCGGAGCGGCTTCAGCGCATCCTCGATGGAAAGAAGGAAATTGTGCCCACCTCCATGCCCGACTTAACGACAATGCACAAGTTCTCCATCTTTGATTCAGTTAATAGCCGGCTGCTGCGATTCGGCCTTGGGATACTTGTGGTAGCTAAATGGCCGACTCATAAAAACAATGATCAGAGATACGTTCTTGGTGGTGGCGGCTTCATTACTGCGCTCGCCGAAGCTTTTCGCTATGAACTTCCACCGGCCGCCCCGGGCATGTTCCCAGTTTTGAACCTTGCCGCTCTTAGGCAAATGCGGATGGTGTTACCTAATGGTACATGGTATCATAGGACAGATGGCCCTTCTGGAGCGGTTGGTCGTGCTTCGAAGCGCCGACACGAGACTGCGCCTCCACCATCAGCGGCGCAAAAGGATGCTCATCCCACACATCAAGCTCCGGACTACAGTCCCCAGCTAGACTATCTTATGCGCTCTCAGGAGTGGAAGACCAGGGCTATCACCGCTTTACTTCAAGCAAGAGGAATTCATGATTTTCCACCACCTCCTGCTACTCCCGGATCTGAGACTTTTGAGCCGCAGGATCCTATGCCATGGACCGGCGAGTATGATGATGATGTCGGACCTTCCCAGCGCAACGCTGAGTGACTACCATTGGGTGCCATGCTATATTGACTTGACTGCTTTTGGTGGTTATTTTTGGCTATGTTGGTTGTGGACATTTGCTTGTTGTTGTTTTGTGTCATTATGGAATTCTGAGCTGTTTAAATCTCATCATGAGGGTTGTTTCATTGTCATAGATATATATGTTTCATATCTCATTTTGGCGATGAATTTGATGAACTTGATTGTGCTATACTTGTCCATCTCTATTTCAGGTCATCACGGTGGCAGCAATATGTTGACTCTAGCACGAAATGGCCACACTCACTAGGGGAGTTCCTATGCATTCTTCTTGTTCTTAATTTTTACGCTTAGGGACTAAGCTTTATTTTAAGTGTAGAGTGGCTGGTGCATATTAATTGAGTGTTTCATTGATTAACTTGCTTGAATATGCATTGAGTGGTTGGTGCACAATATTCATTGATTTCATACTATGCATATTGTTATAAGAGTGTTTCACTTCTTTAAAGCTTGGGATCAACATGCTCGAGTTTCACATGTCGCATCTAGCCTCTTTCATTTTGCTGATATAGAGCCTAGGGCCGAGTAAGTTCTCATGATCGCGCCTTCTTGTGAGTCATTATTATTGTTATCCGTTGCCTATCTCGCATTCTAGGAATTTTTCATTGCTTGCTTTGGACCTTGGTGTAGCTTGCACTTTTTAAATCATTTACATAATGCATAAACCTTGAGATTGCTTTTAGGTGACTCTTGTTTGCATGCTTAGCTCCTCGCTTGTAATTGTTTCTTGCGCATCCTCAACCTCTCTTTGGGCTTATTGTCAAGTTCTTATTGTGCGAGTCTAGTTGCAATGCCGAGGGTTAGGAAGAAAAGTTTCGCCTCGAAAGTATTTGCACCCAATGAAAAAAATGAAAAAAAAAGGAAAAGAAGGCCGAGGTTAGGAAGAAAAGTTCCTCCTCAAAAGCCTTGAGGAAAAAAAAAAAGAAATAATAAGAGCTTGACTTTATGCCTACCCGCCATATCATTTTTGTGCAAGTCTACAATTTGCTTGTGTGCTAGCATGCTATACTAGAGAATGACCCTTGTGTTAGCACGTAAGCATCAATTGGTTTATGACTGTTTTTGAAAATCAATTTTTGCCGAACTCCTCTTTCCTTATGAATTGTGATGCAAAGTCCAAGGCTTGGATATGAGTTCTGCATGTTGTATATAAACCCTTGTTTCGAATGCTTGGCCTTGAAAATGAATAGATGGCGAGAATTGGTTTTGGTTGGCTCTTGTACTGATTTTCTTGAGTGTGTGCCCTCATGTATTCTTACGCGGCTCAAAAACTTTTTGATTGCAATTTGTTTGAAGTGTTAGTGTGAGGTGTGGGGCTAGAGTTCGTGAAGCCCGTGCTTTGGTGGTCATCACTCTATTATTCAAAGCTTAAGTTGGGATAGAGAGTCTTGAATATAACATGTCCTGATTGTTTGCTCGAGACGATCAAATTTTAAGTGTGGAGTGTTTGATCAGTTGGATTCCCGACCGATTCTCGCTTGTGTTTATTTGTTGTTTTCGGTCATTTTTGGAGTATTATGACCATTATGCACTCTCTCCTTCTTGTTTCAGGGCCAATCTGCTCAGGCGCCATGGAGTTAAGTTAGAGGCAACTGCATGCAAAAGAGTCGAGGAATATGTCAAATTGCCCAAGTCCGTACGACCGTATCTCCCACTCTGCCCGTATTTATACGTTCGGCACGGTCGTAATCTTCGATTTTCCAGCTGAGGTCGTATTGACCGTAGGGAGTGGATAAGATCGTATCGGTCGTATCGACCGTATTGATACGACCAATACGGACAGCTCAGCTTATTTTCATAGAATTTGAAGGGATGGAGAAGAAAAGGAGGAGCAGATTAGATTAGGCGGGAAAGGACGAGCTGGGGGGCGAAAAAAGGGCACGAACTAGAGAAGAAAAGGAGGAAGAAAAGAGGTGTTTCGATCCCTTGTTACTCGAGTGCATGGTTGTAATCTATTGTTTTCGTTAGAGAATTGAATTTGTAACTCGTTCTTTATCTATGAAAGCAATGAAATCATTTTCCATGTATTGTGAGTAATCTCCCTAATTCCAAGGTTTGATGAATCTTGTCTAGTGTGTTCAAAGTATTGTGATGATGTTCTAAACGAAAGTTTAGGTGGATGGTTGATGGATTACGGTTTTACTCAAGTATTGTCAAGTTATGTATGCTAGATGTTTGAAAGAATGCCAGTATGAAATCCGTTTTAACTTAAGTACGTTACTGAGAGGTACATACTTAAGAAAGACGAGAGTAAAACCGGCTTTGATCTTATTGACATACGAAAGTAGCGTAAAGAGATAAGTTAGAGGTTAGATTAGCTTAATCCGAACTCTTTTACTGATCATCATAGCGACAGTTTGTGATTAGTGGAGGAAGTTAGAGCGAATCAATATATTGAGAGATTGAGATTTGACTTCCGTAATAGATTGATAACCAAATTTGAGCGAAAGCTAGTTTAGAAGATTGATCTATTCATAACCTCTATAGTCTTCAATCATCCATTCATCTTTGTCACTTTATTAGAAAACACTAGGCAAGTGAAATCAACCTTGAAATCTTCTTGAAATTTGGCAATTTAACCTTAGCTTGCTTGTCTTAATCCAAATCATTACAGAAAATCAATTCACAAATTGAGTTGCTAAACAAAATTAGATGTTACGTAGTGCATAAGCTTAGTTTACTCCTTGGACGACCCGGAATACTTCGGTCTACAAATTGTTTTTGATCTGCATTGGAACTTCATGTTCATTGAATTTGGAGTACAAAAATAACTACGTCAGCCAACAAGCAAGTCCTGCTCTGAATTGGCTTTCTCCGATCAAGCTCTGATAAAACTCTACAAGTCTTTGATCAGCCTCTGCTTTAACCACTCAGCTCTGCCCTCACGCTCTGCTCTTCGGTGGTGATCCAATCTCTACGCTCGCCACTCTGAATCCCTCTCAATGTTTTCTCTATATCTTGATGCTTGGATTCTGTATTGGATGGACACTTTGCTGCTCTGCCCAGCCTCCTTTAAATATGAACTCCATGCTCCATCAATATCAAATTTAGAAAGCCTTCTAAAAAGCTCTTCTAGATTCTTGCAAGTTTGTTGAGATTTGATTTCCTAAAACCAATTGTAGAAATATTATCTTTACCTTGAGCTTGCTGAGTTGTTTGTTGCTGCTGGAATTTCGTAAGTCCATTAGGAAACCTTCCAAAACTTATCTCCTACTTTGTAGGATACCCACCTTCCAAAAGATCCATATATTCAAGCTGACTTGTAGGCCGCAATCTCCACTGAGAATATTCTGACAGATGCTCTGGAATCTTCCCGTTGCTCAGCTCTTCATATTTGGCCAGATTGTTCTTCGTGCCAATGCTGATGCTACAACTCCTACTGTAGCAACTGCTTGTTCACTGAGCTTGTTCACTTTGGTTGGTTTTGCACCAGCTGCTGTCTTCATATGGGCAGCTGTATCATCTTATTTTCAATCTTCAAGATACTCTACCGACCTGTTGCGATGCCGGCAGCAACCCTCCGTACGTTCTTTGGGCTGCTCTAAGTTGATCGGCATGCTGCTGGCTGCTCCAAGTCTTCATGGTATGCTATAGCATCTTCTGGAGATTGTCTTCAGAAAGCTTGCTCCAGCTTCTGCTGCAACGGAATGCTATAGCATCTTGCTAGATCACCTTCAACAGAGTTTGTCAATGATGACACATACCTCAACAATCTCCCCCTTGACGTTTTTGACAAAATCCAAGGACCCTTCTGATCTTAGGAAATCCTCATCTCGTCTTCAGACTCCTTCTCTAGCAGCTTTCTCGGCTTCTTCAGGATTAATCTCAATTCAAGGACTCTGCTGATCTCAAGCTATCCCTAGCTTGTCTTCTGGCTTCTTCCCAAGTGGTGTCTTCAGATAGATTCTGCTGTTATCGGATGGTGTACTAACTTCTTGCTCTTTGTTGTTGTTTTGTCAGTCTTTGGAAGAAGCTCTAGCTTCAATCTTTGCGGGATGCTGTAGCAACTTCTTGCACTTGTTTTATCAAGGATGTCACTACGTTAACAAAAAGAATAGGTTTTAATCAATCCTAATCCTTGCATCCTTACTAATATACAACCATTTTGATAAGGACCAATGTTGTCTTGATATTTATTCATTTTTCTTTCTCCAAGTTGATCGGCATGCTGCTGGCTGCTCCAAGTCTTCATGGTATGCTATAGCATCTTCTGGAGATTGTCTTCAGAAAGATTGCTCCAGCTTCTGCTGCAATGGAATGCTATAACATCTTGCTAGATCACCTTCAGCGGAGTTTGTCAATGATGTCACCTTCACAATCTCCCTCTTGGCATTTTTGACAAAATCCAAGGACCCTTCTTATTTTAGACAATCATCATCTCGTCTTCAGACTCCTTCTCTAGCAGCTTCCTCAGCTTCTTGAGGTCATCTCATGTCAAGGACTCTGCTGATCTCAAGCTATCCCTAGCTTGTCTTCTGGCTTCTTCTCAAGTGGTATCTTCAAATAGCTTCTGCTGTCGTCGGATGGTGTACTAACTTCTTGCTCTTTGTTGTTGTTTTGTCAGTCTTTGGAAGAAGCTCCAGCATCAATCTTCGCGGGATGCTGTAGCAACTTGTTGCACTTGTTTTGTCAAGGATGTCATTACCTTAACAAAAAGAATAGGTCTTAATTAATCCTAATCCTTGCATCCTTACTTATTTACAACCATTTTGATAAGGACGAATGTTGTCCTGATATTGATTCATTTTTCTTTCTCCAACAGATTTATCTGACGATGGATGTTTAAGTCGATACATATGCATGCATCAAATTAAACAAGTACGTACTCTTATGTTTGATATGACAAATTATTACAACTATAAATAATACGTCCGTCGAGCTACCGTTCTTCTAAACCCTAAAACACAAAACTAACATTCTTGTTGCATTTAATTAATCAACTATAATCACATTAACAATGCATTGGAACACAAATCCCATGACCCAAAAACTAAAACGAAATGAAAAGTCAATGCATTGACCGTGGTTGTGTTAACCATGGTTAAGGGTTTGCCGAAGAGTTAGGGCCTCGAATTCATTAGCATTGACCGGGATTAATGTTTGTGTTTGGCAAAGACCCTAAATTTCACAACAGTCAGATATGTTTAAAACTAGGCGCTTTGTTTTAATTTATGAATCTTTGGCGTGAACTCAACTTTAACACTGACATTTTGAATTCCAAATGGTTAGAGAAAAAGCATATTGATGCTATTTGGTTAAAACCATGCTGATGGGGGTAAATTCCAGAGGATATGGAAGCTTTGTGTTCAGTTCTTGATTGGTGGGTATCAAAACATGCATGTTTGGAACTGAAAAAGAAACAAATAATTATAAAGAGACGCAGGTAGAGGTAGGAATGGTAGAGTGAGATTCAGGGTTATAGTTAATTGAGATATTAATGAGACAGAAACACACAGTGTGGCTGGCTGGCTGGCTGGCACTGCCTCCGGTCGGCAACCGAAACTTATGTCAGTCTCATTCTCACTCAAATGCCAATGTCTTCATATAAATACACACAGACCCCACTTCCATTTCATCTCCCTCTGCAACTTCCTTCTTCTTATTTCCATCTTCTCCCCCTCCATACCATTCTTCTCTGTTGCTCAAAAAACAAACCCGTAGCACAAGTTTTTTGATTGGATCCTGCTGCTCCGCAGACCACGCAAGCTAGTCGCGACACCGAGATTGTGATGCTCCATCTCAATTGCTACAGCAACGCATGAACAAGAATCATCGAGCTTCAAGGAGAAACAAATAAAAAAGGCAACTGGTGAGACAGACACAGTTCTCTTCTTCTTTCTTTTTTTGGTTTCAACCTCCTCCTCTCTGCTTCCAGTCGTTATTCCCGTTGATTCTTTTTGTGTGAATCTAGGAAAGACAAAACCCCTTGATGGGTTTCCAGTTTCCCGGCTTCGTTTGTTGGTACACTGGATTTGTTGATACGAGAATGTTTGTTTGATTTGCAGAGACTCCAGTGCTGCATCCTTTGACGGTTGAGGTTTGGATCCCTGTGTAGACATTCGAGTATGGACAAGTGTTTGGATCCGCAGTTATGGAACGCCTGCGCTGGAAGCATGGTCCAACTGCCACCGATCGGCACCAACGTCTTCTACTTTCCTCAAGGACACGCCGAGCACGCCAACGGTAATGTCGACTTCAGGAGCTTCGGGAAAGTTCCATCCATGTTCCTCTGCCGCGTCTCCGCCATCAAGTACATGGCAGATCCCGATTCCGATGAGGTTTTCGCCAGAATGAAGCTGGTTCCGCTGCAGCGCAACAACGGCTTCGACTTGGCTGATAATGCCGGTTTTGGTGGCTGTAATGGAGTTGTTGATGATCAAGACAAGCCTGCATCTTTTGCCAAGACATTGACTCAGTCTGACGCTAACAATGGCGGAGGGTTCTCCGTTCCCAGGTACTGCGCCGAGACTATATTTCCTAGGTTGGACTACTCTGCAGATCCACCTGTCCAGACAATACTTGCTAAGGATGTCCACGGCGAGACGTGGAAGTTCCGGCATATATATAGGGGAACCCCGAGAAGACATCTGCTGACAACGGGGTGGAGCAATTTTGTTAACCACAAGAAGCTTGTCGCGGGGGACTCCATTGTGTTCTTGAGAGCTGAAAATGAGGAGCTTTGTGTTGGAGTGAGGCGAGCAAAGCGTGGGATTGGAGGGAGCGAGCCGCAGTTTGGATGGAATCCTGCGGGTGGGAACTGCGAGTCACCTTATGGTGGGTATGAGGTTGGTGATGAGAGGAAGAGGATGCAGATCGGAGATGGGAGGATGAAGGGGAAGGTGAAGGCTGAGTTTGTTCTCGAGGCAGTCAGTCTGGCTGCGACCGGGAAGCCATTTGAGATCGTCTACTATCCGAGAGCCAGCACGCCAGAGTTTTGTGTGAGGGCTTCTGTTGTGAGTGAGGCTATGAGGATTCAGTGGTGCTGTGGAATGAGGTTTAAGATGCCTTTCGAGACCGAGGATTCCTCGAGGATTAGCTGGTTCATGGGAACCATTTCCGCAGCTCAGGTTGCTGACCCAGTTCGCTGGCCTAATTCCCCGTGGCGCCTTCTCCAGGTTTGTTTTTGTTATTAGGAAGTAAGCACAGAGAGTTCATGTATTCGATTATTGTGTTATTACAGCGGAGGCAAGACTAGTAATGAATGATGCACTTTCGCGTGTTCTGATGGTAAGTATTGATCCAGGTTGCGTGGGACGAGCCTGATTTACTGCAGAATGTAAAGCGAGTAAGCCCGTGGCTAGTGGAAGTGGTTTCGAGCATGCCTACTGTTCATATGACCCCATTCTCCCCGCCAAGAAAGAAACTGAGGTTTCCACAGCATCCAGATTTCCCCTTAGTGGGCCAATTTCAAGTCCCGCAACACCCAGAGTTCCCCTCAGTCGGTCATATCCCTTTCGCTGCCACTCTACGCAGAACAAACAGTCCCTTTCCTGCGGGTATACAGGGAGCCAGGCATGGTCAGTTCGGATTATCTTCATCAGATCTCCACTTCAACAAACTGCAGTCGGGTCTGCTCCCAGTTGGTTCACTTTCTACAACTTCTTGCAGGGACATCAAAAGTAAATGTCAGGAAGAGGGTAACCGATCTTGCTTGCTGACAATGGGAAGGAATATTCCCCAGAAAATTATTGATGTCAAAGCGCCAATGTTTGTACTTTTTGGTCAGCCAATTCATACAGAAGAGCAGATGTCTCAAAGCTCATCGGACGATACACTTGCCAACAGTTGTTCAGATGGAAATCAAGAGAAGGTTGCTAGCTTATCCGATGCTTCTGGGTCCGGGACTCACCAAAACCGGCACATGAAGAACTCTTCAGACGGTGGATCCCCTCGGCACAAGGATCACTTAATGACTGAGCTCAAGTTAGAGACAGGTGGTCACTGCAAGGATTCAAGCCGCCCTTTAGGCTGTTCAATGCTCAGCTCTTTTGACGACTTGCATTCAAAATTTGCCCACATGTTCGGCAACGGTGAAGGTCTAGATGAGATGCTGAGGACTCGGCTGGCAACAAGCCTGGTAACCAATTCGAGCAACTACTACTGATACACACGCAAAAGGGCAGTGTTGAGATTCAGACAATCATTTCTTTGTTCTTACTATTAGTTGGTTTTCATGTACTGAGATGGATGTGGTAAGTAATCAACATTCAGCAATTCCATGTGCGTGTGTATTCTGCTTCAGTTCAATGTAAACTCATTCAACTTGGATTCAGCGATCCTCGATCACTCCCAAAAACAAAGTACGCACAAACTAATCAGTAATCAATGTCCCCCAAGGGTCACTTGCCAGCCTTATATAATTTAAGGAGCTTTCTCTTCTCTCCGTGTGCAAGCCTTGTGCCGTAGTTTTTGGCGAAATTGTCTGGAGAAGAAAATACGGATCTCATCCACTGGCACTGGCTTGTTTAAATGCGTTTTTCAAATATCGATGATGAGATGCGACATTTGTGGTCAAGCTGGCAGATGCATTAAGGCGCTCTCTCTGTCTACCTTGCCAAGTTAAAAACTGAATTGGGATCAGTAAACAAAACAAAATGGCTTCTAATTTCCTGCAGGGAAGTGTGTTGTTAATCCCCATAAACATGAGACTTTGGGATTGATCAAGGTCAGCCAGGACAGGATCGAGGGTCACGTGAGGGAAGGTAGCTGGCTGGGTTCAATATCTTACGCCGTTTCGATGGTTGTGTCCAACAACACCATCCAAATCCATGCCCTTCCTTTGCCCAGTCCAGTCCATCAATAAAGCTAGCTCTGTCTTTATCAATGACGTCTCGCTGCGCGAACATCTATGTTGCTTTCAGTAATTGTGGATTATCTCAATATTCATAATTTTTTTCTTTTTTTGTAGATTCATCCCATCCAACTCCAACTAGGAGGAATTCCAGTTGCCATAACAATGTTGTGGATTCATTGTTTATTATTAGTAAACTCTGGGTCTGCTCAGTGTTCCTTCCCAGCCTGTACACGGATTCATCACTTGGACATTACCAGTGCGTTATGTCATCTATGCCTTTTCCTAGCCCTTTTTTGCTTCTAGAGTTGGAGATCTTCGCACTTGATTTGTCTCATTGACAAACAATATAATCTCGATCTACGTGAATACTTCAAATTCAAATTCAAATTCGCTCATAACAGCAGTGGTCAAGCGTGCATGTGACTGTTACTCGCCTGCTAATTATATGTCAGGGCCATTCTACAATCCCTCAGTCGAGGAAATTTGAGGCAATGACTTTACGGATACAAATTCGAACAATTTAACATTAACGGTCAGCAGCAGTGGTCAGTCTTCATTGATGCTACTAGAGGCTGTAGGAAGGCGTATTCATGAAAGTCAATGAAACACAAGAACTTACAGGACCATGTATAAGCTGTCATTTAAGTTTGAGGGATAAGGAATTGGTTGTGGAAGAATGTTTAGTTGTAAGAGTTGCTGCTGCATGCACAAAGCAGAACATTTTCATGAATGAAAATGACATAAGTCCCCATCCTGTTTATTTATTAGCAGGAATTTATGTAACACCACTTACTAGGTGTGACTGTAGCATAACCATCACTATAGGTGGGGCGCGCACCACCACCACCAGAGATGAGCCTAGACTGGGCTGTATTTGCAGCTCCACGCGTTGTCATCATATGCATAACAAATTAAGAGTCGTTAAATGTATTTGCAAGTTACTACACATTTTATCACAAGTCAAATTAAGTTTCAAGACAATGAGCGTTAGCTGCAAGCCCAACTCTATCGGGTTCCTAGGCCACACAACAACTGGCATTATGTGCCTGCTAAAGGGCCAACACCCCTGCTTTGTGTCTTCAATTAGGAGCGGAGCTGATAGGATCGCGGCTCATTCACCATTCACCAGTTTCGTCTTTCCATGAGCTCATTAAGAAAGCGAGAACAGCTTTCGACTAGTGTGGTGCCCATATGTTATTTTCAACACATAGTTAGATAAATACATGTGACACGTACTTTATATTAGTGGTGTTCCACTACCAACATTAAGACATTCCAATAAGCATTTAGTCCGGCCTTTCGTGTTATGATGGTGAACTTTCCTATTTCCTTATTAGGGGCCGAGTCTTCATTTTTGGATCCTATCATTATTCCCCTTCCAAAGACCGACCTTTTTTTCAAGGTCGAAGTTGGGACTCGATGCTTGCTAGCCTCCAATGTGTTGTGCTCGGGCAACGACCCCTCATATGATCATTACTCTTAGGTCACCTTTAGGTTAAATGACCCCCATATTATCATTAACTGTAGCTTCCTCTTTTAATGGTCGAATGGAAGTTTGGCTTGGTCCTCCTTTGAGGCTGAATGACCCCACATATGATCATTTTCTTCAGGTTCCCTCTTAATGTTTCCTCTGACTAACACTGTTTGTTTCCCTTGACATAAGTATCACTACACGACACTTTTGTTACCCCCACTCTAAACGGCCCACACTAGATGGCTTCACTATAGCTCTCAGCTTAGGTGGTTCTTTTCCAAGCCGCCCATCCCGAAAATCGTCCATGTTGGCCTACTCATTTTTTTTAACTTATACTTTATTATTTTTTTTTACTAGCTCTCAAGGAGCATTACACGGGGGAAGGCAAAAGCCTTTAACGGTGATGGACGCATTGATTACAAAAGGAAGGAACGAGATGTTGCTCAGCCATGAAAGCCACTCTAACCGCTGGCGGGAGCGTCGCCACCGATCCAAAGAGAGAGCGAGGAGCGCTGGTTTTGTCCCAAGCCAAGACAGCAGCCGACCTATTTTTTCCAGGACAAACAGTTCTGATAATTGATTGATGAATAAGGGAGCGGATATGCAGCCACTGACGCTTTCTGGTGACTAGCGGAGAAGCAAGACGGGAGGAGGAGCCTGGTGCTCGAATGGGAGCATTCAAGGAATTGAATGGGACAGTGACAAGACTCCAAAAACTCTAGGAGATGGAGCAGACAGCCCATAGGAGGTTACCGTCGACATCTCTATGAATCGCACCAATACTATCCATCGAAGAGGTGAAAGCAACTGAGAGCATGTTCCCAGGGAGGACGGACCTATTAACCCACGCTCCCCTTTTAAGTCTGACCGCCGGAGGGGGGATATGGAGCAAAGACAGGCCTAGTTCAGCCAACAGCGAGGGATGATAGGAGGCTGAAATAAAAGGGGCCAAATTGGTAGCCCATTGCCTGAGAGTAATAATGATGTCAGTAACAAGCTCGCCATACATGGTTTATTACGAGTCATCCAGATTTCATGTATCGCACAACCAAGAAGCCCTAACTTGAGGCAGCTTATGAAGACTTGAAATCCAGTTTTTGAATCCAAAGGTAGAAAATCTGGTGGATGGAGGACGGAGCGCACACATTGAAAACCTGCTTAAGGAAAGCCCATCTATGCTTGGCTGAATCACTGGCAATAAACAGATGGTGCAAACTTTCCTGTTTTGCATGAAGACAACAGCACAAGCAGAAACAATAGGGATACCAAGCTTGATCAAATTATCATCCATAGGGAAAGCCTTATTTAGAGATGCTATAAGATGAAACTAATCTTCGGAGGTAGCCATCTATGCCAGAGGTGCCTAAGGTAATTGTGGGCCGGGAAAGATCGCCGGGTTTTGAGCGAGCATTCCTTGGCCGAGAAAGTACCCGAAGCAGACCTGATCCATACGAGGCGATCCGAAAAAAGAGAATAGGCTACCATCTCCCACTCGATAGAAAATTGCGGAGGCATACAAGGAGCCAAAGCTGCCTTAGCCTGAGGGTCGTGAAGAACTTGCCTGATTTTGTAGTCCTGGAGATGACTAGGAGCTTTGAAGTTCCACAGGGTGCCCAGGGAGAGAATAGGGAAGTTCCCATCCCCAACTTTCCACCTAATTTGGTTGCGAATCTCCGTACAAATCGGGTGCAGTTTATTCCAGAGGGCCGACCCCCTCTTACTTATTTGATACCGAGAGTTTGCATGTAAGGCCCCATAAACTGTCTTGGTGGAAAAAACGCCAAGCAAGCTTACACCGGAGGGCCTTTTGGATATCTTGCAGCGGTCGAAAACCAAGCCCACCTTCACTTTTTGTGTTGCAGATAGTCTCCCACTTCACCCAGTGATGCCGCCGATCCTCCCCTTGATCCCAAAGGAAATTACGACAAAGCTGCTCGTTCCTATCTAAACAAGAGACAGGAACTGGAAGAACCGCAAGCGTATGCAACGAGATAGAGCTAAGAACGGAGTTAATCAAGGCAAGACGGCCACCCATGAATAGAAACTTGCGAAGCCAAGAGGACATCTTAACTCTAATTCGTTCCTGCAATTGAGCAAAGTAGCTAACTTTAGCGCAACCAACGAAAAGAGGGGCTCCAAGATACGTTGTAGGAAACTATCTTTCTTGAAATCTGGTAACATTAAGAAGCTCCTGTTGTCTAACAATAGGAATGTAATCCGGAAAAAAAAATCTGAGACTTAGCATTATTGAGGGGCTGTCCTGACATGGTACAAAAAGAGTCTATGATCTGCATTAATTTTTGCATAGAACCATTGCTACCATTAGTAAATAATAAAAGATCATCAACATAAAGAAGATGAGAAATATTGAGAGAGCTAGCCTTAGTGTGATATCCTGTCACTTGCCCAAGATTAATAGCTTATTAAAAAGTCTCGAGAAGACTTCCATGATGATGATAAAAAGCGAAGGGGACAAGGGATCACCCTGACGGACGCCACAATTAGATTTGAAAAAACCATAATTACCGCCATCCCGTAGCACAGAATACCAACAATTGTTGATGTAACGATAAATAAAATCACAAAATTTGTGAGAAAAACCAAAGACTTTCATAACCTTGAGAAGAAATCTCTAAGACACACGATCGTAGGCCTTGGACATGTTGATCTTTAGCATACTATTTCCACCATGGATTTTGTTATATTATTCATGACTGTTTCTACCCGGGGTGAAGCCATATTATTCACGACTAATAAATGGATTCAGGATAGAAGAAAGCCTATTGTTTAGAATCCGATTGATAATCTTATGAACAAAATTACATAGGCTTATAGGACCGAGATGGTCGAGGCTATTAGCATCCTTCCTTTTAGGTAAAAACACAAGGGACGTGGCTGAGATAGCTTTAGGGAGGGCGAAACCCATGAAAAAGAAATAACGGCAGAATGAAGATCGTCCTTGATAACGTACCAGCAAGCCCTATAGAAGGACCCTGTGAACCCATCAGGACCCGGGGCACTATCCTCCTTCATTCCAAGAATCGACTGCCAAATCTCATTACAACCGGGAGTATCTGTTAGAGCTGTGTCCTCATCTTCAGAGATAACTGCATCAATGGTATCAAGCTCCCGCAAAACCCCGTGACGAAGCAGCTCTCATAAGCTCCTCAAAATAATTAGCTGCCTTAGTATTAATAATATCAGGGTCACCCGTGTACACATCCGGATAAGCTGCAGCTTAAAATACGTCTGAGAGCGTCGAGCTTTTAAAGCTGCATGGAACAATGCAGAACTCCGATCGCCTTCGGCTAGGCAAGCAAGTTTTAACTTAGCTTCCAGAATAGAGTGCTGGTTTCGAATAACTTCGGCCATTCGCTGCTTACAGTTACTGAGCTCCTTATATATGTTATTGTCCTAAGCAGTTTGCAGCTGAGACTCAAAGTTGACAATGTGCTCGGACAGAGTGTTCATTTTTCTATTTTGGTCTCCAAAGATAGTCCAATTCTAATGAGTGAGAACCATTCTCAGTTTTTTCAACCTTAAAGAAAGATTCACCAAAGCATTAGGATGGTAGTTTTATTTCCAAGGATCTTCAACAATAGACATAAAAGAGGAATGAGTAAGCCAAATTTTCTAGAATTTAAAACCTTTGGGCTTGCGAATCCCTGAGTCCAAATGAAGGAGCATGGGGCAGTGATCCAAAACAATACGCCCAAGGTGTTGGTTCTTTAGGCCTGGGAATATAGCCAAAGCTCGCTTATCCGCTAGCACCCTATCAATCAGTTCCCCCACACATCGATCACCAGACTGATTATTAGACCAAGTGAACGAGTTCCCGAAAAAACCAACGTCCAAACCGGCCAAATTTTGAAAATTATTAAAAGAAATAACATCCCTCGAAATATTGCGATTACCCCCCTTTCTTATCCGTCTGAGAAGATATTACATTGAAATCCCCTAGGACTAGGCAAGGGAGATCAAGGCACCTACCAAAATCAATGAGGTTGTTCCATAGCCTCTCTCGATCAGAGAATGTGTTAAAAGCGTAAACAATACTGCAAATCCAATCTTTATTCTTACTCGGATCCCGTTTTTTCGGATATGTGCTGATCATAGGAAGACAAATGTTGGACCTCGAGAGTATCATTTCAGAAGCACCATATATGTTTATTTTTTCCCTCATCATGAAACCAGGAAGGAAACCCTAGCTTCCCTGCAACTGAGGAAATATAAGTGGCTATGGTCTTGTGTTCTAAGATCACACACATATCAACGTGAAATTTAGAGAAAATAAGTTTAAGGTGGTCAAGCTTGGCTCGATTATTGACTCCTCTTGCGTTCCAGCAGAGAATTTTTGTCATTGAGACAGTTGAAGAATGTTAGGGTTTTGCCCTTTAGGGCTAGATGAACTCTTTGCGTACCCATCAATCTTTGCATGTGCAGTCAAGGTTTCCTTTTTGTGAAGATGATTCCTAATCGATAAGGGATATATCTTGTCATATGTTAGGATCGTGGCTCGTCCATCATCTAATGCTCATTGGTTTCGTCCTCTCAAGGGCTCATCTAAGAAACATAAATAACTCCCAATCAATGCGCTGCCTAGATAGCCTTGCTAACTCGTAAGTTAGATAAGCACTTGAGTAACGATTTAACTGAAAAGGCCAATCCGAGCCGTTATAAGCCTAGCCTGTCCCAACTTTCTCTTACTAACACCATCTCTTAGGTCATCATAACTTATGATCCATTGCAAAATCATGGTATGTTGGTGACAAGAAAATTAGTAGGTTTACTTATTAAGCAATGAGGAAGATGATTCTTAATCGATAAGGGATATATCTTGTGTGTTACATACTCCCCATTTAAACTCTCCTAACGTCCTCATTAGGGCACATATATAACAGACCACGTGATCCTCCCCTCTTTTTGCCAACCTCGGTCACATGACATTTGTGAAGGATTGTCTCCGACATCAGCTATAACGACCCAATCGAAAAGATGATTCGAGCCATTATAAGCTTAGCATATCTCAACTATCTCTTGCCACCAGGATCCCCGAGGTCACCACAAACTAAGATTCATCTAAAAAATCATGGTATGCTTGTGTCAAGATAATTGGTAGGTTTACTTGTTAAGAAATCAAAAAGATGATTTCCAGCCGTTTTGAGATAACTGATGTGTTACAAATTGTGACAACTACTTTATATTATTATTGTTCCACTACATTAAGGCCTTCCATTGAGATTTTACTCTGGCCTTACGTGTCATGGCCAAGAACTTATGTATTTCCTTGTTGTGGGTCAAGTCTTCTATTTCGGGGTCTGATGCACGCGTCGTTGTGCGCATCAAATTAATCCTTCCTTCTCCACTTAGTATAGCGGCTAAGTCAGGGTCGATCCACAAGGAGCAAGCAGATTCGCTCTAACTAGTAACCTACACTTACAAAAATTGGGGTGTGAGTGATTGGGTTGCGCAAGTGCGCGAATGACAGTAGTTAACTGATAGAGCCTATTTATACGCATTATTTAGATCATAACCCTATGCTTGTTTGCAATATTTTGTGTACAAGATTACTGGTTTCCAGTGTTTTTGTATTGCAGGGCAAAACAAGGGCCTAAGTCGGATACGCGCTAACAGGCAGCGTTTAGGACGCGCATCACACAGCCTGCGGAGCTAGCGGCGCAAACAGAAGAAATTGGCAGAGTCGACCACGGTGCGCTAACCGATTGCGCTGAGCAGATGCCGTGCGCCATGCGCAGATGATGGTGTTTCCAAATCCTGACACGACCAGATTTGGAAGTTGCCAAGGATGAGCCTCTGAGCAGTATATAAAGAAGGGAAGGAGGCTAGGGTTAAGAGAGCATCATCACATATTCACAATTCGTACACCAAGGAGGCACTGCGCAGCAGAACTGGAAAACACACGAGCTTGCTGAGAGGACCTGCGCTAGCCGACTGCGCCAGCCAAGACTACAACCTGCACGCACTGTTTGCTATTGTTTTCTTGGATACTTTAGATATTATTTACTGTTTCTATGATGTTTACTACTAGCATGTCTAGCTAAACGCTTAGTATCGGTTGGGCATGAATCTATGAGTATTTCCTTTGAGACTTGCGCTTAATGCTTAGCTTGCTTGCTCATATTAATTCTGTGCACATTGTTGACAGCTAGTTGCATGAGTAGGGGAAGCCTTGAACCGCAATCTTACTCGTGTTGCTTGTTGTTGTATGTTAAACTAGTTGAATAGCCTGACGGTGCCAACTAGGAGTAACGCGCTAGGATAGGCAATTACTACCTTGATCGGATTCGTAGTTGTTTAGTCTAGTTCGAGAATTAATAGCTCATGAACTTTGATCGGAACATGCGCACATGTTAGGAAGCCTTGATCGGACACTAACATTAGCAAATCAAGCTATAGACATTTAGAGTCGATGATAAGGAATACACTCATAGAGGATTGTCTGCGCCGATACTTCTCATAGTCATAGTACTTAATCTCTACTGCCTGCGCACGTCTAGTGCAAATTCCTGCGTTTACGACTGTTTACTCGCGCATAGCGCAACCCCAATCACTCACACCCCCATTTTCGTAAGTGTAGGTCACTGGTTAAAACTGAACTGCTTGCTCCCTGTGGAGATCGACACTTACTTAACCGCTGTACTAGTGGAAGAGGAAGGATTAATTTGACGCGTACAACGACGCGCTATCAAATTTTGGCACCGTTGCCGGGGAGCAACACAGCTAAGTTTTAGCTAGTTTACGTTTTTCCTTTTTAGTAATTAGTTATTTCAGTTTTCTTTATTTTCGTTGTTGTTTCTGACAGCGCGCAATCGCCATTAGCCTGCGCAACCTTGAAACAGTTGCACTGCGCAGATTCTAGTTGCGCACTGACAGACGCAACAGCTTTGTTATCTTTTAATTTCGTTTTCTTTGAGATTTAGAACAGGTTATGGAAGATAACAGTGTCGTTGGGGACAACTTAGGGGACAGAACCCCGGAAGAAGCAATAGCACATAACCGCGCAGCCCTATTCAGAGAGGAAGTGCAGCGCGAGGTTGAAGCAAGGATGGCCGCTGAGCTGTATAATGCGCCACCCGCACGACAAGCTGCGCGACGTAGAACAGTGCGCGAGATGTCAGCCCCAATCACAGTTAACCAGCCATGGTGCATCGTGCTTCCGCCAGACGAACATTTTGAACTAAGGAGCTCGCTCATTCATCACATGCCCAAGTTCCACGGAATGAACAACGAAAATCCAGTCAAGCATGTGCGAGAGTTCCTAGTCATCTGCGAGAACATGAAGACCGAAGGGGAGAGCGATGAGGCGCTGAAAATGAAGGCATTCCCATTTTCATTGTGTGACACGGCCAGACATTGGTTGATGAACTTACCAGCCGAATCAATTCACACATGGGAGCAGCTGCAGAAAAAGTTCCTGGACAAGTTCTATCCCGCAGCAAAGATCGCGCTACTCAGGAGGGAACTGGCCGCACCAAGGCAGAGCGCAGGAGAGTCACTGTCAGAGTATTACGAGCGTTTCAGGGAGCTAGAGGCCAACTGCTAAAATCATGGCCTGCCCCAAAATGTGCTGATAGAGAACTTCCTGAATGGACTGCTGCCCATGGAGCTGAGGTTACTGAACGCATGCGCAGGAGGCGACATTTGCAACATGTATCCAGAAGACGCGTGGCAGCTGATAGAAGACTCTGCTGGGTAGGTAAGACATCAGCTAACACTTGAAAATAGTCGTGCTCGTCCTGTGCATCAGGTAGAAACAAGCGCTGAGATCAAGGAAATGAAGGCCATGCTGCAGAAGTTGATGAGTGCGCAAAGCGCACAACCAGTTGCGCCAAAGGTATGTGAATTCTGCAGGTCCACCGAACACAAAACTGATGAATGTCCCACGCTATTTGAGGAATCAGGAGATGTCAATGCTCTTGGAGGATGGGATAACAGAGGGCCACAGAGGCAGAATCAGCCGCGCTTTGGATTAGTAGCAAATGGATTCGGATGGAAGGAGGAGAACAATTTCCAAAGGCAGTCCACGGATCAGCGTGCGCCACAGCAGACGCAACAAGCTGCGCCCTACAATCCACCGCATCGCCGCACTGACGCACCAGCGCATAACAACCAGCAACCGAGGCGATCTTTGGAAGATATCGTGGGGCAGCTAGCAGACACAGTGCGCAAAAATGACGAGAAGTATGACAAGCGGTTCGAGTCCATTGAAAAGCAGCTATCACAGATTGCTACCACGGTGTATGAGCTAAAGAAGAGCGATGGCAACCTGCCTTCGCAAGTGATTCAGAACCCCAAAGGAGGAGTCAATGCAGTGACACTGAGGACTGGGCGCACAATAGGAACAGAGCAGACCGCAAAGGCGCCCGCGCAACCAGCTGCGCAAGTCCTGGATCCAGCAGAACAGAATGCGCAACCAGAGCAAGACGCCCAACCAGAAGTGCCAGCCACAAGCCAGCAGGGCGAAGCGCCAGGTATAACACAATTGAAAGACAAGAGCACGAATCATACTAACATACCTGCGCCTTTCCCCGTGCAGGCACCCTTGGCCAGGAAGGAAGCGCTGGATAAGGAGCTATACGAGTTATTCAGTATGGTGGAAATAAACATTCCCCTTATTGAAGCAGTTCGGCAGATCCCTAGGTATGCGAAGTTTTTGAAGGAGCTGTGCACAAACAAGCGAAGGAAAGGCAAGTGCGCACAGGTAATGCTAAATGCGCAGGCCTCAGCGATCGTGCAACATAAGGTACCACCTAAGTGCCGAGACCCAGGTACATTCACTATCCCATGCACTTTAGGCAAAACCACAGTGAGCAACTGCATGATTGATTTAGGCGCATCTATCAATTTGTTACCTTATTCCCTATATGCGACATTGCGCCTTGGACCACTAAAGCCTGCAAGTCTCACCATTCAGCTAGCAGATCGGTCGTGCAAACAACCTGCAGGCATGATAGAGGATGTTCTTGTGCGAGTAGGAGAGCTGGTGTTCCCAGCAGATTTCTGTGTACTAGAAATGGAGGGTGAATCGAGTGCCAGCAGTGCGCAGATCCTACTGGGCAGACCTTTTCTGATGACCGCGCGCACGAAGTTAGACGTGTGGAGGGGCACGCTCTCCATGGAGGTTGATGGCGAAGAAATCCATTTCAATATATTCAAGGGGATGCAGCACCCACATGAGGACGCCACAGTGCACGCAATGGACAGCATTGATGATTTAGTCACAGATGCGCAATGCGCAAGCCCAACGGTAGGACCAGAGCCACTGGCACAGGCAGAGTTGGAGGAGCAGGAAGACGAGCTGAGAAGTGCCGAACCAGAATCCAAACAGGTACACGATATAGTTCATATTTGCACTGCTACTAAAATCTTGCCCTCTATTGAACAGGCACCCAAGATCGAACTGAAGCAACTTCCAGAGCACCTCAAATACATTTTCTTAGGAGATGAGGACACCCTGCCAGTGATCATAAAGAAAGGATTGGAAGAGGAGCAGGAAGCGCGCTTACAGCGGGTGCTGCGCAAGAACCAGCGCGCCATAGGATGGACACTTGCTGACCTGCGCGGAGTGAGCCAGGACGTATGCATGCATAGAATTCTGTTGGAAGATGGTGCCAAACCATCCAGGGAGGCTCAGCGCAGATTGAATCCGAATATGATGGAGGTAGTGCAAAAGGAGATCCTGAAGTTGCTTGACGCAGGGGTCATTTACCCGATCTCGGACAGCAAGTGGGTCAGTCCAGTGCACGTTGTGCCAAAGAAGGGAGGAATCATCGTAGAAGAGAATGCGCAGGGCGAGCTAGTTCCCAAGCGCATTCAGACTGGATGGCGCATGTGCATCGACTACAGGAAGCTCAACGCAGTCACGCGCAAGGACCATTTCCCGCTACCCTTCATGGACCAAATGCTGGACAGATTAGCAGGAAAACCTTATTTTTGCTTATTGGACGGATATTCAGGGTACAACCAGATACCCATAGCTGCGGAGGATCAAGAGAAGACCACGTTCACCTGCCCGTTCGGTACGTTTGCGTTTCGGCGCATGTCATTTGGGCTGTGTAACGCGCCAGGTACGTTCCAACGTCTAGTCATGAGCATTTTTTCTGATATGATTGGTATATGCATAGAAGTGTTCATGGATGATTTTACTGTATATGGAGGTACCTTTGATGCATGCTTAACTCATCTTGATAAGGTCTTAGCGCGCTGCATTTCTAAGAACCTAGTGCTCAATTATGAAAAATGTCATTTCATGGTATCACATGGTGTAGTACTAGGACATATCATCTCAGAGGAGGGGGTCAAGGTAGATAAAGCTAAGATAGATCTTATTTCTAATCTACCTTACGCCACTAACGTGCGCGATGTGAAGTCATTCTTAGGACATGCCGGGTTTTACAGGCGTTTTGTAAAAGACTTCTCTAAAATTTGTATACCCTTGTCTAACCTCTTGCAAAAGGATGTGTGCTTCGACTTTACTGATGAGTGCAGGGCCGCATTTGATAAGCTAAAGGAGGCGCTGACCAGTGTGCCAGTGATGCGCGCGCCAGACTGGAACCTGCCATTTGAACTGATGTGCGACGTAAGTGATTACGTAGTAGGAGCAGTCCTGGGGCAGCGAGTGGACAAGAAACCGCACGCCATTTATTATGCATCGCGCACACTGAACGCTGCGCAGAGGAACTACACCACCACGGAGAAGGAGCTTCTGGCAATTGTGTTTGCGCTAGAGAAGTTCCGTGCATATGTTCAGGCGCCAGGGTTATCATATACACAGACCACGCAGCCATCCGCTACCTAATGTCCAAGAAAGAAACTAAGCCGCGCCTGATGCGCTGGGTGCTCCTACTTCAGGAATTTGACTTGGAGATCAAAGACAAGAAGGGCACGGAGAATACAGTTGCTGACCACCTGAGCAGGATCGTGTAAGAGGAGGAGCCAGGGCAGATCACGGAGACATTCCCTGATGAGCATCTGATGGTATGCGCACATTGCGAATTACCTGGTCACAGGTACGTTTCCTCCTCATTTCAATAAAACCCAGTGCATGAGATTGAAACATGAGTCCAAGCATTATATTTGGGATGATCCATATATGTTCAGAATAGGACCTGACCAGATATTGAGGTGCTGCGTGCCTGACCATGAAATTAACTCTATTCTGATGTTTTGTCATGCGCACGCATGTGGAGGACACTTTGGTCCTAAGCGCACGAGCAGGAAGGTCCTGGATTGCGGATTTTATTGGCCGCACCTGTTTAGAGATGCATATGATCACTGCAGGAATTGTGACAGGTGCCAGCGCACAGGAGGCATATCAGCGCGCAACGAAATGCCGCAGACGCCGATTCTAGTGGATGAAGTGTTTGATATATGGGGCATTGACTTCATGGGGCCATTTCCTCCATCTGCCGGATACGAGTACATATTGGTGGCAGTGGACTATGTCTCCAAATGGGTCGAAGCTAAGGCCACACGGAAGGATGATGGTAAGACGGTCGCTGAGTTTCTAAAAACTAACATCTTTTGCAGGTACGGGGTGCCTAAGGCAATCATCAGCGACCAGGGGACGCACTTTTGCAACAGGATTGTGGCGCAAGTTTTCAAGCATTATGGAGTGCGCCACAAGACGTCCACTGCTTATCATCCTCAGACAAATGGACAGGCCGAGGTTTCCAATAGAGAGATCAAGCGCATCCTGGAGAAGACTGTGAGACCATCACGCAAAGATTGGAGCCAGCGCCTGGACGACGCGCTGTGGGCATCCCGCACTGCGCATAAGACGCCCATCGGGACTTCACCGTTTCGGTTGGTCTACGGAAAAGCATGCCACCTGCCAGTAGAGCTAGAGCACAAAGCATATTCGGCCTTACGCATTTGCAACCTGAACTTAGATGAGGCCGGAAAGGAGCGCGCATTTGAGCTGAGCGAATTAGAAGAGCTGCGCTTGGATGCCTATGAGGGACTGCGCGACTACAAGGAGCGCACAAAGGCATTTCATGACAAGCATATCCTCAGACGCACTTTTGAGCCAGGAGACCAGGTATTATTATTCTCATCACGCCTGAAGCTCATGCCTGGAAAGCTGCGCAGCAAATGGATAGGACCGTACACAGTCGCCAAGGTTTTCCCCTACGGAACAATCGAGTTAGAAAACGAGCACCGGCATCGTTTTCAGGTCAATGGGCAGAGAGTCAAACGATATCTAGGAGAGCCTTGGGATGGTACAGCGCGCGACATTGAGTTGGCAGAGCCAGAGATAACAGATGCGCCTGCTGCTGCGCCAGAGGCACCACCAGATGCACCAGAGGGAGAATTGGAAACTATTGCTCACATTTCTTCTTCCTCTTCATCTACCCTCGTTACTGCAGACTTCTCACATATTATCCATGCTGACTACCCTTCTCACCCTTTGCGCAGGACCAAGAAGAACACAACACATACACAAGCCCAGGGTCACTCAGGAGCAAGAGTGGGGGAGGTCGCTGGCACACATTTGGACACGTAACTAGGTACAGTCGAGCCAACGACGTTAAACAAAGGCACTTGTCGGGAGGTAACCCGACTCGTTTTACTTTTACATGTCTTTCTTTTAGTTTTTCTTGTGTCTTTTAGTTAGTTTAGGACTTGTCGTTTTTTAGTCGAGCAGCAGTGCGCAGGTCCGTGCGCACTTCAGTACGCAGGACAGCTGCCCCAGTCAGGAGGGGTATATAAGGGCAGGACTTAGAAAATTTCAGCACTTTTTCACACTCGACCGTTGCAAGCAGCTCCCGCCTTCGCACCTCCGCCCGCTGTCCGGTGCTCAACCCAACATCAGTTTAGAGAGATTTGAGGAACACACGGCTGCACTCACCCCAGGTAACCTTTCCCCCAGCTTTGAGCAGATTCCAGTAGGGTTTTGTACGGAGGAAGAGTGTTCTAGGGTTTTGAAACCGCACCAAGTTAGAGTGCGCCGATTGGAGTGTTGTTTAGAGGGTTTTGTAGGCGGGCAGTAGGCGCCCCTTTGGTGAAAATTTCAGTGCATTCGAAGGAGTTTGGATTTTTGGAGTGTTGACCAGAAACCCCCCAGCCACAATGCAGCCTGCCGAGGACCAAGAGACCCCAGCTGTTTTCGCCAGCAAGTATGCCGCATTTCTGAGGCTTGAGATGTACGGGACTCCGTACATCAGCAGGGACTTCCTGCGCGAGGTCGGACTGGAGGACCTCATTGTGGAGAGGCTGGTGTTAGCAGGCTGGGAGGCTGATAGAGGCTATTTGTACGCATTATTTAGATCATAACCCTATGCTTGTTTGCAATATTTTATGAGCAGGATTACTCGTTTCTAGTGTTTTTGTATTACAGGGCAAAACGAGTCCTTGAGTCGGATACGCGCTAACAGGCAGCGTCCTAGGAGTGAGAGATCCGCCTGCGGAGATAGCAGCACAAGCAGAAGAGAAGTTGGTGAGAGTCGATAGCGGTGCGCTAGCCGATGCGCTAGCCGAATGCCATGCGCCAGGCGCAAAATCCAGTGACCAGATTTGGAAGTTGCCAAAGGTGAACTTCCTGGGCAATATATAAACAAAGGAAGTCTAGGGTTTCAAAAGAGGGATATCACAGCCGTCATTGGACAACGCACATCAGAGAGAGCGGCAACACTGGAAAACACACGGACTTGTTGAGAGGATTTGCGCCAGCCGACTGCGCCAGCCGAGAAGACAATCTGCACGCACTGTTGCAACTGTGTTCTCAGACATATTAGACCTTATTTACTATTCTATGATGTTTATTACTAGCATGTCTAGCTAAACTCTTAGTGTTGGTCGGGCATGAATCTATGAAGTATTACCTTTGAGACTTGAGCTTAATGCATAGTTTACATACTTGTATTAATCCTGTGCGTACGGAGACAGCTAGTTGCATGAGTAGGGGAAGCCTTGAACCGCAATCTTACTTATGTTGCTTGCTTGTCATATGTTAAACTAGTTGATAACTTTACGGTGACAACTAGGAGTAACGAGCTAGGGTAAGCAGTTGCTACTGTGACAGGATTCGCAGATGTTTTAGTCTATGTTCTAAGGATTGATAGCACATGAACTTTGAACGGAACATGCGCACGTGTTAGGAAGCCTTGACCGGACACTAACCCAAGAAAACCACAAACCATAGACATTTAGAGTCGATGATAAGGACTGCGTTCATAGAGGATTGTCTGCCCAATACTTCTCATAGTCATAGTATCTAATCTCTACTGCTTGCGCACGTCTAGTGCAATTTCCTGCGTTACGCTAGCTACTGTTCATTTGCGCATCGCGCACCCCAATCTCACACAACCCCCATTTTTAGTGTAGACGACAGGATTGAAGACTGAACTACTTGCTCCCTGTGGAGATCGACGCTTACTTAACCGCTGTACTGGTGGAAGAGGAAGGATTATATTTGACGCGCACAACGACGCGCGATCAGAGGCGCTGTTGGAACTCAACAGCGCATCAGACAAGGAGGACACGTGCGAATTTTTGGCGTCGCTGGAGACGGGCGACCAGGAGATCAGGTACCGACATAGGGGCGTCTGGTACATTGCCTTAGCGAAGAGGCTGAAGCACTCGCTGAGGTGCGCCAAGGTGCAAGAAGCTGACATGGACACGCACACTAACCAGGAGGGTTGGCGCGAGATGGCGACCGGGCCAGTTTTTACCGCAGGGCGCAGCAGGGGACGAGAGCTGCGTGACCCATGGATGTTCTACCTGTGGCGCCTGGTCGCTTATGCAGTTATCGGGCGTTTTAATGGTGCGCCCAAGATCAGCCTCCTGGACTTGGACATCTTGAAGGGGCTATACTATGGGAGGAAGGTGATATTTGTCTCAGACATGGTGGTCCATTGGAGCCGGGTCAGCACGAGGGGACCGCTGACCTGCGGAGGGATAATTACGCACCTGCTGCGGGCGTTACACGGAGAGCCTGAGGTTCCAGAGCACACTGTGGTGCCGGCAGTCCCTCTGGACCGCGCCCACATGCTGCAGATTAGGGCGGTAGCCGTACGGGAAGATGGCACATTGGAGTGGTGCTATCGCCTGCAGCCGGCCAGAGTGCCGCGGCCAGAGGACTGGAGAATAGTCCTCCCGAGACGTAGGCAGATTGGCCGAACTGGGTGAACAAATCTGTGTCCTATTCATTGTTTGCTGTGCCTACATTTAAGTGAACAAGAGTGTGCTGCAGCAACTGCTAGTTCACAAATCTGCATAAGTAGAGACACTTGAAATTTCAATTGGTATCAGAGCGGGAACTCGACACACAGAGTTAAAAAGGTCCTACAGTGTCTCCGAAGTAGCCAAGACAATGAAGGAAGGACAGAGCACAAGTAGACCTCCACTTTTGGAAGAGAGCAATTATGGTTATTGGAAAGCTAGAATGAAAGCCTTTCTCAAGGCTATTGATGAGAAGACATGGAGAGCTGTCGTGATTCAGTGGTCTCCCCCAATCACCATAGATGAGCAAGGAGTGACAAGAATAAAACCTGAAGAGCAGTGGACTGTTGAAGAAGGTGCTGCAGCAACTGGTAATTCAAAGGCTTTGAATGCAATTTTTGCTGCAGTTGATGCTAACAATTTCAGGTTGATATCAAACTGTGATTTGGCCAAGCAAGCATGGGAGATTCTGCAAACTGCCCATGAAGGAACTGATAGAGTGAAGCTATCAAGGCTCCAGATCATTGCCACACAATTTGAAAATCTGAGGATGCTGGATGAGGAAACAGTCACTGAGTTTAATGCTAAACTCTGTGATCTTGCAAATGAAGCTCATTCCCTTGGTGAGCCCATCCCAGAAGAAAAGCTTATCAGAAAGGTCCTCAGATCGCTGCCCACAAAGTTTGACATGAAGGTGACAGCCATTGAAGAGGCTCAGAATGTCAGATTCATGAGGTTGGAAGAGCTGATGGGGTCTCTCAAACAATTTGAGATGAAACTGGTCAAAGAAGTCACCACTTCCAAGGACAAGAATGTTGGTTTGAAGGCTGAAGCAGAAACCAAGCAGACAGTTCCAGACGATCAGTTGAGCATGCTTGTTAAAAATCTAGGGAAGTTTCTGAAAAACATGGAATCCAGAACTGAGAGAAGCTCTTCCTCGCGAAGACAATTCAGAAGGGGCAGTGAAAGAAAGAAGAAAGGGAAAGAACCAGCTCTGGACGAAGATGACAAGAAAGAGATGAAAAAGGAAGTTCAATGCTGGAACTGTGAAGGATATGGACACATTGAGGCTGATTGTCCAAGCAAACCCCTCAAGAATTCTGAGAAAAAGAACAGCAAATCCATGACAGCAAAATGGAGTGATTCGGATGAAAGTGATGAAGAAAACTGTGTTGTGCTGACAAGCGTTTTAGATGTCCACCTCAATGAGCTAAAGAAGGTAGAAATTCACTATGGGATTGAAGTCTCTGAGAGTGAAGATGAAAAAGACTCATCTGACGGTTTTGCTGATCTTCTGAGGAAGATACTCAAACAATGTGAGGCAGTTCTTCAGACCAATCAGACCTTGACTGACAGAGTAAATCTCTTGGAAGAAGAACGAAGAAAATGTCTACCCACAGTTGATAATCAAGTTACTATTCTGAAAAGGGAAGATTCAGAAAGACAGACCTCTGTTGAATCCACTCCAGCAGCAGCCAAGATAGCTGACACGCAGAGCAATATTCTGGACGAAATATTATCGTACCAAAGACTTGGAAAAGGGAAAACAGGGCTTGGATATACTGGTGAAGAAAGCTCTAAAGGGACAGTGTTCATTAAAGCCTCAGATGGTGAGACAGACGAGAAGAAGAATTCAGATGCCTCCTCAAAAATGGCAGAGAAAATTGGATCTAGACATGTGAACAAGAGGATGCTGCAGCATCATGGACAACATTTTTCTCAAACAAAACAAAAGTCTCAGAACAAGTGGAGTACTGGTACAAGTGTTGGGAAGCAGAAGATCAACTCCAATCTGAAGCAGCAACACAGAACTTGCTCAGCTGAAAAAGGGGGAGCAAAGTCCAGAATCAGCACATGTTGCACAAAGACTCCATTTCATGTTGCTGCACAAGAGCACTGGATTGCTAAAAACAAGGGTAAAACACAAATGGTACAAATATGGAAACCCAAACAAAAAGTTAGGAGGCTGGAAGATCAGAAGAAGAAAAGCTATGGTGTATTCCAAGTATGGGTGAAGAAGACTCCACCAGATTCTCCCAAGGATCCTCTGAGCAACTGCAGCCTGAATTGAATAGGTGAACAAGCTCACATGTGCTGCAGCAACCTGGTCCGAATTAGCTTGTTCACATGGGTTGGTTGCTGAGGATGGAAAGGAAAATATTTGCACATGGGAGGCACGTGACTTACAACTTCAAAAAGGAAAAAGAAAATAACGGGTAAATATTTTCTAGGGCACAGATCAAGAGCAAAAGGGCTTCTCAGAAATCTCTGCCGATCATCCTCTGTGCGCTCCTCTTTCCTTCCACATCTCTGCAGCAATGGTGAAGACACGCGGGTTGAAGAAGAATCTGGCAGCAGACAGGCAAGGGAGGTCTGAAAGAAGGACCAAGGCACGAAATGAAGACCCCACTCCGCGCCTGGATGTGGTAGTGTGGGAACCAAACCCTCTCCCTGAGTCGCACAGTGTGCCCTCACCCTCTGAAGGAGCTTCGCAGAAGAGGAGGCAGCTGGTACGTGATGGAGAACCTGTCTCCAGTTCTGGAGTGCTGCCAGAAGAGGCTGTGACTGAAGTTGCTTCTGAAGAAGAACTAGCAGCAGAGACTGCTGCAGCAGTCCCTGCAGAAGAAGAGTGCAGATCACTCGTCATGTCCCCAGGCATTATTGGTGAAGGGGTTGAACCAGCTGCTGAGTCCCCTGAACAAGAACCTGCTACAGCACATCCTCCTTCTTCAGACAAGGGAAAAGCCCCTATTCTGATCCCAGGCTCCAGTAGTGAAAGATCATCCAGTGAAGAAGAAGAAGAAGGTTCTCTTGGTGGACCCTCTGAGAGAGGACCTGCAGCTGAAGATTATTCTGCTCTCACAGTCGGAGGCACATGGTTCAGGAACAAAAGCGTCTCTCAAACATGGAGTACTGTTGAGAGGAAACACATTGTGCATGAGAAGAGATTGGTCCAAGACAAGTACAGATCAGCTGCTATGATCCAGCTACTAACTGAGGTAAATCTTCTCAAGTCCCTTACCTTTCCTCACCGGTTCAATATTACCCTGGTTAGAGAGTTTATTGTGAGTATGGAGGAGAAATTTGGCGAGGAAGGTGCTGATGAGTATGGGAAAAGCTGGGTACGGGGTAAGTCAGTGGTGATTACTCCTGAAATTATTGATGCTTTTCTTGGAATTTCTGAGAATGCAAGAGCTCCCACTGATGTTATGCCAGAGTTTGTGGCGAAGATCCTCACAGGGGGAGTGTGCCTGTCTTGGGGTGGCCCTACCCTCAGTGCGGCTGAGCTAACCTCCAAGTATGCTCTGCTGTATCATCTTGGTGTCAGGAACTGGATTCCTAGTTCTCACAGAGGGAAGGTCAACAAAGATTTTGCTAACCTTCTCTATTCTATTGGAAAGAGGAGGAAGATCAGCCTGGGAAGTGTGATGTTCCCCCAGCTTGCTGCTCATGCCGGGAATGCTTCCTCCAGCAAGCCTATTGTGCTGCCCTCCCTCATCCATGGGATCATGGTCACTCAGCATCCAGAGTTTGGAGCAATTACTGAAGGCTTATCTGAGGAGCTGCAGGTCTTCACAGTAGATCACAAGCTATTCAAGGGAAAACATGTAGTGGATGTTGCGTATGAGGATCTTCTAATGGTTGGGTCTTCAGCTCCAGCTCCCCTGGAGGAGTCTCTTCCCCCTGCTGCATCCATTCAGCCAGCTCTTCGTGCCAGAATTGTGAGCCATCTCAGGTCTGAACTGCTCTTTCTTGATACTGAGGCCAAACGGAGGGATGCCAGGGGTGGCCAGATTCGGAGTCTCATCAGAGACTTGGAGTTCCTGGAGGATGAGGAGCAGGCCCCTTGAGCATCTTGACAAAAAGGGGGAGAAGAAGTTGTTTTGTTGCTAAACTGCTACTGATGAAAATTGTTTGACATTGTTTTCTCTGACCCTGCGTGGTCATTATGCTATGGCCGAGTGTGGCCTCATCTTCCTATTACTCTCTATTATTTTTATTTAGAGTATTTCGTTTCTGGTTTTCGGAAGAGTGCATTGGCCTTAAGGTTTTGTCAAAATGCCAAGGGGGAGATTGATAATGCAAGTATGACAGTGTTTGACAAAACCAGCATGAGTGAACAAGGAGCTGCTGCAGCTCAATCAATCAAGGAGGCCAGCAGAAGTAAACCAGCAGCAGATGCAACAGGGGATGCTGCAGCAGGTGCTGGTTCAAGTGCTGGTTCAACTGTCCGAGTAGCAGTTTTTGTACTGGGTGGTTTTTGAAGGTATAGCAGCTTTGTGAAAGTGCTTAGAAGAATTTCTAAAATACCGTTGAGCATATTCCAGCAAGGTTTGCTAGTCAGAGGAAGGAGATTTGCATTGAAGATATTAATCAAATCTAATCTCCTAGATTTTAGGAGATAATTGATCTTGTGGTTCAATGGCCTAAACCTGGAAATTGCTTAAAGTGGTGTGGGTATTTAAGCAGAAGGTTTGAGGGCTGAAGGGTGTGATCGAAGCTGAGGGATACACGAGAGTAGACACAGTTTTCAAAGTGAGGATTCTTTGGTGTGCTACGGACGTTGTTCTTCGATCAACACACACGGGCAGAGCGTTGAGCGCAGAGCTGAGGTGTGCATTGCAGAGGAGAGTCAGGTCTTGCAGAGACTGATTCGTGCATTGATCTGGAAGCCAATTCAGAGCTGTGGAGCTTGTTGGTTGATCAAAGGCAGCCGCGGAAGAACTGACGGGTGGAAGGCTCGGTCAAGGTTCGTGCGGAAGAACTCACTAGTGGCAGGTGGTCACTGAGTGAGGGGGAGTTACTCAGAGTGTGCAGCGCTCTTGGAGTGGTTCGATCGGCTCGGCAGAAGGCCTTGGAGCGACGCGGACAGTGTGCTTCAGCTGTGTGTTACAGCTGTTGCTGCAGCAACCCTGCTGAGTAGTGTAGTATAGAATAGGCTGAGTTCTTTGAGAGGATTGTAGCTATTCTAGACTGACATATTGTAGAGGGTGTGCTGGCACAAATCAGAGCTTGTTCTGATTGCGTTGACTAGTCCACACGGGGTTAAAGTAGCATAGGTTGCGTGCGTTGTAACCGAGTGTGCTTTGAACCTTTGGTTGAGTGGATTGAGGACTGGAGAATAGTCCTCCCCAGACGTAGGCAGATTGGCCGAACTGGGTGAACAAATCTGTGTCCTATTCATTGTTTGCTGTGCCAACATTTAAGTGAACAAGAGTGTGCTGCAGCAACTGCTAGTTCACAAATCTGCATAAGTAGAGACACTTGAAATTTCAGTATGACAAGAGGTTAGAATCCATTGAGAAGCAGCTATCACAGATCACTACCACGGTGTATGAGCTGAAAAAGAGCGATGGCAACCTGCCTTCGCAAGTAATCTAGAATCCCAAGGGAGGAGTCAATGCAGTGACACTGAGGACTGGGCGCAAGGTAGGAACAGAGCAGACCGCAAAGGTGCCCGCGCAACCAGTTGCGCAAGTCCCAGATCCAACAGAGCAGAATGCGCAACCAGAGCAAGATGCACAACCAGAAGCGCCAGGCACAAGCCAGTAGGGCGAGGCACTAGGTATGGCGCAATCAAAAGACAAAGGCATGAATCGTACTAACATACCTGCACCTTTCCCTGTACAGGCACCATCGGCTAGGAAGGAAGCGCTTGATAAGGAGCTCTAGGAGTTATTCAGTAAGGTGGAAATAAACATTCCCCTTATTGAAGCAGTTCGGCAGATTCCTAGGTACGCCAAGTTTTTAAAGGAGCTGTGCACAAACAAGAGGAGGAAAGGCGAGTGCGCACAGGTAATGCTAAATGTGCAGGCCTCAGCGATCGTGCAGCATAAGGTACCACCTAAATGCCGAGATCCAGGTACGTTCACCATCCCCTGCACTTTAGGTAAGACCACAGTAAGCAATTGCATGATTGACTTAGGCGCATCTATAAATGTGCTACCCTATTCTCTATATGCGTCATTGCGCCTTGGACCACTAAAGCCTGCAGGTCTCACCATTCAGCTAGCAGATCGGTCGTGCAAGCAACCGACGGGCATGATCGAGGACGTCCTTGTCCGAGTAGGAGAGCTGGTGTTCCCAGCAGATTTCTATGTCCTAGAAATGGAGGGTGAGTCGAGCAAAGGCAGTGCGCAGATCCTACTGGACAGACCATTTCTGATGACAGCGTGCACAAAGATAGACGTGTGGAGGGGTACGCTCTCAATGGAGGTCGATGGCGAGGAAATTCATTTTAATATATTCAAAGGGATGCAGCACCCTCATGAGAACGCCACAGTGCACGCAATGGACATCATAGATGACTTGGTTGCAGATACGCAATGTGCGAGCGTGATCGCGCGTCGTTGTACGCGTCAAATTAATCCTTCCTCTTCCACTAGTACAGCGGTTAAGTAAGGGTCGATCTCCATAGGGAGCAAGCAGTTCAGTTTTAACCAGTGACCTACACTTACGAAAATGGGGGGGGGGTGAATGATTGGGTTGCGCAATGCGCAAGTAAACAGTAGCTAACGCAGAACTTGCACCAGACGTGCGCAGGCAGTAGAGATTAAATACTATGACTATGAGAAGTATTGGGCAGACAATCCTCTATGAGCGCATTCCTTATCATTGACTCTAAACGTCTATAGTTTGATTTGCTAATGTTAGTGTCCGATCAAGGCTTCCTAACATGTGCGCATGTTCCGATCAAAGTTCATGTGCTATTAATTCTTGAACTAGACTAAACAACTACGAATCCGATCAAGGTAGCAATTGCTTATCCTAGCGCGTTACTCCTAGTTGGCACCGTCAGGCTATTCAACTAGTTTAACATACAACAACGAGTAACAAGAGTAAGATTGCGGTTCAAGGCTTCCCCTACTCATGCAACTGGCTGCCAACAATGTGCACAGAATTAATATAAGCAAGCAAGCTATGCATTAAGCTTAAGTCTCAAAGGAAATACTCATAGATTCATGCCCAACCAATACTAAGCGTTTAGCTAGACATGCTAGTGGTAAACATCATAGAAACAGTAAATAATGTCTAAAGTGTCCAAGAAAACAATAGCAAACAGTGCGTGCAGGTTGCAGTCTTGGCTGGCGCAGTCGGCTAGCGCAGGTCCTCTCAGCAAGCTCGTGTGTTTTTCAGTTTTGCCGCTCTCTCTCTGAATTATGATGTGATGATCCTCACCGAATGATGATATGATGCTCTTCAAACCCTAGACCTTCCTCTCTTTATGTACTGCTCAAGAGGCCCATTCTTGGCAACTTCCAAATTTGGTGATGTCAGGATTTGGAAGCACCACTGTCTACGCATGGCGCACGGCATGTTGCTTAGCGCAATCGGTTAGCGCACCGTGGTCGACTCTGCCAATTCTTCTGTTTGCGCCGCTAGCTCCGCAGGCTGTGTGATGTGCGTCCTAAACGCTGCCTGTTAGCGCGTATCCGACTTAAGCCCTTGGTTTGCCCTGCAATACAAAAACACTGGAAACCAGTATAGGGTTATGATCTAAATAATGCGTATAAATAGGCTCTATCAAACCCCCCACACTTGCCCCTTGTTCGTCCTCGAACAAGCACTCAAGAACGGATACCATTACCTCTCTGGAGTCTAGCGCACAGTCTTGCACTCTGGCGCGATCTGCACTACTGATCACCCTGCGCTGCTCTACCACCTGCGCGCAACTGCTTTCAACAGTTCTAATATAATGATTTCGCAATTCATTACCTCTCAGCTGGGATGAAGATCATTTTGGATGGCTGGGAGATAGCTCTTCATAGGCGCCAGGTTAACAGCGCAGCTTCTTCCCGTGCGTGATTTTTCCGCGCATTTTCTGGGAACTCAAGCCTTTCGATGATTTTCTTTGTGGACTTTGCGCACGCTGGTACTGAGTATTGCCCATGCTAGTTTCTTTAGCGCATATCATCTGCTGGTATTTTTCTTTTGTACAGCTTTATCTATGGTTCCTATCTTTCCCAGAACGGTTCCAGTCTCGGCCTCCGGATAACAGCTATGGAACACCGCCCCGCTCTCCCTCCTTGGACTATCTGCGCAGGCCGGCGCACGCGTTTACACCCGCGCCCGCCTTCCTTAGCTCGACTTCCAGAGGAAAGGTGGTTTGTTTTCCCACCTCACCACGCTTTGGGTAATTCGCCTTCGGCATTTGCGTGACTGAGCGCGCTCTTTTGTTCCTAAGGTCGCGAAGCACAGGCCTCCACTAGCGCTCTCGACCATATACCTCACCTCCGAAGCTCGAACGACTAACCGCCTCTCTAGAGCATTTCTGTCAACTCCACATCCCCTGTATATCCCAACTAACAGGAGCAGAAAAAACGAAAAAATATACTAAAACAGGCGATAACAGCGCACGCAATATGGATAGCGCAAAACAAGCTGAACAGTGCGCGCAACCCGCACTCAAGCGCACTACTCCTACTGTTTTCTTCAATTAAACTAAGCTATACTTATAAAGCTCAAAAATCCGTGAAATGTAAATGTACCGCTCCCCCCCCACACTTAAACAGAGACGTGTCCCCACGACTCAAGCTCAAGCGCACGGAGAACGCGCACTGCTGCTCGACTAAAAAAACTACAAGTCCTAAACTAGCTAAAAGACACTAGAAAAACTAAAAAAAAAACATGTAAAAGTAAAACGTGTCGGGTTACCTCCCAACAAGTGCCTTTGTTTAACGTCGTTGGCTCGACTGTACCTCGTTACGTGCCCAAATGTGTGCCAGCGACCTCCCCCACTCTTGCTTCTGAGTGATCCTGCGCTTGTGCATGTGTTGTGTTCTTCTTGGTCCTGCGTAAAGGATCAAAAGGGTAGTCAACATGGATATTATAAGTAACGTGAGTAGGTAAGGAGGGAGAAGAAATATGAGCAATAGTCCCTTGTCGCCCCTCTGGCGCGTCTGGTGATGACTCGGGCGCAGCAACCTGCGCATCTGCTATCTCAGGCTCTGCCAAGTCAATGTCGCGCGCCGTGCCATCCCAAGGTTCTCCTAGATACCGTTTGACTCTCTACCCATTAACCTGAAAACGATGCCGGTGCTCATTTTCTAACTCGATTGTTCCGTAGGGGAAAACCTTGGTGACTGTGTACGGTCCTGTCCATTTGCTGCGCAGCTTTCCAGGCATGAGCTTCAGGCGTGATGAGAATAATAATACCTGGTCTCCCAGCTCAAAAGTGCATCTGAGGATATGCTTGTCATGAAACGCCTTTGTGCGTGCTTTGTAATCGCGCAGTCCCTCATAGGCATCCAGGCGCAGCTCTTCTAATTCGCTTAGCTCAAATGCGCGTTCCTTTCCAGCCTCGTCTAGGTTCGGGTTGCAAATGCGTAAGGCCCAATATGCTTTGTGTTCTAACTCCACTGGCAGATGGCATGCTTTTCCGTAAACCAACCGGAACGGTGAAGTCCCAATTGGCGTCTTATGCGCAATGCGGTATGCCCACAGCGCGTCGTCCAGGCGCTGGCTCCAATCTTTGCGCGATGGTCTCACAGTCTTCTCCAGGATGCGCTTGATCTCTCTGTTGGAAACCTCGGCCTGTCCAATTGTCTGAGGATGATAAGCAGTGGACGTCTTGTGGCGCACTCCATAATGCTTGAAAACTTGTGCCACAATCCTGTTGCAAAAGTGCGTCCCCTGGTCGCTAATGATCGCCTTAGGTACCCCGTACCTGCAAAAGATGTTAGTTCTCAAAAAATCAGCGACTGTCTTACCATCATCCTTTCTTGTGGCCTTAGCCTCGACCCATTTGGAGACATAATCCACCGCGACCAATATGTATTCGTTTCCGGCAGAAGGAGGAAATGGCCCCATGAAGTCAATTCCCCATATATCAAACACTTCATCCACTAGAATCGGCGTCTGCGGCATCTCGTTGCGCGCTGATATGCCTCCTGTGCGCTGGCACCTGTCACAGTTCCTGCAGTAGTCATATGAGTCACGGAACAAGCGTGGCTAATAGAATCCACAGTTCAGGACCTTTCTGCTCGTGCGCTTCGGACCAAAGTGTCCTCCACATGCGTGCGCATGACAAAACATCAAAACAGAGTTAATTTCATGGTGAGGCACTGATGGAGCCTATTTATACGCATTATTTAGATCATAACCCTATGCTTGTTTGCATTATTTTGTGTACAAGATTACTGGTTTCCAGTGTTTTTGTATTACAGGGCAAAACGAGGGCCTAAGTCGGATACGCGCTAACAGGCAGCGTTTAGGACGCGCATCACACAGCCTGCGGAGCTAGCGGCGCAAACAGAAGAAATGGCAGAGTCGACCACGGTGCGCTAACCAATTGCGCTAAGCAGATGCCGTGCGCACTGAACTGCTTGGTCCCTGTGGAGATCGACCCTTACTTAACCGCTGTACTAGTGGAAGAGGAAGGATTAATTTGACGCGTACAACGACGCGCGATCAAATTTTGGTGCCGTTGCCGGGGAGCAACACAGCTAAGTTTTAGCTAGTTTACGTTTTTCCTTTTTAGTAACTAGTTATTTTCAGTTTGTTTTGTTTTCTCGTTGTTGTTTCTGACAGCGCGCAATCAACGTCAGCCTGCGCAACCTTGAAACAGTTGCGCTGCGCAGATTCTAGTTGCGCACTGACAGACGCAGCAGCATTAGTTATCTTTTATTTTCGTTTTCTTTGAGATTTAGAACAGGTCATGGAGGATAACAGTGTCGTTGGGGACAACTTAGGGGACAGAACCCCGGAAGAAGCGAGAGCACATAACCGCGCAGCCCTGTTCAGAGAGGAAGTGCAGCGCGAGGTTGAAGCACGGATGGCCGCTGAATTGTATAATGCGCCACCCGCGCGACAAGCTGCGCGACGCAGAACAGTGCGCGAGATGTCAGCCCCAATCACAGTTAACCAGCCATGGTGCATCGTGCTTCCGCCAGACGGTCATTTTGAACTAAGGAGCTCGCTCATTCATCACATGCCCAAGTTCCACGGAATGAACAATGAAAATCCAGTCAAACATGTGCGAGAGTTCCTAGTCATTTGCGAGAACATGAAGACCGAAGGGGAAAGCGATGAAGCGTTGAAAATGAAGGCATTCCCATTTTCACTGTGTGATACAGCCAGACATTGGTTGATGAACTTACCAGCAGGATCAATTCACACATGGGAGCAGCTGCAGTAGAAGTTCCTGGACAAATTCTATCCCGCAGCAAAGATCGCGCTACTCAGGAGGGAGCTGGCCGCACCAAGGCAGAGCGCAGGAGAGTCACGAGCATTTCAGGGAGCTAGAGGCCAACTGCTACAATCATGGCCTACCCAAGAATGTGCTGATAGAGAACTTCCTGAATGGACTGCTACCCATGGACCTGAGGCTATTGAACGCATGCGCAGGAGGCGACATTTGCAACATGTATCCAGAAGACGCGTGGCAGCTGATAGAAGACTCTGCTGGGCAGGTAAGACATCAGCTAACACTTGAAAATAGTCATGCTCGTCCCGTGCATCAGGTAGAAACAAGCGCTGAGATCAAGGAAATGAAGGCCATGCTGCAGAAGTTGATGAGTGCGCAAAGCGCACAACCAGTTGCGCCAAAGGTATGCGAATTCTGCAGGTCCACCGGGTACAAAACTGATGAGTGTCCCACGCTTTTCGAGGAATCAGTAGATGTCAATGCTCTTGGAGGATGGGATAATCGAGGGCCACAGAGACAGAATCAGCCGCGCTTTGGGCTGGCCGCAAATGGGTTCAGATGGAAGGAGGAAAATAATTTCCGGAGGCAGTCCACAGATCAGCGCGAGCCACAGCAGACGCAATAAGCTGCGCCCTACAATCCACCGCATCGCCGCACTGACGCACCAGCGCACAACAACCAGCAACCTAGGCGATCTTTGGAAGATATCGTGGGGCAGCTAGCAGACACAGTGCGCAAAAATGACGAGAATTATGACAAGAGGTTCGAGTCCATTGAAAAGCAGCTATCATAGATCGCTACCACGGTGTATGAGCTAAAGAAGAGCGATGGCAACCTACCTTCGCAAGTGATTCAGAACCCCAAAGGAGGAGTCAATGCAGTGACACTGAGGACTGGGCGCACAATAGGAACAGAGCAGACCGCGAAGGCGCCCGCGCAACCAGTTGCGCAAGTCCCGGATCCAGCAGAACAGAATGCGCAACCAGAGATAGACGCGCAACCAGAAGTGCCAGCCATAAGCCAGCAGGGCGAAGCGCCAGGTATCACACAATTAAAAGACAAGGGCACGAATCGTACTAACATACCTGCGCCTTTCCCTGTGCAGGCACCCTTGGCTAGGAAGGAAGCGCTGGATAAGGAGCTATACGAGTTATTCAGCAAGGTGGAAATAAACATTCCCCTTACCGAAGCAGTTCGGCAGATCCCTAGGTACGCCAAGTTTTTAAAGGAGCTGTGCACAAACAAAAGGAGGAAAGGCGAGTGCGCACAGGTAATGCTAAATGCGCAGGCCTCAGCGATCGTGCAACATAAGGTACCACCTAAGTGCCGAGACCCAGGTACGTTCACCGTCCCATGCACTTTAGGGAAAACCACAGTAAACAATTGCATGATTGATTTAGGCGCATCCATCAATTTGTTACCCTATTCCCTATATGCGACATTGCGCCTTGGACCACTAAAGCCTGCAGGTCTCACCATTTAGTTAGCAGATTGGTCTTGCAAACAACCTGCAGGCATGATAGAGGAGGTTCTTGTGCGAGTAGGAGAGCTGGTGTTCCCAGCAGATTTTTATGTGCTAGAAATGGAGGGTGAATCAAGTACCAGCAGTGCGCAGATCCTACTGGGCAGACCTTTTCTGATGACCGCGCGCACGAAGATAGACGTGTGGAGGGGCACGCTCTCCATGTAGGTTGATGGCGAAGAAATCCATTTCAATATATTCAAGGGGATGCAGCATCCACATGAGGACGCCACAGTGCACGCAATGGACAGCATTGATGATTTAGTCACAGATGCGCAATGTGCAAGCGCAACGGTAGGACCAGAGCCACTGGCACAAGCAGAGTTGGAGGAGCAGGAAGCCGAGCTGAGCAGTGCTGAATCAGAATCCAAGCAGGTTCACGATATAGTTCATATTTGCACTGCTACTAAAATCTTGCCCTCTATTGAACAGGCACCCAAGGTCGAGCTGAAGCAACTTCCAGAGCACCTCAAATACATTTTCTTAGGAAATGAGGACACCCTGCCAGTGATCATAAAGAAAGGATTGGAAGAAGAGCAGGAAGCGCGATTACAGCAGGTGCTGCGCAAGAACCAGCGCGCCATAGGATGGACACTTGCTGATCTGCGTGGAGTGAGCCCAGACGTATGCATGCATAGAATTCTGTTGGAAGATGGTGCCAAACCATCCAGGGAGACTCAGCGTAGATTGAATCCAAATATGATGGAGGTAGTGCAGAAGGAGATTCTAAAGTTGCTTGACGCAGGAGTCATTTACCCCATCTCGGACAGCAAATGGGTCAGTCCAGTGCACGTTGTGCCGAAGAAGGGAGGAATCACAGTGGAAGAGAATGCGCAGGGCGAGCTAGCTCCAAAGCGCATTCAGACTGGATGGCGCATGTGCATCGACTACAGGAAGCTTAACGCAGTCACGCGCAAGGACCATTTCCCGCTACCCTTCATGGACCAAATGCTGGACAGATTAGCAGGAAAGCCCTATTTTTGCTTCTTGGACGGATATTCAGGGTACAACAAGATACCCATAGCTACGGAGGATCAAGAGAAGACCACGTTCACCTGCCCGTTCGGTACGTTTGCGTTTCGGCGCATGTCATTTGGGCTGTGTAACGCGCCAGGTACGTTCCAACGCCTTGTCATGAGCATTTTTTCTGATATGATTGGTATATGCATAGAAGTGTTCATGGATGATTTTACCGTATATGGAGGTACCTTTGATGCATGCCTCACTCATCTTGATAAGGTCTTAACACGCTGCATTTCAAAAAACCTAGTACTCAATTATGAAAAATGTCATTTCATGGTAACGCATGGTGTAGTACTAGGACATATCATCTCAGAGGAGGGAATCAAGGTAGATAAAGCTAAAATTGATCTTATTTCTAATCTACCTTATGCCACTAACGTGCGCGATGTGAAGTCATTCCTTGGGCATGCCGGGTTTTACAGGCGTTTTATAAAGGACTTCTCTAAAATTTGTTTACCCCTGTCTAACCTCTTGCAAAAGGATGTGTGCTTCGACTTTACTGATGAGTGTAGGGCCGCATTTGATAAGCTGAAGGAGGCGCTGACCAGTGCGCCAGTGATGCGCGCGCCAGACTGGAACCTGCCATTTGAACTGATGTGCGACGCAAGCGATTACGCAGTAGGTGCAGTCCTGGGGCAGCGAGTGGACAAGAAACCGCACGCCATTTATTATGCGTCGCGCACACTGGACGCTGCAGAGGAACTACACCACCACGGAGAAGGAGCTTCTAGAAATTTTGTTTGCGCTGGCGAAGTTCTGTGCATATGTCCTAGGCGCCAGGGTCATCATATACACAGACCACGCAGCCATCCGCTACCTAATGTCCAAGAAGGAAACTAAGCCGCGCCTGATGCGCTGGGTGCTCCTACTTCAGAAATTTGACTTAGAGATCAAAGACAAGAAGGGCACGGAGAACACAGTTGCGGACCACCTGAGCAGGATCGTGAAGGAGGAGGAGCCAGGGCAGATCACGGAGACATTCCCTGATGAGCATCTGATGGCGCTGACAGGTAAGGTACCATGGTATGCGCACATTGCGAATTACCTGGTCACAAGTACGTTTCCTCCTCATTTCAATAAAACCCAGTGCATGAGATTGAAACATGAGTCCAAGCATTACCTTTGGGATGATCCATATATGCTCAGAATAGGACCAGATCAGATATTGAGGCGCTGCGTGCCTGACCATGAAACTAACTCTGTTTTGATGTTTTGTCATGCGCACGCATGTGGAGGACACTTTGGTCCCAAGCGCACAAGCAGGAAGATCCTGGATAGCGAATTTTATTGGCCGCACCTGTTCAGAGACGCATATAACTACTACAGGAATTGTGACAGGTGTCAGCGCACATGAGGCATATCAGCGCGCAATGAGATGCCGCAGACGCCGATTCTAGTGGATGAAGTGTTTGATATATGGGGGATTGACTTCATGGGGCCATTTCCTCCATCTGCAGGATACGAGTACATATTGGTCGCAGTGGATTATGTCTCCAAATGGGTCGAAGCTAAGGCCACACGGAAGGATGATGGTAAGACGGTCGCTGAGTTTCTGAAAACTAACATCTTTTGCAGGTACGGGGTGCCTAAGGCGATCATCAGCGACCAGGGCACTTTTGCAACAGGATCGTGGCGCAAGTTTTCAAGCATTATGGAGTGCGCCACAAGACGTCCACTGCTTATCATCCTCAGACAAATGGAAAGGCCGAGGTTTCCAACAGAGAGATCAAGCGCATCCTGGAGAAGACTGTGAGACCATCGCGCAAAGATTGGAGCCAGCGCCTGGACGACGCGCTGTGGGCATACCGCACTGCGCATAAGACACCCAAAAGGACTTCACCGTTTCGGTTGGTCTATGGAAAAGCATGCCACCTGCCAGTAGAGCTAGAGCACAAAGCATATTGGGCCTTTCGCATTTGCAACTTGAACTTAGACGAAGCTGGAAAGGAACGCGCGTTTGAGCTCAGCGAATTAGAAGAGCTGCGCCTGGATGCCTATGAGGGACTGCGCGACTAAAAGGAGCGGACAAAGGCGTTTCATGACAAGCATATCCTCAAACGCACTTTTGAGCCAGGAAAATGAGGCGACCCATACTACATCGATACACATGAGGATCTGCAATAGAAGATAATGTGGAGATATTGAGATTATGCTTGCAATCCATCAATACAGAAGAGGATCTGCTAAAAGTTGAGGCAATGCCTGACTTAGTTAAATGTTTTTAAGAGCTTTAACTAGCATTCAGGTGAAGCCTGCCTGGCTCTAAAGTGAGGTGGCGCTTAATCTTTATAAGAGAAGCATTTCTCTTGACATGGGATAAATCCAACACATAACGACTCATTTGAAAGCTCTCCTACAATCATTTGGTGAAGGTTTGAAGCCAGCTCCATATGTTTTGAGTTTTCAACTCTTCTTTCAAATTTTCTAATGATAGTGGAAACTACACTCAGTTCGCAGAGCTAGTTCTTGATGCAGGAAGGGTAGCACCAGATTTTTTGTATCTTGGGAAGTGATCAGTCGATTTATCGACTAAATATTTACTCATTTACATGGGACTTCAGTTCGTTTTCTGGACCTTTTGTTGTCAGTTACTGCATTACTCTTATTTTAGGTAAATTCTATTAAATTGAAACTTTATAGTCCATTTGGAGCAAAATAAGGCAAAACACAAAGATTCAGACGAAAACATACCCAATATGGGCAGATTGACATATTCGTCTTCAAAGACTGCTGACCGCATGATCATTATCTGATTGAGGCATGACATAACTTGTTGAAAACCTAACTCAAAGGGCTACAACCTTATAATTTACAGCAAGACAAATTCAAAGATTTAAAAGGCCAACAAGTGATTGAAGTTCGAATCATGGTGCAGAGTGAATAGTAGCCCATACCCATAAGGGAAAGGTACGACCGGTACGCCCGTACCAATTGGCGGTATGGTCATACCGATGGCCGAGTACGGGCTGGAAGCCTCTGAACTTGTTTATGTCCGTATCACCTGTATCATTCATGAGCAATGCATTCTGTACGACCGTATCATAAAGTGATACAACCGTACCAAGGATATTGGTACGGGCTTGAAGGCACATGGTTGAGTTTTTCCAGTACCCGAAGCAGTACATTTGTATCGCTTCATGGGCAGTACGACCATACCACTGGGATACGGTTGTACTTAGCCAATACAGGCACGGAATTCTGAAGCCCAAATCTGCTCATATAAATAGGAAACACAGCCCATTCAGGAGGAGGGCCGATAATTGAGAATCTTGACCTAACTTGAGGAGAGAGATTTTGACCTAGAGCCAAAGGAACAATAGAAAAAAGATTCAAGATTTTAACTCATTCTATTCTTGTTGTCTTACAATGAATCACGAGTAGTCCTATTATTCTGGGATCATACGAATGTTGTATGAACACTTTTCGTGCAATTTATTATAGACTTTATTTCTGTTGAGGAATGACATCCTTGACAAAACTGCTCAAGAGACTGCCGAAGCACTCCCTGAATATTGGTAGCTGGAGCACAATCTAAAGACTGACAAAATAGTAACAACAACATAGAACCAGAGTCTGCTACAACACTTTGTGGATCTCAAGAGCGGAGGCAAACTGGGCAGCCGACAGAAGACAGATTTTGCTTCTGCACTCCCTACTGACCCAAAGCTAGAGTAGAATGCCCGATCAATCGTAATGGTGCGGCAAGCATCGGGATGCTCAGGGAGTTGTGCAATCATATACACACTGAAGACGTTTAAGCACACACAGATAGAGAGCGCGAGAGAAAACACACAGAGATCAACCTACGGCAGCAGGGTATACACACTGAGTAGAAGACTTGTGTTGCGCACAGAGGGAATCAGAACACGTGGAGATTGGTTCAGCATTGATCCAGGAATTCAACTTGAGCACTGCTCGTTGAAGTATATATAAGAGCTCGAAGAACAGTGGCAGATAGGTTTGTCGCAGGCTAAGTGAGAGCTGATCGAGGCTATCCAATAGTGACAGAGTGTGTCATTGATTGAGGGGGAGCAGTGACTGAGTTTGCCGAACTCAGAGCGTCCGACTGTTTGGCAGAAAAGCTAGAATAGTTGTTGATAGAAGATACAACAAATCTGGTGTAGATTGTGCTAAAGCAGTCCGTATACTACGCATTGTAATAGAATAGGCTAGGTCTATGAGTTAGGCCCGTAGCTATTTATTACTGGAAGTGTGTAGGTAGCACAAATAGAGTTTGTGAGATCAGACTGACAGCTTGAAATTCTACAGCGTTGCTGATGCAGGGTTATAGCCTATAGAGATATAGCTTCTGCTTAAGCACTCTGTGCATCTTTATGCAGAATTATTCTCCTCGCAGAATAAGAAAGACATAATGATTTATTCACCCAGTTTGGAAACTTGCCTACGTCTGGGGAGGATAAACCGATCCTCAAGATTCCACTATCTTAGTTTGAAGTACAAAGGAGTCACACCTCTACTTTTCATATAGTCGAAATCTTATGCTCAGTTTAACCACCTAGAATAGCTAGCAGTCTGATCACACTGACTCTCTTCGCGCTACCTACACATTTATAGTAACAAATAGCTACGGACCTAAGTCATAGAGCTAGCCTATTCTATTACAATGTGTGGTAGACGAAATGCTTAAGCACACTCTTCACCAGAGTTGCTGTATCTCTAGTCTATAAATATTCTAGCTCTCCCGCCAAACAGTCAGACACTCTGAGTTCTCAAAACTCAGTCTCTGGTCCCCCTCAATCAATGACTCACTCTGTCACTCTTGGATAGCCTCAATCAATGCTCCATAACCCGTGACAATGCTTGTCAGCGGCTGATCACCGAGCTCTGATTGTTCCTTCAACGAGCAGCGCCCCAGTTGAACTCCGGATCAATCCTGAATCAAACTCCATCTGTTCTGATTCCTTCTTCACACAACACCAGTCTTCAACTCGTATACCATGATTCCTTCTGTTGATCGCTCTATGCTCTCTTGTGTGTCTCTGGCTCTTGCCACTGCCCTCCTCTTGTAGCTTCTGAGGTTGGCAGGCTTGGAAACCTTGTTGCCATTATTATCAAAATCTCCTTCCGGATTTTCAGAAGGTTGTTGAAGATTCAGTTACCTAATTTGGAATTTAGGAACACAATCTTCTTTGACCTCGTGCTGACGTCTGCTGAGATCAATATGACGTCTGCAAAGCTCCATGGCCTTCCGCGATGCCAGCCGCACCATGCCGGAACCTCTCCGAGAGTCTCCTGATTGATCGAGCATTCTGCTCTAGGATGTGAGCATTCTGCTCACATCGGAATATTCAAGGTCTCTGGTGTGGCGGTTGATCTCAGTTCTCCGTGTAGAGATCATCTTTGGCTCCGCTGTTATGTAAGCATGCTCTTATTTGAGATGACTGATTATTTTTTCACGCATGGCAGCATCCAGGCAGGAACTGGAGCACCAAACAGTGCTTCACCAGTCTCTGGAATTTTACAGGCTGGCTCCATTTTAGGCTCTCATCTTCTATATCAACTATATATCAGCCCTTAAAGACCTTATGGTTTAGTGTGAACAACTAAGGAGCTCCGGACAGACCCTATGTGCAGCTCCCAACTCCTTATGCTGGCTGGTCATTATCTCATAAATAAGCGAAGGAAATCCAATGCATAGATTGGACTTTGGCTTGACAACATGTGCAGCAATCTGATAAAAAATGATCTGCCCCAGATTTACCAATCTTCTTTCCCCAATACTGAACAATAGCAGCCCCATAGCTCGACTCACCTTTCCCTTGTGGGAATTGGGCATCCAGTTTCTCACCGCAAATGCGTAGAGAATTGCATATTTTGTTGTCAAATCAGCAGCTCCTAAATTATAAGAGACCCAGCTTTTGCACAAACCTCCAGTGAGAACAACTACCAGCCTATCTGCACTTACCTTTGCCGGTGGGCTAGCATTTTCATCAATGCCAAGAAATTTGTTGATCACTACAGGAGTGATCACAACCCTCTATCTTCTAAGAAAACTAGCTCCATATAACAGATTGTTTACTGCTCCAAAGTCTCTATCGATATTTGCTAGAAACTCCTTAATTATATGCAAGTTGTAACGTTTAACCAAGGTCAAGGAGTTTGGCAGATTTACCACTCTTAGTAGTGATATCACCTCGGGTACACAAAACCTGCCAACCTCTAGCACTTTCGAAGCCACCACAGTTCTGCAGTTGATCACCTCCCAGGAACCGGCAGCCTTTTTGGAAACATACCAAATTTCTTGTCAGTCATGGCCGGTCATAACTGATATTGTTGGAGAAGGTGCAGCTCTTCTGGTGGATGGCTCTAGCCGGGGTTTAGTAGTTAGTCCGTAGTCATCTGAGTATGTAGGTTCTGGTTCAGCAGACTCTTCTTCACTTGAAGAGATAGCTACCATTGGCTCTTTCCCTTTAGTCACTAGTTTTCTTGAACGAGGGTGTTCCACTGCCTCAGCCCCCACTTCTTCACTGCTTGCAGCAGCAACTGGTTTAGGCTCAGCCGTAGGAGTAGGAACTGTAGCCACCTGTCTGTCCTGAGCCTTATTCGTTCGTGTCTCATGGGAGGCGTCATCTGAGTCAGTGCTGGACCCAGAAGATGCTGAAGCCATCTCTTCGCCACTTTGGCTGTGGCTTTTGCTTGTGGACCTCAGAGCTTCACCCTCGTCTGTGGGCACAATGTCTGCTGTGGTGGCCGGGCCAGCTTCTGTTTGTTCTGTGGTCGGGATCCATGTCAACCGAGGAACATCCGTTGATTTGTTGATCTGCAGGGAAGACCTTCTTTTGGCTGCTGGTGGCTCACTCAATAGAACATCACTTTTCTTTCGCTTGGGATACCCTCCCCTGCATTTGTATACCTTAGGTACTCTCATATTCATCATTGTGGATGTTTATCTGAGTGCTGGGCAACTGATCGCTGAAGTCGCCGGATTTTCTCTGAGCCCTAGGTCTGAAACGGATAAATAGCGTTCAACCCTTTTTTGGCCTTTTTCTCTTTTTTCAAAAATACTGGACATGTGTCATCTTCTTCACGGTCGCCTATTTTTGAAGACAACGTTCAAAAGTTATAACTCCCAGATTCCAGAGAGTTCTTCAGCACTCTGATTAACTGTCTTATCTGGATCCAAAATAATTTTTGATGCATGATTCCGTTCATCAGCTCCTGCTTAGTGGGGATATTTGGTGGTTGTTTATCAACAGTAATGTTCTTTTTCACCTCCACCCAGTGCATATGACACTTGTTCTTCTTAGATGTTCTTCCCCTTTTTGCATCTGAGTAAGGGTAGTCTTACTTACTTTCTTTCTGTGCCTTCTTCTCTGATTGGTAGACCGTCCAATACTTCTAACTATTTCTTGCACAGTAACACGATAACCTCGATTTATCTACGTACTGTAGTAATCATACTTGATTGGACAGTTCTCTTTCTGACTTGTCGGTCATTTGATCTTCTTCGAGTCTCCCTGTACACAATCAGTTGGACACTTTCTCTGAAGATGTCCAGTTTGATCACAATCATAGCATCTCTTCTTCTTTGATATGTGTTTCTGAGCATGTGACTGATCTAGAAAATGCTTCCGCACTCTCTTGTACTTCTTTTCTAACACTCTCTCTAGATTAATTGTGACTGAACCATTCTGAACACTTGCAATTTGGTCAATCACTATAGCTTTGACAAATGTAGTTATACCTGGTCGTTCATCACCAGTGTATCCAAGACCTTCAGTCCTACCTCCATACCTTTGGTAAGCTAGAATCTCATTTAGAATGGATGACTCTCCTCTGTTTGCTTCAGGTGTGATTCTCTGTTCAAATACCTCACCAACTGTATTAGCATCATCTGATTGTTGGCTTCCAGTCCAGTCCAGAAACCTTTGATAATAATTCTCTGTTGGCTTCAATAACTTCTGACCTTCTCTTGTATCATTCTAAACTGATCAGCAATAGTCTCTTCTGAAAATTTATCATCATCACTGCTATCTGATTCAACTATCCCATACACAAAGTCTGTCTTTATTTGATCTAAATCAGCATTATGAAATATAGTAGTCAGGGCTAGATTTCCTTTTTGATCAGTCTCCTCTTCACTGTCTTCATCACTCCAGTTTGCTGTGAGAGACTTGTTCTTCTTCTTCTGGCAACTTGGACATTCACTCTGTATGTGTCCATATCCCTCGCACTCCCAACACTGGATTCCTTTTTGTTTGTCTTTTCCTTCATCATTGTCTTTGTCAGCGTCCTTGTTCTTTCTCTGTGAATTTTCTCCTCTTTGGTTTCTCCCCCTGGATGACTAACCTGAGTATGAAGGTTTCCAGTCCATTATCTTCATGAATTTTCCTAGGTTCTTGACCAGCAGAGACAATTAATGGTTGACATAATCTGGGATGGCCTCTTTCTCCTTTGTCTCAGCTTTCAATCCCTAGTCTTTCCCAGAGAGTGGTGAAGCAGTCTCTGTAACTTTCATCTCGAATTGTCTCAGTGAGCCAAAGAGTACCTCCAGCTTCATATGCTTGACATCCTGGGCTTCTTCAATGGCAGTGACTTTCATATCAAACTTCGAGGTGAGTGATCTAAGGACTTTCCTTACCAACATCTTCTCCTGATTTGGTTCACCGAGAGCATGTGCCTCATTTGATATGTCACATAATCTGGCATTGAAAACTCAGCAATGGTCTCTTCATCCTACATCTTCAGGCTCTCAAATCTAGAGGTGACAATCTACATTCTGGAAGTTCTCACCTTGTCTGTTCCCTCATGGGCTGTTTGAAGAATCTCCCAAGCTTGTTTGGCCGTATTCTAGTTGGATATTACCTGAAATTGTTAGCATCCATAGCAGCAAATATAGCATTTAAAGCTTTGGACTTTCCAGCTGCCGTGGCAACCTCATTACCAGTCCATTTCTTTTCTGCTTTCTTGTGTGAGATTCCTGCCTCATCAACTGTCTAAGGGTGAGCCCACTTTGTGATGACTGGCTTCCAAGCTTTTTTCATCAATTGCTTTAATAAAAGCCTTCATTCGAGCCTTATAGTAGCCATAGTTTCCTCCCTGTAGCAGTGGTGGTCGGCTGGTGCATTTTCCTTCTTTCATGGTGGCCATTGATGACTGATCGCGCGTCGTCGTGCGCGTCAAATATAATTCCTTCCTCTCCCACTAGTACAGCGGTTAAGTAAGGGTCGATCTCCACAGGGAGCAAGTAGTTCGGTTCTAGCCAGTGACCTACACTTACAAAGATTGGGGGGTGAGTGATTGGGTTGCGCAGTGCGCAAGTAACAGTTGTAAAACGCAGGGAATTGCACTAGACGTGCGCAGGCAATAGAGATTAGATACTATGACTATGAGAAGTATCGGCGCAGACAATCCTCTATGAGTGCATTCCTTATCATCGACTCTAAATGTCTATAGCTTGATTTTACTTAAGTTAGTGTCCGGTCAAGGCTTCCTAACATGTGCGCATGTTCCGATCAAAGTTCATGTGCTATTAATTCTTGCACTAGACCTAAACAACTACGAATCCGATCAAGGTAGTAATTGCCTATCCTAGCGCGTTACTCCTAGTTGGCACCGTCAGGATATTCAACTAGTTTAACAGAAAACAACAAGCGACAAGAGTAAGATTGCGGTTCAAGGCTTCCCCTACTCATGCAACAAGCTGCCAGTAATGTGCACAGAATTAATATAAGCAGGCAAGCTAAGCATTAAGCGCAAGTCTCAAAGGAAATACTCATAGATTCATGTCCAACCGATACTAAGCGTTTAGCTAGACATGCTAGTGATAAACATCATAGAATAGTAAAATAAGGTCTAATGTATCTGAGAAACAAGTAGCAAACAGTGCGTGCAGTATGTCTCTCGGCTGGCGCAGTCGGCTGGCGCAAGTCCTCTCAACAAGTCCGTGTGTTTTCCAGTTTGCCGCTCTCTCGTGGCCCTCTGATGTGGGGTGTTGCCTTTCTGTGTGTCTCCTGATTGATTGATCCGTGTCTCAAACCCTAGACTTCCTCCCCTCTATATACTGCTCGAGAGGTCCATCCTTGGCAACTTCCAAATCTGGTCATGTCAGGATTAGGAAATACTGGACTCTGCGCCTGGCGCACGGCGTACTGCTTAGCGCATTGGTCGGCGCAACTCTGCTGTGTCTCGCCATTTTTTCTGTTTGCGCCGCTAGCTCTGCAGGCTGTGTGCTGTGCGTCCTAAACGCTGCCTGTTAGCGCGTATCCGGCTTAGACCCTCGTTTTGCCCTGAAATACAAAAACACTGGAAACCAGTAATCTTGTACACAAAATAATGCAAACAAGCATAGGGTTATGATCTAAATAATGCGTATAAATAGGCTCTATCAAACCCCCCACACTTGCCCCTTGTTCGTCCTCGAACAAGCACTCAAGCACGGATACCATTACCTCTCTGGAGTCTAGCGCACAGTCTTGCACTCTGGCGCGGTCTGCACTACTGATCACTTTGCGCTGCTCTACCACCTGCGCACATCTGCTCTCAACAGTTTCAAGTATAATAATTTCGAAATTCATTACCTCTCAGCTGGGATGGAAAAAATCATTTCGGATGGCTGGGAGATAGCTCTTCATAGGCTCTAGGTTGTCAGCTCTTGCTCCGAGGATGGGTATATGGTTAACAGCGCAAGCTTCTTCCGATGCGTGATTCTTCTGCGCACTTCCTGGGAACTCAAGCCTTTTTGATGATTTCTTTCTTTGTGGTCTTCGCGCACGCTGGTGCTTATCAGTGCGCATGCTGATTCTTTTGTGGCGCGTATCATCTGCTGGTATTTTTCTTTCATATAGCTTTGTCTATGGTTCCTATCTTCCCAGAACGGTTCCAGTCTCAGCCTCCGGATAACAGCTATGGAATACCGCCCCGCTCTCCCTCCATGGTCTATCTGCGCAGGTCGGCGCACGCGTTTACACCCGCGCCCGCCTTCGTTAGCTCAATTTCCAGAGGGAAGGTGGTCTGTTTTCCCACCTCGCCACGCTTTGGGGTGTTTCGCCTTCGGCATCTGCGTGACCGAGCGCACTTACTTGTTCCGAAGGTCGCGAAGCACTGGCCTCCACTCGCGCTCTCGACCATATACCTCTCCTCTGAAGCGCGAGCGACTAACCGCCTCTCTGGAGCGTTTCTGTCAACTCCACATCCCCTGTATATCCCAACTAACAGGAGCAGAAAAAATGAAAAAAATATACTAAAAACCGTTGATAGCGCACGGCGCAATATGGGTAGCGCAAACAAGCTAAACAGTGCGCGCAGCCCGCACTCAAGCGCACTACTGCTACTGTTTCCTTCAATTAAACTACGCTACACTAAAAATGCTAAAAAAAACGTGAAATGTAAGTGTAATGTAAATGTAATGCTCCCCCCCCCCCCCCACACTTAAGCAGAGACGTGTCCTCACGACTCAAGCTCAAGCGCACGGAGAACGCGCACATGCATGCAAGCAAAATAAAGAACATAGGAAAGAAAAACATATCGGGTTACCTCCCGACAAGTGCCTTTGTTTAACGTCGTTGGCTCGACTGTACCTCGTTACGCGCCAAAATGTGTGTCAGCGACCTCCCCCACTCTTGCTCCTGAGTGATCCTGCGCTTGTGCAGGCGCTGTGTTCTCCTTGATTCTGCACAAAGAATAAAAAGGGAAGTCAGCATGGATAATACGTGAGAAATCTGCAGTAACGAGGGTGGATGAAGAGGAAGAAGAAATGTGAGCAATAGTCTCCAGTTCTTCCTCTGGTGCATCCGGTGGTGCCTCTGGCGCGTCAGCTGGCGCATCTTTTATTTCTGGTTCTGCCAACTCAATGTCGCGCGTTGTACCATCCCAAGGTTCCCCGAGATACCGTTTGACTCTCTGCCCATTCACCTGAAAATGATGCCGGTGCTCGTTTTCTAATTCAATTGTTCCATAGGGGAAAACCTTGGTGACTGTGTACGGTCCTGTCCATTTGCTGCGCAGCTTTCCAGGCATGAGCTTCAGGCGTGATGAGAACAATAATACGTGGTCCCCTGGCGTGAAAGAGCGTCTGAGGATATGCTTGTCATGAAACGCCTTTGTCCGCTCCTTGTAATTGCGCATTCCCTCATAGGCATCCAGGCGCAGCTCTTCTAATTCGCTGAGCTCAAATGCGCGCTCCTGTCCGGCCTCGTCTAAGTTCAGGTTGCAAATGCGTAAGGCCCAATATGCTTTGTGCTCTAGCTCCACTGGCAGGTGGCATGCTTTTCCGTAGACCAACCGGAATGGTGAAGTCCCGATGGGTGTCTTATGCGCGGTGCGGTATGCCCACAGCGCATCGTCCAGGCACTGGCTCCAATCTTTGCGCGAACGTCTGACAGTCTTTTCTAGGATGCGCTTGATCTCTCTGTTGGAAACCTCGGCCTGTCCATTTGTCTGAGGATGATAGGCAGTGGACGTCTTGTGGCGCACTCCATAATGCTTGAAAACTTGTGCCACAATCCTGTTGCAAAAGTGCGTTCCCTGGTCGCTGATGACTGCCTTAGGCACCCCGTACCTGCAACTCTGCTTGTGCCAGTGGCTCTGGTCCTACTGTTGCGCTTGCGCATTGCGCATCTGTGACTAAATCATCCAAGTTGTCCATTGCGTGCACTGTGGCGTCATCATGTGGGTGCTGCATTCCTTTGAATATGTTGAAATGGATTTCTTCGCCATCCACTTCCATGGAGAGCGTGCCCCTCTATCTTCGTGCGCGCGGTCATAAAGAAAGGTCTGCCTAGTAGGATTTGCGCACTGCTGGTGCTCGATTCGCCCTCCATTTCTAGCACATAAAAATCTGCTGGGAACACCAGCTCTCCTACTCGCACAAGAACATCCTCTATCATGCCTGCAGGTTGTTTACACGATCGATCCGCTAGCTGAATGGTGAGACCTGCAGGCTTTAGTGGTCCAAGACGCAATGTCGCATATAGAGAATAAGGTAACAAATTAATGGATGCGCCTAAATCAATCATGCAGTTGCTTACCGTGGTTTTACCTAGAGTGCATGGAGATAGTGAATGTACCTGGGTCTCGGCACTTAGGTGGTACCTTATGTTGCACGATCGCTGAGGCCTGCGCATTTAACATTACCTGTGCGCATTCGCCTTTCCTTCTCTTGTTCGTGCACAGCTCCTTCAAAAACTTGGCGTACCTGGGAATCTGCCGGACTGCTTCGATAAGGGGAATGTTGATTTCCACCTTGCTGAATAACTCGTATAGCTCTTTGTCCTGCTCTTCCTTCCTAGCCAAGGGTGCCTGCACAGGGAAAGGTGCAGGTATATTAGTACGATTCGTGCCCTTGTCTTTTAATTCTGTTATACCTGGCGCTTCGCCCTGCTGGCTTGTGGCTGGCACTTCAGGTTGCGCGTTCTGCTCTGGTTGCGCATTCTGCTCTGTCGATTCTGGGACTTGCGCAGCTGGTGGCGCGGGCGCTTTCGCGGTCTGCTCTGTTCCTATTGTGCGCCCAGTCCTCAGTGTTACTACATTGACTCCTCCTTTGGGGTTCTGAATCACTTGAGAAGGCAGGTTGCCATCGCTCTTTTTCAGCTCATATACCGTGGTTGCGATCTGTGATAGCTGCTTTTCAATGGACTCGAACCTCTTGTCATATTTCTCTTCATTTTTGCGCACTGTGTCTGCTAGCTGCCCAACGATATCTTCCAAGGATCGCCTCGGTTGCTGGTTGTTATGTGCTGGTGCGTCAGTGCGGCGATGCGGTGGATTGTAAGGCGCAGCTTGTTGCGTCTGCTGTGGCGCGCGCTGATCTGTGGACTGCCTCTGGAAATTGTTCTCCTCCTTCCATCTGAATCCATTTGCTGCCAGTCCAAAGCGCGGCTGATTCTGCCTCGGTGGCCCTCTGTTGTCCCATCCTCCGAGAGCATTGACATCTCCAGATTCCTCAAATAGCGTGGGACATTCATCAGTCTTGTGCTCGGTGGATCTGCAAAATTCACATACCTTTGGCGCAACTGGTTGTGCGCTCTGCGCACTCATCAACTTCTGCAGCATGGCCTTCATTTCCTTGATCTAAGCGCTTGTTTCTACCTGATGCACAGAACGAGTACGACTATTTTCAAGTTTTAGCTGATGTCGTACCTGACCAGCAGAGTCTTCTATCAGCTGCCACGCATCCTCTGGGTACATGTTGCAAATGTCGCCTCCTGAGCATGCGTTCAATAGCCTCAGCTCCATGGGCAGCAGCCCATTCAGGAAGTTCTCTATCAGCACATTCTGGGGCAGGCCATGATTGTAGCAGTTGGCCTCTAGCTCCCTGAAACGCTCGTAATATTCTGACAGTGACTCCCCTGCGCTCTGCCTTGGCGCGGCCAGCTCTCTTCTGAGTAGCGCGATCTTTGCTGCGGGATAGAATTTGTCCAAAAATTTCTTCTGCAGCTGCTCCCATGTGTGAATGGATCCTGCGGGTAAGTTCATCAACCAATGTCTGGCTGTATCACACAGTGTGAAATTCGTAGTGTCTTAGTTCGACAGATTTTGTGAACAAGCAGTTGCTGCAGCACACTCTTGGTCACTTAAATATTGTCACAGCAAAACAATGAACAAGGCACAGGTTTGTTCACCCAGTTCGGCCAATCTGCCTACGTCTGGGGAGGACTATTCTCCAGTCCTCAATCCACTCAACCAAAGGTTCCAAGTACACACGGTTACAACTCACGCAACCTATGCTACTCAACCTCGTGTGGACCACTCAACACTATCAGAACAAGCTCTGATTTGTGTCTGCACACCCTCTACAATATGTCAATCTAGAATAGCTACAATCCTCTCAAAGAACTCAGCCTATTCTAAATTACACTACTCAGCAGGGTTGCTGCAGCAACAGCTGTAACACACAGCTCAAGCACAATGTCCGCGTCGCTCCAAGGCCTTCTGCCGAGCCGATCGAACCTCTCCAAGAGCGCTGCACACTCTGGAAAACTCCCCCTCACTCAGTGACCACCTGCCACTAGCGAGTACTGCCGCACGACACTCGACCGAGCCTTCCACCCGTCAGTTCTTCCCCGGCTGCCCCTTGATCAACCAACAAGCTCCCCAGCTCTGAATTGGCTTCCAGATCAAGCACGAATCAGACTCTGCAAGTCCTGATTCTCTTCTGCAATACTCACCACAGCTCTGCGCTCAACGCTCTGCTCACGGGTGATGATCGAAGAAAACTCCCGTCACACACCAAGGATCCTCACTCTGAAATCTGTGTGTGCTCTCGTGTATCACTCAGCTTCGATCAACCTCTTCAGCCCTCAACCCCTTCTGCTTAAATAGCCGCACGACTTTAAGCAATTTCCAGGTTTAGGCAATTGACCCACAAGATCAATTATCTCCTAAAATCTAGGAGATTAGATTTGATTATTCTCTTCAATGCAAATCTCCTTCTCTGACTAGTAAACCTAGCTGGAAAATACTCCATAGCATTATAGAAAAACTCCAGATGCTCTGCATAAGGTTTCCAGCCCTTCCGAACAAGTCCAGACAGCTGCTACTTCTTGGACAGTTGAAACAGCCTGTTGAACAAGCTCCTGCTGCAGCATCCCCTGCTGCAGCTGCTGCTAGTTCACTTCTGCTTGACTTGCTTGTTCGTTTGAGCTGTAGCAGCTCCTTGTTCACTTATGCTGGTTTTGTCAAACACTGCCATACTTGCATCATCAATCTCCCCCTTGGCATTTTGACAAAACCTTAGGGCATATGCACTCTCCCGTGAACCAGAAAAAAATAATCTAAATAAAAATAATAGAGAGTAAGTAAGGGAGGCCACAGATGGCCATAGCATGACCACGCAGGGTCAGTAAAAAATAGTGTTCATCAGCAGCAGTTCAGCAAAACAAAAACATCTTCTCTCCCCTTTTTTGTCATAGCTGCTCAAGGGGCCTGCTCCTCATCCTCCGGGAACTCCAAGTCTCTGATTAGACTCCTAATCTGGCCACGCCTGGCATCCCTTCGTTTGGCCTCAGCATCAAGAATGAGCAGCTCAGACCTGAGATGGCTCACAATTCTGGCACGAAGAGCTGGCTGAATTGATGCAGCAGGGGGAAGAGATTTCTCCAGAGGAGCTGAAGATAAAGAACCAACCATTAGAAGATCCTCAGAGGCAACATCCACTACATGTTTTCCCTTGAATAGCTTGTGATCTACTGTGAAGACCTGCAGCTCCTCAGATAAACCTTCAGAAATCTCACCAAACTCTGGGTGCTGAGAGACCATGATCCCAAAGATGAGAGAGGGTGGCACAATAGGCTTGCTGGAGGAGGCACTCCCGGCATGAGTAGCCACCTGAGGGAACATAACACTGCCCAGGCTGATCTTCCTCTTCTTTCCAATAGAATAGAGAAGGTTAGCAAAGTCTTTGTTAACCTTCCCCCTGTGAAAGCTAGGGATCCAGTTTCGAATGCCCAGATGATACAGCAGGGCAAACTTTGAAGTAAGTTCAGCAGCATTGAGGTTAGGACCACCCCAAGACAGGCACACTCCCCCTGTCAGAATCTTCGCCACAAATTCTGGCTTAACATCAGTGGGAACTCTTGCATTCTCAGAAATTCCAAGAAATGCATCAATAATTTCAGGGGTAATAACCACTGACTTACCCCGTACCCAGCTTTTCCCATACTCATCCGCTCCTTCCTCTCCAAATTTCTCCTCCATGTTGACAATAAATTCTCTAACCAGGATAATATTGAATCGGTGAGGAAAGGTTAGGGACTTGAGAAGATTTACCTCTGTCAGAAGCTGAATCATAGCAGCTGATCTGTACTTGTCGTGGACCAGTCTCTTCTCATACACAATGTGTTTTCTCTCAACAGCACTCCAGGATTGAGAGGTGCTTCTATTTCTGAACCATGTACCTCCCACTGTGAGAGCAGACAAGCCTACCGCTGGAGGTCCTCTCTCAGAAGGTCCACCAAGAGAACCTTCTTCTTCTTCTTCACTGGCTGTTCCTTCACTGCTGGAGACTGGGATCAAGATAGGGGCTTTTCCCTTGTCTGAAGGAGGAGGAGGATGTGCTACAGCAGGTTCTTGTTCAGGGGACTCAGCCCCTGTTTCCACCCCTTCACCAATAATGCCTGGGGACATGACAAGTGATCTGCACTCTTCTTCTGCAGAGGCTGCCACAGCAGCCTCTGCTGCTTGTTCTTCTCCAGAGACAGCTTCAGCCCCAGCCTCTTCTGACAGCACAGCAGTACTGGAGACAGGTTTTCCCTCACGTACCAACCGCCTCCTTTTCTGTGAAGTTCCTTCAGAAGGTGAGGGCTCGCTGTGCGACACAGGGAGAGGTGCTGGTTCCCACACCACCACATCCAGGGGCTGAGCAGGGTCTTCATTGCGAGACTTGGTCCTTCTTTCAGACCTCCCTTGTCGGACTGCTGCCAGATTCTTCTTCAAACCACGAGTCTTCACCATAGCTGCAGAGTTATAGAAGGTTTGAGGAGCGCACAGAGGATGATCGGCAGTGATTTTGGAAATCCCTTTGCACCTTTGTCTTTGCCCTAGAAAATATTTACCCGTTATTTTCCTGAATTTGATATATCCGTTATTCCATTTTAAGCTTGTTAACACACGTGCCTCCCATGTGCCTTCTCCCATTATTAGTGACCAAAATATGTGAACAAGCTTAATTCAAGACCCAGTTGCTATAGCACATGAGAGCTGGTTCACTTATTTAGTTCAGACTGCAGCTTTGCTCGGATGATCCTTAAGAGATTCTGATGGAACTTTCTTCACCCACACCTGAGATAAACCAGAGTTTTTCCTCTTTTGATCTTCCAGCCTTCCATCTCTTCGTTTGTCATGTTTGGGTTTCCATATCTGTAACACCTGTGATTTACCCTTGTTTTTAGCAATCCAGTGCCCTTGTGCAACCGTCTTAGCAAGCCTCCTCTGTGATTCTTTCAAGCAAAGAGCTTTTTGTGGAGCAGCATGAAACGGAGTCTTTATGCAGCGTGTGCTGATTCTGGATTCTGCTCCCTCTTTTTCATCTGAGCAGATTCTGTGCCGCTGCTTCAGATTTGAGTGGATCTTCTGATTCCCAATACTTGTTCTAGAACTCGGTTTAATCTGAACCTTTTGCTTTGTATTAGGAAAATAATGTGCCCGGTGCTGCAGCATCCCCTTGTTCACATGTCTGGTTCCATCTTTGTCTGCAGTATTTAGGGAGTCTGCTGAATTTCTCATTTCATCTTCCACAGCACTCGAGGCTTTAACAAAAACCGTCCCTCTCGAGCTTTCGTCACCAGTATACCCCAGTCCCATTCTTCCTTTACCAAATCTTTGGAAAGACAGGATCTCATCCAAGATATTTTTCTGGGAAATATCTGTCTTGGCTGTTGCTGATGAATCACCAATATCTGTAACCTGTCTTCCAGTGTCTTCCCTTTTCAGAATGGTAACTTGACCGTTGGAGGAGAGAGGACATTTCCTTCGTTCTTCTTCTAAGAGATTGATTCTGTCAGTCAATGCTTGATTTGTCTGAAGAACTGCTTCACACTGTTTGAGTATCTGCTCCAGATAGTCAACAAGTTTGCCAGATAAGTCCTCCTCATCTTCACTGGCCGATGAGTCACCCTCATCTTCACTTTCAGATACTACAATCCCATAGTGAATTTTATCCTTCTTTATCTCCTTGAGGTTACAATCAGATATACTAGTCAGCACAACACATTTTTCTTCATCACTTTCCTCAGAGTCACTCCATTTTGCTATCATGGACTTACTGTTCTTTTTCTCTGAGCTCTTGAGGGGTTTGCTTGGACAGCCAGCCTCAATGTGTCCATACCCTTCACAATTCCAGCATTGAACACCCTTTTTTATCTCTTTCCTCTCATCTTCATTCTGAGCAGAATCTTTCCCTTTTCTCTTATTTTCTCCACCTCTTCTGAATTTTCGTGAGGATGAGCTTTGTCCAGTTCTTGAGTCCATGTTTTTCAGAAGTTTTCCAAGGTTCTTGACAATCATACTCAGTTGATCCTCTGAAACTGTCTGCTTGGTTTCTGTTTCAGCTTTCAATCCAACATCCTTATCCTTAGGAGTGGTGTCTCCTTTAACCAGCTTCATCTCAAATTGTTTGAGAGACCCCATCAGCTCTTCCAACTTCATGAATCTGACATTTTGAGCTTCTTCAATTGCTGTCACTTTCATGTCAAATTTTGTGGGCAACGATCTGAGAACCTTTCTGGTAAGCTTTTCTTCAGAAATGGGTTCACCAAGGGCATGAGCTTCATTTGCAAGATCACAGAGTTTAGCATTAAACTCAGTGACTGTTTCCTCATCCAGCATCCTCAGATTCTCAAATTGTGTGGCAATTATCTGGAGTCTTGACAGCTTCACTCTATCAGTTCCTTCATGGGCAGTTTGTAGAATTTCCCATGCTTGCAATTTGATATCAACCTGAAATTGTTAGCATCCACTGCAGCAAAAATTGCATTCAAAGCCTTTGAATTACCAGTTGCTGCAGCACCTTCTTCAGCAGTCCATTGCTCTTCAGGTTTTATTCTCGTCACTCCTTGCTCATCCATGGTGATTGGGGGAGACCACTGAACCACAACAGCTCTCCAAGTCTTCTCGTCAATAGCCCTGAGAAAGGCTTTCATTCTAGCTTTCCAATATCCATAATTGCTCTCTTCCAATAATGGAGGTCTGCTTGTGCTTTGTCCTTCCTTCATTGTCTTTGCTTCCAGAGACACTGTAGGATCTTTAACTGTGTGTGTCGAGCTCCCGCTCTGATACCAATTGAAATTCGTAGTGTCTTAGTTCGACAGATTTTGTGAACAAGCAGTTGCTGCAACACACTCTTGTTCACTTAAATATTGTCACAGCAAAACAATGATCAAGGCACAGGTTTGTTCACCCAGTTCGGCCAATCTGCCTACGTCTGGGGAGGACTATTCTCCAGTCCTCAATCCACTCAACCAAAGGTTCCAAGTACACACGGTTACAACTCACGCAACCTATGCTACTCAACCTCGTGTGGACCACTCAACACTATCAGAACAAGCTCTGATTTGTGTCTGCACACCCTCTATAATATGTCAATCTAGAATAGCTACAATCCTCTCAAAGAACTCAGCCTATTCTAAATTACACTACTCAGCAGGGTTGCTGCAGCAACAGCTGTAACACACAGCTGAAGCACAATGTCCGCGTCGCTCCAAGGCCTTCTGCCGAGCCGATCGAACCTCTCCAAGAGCGCTGCACACTCTGTAAAACTCCCCCTCACTCAGTGACCACCTGCCACTAGCGAGTACTGCCGCACGACACTCGACCGAGCCTTCCACCCGTCAGTTCTTCCGCGGCTGCCCCTTGATCAACCAACAAGCTCCCCAGCTCTGAATTGGCTTCCAGATCAAGCACGAATCAGACTCTGCAAATCCTGATTCTCTTCTGCAATACTCACCACAGCTCTGCGCTCAACGCTCTGCTCACGGGTGATGATCGAAGAAAACTCCCGTCACACACCAAGGATCCTCACTCTGAAATCTGTGTGTGCTCTCGTGTATCACTCAGCTTCGATCAACCTCTTCAGCCCTCAACCCCTTCTGCTTAAATAGCCGCACGACTTTAAGCAATTTTCAGGTTTAGGCAATTGACCCACAAGATCAATTATCTCCTAAAATCTAGGAGATTAGATTTGATTATTCTCTTCAATGCAAATCTCCTTCTCTGACTAGTAAACCTAGCTGGAAAATACTCCATAGCATTATAGAAAAACTCCAGATGCTCTTCATAAGGTTTCCAGCCCTTCCAAACAAGTCCAGACAGCTGCTACTTCTTGGACAGTTGAAATAGCCTGTTGAACAAGCTCTTGCTGCAGCATCGCCTGCTGCAGCTGCTGCTAGTTCACTTCTGCTTGACTTGCTTGTTCGTTTGAGCTGTAGCAGCTCCTTGTTCACTTATGCTGGTTTTGTCAAACACTGCCATACTTGCATCATCGCTGTGAAAATGGGAATGCCTTCCTTTTCAGCGCTTCATCGCTTTCTCCTTCGGTCTTCATGTTCTCGCAAATGACTAGGAATTCTCGCACATGCTTGACTGGATTTTCATTGTTCATCCCGTGAAACTTGGGCATGTGATGAATGAGCGAGCTCCTTAGCTCAAAATGACCGCCTGGTGGAAGCACGATGCACCATGGCTGCTTAACAGTGATAGGGGCTGACATCTCGCGCACTGTTCTGCGTCGCGCGGCCTGTTGCACGGGTGGCGCATGATACACTTCAGCGGCCCTCCTTGCTTCAACCTCGCGCTGCACTTCCTCTCTGAACAGGGCTGCGCGGTTATGTGCTCTTGCTTCCTCTGGGGTTCTGTCCCCCAAGTTGTCTCCTACGACACTGTTATCCTCCATGACCTGTTTTGAATCTTAAAGAAAAAATGAAGTTAAAAGATAACTAATGCTGCTGCGTCTGTCAGTGCGCAACTAGAATCTGCGCAGCGCAACTGTTTCAAGGTTGCGCAGGCCAATGGTGATTGCGCGCTGTCAGAAACAACAACGAAAACAAAACAAACTGAAATAACTAGTTACTAAAAGGAAAAACGTAAACTAACTAGAACTTAGCTGTGTTGCTCCCCGGCAACGGCGCCAAAATTTGATCGCGCGTCGTCGTGCGCGTCAAATATAATTCCTTCCTCTTCCACTAGTACAGCGGTTAAGTAAGGGTCGATCTCCACAGGGAGCAAGTAGTTCGGTTCTAGCCAGTGACCTACACTTATGAAGATTGGGGGGTGAGTGATTGGGTTGCGCAGTGCGCAAGTAACAGTTGTAAAACGCAGGGAATTGCACTAGACGTGCGCAGGCAATAGAGATTAGATACTATGACTATGAGAAGTATCGGCGCAGACAATCCTCTATGAGTGCATTCCTTATCATCGACTCTAAATGTCTATAGCTTGATTTTACTTAAGTTAGTGTCCGGTCAAGGCTTCCTAACATGTGCGCATGTTCCGATCAAAGTTCATGTGCTATTAATTCTTGCACTAGACCTAAACAACTACGAATCCGATCAAGGTAGTAATTGCCTATCCTAGCGCGTTACTCCTAGTTGGCACCGTCAGGATATTCAACTAGTTTAACAGACAACAACAAGCGACAAGAGTAAGATTGTAGTTCAAGGCTTCCCCTACTCATGCAACAAGCTGCCAGTAATGTGCACAGAATTAATATAAGCAGGCAAGCTAAGCATTAAGCGCAAGTCTCAAAGGAAATACTCATAGATTCATGTCCAACCGATACTAAGCGTTTAGCTAGACATGCTAGTGATAAACATCATAGAATAGTAAAATAAGGTCTAATGTATCTGAGAAACAAGTAGCAAACAGTGCGTGCAGTATGTCTCTTTGCTGGCGCAGTCGGCTGGCGCAAGTCCTCTCAACAAGTCCGTGTGTTTTCCAGTTTGCCGCTCTCTCGTGGCCCTCTGATGTGGGGTGTTGCCTTTCTGTGTGTCTCCTGATTGATTGATCCGTGTCTCAAACCCTAGACTTCCTCCCCTCTATATACTGCTCGAGAGGTCCATCCTTGGCAACTTCCAAATCTGGTCATGTCAGGATTAGGAAATACTGGACTCTGCGCCTGGCGCACGGCGTACTGCTTAGCGCATTGGTCGGCGCAACTCTGCTGTGTCTCGCCATTTCTTCTGTTTGCGCCGCTAGCTCCGCAGGCTGTGTGCTGTGCGTCCTAAACGCTGCCTGTTAGCGCGTATCCGGCTTAGGCCCTCGTTTTGCCCTGAAATACAAAAACACTGGAAACCAGTAATCTTGTACACAAAATAATGCAAACAAGCATAGGGTTATGATCTAAATAATGCGTATAAATAGGCTCTATTAATGACAACAACACTTTCCTGGATCACACTAAGTATGTTGAGTGAATGGCTCTGATACCAATTGAAATTCTGCAGCGTCGCTGATGCAGGGTTATAGCCTACACACTTCCAGTAACAAATAGCTACGGACCTGACTCACAGACCTAGCCTATTCTATTACAATGTGTGGTACACGGAATGCTTAAGCACACTCTTCACCAGAGTTGTTGTATCACTAGTCTACAACTATTCTAGCTCTCCGGCCAAACAGTCGGACACTTTAAGTTCTTCAAACTCAATCTCTGCTCCCCCTCAATTAATGCCTCACTCTGTCACTCTTGGGTAGCCTCGATCAATGCTCCACAGCCCTTGAAAATGCATGTCCGTGGCTGATCACTGAGCACGGATTGTTCCTTCAACGAGCAGCGCTCCAGTTGAACTCCGGATCAATCGTGAATCAAACTCCATGTGTTCTGATTCCTTCTGCACACAACACAAGTCTTCAACTCAATGTGTATTTCCTGCTACCTTTGGTTGATCTCTGAGTGCTCGATCATTCTGTTGATCGCTCTGTGCTCTCTTATGTGGGTCTCTGGTTCTTGTCTCTCCCTTCCTTTAGTAGCTTCTCAGGTTGTCAGGCACGGAAACCTTGTTGCCATTATTATCGGAATCTCCTCCTGGATTTTCGGAAGGTTACTGAAGATTCCGATGCCTAATTTGGAATTTAGGAACCCAATCTTCTTTGACCTCGTACTGACGTTTGCTGAGCTCAATATAACGTCTGCAGAGCTCTCTAGCCTTCTGCGATGCCAGTTGCAACATGCCGGAACCTCTCCGAGAGTCTCCTGATTGATCAGGCATTCTACTCTAGGTCTGGGTCATCAGGGAGTGCTTCAGCAGACTCTGTCTCTTCATAGCTGTCTCTCGCCCATTCTTCAGATAGTGTCTTAGCTTCAATCTTCAGGTATTGCTGCAGTAGACTGGTTTATTGTTGTTGTTGTTGTTGTTTTTTTGTCAGTCTTCAGATTGTGCTCCAGTTACTAATCTTTAGGGAGAGCTTCAGCAGTCTCTTGAGCAATTTTGTCAAGGATGCCATATCCTCAACATAGCTAGTCTAGGGAGTGATGAACAGATAAATGACCTTATATTTGTTTATATTTTCCCTTTACTTTTTGTTTGTTCCGTTATTTTATGAAGTCATTTGATGTTTACTTTGTCCATTTCAGGTTGAAAATGCGTACTACATGATATGAAGTGGTCCGAAGAAAATCTGTTGAATTCCGATCGATCGAGAGCAAAAACGAGAAAAATTGAGCAAAAGGCAAAAGTGAGTCGGCCACCCTTGGCAAAATGACCTGTTCCTCTTCTAATGATTTCCGAGCACGTGATGCTTATCCGATCAAGGCGTGCTATAGCTTGTTGGAAAGCTATTGCAAAGAGATACAACTTTGTAGGTTACATCAAGACGTAAATCTAATGTTTAAAGGGTCAAAAAGGCGAGATTCTAGCACTGCAAAATCGATTTTCCCGGATCAGTTTGGCTCTACAAGGGTTTGACCGAATCAATTGAAGGTTTGACCGAATTAAAAGTGATTTGGCTAGGAAAAAGTGATTCGGCCAGCCATGAAACAGCACTGAGGTATTGATTCGGTCGAATCAACTCAAGGCCTGCCCGAATCACTTGATTCGGGGAGAGTTTGCCTGAAGATCAAATCTGAGCAGATTGACCTGTTCATCATCGAAGGCTTGCCGAGCGCGCGATTCTTATTGAATCGAGGCATGCGATAGCTTGTTGAAAAGCTAATTCATATATCTAACACTTCCTGATTTACATCAAGACGTGATTCGAAGGTTTAAAGGGTCAAATAAGAAAGATTCTAACGCAGCAGAAGTGATTCGGACACTCTATCCGAATCAACTCATTAAGCCTTGCTCGAATCACTTTTGATTCAGGCACGGCGGGTAAGTATAAATAGAAAACAGATGGGAAACATTAAAGAGGGCCTTGGAGTGCCTCCAGCGCCTAGGGTTCCTCTCATGGGACGAAACCCTAATTGGAGAACTTGGAGAATTCGAAGAAGACATCATCAATTGAAGATTCTACATCAACCCTTTACTCATCCCTACTTCTCTACTACTCTAATTTCTCTACTTTTCCTTGGTATTCAATTTCATTATGTCTTGTATCAAACTCACCATGAGTGACACATGAGTGAGTAGTTGTTTAGTAATAGGGATTCGTATGGATCCCTAAGGTTTAATTGTAATGCAAGACTTGTCTTTTTATTTATATGAATGAAGTTTGGTTTAAAATTCTTATCCTAGTTCTTCATATCAATTGTGTGAACACCCAATGTTTGATGAAATACCTAAGTGAGTATGAATTGATAAAACACCTAGGGATGGAATGAGAGTTGAACTTAGGTTGTTTAGGAGATCAAGCATGATTATCTTAGGTTGCTTTTGTGCGCGAGAGTGACATTTGCAATCTCTTAGGTTAAGCATAAATTGGACTTTAGTTAACTATCAATAGACCAAGAGGTTGAGATTAGGAGACTTTTGTTCTACACGATTCAATAGAGCGAGAGTTTGAGAATTGTGTCACTTAGGTATCATTCCCATTCTAGAGAAGGAGCGAGAGTTGAATTTAGAATGTGTGATACCTTAGCCTAGAACCATCACTCGAATTTACTCATGATTTAGGGTCTGTTCTTTAGACCTTAACTTATGCTTAACTTAACTTAACTTAACTTACCTTAACTTAACTTAACTTATCTTAACTTAACTGAATTTAACTTAACTTAACTTACCTTAACTTAACTGAACTTAAGTACTTTTACAAACATATTTTTATGGTGGTGGTGGTGTGGTTGGGGTAGTGGGTTGGGGTTGTGGTGGCGGGGGTGTTGGTGGTGGTGGTGGGGGTGGGGGTGTTGGTGGTGGTGGGGGTTGTGGGTTGGGGTTGTGGTGGTGGGGGTGTTGGTGGTGCTGGGTTGGGTTGGTGGTGGTGGGGGGTGGGGGTGGTGGTGGTGGTGGGTTGGGGTGGTGGTAGTGTGGTGGTGTTGTTGGGGTGGTGGTGGTGGTGTGGTGTTGTTGGGGTGGTGGTGGTGGTGTGGTGTTGTTGGGGTGGTGGTGTGGGGGTGGTGTGGGGGTGGTGTGGTGGTGTGGGGATGGTGTGGTTGGGGTGGTGGTGGTGGTGTGGTTGGGGTGGTGGGTTGGGGTGTTGGTGGTGGGGGTGGGGGGTGGTGTTGGTGTGGTTGTGATGGTGGTGGTGTGGTTGGGGTGGTGGGTTGGTGGTGATGGGTTGGGGTGTTGGTGGTGGGTGGGGGTGGTGGTGGTGTGGTTGGGGTGGTGGGTTTGGGTGGTGGTGGTGGTAGGTTGGAGTGGTGGTGGTGGGGTGTGATGGTGGGTTGGGGTGATGGGTAGTACTTAACTTAACTTAACTTACCTTAACTTAACTTAACTTAACTTAACTTAACTTAACTTAACTTAACTTAACTTAACTGAACTTAGCTTAACTTAACTTAAGTGCTGAAAATTTAATGTCTAAAGAAAAGGGCCTTAGATAAGTTTTGTGTTCCTAATCGCATGACCTAGGGATGAAACAAGATTCCGACTACGTTTTCCCTATTACTTTACTTCACACCAATTTTGAACTTGTCTTTAGTATTTATTAGAGATACCTCGCATAGAGGTAAAAACCCCTTTGTATTTAGTAGACTTGCATTTAGCATTACTAGCTAGCTTTAGACTAATCTAGGCTTTTCTCTTGGGTTCGACTCGAGGTCACTCGGATTATAAATATTGTTTGAACACCATGATTGGACTAGTATTTATACTACCGCAATTTCCACAGCATTCAGGGAGTTAGACCGAGCGGAAGATTTTGACTAGGGGAGAAATAGAGGTGTGAGTCCTTTGTACTTTGAACCTCGTATAGTAAAGTCTTGAGGATCCGAGAGTGATCCTCCCCAGGCGTAGGCAAGTTGCCGAACTGGTTAAACAAATTGACTGTGTTTTTCTTATTTGTTAGTAGAATAATTTCCGAAGAAAGAAGCAGAGAGTGCTACACCAGAAGCTGTATCTTCAGAGGCTGTAACTGGTGATCAGCAGAACATCAGAATTTCAATTGGTATCAGAGCTGATCACTCAACATACTGAGTGTGATCCGGGAGTACGTTGCTGAATACTGTGGCCAATTTGCTACAAAAAGGGCATGACCGTGAATATAATAGTATTTGATAGAATCATCAAGGAGTACCTGCTCAACACTACACACAAATGATTGACAAGTGTTTGGAAGTACTGAAGGTGAATGAGGGGTTGATCACCAAAGTGTCCAAACTGAATGACGATAAGGAGGAATTCCTGAGGGCTATCTCAAGTATGGAAGAAAAGGCTGATCAACAAGAAAGAAAATACAATGAATTAATGGAAGAAGTGCACTTGTACTGAAGGACAACATAAATGCTTAACACAGGATTAAACAACTTGGATAGCTTGCTGATATTTCAGAGGAACGGAGGAGATAGGACAGAACTGGGATACGCTGGAATGGATGGTACTGGAAGAACCACATTTGTTACAGCCACGATGATAGAAAGTTCTAGACCAAAGTTACAAAGCAAGCAGTCACTAGATGAACAACAAAAACATGTTGTGAAGAAAAAGCCCAGTAGAAAAAGTAAGAAGGTGCTTCAGCAAAAGTTACAACACTCAACCATAATTCAACAAGACAAAAGATGCTCCTACCATTGCAATCAACCTGGTCTCATCCAAAAGAACTGTCCCGTACTCAACAAGCACTGGAGATCAGGAATGGATTATCATAATCATGTGTGCTTCAACCCAACAAAATCCTTGAGGAAAGGAAATTGGTATTTCGACAGTGGATCCTCTGGATACATGACAGGAAACAAATCCTTTCTAACATACATTCAACCATGTAAAAAACAAGACGTGACATTTGGAAATGGGTTAAAAGGGAGAGTTCTTGGGAAAGGAACGCTGAAAGTTCAAGGACTGCCCAAACTCAAAAACGTGATGCTCGTGGAAGGACTAACATCGAATCTCGTCAGCATCAGTCAGCTATGTGACGATACTCACTTTGTAAATTTCTTACAAAAATTATGTCAAGTATTTGATGCAGAAGGAATATGCATAATGAAGGGTGGAAGGTCTGCCAATAATTGTTATTTACTAGAGAATGCTGCAGTAACCTCTAAATCAAACTGCCTGTTGACAAAAATATAAGAAATGAACCTGTGGCATAAACGGCTGGGACACCTCAATTTGAGGACATTAAAAAGACTTGCATCTGACCATTTAGTCCGTAGTATTCCTAAGATCAAAGGAGAGATGAACACAGTGTTTGGGGAATGCCAAATCGGTAAAAAAAACAAGGGTCCCCCATCCAAAGGTCACTGAGATGAGCTCCACTAGACCTCTCCAATTACTGCATATGGATCTATTGGGGCCAATGGAGGTAGAAAGCTGTGGTAGAAAAAAGTATGGTTTTGTTTGTGTGGATGATTACTCTCGCTACTTTAGGAACGAGTTTTTACGTGAAAAATCAGATATAGTAAAAGTGGTGATAGCCTTGTTGTCTTTGCTAGAGCAAGAAAAAGGCTTGAGAGTTGGAGCCATAAGAAGTGATCATGGGAAAGAGTTCGAGAACGAAGCCATGAAGGAATTCTGCACAAACCGAGGGATCACCCATTAATACTCATCACCAATAACCCCACAACAACATGGAATAGTTGAGAGTAAGAATATAACTATACAAGAAATGGCTCGAGCTATGATCCGTGCAAGAAAATTCCCCTTGAAGTTCTGGGCTGAAGCTACGAACACGCCATGCTATATCATTAATCGGGTTTCAATCAAGAGAGGGGAGGATAAAACATGTTCTGAACTATTGAAGGAAAAAAAACCTACCGTGAAGTACTTTCACATCTTCGGAAATGAATGTTACATTCTGAGAAAGCGCGAGTACTGAACAAAGTTTGATCCAAAGAGTGATTCAGGTATATTTTTGGGCTACTCAACAAACAATAGAGCATACCATGTTTTCAACAAAATAACTGAAACCCTGATCGGGTCCATCAATGTAGTTGTAAATGACCCATGAGAAAAGTGCAAAGACTCTGACAACAAAGAGGATTCTGCCACAGAAAAATCAAAATCAATCTCAACCACGAACTAGAAATGAAGCTAACCAAGAGGAAGCACTAGAGAATGCTTCAATAAAACTTGATGATCACTAAAATTTAGACAAGAAGTCTAAACCAGATTCTGTTGTACCAGCTGAGAACCCACCATTCTACACCAGGCACAGCTAGACTTCTTCCTAGAAAAATCCAGAAGGATCATCTAACCACTAACATTATTGGAAGCTTAACAGAAGGAAGATGAACTCAAGTTACATCTAACATTAATCTTTGTGATACGATTAATAACTCGTGTTTTCTGTCCAGCATTGAGCCAAAGAACATCAAAGAGGCCCTGGGAGATGAACACTGGATAGATGCAATGCAAGAAGAAAGGTATGTGACTTGGTCAAAGAGGCCCTGAAAAAAGGTATGTGACTTGGTCACTGACCCAGAAAGCGTGAATGTTATTGGCACCAAATGGATACACAAGAACAAGTTTGATGAAACGAAAAATATCACACGAAATAAAGCCAGACTAGTAGCTCAAGGGTACTTTGAGGGAGTAAACTTTGATGAAACCTTTGCCCCAGTTGCTCGTGATACTCCTTGCACTGGCCTGTCACCTAAAGTTCAAGCTGTATTAAATGGACCTCAAAAGTGCTTTTCTGAATGGAATTCTAAATGAAGAAGTCTATTTTCCTGGCACCAAATGGATATACAAGAACCAGTCTAATGAAACGGGGAATATCACACGAAATAAATCCAGACTAGTGGCTCAAGGGTACACTCAGATTGAGGGAGTAGACTTTGATGAAACCTTTGCCCCTGTTGCTTGGCTGGAAGCAATCAGGCTACTCCTTACACTAGCTTGTCACCTAAAGTTCAAGATGTATCAAATGGACATCAAAAGTGCTTTTCTGAATGGAATTCTAAATGAAGAAGTCTATGTTGCTCAACCTAAGGAATTTGAGGATCCTCATCATCCAAACCATGTCTACAAGCTAAAGAAGGCTCTTTACGGTTTGAAGCATGCCCCATGAGCTTGGTATGAAAGATTGACTAAATATTTGATCAAGCATGGATATGATCGAGGAGGGGTGGACAAGACTCTTTTCGTGCACATAAACAGGTCAAATTTTATTATTGCTCAGATATATGTGGATGATATTGTGTTTGGCTCCAGTTCATAAAGAATGGTGAAGCAGTTTGTAGAACATATGCAAATGAAGTTCCAAATGAATATGGTGACGAAATTAACATACTTTCTGGGTCTGCAAATCTCAAAAAAAAAAAAAAGAAGGAATTTTCATCACGCAAAGCAAGTATGGGAAAAACCTGGTAAAGAAGTATGGGATGGACTCGGCCAGTCACAAACATTCCTCTGCAACAACTTATACTAAAGCCATCAAGGATGAAGCTGGTATTTCCATTGATTAGAGAAGCATGATTAGAAGCCTTCTTTATCTTACTGCTAGCTGGCAAGATATATCCTTTACCGTGGGTGTTTGCGCCAGATATCAATCCTGCCCAAAGGAGAGTCACATGCAGCTTGTAAAAAGAATAACTAGATATTTTGGCGGCACCCCCAACTATGGTCTATGGTACACGAGGGACACAAGTGTAGAACTGGTAGGATATTGTGATGCTGGCTGGGTAGGCTGTGCAGAAGATAGGAAGAGTACATCTGGAGGATATTTCTTCCTTGGAAATAACCTGGTGTCTTGGTTCAGCAAGAAGCAGAACATCATTTCTCTGTCAACTGCAGAAGCTGATTATATTGCTGCTGGAAGCTGTTGTACACAACTGTTATGGATGAAGCAAATGCTAGGAGAATATCGGATTCAATAAGGGACTATGAACATTTACTATGACAACATGAGTGCTATCAGTATTAGCAAGAATCCGATGCAGCATTCCCGGACTAAACACATTGACATCAGACACCACTTCATCAGAGACTTGGTAGAGAATCAGACTATTGTCCTTAAACATGTAGCTACAGAGAAGCAGTTGGCTGACATCTTCACAAAACCTTTGGATAGAGCTCGATTTGAGGAGCTCAAAGCTGCCTTGGGATTGTGTGTAGTTCCTGAATGAGTGCTGTCGAGGATATGGCATTCTTGACAAAACTGCTCAAGAGATTGCTTAAGCACTCCCTGAAGATTGGTGGCTGGAGCACAAACTGAAGACTGACAAAACAACAACAAAAAAGAGCCTGAGTCTGCTTCAGCAATCCCTGAAGATGAGACACTATTTAAAGAATGGGCAAGAGTCAGCTATGAAGAGACAGAGTCCGCTTCAGCACTCCTTGATGGTCCACAGCTAGAGCGGAATCCTGGCGTTGCAAGGTGAGGCTCTGGCTTGATCCGGCAGGCTTCGAAGATGCTCAGAGAGGTATGCAGGCGTCATCAAGAGCTCAGCAATTTCCAGCACGTGGTCTAAGTAGATAAAGATCCAAGAGTCCAAATTTGGCCACATAATCTTCAACAAATTTGCTAGAATCTAGGAGAAGATTCTGATAATGATCCTTGGCGTTGTTGGTGTGCTGGAGAGCTAGAAAAGAAAGGCGGGGATGCAGCACAGAACACACACACGATCAGAGAGAGCAACTCGTGGAGTTTGATTCAGGATTTATTCGTAGTTCAACTGCAGCGCTGCTCGTTTAAGGGACAATCGGAGCTCAGTGATTGATCGCGCGTCGTTGTACGCGTCAAATTAATCCTTCCTTCTCCACTTAGTACAGCAGCTAAGTCAGGGTCGATCCCACAAGGAGCGTGCAGACTCGTCTTAACTACCAACCTACAACTTACGAAAATTGGGGGTTGTGAGTGACTGGGTCGCGCAGGTGCGCGAATGAAGAGTAGTGAAAGCAGGATTGCACGATACGTGCGCAGGCAGTAGATATTAAGTACTATGACTATGAAAAGTATCGGTAAAGACAATCCTCTATGAATATATCCCTTATCATTGACTCTAAACATCTATAGTGCAGTTCTACTCAAGTTAGTGTCCGATCAAGGCTTCCTAACGTGCGCGCATGTTCCGATCAAAGTCCATGAGCTATTAATTCCTGAAACTAGTCTAAGCAGCTACGAATCCTATCACAGTAGCAGCTGATTATCCTAGTGCGTTACTCCTAGTTGTCACCATCAAGTTATCAACTAGTTTAACATACAATAACGAGCAGTTAGAATAAGATTGGGGTTCAAGGCTTCTCTTATTCGCACAACTGATTATCACCCATGTGCATAGAATTAATATAAGTAGACGAACTAAGCATTAAACACAAGTCTCAAAGGAAATACTTCATAGAATCATGCCCAACCGATACAAAGTGTTTAGCTAGACATGCTAGAAACAAACATCATAGAAATAATAATTAAAACTAAGGCAGCCAAGGAAAGTAGCAGGTCGGCGCAATTGCAGATTGCCGTTTTCGGCTGGCGCAGGTGGTTCGCGCAGAATCTGGGCTAGAGTAGCTCGTGTGTTTTTGCTGCTATGTGTCCTTCTCTCTATATGTCCTCTCCTTTTTTTTTTCCAAACCCTAGCTTCCCTCCTCTTATATACTGGTCTTGAAGCCCAAGGAATGCTTAGATTTGGCCCGAGAGAATCTTAGCTACTTCCCAAATCTAGGAGATAATGATGATCAATATTTAGAAACTCTGCTATCCTGCGCACGCTGATTGCGCTACTTACTTCGCAGTCGGTTTGCGCACTGTAGCCTGAATCAGCTATCTCCTTTTGCGCTGCTAGCTCCGCAGGTCGTGCACTGCACTCTAAAAATGCTCGTTAGCGCACATCTGACTTATGCTCCTGTTTTATCATGAAATACAAAAATACCGAAAACCAGTAATCTTGTACACAAAATAATGCAAACAAACACAGTGTTAAGATCTAAATAGCGCATATAACTAGGCTCTATCGAATCCCCCACACTTGCCCTTGTTCGTCCTGAACAAGTACTGAAGCACAGATACCATTACCTCCCGAAAGGTGTGCGCAATCCGTACACAAGCGCACAATCGCTACTATTTCCTCTAACTGTATAACTAAGCTAAACTACAATGCTTAAATATGAAATGTAAATGTAACGCCCCCCCCCCCCACACTTAAACAGAGACGTGTCCCCACGACTCAAGCTCAAGCGCAACGGAGAGCGCACTCATGCATGCTACTAGGACAACTAAGAACTAAAAGTAAAATGCATCATGAAAATGAAAAACATAGTCATTGCAGCAAACGAAACAAGGTCAGGAGTTCAAAAAATATCCAACACAAAATAGGAACAGAACATCCAGTGATAGTTTTCAAAAAGCAAAAGGACAGCCCGAAATTATTTGCGCCTAGCCCTTTGCGCATTCCTAGAAATCCTCTGAGCTGGAGTCCTGCGCAGACCCTTGTGCCTCCTCGTCCACGGACTCTGTCTCATACTCAGAGCTGGAGGATGGTGGCGCAACTGAAACTACTGCGGGCTGGTTTGCAGACTCCTCCTCCGAATCAGTTTCCCAAATCGAATCTGAACTTAACTCTTTGATGGGGGTGACCTCAGAGGGCGATCTGATCATCTGTGGAGAGGGTTGCGGAGGGGGCTCTGATGGCATTTGCGGCGGGTCAATGATTGGGGTGCGCGCTGAGGATTGTACCGGTGACTGCGCGGGAGAACTGGCTGGCTCGTGCTGCTCGAAGGGTGACCCTGGAGGTGGCCTGCACAGACTGAGAAGAGGGGGAATGGGATCTCCAAATTTCCACCTAGATGGTGGACTGATGCTTAAATCGGCCCCCTCGGGCGCCAAATACTCCAGCACGCGCATGACGTTAAACATCATGCGTTGCTCTGCTGGCACCTCCTCAGTATCCTGTCTGCACCGCTTTGCCTGTGCGCGCGGGGGAGAATCTTTGATGTCAATGGTCACAACTTCCCCTGGCGGCCCACTCGCCCCCATGCGCGCTCCAGTCTGTGCGCGTGTCCTCATGCGCCTAGCTGGCTGCACGACTGGTGCCTCCACATTCTCTATTTCCTCGTCATCAGCAGCTTCCTCTTGCTGCGCACTACTCTCTGCGGGCGCTCCTCTAATTGCTGCATGCCTCGGTGCCCTATCAGCCTGCAGTGACCCATCTTCCTTAGTAGTTACCGCTCGGTACTGCAGCATCTGTGCACGGTCTAGAGAGACGGCTGGAACAACCGTGTGCTCGGGCACCTCTGGCTCTCCATGCAGCCCACGTAGCAAATGCGTGATCATACTGATGCGCGCGTCGTTGTATGCGTCAAATTAATCCTTCCTTCTCCACTTAGTATAGCGGCTAAGTTAGGGTCGATCCAACAAGGAGCAAGCAGACTCGTTCTAGCTAGCAACCTACAACTTGCGAAAATTGGGGTTGTGAGTGATTGGGTTGCGCAGATGCGCGAATAAACAGTAGTGAAAGCAGATTTTGCACTAGACGTGCGCAGGCAAAAGAGATTAAGTACTATGCCTATGAAAAGTATCGGTAAAGACAATCCTCTATGAATGTATTCCTTATCATCGACTCTAAACGTCTATAGTTCTATTTACTGAAGTTAGTGTCCGATCAAGGCTTCCTAACATGTGCGCATGTTCCGATCAAAGTCCATGAGCTATTAATTCTTGAAACTAGTCTAAGCAGCTACGAATCCTGTCACAGTAGCAGCTGATTATCCTAGCGCGTTACTCCTAGTTGTCACCATCAAGCTACCTACTAGTTTAACATATAACAACAAGTAGTAAGAGTAAGATTGCGGTTCAAGGCTTCCCCTACTCATGCAACTAGCTGTCAGCCGTGTGCACAGAATTAATACAAACAAACAAACTATGCATTAAACACAAGTCTCAAAGGAAATACTTCATAGCATCATGTCCAACCGATACAAAGCGTTTAGCTAGACATGCTAGTGGTAAACATCATAGAAATAGTAAATAAAAGCTAAAGTTTCCAAGGAAATAGTAACAAGCAGGTGCGTGCAGGTTGCTGTGTCTCGGTTAGCGTAGTCGGCTGGAGCAGGTCCTCGCAGCAGCTCGTGTGTTTTTCAGTTCTGACTTTCTCTCTTGTGTTGTTGTGTGTGTCTCTCAAACCCTAGCCTTCCTCTCTTTATATACTGCTTGTGAGGCCCGAGGACAGTCTTGGTAACTTCCAAATCCTATGGTGTTCAAGATTTGGAAACACCACTATCCTGTGCATGGCTCACTGCGCATGTTGGTTCACGCAGTTGGTTAGCGCACCGCAGTCTGAATCTGCCACTTCCTATCCTGTTTGCGCTGCTAGCTCCGCAGGCTGTGTGTTGCGCTCCTCAAACGCGCCTATTAGCGTGTATCCGACTTAGGCCCTTGTTTTGTCCTGGAATACAAAAACACCGGAAACCAGTAATCTTGTACACAAAATAATGCAAACAGGCACAACGTTAAGATCTAAATAGTGCGTATAAATAGGCTCTATCACATACCTCTGCAAGTGAGCGGGCCCTTGGTGCTGAGTCGATCCCAGTGCACCACCATATCCGACACAAACCTCACCTTCTTCCCGTAATACAACCCCTTGAGCACGTCCATGTCAAGCAGGCTGACCGTTGGCGCATCGTTGTAGCGCCCGATGACTGCGTACACGACCATGCGTCACAGATAGTACATCCAAGGGTCACGCAGCTCACGTCCTTTGCTGCGCCCAGCGGCAAACAGTTTGCCCGTCGCCATCTCCCGCCATGCTTCCTGGTTGGTGTGCGTATCCACGTCCTGCTCGCGCACCTTGTCACAACGTAGGGTGCGCTTCAGCCTCTTGGCCAATGCAACGTACCACACCCCTCGGTGTCGGTAACGGATCTCTAAGTCGGCGATCTGCAGGGATGCCAGGAACTCAAAAGTGTCCTCCTTGTCGGCTGCGCTATCCACTTCCATCAGCGCCACCCAGCCGGCTTGCGTGAGCTTCTCCGCGACCAAGTCTTCTAAGCCCACCTCGCGCAGAAAGTCCCAGCTGATGCACGGGGTGCCGTACATGTCCAATCTCCAGAAGGCGTCATACTTCCTTGCGAAAGACGCCGGGGTGTCCTGGTTTTCTGCTGGCCTCATTTTTGATGATCGACTCAAGAATCAAGTGGTCAACTGTAGTCAACGCTCCATTAAGTACCCCAAAATCAGAACTCCGAATTAAACACTCAAATCTTTACCAAATGGGTGCCTCACTCTTGTCAACGAAACCCAGCAATGAAAACACCAAACGGAGAGCGCTAACTAGGTTCAATTTTGAATCTAGGATTACGTCCCTGATCGCGCATCGTCGTGCGCGTCAAATATAATTCCTTCCTCTTCCACTAGTACAGCGGTTAAGTAAGGGTCGATCTCCACAGGGAGCAAGTAGTTCGGTTCTAGCCAGTGACCTACACTTACGAAGATTGGGGGGTGAGTGATTGGGTTGCGCAGTGCGCAAGTAACAGTTGTAAAACGCAGGGAATTGCACTAGACGTGCGCAGGCAATAGAGATTAGATACTATGACTATGAGAAGTATCGGCGCAGACAATCCTCTATGAGTGCATTCCTTATCATCGACTCTAAATGTCTATAGCTTGATTTTACTGAAGTTAGTGTCCGGTCAAGGCTTCCTAACATGTGCGCATGTTCCGATCAAAGTTCATGTGCTATTAATTCTTGTACTAGACCTAAACAACTACGAATCCGATCAAGGTAGTAATTGCCTATCCTAGCGCGTTACTCCTAGTTGGCACCGTCAGGATATTCAACTAGTTTAACAGACAACAACAAGCGACAAGAGTAAGATTGCGGTTCAAGGCTTCCCCTACTCATGCAACAAGCTGCCAGTAATGTGCACAGAATTAATATAAGCAGGCAAGCTAAGCATTAAGCGCAAGTCTCAAAGGAAATACTCATAGATTCATGTCCAACCGATACTAAGCGTTTAGCTAGACATGCTAGTGATAAACATCATAGAATAGTAAAATAAGGTCTAATGTATCTGAGAAACAAGTAGCAAACAGTGCGTGCAGTATGTCTCTCGGCTGCACAAGTCCTCTCAACAAGTCCGTGTGTTTTCCAGTTTGCCGCTCTCTCGTGGCCCTCTGATGTGGGGTGTTGCCTTTCTGTGTGTCTCCTGATTGATTGATCCGTCCCTTCAAACCCTAGACTTCCTCCCCTTTATATACTGCTCGAGATGTCCATCCTTGGCAACTTCCAAATCTGGTCATGTCAGGATTAGGAAATACTGGACTCTGCGCCTGGCGCACGGCGTACTGCTTAGAGCGTTGGTCGGCGCAACTATGCTGTGTCTCGCCATTTCTTCTTTTTGCGCCGCTAGCTCCGCAGGCTGTGTGCTGTGCGTCCTAAACGCTGTCTGTTAGCGCGTATCCGGCTTAGGCCCTCGTTTTGCCCTGAAATACAAAAATACTGAAAACCAGTAATCTTGTACACAAAATAATGCAAACAAGCATAGGGTTATGATCTAAATAGTGCGTATAAATAGGCCCTATCAAACCCCCCACACTTGCCCCTTGTTCGTCCTCGAACAAGCACTCAAGCACGGATACCATTACCTCTCTGGAGTCTAGCGCACAGTCTTGCACTCTGGCGCGGTCTGCACTACTGTTCACCTTGCGCTGCTCTACCACCTGCGCACATCTGCTCTCAACAGTTTCAAGTATAATAATTTCGAAATTCATTACCTCTCAGCTGGGATGGAAAAAATCATTTCGGATGGCTGGGAGATAGCTCTTCATAGGCTCCAGGTTGTCAGCTCTTGCTCCGAGGATGGGTATATGGTTAACAGCGCAAGCTTCTTCCGATGCGTGATTCTTCCGCGCACTTCCTGGGAACTCAAGCCTTTTTGATGATTTCTTTCTTTGTGGTCTTCGCGCACGCTGGTGCTTATCAGTGCGCATGCTGACTCTTTTGTGGCGCGTATCATCTGCTGGTATTTTTCTTTCATACAGCTTTGTCTATGGTTCCTATCTTCCCAGAACGGTTCCAGTCTCGGCCTCCGGATAACAGCTATGGAACACAGCCCCGCTCTCCCTCCATGGTCTATCTGCGCAGGTCGGCGCACGCGTTTACACCCGCGCCCGCCTTCCTTAGCTCAATTTCCAGAGGGAAGGTGGTCTGTTTTCCCACCTCGCCACGCTTTAGGGTGTTTCGCCTTCGGCATCTGCGGGACTGAGCGCACTTACTTGTTCCGAAGGTCGCGAAGGACTGGCCTCCACTCACGCTCTCGACCATATACCTCTCCTCTGAAGCGCGAGCGACTAACCGCCTCTCTGGAGCGTTTCTGTCAACTCCACATCCCCTGTATATCCCAACTAACAGGAGCAGAAAAAACGAAAAAAATATACTAAAAACAGTTGGTAGCGCACGGCGCAATATGGATAGCGCAAACAAGCTGATCAGTGCGCGCAACCCGCACACAGCGCACTACTGCTACTGTTTCCTTCAATAAAACTAAGCTACACTAAAAAGCTCAAAACAACGTGAAATGTAAGTGTAACGCTCCCCCCCCCCACACTTAAACAGAGACGTGTCCCCACGACTCAAGCTCAAGCGCACGGAGGATGCGCACACGCATGCAAGCAAAAATAAAGAACATGAAACATGTAAAAGTAAAACGAGTCGGGTTACCTCCCGACAAGTGCCTTTGTTTAACGTCGTTGGCTCGACTGTACCTCGTTACTTGCGTGAAAGTATACCAGCGGCCTCCCCCACACTTGCTCCTGAGTGATCCTGCGCTTGTGCAGGCGCTGTGTTCTCCTTGGTTCTGCGCAAAGGATCAAAAGGGTGGTCAGCATGTGATAAATCATAAGTAACGAGGGTAGATGAAGAGGAAGAGGAAATATAAGCAGTAGGTTCCAGTTCTCCCTCTGGTGCATCTGGTGGCGGCTCTGGCGCAATGCTCATGCGCCATCCAGTCTGAATGCGCTTGGGAACTAGCTCGCCCTGCGCATTCTCTTCCACTGTGATTCCTCCCTTCTTTGGCACAACGTGCACTGGATTGACCCATTTACTGTCCGAGATGGGGTAGATGACTCCTGCGTCACGCAACTTTAAGATCTCCTTTTGTACTACCTCCATCATGTTTGGGTTTAACCTGCGCTGAGCCTCCCTGGATGGTTTGGCACCATCTTCCAACAGAATTCTATGCATGCATACGTCTGGGCTCACTCCGCGCAGGTCAGCAAGTGTCCATCCTATGGCGCGCTGGTTCTTGCGCAGCACCTGCTGTAAACGCACTTCCTGCTCCTCTTCTAATCCTTTCTTGATGATCACTGGTAGGGTGTCCTCATTTCCCAGGAAAATGTATTTGAGGTGTTCTGGGAGTTGCTTCAGCTCGACCTTGGGTGCCTGTTCAATGGAGGGCAAGATTTTAGTAGCGGTGCAAATATGAACTATATCATGTACCTGTGTGGACTCTGGTTCAGCACTGCTCGGCTCGTCTTCCTGCTCTTCCAACTTTGCTTGTGCCAGTGGCTCTGGTCCTACTGTTGCACTTGCGCATTGCGCATCTGTGACTAAATCATCCAAGTTGTCCATTGCGTGCACTGTGGCGTCATCATGTGGGTGCTGCATTCCTTTGAATATGTTGAAATGGATGTCTTCGCCATCCACTTCCATGGAGAGCGTGCCCCTCCACACGTCTATCTTCGTGCGCGCGGTCATAAGGAAAGGTCTGCCTAGTAGGATTTGCGCACTGCTGGTGCTCGATTCGCCCTCCATTTCTAGCACATAAAAATCTGCTGGGAACACTAGCTCTCCTACTCGCACAAGAACATCCTCTATCATGCCTGCAGGTTGTTTGCACGATCGATCCGCTAGCTGAATGGTCAGACCTGCAGGCTTTAGTGGTCCAAGGCACAATGTCGCATATAGAGAATAAGGTAACAAATTAATGGATGCGCCTAAATCAATCATGCAGTTGCTTACCGTGGTTTTACCTAGAGTGCATGGGATAGTGAATGTACCTGGGTCTCGGCACTTAGGTGGTACCTTATGTTGCACGATCGCTGAGGCCTGCGCATTTAACATTACCTGTGCGCATTCGCCTTTCCTTCTCTTGTTCGTGCACAGCTCCTTCAAAAACTTGGCGTACCTGGGAATCTGCCGGACTGCTTCGATAAGGGGAATGTTGATTTCCACCTTGCTGAATAACTCGTATAGCTCTTTGTCGTGCGCTTCCTTCCTAGCCAAGGGTGCCTGCACAAGGAAAGGTGCAGGTATATTAGTACGATTCGTGCCCTTGTCTTTTAATTCTGTTATACCTGGCGCTTCGCCCTGCTGGCTTGTGGCTGGCACTTCAGGTTGCGCGTTCTGCTCTGGTTGCGCATTCTGCTCTGTCGATTCTGGGACTTGCGCAGCTGGTGGCGCGGGCGCTTTCGCGGTCTGCTCTGTTCCTATTGTGCGCCCAGTCCTCAGTGTTACTGCATTGACTCCTCCTTTGGGGTTCTGAATCACTTGCGAAGGCAGGTTGCCATCGCTCTTTTTCAGCTCATATACCGTGGTTACGATCTGTGATAGCTGCTTTTCAATGGACTCGAACCTCTTGTCATATTTCTCGTCATTTTTGCGCACTGTGTCTGCTAGCTGCCCAACGATATCTTCCAAGGATCGCCTCGGTTGCTGGTTGTTATGTGCTGGTGCGTCAGTGCGGTGATGCAGTGGATTGTAAGGCGCAGCTTGTTGCGTCTGCTGTGGCGCGCGCTGATCTGTGGACTGCCTCTGGAAATTGTTCTCCTCCTTCCATCTGAATCCATTTGCTGCCAGTCCAAAGCGCGGCTGATTCTGCCTCGGTGGCCCTCTGTTATCCCATCCTCCGAGAGCATTGACATCTCCAGATTCCTCAAATAGTGTGGGACATTCATCAGTCTTGTGCTCGGTGGATCTGCAAAATTCACATACCTTTGGCGCAACTGGTTGTGCGCTCTGCGCACTCATCAACTTCTGCAGCATGGCCTTCATTTCCTTGATCTCAGCGCTTGTTTCTACCTGATACACAGAACGAGTACGACTATTTTCAAGTGTTAGCTGATGTCGTACCTGACCAGCAGAGTCTTCTATCAGCTGCCACGCATCCTTTGGGTACATGTTGCAAATGTCGCCTCCTGCGCATGCGTTTAATAGCCTCAGCTCCATGGGCAGCAGCCCATTCAGGAAGTTCTCTATCAGCACATTCTGGGGCAGGCCATGATTGTAGCAGTTGGCCTCTAGCTCCCTGAAACGCTCGTAATATTCTGACAGTGTGATCGCGCGTCGTCGTGCGCGTCAAATATAATCCTTCCTCTCCCACTAGTACAGCGGTTAAGTAAGGGTCGATCTCCACAGGGAGCAAGCAGTGAGTCTTAGCTAGTAACCTACACTTAAGAAAACGGGGGTTGCGTGAGTGATTGGGGTTTTTGCGCGATGCGCGAGTAGCAGTGAATATCGTAACGCAGGAAATTGCACTAGACGTGCGCAAGCAGTAGGGATGAAGTACTATCTTAATGAGAAGTATTGGGCAGACAATCCTCTATGAATGCATTCCTTATCATCGACTCTAAACATCTATAGCTTGTGGTTTACTTGGGTTAGTGTCCGGTAAAGGCTTCCTAACACGTGCGCATGTTCCGTTCAAAGTTCATGTGCTATTAATCCTAGAACTAGACTAAACAGCTGCGAATCCTGTCACAGTAGCAACTGCCTACCCTAACTCGTTACTCCTAATTGTCACGGTAAGTTTGCGGTTCAAGGCTTCCCCTACGCATGCAACTAGTTTAACAGGTGACAAGCAAGCAACACAAATAGGATTGCGGTTCAAGGCTTCCCCTACTTATGCAACTAACTGTCTCAGTACGCACAGAATTAATACAAGTAAGTAAACTACGCATTAAGCTCAAGTCTCAAAGGTAATACATTATAGGTTCATGCCCGACCAACACTAAGTGTTTAGCTAGACATGCTAGTGGTAAACATCATAAAATAGTAAATAACAACGACTGAATCCAAGAAAACGGTAGCAAACAGTGCGTGCAGTGTCTTCTCTCGGCTGGCGCAGTCGGCTGGCGCAAATCTCCTTGACAGGTCCGTGTGTTTTCCAGTCCTGCCGCGCAGTGATGATGTTCCGATCTCCTGAAACCCTAGACTTTCTTTGTTTAAATAGTGCCCCAGGAAGTTCATCTTTTGGCAACTTCCAAATCTGGTCACTGGGACTTTGCGCCTGGCGCACAGCATTGATTGGCGCAATCGGGTAGCGCACTGATAGAGCCTAGTTATACACATTATTTAGGTCATAACCTTATGCTTGTTTGCAATATTTCATGAGCAAGATTACTCGTTTCCAATGTTTTTGTATATCAGGTCAGAACGAGTCCTTGAGTCGGATACGCGCTAACAGGCAGCGTTCTAGGAGTGAAAGATCAGCCTGCGGAGATAGCGGCGCAAACAGAAGAAGAAATGGCGAAAGACAGCAGAGGTGCGCTACCCGATTGCGCCAACCAATGCCGTGCGCCAGGCGCAAAGTCCCAGTGACCAGATTTGGAAGTAGCCGAAAGTTGGACCTCCTATATAAAGGAAGTAAGTCTAGGGTTTCAGAGAGTTCGAAAAGACTGTTGTTCCAGAGGCACCAGAGGACGCAAGGAGGCACTGTGCGGCAGAACTGGAAAACACACGGACTTATTGAGGAGATCTGCGCCAGCCGACTGCGCCAGCCGAGAGAAGACACTGCACGCACTGTTTGCTACCGTTTTCTTGGATTCAGTAGTTATTACTTACTATTTTATGATGTTTACCACTAGCATGTCTAGCTAAACACTTAGTGTTGGTCGGGCATGAACCTATGATGTATTACCTTTGAGACTTGAGCTTAATGCATAGTTTATTTACTTGTATTAATTCTGTGCGCGCTGAGACAGTTAGTTGCATGAGTAGGGGAAGCCTTGAACCGCAAACTTACTTGTGTTGCTTGCTTGTCACCTGTTAAACTAGTTGCATGCGTAGGGGAAGCCTTGAACCGCAAACTTACCGTGACAATTAGGAGTAACGAGTTAGGATAGGCAGTTGCTACTGTGACAGGATTCGCAGCTGTTTAGTCTAGTTCTAAGGATTAATAGCACATGAACTTTGAACGGAACATGCGCACGTGTTAGGAAGCCTTTACCGGACACTAACCCAAGTAAACCACAAGCTATAGATGTTTAGAGTCGATGATAAGGAATGCATTCATAGAGGATTGTCTGCCCAATACTTCTCATAAAGATAGTACTTCATCTCTACTGCTTGCGCACGTCTAGTGCAATTTCTTGCGTTACGATATTCACTGCTACTCGCGCATCGCGCAAAACCCCCAATCACTCATGCAACCCCCGTTTTCTTAAGTGTAGGTTACTGGCTAAGACTCACTGCTTGCTCCCTGTGGAGATCGACCCTTACTTAACCGCTGTACTAGTGGGAGAGGAAGGATTATATTTGACGCGCACGACGACGCGCGATCATATTTTGGCGCCGTTGCCGGGGAGCAACACAGCTAAGTTTTAGCTAGCTTACATTTCTCATTTTAGTAACTAGTTATTTCATTTTGTTTTGTTTTCTCGTTGTTGTTTCTGACAGCGCACAATCACATCCGCCTGCGCAACCTTGAAACAGTTGCGCTGAGCAGATTCTAGTTGCGCACTGACAGACGCAACAACTTCGTTGCCATTTAATTCGTTTCTTGAGTTTGGATCAGGACATGGAGGATAACAGTGTGGTTGGAGATAACCTGGGAGACAGAACCCCAGAGGAAGCAAGGGCACATAACCGCGCAGCCCTATTCAGAGAGGAAGTGCAGCGTGAGGTCGACGCACGGATGGCCGCTGAACCATACATTGCGCCACCCGTTCGTCCAGTCGCGAGGCGCAGGACAGTGCGCGAGATGTCGGCCCCTATCACTGTTAACCAGCCATGGTGCATCGTGCTTCCACCAGGCGGTCACTTCGAGCTAAGGAGCTCACTCATCCATCACATGCCCAAGTTCCACGGGATGAACAATGAAAATCCAGTCAAGCATGTGCGAGAGTTCCTGGTCATTTGCGAAAACATGAAGACCGAAGGGGAAAGCGATGAAGCACTAAAAATGAAAGCCTTTCCATTCTCACTAAGTGATACAGCTAGACACTGGCTAATGAATTTACCTGCAGGATCTATTCACACATGGGAGCAGCTGCAGAAGAAGTTCTTAGACAAATTTTATCCAGCAGCGAAGATTGCGCTGCTCAGAAGGGAATTGGCCGCGCCAAGGCAGAGCGCAGGGGAGTCTCTGTCATAATACTACGAGCGTTTCAGGGAGCTAGAAGCCAACTGCTACAATCACGGGCTTCCTCAGAATGTGCTGATAGAGAACTTTCTGAATGGACTGCTACCCATGGAGCTTCGACTACTAAATGCATGCGCAGGAGGGGACATTTGCAACATGTACCCGGAGGATGCATGGCAGCTGATAGAAGATTCTGCTGGGTAGGTAAGACATCAATTGACACTTGAAAGTAGTCGTAATCGTTCTGTGCATCAGGTAGAGGCAAGCGCTGAGATCCAAGAAATGAAGGCCATGCTACAGAAGCTGATGAGTGCGCAGAGCGCACAACCAGTTGCGCCAAAGGTATGTGAATTCTGCAGGTCCACTGAGCACAAGACAGACGAATGCCCAACACTTTTTGAAGAAACTGGAGATGTAAATGCCCTTGGAGGATGGGACAACAGAGGACCGCAGAGGCAGAATCAGCCGCGCTTTGGGCTTGCTGCAAATGGATTCAGATGGAGAGAAGAGAACAATTTCCAGAGGCAGCCCACTGATCAGCGCGCGCCACAGCAGACGCAACAAGCTGCACCCTACAATCCACCGCATCGCCGCACAGACGCACCAGCGCAGAACAATCAGCAACCAAAGCGATCCTTGGAAGATATCATGGGGCAGCTAGCAGACACAGTGCGCAAGAATGACGAAAAGTATGACAAGAGGTTCGAATCCATCGAAAAGCAGTTATCACAGATCGCAACCATGGTGGATGAGATAAAAAAGAGCGATGGCAACCTGCCTTCGCAAGTGGTTCAGAACCCTAAAGGAGGAGTCAATGCAGTGACACTGAGGACTGGGCGCACAGTAGGAACGGAGCAGACCGCGCAGGCGCCCGCGCAACCAGTTGCGCAAGTCCCAGACCCAGCAGAACAGAGTGCGCAACCAGAGCAAAACGCGCAACTAGAAATGCTAGCCACAAACAAGCAAGGCGAATGCGCACAGGAAATGCTAAATGCGCAGGCCTCAGCAATCGTGCAACAAAAGGTACCACCTAAGTGCCGAGATCCAGGTACATTCACTATCCCTTGCACCTTAGGTAAAACCACGGTAAGCAACTGCATGATCGATTTAGGCGCATCAATCAATTTATTACCATATTCTCTCTATGCGACCTTGCGCCTTGGACCACTAAAACCTGCAGGTCTCACAATTCAGCTAGCAGATAGATCGTGCAAACAACCTGCAGGCGTGATAGAAGATGTCCTAGTTCGAGTAGGAGAGCTGGTGTTCCCAGCAGACTTTTATGTGCTCGAAATGGAGGGTGAATCAAGCGCCAGCAGTGCGCAGATCCTCCTAGGCAGACCGTTTCTGATGACCGCGCGCACGAAGATAGATGTATGGAGGGGCACGCTGTCCATGGAGGTTGATAGGAAAGAGATCTACTTCGACATATTCAAAGGAATGCAGCACCCTCATGAAGACGCCATAGTGCACGCGATGGGCAGCATAGACGACTTGGTTGCAGATGCGCAGGGCGAGCTAGTTCCCAAGCGCATTCAGGCTGGATGGCGCATGAGCATTGCGCCAGAGCCTCCGCCAGACGCACCACCGGATGCACCAGAGGGAGAACTGGAACCTATTGCTTATATCTCTTCTTCCTCTGCATCTATCCTCGTTACGCATGATTTATCACATACTGACTACCCTTTTCACTCGTTGCGCAGGACCCAGGAAAACGCAATACACGCACTGGCGCAGGGACACTCAGGAGCAAGAGTGGGGGAGGTCGCAGACGCACGTTTTGGAACGTAACGAGGTACAGTCGAGCCAACGACGTTAAACAAAGGCACTTGTCGGGAGGTAACCCGACTTGTTTTTATTTTTACATATTTTTCTTTTTAGTTTTTAGTGTTTCTTTTAGGCAATTTAGGACTTGTCATTTTGCATGTGCGCAGCCTCCGTGCGCTTGAGCTTGAGTCGTGGGGACACGTCTCTGTTCAAGTGTGGGGGGGAGCGTTACTCTTACATTTCATGTTTTGAGCATTTTTAGTATAGCTTAGTTTAAGTTGAAGAGAATTTGTAGCAGTAGTGCGCTAAGGTGCAGGATGCGCATGCGCTCCAACTTGTTTTGCGCTATCCGTATTGCGTGCGCCGTTCTCTACTGTTTTAGCATAATTTTTTCGTTTTTTATGCTCCTGTCAGTTGGGATATACAGGGGATGTGGAGTTGATAGAAATGCTCCAGAGAGGCGGTTAGTCGCTTGTGCTTCGAAGGCGAGGTATATGGTCGAGTGCGCGAGTGGAGGCCGGTGCTTCGCAACCTTCGGAACAAAAGAGCGCGCTCAGTCACGCAGATGCCAAAGGCAAAATACCCAAAGCGTGGCGAGGTGGGAAAACAGACCACCTTCTCTCTGGAAATCCAGCTAAGGAAGGCAGGCGCGGATGTAAACGCGTGCGCTGACCGGCGCAGACAAACCAAGGAGGGAGAGCGGAACGAGTTCCATAGCTGCTATCCGAAGGCTGAGATTGGAACTGTTCTGGGAATGAAACAAATTGGAAAGAAAGCTGTACAAAAGAAAAATACCAGCAGAAGCAGATGATTTGCGTTACAAAGAATCAGCATGCGCACTACTTAGTACCTGCGTGCGCAAGACCAAAAGGATATCATCAAAGGCTCAGGTTCCCAGGAAGTGTGCGAACGAATCACGCACTGGAAGAAGCTCGCGCAAGAAACCATATACCTATCTTCGGAGCGGGAGCTGACAACCAGGGGCCTAAGAAGTGCTATCTCCCAGTCATCCAAAGATCTTCATCCCGGCTGAGAGGTAATGAAATTTCGGGATTATTATATTAGAACTATTGAGTGCAGTTGTGCGCAGGTGATAGAGCAGCACAAGTTGAGCAACTGTGCATTTTGCGCTAGAATGCAAGGCTGTGCGCTAGTCTCCAGAAAAGGTAATTGTATCCGCGTTTCAGTACTTGTTCGGGACGAACAAGGGGCAAGTGCGGGGGGTTTGATAGAGCCTAGTTGTACACATTATTTAGGTCATAACCCTATGCTTGTTTGCAATATTTCATGAGCAAGATTACTCGTTTCCAATGTTTTTGTATATCAGGTTAGAACGAGTCCTTGAGTCGGATACGCGCTAACAGGCAGCGTTCTAGGAGTGAAAGATCAGCCTGCGGAGCTAGCGGCGCAAACAGAAGAAGAAATGGCGAAAGACAGCAGAGGTGCGCTACCCGATTGCGCCAACCAATGCCGTGCGCCAGGCGCAAAGTCCCAGTGACCAGATTTTGAAGTTGCCGAAAGTTGGACCTCCTATATAAAGGAAGTAAGTCTAGGGTTTCAGAGAGTTCGAAAAGACTGTTGTTCCAGAGGCACCAGAGGACGCAAGGAGGCACTGTGCGGCAGAACTGGAAAACACACGGACTTATTGAGGAGATCTGCGCCAGCCGACTGCGCCAGCCGAGAGAAGACACTGCACGCACTGTTTGCTACCGTTTTCTTGGATTCAGTAGTTATTACTTACTATTTTATGATGTTTACCACTAGCATGTCTAGCTAAACACTTAGTGTTGGTCGGGCATGAACCTATGATGTATTACCTTTGAGACTTGAGCTTAATGCATAGTTTATTTACTTGTATTAATTCTGTGCGCGCTGAGACAGTTAGTTGCATGAGTAGGGGAAGCCTTGAACCGCAAACTTACTTGTGTTGCTTGCTTGTCACCTGTTAAACTAGTTGCATGCGTAGGGGAAGCCTTGAACCGCAAACTTACCGTGACAATTAGGAGTAACGAGTTAGGATAGGCAGTTGCTACTGTGACAGGATTCGCAGCTGTTTAGTCTAGTTCTAAGGATTAATAGCACATGAACTTTGAACGGAACATGCGCACGTGTTAGGAAGCCTTTACCGGACACTAACCCAAGTAAACCACAAGCTATAGATGTTTAGATTCGATGATAAGGAATGCATTCATAGAGGATTGTCTGCCCAATACTTCTCATAAAGATAGTACTTCATCTCTACTGCTTGCGCACGTCTAGTGCAATTTTTTGCGTTACGATATTCACTGCTACTCGCGCATCGCGCAAAATCCCCAATCACTCACGCAACCCCCGTTTTCTGAAGTGTAGGTTACTGGCTAAGACTCACTGCTTGCTCCCTGTGGAGATCGACCCTTACTTAACCGCTGTACTAGTGGGAGAGAAAGGATTATATTTGACGCGCACGACGACGCGCGATCACGCACCTCTGCTATCTTTCGCCATTTCTTCTTCTGTTTGCGCCGCTAGCTCCGCAGGCTGATCTTTCACTCCTAGAACGCTGCCTGTTAGCGCGTATCCGACTCAAGGACTCGTTCTGACCTGATATACAAAAACATTGGAAACGAGTAATCTTGCTCATGAAATATTGCAAACAAGCATAGGGTTATGACCTAAATAATGTGTACAACTAGGCTCTATCAAACCCCCCGCACTTGCCCCTTGTTCGTCCCGAACAAGTACTGAAACGCGGATACAATTACCTTTTCTGGAGACTAGCGCACAGCCTTGCATTCTAGCGCAAAATGCACAGTTGCTCAACTTGTGCTGCTCTATCACCTGCGCACAACTGCACTCAATAGTTCTAATATAATAATCCCGAAATTTCATTACCTCTCAGCCGGGATGAAGATCTTTGGATGACTGGGAGATAGCTCTTCTTAGGCCCCTGGTTGTCAGCTCCCGCTCCGAAGATAGGTATATGGTTTCTTGCGCGAGCTTCTTCCAGTGCGTGATTCGTTCGCACACTTCCTGGGAACCTGAGCCTTTGATGATATCCTTTTGGTCTTGCGCACGCAGGTACTAAGTAGTGCGCATGCTGATTCTTTGTAACGCAAATCATCTGCTTCTGCTGGTATTTTTCTTTTGTATAGCTTCCTTTCCAAAATTTCTTTTTTTATTCCCAGAACAGTTCCAATCTCAGCCTTCGGATAGCAGCTATGGAACTCGTTCCGCTCTCCCTCCTTGGGTTGTTTGCGCCGGTCAGCGCACGCGTTTACATCCGCGCCCGCCTTCCTTAGCTTGATTTCCAGAGAGAAGGTGGTCTGTTTTCCCACCTCGCCACGCTTTGGGTACTTTGCCTTTGGCATCTGCGTGACTGAGCGCGCTCTTTTGTTCCGAAGGTTGCGAAGCACCGGCCTCCACTAGCGCACTCGACCATATACCTCGCCTTCGAAGCACAAGCGACTAACCGCCTCTCTGGAGCATTTCTATCAACTCCACATCCCCTGTATATCCCAACTGACAGGAGCACAAAAAAACGAAAAAATTATGCTAAAACAGTAGAGAACGGCGCACGCAATACGGATAGCGCAACACAAGCTAGAACGCATGCGCATCCTGCACCTTAGCGCACTACTGCTACTAATTCTCTTCAACTAAAACTAAGCTATACTAAAAATGCTCAAAACATGAAATGTAAGAGTAACGCCCCCCCCCCCCTCCCACACTTGAACAGAGACGTGTCCCCACGACTCAAGCTCAAGCGCACGGAGGCTGCGCACATGCATGCAATGCAACGAAAATAAAGAACAGAAAAGGGAACACAAATAGTCACACAAAATATAGCAAGGGAGTCACAGAATGTAGGGCACAAATATTCAGCACACATAATAGTCAACTAGACGCAGCAAAAATAAAAGACACCACCCTAAAGAAAATCACTGCGCCTGCCCAAGGCCTTAGAAGTCCTCCGAGCTAGACGCTGCTGCTGACCCATGCGCCTCATCCTCTGAAGAATCAGTCATGGAGTCGGTGCTGGAGGATGGTGGCACAATGGTGAGGGGGTCAGGCTGCTCGTCCTCGGAAAGTGACTCCCATATGGAATCGGAGTCTACGCTGGGAAAGTTAATGGGGGACTCCGGAACAGAAGGCCGGGCAGGGGAAGCTACTGGTGGTGGTACTGGTTCGGGTTCAGGGGTGGGCTCTGCTGCTGGGGCTGATGCAGGTGCTGACTCTGCTGGGGCTGGGGCTGGGGTTGGTGCTGGAGAGGGTGCTGCTGGGGTTTCTGGGGTTCGGGTAGGAGGTGGATGGTGCAGGCTGAGGAGAGGGGGAATCGCATCTCCAAATTTCCACCCGGATGGTGGACTCATACTCAAATCCGCCCCCTCTGGCGCTAAGTATTCGAGCACGCGCATGACGTTGAACAACATGCGCTGCTCGGCAGTGGCTTCCTCAGGCGCCTCCTCAGTCTCAATCCTTGGGCGCTTGGCACGTGCACGAGGGGGAGAATCCTCGATGGAAATGGTCACTGGCTCCCCCTGTGGTGCACGGGCCCTCTGGTGCGCTCCAGTCTGCGCCCGGGTCCTTGGGCGCCTGACTAGAGGCACCTCTGGTTCTAGGGCCTCCTCCATCTCTTCATCTGCTGCTGCGGCGGCTGCTGCGCCCTGTGCACTGCTCTCTGCTCTGGCCCGCGCACTGCTCTCTGCTCTGGCCCGCGCACTGCTCTCTGCTCTGGCCCGCGGTGGTCTGGCTGGCTGCAGACGGTAGCACCACTCTAGTGTGCCATCGTCCCGAACGGCTACCGCCCTGATTTGCAGCATGTAGGTGCGGTCCAGAGGTACAGGCTGCACCAAGGTGTGCTCTGGCACCTCGGGCTCTCCATGTAAGGCCCGCAGCAGGTGCGTGATAAGGCCTCCACACGTCAGCGGCCCCCTCATGCTGACGCGGCTCCAATGGTGCACCATGTTCAGGATGAACAGCACCTTCCGCTCATAATAAAGCCCCGTCAAAATCTCCATATCCAGGAGGCTGATCTTTGGTGCGCCGTTGAAACGGCCAATGACTGTGTAGGCCACGATGCGCCATAAGTAGAACAGCCACGGGTCGCGCAGCCCTCGGCCCCTGCTGCGCCCCGCGGCGAATGCTGGCCCTGTTGCCATGTCCCGCCAAGCCTCCTGGTTATTGTGCGTGTCTAACTCCTCCTCACGCACCTTGGCGCATCCGAATGCGCGCCTCAGCCTCCTTTCCGAGGCTATGAACCAGACACCCCTGTGTCTATATCTGATCTCCCTGTCCCCTGCCTCCAGAGACGCCAGGAACTCACACGTATCTTCCTGGTCTGATGCGCTGCGGAGGTCCATAAGCGCCTCCCAGCCGGCAATCGCTAGCCTCTGCGCCACGAGGTCCTCTAATCCTACCTCGCGCAGGAAATCTCGGCATATGTACGGTGTCCCGTACATGTCCAGGCTGATGAACGCTGCATACTTGTTAGCGAAAGCCGCTGGGGTCTCCTGGTCTGTGGCGGGTCTCATCTTGCGCTGGGCTCCGGTCAATCGCGGTCAATGCTCCCCAAAACCCTAAAATTCGAAACTGCCCAGAATCCTATGAAACTTGGACCGAACGAGCGCCTACTGGTCGCCTACTCAACGCACAAAACAGTACTCCAAGCCGCGCACTCTAGCCTGGTGCGATTTCAAAACCCTAAAAACTGTCTTCTCCGCGCAAACCCTAACAGAAGCGGCTCAAAGCGGAATCGGGGGTTACCTGGGTGCTGTGCGGTCGTGTTGTCCTTGAATCCCTCTAGACGGACGGTGGGTTGGGCGCTGATCGACGGCAGAGGTCTGAAGGCGGGAGCTTGTGTGTAACGGTCGAGTGAAAAAAGTGCTGGGAATTTTCTAAGTCTGGCCTTATATACCCTCCTCTGGCTGGCGCAACGGACCTGCGCACTGATAGGCGCACGGTCCTGCGCACTTGTGTGACTAAAAACTACCAAACCCTAATCTAACTAAAAACACTCAAAAAACAAAACAAGCAGAATAAAATGTGCCAAATTAAAACGTGTCGGGTTACCTCCCGACAAGTGCCTTTGTTTAACGTCGTTGGCTCGACGGTACCTCGTTACGTGCCAAGAAGTGCGGCGGCAGCCCCCCCCACTCTTGCTCCTGAGTGTCCTTGCGCCAGTGCTTGTGTTACGATCTCATTGGTCCTGCGCAAAGGATACAAAGGAAGGTCAGTATGTGCTACATTATTTGTAATGAGGGTAGATGCAGAGGAAGAAGAGATATAGGCGATGGGTGCTAGTTCTCCCTCTGAAGCATCTGGTGGTGCGTCTGGCGCAGCAGCTTGCACGTCCACTATCTCTGGCTCGGCCAAGTCAATGTTGCGTGTTGCGCCATCCCAAGGTTCGCCCAAGTACCGTTTGACTCTCTGCCCGTTAACCTGAAAACGATGCTGGTGCCCGTCTTCTAATTCAATTGTGCCGTAGGGGAAAACCTTGGTGACGGTGTATGGTCCCGTCCACTTGCTGCGCAACTTTCCAGGCATGAGCTTCAGGCGCGATGAAAATAACAGTACCTGGTCTCCTGGTTCAAATGTGCGCCGGAGGATATGCTTGTCATGATACGCTTTGGTGCGCTCCTTGTAATCGCGCAGTCCCTCGTAGGCGTCTAGGCGCAGCTCTTCGAGTTCGCTCAGCTCAAATGCGCGTTCTTGTCCTGCCTCCTCCAAGTTCAAGTTGCAAATACGTAAGGCCCAATATGCCTTGTGCTCGAGCTCTACTGGCAGGTGGCATGCCTTCCCATAGACCAGCCGGAATGGTGAGGTTCCAATGGGCGTCTTGTGTGCAGTGCGGTATGCCCATAGCGCATCATCCAGGCGCTGGCTCCAATCCTTGCGCGACGGCCTCACCGTCTTTTCCAAGATGCGCTTGATCTCTCTGTTAGAAACTTCGGCCTGTCCATTTGTCTGCGGATGGTAAGCGGTGGACGTCTTGTGGCGCACCCCATAGTGCTTGAAAACTTGTGCCACAACCCTGTTGCAGAAGTGCGTCCCCTGGTCGCTGATAACTGCCTTAGGCACTCCGTACCTGCAAAATATGTTAGTTCTGAGAAAATCAGCGACAGTCTTACCATCATCCTTGCGCGTGGCCTTAGCTTCGACCCATTTGGATACGTAATCCACGGCCACCAGTATGTACTCGTAGCCGGCAGATGGGGGAAATGGACCCATGAAGTCGATTCCCCAAACATCGAACACTTCGTCCACCAGAATCGGGGTCTGCGGCATCTCGTTGCGCGCGGAGATTCCTCCAGTGCGCTGGCACCTGTCACACTTCCTGCAGTGGTCATAGGCATCTCTGAATAGGTGCGGCCAGTAGAACCCGCAGTCCAAGATCTTCCTGCTCGTGCGCTTGGGACCGAAATGTCCTCCACAGGCGTGCGCATGACAAAACATCAACACAGAGTTAATCTCATGGTCAGGCACGCAACGTCTTAATATCCGATCTGGACCTATTCTAAGCATGTAAGGATCATCCCAAAGATAATGCTTGGACTCATGTTTCAATCGCATGCACTGAGTTTTATTGAAATGAGGAGGGAACGCACCTGTGACCAGGTAATTTGCGATATGCGCATACCATGGTACCTTACCTGTTAGCGCCATCAGATGCTCGTCAGGGAATGTCTCCTTGATCTGCCCTGGCTCCTCATCCTTTATGATCCTGCTTAGGTGATCAGCGACGGTATTTTCTGTGCCCTTCTTATCTTTGATCTCTAAGTCGAATTCCTGAAGCAGAAGTACCCAGCGCATCAGGCGCGGCTTGGTCTCTTTCTTGGACATGAGGTAGCGGATAGCTGCGTGGTCCGTGTAGATGATGACTCTGGCGCCTAGAACATATGCTCGGAACTTCTCCAGCGCAAATACAATTGCCAGAAGCTCCTTCTCCGTGGTGGTGTAGTTCTTCTGCGCGGAGTCCAGTGTGCGCGATGCATAGTAGATGGCATGCGGCTTCTTGTCCTCGCGCTGCCCCAAGACTGCTCCTACTGCGTAGTCACTTGCGTCACACATCAGCTCGAATGGCAGGTTCCAGTCTGGTGCGCGCATCACTGGCGCACTGGTCAGCGCTCCTTTCAGCTTATCGAACGCCGCCCTGCACTCATCAGTAAAATCGAAGCACACGTCTTTTTGCAACAGGTTAGACAGGGGTATGCAAATTTTAGAGAAATCCTTAATAAAACGCCTGTAAAACCCAGCATGCCCTAAGAACGGTTTCACGTCGCGCACGTTGGTGGCATAAGGCAGATTAGAAATAATATCTATCTTAGCTTTGTCTACCTTAATACCCTCCTCTGAAATGATATGACCTAGTACTACTCCGTGCGTTACCATGAAATGACATTTTTCGTAATTTAGCACTAAGTTCTTAGAGATGCAGCGCGCTAAGACTTTATCTAGATGTGTTAAGCATGCATCAAAGGTACTCCCATATACAGTGAAATCATCCATGAACACTTCTATGCATATACCAATCATATCAGAGAAAATGCTCATGACAAGGCGTTGGAACGTACCTGGCGCGTTGCACAGCCCAAAAGACATACGCCGAAACGCAAATGTTCCGAAGGGGCATGTGAACGTGGTCTTCTCTTGATCCTCCGCAGCTATGGGTATCTGATTGTAACCTGAATATCCGTCCAAAAAACAAAAGTAAGGCTTACCTGCCAAGCGATCCAGCATCTGGTCCATGAAGGGTAGCGGGAAGTGGTCCTTGCGCGTTACAGCGTTCAGCTTCCTGTAGTCGATGCACATGCGCCAGCCAGTTTGTATGCGCTTGGGAACTAGCTCGCCCTGCGCATTCTCCTCCACCGTGATTCCTCCTTTCTTTGGCACAACGTGCACCGGGCTGACCCATTTGCTGTCTGAGATTGGGTAAATGACCCCTGCGTCAAGCAACTTCAGGACTTCCTTTTGCACTACCTCCATCATATTTGGGTTTAACCTGCGCTGAGCCTCCCTGGATGGTTTGGCACCATCTTCCAACAGAATTCGGTGCATGCACACGTCTGGGCTCACTCCGCGCAGATCAGCAAGAGTCCACCCAATAGCGCGCTGGTTCCTGCGCAGCACCTGTTGTAAACGCGCCTCCTGCTCTTTTTCCAATCCCCTCTTGATGATCACTGGCAGGGTGTCCTCATCTCCCAAGAAAATGTACTTGAGGTGCTCCGGGAGTTGCTTCAGTTCGATCTTGGGTGCCTGTTCAATAGAGGGCAAGATTTTGTTAGCGGTGCAAGTATGAACTATATCAAGTACCTGTGTGGGTGCTGGTTCAGCACTGCTTAGCTCCTCCTCTTGCTCCTCCAGCTCTGCCTGTGTCAGTAGCTCTTGTCCTATGGTTGCGCTCGCACACTGCGCTTCTGTGACTAAATCGTCAAAACTGTCCATTGCGTGCACAGTAGCGTCCTCATGTGGGTGCTGCATCCCTTCGAAGATGTTGAAATGGATTTCTTCGCCATCTACCTCCATGGAGAGCGTGCCCCTCCACACGTCTATCTTCGTGCGCGCAGTCATCAGAAACGGTCTGCCTAGGAGGATCTGCGCACCGCTGGCGCTTGATTCACCCTCCATTTCGAGCACATAAAAGTCTGCTGGGAACACCAGCTCTCCTACTCGAACTAGGACATCTTCTATCATGCCTGCAGGTTGTTTGCACGATCTATCTGCTAGCTGAATTGTGAGACCTGCAGGTTTTAGTGGTCCAAGGCGCAAGGTCGCATAGAGAGAATATGGTAATAAATTGATTGATGCGCCTAAATCGATCATGCAGTTGCTTACCGTGGTTTTACCTAAGGTGCAAGGGATAGTGAATGTACCTGGATCTCGGCACTTAGGTGGTACCTTTTGTTGCACGATTGCTGAGGCCTGCGCATTTAGCATTACCTGTGCGCATTCGCCCGTCCTTCTTTTATTTGTGCACAGCTCTTTTAAAAACTTCGCATACCTGGGAATCTGTCGAATAGCTTCTATGAGAGGTATGTTGATTTCCACCTTGCTGAACAGCTCATATAGTTCCTTGTCCAGTGCTTCTTTTCTTGCCAGTGGTGCCTGCACAGGGAAAGGAGCAGGTATGTTAGTACAATTTTTGTCCTTGTTTTTCGAGTGAGACATACCTGGCGCATTGCCCTGCTGGTTCGTGGTTGGCGCTTGTGATTGCGCCTCTGGCTCTGGTTGCGCACTCTGAGCTGCTGGATCTGGGACTTGCGCAACTGGTTGCGCGGGCGCCTGCGCGGTCTGCTCTGTTCCCACTGTGCGCCCAGTCCTCAGTGTTACTGCATTAACTCCTCCTTTAGGGTTCTGAATCACTTGCGAAGGCAGGTTGCCATCGCTCTTTTTCAGCTCATACACCGTGGTTGCAATTTGTGATAGATGCTTCTCTATGGATTCGAACCTCTTGTCATACTTTTCGTCATTCTTGCGCACTGTGTCTGCTAGCTGCCCCATGATATCTTCCAAGGATCGCTTTGGTTGCTGATTGTTCTGCGCTGGTGCGTCTGTGCGGCGATGCGGTGGATTGTAGGGTGCAGCTTGTTGCGTCTGCTGTGGCGCGCGCTGATCAGTGGGCTGCCTCTGGAAATTGTTCTCTTCTCTCCATCTGAATCCATTTGCAGCAAGCCCAAAGCGCGGCTGATTCTGCCTCTGCGGTCCTCTGTTGTCCCATCCTCCAAGGGCATTTACATCTCCAGTTTCTTCAAAAAGTGTTGGGCATTCGTCTGTCTTGTGCTCAGTGGACCTGCAGAATTCACATACCTTTGGCGCAACTGGTTGTGCGCTCTGCGCACTCATCAGCTTCTGTAGCATGGCTTTCATTTCTTGGATCTCAGCGCTTGCCTCTACCTGATGCACAGAACGATTACGACTACTTTCAAGTGTCAATTGATGTCTTACCTGCCCAGCAGAATCTTCTATCAGCTGCCATGCATCCTCCGGGTACATGTTGCAAATGTCCCCTCCTGCGCATGCATTCAGTAGTCGAAGCTCCATGGGTAGCAGTCCATTCAGAAAGTTCTCTATCAGCACATTCTGAGGAAGCCCGTGATTGTAGCAGTTGGCTTCTAGCTCCCTGAAACGCTCGTAGTATTCTGACAGAGACTCCCCTGCGCTCTGCCTTGGCGCAGCCAATTCCCTTCTGAGCAGCGCAATCTTCGCTGCTGGATAGAATTTATCTAAGAACTTCTTCTGCAGCTGCTCCCATGTGTGAATAGATCCTGCGGGTAGGCTCATCAGCCAGTGTTTGGCTGCATCGCTCAATGAAAATGGGAATGCCTTCATCTTCAGCGCTTCTTCGTTCTCCCCCAAGGTCTTCATGTTCTCGCAAATGATTAGGAACTCCCGCACATGCTTGACTGGATTTTCGTTGTTCATTCCGTGAAACTTGGGCATGTGATGGATGAGTGAGCTCCTCAGTTCGAACTGTCCGTTGGGCGGAAGCACTATGCACCATGGCTGGTTAACAGTGAGTGGGGCTGACATTTCGCGCACTGTCCTGCGCCTCGCGACTGGACGAACGGGTGGCGCAATGTATGGTTCAGCGGCCATCCGTGCGTCGACCTCACGCTGCACTTCCTCTCTGAATAGGGCTGCGCGGTTATGTGCCCTTGCTTCCTCTGGGGTTCTGTCTCCCAGGTTATCTCCAACCACACTGTTATCCTCCATGTCCTGATCCAAACTCAAGAAACGAATTAAATGGCAACGAAGTTGTTGCGTCTGTCAGTGCGCAACTAGAATCTGCGCAGCGCAACTGTTTCAAGGTTGCGCAGGCGGATGTGATTGTGCGCTGTCAGAAACAACAACGAGAAAACAAAACAAAATGAAATAAATAGTTACTAAAATGAGAAATGTAAGCTAGCTAAAACTTAGCTGTGTTGCTCCCCGGCAACGGCGCCAAAATTTGATCGCGCGTCATCGTGCGCGTCAAATATAATCCTTCCTCTCCCACTAGTACAGCGGTTAAGTAAGGGTCGATCTCCACAGGGAGCAAGCAGTGAGTCTTAGCCAGTAACCTACACTTAAGAAAACGGGGGTTGCGTGAGTGATTGGGGGTTTTGCGCGATGCGCGAGTAGCAGTGAATATCGTAACGCAGGAAATTGCACTAGACGTGCGCAAGCAGTAGGGATGAAGTACTATCTTAATGAGAAGTATTGGGCAGACAATCCTCTATGAATGCATTCCTTATCATCGACTCTAAACATCTATAGCTTGTGGTTTACTTGGGTTAGTGTCCGGTAAAGGCTTCCTAACACGTGCGCATGTTCCGTTCAAAGTTCATGTGCTATTAATCCTAGAACTAGACTAAACAGCTGCGAATCCTGTCACAGTAGCAACTGCCTACCCTAACTCGTTACTCCTAATTGTCACGGTAAGTTTGCGGTTCAAGGCTTCCCCTACGCATGCAACTAGTTTAACAGGTGACAAGCAAGCAACACAAATAGGATTGCGGTTCAAGGCTTCCCCTACTTATGCAACTAACTGTCTCAGTACGCACAGAATTAATACAAGTAAGTAAACTACGCATTAAGCTCAAGTCTCAAAGGTAATACATTATAGGTTCATGCCCGACCAACACTAAGTGTTTAGCTAGACATGCTAGTGGTAAACATCATAAAATAGTAAATAACAACTACTGAATCCAAGAAAACGGTAGCAAACAGTGCGTGCAGTGTCTTCTCTCGGCTGGCGCAAATCTCCTTGACAGGTCCGTGTGTTTTCCAGTCCTGCCGCGCAGTGCCTCTGGAATGCCGCTGAGTGATGATGTTCCGATCTCCTGAAACCCTAGACTTTCTTTGTTTAAATAGTGCCCCAGGAAGTTCATCTTTTGGCAACTTCCAAATCTGGTCACTGGGACTTTGCGCCTGGCGCACAGCATTGATTGGCGCAATCGGGTAGTGCACCTCTGCTGTCTTTCGCCATTTCTTCTTCTGTTTGCGCCGCTATCTCCGCAGGCTGATCTTTCACTCCTAGAACGCTGCCTGTTAGCGCGTATCCGACTCAAGGACTCGTTCTGACCTGATATACAAAAACATTGGAAACGAGTAATCTTGCTCATGAAATATTGCAAACAAGCATAGGGTTATGACCTAAATAATGTGTACAACTAGGCTCTATCACAGTGACTCCCCTGCGCTCTGCCTTGGCGCGGCCAGCTCTCTTCTGAGTAGCGCGATCTTTGCTGCGGGATAGAATTTGTCCAGGAATTTCTTCTGCAGCTGCTCCCATGTGTGAATGGATCCTGCGGGTAAGTTCATCAACCAATGTCTGGCTGTATCACACAGTGAAAATGGGAATGCCTTCATTTTCAGCGCTTCATCGCTTTCTCCTTCGGTCTTCATGTTCTCGCAAATGACTAGGAATTCTCGCACATGCTTGACTGGATTTTCATTGTTCATCCCGTGAAACTTGGGCATGTGATGAATGAGCGAGCTCCTTAGCTCAAAATGACCGCCTGGTTGAAGCACGATGCACCATGGCTGGTTAACAGTGATAGGGGCTGACATCTCGCGCACTGTTCTGCGTCGCGCGGCCTGTTGCACAGGGGGCGCATGATACACTTCAGCGGCCCTCCTTGCTTCAACCTCGCGCTGCACTTCCTCTCTGAACAGGGCTGCGCGGTTATGTGCTCTTGCTTCCTCTGGGGTTCTGTCCCCCAAGTTGTCTCCTACGACACTGTTATCCTCCATGACCTGTTCTGAATCTTAAAGAAAAAATGAAGTTAAAAGATAATTAATGCTGCTGCGTCTGTCAGTGCGCAACTAGAATCTGCGCAGCGCAACTGTTTCAAGGTTGCGCAGGCCAATGGTGATTGCGCGCTGTCAAAAACAACAACGAAAACAAAACAAACTGAAATAACTAGTTACTAAAAGGAAAAACGTAAACTAACTAGAACTTAGCTGTGTTGCTCCCCGGCAACGGCGCCAAAATTTGATCGCGCGTCGTCGTGCGCGTCAAATATAATTCCTTCCTCTTCCACTAGTACAGCGGTTAAGTAAGGGTCGATCTCCACAGGGAGCAAGTAGTTCGGTTCTAGCCAGTGACCTACACTTACGAAGATTGTTGGGTGAGTGATTGGGTTGCGCAGTGCGCAAGTAACAATTGTAAAACGCAGGGAATTGCACTAGACGTGCGCAGGCAATAGAGATTAGATACTATGACTATGAGAAGTATCGGCGCAGACAATCCTCTACGAGTGCATTCCTTATCATGGACTCTAAATGTCTATAGCTTGATTTTACTTAAGTTAGTGTCCGGTCAAGGCTTCCTAACATGTGCGCATGTTCCGATCAAAGTTCATGTGCTATTAATTCTTGCACCAGACCTAAACAACTACGAATCCGATCAAGGTAGTAACAGACAACGTAGTATCTGGTCCCTAGCGCGTTACTCCTAGTTGGCACCGTCAGGATATTCAACTAGTTTAACAGACAACAACAAGCGACAAGAGTAAGATTGCGGTTCAAGGCTTCCCCTACTCATGCAACAAGCTGCCAGTAATGTGCACAGAATTAATATAAGCAGGCAAGCTAAGCATTAAGCGCAAGTCTCAAAGGAAATACTCATAGATTCATGTCCAACCGATACTAAGCGTTTAGCTAGACATGCTAGTGATAAACATCATAGAATATTAAAATAAGGTCTAATGTATCTGAGAAACAAGTAGCAAACAGTGCGTGCAGTATGTCTCTCGGCTGGCGCAGTCGGCTGGCGCAAGTCCTCTCAACAAGTTCGTGTGTTTTCCAGTTTGCCGCTCTCTCGTGGCCCTCTGATGTGGGGTGTTGCATTTCTGTGTGTCTCCTGATTGATTGATCCGTCCCTTCAAACCCTAGACTTCCTCCCCTTTATATACTGCTCGAGAGGTCCATCCTTGGCAACTTCCAAATCTGGTCATGTCAGGATTAGGAAATACTGGACTCTGCGCTTGGCGCATGGCGTACTGCTTAGCGCGTTGGTCGGCGCAACTCTGCTGTGTCTCGCCATTTCTTCTGTTTGCGCCACTAGCTCCGCAGGCTGTGTGCTGTGCGTCCTAAACGCTGCCTGTTAGCGCGTATCCGGCTTAGGCCCTCGTTTTGCCCTGAAATACAAAAACACTGGAAACCAGTAATCTTGTACACAAAATAATGTAAACAAGCATAGGGTTATGATCTAAATAATGCGTATAAATAGGCTCTATCAGTCCCCCAGTCGGTTTCTTTCACCAAACCCTCACGAAATTGACCGAGATGAAAAATGAGAGGTTACCTAGGGCGCAGGTGATGTCGTACTCTTCAAATCTCACTAAAGAACGCTGGAATCGGTGGGCGGACGGCAAAGATCGGCTGGCAGCAATGAAAAGCTCTAACGGTCGAAATTGCAGAATGTCTGGAATTTTCTAAGTTCCTGTCCTTATATACTCGCTGACCTGCGCATCTGTCCTGCGCACTGAACTGCGTACTAACCCGCGCATTGCTACGTGACTCAAAAATATGCAAGTACTGAACTAGCTAAAAACTCAAATCCTAAAAAAACGGGTAAAGAATAAAACGTGGAAAACGTGTCGGGTTACCTCCCGACAAGTGCCTTTGTTTAACGTCGTTAGCTCGACAGTACCTCGTTAGTTGCTCAAGTTCGCACTTGTGACCACCCCCACACTTGCTCCTGCGCGCTCTTGTTCATCTGTGTGTGCTATGTCTTCCTTAGTCCTGCGCAAAGGAACAAATAGGTGGTCAGTGTGGCCAAAATCATGTGACACATCATAAGTAACGAGGTTAATCAGTGAGGGAGAAGATATATAATCAGTAGCTCCTAGTTCTCTCTCAGGTGCATCAGGTTGTATCTCTGACGCAGCAGCCTGCGCATCCTTTATTTCTGGTTCCGCCAAATCAACTTCGCGTGTGGCCTCCCAAGGTTCTCCCAAGTATTTCTTTATTCTTTGCCCATTAACCTGAAAACGATGCTTGCGCTCGTTCTCTAACTCGATTGTTCCATAGGGAATAACCTTTGTGACTGTGTAAGGTCCTGTCCACTTGCTGCGCAGCTTTCCGGGCATCAGCTATAAGCGCGAGGAGAACAACAGCACCCGGTCTCCTGGCTCGAAGGTGCGTCTGAGGATGTACTTATCGTGAAGTGCTTTCGTGCGCGCTTTGTAGTCGCGCAGCCCCTCATATACATCCAGGCGCAGCTCCTATAGTTCGCTTACTTCAAAAGCGCGCTCTTTACCAGCCTCGTCGAGGTTCAGATTGCAAGTGCGCAATGCCTATATGCCTTGTGTTCCAACTAAACCGGTAGGTGGCACGCCTTTCCATACACCAACCGAAATGGTGAAGTCCCAATCGGCGTCTTGTGCGCAGTTATGTATGCCCAAAGTGCATCATCCAGCCGCTGGCTCCAGTCTTTGCGCGTAGGTCTCACGGTTTTCTCCAAAATGCGCTTAATCTCTCTGTTGGAAACCTCGGCCTGGCCATTCTTTTGAGGATGGTATGCAGTGGACGTCTTGTAGCGCACTCCATAATGCTTCAGTACCTGTGCCACTATTCTGTTGTAGAAGTGCGTCCCCTGGTCGCTGATTATTGCCTTAGGCACTCCGTACCTGCAGAAAATGTTAGTCCTTAAAAACTCAACAACCGTTTTACCATCATCCTTGAAAGTGGCCTTAGCTTCGATCCACTTCGTGACATAATCCACTACGACTAGTATGTACTCGTATCCACAAGATGGAGGAAACGGCCCCATGAAGTCAATTTCCCACAAGTCGAACACTTCGTCTACCAATATTGGCGTTTGTGGCATCTCGTTGCGCGCTGATATATTTCCTGTGCGCTGACACCTGTCACAAGCCCTGCAGTGGTTATATGAGTCACGAAGTAAGTGCGGCCAATAAATACCGCAATCTAGGATTTTCCTGCTCGTGCGCTTTGGACCAAAGTGTCCTCCGCACGCGTGCGCATGACAAAAACTTAAAACAGAGCTCATCTCATGATCAGGCACGCATCGCCTCAAGATCTGATCAGGGCCTATTCTAAGCATGTACGGATCATCCCAAACGTAATATTTAGACTCATGTCTTAACCTCATGCACTGAGCTTTAGTGAGATGAGTGGGAAACGCACCTGTGATCAGGTAATTTACCATGAATGCGCATACCATGGTACCTTACCGTTCAGCGCCATCAGATGCTCGTCAGGGAATGTCTCCGTGATCTGCCCTGGCTCCTCTTCCTTCACTATCCTGCTTAGGTGATCAGCAACAGTGTTTTCCGTTCCCTTCTTATCCTTGATCTCTAAATCGAACTCTTGGAGCAGCAGCAACCAACGCATCAGACGCGGCTTAGTCTCTTTCTTGGACATCACGTAACGGATAGCAGCGTGGTCAGTGTAGACAATTACTCTAGCGCCCAGAACATATGCGCGGAACTTCTCCAGAAGTTCCTTCTCAGTCTTGGTGTAGTTCCTCTGCGCAGTGTCCAGTGTGCGCGACGCATAATAGATAGCGTGCGGCCTCTTATCCACGCGCTGACCCAATATTGTGCCTACAACGTAGTCACTTGTATCACACATCAGCTCAAAGGGTAAGTTCCAGTCTGGTGCGCGCATCACTGACGCACTGGTCAGCGCATCTTTCAGCTTATCAAAAGCATTCCTTCACTCATCAGTGAACTCAAAGCACACATCCTTTTTAAGGAGGTTAGACAAAGGAATACATATTTTAGAAAAATCTTTTATAAAGCGCTTGTAGAACCCTGCATGCCCAAGAAACGACTTAACGTCGCGCACATTAGTGGAATAAGGCAGATTTGAGATAACATCAATTTTTGCTTTATCTAACTTGATTCCTTCCTGTGAGATGATATGTCCTAGTACTACTCCATGTGACACCATAAAGTAACATTTTTCATAATTGAGAACTAGGTTCTTGGTAATGCAGCACCCTAAGACCCTATCAAGATTATCCAAACATGCATCAAAAGTCTCACCATGCACAGTGACATCCATGAATACCTATATACATAAACCAATCATATCAGAGAAAATGCTCATGACTAAACGTTGGAACGTACCTGGCGCATTACACAGCCCAAACGACATGCGCCGGAATGCAAAGGTACCGAATGGGCAGGTAAAGGTTGTCTTCTTCTGATCCTCCGCAGCTATAGGTATCTAATTGTACCCTGAGTAACCGTCTAGGAAGCAAAAGTGTGGTTTTTTCCCTGCCAAACGGTCCAGCATCTGGTCCATGAATGGTAGCGGGAAATGATCCTTGCGCGTGACTGCGTTTAGCTTCCTGTAGTCAATGCACATGCGCCATCCAGTCTGTATGCGCTTGGGAACTAGCTCTCCCTGCGCATTTTCCTCTACTGTGATGCCTCCTTTCTTTGGCACAACGTGCACTGGACTTAACCACTTACTTTCTGAGATCGGGTATATTACTCCTGCGTCAAGCAACTTCAGGATCTCCTTCTGCACTACCTCCATCATAATCGGATTCAGTCTACGCTGAGGTTCCCTGGATGGTTTGGCATCATTTTCCAGCAGAATTCTATGCATACACACATCAGGGCTTACTCCGCGCAGGTTAGCTAATGTCCACCCTATAGCGCGCTAGTTCTTGCACAACACCTCCTGTAATCGCGCCTCCTGCTCCTCCTCTAATCCTTTCTTTATAATGACAAGCAGGGTGTCTTCATTGCCCAGGAAGATGTACTTTAAGTGCTCGGGCAATTGTTTCAGCTCAACTTTGGGTGCCTGTTCAATAGAAGGCAGGATTTTATCAGTAGCGCAAACATTAGACAGGTCATATACCTGTCTGGGCACTGGTTCTGTGCTGCTCAGCTTATCATCATGCGCCTCCATCTCTGTCTGTGTTAGTGGCGCAGGCTCCCCTGTTGCGCACGCCCACTGCGCATGCGCAACCAAGTCGTCCATACTATCTAACAAGTGCACCGTGGCGTCCTCATGAGGATGCTGCATCCCCTTAAAAATGTTAAAGTGAATCTCCTCGCCATCTACCTCCATTGAGAGCGTGCCTTTCCACACGTCTATCTTTGTGCGCGCTGTCATCAGAAATGGTCTGCCCAGTAGGATTTGTGCGCTTCCCTTGCTCGGTTCACCCTCCATCTCCAAAACGTAGAAATCTGCTTGAAACACCAGCTCTCCCACTTGGACGAGAACGTCCTCTATCATGCCCGTCGGTTGTTTGCACGACCGATCTGCTAATTGGATGGTGAGACCTGCAGGCTTAAGTGGACCAAGGTGCAATGACACATACAAGGAGTAAGGAAGCACATTTATAGATGCACCAAGATTAATCATGCAGTTGCTTACCGTGGTCTTACCTAAGGTGCACGGTATGGTGAACGTACCTGGATCCCGGCATTTAGGTGGTACCTTATGTTGCACAATTGCTGATGCATGTGCGTTAAGCATTACTTGTGCGCACTCGCCTTTCCTCCTCTTGTTTGTGCATAGCTCCTTCAAGAACTTGGCGTATCTGGGGATCTGCCGAACTGCCTCAATCAGGAGAATATTTATTTCCACCTTACTGAATAATTCATATAGCTGCTTTGTCTAGCACCTCCTTCCTTGCTAAAGGTGCCTGCACAGGAAAAGGTGCAGGTGCGTTAGTATGATTGATACTCTTTTCTCTTGATTGTATCATACCTGGCAACACCCCCTGTTGGTCTGTAGCTTGCGCGGCTGGTTGCGCATCCGGTTGTGCTGGCTATGGAGGTTGCGCAACTAGCTGCGCGGGCACCTTCGCGGTTTTGTGCTCAGTGGACGTACAGAACTCGCATGCCTTCGGCGCAACTCGCTGCGTGCCTTGCGCACTCATCAGCTTCTGTAGCATGGCTTTCATCTCCTTTATCTCAGCACTGGAATCCACCTGATGCACAGCGCGCGCACGACAGTTCTCGAGCGTCAATTGATGCCTTATCTATCCAGAAGAGTCCTCTATCATCGGCCATACATCCTCCGGGTACATGTTGCATATGTCACCGCCTGCGCATGCATTCAACAATCTAAGTTCCATTTGTTGTAGCCCGTTCAGGAAATTCTCTATCAGCACATTTTGGGACAGGCCATGATTATAGCAGTTGGCTTCCAGCTCCTTGAAACGCTCATAGTACTCTGATAGTGACTCTCCTACGCCCTGCCTAGGCGCGGCCAATTCCCTCCTGAGTAGCGCGATCTTGGCTGCGGGGTAGAACTTATCCAAGAACTTCTTCTGGAGCTGGTCCCATGTGCGAATAGATCCTGCTGGTAAGCTCATCAGCCAATGCCTGGCTGTATCACACAATGAAAAAGGGAACACCTTCAGCTTCAGCGCTTCTTCACTTTCCCCGTCGGTCTTCATGTTCTCGCAGATAACTAGGAATTCACCCACATGCTTGACCGGGTTCTCGTTGTTCATCCCATGAAACTTAGGCATCTGATGAATGAATGAGCTCTGTAGTTCAAAAAGCCCATCGGGTGGAAGTACTATGCACCACGGTTGGTTGACTGTGATTAGAGCCGACATTTCGCGCACTGTTCTATGTCGCACGATCTGTTGCGCGGGTTGCGCATTATACACTGCTTCAGCGGCCATCCGAGCTTCAACTTCGCGCTGCACTTCCTCTCTGAACCGAGCTGCGCGGTTATCTGCCCGTGCATTGTTAGGTCCCTCTGGGGTTCTGTCCCCTAAGTTGTCGCCGATGACACTATTATTCTCCATGCCCTGTTCTAAACTTAAAGAAAACGGAATTAAAAGAAACTAGGTTGTTGCCCCTGTCGATGCGCAACTATGATCTGCGCAGTGCAACTGTTTCAAGGTTGCGCAGGCTGATGTTGATTGCGTACTGGCAAAAACATCAACGAAAAATAAAAGAAATAACTAACTACTGTAAAAGAAAACTTGAACTAGTTAAAACTAATCTGTGTTGCTCCCCGGCAACAGCGCCAAAATTTGATCGCGCGTCGTTGTACGCGTCAAATTAATCCTTCCTTCTCCACTTAGTACAACGCCTAAGTCAGGGTCGATCCCACAAGGAGCATGCAGACTCGTCTTAGCTAGCAACCTGCAACTTACGAAAATTAGGGGTTGTGAGTGATTGGGTCGCGCAGGTGTGCGAATGAATAGTAGTGAAAGTAGAATTGCACGATACGTGCGCAGGCAGTAGATAAGAGTACTATGACTATGAAAAGTATCGGTAAAGACAATCCTCTATGAATATATCCCTTATCATCGACTCTAAACATCTATAGTGCAGTTCTACTCAAGTTAGTGTCCAATCAAGGCTTCCTAACGTGCGCGCATGTTCCGATCAAAGTCCATGAGCTATTAATTCCTGAAACTAGTCTAAGCAGCTACGAATCCTATCACAGTAGCAGCTGATTATCCTAGTGCGTTACTCCTAGTTGTCACCGTCAAGTTATCAACTAGTTTAACATACAATAACGAGCAGTTAGAATAAGATTGGGGTTCAAGGCTTCTCTTATTCGCACAACTGATTATCACCCATGTGCATAGAATTAATATAAGTAGACGAACTAAGCATTAAACGCAAGTCTCAAAGGAAATACTTCAGAGAATCATGCCCAACCGATACAAAGTGTTTAGCTAGACATGCTAGAAACAAACATCATAGAAATAATAATTAAAACTAAGGCAGCCAAGGAAAAGTAGCAGGTCGGCGCAATTGCAGATTGCTGTTTTCGGCTGGCACAGGTGGTTCGCGCAGAATCTGGGCTGGAGTAGCTCGTCTGTTTTTGTTGTTATGTGTCCTTCTCTCTATATGTCCTCTCCTTTTTTTCCAAACCCTAGCTTCCCTCCTCTTATATACTGGTCTTGAAGCCCAAGGAATGCTTAGATTTGGCCCGAGAGAATTTTAGCTACTTCTCAAATCTAGGAGATAATGATGATCAATATTTAGAAACTCGGCTATCCTGCGCACGCCGATTGCGCTACTTGCTTCGCGCAGTCGGTTTGCTCACTGTTGCCTGAATCAGCTATCTCCTTTTGCGCTGCTAGCTCCACAGGTCGTGCACTGCGCTCTAAAAATGCCAGTTAGCGCACATCTGACTTATGCTCATGTTTTATCCTGAAATACAAAAATATCGAAAACCAGTAATCTTGTACACAAAATAATGCAAACAAACACAGTGTTAAGATCTAAATAGCGCATATAACTAGTCTCTATCAGTGATCAGCTGCGAATAGGCAGTTGTTGCGGGCTGAGGAGCATTGATCGAGGCTACCCAATAGTGACGAAATGAGTCATTGATTGAGGGGGAGCAGAGACTGAGTTTGAAGATTGTGTTGAAGCATTCCATGAGCTATGCATTGTAATAAAATATGCCAAGTCTATGAGTCAGGTCTATAGCTATTTATTACTGAGAGTGTGTAGGCTGCACGAAGAGAATCTGTGAGTTCAAATTGCTAGCTAATCTAGGAGATTAGACTAAGCATTAGATTTCGGCTAGGTGATTAATGGAGGTGTGAGTCCTTGTACTTCGAGCTTAGATAGTGGATTCTTGAGGATTAGAGCATCCTCCCTCGGTGTAGGCAAGTTGCCGAATTGGGTGACTAAACACATTATGTCTTTCTTATTCTTCAGTAGCGTAATTCCGTAGAAAGATACAGAGAGTGGTTAAGTAGAAGCTATAACTCCGCATCAGCAACACAAAATAATTATAATTGGTATCAGAATGTGATCCGAGAAAGTGTTGCTGATACGTATGGCCACTATGAAAGAAAGACAAAGCACCAGCCGACCTTCATTTCTCGAGGGAATTAATTATGGCTACTGGATGGCTCGAATGAAGGCTTTCATCAAAGCCATTGATGAAAGGGCTTGGAGGGCAGTCATATCTGAATGGTCCGCCCCATTGACCGTCGACAGCGCTGGAGTTACCCACAAGCAACCTGAAAATAAGTGGACTGTCGATGAGGTAGCCTCAACATCAGGAAACTCTAAGGCTTTGAATGCTATATTTACTGCTGTAGATGCTAACAATTTCAGGTTGATCTCCAACTATGACACAACCAAATAAGCATCAGAGATTCTTGAAACTGCTCATGAGCAAACATAAAAGGTGAAAGTCTCCATAATGCAAATGATCACATCAAGATTTGAAAGCTTGAAGAAGCTGTAGGATGAGATCATCTCTGAGTTTAATGCCAGACTGTGTGACATATCAAAAGAGGCTCATGCACTTGGAGAATTGATTCAGGAGGAGAAGCTGGTAAGAAAAGTTCTTAGATCACTGACCTCGAAATTTGATATGAAGTAACTGCCATCGAGGAAGCCCATGATGTGAAGAACATGAGGCTAGAGGTACTGATTGGTTCACTGAGGCAATTCGAGATGAAAGTTACAGAGACTGATTCACCACTCTTTAGGAAAGACCTTGAACTGAAAGCTGAGACAAAAGAGAAAGACGCTGTCCTAGACGATGTCAACCAACAACTATCTCTGCTGGTCAAGAACCTTGGAAAGTTCATCAAAAGAATGTACCAGAAATCTTCATACTCAGGTCAGTCATCCAGGGGGAGAAAATGAATAGGAGAAAATTCTCAGAGAAAGAACAAGGATGCTGGTGATAGAGCCTAGTTATATGCGCTATTTAGATCTTAACACTGTGCTTGTTTGCATTATTTTGTGTACAAGATTACTGGTTTTCGGTATTTTTGTATTTCACGATGAAACAGGGGCATAAGTCAGATGCACGCTAACAGACGCTTTTAAGGAGCGCAATGCACAACCTGCGGAGCTAGCAGCGCAAACGGAGATGGGAGATAGCTGATTCAGACTGCAATGCGCAAACCAACTGCGCAAAGCAAGTAGCGCAATCAACGTGCGCAGCGAGCCATGCGCAGGATAGCAGCGTTTCTAAATTTTGATCATCATTATCCCTACAAAATCTCCTAGATTTGGGAAGTAGCTGAGATTCTCACGGGCCAAATCTGAGCATTCCTTGGGCTTCAAGAGCAGTATATAAAGAGGAGGAAGGCTAGGGTTTGAAAGAAGACAGAAGATACACGAGCTCCAGAAATTCTTCCGTCGAGATTCTGCGCGAACCACCTGCGCCAGCCGAAAACAGCAACCTGCGATTGCACCGGCTTGCTACTTTTCCTGGGCTGCTTTAGTTTTACTTATTATTTCTATGATGTTTACTTCTAGCATGTCTAGCTAAACACTTTGTATCGGTTGGGCATGATTCTATGAAGTATTTCCTTTGAGACTTGTGTTTAATGCTTAGTTCGTCTACATATATTAATTCTATGCGCATGGGTGATAACTAGTGGTGCGAATAAGGGAAGCCTTGAACCGCAATCTTATTCTAACTGCTCGTCATTGTATGTTAAACTCGTTGATAATTTGACGGTGACAACTAGGAGTAACACACTAGGATAATCGGCTACTACTGTGATAGGATTCGTAGTTGCTTAGGCTAGTTTCAAGAATTAATAGCTCATGGACTTTGATCGGAACATGCGCACACGTTAGGAAGCCTTGATCGGACACTAACTTAAGTAGAACTGAACTATAGATGTTTAGAGTCGATGATAAGGGATACATTCATAGAAGATTGTCTTTACCGATACTTTTCATAGTTATAGTACTTAATCTCTACTGCCTGCGCACGTATAATGTAATTCTGCTTTCACTACTGTTCATTTGCGCACCTACGCAACCCAATCACGCATAACCCCCAATTTCGTAAGTTATAGGTTACTAGCGAAAACGAGTCTGCACGCTCCTTGTGGGATCGACCCTGACTTAGCCGCTGTACTAAGTAGAGAAGGAAGGATTAATTTGACCCGTGCAACGACGCGTGATCCAATTTTGACGCCGTTGCCGGGGAGCAACACAGATAAGTTTTAACTAGTTTAAGTTTTCTTTTACAGTAGTTAGTTATTTCTTTTTATTTTATTTTTCGTTGTTGTTTTTGACAGTATGCAATCAACATCAGCCTGCGCAACCTTGAAACAGTTGCGCTGCGCAGATTATAGTTTCGCACCGACAGGAGCAACAACCTAGTTGTCTTTTAATTTCGTTTTCTTTAAAGTTTAGAACAGGGCATGGAGAATAACAGTGTCGTCGGGGATAACTTAGGGGATAGAACCCCGGAGGGACCTAACAATGCAAGAGAAGATAACCGCGCAGCTCGGTTCAGAGAGGAAGTACAGCACGAAGTTGATGTTCGGATGGCCGCTGAAGCAGTGTATAATGCGCAACCCGCGCAATAGATCGTGTGATGCAGAACAGTGCACGAGATGTCGGCCCCAATCACAGTCAACCAACCTTGGTGCATAGTACTTCCACCCGGTGGGTATTTTGAACTACGGAGCTCATTCATTCATCATATGCCTAAGTTTCATGGGATGAACAACGAGAACCCAGTCAAGCATGTGCGTGAATTCCTAGTTATCTGCGAGAACATGAAGACCGATGGGGAGAGTGAAGAAGCGCTGAAGCTGAAGGCGTTCCCCTTTTCATTGTGTGATGCAGCCAGGCATTGGCTGATAGTTTACCAGCAGGATCTATTCACACATGGGAGCAACTTCAGAAGAAGTTATTGGACAAGTTCTACCTCGCAGCTAAGATTGCATTACTCAGAAGGGAATTGGCCGGGCCGAAGCAGGGCGCAGGAGAGTCACTATCAGAGTACTATGAGCGTTTCAAGGAGATGGAAGCCAACTGCTATAATCATGGCCTGCCCCAAAATGTGCTGATAGAGAATTTCCTGAACGGGCTACAACCGATGGAGCTTAGATTGTTGAATGCATGCGCAGGTGGTGACATGTGCAACATGTACCCGGAGGATGTATGGCAGATGATAGAGGATTCTGCTGGACAAGTGAGGCATCAATTGACACTCGAGAACAGTCGTGCGCGCGCTGTGCATCAAGTGGATTCCAGTGCTGAATTAAAGGAGGTGAAAGCCATGCTACAGAAGCTGATGAGTGCGCAAGGCACGCAATCAGTTGCGCCGAAGGCATGCGAGTTCTGTACGTCCACTGAGCACAAAACCGACGCATGTCCCATACTTTTCGAGGAATCAAGAGATGTAAATGCTCTAGGAGGATGGGATAATAGAGGGCCTCAGAGGCAGAATCAGCCGCGTTTTGGACTAGCCGCAAATGGATTCAGACGGAAGGAGGACAACAATTTCCAGAGGCCGCCCGCGGAACATCGTGCACCACAGTAGACGCAACAAACAGTGCCATACAACCCACCGCACCGCCGCACTAATGCGCCAGCGCAGAATAACCAGCAACCGTGGCGCTCCTTAGAAGACATAGTGGGTCAGTTAGCTAACACTGTGCGCAAGAATGATGAAAAGTATGACAAGAGGTTCGAGTCTATTGAGAAGCAGCTGTCACAGATTGCTACCACGGTTTATGAGCTGAAAAATAGCGATGGCAACCTACCTTCGCAAGTGATTCAGAACCCTAAGGGAATGGTTAACGCAGTGACGCTAAGGACTGGGAGCTCAGTTGGGATAGATCCGACCGCGAAGGCATTTGCGCAACCTCCAGAGGAAGCACAGCCGGATGCGCAACCAGCTGCGCAAACTACAAACCAACAGGGCGTGGCGCCAGGTATGATACAATCAGGTGAAAAGAGTATAAATCGTACTAACGCACCTGCACCTTTTCCTGTGTAGGCACCTTTAGCAAGGAAGGAGGCGCTAGACAAGGAGCTGTATGAATTATTCAGTAAGGTGGAAATAAACATTCCCCTGATTGAGGCAGTTCGGCAGATCCCTAGATACGCCAAGTTCTTGAAGGAGTTGTGCACAAACAAGATGGAGAAAGGCGAGTGCGCACAAGTAATGCTTAACGCACATGCATCAGCAATTGTGCAACACAAGGTACCACCTAAATGCCGGGATCCAAGTACGTTCACCATATCGTGCACCTTAGGTAAGACCACGGTAAGCAACTGCATGATTGATCTCGGTGCATCTATAAACGTGCTTCCTTACTCTTTGTATGTGTCACTGCACCTTGGTCCACTTAAGCCTGCAGATCTCACCATCCAATTAGCAGATCGGTCGTTGATAGAGCCTAGTTATATGCGCTATTTAGATCTTAACACTGTGTTTGTTTGCATTATTTTGTGTATAAGATTACTGGTTTTCGGTATTTTTGTATTTCAGGATAAAACAGGAGCATAAGTCAGATGTGCACTAACGGGCATTTTTAGAGCGCAGTGCACGACCTGCGGAGCTAGCAGCGCAAAAGGAGATAGCTGATTCAGGTTACAGTGCGCAAACCGACTACGTGAAGCAAGTAGCACAATCCGCGTGCGCAGGATAGCAGAGTTTCTACATATTGATCATCATTATCTCCTAGATTTGGGAAGTAGCTAAGATTCTCTCGGGCCAAATCTAAGCATTCCTTGGGCTTCAAGGCCAGTATATAACAGGAGGGAAGCTAGGGTTTGGAAAAAAGGAGAGGACATATAGAGAGAAGGACACATAGCAGCAAAAACACATGAGCTACTCCAGCCCAGATTCTGCGTGAACCACCTGCGCCAGCCGAACACAGCAATCTTCAATTGCGCCGACTTGCTACTTTTCCTTGGCTGCCTTAGTTTTAATTATTATTTCTATGATGTTTGTTTCTAGCATGTCTAGCTAAACACTTTGTACCGGTTGGGCATGATTCTATGAAGTATTTCCTATGAGACTTGTGTTTAATTCTTAGTTCGTCTACTTATATTAATTCTATGCACATGGGTGATAATCAGTTGTGCGAATAAGAGAAGCCTTGAACCGCAATCTTATTCTAACTGCTCGTTATTGTATGTTAAACTAGTTGATAACTTGACGGTGATAACTAGGAGTAACACACTAGGATAATCAGCTGCTACTGTGATAGGATTCGTAGCTGCTTAGACTAGTTTCAGGAATTAATAGCTCATGGACTTTGATCGGAACATGCGCACACGTTAGGAAGCCTTGATCGGACACTAACTTGAGTAGAACTGCACTATAGATGTTTAGAGTCGATGATAAGGGATATATTCATAGAGGATTGTCTTTACCGATACTTTTCATAGTTATAGTACTTAATATCTATTGCCTACGCACGTATCGTGCAATTCTGCTTTCACCACTGTTCATTCGCGCACCTGCGCGACCCAATCACTCACAACCCCCAATTTTCGTAAGTTGTAGGTTGCTAGCTAAGACGAGTCTGCACGCTCCTTGTGGGATCGACCCTGACTTAGCCGCTGTACTAAGTGGAGAAGGAAGGATTAATTTGACGCGTACAACGACGCGCGATCAGCTGGCAAAGACAATGATGAAGAAAAAAGACAAACAGAAAGGAATCCAATGCTGGGAATGCGCGGGATATGGACACAGATAGGGTGAATGTCCAAGTTACCATAAGAAGAACAACAAGCCTCTCACAGCAAACTGGAGCAATGAAGACAGTGAAGAGGAGACTGATCACAAAGGAAATCTAGCCCACACTACGTATTACGTAATGTTGGTTCAGATCAAATAAAGATAGAATTTGTGTATGGGATTATTGAATCTGACAGCATTGATGATGAAGAATACTCAGTAGAAACTATAGCTGATCAGTTCAAACTGATACAAGAAAAAGTGTCAGGAAGTTATTGAAGCCAACAAAGAATTCTTGTCAAAGGTTTCGGAACTGGAAGATGAAAGAGATAACCTTCAAAGCATCATTACCTCTCTGTCCAAGAAACAATCAGATGATGCTGAGACAGTTGGCAAGGTATGTGAGTAGAAAATCTCACCTAAAGCAAACAAAGGAGATTCATCCATTCTAGATGAGATTCTAGCTTACCAAAGGTATGGAGGTGGGACTGAAGGTCTTGGATACACTTGTGATGAAGGAACATGTGTAACTACATTTGTCAAATCCATAGTAATTGATCAAAGTGCAAGTGTTCAGAAGGGTTCATTCACAATTGATCCATAAAGAAAGTAAAGAGAGTGCTGAAGCACTCTCTAGATCAGTCACATGCACAGAAACACAGATTAAGCAGCAGAAATGCTACGCTTGTGATCAAACTGGACATCTTCAGAGAAAATGTCCCACACTGACAGTGTATAGAGAGACTCTAAAAAGATCAAATGACCGAGTAATCAAAACAAGGAATCCTCCTAGCACATATGAATACTACAGTACACAGAGGCAAGTAAACCGAGATTATCATATTAGTGTGCAGGAAACTTGCAAGAGTGCTGAAGAAGCATTCACTCAAAGAAGGAGAAATATAAAGAAACGAAGCAAATGTCACTCTTCAACAGTCGCAAAAATCAAAAGTACATCTGAGAAGAACAAGTGTCAAATGAACTGGGTGGAGGTGAAAAGGAATAAGTGTCAAAAGCCTTGGGTTGAGAAACAGCCAACAAATATCCCCACTGAAGTAGAAATTGAGGAACGGAAACTTACTGCAAGAGTGATTTTGTTTCCAGAAAAGATAGCTGAATAGAGTGCTGAAGCACTCTCTAGTGACTCAGAGCTATAATTTCTTGAACATTGTCTCTAGAAAAGCATGGCCACTAAGGAGACGACACGTGTTTGGCTGTTTAAAAACAAAAAAAAAAACGAGAAAGGAAGAATCCAGAAGTATCCTTCTCAAACTAGGGCTTGCTGTTCTCCGGCGATTTCGATCATCTGACAACCTTGCTCCTAGATAATCGACAACTATGGTGAATATGAGAGGGGATAAGGTATACAAACACAGGGAAGGTGGTGCCAAGCGGAAAGGCAGTGACGTTCCCTTGAACGATTCCCCAGCAGCAAAAAGAAGCTCGTCACTGCAGATAAACGAACCAAATGATGTCCCACGGTTGACTTGGATCCCGACCACAGACCAAGCAGAAGCTGGCCCATCTATCACAACAAACAATGTGTACAAAGACGAGAGTGAGGCTCTCTGATCCGCAGTAACAGCCTTAGCCAGAGTGGCAAAGGCTCTGGTTCAGCATCTTCTGGGTCCAACACTGACTCAGATGGCTCCTGTCATGAGACACAAACGAAGAAAGCCCAGAACATACAGGTGGCTGCCGTTCTTACTCCTCCATCTAAACCAGAACAAGTTATCGCCAACAGTGGAGAGGCAGTGGCCGAGGAGTTGGAGCATCATCTCCCCAAGGAACCCGTGAGCAAAGGGAAAGAGCTAGGGGTGCTGAGCTCATCAAGTGATGAAGCAACTGCTGAAGCAAAAATCTACAGATTTTGGGGATTTCATATTAGCTCCTAGAACCCGACCAGACCAGAAAAGTTGCACCCACTCCAACAATACCAGCTGTGAAGGGACGTGATCAACAAGGAGTGTGGTTATCAACTGCAGGACAATTGTGTCTGAAAAGTTGCTGGAGACTAGCCGATTTCTGGTGAGCAGACATAACATCTCTACTGAGAGAGGTAAATCTGCTACGCTCCCTAACTTTTGTTAAACGCTACAACTTGCATTTGGTTAAAGAGTTCTGAGCAAATATAAATAATGACTTTGGAGTAGTAAACAATCTGCTATATGGGACAAGTTTTGTTAGAAGGCTGAGCATGGTGATCACATCGGGTGTGATAAATAACTTTTTGGGGATTGATGTGAATGCAAGCCCATTGGCAGAGGTTAGCGCTGATAGACTAACTGTTGTCCTTACTAGGGGTTTATGCAAAGATTGGGTCTCATATAATTTAGGAGCTGCTGATTTAACAACTAAGTATGCTATCCTTAATGCATTTGCTGTGAGAAATTGGATGCCCAGCTCTCATAAGGGAAAGGTGAGTCGTGCAATGAGGCTACTCCTATTCTGCATTGGGGGAAAGGAAAAGGGTAAATTTGGGCAGATCATTTTTTATTAGATCGCTGCTCACGCTGACAAGCCGAAGTCCAATTTGTGTATTGGATTTCCTTCGCTTATATATGAGTTAATGATTAGCCAGCATACAGAGTTTGGGAGCAGCACATGAGGGACTGTCAAGTGCTCCTTAATTGTTCACTGTAGACCACAAGGTCTTTAAGGGTCGACACATTGTCGACATTGAAGAAGGTGAGCCTGACATGGAGCCAGCTTGAGAAATACCAAAGACTGCTAAAGCAATCTCTGTTGCTCCAGCCCCTGCAGTGGACTCAGCTCTAATGGCCAGGATGATCATTCTGCTGAAGTCCGAACATGCTCATCCGACAGAAGTGATCAAGAAGAGTTATATATGAAGATCCCAGATCAGCAGTGTTACCTGTGACCTAGAGTACCCAGCAACTAGCAGCGCTACCCCTGCTGAGCCCGCCGAATGAATGAAGCCCTCGGCATTTGTTCCAAAAAGAGGGAAAGAAGTTGTAATCTTTTTTAGACTATGTTGCTCATTAAACTCTCACTCTCACTTTGACCTAACTTGACATTATCCTTTTGATCCTGAACAGCTCGTAGAACTATTAGATCACTCTCGATGTTTAGTATTCATTGTGGATCTAAACTCAAGTGTAATAGTTAGAAAAAATTATCTAGCATAGCTGTTAAATGTTATCTGAGTTTTGGATCAATAGTCTACCTATAGTTATGTTTTGGGTTTGTCAAAATGCCAAGGGGGAGATTGTTGATATGGCATCCTTGACAAAACTGCTCAAGAGACTGCTGAAGCACTCCTTGAAGATTGGTGGCTGGAGCACAATCTGGAGATTGACAAAACAATAATAACAATAAAGAGCCAGAGTCTACTTCAGCAATCCCTGAAAATCTGAAGCTGAGACACTATTTGAAGAATTGGCAAGAGTCAGCTTTGAAGAGACAGAGTCTGCTTTAGCCTCCGTGATTATCCACAATTAGAGCAGAATCCTTGCGTTGCACGGTGAGGCTCCGCCTGGCTTCGAAGATGCTCAGAGAGGTATGCAGATGTCATCAAGAGCTCAGCAATTGCCAGCACATGATCTAAGAAGATAAAAATCCAAGAGTCCAAATTTGGCAACGAAATCTTCAACAAATTTGCTAGAATCTAGGAGAAGATTCTGAAAATAATCCTTGGCATTTTTGGTGTGCTTGAGAACATACACACGATCAGAGAGCAGAGCAAGAGCACATGGAGAGTACACAGAGATCAACTTACGGTAGCACGATTTTATACACTGAGTTGAAGACGTGTGTGGTGCTGAGGGAATCAGAACTCGTGGAGTTTGATTTAGGATTGATTCGGAGTTCAACTGGAGCGCGTTGAAGGGACAATCAGAGCTCGGTGATCAGTTGGGGAAATGTCGCGGGCTGAGGAGCATTGATCGAGGCTACCCAATAATGACTGAGTGAGTCATTGATTGAGGGGGAGCAGAGACTGAGTTTGAAGAACTCAGAGTGTCCGACTACTTGGCGGGAGAGCCTGAAATGTAGTCGACTGAAGATACAACAACTCTTGTGAAGTGTGTGCTGAAGCATTCCGTGAGCTATGTATTGTAATAGAATAGACTAAGTTCGTGAGTCAGGTCTGTAGCTATTTATTGCCGAGAGTGTGTAGGCTGCACAAAGAGAATCTGTCGCCCAATCTGAAGACTGACAAAATAGCAACAAGCAACAACAACAAAGAACTAGAGTCTGCTACAGCACTCCGTGGATCTCAAGAGCTGAAGTAAACTTGGTAACCAACAAAAGACAAATTCTTCTTCAGCACTCCCTGGTGACCCAAAGCTAGAGCAGAATGCCCAATCAACTTGGAGCTGCACGGAGAGGCTCCGGCATGGTACGACAGGCATCAGGATGCTCAAAGAGTTGTGCAATCCTCATCCACAATGTCAGCAATGGGCAGAAGCTATCGGAAGAGATAAGGTTTCCAAAATCCATATTAGGCAACAAAATCTTCAACAACCTTGCAAGAATCCAGAAGAAGATTCTATGCTGCCCGGGGAATTCGTATTAGTAGACACGGGTACCAAAAGAACAGGGGGCTGATTGATACAAAAGGAATGTAGAGGCAGCATTCAATATAACGAAGACATAGGAGCACATACAGATAGAGAGCGCGAGAGAAAACACACAGAGATCAACCTACGGTAGCAGGGTATACAGACTGAGTTGAAGACTAGTGTTGCGCGCAGAGGGAATTAGAACTCGTGGAGTTTGGTTCAGCATTGATCCCCGGAATTCAACTGGAGCGCTGCTCGTTGAAAGATCAATCAGAGCTCAGAGGACAGAAACTGTTGCGTATGTGTTTGATCCTACATCGCTTAGTGCTATGTGCTATGCGAATTTGTCGTAAGGATAATTAGGTTAAGAACCAATATTACCATGTTGAGGTAATTAACCTGGATTATGTAGGATTGATATCAAATCATAGTAGTATATTGGTAAAGTATGATTTGGTAGGGGAGTTAACATCGCCTGTTTGAAAATACGTTCTTAATGCATTTCTAGCTTACCAATGTTGATTGGATATTGATGGTTAGGAACAGTCGAGTGTAATGGTTAGGAAGATTCGAGTGTATGCCTCATTGGAGGGACTCGTAGTACAATAATTTACTTTGAGCTTTGAGTGTCTGGCTTAATGATCTAGGAGTGTCTGGCTTACTTTGAGCATACATGGCTTATTCCCATTCATCGTTTGATTTGAGTAAATATATGTTTGCTGCATGGTTGAATGAATGCACATCGATGAAGTAAGATCCTGGAATGCTTTCTTTATTGGCACAAATCTCAATCTTTACATAAAAGATAAATTTACATCTTTTCTTGGTAGATTAGCTAAGTGAAAATTCTTTCTTGCTTGGTACACGTACGCGCTTGCTCCTTGGATCGACCCTTGGACTTACCGAGGGTATAAATCTTGTTTGACTGCAATTTGAGGACTGAAACATAAAATGACAATATAAAGGGTTAAAATTACATTTGTCAAAATGACGCTGTTGCCGTGGAGCAACGGATAAGTACATTATTAGGTTTTACTTAGTGTAATTTAGACTATTCGGTTCTTTTATTTTGTTTTACTGCTGATTGTGTTTGAGTTTTGAATTGCCTACTTTGATCTTTTTCTTGGCTACTTATATTGTCATTCCTACATATGCCAAGGAGGACGACCAGAAAAAACCGTTCGGCGATTGTGAAGGACTACAAATCGAGTGATCCTATTTGGCAACAGACATAGATTGAACTCCAACGAGACCTAATTGCAGTACGCTAAGAAGGCAACTCAGACAATGCACCACCAGCACTCATCGATTACGTAGCTCCTAATGCCACAGGATTCTGGTCTGCCATCCAAAATCCGAATGTCAAAGCTAACAACTTCGAGATCAAGATAGAACTCATTTAGATGGTACAAAACAATCAAATTGTAGAATTGATTTTTATTACGAAAGGACTTCGATTAGCTCCGTCTTTCCCTTTTGGCTTTGAGCGTTCATTTGTAACTGTCTCTTTTTGAGTTATAAGAATGAATATATTTGTAGAAGGACTAAATGAGGACCCTAATCTGCACATTTCGACATTCCTGGAGATATGTGACACATCCAAAGTTAATGGTGTTCCGAGAGACGCCATCTACAGTCGATTATTTCCTTTCTCATTGAGAGATAGAGCAAAGACTTGGTTAACTAGCCAACCGATGGGATCTTTCACCGCTATGGAAGACCTCGTGACTATTTTCCTCAACCAATATTTCCCTCCTGTAAAGACAGATCACTATCGAAACTAGATTTCATCATTCTCACAACAAGATGGCAAATTTTTATATGAATGCCGAGAACGATACAAGGAGCTCTTGAGGTTATACCCTCGCCATGGACTCCAGAAGTGGTTGGTGATTCGTTCTTTCTACCTCGGAGTGGACCAAGCTACAAGGACAACTCTAGACCAGGCCGCTGGTGGAGCTATGATGGACTTGGAACTTGACAATGCCTACAATGTGATTAGAAGATTGCGCATGTTAAGTCCATGTGTCCCATGGATGTTGACATGTTTTTGGCAAACAGAGACTGTATCAGTCAAGTGTCTATAAGATGTAACAAGGGTGTTTAAGCAGACCAACAAGGTTCACAAGACCAAGAAAGTTCAAGCTTGAATCAGAGGGTGAGCCAGAGTTAGCTTGAATAGAGCCGCTCGTAATCAGTTTTTAGAAACAGTCACTCAGCAGTGATTGTTTTGTTCGGGTTTCCTTAAATGGCGTCAAGAAGATCTAGAGGTGGCTAGGGTTTGGACGAGTATCTAAATCTAAGATATTGGGATTATGCTATCCCAAGATATCTGTATTCTATAAATCAGTTGGAGAAGTTTTAGGAAGGGATGATTATCTACAATCTAAAGATAATCATTCGTTGCCTAAAAAGGAGCAAATTGATTGGCTTAAGAAGCAAGCAACCGATCCGTATAAATAGATGCATCCAGTGGTATCTACCATTAGGAGTGAGCTCAATCATCATTAGAGATTGGGCGGAAGTAGACCTCATTCGAAGTTAAACTATTAGTTGTTTCATTGCTGTACGAACAGTCTGTAAAAGCAACGCTCAGTGAAGTGCTGGTGTTCTCGGGTGGAAAATTTACAATCTGTGAGAGACAGATCGAGAAGCGCTGGTGTTCTCGGGAGGAGCACTTACGATCTGTGGGAGATGGATCAAGGAGCGCTGGTGTTCTCAGTAGGAGAACTTCCGATCTACTAGAGGTAGATCGAGGTGGACTAGAGAGGGATCTCTGTCTAAAAGAGTCCGACGCATTCACTATGGTGCAACAACATAGCGGTAAGAGAGGGAGTCTTGTTACGTAAGTATTGTACTTGAACATTTGATAGTGAAGTTCTTTCCACTTGGGGTTCAGAGATACCCCCCTGAGTAGGCTCGTGGAGCTGAACAGGGTGACCATATCTTGTGTCCTTTACATTTCATCGAACAAATTGAGTAGTTACTAATGACTATCGAAACACTATCCATTTGAGTATTGTGCAACAACTAATGCAGAACAGTGGGACAGACATACGAATTTCAACACAGACTAACCACTTGTGGGGAAGAGAGAAAAAGGTAACCCGAGGAAAAAACAAGGCAGGTATGACTTGCATATGATAGATTCACATGATCCTATTGCCGCATTAGTAATCAAGGTGGATACCTTAAGTGCCAAGTTTGATACCTTATCTACTGCTTCTATCATTACTTCTAATGTGCTTGTCATTGCTAACATGATAGTTTACTGTCAGATATGTGGTTCTCATTCCCATTTCGTAGATGAATGTCCTTTGACCACACATGCGGAAGCGACAACACACATGTGGAAGCCAACTTCATAGGGAGAAATCAAAGGAATAATTATGCGCATGGCGGTTCCTATTATGCAGGCTAGACGCAATAATAGGAACCATCTGAACGTCTCCGTCAAGACCTAGAACCACATACCTTCTGGTTTTTAGCCTAGGCAGTAGCAGAACAATGTACCACCATTTCAGCCTAAGAACGAGTACCGGCCTGACCCTGCACAGCAAGCCTACTCCATCCCAATCATCGATAATATCATGCTTGCCTAGTTAATGGCAAACCATGAGAAAGCCTAGCTAGCCTGAACCAAGATTAACGAGCTAGCAATACAAAATAGAATGATAGAAAATTTGTTTGCCCAATAAGCTAGCCTGTCCACTAGGGAACACGGTAAGTTTCCTTCTAAGCCCGAACCATACCCAACCCAGCATTGTAATGCTCACCTTAATAATGGCCCGTAAGTAGAAGAGTTTTCACTTACTGACCAGCCAGCCAAACTCCATCAGAGGCTAAGGTGAGTAGACTCGCTAGTCCCAAGAAAGATGGTGGTAAGGATACTACACATAGCTTAGACAAACCGTACGTACCTCCTTTTCCTTTTCCTAGAGGCTAGTAAAATCCTGACTAGACAAAGAGTCCCATGAAGTTTATAGATATTCTTAAGAAGTTATCTGGCCATTCATCATTCACAGAGCTCTTAAACAAAGGCCCTACATAAAGAAAGTTCCTTAGGGAAATACTGTCAAACAAAAAAAAGAAAGAAAGAGGACTATGATCGATAGCTTCAGTATCCTCTGCTCGATAGGCTCTATGAACTTCACCCACTCTCTTGCTAATTGATAAGCGGACAAATGACCTTATAATTGTCCATATTTTCCCCCTTACTTCTTGTTTGTTCCGCTCTTTTATAAAGTCATTTGATGCTTTCTTTGTCCATTTTAGGATTAAAATATGCATTACACGATATGAAGTGGCCCGAAAAAAATCTGGATGATTTCCAGTCGAACAAGATCAAAAACAGCAAGATTGGGGAAGCTGCAAAAGTGATTCGGCCGAATCAAAAAGTGATTCGCCCACCAGCTTGGCCGAATCACCCTCAGCTACACAAATCAACTTGACTCGGGGAGAACTTGACTGGTTTGACCGAATCACATATGAGGTTGACCAAATCAAAAAGTGATTCGGCCAAGGAAGAAGCAAGCTGCCCGAATCAATTTAGCTCTACAAGGATCTTGACCGAATCAAATGGAGTTTGACCGAATCAGAAAGTAATTTGGCTAGAAGAAATCGATTCACCCAAGCAGAAACCCCACTCAGTATATGATTCGGCCGAATCAGAAAGTGATTCGCCCAGGAGGTGCCCGAATCATCTTAGCTCCATAAGGATGTTTGACCAAATCAAATAAGGGTTGACCGAATCAGAAAATAATTTGGGCAAGGAAAAGTGATTCGGCTAGTTCGAAACAGCTCTGAGTAAATTGTCCGAATCAGTTCATTAAGGTATGACCGAATCAAGTGATTTGGGCATTGCGGGTAAATTTTGGAAATCTTCACAGGGTATAAATAGAATGACATGTAAAATTAGAAGGGCTTCTTCCCAGAACGAAAACCCTAGGCAAATTCTCTTGGAGAACTTGAAGAATTGTCAAGGATTAGAGGAAGACTTACGCAATTGAAGAATCTATATCAACCCTCTAATCAACCTCTACTTCCTTGCATCCAATTGGTGAACAATTTCAATTAAATTTCATGTTTTGTATCAAACTCCCCATGAGTGAGTAGTTGTTCAGTAGTTGGGATCCTTATGGATCCCTTAGGTTTGATTGTAATGCAAGACTTGTCTTTTTATCTATATGAGTGAAGTTTGGTTGAAAATTCTTATGCTTGTTCTTCATATCAATTTTGTGCACACCAAGTGTTTGACGAAATACCTAAGTGAGTATGATTTGATAAAACACCTAGGGATGGAATGAGAGTTGAACTTAGGTTGTTTAGGAGATCAAGCATGATTATTTTAGGTTGCGTGTGTGCGCGAGAGTGACATACGCATTCCACTAGGCTAAGTATTGAGCGAATTTAGTTAATTATCAATAGACCGAAAGGTTGAGATTAGGAGATTTTTGTTCTACGCGGTTCAATAGAGTGAGAGTTTTAGAATCATACTATTTAGGTATTATTCCCATCTAGAGAATGAGCAAGAGTTGAATTTAAAATGTGTGATACCTTAGCCTAAAACCATCGCTGGAATTTACTCATGATTTAGAGAAGTTTTGTGTTGCTAATCGCATGACCTAGGGGTGAAATAGGATTCCGACCACGTTTTCTCTATTATTTACTTCTTAGACCATATTTCATCTTGTCTTTAGTATTCACTAGAGATACCTCACTTAGAAGAAAAGCCCCCCTTTTAATTTAGTAGACTTGCATTAAGTGTTACTAGCTAGCTTTAGACTAATTTAGGCTTTTCTCTTGGGTTCGACTCAAGGTCACTCGATAATAAATATTGTTTGAACACCGTGATTGGACTAGTATTTTTACTACCACAATTACCACAACGTTTCAAAATGGCGTCGTTGCCGAGGATTAGCCATTAGACTAGTTTGCTTTTTAGTATTGCAAAAGTGAGTCTACTTTATTTTTTTTCCTTTACTTTGTTGATCGTGATTGCGTGTTTGCGTGCCATTCTTGCCTACTTTAATTTAAGTTCACACTTACTAACGCTTTCTTCGATCGCTCGGTAGGTGTTTGAATACAAACTCGATCGCGCACGAAAAAGGCACAAGAACAAGCTTTCACGTCAACACCAAATTTTGATACTCCTCTTCCTCAAATTCAAGTTGATCAACAAATAATGGAGAATATGGATCGATGATAGAGCCTATTTATACGCACTATTTAGATCTTAACATTGTGCTTGTTTGCATTATTTTGTGTACAAGATTACTGGTTTCCGGTGTTTTTGTATTCCAGGACAAAACAAAAGCCTAAGTCGGATACACGCTAATAGGCGCGTTTAAGGAGCGCAACACACAGCCTGCGGAGCTAGCAGCGCAACACACAGCCTGCGGAGCTAGCAGCGCAAACAGGATAGGAGGTGGCAGATTCAGACTGCGGTGCGCAAACCAACTGCGCGAACCAACGTGCGCAGTGAGCCATGCGTAGGATAGCGGTATTTCCAAATCTTGAACACCATATCCCTACAAAATCTCCTAGGATTTGGAAGTTGCCAAGATTGTCACGGGCCAAATCTGAGCATTCCTCGGGCCTCACAAGCAGTATATGAAATTCGCAGCGTCTCAGTTAGATAGATTTTGTGAACAAGCAGTTGCTGCAGCACACTCTTGTTCACTCGAAAATTGTCTCAGCAAACAATGAACAAGACAGAAGTTTGTTCACCCAGTTCGGCCAACTGCCTACGTCTGGGGAGGACTATTCTCCAGTCCTCAATCCACTAAACAAAACGGTCTCTAAGTACACTCGGTTACAACTCCACGCAACCTATGCTACTCGCCTTGTGTGGATCACTGGACACAGTCAGAACAGGCTCTGATTTGTGTCGGCACACCCTCTACAAATGTCAATCTAGAATAGCTACTGTCACCTCGACACTCAGCCTATTTTAAACTACACTCACTCTGCAGGGTTGCTGTAGCAACTGCTGTAACACACAGCTGATGCACAATTTGTCCGCGTCGCTCCAAAGCCTTCCGCTGAGCCGATCTAACGATTCCACGAGCGCTGCACACTCTGGAATACTCCCCCTCACTTAGTGACCTCCTGCCACTAGCGAGAACCACCGCTTAGACACTCGATCGAGCCACACACCCGTCAGTTCTTCCGCGGCTGCCCTTGATCAACCAACAAGCACCACTGCTCTGAATTGGCTTCCAGATCAAGCTCGAATCAGACTATGCAAGTATTGATCACCTTCTGCTTCTGTCACCACAGCTCTGCGCTCACGCTCTGCTCTCGGGTGATGATCGAAGATTTCGTCCGTCATACACCAAAATTGCTCTCTTTGAATTCTGTGTATGCACTCGTGCATCCCTCTGCTTCGATCCCCCTCTCTGCTCTAAACCTTTGTCTCTTAAATAGTAGCACCAGCTTTAAGCAAGACCAGGTTTAAGCAATGTCCCAAAAAGAACAATTATCTCCTAAAATCTAGGAGATTAGATTTGATTTTGATCTTCAACACAAATCTCCTTCTCTAGCTAGGAAACCTCACTGGAAAATTCTCCACAGCATTTTAGAAATTCTTCTGATGATATCCGTAGCGATCCCAGCCCTTCTGGACAAGCCCAGGACGCTGCTGCTTCTTCATCAGATGATGCAGCACCTTGAACAAGCTCCTGCTATAGGATCCCCTGCTGTAACTGCTCCTTGTTCACTTGTGCTGGAGTTGTTTGCTGCTGCTGGAATTTCCTAAATGCATTAGGAAACAATCCCATCAATTTTAAGGAAGATCCTCCAAGATCTCTACAAGATCATATCTCCTAATTTATAGGAGTTTTGATTTTCCAATCAAATCTTCACTCAACAAATCTGCCCTTGTTCTTGAGATACACTCTAGAAATATTCTCCTGAATATTCAGCTCTTTCCGGAAGCCCTTCGGTCCACTGATTTGTTGTTTGAACGCAATCTCCGAGAAAGCTTTGAATTTCTGCTACAGCATTTTAGCTCCAGCATCTGCTGTAGCACAGATGCTGTCTGAAGGTGTGCGATACTTCTACTGCTGAACTTCTGCTCCAGAGATTGCAATAGCACTTGCTTACTCCACTGCTTGAGCACTGAGATAGTCACTCTGCCCAGATTGCACAAGCTGATGTCTTCATGATCTCTTCCAGTTTTCTGAGCGCCCCAAGGAAACATTAGGTGGCGCGCCTGGTGAAGACATTACGCTCAGGTGCCACTTAATGTCTTCATCTGGAGCGCCACTTAATGTCTTCATCTGGAGCGCAACTTACTGAGCTTGCTCACTCTGGAATGCTCTTCATCAGCTGTTTTCTTTCCATACTCGTGGTAGCAGGCTCTAGTGCACTTTGTAGGAGTTTCTCAATGATGCCACATACCTTAACAGTATATAAAGAGAGGAAGGCTAGGGTTTGAGAGAGACACACGAGAGAGAGCCAGAACTGAAAAACACACGAGCTGCCGCCGAGGACCTGCGCCAACCGACTACGCGAACCGAGACACAGCAACCTGCACGCACCTGCTTGTTACTGTTTCCTTGGATACTTTAGCTTTTAATTACTATTTCTATGATGTTTACCACTAGCATGTCTAGTTAAACACTTTGTATCGGTTGGGCATGATTCTGTGAAGTATTTCCTTTGAGACTTGTGCTTAATCCATAGTTTGTTTGCTTGTATTAATTCTGTGCACACGGTTGACAGCTAGTTGTATGAGTAGGGGAAGCCTTGAACCGCAATCGTACTCTTACTACTTGTTGTTATATGTTAAACTAGTTGGTAGCTTGACGGTGACAACTAGGAGTAACGCGCTAGGATAATCAGCTGCTACTGTGACAGGATTCGTAGTTGCTTAGACTAGTTTCAAGAATTAATAGCTCATGGACTTTGATCGGAACATGCGCACATGTTAGGAAGCCTTGATCGGACACTAACTTAAGTAAAATCGAACTATAGACATTTAGAGTTGATGATAAGGAATACATTCATAGAGGATTGTCTTTACCGATACTTTTCATAGTCATAGTACTTAATCTCTACAGCCTGCGCACGTCTAGTGCAAAATCGGCTTTCACTATTGTTCATTCGCGCACCTGCGCAACCCAATCACTGACTTAGCCACTATACTAAGTGGAGAAGAAAGGATTAATTTGACGCGTACAAAGACGCGCTGTCAAATTTTGGCGCCGTTGCCGAGGAGCAACACAGATAAGTTTTAACTAGTTTAAGTTTTCTTTTACAAGAGTTAGTTATTTCTGTTTGCTTTATTTTCCTCGTTTTTGTTTCTGACAGCGCGCAATCAACATCAGCCTGCGCAACCTTGAAACAGTTGCGCTGTGCAGATTATAGTTGCGCACTGACAGATGCGACAGCTTAGTTGTCTTTTAATTTCGTTTTCTTTGAGATTTAGAACAGGTCATGGAGGATAATAGTGTCATTGGAGATAACTTAGGGGAGAGAACCCCGGAGGGACCTAACAATGCAGGAGCAGATAACCGCGCAGTTCGATTCAGAGAAGAAGTGCAGCGCGAAGTTGACGCTCGAGTGGCGGCTGAAGCGAGGTATAATGCGCCACCCGCGCGACGGGTCGCGCGACGCAGAACAGTGCGCGAGATGTCAGCTCCAATCACGGTTAACCAGCCATGGTGCATAGTGCTTCCACCAGACGGTCATTTTGAGCTAAGGCGCTCGCTCATTCATCACATGCCCAAGTTTCACGGGATGAACAACGAGAACCCAGTCAAGCATGTGCGAGAATTCCTAGTTATCTGCGAGAACATGAAGGCCGAAGGGGAGAGCGACGAAGCGCTGAAGATGAAGGCGTTCCCTTTTTCATTGTGTGATGCGGCCAGGCATTGGCTGATGAGCTTACCAGCAGGATCTATTCACACATGGGAGCAGCTCCAGAAGAAGTTCTTGGACAAATTCTATCCTGCAGCCAAGATCGCGCTACTCAGGAGCGAGTTGGCCGCACCTAGGCAGGGCGCAGAAGAATCACTATCAGAGTATTATGAGCATTTCAGGGAGCTGGAGGCTAACTGCTACAATCACGGCCTGCCCCAGAATGTACTGATAGAGAATTTCCTGAATGGATTGCTACCATTGGAGCTGAGATTATTGAATGCATGCTCAGGCGGCGACATTTGCAACATGTACCCGGAGGACGCGTGGCAGATGATAGAAGACTCTGCTGGACAGGTAAGACATCAGCTAACACTTGAGAATAGTCGTGCTCGTTTTGTGCATCAGGTAGAAACAAGCGCTGAGATAAAGGAGATGAAGGCCATGCTGCAGAAGTTGATGAATGTGCAAGGGGCGCAACCAGCCACGCCAAAGGCATGCGAATTCTGCACGTCCACCGAGCATAAAACTGATGCATGTCCCGCACTTTTCGAGGAGTTAGGAGAGGCGAATGCTTTAGGAGGATGAGATAATAGAGGGCCGCAGAGGCAGAATCAGCCGCATTTTGGACTAGCCGCAAATGGGTTCAGATGGAAGGAGGACAACAATTTTCAGAGGCAGTTAGCGGAGCAGCGCGCACCGCAGCAGACGCAACAAGCTGCGCCCTACAATCCACCGCATCGCCGCACTGATGCGCCAGCGCAAAATAACCAGCAGCCGCGGCGATCCTTAGAAGATATCGTGGGCCAGCTAGCAGACACAGTGCGCAATAATGATGAGAAGTATGACAAGAGGTTCGAGTCCATTGAAAAGCAGCTGTCACAGATAGCTACCACGGTGTATGAGCTGAAAAAGAGCGATGGCAACCTGCCTTCGCAAGTGGACAGTCAGCCTCAATGTGTCCATACCCTTCACAGTTCCAGCATTGAACTCCCTTTTTCATTTCTTTCTTCTCATCTTCATCCAGAGCTGGTTCCTTCCCTTTCCTTTTATTTTCACCACCTCTTCTAAATTGTTTTCCTGAGGAGGAGCTTTTCCCAGTTCTTGAGTCCATGTTCTTCAGGAGCTTTCCAAGGTTCTCGACAAGCATACTCAGCTGATCATCTGGAACTGTCTTCTTGTCTTCTGTTTCAGCTTTCAGTCCAACATTCTTGTCCTTGGGAGTGGTGTCTTCTTTAACCAGTTTCATCTCAAATTGTTTGAGAGACCCCATCAACTCTTCCAACCTCATGAATCTGACATTTTGAGCTTCTTCAATGGCCGTCACTTTCATGTCAAATTTTGTGGGCAGTGATCTGAGAACCTTCCTGATCAGCTTTTCTTCAGGGATAGGCTCACCAAGGGCATGGGCTTCATTTGCAAGATCACAGAGTTTAGCATTAAACTCAGTGACAGTCTCCTCTTCCAGCATTCTCAGATTCTCAAACTGTGTGGCAATGATCTGGAGTCTTGACAGCTCCACTCTATCAGTTCCTTCATGTGCAGTTTGCAGAATTTCCCACGCTTGTTTGGCCATGTCGCAGTTTGAAATCAACTTGAAGTTGTTAGCATCCACTGCAGCAAAAATTGCATTCAGAGCCTTTGAATTACCAGTTGCTGCAGCTCCTTCTTCAGCAGTCCATTGTTCTTCAGACTTTATCCTTGCGACTCCTTGCTCATCCATGGTGATTGGGGGTGACCACTGGACCAGGACAGCTCTCCATGTCTTCTCATCAATAGCCTTAAGAAAGGCTTTCATTCTAGCTTTCCAATATCCATAGTTGCTCTCTTCCAACAATGGAGGTCTGCTTGTGCTTTGTCCTTCCTTCATTGTCTTGGCTTCTTCAGAGACACTGTAGGATCTTTTACTCTGTGTGTCGAGCTCCCGCTCTGATACCAATTGAAATTTACAGTGTCTTAGTTCGACAGATTTGTGAACAAGCAGTTCCTGCAGCACACTCTTGTTCACTCAGAAATTATCTCAGTAAACAATGAACAAGACAAAGTTTGTTCACCCAGTTCGGCCAACTGCCTACGTCTGGGGAGGACTATTCTCCAGTCCTCAATCCACTAAACGCGAAGGTCTCCAAGTACACACGGTTACAACTCCACGCAACCTACGCTACTCAACCTTTGTGTGGATCACTTGACACAATCAGAACAAGCTCTGACTTGTGTCTGCACACCCTCTACAAATGTCAATCTAGAATAGCTACAGACTTCTCAAGACTCAGCCTATTCTAAACTACTCTCAACTCAGCAGGGTTGCTGTAGCAACTGCTGTAACACACAGCTGAAGCACAATTTGTCCGCGTCGCTCCAAGGCCTTCTGCTGAGCCGATCGAACGATTCCACGAGCGCTGCAAACTCTAGAATACTCCCCCTCACTCAGTGACCACCTGCCATTAGCAAGAACCACCGCTTAGACACTCGACCGAGCCACACACCCGTCAGTTCTTCCGCGGCTGCCCTTGATCAACCAACAAGCACCAAGCTCTGAATTGGCTTCCAGATCAAGCTCGAATCAGACTCTGCAAGTCCTGATTCCCTTCTGCTTCTATCACCACAGCTCTGCGCTCACGCTCTGCTCTCGGGTGATGATCGAAGAAAACGGCCGTCGCACACCAAAATTGCTCTCTCTGAATTCTGTGTATGCACTCGTGTATCCCTCAGCTTCGATCAACCCTTCTGCTCTAAACCTCTTCTTCTTAAATAGCAGCGCCAGCTTTAAGCAATGTCCAGGTTTAGGCAATGTCCCAAAGAGAACAATTATCTCCTAAAATCTAGGAGATTAGATTTGATTTTTATCTCCAATGCAAATCTCCTTCTTTGACTAGTAAACCTCACTAGAAAATACTCCACAGCATTTTAGAAATTATTCAGATGCTCTCCGTAGAGATTCCAGCCCTTCTAGACACGCCCAGGTTGCTGCAGCTTCTCGGACAGATGATGCAGCCAGTTGAACAAGCTCCTGCTGTAGCATCCCCTGCTGCAGCTGCTGCTAGTTCACTTCTGCTGGTTTGCTTGTTTACTTGTGCTGTAGCAACTCCTTGTTCACTTGTGCTGGTTTTGTCAAACACTGTCATTGCGCCTTGGTCCACTAAAGCCTGCAAGTCTCACCATTCAACTAGCAGATCGGTCATGCAAACAACCGACGGGCATCATAGAGGACGTCCTCGTCCTAGTAGGAGAGCTGGTGTTCCCAGCAGATTTCTACGTCTTAGAGATGGAGGGTGAGTAGAGCAAGGGAAGTGCGCAGATCCATTTGGGCAGACCATTTCTGATGACAACACGCACAAAGATAGATGTGTGGAGGGGTACGCTCTCAATGGAAGTTGATGGCGAGGAAATTCACTTTAACATATTTAAAGGGATGCAGCACCCTCATGAGGACGCCACAGTACACACGTTGGACAGCATAGACGACTTGGTTACGGATGCGCAGTGTGCGAGCGCAACAGAAGGACCTGGGCCGCTAACACAGGTAGAGATGGAGGTGCATGAGGATGAGCTGAGCAGTGCGGAACCAGTATCCAGACAGGTACACGATATAGTTAATGTCTGCACTGCTAATAAAATCTTGCCCTCTATTGAACAGGCACCCAAGGTCGAGCTGAAGCAACTCCCCGAGCACCTCAAGTACATATTCTTGGGGAATGAGGACACTCTGCCGGTAATCATAAAGAAAGGATTAGAAGAGGGGCAGGAGGCACGATTACAAGAGGTGCTACGCAAGAACCAGCGCGCTATAGGATGGACACTTGCTGACCTGAGCGGAGTGAGCCCGGACGTATGCATACACAGGATTCTATTGGAAGATGGTGCCAAATCATCCAGGGAGCCTCAGCGCAGATTGAATCCGAATATGATGGAGGTGGTACAGAGGAGATCCTGAAGCTGCTTGACGCAGGAGTCATCTACCCAATCTCGGACAGCAAGTGGGTGAGTCCAGTGCACGTTGTACCGAAGAAAGGAGGAATCACAGTAGAGGAGAATGCGCAGGGCGAGCTAGTTCCGAAGCGCATGCAAACTGGATGGCGCATGTGCATCGACTACAGAAAGCTTAACGCAGTCACGCGCAAGGATCATTTTCCGCTGCCCTTCATGGACCAGATGCTAGATCGATTAGCGGGGAAGCCATACTTCTGCTTCCTGGACGGGTACTCAGGGTACAATCAGATACCCATAGCTGAGGAGGATCAAGAAAAAACTACATTTACCTGCCCATTCGGTACGTTTGCGTTTCGGCGCATGTCGTTTGGGCTGTGTAACGCGCCCGGTACGTTCCAACATCTAGTCATGAGCACTTTTTCTGATATGATTGGTACATGCATAGAGGTGTTCATGGATGATTTTAGTGTGTACTGAGGTATCTTTGACGCATGCTTAATTAATCTTGATAAGGTCTTAGCGCGCTGCATTTCAAAAAACCTAGTGCCAAAATAGATCTTATTTCAAATCTGCCTTATTCCAATAACGTGCGCGATGTGAAATCATTTCTTGGGCATGCAGGGTTTTACAGGCGTTTCATAAAAGATTTTTCTAAAATTTGTATACCCCTGTCTAACCTTTTGCAAAAGGATGTGTTTTTCGAATTCACTGATGAGTGCAGGGCTGCTTTTGATAAGCTGAAAGAGGCGCTGACGAGTGCGCCAGTGATGCGCGCGCCAGACCGGAGCCTGCCGTTCGAACAGATGTGCGACGCAAGTGACTATGCAGTAGGTGCAGTCCTAGGACAGCGCGTGTACAAGAAGCCGCATGTCATCTATTATGCATCGCGCACACTGGACGCTGCGCAGAGGAACTACACCACCACGGAAAAGGAACTTCTAGCAATCGTGTTTGCACTGGACAAGTTCCGCGCATATGTGCTAGGCGCCAGAGTCATCGTCTACACAGACCACGCAGCAATCCGTTACCTGATGACCAAGAAAGAGACTAAGCCGCGCCTGATGCGCTGGTTGCTCCTACTTCAGGAGTTCGACTTGGAAATCAAGGATAAGAAGGGAACGGAGAACACAGTCGCTGACCACCTGAGCAGGATAGTGAAAGAAGAGGAGTCAAGGCAGATCACAGAGACATTCCCTGACGAGCACCTGATGCCGCTGACAGATAAGGTACCATGGTATGCGCACATTGCGAATTACCTGGTCACAGGTACGTTTCCCCCTCATTTCACTAAAACCCAATGCATGAGATTAAAGCATGAGTCCAGGTATTGCATTTGGGATGATCCGTATATGCTCAGAATAGGACCTGATCAGATTTTGAGGCGATGCGTGTCTGACCATGAAATAAACTCGGTTTTAATGTTTTTTCATGCGGACGCATGTGGAGGACACTTTGGTCCAAGGCGCACGAGCAGAAAGATCCTGGATTGCGGATTTTATTGGCCACACTTGTTTAGTGACTCATATAACTAGTGCAGGAATTATGACAGGTGTCAGCGCACAGGGGGAATATCAGTGCGCAATAAGATGTCGCAGACGCCAATACTAGTGGATGAAGTATTCGATATTTGGGGGATTGACTTCATGGGGCCATTTCCTCCATCTTCCAGATATGAGTATGTATTGGTCGCAGTGGACTATGTCTCAAAAAGGGTTGAGGCTAAGGCCACCCGAAAGGAAGCGCGTGCACAAAGGAAGCGCCCGAGGACCGAGGCTGAGGAGGCGCCTGAGGAAGCATCAGCAGAGCAGCGCATGATGTTCAACGTCATGCGCGTGCTCGAGTATTTAGCGCCAGAGGGGGCGGACTGGAGCATGAGCCCACCATCAGGGTGGAGATTTGGAGACGCGATTCCCCCTCTCCTCAGCCTGCACTGGCCACCTCCAGGTTCCCCGAGCGAGCCGCGCCAGCCAGCCAGCCCTCTTACTCAGCCCCCAGTGCATCCAGCAGAGCCCACCCCCGAACCAGAGCCAGCCTCAACACCAGAGCCAGCCCCAGCAGCCACAGAAACAGAGCCCACCCCCGAACCAGAACAAGTACCAGCACCTGCACCTTCCCCTGCCCAGCCGTCCATTCCGAGGTCCCCTGACGCCGAACCCATCATTAGCACCAGCTCAGACTCACTTTGGGACTCTAGCTCAGAGGACGTCTAGAGCTGCAGGGGGGGCGCATTATTTCTTTTGGGTGGTGTCTATTCTCTTTATATGCTGAACATTATTCGATATTATGTTGCTCTATTTGTGCTGAACTTTTGTGCTAAATAGTTGTGACCCTTTGCTATATTGCGCTGCTTTGACTATATGTTTTTAGTTTTTATGTTCTTTGTTTTGATTGCATGCATGTGCGCGTTCTCCGTGCGCTTGAGCTTGAGTCGTGGGGACAAGTCTCTGTTTAAGTGTGGGGGGGAGCGCTACCTCTACCTTTACATTTCACGTATTTTTGAGCTTTATAGTGTAGCTTAGATTAGTTGAAGAAAACAGTAGCAGTAGTGCGCTTGTGTGCGGGCTGCGCACACTTTCAGCTTGTTTTGCGCTATCCATTATTGCGTGCGCTGCTATCAACTGTTTTAGTATATTTTTTTCGTTTTTCTGCTCCTGTTAGTTGGGATATACAGGGGATGTGGAGTTGACAGAAACGCTCTAGAGAGGCGGTTAGTCGTTCGAGCTTCGGAGGTGAGGTATACGGTCGAAAGTGCTAGTGGAGGCCTGTGCTTCGTGACCTTCGGAACAGGAGAGCGCGCTCAGTCACGCAGATGCCGGAGGCGATTATCCAAAACGTGGCGAGGTGGGAAAATAGACCACCTTCCCTCTGGAAGTCGAGCTAAGGAAGGCGGGCGCGGGTGTAAACGCGTGCGCTGACCTGCGCAGACAGACCAAGGAGGGAGAGAAGAAGTCTAGGGTTATATCATCATACAATCATCATATCATTATTCAGAGAGGACCACAGCACATGGGAGAACGGCAGAACTGAAAAACACACGAGCTTGCTGAGAGGACCTGCGCTAGCCGACTCCGCCAGCCGAGACTGCAACCTGCACGCACTGTTTGCTATTGTTTTCTTGGATACTTTAGATGTTATTTACTATTTCTATGATGTTTACTACTAGCATGTCTAGCTAAACGCTTAGTATCGGTTGGGCATGAATCTATGAGTATTTCCTTTGAGACTTGCGCTTAATGCATAGCTTGTTTGCTTGTATTAATTCTGTGCACATTGTTGGCAGCTAGTTACATGAGTAGGGGAAGCCTTGAACCGCAATCTTACTCTTGTTGCTTGTTGTTGTATGTTAAACTAGTTGAATAGCCTGACGGTACCAACTAGGAGTAACGCGCTAGGGTAATCAGTTGCTACTGTGACAGGATTCGTAGCTGTTTAGACTAGTCTTAAGAATTAATAGCTCATGAACTTTGATCGGAACATGCGCACATGTTAGGAAGCCTTGATCGGACACTAACATTAACAACCCGAGCTATAGACATTTAGAGTCGATGATAAGGAATACACTCATAGAGGATTGTCTGCGCCGATACTTCTCATCGTCATAGTACTTAATCTCTACTGCCTGCGCACGTCTAGTGCAATTCCTGCGTTTACTACTGTTTACTCGCGCGTTGCGCAACCCTAATCACTCACACCCCCAGTTTTCGTAAGTGCAGGATACTAGTTAAAGCTAATCTACTGCTTCATTGTGGATTCGACCCCGACTTAACCGCTGTACTAAGTGGAAGAGGAAGGAATTAATTTGACGCGCACAACGACGCGTGGATCAATAAGGCAGATTGGAAATAAGATCTATTTTGGCTTTTTCTACCTTGATCCCTTCCTGCGAGATAATATGTCCTAGTACTACTCCATGTGATACCATGAAATGACATTTCTCATAATTCAGCACTAGGTTTTTCGAAATGCAGCGCGCTAAGACCTTATCAAGATGAGTTAAGCATGCGTCAAAGGTACCTCCGTACACAGTAAAATCATCTATGAACACTTCTATGCATATACCAATCATATCAGAAAAAATGCTCATGACTAGACGTTGGAACGTACCTGGCGCGTTACACAGCCCGAATGACATGCGCCGAAACGCAAACGTACCGAATGGGCAGGTGAACGTGGTCTTCTCTTGATCCTCCGCAGCTATGGGTATCTAATTGTACCCTGAGTATCCGTCCAAGAAACAAAAGTAGGGCTTTCCCGCTAATCGATCTAGCATCTGATCCATAAAGGGTAGCGGGAAATGGTCCTTGCGCGTGACTGCGTTAAGCTTCCTGTAGTCGATGCACATGCGCCATCCAGTTTGTATGCGCTTGGGAACTAGCTCGCCCTGTGCATTCTCTTCTACTGTGATTCCTCCTTTCTTTGGCACAACGTGCACTGGACTTACCCATTTGCTGTCCGAGATTGGGTAAATGACTCCTGCGTCAAGCAGCTTCAGGATCTCTTTCTGCACCACCTCCATCATGTTCGGGTTCAATCTGCGCTGAGGCTCCCTGGATGTTTTGGCACCATCTTCCAATAGGATCCTATGCATGCATACGGCCGGGCTCACTCCGCGCAGATCAGCAAGTGTCCATCCTATAGCGCGCTGGTTCTTGCGCAGCACCTGCTGTAATCGCGCCTCCTGCTCCTCTTCCAGTCCTTTCTTTATGATTACTGGCAGGGCGTCCTCATTTCCTAAGAATATGTATTTGAGGTGCTCTGGGAGTTGTTTCAGCTCGACCTTGGGTGCCTGTTCAATAGAGGGCAAGATCTTATTAGCAGTGCAGACATTAAATATATCATGTACCTGTCTGGATGCTGGTTCAGCACTGCTCAGATCATCCTCTTGCGCCTCCAACTCTGCCTGTGCCAGTGTCTCAGGTTCTTCTGCTGCGCTCGGACATTGCGCATCTGCAACCAAGTCATCTATGCTGTCCATTGCGTGCACTGTGGCGTCCTCATGAGGGTGCTGCATCCCTTTGAATATATTAAAATGAATTTCCTCGCCATCGACCTCCATAGAGAGCGTACCTCTCCACACATCTATCTTTGTGCGCGCTGTCATCAGAAGTGGTCTGCCCAGTAGGATTTGCGCACTGCCTTTGCTCGACTCACCCTCCATTTCTTGGACATAGGAACCTGCTGGGAACACCAGCTCTCCTACTCAGACTAGAACAACCTCTATCATGCCCGTCGGTTGCTTGCACGACCGATCTGCTAGCTGAATGGTGAGACCTGCAGGCTTTAGAGGTCCAGGGCGCAATGACGCATATAGGGAATAGGGTACCACATTTATAGATGCGCCTAAGTCAATCATGCAATTGCTCACTGTGGTCTTACCTAAAGTGCAGGGGATGGTGAACGTACCTGGATCCCGGCATTTAGGTGGTACCTTATGTTGCACGATCGCTGAGGCCTGCGCATTTAGCATTACCTGCGCGCACTCGCCTTTCCTTCTCTTGTTTGTGCACAGCTCCTTTAGAAACTTGGCGTACCTAGGAATCTGCCGAACTGCTTCAATAAGGGGAATGTTTATTTCCACCTTACTGAATAACTCGTAGAGCTCCTTATCAAGCGCTTCCTTCCTAGCCGATGGTGCCTGTACAGGGAAAGGTGCAGGTATGTTAGTACAATTCATGCCTTTGTCCTTTGATTGTGTCATACCTGGCGCTTCGTCCTGCTGGCTTGTGGCTGGCGCTTCTGGTTGCGCATCTTGCTCTGGTTGCGCATTCTGCTCTGTTGGATCTGGGACTTGCGCAACTGGTTGCGCGGGCGCCTTTGCGGACTGCTCTGTTCCTACCGTGCGCCCAGTCCTCAGTGTCACGGCGTTGACTCCTCCCTTGGGATTCTGGATCACTTGCGAAGGCAGGTTGCCATCGCGCTTTTTCAGCTCATACACCGTGGTAGCAATCTGCGATACCTGCTTCTCAATGGACTCGAACCTCTTGTCATACTTCTCATCATTCTTGCGCACTGTGTCTGCTAGCTGCCCCACGATATCTTCTAAGGATCGCCTCGGTTGTTGGTTGTTCTGCGCTGGTGTGTCAATTCGGCGATGCGGTGGATTGTAGGGCGCAGCTTGTTGCATCTGCTGTGGCGCGCGCTGGTTCGCGGCTGCCTCTAGAAATTGTTTTCCTCCTTCCATCTGAACCCATTTGCGGCTAGTCCAAAACGCGGTTGATTCTGCCTCTGTGACCCTCTATTATCCCATCCTCCTAGAGCATTGAAATCTCCTGATTCCTCGAAAAGTGTGGGACATGCGTCGGTTTTGTGCTCAGTGGACGTGCAGAACTCGCATACCTTTAGCGCAGCTGGTTGCGCTCTCTGCGCGTGCATCAACTTCTGCAGCATGGCCTTCATTTCCTTTATCTCAGCGCTTGTTTCTACCTGATGCACAGAACGAGCACGACTGTTTTCAAGTGTTAGCTGATGTCTTACCTGCCCAGCAGAGTCTTCTATCAGCTGCCACGCGTCCTCTGGGTACATGTTGCAAATGTCGCCTCCTGCGCATGCATTCAATAATCTCAGCTCCATGGGCAGCAATCCATTCAGGAAATTCTCTATCAGCACATTCTGGGGCAGGCCGTGATTGTAGCAGTTGGCCTCCAGCTCCCTGAAACGCTCGTAATACTCTGACAGCGACTCTCCTGCGCTCTGCCAAGGTGCGGCCAGCTCCCTCCTGAGTAGCGCGATCTTTGCTGCGGGATAGAATTTGTCCAGGAACTTCTTCTGCAGCTGCTCCCATGTGTGAATTGATCCTGCTGGTAAGTTCATCAGCCAATGCCTGGCCGTGTCACACAGTGAAAATGGGAACGCTTTCATCTTCAGCGCCTCGTCGCTCTCCCCTTCGGCCTTCATGTTCTCGCAAATGACTAGGAATTCTCGCACATGCTTGACTGGGTTCTCGTTGTTCATCCCGTGGAACTTGGGCATGTGATGAATGAGCGAGCTCCTGAGTTCAAAATGACCGTCTGGTGGAAGCACTATGCACCATGGCTGGTTAACCGTGATTGGGGCTGACATCTCGCGCACTGTTCTGCGTCGCGCGGCCTGTCGCGCTGGTGGCGCGTTACACACTTCAGCGGCCATCCTTGCTTCAACCTCGCGCTGCACTTCCTCTCTTAACAGGGCTGCGCGGTTATGTGCCCTCGCATCCTCTGGGGTTCTGTCCCCTAAGTTATCTCCAATGACACTGTTATCCTCCATAACCTGTTCTAAATCTCAAAGAAAACGAAATTAAAAGAAAACTAAGTTGTTGCGTCTGTCAGTGCGCAACTAGAATCTGCGCAGCTCAACTGTTTCAAGGTTGCGCAGGCTGATGTTGATTGTGCGCTGTCAGAAACAACAACGAGAATAAAGCAAACAGAAATAACTAACTATTATAAAACAGACTTAAGCTGGTTAAAGCTTATCTGCGTTGCTCCCCGGCAACGGCGCCAAAATTTGATAGCGCGTCGTTGTGCGCGTCAAATTTATTCCTTCCTTCTCCACTTAGTACAGCGGCTAAGTCAGGGTCGAATCCACAGGGAGCAAATAGATTAGCTTTAACTAGTAACCTTCACTTACGAAAACTGGGGGGTGTGAGTGATTGGGTTGCGCAAGTGCGCGAGTAAACAGTAGTAAATGTAGGAATTGCACTAGACGTGCGCAGGCAGTAGAGATTAAGTACTATGACTATGAAAAGTATCGGCGCAGACAATCCTCTATGAGTGTATTCCTTATCATCGACTCTAAACGTCTATAGTTTGATTTACTGATGTTAGTGTCCGGTCAAGGCTTCTTAACATGCGCGCATGTTCCGATCAAAGTTCATGAGCTATTAATTCTTAAGACTAGTCTAAACAGCTACGAATCCTGTCACAGTAGCAACTGATTATCCTAGCGCGTTACTCCTAGTTGTCACCATCAGGCTATTCAACTAGTTTAACATATAACAAACAAGTAGCAAGAGTAAGATTGCGGTTCAAGGCTTCCCCTACTCATGCAACTAGGTGTCAACCGTGTGCACATAATTAATACAAGCAAACAAACTATGCATTAAGCACAAGTCTCAAAGGAAATACTCATAGAATCATGCCCAACCGATACCAAGCGTTTAGCTAGACATGCTAGTAGTAAACATCATAGAAACAGTAAATAATATCTAAAGTATCCAAGAAAGCAGCAACGAGCAGGTGCGTGCAGGTTGCAGAGTCTCGGCTGGCGCAGTCGGCTAGCGCAGGTCCTCGCAGCAGGCTCGTGTGTTTTTCTGTTCTGCCGCTCCCTTGTGTGCTGTTGTCTTCTATGATCGTCCTCTTCAAACCCTAGCCTTCCTCTCTTTATATACTGCTCACGAGGCCTAATCTTGGCAACTTCCAAATCTGGTGGTGTCAAGATTTGGAAACACCACTATTCTGCGCATGGCGCACGGCACCTTGGTTAGCGCAATCGGTCTGCGCATCGCAGTCGACTTTGCCACTTTCTGTTTGTTTGCGCTGCTAGCTCCCCAGGCTGAGTGATGCGCGTCTTAAACGTTGCCTGTTAGCACGTATCCGACTTAGGCCCTCGTTTCGCCCTGAAATACAAAAACACTGGAAATCAGTAATCTTGTACACAAAATAATGCAAACAAGCATAGGGTTAGGATCTAAATAGTGTGTATAAATAGGCTCTATCAAAGACGGTCGCTGACTTTTTGAGAACTTACATCTTTTGCAGGTACGGGGTGCCTAAGGCAATCATAAGCGACCAGGGGACGCATTTTTGTAATAGGATAGGGGCGCAGGTATTCAAGCATTACGGAGTGCGCCACAAGACGTGCACCGCCTACCATCCTCAGACGAATGGCCAGGCCGAGGTTTCCAACCGAGAGATCAAGCGCATCCTGGAGAAAACTGTGAGACCATCGCGCAAAGGCTGGAGCCAGCGCCTTGACGATGCGCTATGGGCATACAGAACTGCACATAAGACATCGATTGGGACTTCACCGTTTCGGTTGGTTTATGGAAAAGCGTGCCACCTGCCAGTGGAGTTGGAACACAAGGCATACTGGGCATTGCGCGTTTGCAATCTGAACCTAGACGAGGCTAGTAAGGAGCGCGCATTTGAGCTAAGCGAGTTAAGCAAGGGAAGGCGGGCGCGGGTGTAAACGCGTGCGCTGACCTGCGTAAATAGATCAAGGAGGGAGAGCAGAGCGTTGTTCCATAGCTGCTATCCGAAGGCCGAGACTGGAACCGTTCTGGGAACATAGGAACCATAGATAAAGCTGTACAAAAAGAAAAAAACACCAGCAGATGATATGCGCTAAAGAAACCAGCATGCGCACAACTCCGTACCAGCGTGCGCAAGTTCATAAGAAAATCATCAAGAAAGCTCGAGTTCCCAGGAAGTGCGCGAAAGAATCGCGCACCGGAAGAAACTTGCGCCATTAACCATATACCCGTACTCGAAGTAAAGACCGACAACACGGAGCCTATGAAGAGCTATCTCCCAGCCATCCGAAATAATTTCCATCCCAGCTGAGAGGTAACGAATTTCGGAATTGTTATATTAAAACTGTTGATGCGCGCACACTCTTGTTCACAAGAAATAATCTCAGCAAGCAATGAACAAAGGCACAGGTTTGTTCACCCAGTTCGGCCAAACTGCCTACGTCTGGGGAGGACTATTCTCCAGTCCTCAATCCACTCAACCAAAGGTCCCAAGCACACTCGGTTACAACGCACGCAAACTATGCTACTTTAACCTCGTGTGGATCACACAACACAATCACAACAAGCTCTGATTTGTGTCAGCACACCCTCTACAGTATGTCAGTCTAGAATAGCTACAATCCTCTCAAAGAACTTAGCCTATTCTATACTACACTACTCAGCAAAGTTGCTGCAGCAACAACTGTAACACACAGCTGAAGCACAATGTCCGCGTCGCTCCAAGGCCTTCTGCCGAGCCGATCGAACCACTCGAAGAGCGCTGCACACTCTGAGTAACTCCCCCTCACTCAGTGACCACCTGCCACTAGTGAGTTCTTCCGCACGAACCTCGACCGAGCCTTCCACCCGTCAGTTCTTCCGCGGCTGCCTTTGATCAACCAACAAGCTCCACAGCTCTAAATTGGCTTCCAGATCAATGCACAAATCAGTCTCTGCAAGACCTGATTCTCTTCTGCAATGCTCACCACAGCTCTGCGCTCAACGCTCTGCCCGTGTGTGTTTGATCGAAGAACAACGTCCGTAGCACCAAAAAATCCTCACTCTGAAATCTGTGTCTACTCTCGTGTATTACTCAGCTTCGATCACACTCTTCAGCCCTAACTCCTTCTGCTTAAATACCCACACCACTTTAAGCAATTTCCAGGTTTGGGCAATTGACCCACAAGATCAATTATCTCCTAAAATCTAGGAGATTAGATTTGATCAATATCTTCAATGCAAATCTCCTTCTCTGACTAGTAAACCGTGCTGGAAAATGCTCAACAGCATTTTACAAATTCTTCTAAGAGAAAGAACACAACTGCCATACCTTCAAAACGCACCCAGCACAAAACTTCGATTTGGACAGTTGATACAGCACTTGAACCAGCACCTGCTGCAGCACCCCCTGCTGTATCTGCTCCTGCTTGTTTGTTTGAGCTGCAGCAGCTCCTTGTTCACATATGTTGGTTTTGTCAATCCTGCCATACTAGCATCATCAATCTCCCCCTTGGCATTTTGACAAAACCACCAGATATTAATCTTGAGAAATTCTCCTCTACTTCTTAGCCTGCTCTTTTTCTCCCCCTTTTTGGAATAAATGACAAGGGGGGTGTGGCAGGGAGAACTTATGGGGGCAACACACAGAGCCCTAGAGAGGCTCTCAGATCTTCAAACCGGGCTGCATCCAGAGCTTTGGTGAAGATATCAGCAAGCTGTTTGGCAGTCACAACATGCTGGAGCGAGATAACTCTCTTTTCAACAAGATCACGAATGAAGTGATGACGAATGTCAATGTGCTTAGTTCTGCTGTGCTGAACCGGGTTTTTGGATATGCTGATGGCACTCATATTGTCACAGTAGAGAGTCATTTCTTTTTGAGCAATCCCATACTCACTCAGCATTTCCTTCATCCACAACATTTGTGCACAGCAGCTACCAGCAGCAATGTACTCAGCCTCGGCAGTGGATAGGGAAATGCTATTCTGTTTTCTGCTGAACCAAGAGACCAGGTTATTCCCCAAGAAGAAACATCCTCCCGAAGTGCTCTTCCTGTCCTCTGAGCAACCTGCCCAGTCTGCATCACTGTATCCGACCAGATTTGCATTTGTGTCTTTAGTGTACCACAAGCCATAGTCCATAGTGCCACCGACATACCGAATGATGCGCTTGACCAACTGCAGATGACTGTCTCTGGGACAGGCTTGAAATCTGGCACAGACTCTTACGGCATAGGAAATGTCAGGGCGGCTGGCAGTTAGATAAAGCAAGCTCCCAATCATGCTTCTGTAGACAGTCTGACTTACTTCCAAACCATGCTCGTCTTTGATGGCTTTCACATGAGTGGCAGCAGGAGTTCGCTTGTGGCTTGCTGAATCTAGCTGGAATTTCTTCACAAGAGACTTGCTGTATTTACTTTGAGCAATGAAGATCCCATCCTTTTTCTGCGTAATCTCCAAACCAAGAAAGTATGAAAGTTCTCCTACCATGCTCATTTGAAATTCTTGCTGCATGTGATGCACAAACTGCTTCACCAGGTGCTGGGACTTTGATCCAAAGACAATATCATCCACATATATTTGAGCAATGATCACATCAGACTGAGTTCTTTTGACAAACAAGGTTTTGTCAGCTCCCCCTCGGTTGTAGCCATGTTCTTCCAGGAAAACTGTCAACCGCTCATACCATGCCCGAGGAGCCTGTTTAAGTCCATATAAGGCTTTCTTCAGTTTATACACCTGTTCTGGATGATGAGGATCTTCAAAACCTTTTGGTTGAGAGACATAAACTTCTTCAGAGAGATCTCCATTCAAGAACGCACTTTTAACATCCATTTGATATAATTTGAACCCCAGGCAGCAAGACATTGCTAGAAGCAGTCTGATAGCCTCCAGACGAGCTACTGGAGCAAATGTTTCATCAAAGTCTAGACCCTCAATCTGAGAATATCCCTGGGCAACCAGTCTGGCTTTATTTCGTGTAATGTTGCCCTTTTCATCAGTTTTGTTTTTGAACACCCATTTTGTGCCTATGATGTTTACCCCATTTGGTCTGTCTACCAGATCCCAAACATCGTGTCTTTCAAACTCTGCCAATTCCTCCTGCATAGCCATAATCCAGAATTCATCACTCATGGCCTCCTTGAAATTATTTGGTTCAATGCTGGACATGAAACATGTATTGAGATAGGCATGACTTCTGGTTCTTCTTCTGTCTGAGGGATTCCCAATCACATTTGTCAAGGGATGATCCTTCAGTATCTTCTTTGGGGGCTGTCTTGAAGGAGGATCAGGAGCCTCAGTGTGAAGATCATCAGACAGGCTTTTTGATTGGTCATCTGGAATTTCTGCTTCAGCACTAGCTGTAGCATCTTCTGTAGCCGCAGCTTGTTCACTTCTGGTCTGTCTACCAGGCATTTCTTCAAGATCAGAGTCAGTGTCAGAATCAGGGATAGATGCTTCTTCTGCATCATTGACAACAACATTTATGGACTCCATGACAGTTTTTGTTCGCTGGTTGAAAACACGATATGCCCTGCTGTTTGTTGAATATCCCAAGAACATTCCAGGATCACTCTTAGGATCGAGCTTCTTTCTATACTCCCGGTCTCTCAGAATGAAGTAATCACTTCCAAAGATATGAAAGTATTTAACCGTGGGCTTTTTCTGATTCCAGAGCTCATAGCAGGTCTGTTTGGTTCCCCTTCGCATGGTGACTCTATTGATGATGTAGCATGCGGTGTTCATGGCCTCTGCCCAGAATTTCAGAGGAATCCTCTTAGCATGGATCATCACTCTTGCCATTTCTTGAATTGTTCGGTTCTTCCGTTCCACCACACCATTTTGCTGAGGGGTAATGGGAGAAGAGTACTGATGTGTTATACCCCTTTGTTGACAGAATTCATCCATGTCTTTGTTTTCAAACTCTCTGCCATGATCACTGCGAATGCTGCTGATTCTGAGATTCTTCTCTTGCTCTAATCGAGATACCAGTGACACAATGACACTCACAGTATCTGACTTTTCCCTGATAAAATCAATCCAAGTGAATCTAGAATAGTCGTCAACATAGACAAATGCATATCTTTTCTTGCCTAGGCTCTCGACTTCCATTGGTCCCATCAGATCCATGTGAATCAGCTGTAGAGGCCTGGTGGTACCAATGTCTTTGACTCGTGGATGTGAGGCCTTCTTCTGTTTCCCAATCTGACAGTCTCCACAAATGGAGTCTGTCTCTCCTTTCAGCAGTGGAATTCCCCTGACCAGCCCTTCTGAGGCAATTCTCTTTAGAGTTCTCAGGTTAACATGTCCCATCCTTTTGTGCCATAAAGTCATTTCCTCGGCCTTTGTTAACATACACTTCTGAATCCGTGAGTTTGAACTCACATTGAGAAGGTAACAGTTGCTCTTGGATCTAGCTCCTTCCATTATACACTTTCCAGATTTGTCGAGGACTTGGCATGAGTCTTTCGTAAACTTAACTTGTTTAGTCCCATCACACAGCTGGCTGATGCTGATGAGATTAGCCTTTAACCCTTCCACCAAAAGGACATTGCTCAGACTTGGCATTCCTTCCACAGCCAAAGTACCTCTTCCCAGAACTCTTCCTTTCAGACCATTACCAAACTTCACACGTTGTTCCAGACAGGGAGTAATATTTTTCAGAAAGGATCTTTCCCCTGTCATATGACCTGAACACCCACTATCAAAGTACCAGCTTATCTTGTCTGAGGTGCTAGCTGTGCTGACAAGGGCGAGGAGCTGAGTCTGCGCATGTTTCTGCCTGACAGATTCCCTGGGCGATGCAATTCTGGCACGAGCTGAGAAACAGTTTCTTCGAATATGACCTCTGCGACCACAGCTGTAACAATTTTTAAACTTTAAAGTTCTTTTGTTACTGTGATGTAGAGCTTGCTGCAGCAAGTCCCGGTTCACTCCTTTTTGTGTTTTGGTGCCTCTTCTTGAAGACCTGTATCTGGCCATGTTGCATTCATCTTCACTCAGGTTTTTCTCATCTTCACTTCCACTGGCAGAAAGAGCTTTCTTTTTCATCCGTGTGCTGGTGCAGTTGATTTGTCGATGACCGTAGCCTGCACAATTCCAGCATTGGACTCCCTTTTTCATCTCTTTCTTATCATCTTCATCCTGAACTGGTTCTTTCCCTTTCCCCCTTCGTTCACTGCCCCTTCTGAATTGTCTTCGCGAGGAAGAGCTTCTCTCAGTTCTGGATTCCATGTTTTTCAGAAGCTTCCCAAGGTTCTTAACAAGCATGCTCATCTGATCATCTGGAACTGTCTGCTTGATTTCTGCTTCAGCTTTCAATCCAACATTTTTGTCCTTGGAAGTGGTGTCCTCTTTGACCAGTTTCATCTCAAATTGTTTGAGAGACCCCATCAGCTCTTCCAACCTCATGAACCTGACATTTTGCGCTTCTTCAATAGCTGTCACTTTCATGTCGAATTTTGTGGGCAATGATCTGAGAACCTTTCTGATAAGCTTTTCTTCAGGGATGGGCTCACCAAGAGCATGAGCTTCATTTGCAAGATCACAAAGTTTAGCATTAAACTCAGTGACTGTTTCTTCATCCAGCATCCTCAGATTCTCAAATTGTGTGGCAATTATCTGGAGTCTTGACAGCTTCACTCTATCAGTTCCTTCATGGGCAGTTTGCAGAATCTCCCATGCTTGCTTGGCCATGTCACAGTTTGAGATCAACCTGAAATTGTTAGCATCAACTGCAGCAAAAATTGCATTCAGAGTCTTTGCATTACCAGTTGCTGCAGCACCTTCTTCAGCAGTCCACTGCTCTTCAGGTTTTATTCTTGTCACTCCTTGCTCATCCATGGTGATTGGAGGAGACCACTGAATCACAACAGCTCTCCATGTCTTCTCATCAATAGCCCTGAGAAAGGCTTTCATTCTAGCTTTCCAATATCCATAATTGCTCTCTTCCAATAATGGGGGTCTGCTTGTGCTCTGTCCTTCCTTCATTGTCTTGGCTTCTTCAGAGACACTGTAGTATCTTTTAACTCTGTGTGTCGAGTTCCCGCTCTGATACCAATTGAAATTTCACAGCGTCTCACTTAGACAGATTTTTGAACTAATCTCAGCAAGCAACAAACAATGCACAAGTTTGTTCACCCAGTTCGGCCAATCTGCCTACGTCTGGGGAGGACTATTCTCCAGTCCTCAATCCACTCAACCAAAGGTTCCAAGTACACTAGGTTACAACGCACGCAACCTATGCTACTCAACTGTAACACACAGCTGAAGCACAATGTCCGCGTCGCTCCAAGGCCTTCTGCCGAGCCGATCGAACAACTCGAAGAGCGCTGCACACTCTGAGTAACTCCCCCTCACTCAGTGACCACCTGCCACTAGTGAGTTCTTCCGCACGAACCTCGACCGAGCCTTCCACCCGTCAGTTCTTCCGCAGCTGCCTTTGATCAACCAACAAGCTCCACAGCTCTAAATTGGCTTCCAGATCAATGCACAAATCAGTCTCTGCAAGACCTGATTCTCTTCTGCAATGCTCACCACAGCTCTGCGCTCAACGCTCTGCCCGTGTGTGTTTGATCGAAGAACAACGTCCGTAGCACCAAAAAATCCTCACTCTGAAATCTGTGTCTACTCTCGTGTATCACTCAGCTTTGATCACACTCTTCAGCCCTAACTCCTTCTGCTTAAATACCCACACCACTTTAAGCAATTTCCAGGTTTGGGCAATTGACCCACAAGATCAATTATCTCCTAAAATCTAGGAGATTAGATTTGATCAATATCTTCAATGCAAATCTCCTTCTCTGACTAGTAAACCGTGCTGGAAAATGCTCAACAGCATTTTACAAATTCTTCTAAGAGAAAGAACACAACTGCCATACCTTCAAAACGCACCCAGCACAAAACTTTGATTTGGACAGTTGATACATCACTTGAACCAGCACCTGCTGCAGCACCCCCTGCTGTATCTGCTCCTGCTTGTTTGTTTGAGCTGCAGCAGCTCCTTGTTCACATATGTTGGTTTTGTAAATCCTGCCATACTAGCATCATCACCAGTAATCTTGTACACAAAATAATGCAAGCAAGAACAGGGTTATGATCTAAATAATGTGTATAAATAGGCTCTATTAAACCCCCCACACTTGCCCCTTGTTCGTCCTCGAACAAGCACTCAAGCACGGATACCATTACCTCTCTGGAGTCTAGCGCACAGTCTTGCACTCTGGCGCGATCTGCACTACTGATCACCTTGCGCTGCTCTACCACCTGCGCACGACCGCATTCAACAATTCCAATATAATGATTTCGCAATTCATTACCTCTTAGCTATGATGAAAATCATTTCGGATGGCTGGGAGATAGCTCTTTATAGGCGCCAGGTTGTCAGCTCTCACTCCGAGGATGGGTATATGGTTAACAGCGCCAGCTTCTTCCCGCGCGTGATTCTTCCGCGCACTTCCTGGGAACTCAAGCCTTTTGATGATTTTCTGTGTGGACTTTGCGCACGCTGGTACGTATTTGTGCGCATGCTGATTCTTTTGTAGCGCATATCATCTGCTGGTCTTTTTTTCCTTTGTACAGCTTTGTCTATGGTTCCTATGTTACCCAGAACGGTTCCAGTCTCGGCCTCCGGATAATAGCTATGGAACACCGCCCCGCTCTCCCTCCTTGGTCTATTTGCGCAGGTCGGCGCACGCGTTTACACCCGCGCCCGCCTTCCTTAGCTCGACTACCAGAGGGAAGGTGGTCTGTTTTCCCACCTCGCCACGCTTTTGGGTACTTGCCTTCGGCATCTGCGTGACTCAGCGCGCTCTCTTGTTCCGAAGGTCGCGAAGCACAGGCCTCCACTAGCGCTCTCGACCATATACCTCTCCTCTGAAGCGCGAGCGACTAACCGCCTCTCTAGAGCGTTTCTGTCAACTCCACATCCCCTGTATATCCCAACTAACAGGAGCAGAAAAATGAAAAAAATACTAAAAACAGTTGATAGTAGCGCACGGCGCAATATGGATAGCGCAAACAAGCTGAACAGTGCGCTCAACCCGCACTCAAGCGCACTACTGCTACTGTTTCCTTCAATTAAACTAAGCTAAACTATAAAGCTCAAAAACCGTGAAATGTAAGTGTAACGCTCCCCCCCCCCACACTTAAACAGAGACGTGTCCCCACGACTCAAGCTCAAGCGCACGGAGGACGCGCACATGCATGCAAGCAAAACAAAGAACAATATAAAGAAAAACGTGTAAAAGGAAAGCGTGTCGGGTTACCTCCGGACAAGTGCCTTTGTTTAACGTCGTTGGCTCGACTGTACCTCGTTACGTGCCCAAATGTGTGCTAGCGACCTCCCCCACTCTTGCTCCTGAGTGACCCTGCGCTTGTGCATGTGCTGTGTTCTTCTTTGTCCTGCGCAAAGGTTCGGGCGGGTGGTCAGCATGGTTAATAGTATGTGATAAATTATAAGTAGCGAAGGTAGGTGAAGAGGGAGAAGAAATATGAGCAATAGTCCCCTGTTCTCCCTCTGGTGCGTCTGGTGGTGGCTCTGGCGCAATGCTCGTGCGCCATCCAGTCTGAATGCGCTTGGGAACTAGCTCGCCCTACGCATTCTCTTCCACTGTGATTCCTCCCTTCTTCGGCACTACGTGCACTGGACTTACCCATTTGCTGTCTGAGATGGGGTAAATGACTCCTGCGTCAAGCAACTTCAGGATCTCCTTCTGCACTATCTCCATCATATTCGAGTTTAATGTGCGCTGAGCCTCCCTGGATGGTTTGGCACCATCTTCCAATAGAATTCTATGCATGCATACGTCTGGGCTCACTCCACGCAGATCAGCCAGTGTCCATCCTATAGCGCGCTGGTTCCTGCGCAACACCTGCTGTAAATGCACTTCCTGCTCCTCTTCTAATCCTTTCTTTATGATCACTGGCAGGGTGTCCTCATTTCCCAAGAAAATGTATTTGAGGTGCTCTGGAAGTTGCTTCAGTTCGACCTTGGGTGCCTGTTCAATGGAGGGCAAGATTTTATTGGCAGTGCAAATATGAAATATGTCGTGTACCTGTTTGAGTTCTAGTTCAGCACTGCTCAGCTCCTCGTCGTGCTCCTCCAACTCTGCCTGTGCCAGTGGCTCTGGTTCTATTGTTGCGCTTGCACATTGCGCATCTGAGCCTAAATCGTCAATGCTGTCCATCGCGTGCACTGTGGCGTCCTCGTGTGGATGCTGCATCCCCTTCAATATATTGAAATGGATTTCTTCGCCGTCAACCTCCATGGAGAGTGTGCCCCTCCACACGTCTATCTTCGTGCGCGCGGTCATCAGGAAAGGTCTGCCCAGTAGGATCTGCGCACTGCTGGTGCTTGATTCACCCTCCATTTCTAGCACATAAAAATCTGCTGGGAACACCAGCTCTCCTACTCGCACGAGAACATCCTCTATCATGCCTGCAGGTTGTTTGCAAGACCGATCTGCTAGCTGAATAGTGAGACCTGCAGGCTTTAGTGGTCTAAGGCGCAATGTCGCATATAGGGAATAAGGTAACAAATTGATGGATGCGCCTAAATCAATCATGCAATTGCTTACTGTGTTCTTACCTAAAGTGCAAGGGATAGTGAACGTACCTGGGTCTCGGCACTTAGGTGGTACCTTATGTTGCACGATCGCTGAGGCCTGCGCATTTAGCATTACCTGTGCGCATTCGCCTTTCCTCCTATTGTTTGTGCACAGCTCCTTTAAAAACTTGGCGTACCTAGGAATCTGCCGAACTGCTTCGATAAGGGGAATGTTGATTTCCACCTTGCTGAATAACTCGTATAGCTCTTTGTCCAGCGCCTCCTTTCTAGCCGATGGTGCCTGCACAGGAAAAGGTGCAGGTATATTAGTACGATTCGTGCCCTTGTCGTTTATTTGTGTTATACCTGGCGCCTCGCCCTGCTGGCTTGTGGCTGGCACTTCTGGTTGCGCATCTTGCTCTGGTTGTGCATTCTGTTCTGCTGGATCCGGGACTTGCGCAGCTGGTTGCGCGGGCGCCTTCGTGGTCTGCTCTGCTCCTATTGTGCGCCCAGTCCTCAGTGTTACTGCATTGACTCCTCCTTTGGGGTTCTGAATCACTTGCGAAGGCAGGTTGCCATCGCTCTTCTTTAGCTCATATACCGTGGTAGCGATCTGTGATAGCTGCTTTTCAATGGACTCGAACCTCTTGTCATACTTCTCGTCATTCTTACGCACTGTGTCTGCTAGCTGCCCCACGATATCTTCCAAAGATCGCCTCGGTTGCTGGTTGTTATGCGCTGGTGCGTCAGTGCGGCGATGCGGTGGATTGTAGGGCGCAGCGTGTTGCGTCGGCTGTGGTGCGCGCTGGTCTGTGGACTGCCTCTGGAAATTGTTTTCCTCCTTCCATCTGAATCCATTTGCTGCCAGTCCAAAGCGCGGCTGATTCTGTCTTTGTGGTCCTCTGTTATCCCATCCTCCAAGAGCATTGACATCTCCAGAGTCCTCGAAAAGTGTGGGACATTCATCAGTTTTGTGCTCGGTTGACCTGCAGAATTCACATACCTTTGGCGCAACTGGTTGTGCGCCTTGCACACTCATCAACTTCTGCAGCATGGCCTTCATTTCCTTGATCTCGGCTCTTGTTTCTACCTGATGCATAGAACGAGTACGACTATTTTCAAGTGTTAGCTGATGTCGTACCTGCCCAGCAGAGTCTTCTATTAGCTGCCATGCGTCTTCTTGATACATGTTGCAAATGTCGCCTCCTGCGCATGCGTTCAATAACCTCAGCTCCATGGGTAGCAATCCATTCAGGAAGTTCTCTATCAGCACATTTTGGGGCAGGCCATGATTGTAGCAGCTGGCCTCTAACTCCCTGAAACCCTCGTAATACTCTGACAGTGACTCTCCTGCGCTCTGCCTTGGCGCGGCCAGTTCCCTCCTGAGTAGCGCGACCTTTGCTGCGGGATAGAATTTGATAATGCAAGTGTGGCAGTTTTGCCAAAACCAACATATGTCATTTGTGAACAAGGAGCTGCTGCAGCTCAAGCAATCAAGCAGAACAGCTAGCAACAGATACAGCAGGGGTGCTGCAGCAGGTGCTGGTTCAAATGCTGGTTCATCTGTCCGAGTAACAGTTTGTGCTGGGTGCGTCTTGAAGGTATGGCAGTTTGTGTTCTTGCTCTTAGGAGGTTTTCTAAAATGCTGCTAAGCATTTTTCCAGCACGGTTCACTTGTCCGAAAAGCAGATTGGCATTGAAGATATTAATCAAATCTAATCTCCTAGATTTTAGGAGATAATTGATCTTGTGGGATTATGGCCTAAACCTGGAAATTGCTTAAAGTGGTGAGGGTATTTAAGCAGAAGGTTCGAGGGCTGAAGAGGTCGATCGAAGCTGAGTGATACACGAGAGTAGACACGAAATTCAGAGAGAGGATTTTTTTCTGGGTGTGCTACGGAAGTTGTTCTTCGATCAACATACACGGGCAGAGCGTTGAGCGCAGAGCTGTGGTGCGTATTGCAGAAGAGAGTCAGGTCTTGCAGAGACTGATTCGTGCTTTGATCTGGAAGCCAATTTAGAGCAGTGGAGCTTGTTGGTTGATCAAAGGCAGCCGCGGGAGAGCTGACGGGTGGAAGGCTCGGTCGAGGTTCGTGCGGAAGAACTCACTAGTGGCAGGTGGTCACTGAGTGAGAGGGAGTTACTCAGAGTGTGCAGCGCTCTTGGAGTGGTTCGATCGGCTCGGTAGGAGGCCTTGGAGCGACGCGGACAGAGTGCTTCAGCTGGTGTTACAGTTGTTGCTGCAGCAACCCTGCTGAGTAGTGTAGGCTAGAATAGGCTGAGTTCTTGAAGAGGATTGTAGCTATTCTAGACTGACATATTGTAGAGGGTGTGCTGGCACAAATCAGAGCTTGTTCTGATTGTGTTGAGTAGTCCACACGGAGTTAAAGTAGCATAGGTTGCGTGCGTTGTAACCTAGTGTGATCTGAAACTTTGGTTGAGTGGATTGAGGACTGGAGAATAGTCCTCCCCAGACGTAGGCAGATTGGCCGAACTGGGTGAACAAATCTGTGTCCTATTCATTGTCTGCTATGCCTACATTTAAGTGAACAAGAGTGTGTTGCAGCAACTGCTAGTTCACAAATCTGCATAAGTAGAGACACTTGAAATTTCAATTGGTATCAGAGCGGGAACTCGACACACAGAGTTTAAAAGGTCCTACAGTGTCTCCGAAGTAGACAAGACAATGAAGGAAGGACAGAGCACGAGTAGACCTCCACTTCTGGAAGAGAGCAACTATGGTTATTGGAAAGCTAGGATGAAGGCCTTTCTCAGGGCCATTGACGAGAAGACATGGAGAGCTGTTGTGATTCAGTGGTCTCCCCCAATCACCATAGATGAGCAAGGAGTGACAAGAATAAAACCTGAAGAGCAGTGGACTGTTGAAGAAGGTGCTGCAGCAACTGGTAATTCAAAGGCTTTGAATGCAATTTTTGCTGCAGTTGATGCTAATAACTTCAGGTTGATCTCAAACTGTGACATGGCCAAGCAAGCATGGGAGATTCTGCAAACTGCCCATGAGGGAACTGATAGAGTGAAGCTGTCAAGACTCCAGATAATTGCCACACAATTTGAGAATCTGAGGATGCTGGATGAAGAAACAGTCACTGAGTTTAATGCTAAACTCTGTGATCTTGCAAATGAAGCTCATGCCCTTGGTGAGCCCATCCCAGAAGAAAAGCTTATCAGAAAGGTGCTCAGATCGCTGCCTACAAAATTTGACATGAAAGTGACAGCCATTGAAGAAGCACAAAATGTCAGATTCATGAGGTTGGAAGAGCTGATGGGGTCTCTCAAACAATTTGAGATGAAACTGGTCAAAGGAGACACCACCTCCCAGGATAAGAATGTTGGGTTGAAGGCAGAAGCGGAAAGCAAGCAGACAGATCCAGATGATCAGATAAACATGCTGGTTAAGAACCTCGGAAAGCTCCTGAAAAACATGGAATCCAGAACTGAGAAAAGATCTTCTTCGCGAAAACAATTCAGGAGGGGCGGTGAAAACAAAAGGAAAGGTAAGGAACCAGCTCAGAGTGAAGAAGAAAAGAACGAAGTGAAGAAAGGAGTCCAATGCTGGAATTGTGCAGGCTACGGCCATCGACAGATCAACTGCACCAGCAAACGGATGAAGAAGAAAGCCCTTTCTGCCAGTGAAAGTGAAGATCTGAGTGAAGATGAATGCAACATGGCCAGATACAGGTCAGCAAGAAGAGGCACAAAAACACAAAAAGGAGTGAACCAGGACTTGCTGCAGCAATGTCTATTTCACCGTAACAAGAGAGCTTTGAAGTTTAAGAAATGTTACAGCTGTGGTCGCAGAGGACATATTCAAAGAAACTGCTCCTCAGCTCATGCCAGAATTACATCGCCCAGGAAATCTGCCAAGCAGAAACATGCGCAGACTCAGCTCCTCGCCCTAGTCAGCACAGCTAGCACCTCAGACAAGATAAGCTGGTACTTTGACAGTGGCTGTTCAGGCCATATGACAGGAAAAAGATCCTTTCTGAAGAATATTACTCCCTGTCTGGAACAAAATGTGAAGTTTGGTAATGGTCTGAAAGGAAGGGTGCTGGGAAGAGGAACTTTGGCTGTAGAAGGAATGCCAAATCTGAGCAATGTTCTTCTGGTGGAAGGATTAAAGGCTAATCTTATCAGCATCAGCCAGTTGTGTGATGGAACTAAACAAGTTAAGTTTACAAGAGACTCATGCCAAGTTCTCGATAAATCTGGAAAGTGCATAATGGAAGGAGCCAGATCCAAGAGCAATTGCTACCTTCTCAATGTGAGTTCAAACTCACGGATTCAGAAATGTATGCTGACAAAGGCCGAGGAAATGACCTTATGGCACAAAAGGATGGGACATGTTAACCTGAGAACTCTAAAGAGAATTGCCACAGAAGGGCTGGTCAGAGGAATTCCACTGCTGAAAGGAGAGACAGACTCCATCTGTGGAGACTGTCAGATTGGGAAACAAGAGAGGGCTTCACATCCTCGGGTCAAAGATATTGGTACCATCAGGCCTCTTCAGCTGATCCATATGGATCTGATGGGACCAATGGAAGTGGAGAGCCTAGGCAAGAAAAGGTATGCATTTGTCTGTGTTGATGACTATTCTAGATTCACTTGGATTGAATTTATCAGAGAAAAATCAGACACTGTGAGTGTCATTGTGTCTCTGGTGTCTCGGCTAGAGCAAGAAAAGAATCTTAGAATCAGCAGCATTCGCAGTGATCATGGCAGAGAATTTGAAAACAAAGACATGGATGAGTTCTGTCAACAAAGGGGTATAACACATCAGTTCTCGTCTCCTATTACTCCTCAGCAAAATGGTGTGGTGGAACGGAAGAACCGAACAATTCAAGAAATGGCCAGGGTAATGATCCATGCTAAGAGGATTCCTCTGAAATTCTGGGCAGAGGCCATGAATACCGCCTGCTACATCATCAATAGAGTTACCTTGTGAAGAGGTACCATGCAGACCTGCTATGAGCTCTGGAATCAGAAAAAGCCCACTGTTAAGTACTTTCACATCTTTGTAAGTGACTGCTTCATTCTGAGAGACCGGGAGTATCGAAAGAAACTCGATCCAAAGAGTGATCCTGGAATATTCTTGGGATATTCAACAAACAGCAGGGCATATCGTGTGTTCAACCAGCGAACAAAGACTGTCATGGAATCAATAAATGTGGTTGTCAAAGATGTAGATGAAGCACCTAACTCTGAGTCTGACACTGGTGAAGAAGACTCTGATCCTGAAGAAATGTCTGATAGACAGACCAGAAGTGAACAAGCTGCGGCTCCAGCAGATGCTACAGCAAGTGCTGAAGCAGAGATTCCAGATGACCAAGCAGAGAGTCTGTCTGAGGATTTTCACACTGAAGCTCCTGATCCACCTTCAAGGCAGCCCCCAAAGAAGATACAGAAGGATCATCCCTTGACAAATGTGATTGGGAATCCCTCAGATAGAAGAAGAACCAGAGGCCATGCCTACCTCAATACATGCTTCATGTCCAGTCTTGAACCAAAGAACTTCAAGGAGGCCATGAGTGATGAATTCTGGATTATGGCTATGCAAGAGGAGTTGGCAGAGTTTGAAAGGCACGATGTCTGGGATTTGGTAGACAGACCTAAAGGGGTAAACATCATCGGCACAAAATGGGTGTTCAAAAATAAAACTGACGAAAAGGGCAACATTACAAGAAATAAAGCCAGACTGGTTGCCCAGGGATATTCTCAGATTGAAGGTCTTGACTTTGAAGAAACATTCGCTCCAGTAGCTCGCCTGGAGGCCATCAGACTGCTTCTAGCAATGTCTTGCTGCCTGGGATTCAAATTATATCAAATGGATGTTAAAAGTGCGTTCTTGAACGGAGATCTCTCTGAAGAAGTCTATGTCTCTCAACCAAAAGGTTTTGAAGATCCTCATCATCCAGAACAGGTGTATAAATTGAAGAAAGCTTTATATGGGCTGAAACAGGCTCCTCGGGCTTGGTATGAGCGATTGACAATCTTCCTGGAAAATCATGGCTACAACCGAGGGGGAGCTGACAAAACCTTGTTTGTCAAAAGAACTCGGTCTGATGTGATCATTGCTCAAATATATGTGGATGACATTGTCTTTGGATCAAAGTCCCAGCACCTGGTGAAGCAGTTTGTGCAACACATGCAGCAAGAATTTCAGATGAGCATGGTAGGAGAACTTTCCTATTTTCTTGGTTTGGAGATTACTCAGAAAATGGACGGGATCTTTATTGCTCAAAGCAAATAGAGCAAGGCCCTTGTGAAGAAATTTCAGCTCGACTCAGCCAGTCACAAGCGTACTCCTGCTGCTACTCATGTGAAAGCCATTAAAGATGAGCAAGGTTTGGAAGTAAGTCAGACTGTCTACAGAAGCATGATTGGGAGCCTTCTTTACCTGACTGCCAGCCGTCCTGACATTTCCTATGCAGTAGGAGTCTGTGCCAGATTCCAAGCTAGTCCAAGAGACAGCCATATGCAGTTGGTCAAGCGCATTATTCGGTATGTCGGGGGAACTGTGGGCTATGGCCTATGGTATACTAAAGACACAAAGGCTAATCTGGTTGGATTCAGTGATGCAGACTGGGCAGGGTGCTCAGAAGACAGGAAGAGCACCTCGGGAGGATGTTTCTTCTTGGGGAATAACCTGGTCTCTTGGTTCAGCAGAAAACAGAATAGCATTTCTCTATCCACTGCCGAGGCTGAGTACATTGCTGCTGGGAGCTGCTGTGCACAAATGTTGTGGATGAAGCAAATGCTGAGTGAGTATGGGGTTGCTCAAGATGCCATGACTCTCTACTGTGACAATATGAGTGCCATCAGCATATCCAAGAACCCTGTCCAGCACAGTAGAACCAAGCACATTGACATCCGTCATCACTTCATCCGTGACCTTGTTGAACAGAAAGTCATCTCGCTCCAGCATGTTGTGTCTGCCAAACAACTTGCTGATATCTTCACCAAAGCTCTGGATGCAGTTCGGTTTGAAGACCTGAGAGCCTCTCTCGGGCTCTGTGTATTGCCGTCATAAGTGCTCCCGGCAGAGACACCCCCTCGTCATTTGTTCCAAAAAGGGGGAGAAGAAAGAGCAGGCTGAGAAGTGGAGTTATGAAGTGGTTTTGTCAAAATGCCAAGGGGGAGATTGATAATGCAAGTGTGGCAGTTTTGCCAAAACCAACATATGTCATTTGTGAACAAGGAGCTGTTGCAGCTCAAGCAATCAAGCAGAACAGCTAGCAACAGATACAGCAGGGGTGCTGCAGCAGGTGCTGGTTCAAATGCTGGTTCATCTGTCCGAGTAACAGTTTGTGCTGGGTGCGTCTTGAAGGTATGGCAGTTTGTGTTCTTGCTCTTAGGAGGTTTTCTAAAATGCTGCTAAGCATTTTTCCAGCACGGTTCACTTGTCCGAAAAGCAGATTGGCATTGGAGATATTAATCAAATCTAATCTCCTAGATTTTAGGAGATAATTGATCTTGTGGGATTATGGCCTAAACCTGGAAATTGCTTAAAGTGGTGAGGGTATTTAAGCAGAAGGTTCGAGGGCTGAAGAGGTCGATCGAAGCTGAGTGATACACGAGAGTAGACACGAAATTCAGAGAGAGGATTTTTTTCTGGGTGTGCTACGGAAGTTGTTCTTCGATCAACATACACGGGCAGAGCGTTGAGCGCAGAGCTGTGGTGCGTATTGCAGAAGAGAGTCAGGTCTTGCAGAGACTGATTCGTGCTTTGATCTGGAAGCCAATTTAGAGCAGTGGAGCTTGTTGGTTGATCAAAGGCAGCCGCGGGAGAGCTGACGGTTGGAAGGCTCGGTCGAGGTTCGTGCGGAAGAACTCACTAGTGGCAGGTGGTCACTGAGTGAGGGGGAGTTACTCAGAGTGTGCAGCGCTCTTGGAGTGGTTTGATCGGCTCGGCAGGAGGCCTTGGAGCGACGCGGACAGAGTGCTTCAGCTGGTGTTACAGCTGTTGCTGCAGCAACCCTGCTGAGTAGTGTAGGCTAGAATAGGCTGAGTTCTTGAAGAGGATTGTAGCTATTCTAGACTGACATATTGTAGAGGGTGTGCTGGCACAAATCAGAGCTTGTTCTGATTGTGTTGAGTAGTCCACACAGAGTTAAAGTAGCATAGGTTGCGTGCGTTGTAACCTAGTGTGATCTAAAACTTTGGTTGAGTGGATTGAGGACTGGAGAATAGTCCTCCCCAGACGTAGGCAGATTGGCCGAACTGGGTGAACAAATCTGTGTCCTATTCATTGTCTGCTGTGCCTACATTTAAGTGAACAAGAGTGTGCTGCAGCAACTGCTAGTTCACAAATCTGCATAAGTAGAGACACTTGAAATTTCAGAATTTGTCCAGGAACTTCTTCTGCAGCTGCTCCCATGTGTGAATTGATCCTGCTGGTAAGTTCATCAACCAATGTCTGGCTGTGTCACACAGTGAAAATGGGAATGCCTTCATCTTCAGCGCCTCATCGCTCTCCCCTTCTGTCTTCATGTTCTCGCATATGACTAGGAACTCTCGCACATGTTTGACTGGATTTTCGTTGTTCATCCCGTGGAACTTGGGCATGTGATGGATGAGCGAGCTCCTTAGTTCAAAATGTCTGTCTGGCGGAAGCACGATGCACCATGGCTGGTTAACTGTGATTGGGGCTGACATCTCGCGCACTGTTCTGCGTCGCGCAGCTTGTCGCGCGGATGGCGCATTATACAATTCAGCGGCCATCCTTGCTTCAACCTCGCGCTGCACTTCCTCTCTGAACAGGGCTGCGCGGTTATGTGCCCTTGCTTCCTCTATGGTTCTGTCTCCCAAGTTGTCTCCTACGACACTGTTATCCTCCATGATTTGTTCTAAATCTCAAAGAAGACGAAATTAAAAGATAACTAATGCTGCTGCGTCTGTCAGCGCGCAACTGGAATCTGCGCAGCGCAACTGTTTCAAGGTTGCGCAGGCTAATGGTGATTGCGCGCTGTCAGAAACAACAACGAGAAAACAAAACAAACTGAAATAACTAGTTACTAAAAAGGAAAAATGTACACTAGCTAGAACTTAGCTGTGTTGCTCCCCGGCAACGGCGCCAAAATTTGATCGCGCGTCGTTGTGCGCGTCAAATTAATTCCTTCCTCTTCCACTAGTACAGCGGTTAAGTAAGGGTCGATCTCCACAGGGAGCAAGTAGTTCAGTTTTAGCCAGTAACCTACACTTATGAAATTGGGGGGTGAGTGATTGGTTTGCGCGATGCGCGAGTAAACAGTCGTAAACGCAGGAATTGCACTAGACGTGCGCAGGCAGTAGAGATTAAGTACTATGACTATGAGAAGTATTGGCGCAGACAATCCTCTATGAGTGTATTTCTTATCATCGACTCTAAATGTCTATAGTTTGGTTTGCTAATGTTAGTGTCCGATCAAGGCTTCCTAACATGTGCGCATGTTCCGATCAAAGTTCATGTGCTATTAATTCTTACACTAGACTAAGCAACTACGAATCCGATCAAGGTAGTAATTGCCTATCCTAGCACGTTACTCCTAGTTGGCACCGTCAGGCTATTCAACTAGTTTAACAAACAACAACAAGCAACAAGAGTAAGATTGCGGTTCAAGGCTTCCCCTACTCATGTAACAAGCTGCCAGTAATGTGCACAGAATTAATATGAGCAAGCAAGCTATGCATTAGGCGCAAGTCTCAAAGGAAATACTCATAGATTCATGTCCAACCGATACTAAGCGTTTAGCTAAACATGCTAGTGATAAACATCACAGAAACAGTAAATAATAACTAGAGTGTCCAAGAAAACAATAGCAAACAGTGCGTGCAGGTTGCAGTCTTGGCTGGCGCAGTCGGCTGGCGCAGATCCTCTCAACAAGCTCGTGTGTTTTCCAGTCCTGCTGCGCAGTGCCTCCTGGGTGTACGAATTGTGAATCCTAATAATCGTCTCCCAACCCTAGCCTCCTTCTCTTCTTTATATACTGCTCAGAGGCTCATCCTTGGTAACTTCCAAATCTGGTCGTGTCAGGATTTGGAAACACCTGTTAGCGCGTATCCGACTTAGGCCCTTGTTTTGCCCTGAAATACAAAAACACTGGAAACCAGTAATCTTGTACACAAAATAATGCAAGCAAGCACAGGGTTATGATCTAAATAATGTGTATAAATAGGCTCTATCAGCGAACCAACGTGCCCAGTGAGCCATGCGCAGGATAGCGGTATTTCCAAATCTTGAACACCATATCCCTACAAAATCTCCTAGGATTTGGAAGTTGCCAAGATTGTCACGGGCCAAATATGAGCATTCCTCGGGCCTCACAAGTAGTATATAAAGAGAGGAAGGCTAGGGTTTGAGGGAGATACACGAGAGAGAGCCAAAACTGAAAAACACACGAGCTGCCGCCGAGGATTTGCGCCAACCGACTGCGCGAACCGAGACACAGCAACCTGCACGCACCTGCTTGTTACTGTTTCCTTGGACACTTTAGCTTTTATTGACTATTTCTATGATGTTTACCACTAGCATGTCTAGCTAAACACTTTGTATCGGTAGGGCATGATTCTATGAAGTATTTCCTTTGAGACTTGTGCTTAATGCATAGTTTGTTTGCTTGTATTAATTCTGTGCACACGTTTGACAGCTAGTTGTATGAGTAGGGGAAGCCTTGAACCGCAATCTTACTCTTACTACTTGTTGTTATATGTTAAACTAGTTGGTAGCTTGACGGTGGCAACTAGGAGTAACGCGCTAGGATAATCAGCTGCTACTGTGACAGGATTCGTAGCTGCTTAGACTAGTTTCAAGAATTAATAGCTCATGGACTTTGATCGGAACATGCGCACATGTTAGGAAGCCTGGATCGGACACTAACTTCAGTAAAATCGAACTATAGTCGTTTAGAGTCGATGATAAGGAATACATTCATAGAGGATTGTCTTTACCGATACTTTTATAGTCATAGTACTTAATCTCTACTGCCTGCGCACGTCTAGTGCAAAATCTGCTTTCACTATTGTTCATTCACGCACCTGCGCAACCCAATCATTCACAACCCAATTCTCGTAAGTTGTAGGTTACTAGCTGAACAAGTCTGCACGCTCCTTGTGGGATCGACCCTGACTTAGCCGCTGTACTAAGTGGAGAAGAAAGGATTAATTTGACGTACAACTACGCGCGGTCAATCGACCACCAGCAAGAATTGCATATCAACCGAATCCGAGGAGGCTAGGGAATGTCGCTCTTTTGCAAGAGGACGATGAGAGACCGGTTGGGGAGTAAAGTGCCCCAACCATTGGATGTTACGGATCACCCATTTATTTGGGAGAGGGTGACAATAAGGAATTCAAGATAAAATCGGCACTTCTCCACATGGTAGCCGCGAATCAATTTGAAGGGTATGGAAACCCTAATGCGCATTTAGCACAATTTGCAGAATTATGTCGCACTTACAAAGTGCAGGGGATCAGACTGGAGGCCATATACATGAAAGTATTTCCATTCTCGCTAAGAGGAAAAGCCAAGGATTGGCTAATGAGTCACGAGCCGAATACCTTCCACACATGGGAACAACTCGCCTAAGCCTTCCTAATTCAATTCTTCCCGCCGGCAAAGACTAAGAAAATCCGTGATAGAATATGTCAATTCACACAACAAGATGATGAGAATTTTCATGAGGCTTGTGAGCGCTTCAAAGAGCTACAAAGAGATTGTCCGCATCACGGATTCAGCAAATGGCAGCTCATGCAAAGCTTCTATGGTGGAATGGATCAAGACGCGAGAAACCATATGGACCAAGCTAGCGGAGGAGCAATGATGGACTTGAGAGCCTCCGATGAATTCAAGATTATTGACAAAATCGCGCGGAATTCACATCAACGAGGTGGAGAAAGGAACCACCTAAAAACGAAAGGGAAGGAGCATACCTCCAAAGCCGTGACAAAAGAAGATTTCAATTCCCTAGCAAAGACAGTGAATTGCTTGGCAGCTTCAATTGGAAATTTAAACCTCAACAAAAAGAGAGAAAACCAGCAAGTTTGCGGTATTTGTTCTAGCCCGGCGCATAATGATGACTCGTGCACCGCAAAGCACGCGGACGAGTATGAGGATATTAATTACTTGGTCCGAAATCAAGAGAGAGAATATGCGCCACCGCAAGCTAGCGGCTATCAGCCAAGGAACCCTCCAGCCCATGTGAGATTCCTTGAAGATCCAAATTTTCCAAGAAGACCGCCGCTAAATATAGAGCCCAAACCAGCACTGCCAGGATTTGTTCCAAGAAATCAGAATCAAGGAGCCCCCTCCGACACATATCAGCCGAGGAATAATTATCAAAGAGGAAATTATCAAAGACCAAACAATTTCAGCCATCAAAATCAGGGTACGCACCAAAGGAAAGAAGAGAAACAAAGCAACGAGGAGTCGTCCCTAATTTCTATTGTTGGCCGCGACTCAACCCCAGGAGCAAAAAGACAACCAGCTTATTATTCAAAGGCTAGATCAATTGCAAGCGCACAATAAAATGCTCGAAACGCAGATTGCGCAACAAGCTGGCTTGTCTTCGAAATATCAAGAGAAGCTGCCCTCGCTGCCCACGCCTCCGAGACGATTAACGCAATCACACTCAAGAGTGGGAGAGTTCTAGAGGAGCTGCAGCCAATCGCCAAAGTGGGAAAGGCAGCAGATGTAGTTGTCGAAGAAGAGTCTTTGCCGCAGAATTCAAGTGATGTACGGGAGAAGGAAAAGCCGTAGGAGCCAGCACCTTATGTGCCGCCGATTCCCTTCCCTCAAAGGATAAAAAAGAAGAAGGAGGATGCGCATTTCAAGCGCTTCGCGGAGATGCTGAAAAAACTGCAAGTGACTTTGCCATTTACGGAGGTACTCACTCAAATGCCTACTTATGGTAAATTTTTGAAAGATATAATGTCTCATAGTAGGAAATGCATGATTTAGACCATGTAGCTTTAGACGCAAATTGTAGTGCGATAATTCAGCGTGCCATGCCTAGGAAGCTTAGTGGTGATCATGGGTCATTTTCTATTCCTATTTCTATTGGAGAAATTAGTATAGCTAGTGCATTGTGCGATTTAGGTGCTAGCATATATTTAATGTCTTATTCACTTTTTAATAAGCTAGATATGGGGGAACTGACTCCAACCACGGTTAATTTGAGATTAGCGGATCGTTCTTCTCGGGCACCTAAGGGTATCTTAAAAGACGTTCCCATTAAGGTTGGGCAATTTTATGTTCTGTTGATTTTTACATGTTAGATACGGATGAAGATAAGGAAATCTCATAATTCTAGGTAGACCGTTTTTGAACACAGTTAAGGCTATTGTGGATTGTGGGAAAGGTACAATCGAATTAAATTTTGGTAGTGAAAAGATCAAATTGGATTTGAAAAGCATGCTTAGGACACCTAGCAATTCTATGGATTGTCACTTGATTGAATCATATGTTGCGTATAATGCTTTTGACTCTCTTGGTGAACTAACGAGCTTTGAGTATGAGTTGCTTGCACAAGAGGAAAATACCTCTATAATGGAAATTGATGAGGATCCCGCTGATTTTAGATGGTTCGAAAGGAATAAATGAGGCGCCAAAAGGTAAGGAATTGGGTGAGGAATTGAAATCTCTTCCACCGAATCTAAGGTATGAATTCTTGGGACCCAAAGAATCTTTACCTGTTATTGTAGAAGCTTCTTTGAATGATGTTGAAACTTCTAAATTGATGAATGTGTTGCATGAATATAAAGGTGCCATTGGGCACTCCATTGATGATTTGAAGTGGATTAACCCCGATGTGTGCATGCATAGAATTCGTTTAGACGATTATGCGAAGCCTAGTCGTGAGTTCCTTAGGCGTTTAAATCCAAAGCTAGGAGAAGTTGTATTGAAGGAAGTCACAAAATTGCGCAATGCAGGTATTATTTATGTTGTCCCAGATTTCGAGTGGGTGAGCCCAATTCATGTGGTACCTAAAAAGGGCGGGCTCACCGTGGTTAGTGATAATGTAGTATGGCAGTGTTTGACAAAACCAGCACAAGTGAACAAGGAGTTGCTACAGCACAAGTAAACAAGCAGGCCAGCAGGAGTGAACTATCAGCAGCTACAGCAGGGGATGCTATAGCAGGAGCTTGATCAACTGGCTGTTTCATCTGTCCGAGAAGCAGCAGCTACCTGAGCTTGCCTTGAAGGGCTGGAAACTCTACGGAGAGCATCTGAAGTTTTTCTAAAAAGCTGTGGAGTATTTTCCAGTAAGGTTTACTAGTCAGAGAAGGAGATTTGCATTGAAGATAAATATCAAATCTAATCTCCTAGATTTTAGGAGATAACTGTTCCTTTTGGGACATTGCCTAAACCTGGACATTGCTTAAAGCTGGTGCTGCTATTTAAGCGAGAGGTGTTCAGAGCTGAGAGGTTGATCGAAGCTGAGGGATACACGAGTGCATACACAGAATTCAGAGAGCAATTTTGGTGTGCGACGGACGTTTTCTTCGATCATCACCCGAGAGCAAAGCGTGAGCGCAGAGCTGTGGTGACATAAGCAGAAGGGAATCAGGACTTGCAGAGTCTGATTCGAGCTTGATCTGGAAGCCAATTCAGAGCAGTGGTGCTTGTTGGCTGATCAAGGACAGCCGCGGAAGAACTGACGGGTGGTTGGCTCGGTCAAGTGTCATACGGCAGTACTCGCTAGTGGCAGGTGGTCACTGAGTGAGGGGGAGTATTCCAGAGTGTGCAGCGCTTGTGGAATCGTTCGAACGGCTCGGCAGAAGGCTTTGGAGCGACGCGGACAAATTGTGCTTCAGCTGTGTGTTACAGCAGTTGCTACAGCAACCCTGCTGAGTTGAGTGTAGTTTAGAATAGGCTGAGTCTTGAGAAGTCTGTAGCTATTCTAGATTGACATTTGTAGAGGGTGTGCAGACACAAGTCAGAGCTCGTTCTGATTGTGTTGAGTGATCCACACAAGGTTGAGTAGCATAGGTTGCGTGAGTTGTAACCGAGTGTACTTGGTGACTTTTGGTTTGAGTGGATTGAGGACTGGAGAATAGTCCTCCCCAGACGTAGGCAGTTGGCCGAACTGGGTGAACAAACCTTTGTCTTGTTCATTATTTGCTGAGACAATTTCTGAGTGAACAAGAGTGTGCTGCAGCAACTTCTTGTTCACAAGTCTGCCTAATTGAGACGCTGTGAAATTTCAATTGGTATCAGAGCGGGAGCTCGACACATAGAGTAAAAAGATCCTACAGTGTTTGTGAAGAAGCTACGACAATGAAGGATGGACAGAGCACAAGCAGACCCCCATTGTTGGAAGAAAGCAACTATGGATATTGGAAGGCTAGGATGAAAGCCTTTCTCAAGGCCATTGATGAGAAGACCTGGAGAGCAAGAATTGTCCAGTGGTCTCCCCCAATTACCATGGATGAACAGGGAGTCACACGGATAAAGCCTGAAGAACAATGGACTGCTGAAGAGGGAGCTGCAGCAACTGGTAATTCAAAGGCCCTGAATGCAATTTTTGCTGCAGTTGATGCTAACAATTTCAGGTTGATATCGAATTGTGACATGGCCAAACAAGCGTGAGAAATTCTGCAAACTGCACATGAAGGAACTGATAGAGTGAAGCTGTCAAGACTCCAGATCATTGCTACACAGTTTGAGAATCTGAGAATGCTGGAAGAGGAGACTGTAACTGAGTTTAATGCTAAGCTCTTTGATCTTGCAAATGAAGCCCATGCTCTTGGTGAACCTATCCCTGAAGAAAAGCTGATCAGAAAGTGAAATTTCAAGGGTCTCTACTTATGCAGATTTGTGAACTAGCAGTTGCTGCAGCACACTCTTGTTCACTTAAATGTAGGCACAACAAACAATGAATAGGACACAGATTTGTTCACCCAGTTCGGCCAATCTGCCTACGTCTGGGGAGGACTATTCTCCAGTCCTCAATCCACTCAACCAAAGGTTCAAAGCACACTCGGTTACAACGCACGCAACCTATGCTACTTTAACCCCGTGTGGACTACTCAACGCAATCAGAACAAGCTCTGATTTGTGCCAGCACACCCTCTACAATATGTCAGTCTAGAATAGCTACAATCCTCTCAAAGAACTCAGCCTATTCTATACTACACTACTCAGCAGGGTTGCTGCAGCAACAGCTGTAACACACAGCTGAAGCACACTGTCCGCGTCGCTCCAAGGCCTTCTGCCGAGCCGATCGAACCACTCCAAGAGCGCTGCACACTCTGAGTAACTCCCCCTCACTCAGTGACCACCTGCCACTAGTGAGTTCTTCCGCACGAACCTCGACCGACCCTTCCACCCGTCAGTTCTTCCGCGGCTGCCTTTGATCAACCAACAAGCTCCACAGCTCTGAATTGGCTTCCAGATCAATGCACGAATCAGTCTCTGCAAGACCTGACTCTCCTCTGCAATGCACACCTCAGCTCTGCGCTCAACGCTCTGCCCGTGTGTGTTGATCGAAGAACAACGTCCGTAGCACACCAAAGAATCCTCACTTTGAAAACTGTGTCTACTCTCGTGTATCCCTCAGCTTCGATCACCCCCTTCAGCCCTCAAACCTTCTGCTTAAATACCCACACCACTTTAAGCAATTTCCAGGTTTAGGCCATTGAACCACAAGATCAATTATCTCCTAAAATCTAGGAGATTAGATTTGATTAATATCTTCAATGCAAATCTCCTTCCTCTGACTAGCAAACCTTGCTGGAATATGCTCAACGGTATTTTAGAAATTCTTCTAAGCACTTTCACAAAGCTGCTATACCTTCAAAAACCACCCAGCACAAAAACTGCTACTCGGACAGTTGAACCAGCACTTGAACCAGCACCTGCTGCAGCATCCCCTGCTGCATCTGCTGCTGGTTTACTTCTGCTGGCCTCCTTGATTGATTGAGCTGCAGCAGCTCCTTGTTCACTCATGCTGGTTTTGTCAAACACTGCCATACTTGCATTATCAATCTCCCCCTTGGCATTTTGACAAAACCTTAAGGCCAATGCACTCTTCCGAAAACCAGAAACGAAATACTCTAAATAAAAATAATAGAGAGTAATAGGAAGATGAGGCCACACTCGGCCATAGCATAATGACCACGCAGGGTCAGAGAAAACAATGTCAAACAATTTTCATCAGTAGCAGTTTAGCAACAAAACAACTTCTTCTCCCCCTTTTTGTCAAGATGCTCAAGGGGCCTGCTCCTCATCCTCCAGGAACTCCAAGTCTCTGATGAGACTCCGAATCTGGCCACGCCTGGTATCCCTCCGTTTGGCCTCAGTATCAAGAAAGAGCAGTTCAGACCTGAGATGGCTCACAATTCTGGCACGAAGAGCTGGCTGAATGGATGCAGCAGGGGGAAGAGAGTCCTCCAGGGGAGCTGGAGCTGAAGACCCAACCATTAGAAGATCCTCATACGCAACATCCACTACATGTTTTCCCTTGAATAGCTTGTGATCTACTGTGAAGACCTGCAGCTCCTCAGATAAGCCTTCAATAATTGCTCCAAACTCTGGATGCTGAGTGACCATGATCCCATGGATGAGGGAGGGCAGCACAATAGGCTTGCTGGAGGAAGCACTCCCGGCATGAGCAGCAAGCTGGGGGAACATCACACTTCCCAGGCTGATCTTCCTCCTCTTTCCAATAGAATAGAGAAGGTTAGCAAAATCTTTGTTGACCTTCCCTCTGTGAGAACTAGGAATCCAGTTCCTGACACCAAGATGATACAGCAGAGCATACTTGGAGGTTAGCTCAGCCGCACTGAGGGTAGGGCCACCCCAAGACAGGCACACTCCCCCTGTGAGGATCTTCGCCACAAACTCTGGCTTAACATCAGTGGGAGCTCTTGCATTCTCAGAAATTCCAAGAAAAGCATCAATAATTTCAGGAGTAATCACCACTGACTTACCCCGTACCCAGCTTTTCCCATACTCATCAGCACCTTCCTCGCCAAATTTCTCGTCCATATTCACAATAAACTCTCTAACCAGGGTAATATTGAACCGGTGAGGAAAGGTAAGGGACTTGAGAAGATTTACCTCAGTTAGTAGCTGGATCATAGCAGCTGATCTGTACTTGTCTTGGACCAATCTCTTCTCATGCACAATGTGTTTCCTCTCAACAGTACTCCATGTTTGAGAGATGCTTTTGTTCCTGAACCATGTGCCTCCGACTGTGAGAGCAGAATAATCTTCATCTGCAGGTCCTCTCTCAGAGGGTCCACCAAGAGAACCTTCTTCTTCTTCTTCACTGGATGATCTTTCACTACTGGAGCCTGGGATCAGAATAGGGGCTTTTCCCTTGTCTGAAGAAGGAGGATGTGCTGTAGCAGGTTCTTGTTCAGGGGACTCAGCAGCTGGTTCAACCCCTTCACCAATAATGCCTGGGGACATGACGAGTGATCTGCACTCTTCTTCTGCAGGGACTGCTGCAGCAGTCTCTGCTGCTAGTTCTTCTTCAGAAGCAACTTCAGTCACAGCCTCTTCTGGCAGCACTCCAGAACTGGAGACAAGTTCTCCATCACGTACCAGCCGCCTCCTCTTCTGCGAAGCTCCTTCAGAGGGTGAGGGCACACTGTGCGACTCAGGGAGAGGGTTTGGTTCCCACACTACCACATCCAGGCGCTGAGTGGGGTCTTCATTTCGTGCCTTGGTCCTTCTTTCAGACCTCCCTTGCCTGTCTGCTGCCAGATTCTTCTTCAACCCGCGTGTCTTCACCATTGCTGCAGAGATGTGGAAGGAAAGAGGAGCGCACAGAGGATGATCGGCAGAGATTTCTGAGAAGCCCTTTTGCTCTTGATCTGTGCCCTAGAAAATATTTACCCGTTATTTTCTTTTTCCTTTTTGAAGTTGTAAGTCACGTGCCTCCCATGTGCAAATATTTTCCTTTCCATCCTCAGCAACCAACCCATGTGAACAAGCTAATTCGGACCAGGTTGCTGCAGCACATGTGAGCTTGTTCACCTATTCAATTCAGGCTGCAGTTGCTCAGAGGATCCTTGGGAGAATCTGGTGGAGTCTTCTTCACCCATACTTGGAATACACCATAGCTTTTCTTCTTCTGATCTTCCAGCCTCCTAACTTTTTGTTTGGGTTTCCATATTTGTACCATCTGTGTTTTACCCTTGTTTTTAGCAATCCAGTGCTCTTGTGCAGCAACATGAAATGGAGTCTTTGTGCAACATGTGCTGATTCTGGACTTTGCTCCCCCTTTTTCAGCTGAGCAAGTTCTGTGTTGCTGCTTCAGATTGGAGTTGATCTTCTGCTTCCCAACACTTGTACCAGTACTCCACTTGTTCTGAGACTTTTGTTTTGTTTGAGAAAAATGTTGTCCATGATGCTGCAGCATCCTCTTGTTCACATGTCTAGATCCAATTTTCTCTGCCATTTTTGAGGAGGCATCTGAATTCTTCTTCTCGTCTGTCTCACCATCTGAGGCTTTAATGAACACTGTCCCTTTAGAGCTTTCTTCACCAGTATATCCAAGCCCTGTTTTCCCTTTTCCAAGTCTTTGGTACGATAATATTTCGTCCAGAATATTGCTCTGCGTGTCAGCTGTCTTGGCTGCTGCTGGAGTGGATTCAACAGAGGTCTGTCTTTCTGAATTTTCCCTTTTCAGAATAGTAACTTGATTATCAACTGTGGGTAGACATTTTCTTCGTTCTTCTTCCAAGAGATTTACTCTGTCAGTCAAGGTCTGATTGGTCTGAAGAACTGCCTCACATTGTTTGAGTATCTTCCTCAGAAGATCAGCAAAACCGTCAGATGAGTCTTTTTCATCTTCACTCTCAGAGACTGCAATCCCATAGTGAATTTTTACCTTCTTTAGCTCATTGAGGTGGACATCTGAAACGCTTGTCAGCACAACACAGTTTTCTTCATCACTTTCATCCGAATCACTCCATTTTGCTGTCATGGATTTGCTGTTCTTTTTCTCAGAATTCTTGAGGGGTTTGCTTGGACAATCAGCCTCAATGTGTCCATATCCTTCACAGTTCCAGCATTGAACTTCCTTTTTCATCTCTTTCTTGTCATCTTCGTCCAGAGCTGGTTCTTTCCCTTTCTTCTTTCTTTCACTGCCCCTTCTGAATTGTCTTCGCGAGGAAGAGCTTCTCTCAGTTCTGGATTCCATGTTTTTCAGAAACTTCCCTAGATTTTTAACAAGCATGCTCAACTGATCGTCTGGAACTGTCTGCTTGGTTTCTGCTTCAGCCTTCAAACCAACATTCTTGTCCTTGGAAGTGGTGACTTCTTTGACCAGTTTCATCTCAAATTGTTTGAGAGACCCCATCAGCTCTTCCAACCTCATGAATCTGACATTCTGAGCCTCTTCAATGGCTGTCACCTTCATGTCAAACTTTGTGGGCAGCGATCTGAGGACCTTTCTGATAAGCTTTTCTTCTGGGATGGGCTCACCAAGGGAATGAGCTTCATTTGCAAGATCACAGAGTTTAGCATTAAACTCAGTGACTGTTTCCTCATCCAGCATCCTCAGATTTTCAAATTGTGTGGCAATGATCTGGAGCCTTGATAGCTTCACTCTATCAGTTCCTTCATGGGCAGTTTGCAGAATCTCCCATGCTTGCTTGGCCAAATCACAGTTTGATATCAACCTGAAATTGTTAGCATCAACTGCAGCAAAAATTGCATTCAAAGCCTTTGAATTACCAGTTGCTGCAGCACCTTCTTCAACAGTCCACTGCTCTTCAGGTTTTATTCTTGTCACTCCTTGCTCATCTATGGTGATTGGGGGAGACCACTGAATCACGACAGCTCTCCATGTCTTCTCATCAATAGCCTTGAGAAAGGCTTTCATTCTAGCTTTCCAATAACCATAATTGCTCTCTTCCAAAAGTGGAGGTCTACTTGTGCTCTGTCCTTCCTTCATTGTCTTGGCTACTTCGGAGACACTGTAGGACCTTTTTAACTCTGTGTGTCGAGTTCCCGCTCTGATACCAATTGAAATTTCAAGTGTCTCTACTTATGCAGATTTGTGAACTAGCAGTTGCTGCAGCACACTCTTGTTCACTTAAATGTAGGCACAGCAAACAATGAATAGGACACAGATTTGTTCACCCAGTTCGGCCAATCTGCCTACGTCTGGGGAGGACTATTCTCCAGTCCTCAATCCACTCAACCAAAGGTTCAAAGCACACTCGGTTACAACGCACGCAACCTATGCTACTTTAACCCCGTGTGGACTACTCAACGCAATCAGAACAAGCTCTGATTTGTGCCAGCACACCCTCTACAATATGTCAGTCTAGAATAGCTACAATCCTCTCAAAGAACTCAGCCTATTCTATACTACACTACTCAGCAGGGTTGCTGCAGCAACAGCTGTAACACACAGCTGAAGCACACTGTCCGCGTCGCTCCAAGGCCTTCTGCCGAGCCGATCGAACCACTCCAAGAGCGCTGCACACTCTGAGTAACTCCCCCTCACTCAGTGACCACCTGCCACTAGTGAGTTCTTCCGCACGAACCTCGACCGACCCTTCCACCCGTCAGTTCTTCCGCGGCTGCCTTTGATCAACCAACAAGCTCCACAGCTCTGAATTGGCTTCCAGATCAATGCACGAATCAGTCTCTGCAAGACCTGACTCTCCTCTGCAATGCACACCTCAGCTCTGCGCTCAACGCTCTGCCCGTGTGTGTTGATCGAAGAACAACGTCCGTAGCACACCAAAGAATCCTCACTTTGAAAACTGTGTCTACTCTCGTGTATCCCTCAGCTTCGATCACCCCCTTCAGCCCTCAAACCTTCTGCTTAAATACCCACACCACTTTAAGCAATTTCCAGGTTTAGGCCATTGAACCACAAGATCAATTATCTCCTAAAATCTAGGAGATTAGATTTGATTAATATCTTCAATGCAAATCTCCTTCCTCTGACTAGCAAACCTTGCTGGAATATGCTCAACGGTATTTTAGAAATTCTTCTAAGCACTTTCACAAAGCTGCTATACCTTCAAAAACCACCCAGCACAAAAACTGCTACTCGGACAGTTGAACCAGCACTTGAACCAGCACCTGCTGCAGCATCCCCTGCTGCATCTGCTGCTGGTTTACTTCTGCTGGCCTCCTTGATTGATTGAGCTGCAGCAGCTCCTTGTTCACTCATGCTGGTTTTGTCAAACACTGCCATACTTGCATTATCAATCTCCCCCTTGGCATTTTGACAAAACCTTAAGGCCAATGCACTCTTCCGAAAACCAGAAACGAAATACTCTAAATAAAAATAATAGAGAGTAATAGGAAGATGAGGCCACACTCGGCCATAGCATAATGACCACGCAGGGTCAGAGAAAACAATGTCAAACAATTTTCATCAGTAGCAGTTTAGCAACAAAACAACTTCTTCTCCCCCTTTTTGTCAAGATGCTCAAGGGGCCTGCTCCTCATCCTCCAGGAACTCCAAGTCTCTGATGAGACTCCGAATCTGGCCACGCCTGGTATCCCTCCGTTTGGCCTCAGTATCAAGAAAGAGCAGTTCAGACCTGAGATGGCTCACAATTCTGGCACGAAGAGCTGGCTGAATGGATGCAGCAGGGGGAAGAGAGTCCTCCAGGGGAGCTGGAGCTGAAGACCCAACCATTAGAAGATCCTCATACGCAACATCCACTACATGTTTTCCCTTGAATAGCTTGTGATCTACTGTGAAGACCTGCAGCTCCTCAGATAAGCCTTCAATAATTGCTCCAAACTCTGGATGCTGAGTGACCATGATCCCATGGATGAGGGAGGGCAGCACAATAGGCTTGCTGGAGGAAGCACTCCCGGCATGAGCAGCAAGCTGGGGGAACATCACACTTCCCAGGCTGATCTTCCTCCTCTTTCCAATAGAATAGAGAAGGTTAGCAAAATCTTTGTTGACCTTCCCTCTGTGAGAACTAGGAATCCAGTTCCTGACACCAAGATGATACAGCAGAGCATACTTGGAGGTTAGCTCAGCCGCACTGAGGGTAGGGCCACCCCAAGACAGGCACACTCCCCCTGTGAGGATCTTCGCCACAAACTCTGGCTTAACATCAGTGGGAGCTCTTGCATTCTCAGAAATTCCAAGAAAAGCATCAATAATTTCAGGAGTAATCACCACTGACTTACCCCGTACCCAGCTTTTCCCATACTCATCAGCACCTTCCTCGCCAAATTTCTCATCCATATTCACAATAAACTCTCTAACCAGGGTAATATTGAACCGGTGAGGAAAGGTAAGGGACTTGAGAAGATTTACCTCAGTTAGTAGCTGGATCATAGCAGCTGATCTGTACTTGTCTTGGACCAATCTCTTCTCATGCACAATGTGTTTCCTCTCAACAGTACTCCATGTTTGAGAGATGCTTTTGTTCCTGAACCATGTGCCTCCGACTGTGAGAGCAGAATAATCTTCATCTGCAGGTCCTCTCTCAGAGGGTCCACCAAGAGAACCTTCTTCTTCTTCTTCACTGGATGATCTTTCACTACTGGAGCCTGGGATCAGAATAGGGGCTTTTCCCTTGTCTGAAGAAGGAGGATGTGCTGTAGCAGGTTCTTGTTCAGGGGACTCAGCAGCTGGTTCAACCCCTTCACCAATAATGCCTGGGGACATGACGAGTGATCTGCACTCTTCTTCTGCAGGGACTGCTGCAGCAGTCTCTGCTGCTAGTTCTTCTTCAGAAGCAACTTCAGTCACAGCCTCTTCTGGCAGCACTCCAGAACTGGAGACAAGTTCTCCATCACGTACCAGCCGCCTCCTCTTCTGCGAAGCTCCTTCAGAGGGTGAGGGCACACTGTGCGACTCAGGGAGAGGGTTTGGTTCCCACACTACCACATCCAGGCGCTGAGTGGGGTCTTCATTTCGTGCCTTGGTCCTTCTTTCAGACCTCCCTTGCCTGTCTGCTGCCAGATTCTTCTTCAACCCGCGTGTCTTCACCATTGCTGCAGAGATGTGGAAGGAAAGAGGAGCGCACAGAGGATGATCGGCAGAGATTTCTGAGAAGCCCTTTTGCTCTTGATCTGTGCCCTAGAAAATATTTACCCGTTATTTTCTTTTTCCTTTTTGAAGTTGTAAGTCACGTGCCTCCCATGTGCAAATATTTTCCTTTCCATCCTCAGCAACCAACCCATGTGAACAAGCTAATTCGGACCAGGTTGCTGCAGCACATGTGAGCTTGTTCACCTATTCAATTCAGGCTGCAGTTGCTCAGAGGATCCTTGGGAGAATCTGGTGGAGTCTTCTTCACCCATACTTGGAATACACCATAGCTTTTCTTCTTCTGATCTTCCAGCCTCCTAACTTTTTGTTTGGGTTTCCATATTTGTACCATCTGTGTTTTACCCTTGTTTTTAGCAATCCAGTGCTCTTGTGCAGCAACATGAAATGGAGTCTTTGTGCAACATGTGCTGATTCTGGACTTTGCTCCCCCTTTTTCAGCTGAGCAAGTTCTGTGTTGCTGCTTCAGATTGGAGTTGATCTTCTGCTTCCCAACACTTGTACCAGTACTCCACTTGTTCTGAGACTTTTGTTTTGTTTGAGAAAAATGTTGTCCATGATGCTGCAGCATCCTCTTGTTCACATGTCTAGATCCAATTTTCTCTGCCATTTTTGAGGAGGCATCTGAATTCTTCTTCTCGTCTGTCTCACCATCTGAGGCTTTAATGAACACTGTCCCTTTAGAGCTTTCTTCACCAGTATATCCAAGCCCTGTTTTCCCTTTTCCAAGTCTTTGGTACGATAATATTTCGTCCAGAATATTGCTCTGCGTGTCAGCTGTCTTGGCTGCTGCTGGAGTGGATTCAACAGAGGTCTGTCTTTCTGAATCTTCCCTTTTCAGAATAGTAACTTGATTATCAACTGTGGGTAGACATTTTCTTCGTTCTTCTTCCAAGAGATTTACTCTGTCAGTCAAGGTCTGATTGGTCTGAAGAACTGCCTCACATTGTTTGAGTATCTTCCTCAGAAGATCAGCAAAACCGTCAGATGAGTCTTTTTCATCTTCACTCTCAGAGACTGCAATCCCATAGTGAATTTTTACCTTCTTTAGCTCATTGAGGTGGACATCTGAAACGCTTGTCAGCACAACACAGTTTTCTTCATCACTTTCATCCGAATCACTCCATTTTGCTGTCATGGATTTGCTGTTCTTTTTCTCAGAATTCTTGAGGGGTTTGCTTGGACAATCAGCCTCAATGTGTCCATATCCTTCACAGTTCCAGCATTGAACTTCCTTTTTCATCTCTTTCTTGTCATCTTCGTCCAGAGCTGGTTCTTTCCCTTTCTTCTTTCTTTCACTGCCCCTTCTGAATTGTCTTCGCGAGGAAGAGCTTCTCTCAGTTCTGGATTCCATGTTTTTCAGAAACTTCCCTAGATTTTTAACAAGCATGCTCAACTGATCGTCTGGAACTGTCTGCTTGGTTTCTGCTTCAGCCTTCAAACCAACATTCTTGTCCTTGGAAGTGGTGACTTCTTTGACCAGTTTCATCTCAAATTGTTTGAGAGACCCCATCAGCTCTTCCAACCTCATGAATCTGACATTCTGAGCCTCTTCAATGGCTGTCACCTTCATGTCAAACTTTGTGGGCAGCGATCTGAGGACCTTTCTGATAAGCTTTTCTTCTGGGATGGGCTCACCAAGGGAATGAGCTTCATTTGCAAGATCACAGAGTTTAGCATTAAACTCAGTGACTGTTTCCTCATCCAGCATCCTCAAATTTTCAAATTGTGTGGCAATGATCTGGAGCCTTGATAGCTTCACTCTATCAGTTCCTTCATGGGCAGTTTGCAGAATCTCCCATGCTTGCTTGGCCAAATCACAGTTTGATATCAACCTGAAATTGTTAGCATCAACTGCAGCAAAAATTGCATTCAAAGCCTTTGAATTACCAGTTGCTGCAGCACCTTCTTCAACAGTCCACTGCTCTTCAGGTTTTATTCTTGTCACTCCTTGCTCATCTATGGTGATTGGGGGAGACCACTGAATCACGACAGCTCTCCATGTCTTCTCATCAATAGCCTTGAGAAAGGCTTTCATTCTAGCTTTCCAATAACCATAATTGCTCTCTTCCAAAAGTGGAGGTCTACTTGTGCTCTGTCCTTCCTTCATTGTCTTGGCTACTTCGGAGACACTGTAGGACCTTTTTAACTCTGTGTGTCGAGTTCCCGCTCTGATACCAATTGAAATTTCAAGTGTCTCTACTTATGCAGATTTGTGAACTAGCAGTTGCTGCAGCACACTCTTGTTCACTTAAATGTAGGCACAGCAAACAATGAATAGGACACAGATTTGTTCACCCAGTTCGGCCAATCTGCCTACGTCTGGGGAGGACTATTCTCCAGTCCTCAATCCACTCAACCAAAGGTTCAAAGCACACTCGGTTACAACGCACGCAACCTATGCTACTTTAACCCCGTGTGGACTACTCAACGCAATCAGAACAAGCTCTGATTTGTGCCAGCACACCCTCTACAATATGTCAGTCTAGAATAGCTACAATCCTCTCAAAGAACTCAGCCTATTCTATACTACACTACTCAGCAGGGTTGCTGCAGCAACAGCTGTAACACACAGCTGAAGCACACTGTCCGCGTCGCTCCAAGGCCTTCTGCCGAGCCGATCGAACCACTCCAAGAGCGCTGCACACTCTGAGTAACTCCCCCTCACTCAGTGACCACCTGCCACTAGTGAGTTCTTCCGCACGAACCTCGACCGACCCTTCCACCCGTCAGTTCTTCCGCGGCTGCCTTTGATCAACCAACAAGCTCCACAGCTCTGAATTGGCTTCCAGATCAATGCACGAATCAGTCTCTGCAAGACCTGACTCTCCTCTGCAATGCACACCTCAGCTCTGCGCTCAACGCTCTGCCCGTGTGTGTTGATCGAAGAACAACGTCCGTAGCACACCAAAGAATCCTCACTTTGAAAACTGTGTCTACTCTCGTGTATCCCTCAGCTTCGATCACCCCCTTCAGCCCTCAAACCTTCTGCTTAAATACCCACACCACTTTAAGCAATTTCCAGGTTTAGGCCATTGAACCACAAGATCAATTATCTCCTAAAATCTAGGAGATTAGATTTGATTAATATCTTCAATGCAAATCTCCTTCCTCTGACTAGCAAACCTTGCTGGAATATGCTCAACGGTATTTTAGAAATTCTTCTAAGCACTTTCACAAAGCTGCTATACCTTCAAAAACCACCCAGCACAAAAACTGCTACTCGGACAGTTGAACCAGCACTTGAACCAGCACCTGCTGCAGCATCCCCTGCTGCATCTGCTGCTGGTTTACTTCTGCTGGCCTCCTTGATTGATTGAGCTGCAGCAGCTCCTTGTTCACTCATGCTGGTTTTGTCAAACACTGCCATACTTGCATTATCAGAAAGGTTCTCAGATCGCTGCCCACAAGATTTGACATGAAGGTGACAGCCATTGAAGAAGCTCAAAATGTCAGATTTATGAGGCTTGAAGAGTTGATGGGGTCTCTCAAACAATTTGAGATGAAGCTGGTTAAAGAAAACATCACTGCTAAGGACAAGGATGTTGGTCTAAAAGCTGAAGCAGAATCCAAGAAGCCAGTTCCAGAAGATCAGCTGAGTATGCTTGTTAAGAACCTTGGAAAGCTTCTGAAGAACATGGAATCCAGAACCGGGAAAAGCTCTTCCTCGCGAAAACAATTCAGAAGGGGCCGTGAAAGTAACAGAAAAGGGAAGGAACCGGCTCAGAATGAAGACGAAAAGAAAGAAATGAAGAAGGGAGTCCAATGCTGGAACTGTGCAGGCTACGGTCATCGACAAATCAACTGCACTAGCAAACCGATGAAAAAGAGGGCTCTCTCTGCCAGTGGAAGTGAAGACGATAAAGAGCTGAGTGAAGATGAATGCAACTTGGCCAGATACAGGTCTATCAGAAGAGGCAGAACAACATAAGGAAGATTGAACCAGGACTTGCTACAGCAACCTCTGTATCACCGTAACAAGAGAGCTTCAAAGTATAAAAAATGTTACAGCTGCGGTCGCAAAGGTCACATAAAAAGAAACTGTTCCTCAGCTCATGCCGGAGTAGCTTCAGCCAGGAAACCTATCAGACAGAATCATGCGCAGACTCAGCTCCTCGCTCTTGTCAGCACAGCTAGCACCTCGGACAGAATAAGCTGGTACTTTGACAGTGGTTGTTCAAGAAATATGACAGGAGAAAGATCCTTCTTGAAAAACATTACACCCTGTTTGGAACAACGTGTGAAGTTTGGTAACGGCCTAAAAGAAAGAGTTATGGGAAGGGGAACTTTGGCAGTTGAAGGAATGCCGAGCCTGAGCAATGTTCTTCTAGTGGAAGGCCTAAAGGCAAATCTCATAAGCATTAGTTAGCTGTGTGATGGGACTAAACAGGTAAAATTTACGAAAGACTCATGCAAAGTCCTCGACAAATCTGGAAAATGTATAATGGAAGGAGCCAGATCAAAGAGCAACTGTTATCTTCTCAATGTGAGTTCAAACTCACCGATTCAGAAATGTATGCTGACAAAGGCCAAGGAAATGACTCTATGGCACAGAAGGATCGGGCATGTTAACCTGAGAACTCTGAAGAGAATTGCTACAGAAGGTCTAGTAAGAGGAATACTGCTGCTAAAAGGGGAGACAGACTCTATCTGTGGTGACTGTCAGATTGGGAAACAAAAGAAGGCTTCGCATCCAAGAGTCAAAGATATTGGTACCACCAGGCCTCTACAGTTGATTCACATGGATCTGATGGGACCAATGGAAGTCGAGAGTCTGGGCAGGAAAAGGTATGCATTTGTCTGTGTTGATGACTACTCCAGATTCACCTGGATAGATTTTATCAGAGAAAAATCAGATACTGTGAGAGTCATTGTGTCACTGGTGTCTCGTCTAGAGCAAGAGAAAAACCTCAGAATCAGCAGCATTCGCAGTGATCATGGCAGGGAATTTGAAAACAAAGATATGGATGATTTCTGTCGACAAAGGGGTATCTCACATCAGTACTCCTCTCCCATTACCCCTCAGCAGAACGGTGTAGTGGAACGAAAGAATCGAACAATCCAAGAAATGGCTAGAGTCATGATCCATGCTAAGAGGGTTCCCCTGAAATTCTGGGCAGAGGCCATGAATACCGCATGTTACATTATCAATAGAGTCACCTTACGGAGAGGAACCAACCAGCCTGCTATGAGCTCTGGAATCAGAAGAAGCCCACAGTTAAATACTTTCACGTCTTCGGAAGTGACTGTTTTATTCTAAGAGATCGGCAGTATAGGCAGAAACTAGACCCAAAAAGTGATCCTGATCTGTTTCTGGGCTACTCAACACACAGCAGAGCTTATCGAGTCTACAACCAGCAGACACATACAGTAATGGAATCCATAAATGTTGTTGTCAACGATGCTGAAGAAATCCCTCCCTCTGATACTGTCACTGATGATGAAGACTCTGATCTTGAGGAGGTGTCTGTCAGACAGAACAGAAGTGAACAAGCTGTTGCTCCAGAAGATGCTACAGCAAGTGCTGAAGCAGAAAATCCAGATGTACAATTAGAAAGCTTGTCTGAAGATGTGAACTCTGAGATTTCTAATCCTCCCTCAAGGCAGCCTTCGAAGAAGATTCAGAAGAATCATCCCTTGTCAAATGTTATTGGAGACCCGTCAGAAAGAAGAAGAACCAGAAGCCATGCTTATCTCAATACATGTTTTATGTCCAGCATTGAACCCAAGAATTTCAAGGAAGCCATGAATGATGAATTCTGGATATTGGCGATGCAGGAAGAATTGGCAGAGTTTGAAAGACATGATGTTTGGGATCTGGTAGACAGACCAAATGGAGTAAATATTATAGGCACAAAGTGGGTGTTCAAAAACAAAACTAATGAAAAAGGCAACATTACAAGAAATAAAGCCAGACTGGTTGCCCAGGGATATTCTCAGATTGAGGGTCTAGACTTTGAAGAAACATTTGCTCCAGTGGCTCGCCTGGAGGCCATCAGACTTCTTTTAGCAATGTCTTGTTTCATGGGGTTCAAACTATATCAAATGGATCTTAAAAGTGCGTTCCTGAATGGAGACCTCTCTGAAGAAGTCTATGTCTCTCAGCCAAAAGGTTTTGAAGATCCTTATCACCCAGAGCATGTATATAAATTGAAGAAAGCCTAATACGGACTGAAACAGGCTCCTCGGGCATGGTATGAGAGGTTGACAGTGTTCTTAGAAAAACATGGCTACAAACGAGGGGGAGCTGACAAAACTCTATTTGTCAAAAGAACTCAGTCAGATGTGATCATTGCTCAAATATATGTGGATGATATAGTCTTTGGATCAAAGTCTCAGCACCTGGTGAAGCAGTTTGTGAATCACATGCAGCAAGAATTTCAAATGAGCATGGTAGGAGAACTGTCATACTTCCTTGGTCTGGAGATTACTCAGAAAGAGGATGGCCTCTTTATTGCTCAAAGCAAATACAGCAAGAACCTTGTGCAGAAATTCCAGCTAGATAAGGCCAGTCACAAACGAACTCCTGCTGCCACTCATGTTAAAGCCATTAAAGATGAGCACGTTATGGAAGTGAATCAGACTATCTACAGAAGTATGATTGGGAGCTTGCTATACTTGACTGCCAGCCGCCCTGACATTTCATTTTCAGTAGGAGTCTGTGCCAGATTTCAAGCTTGTCCCAAAGATAGCCACCTACAGTTGGTCAAGCGCATCATTCGGTATGTTGGATGAACTGTGGACTATGGCTTATGGTATACTAAGGACACAAATGCTAATCTGGTAGGATACAGTGATGCAGACTGGGCAGGATGCTCAGAGGACAGGAAGAGCACTTCGGGAGGGTGCTTCTTCCTAGGAAATAACCTGGTCTCTTGGTTCAGCAGGAAACAGAACAGCATTTCTCTATACACTGCCGAGGCTGAATACATTACTGCTGGGAGCTGCTGTGCACAAATGTTGTGGATGAAGCAAATGCTGAGTGAGTATGGGATTGCTCAAGATGAAATGACCCTCTACTGCGACAATATGAGTGCCATCAGCATATCTAAGAATCCGGTTCAGCACAGCAGAACCAAGCACATTGACATTCGTCATCACTTCATCCGTGATCTAGTTGAAAAGAATATCATTGCGTTACAGCATGTGGTGTCTGCCAAACAACTTACTTATATCTTCACAAAAGCTCTGGATGCAGCCCGGTTCGAAGACCTGCGAGCCTCTCTGGGGCTCTGTGTTTTACCTCCGTAGGACGGCTCGGAAACCGCCCCCTTGTCATTTGTTCCGAAAAGGGGGAGGAGACGATAAGGAGAAGAAGGAGAGGTTAAGAAATTTTTTTCTAGAAACAAACTCGCTAAGGTTTTGTCAAAATGCCAAGGGGGAGATTGATAATGTAGTATGTCAGTGTTTGACAAAACCAGCACAAGTAAACAAGCAGGCTAGCAGGAGTGAACTAGCAGCAGCTGCAGCAGGGGATGCTATAGCAGGAGCTTGTTCAACTGGCTGTTTCATCTGTCCAAGAAGCAGCAGCTACCTGAGCTTGCCTTGAAGGGCTGGAAACTCTACGGAGAGCATCTGAAGTTTTTCTAAAAAGCTGTGGAGTATTTTCCAGTAAGGTTTACTAGTCAGAGAAGGAGATTTGCATTGAAGATAAATATCAAATCTAATCTCCTAGATTTTAGGAGATAATTGTTCCTTTTGGGACATTGCCTAAACCTGGACATTACTTAAAGCTGGTGCTGCTATTTAAGCGAGAGGTGTTCAGAGCTGAGAGGTTGATCGAAGCTGAGGGATACACGAGTGCATACACAGAATTCAGAGAGCAATTTTGGTGTGCGACGGACGTTTTCTTTGATCATCACCCGAGAGCAGAGCGTGAGCGCAGAGCTGTGGTGACATAAGCAGAAGGGAATCAGGACTTGCAGAGTCTGATTCGAGCTTGATCTGGAAGCCAATTCAGAGCAGTGGTGCTTGTTGGTTGATCAAGGACAGCCGCGGAAGAACTGACGGGTGGTTGGCTCGGTCAAGTGTCGTACGACAGTACTCGCTAGTGGCAGGTGGTCACTGAGTGAGGGGGAGTATTCCAGAGTGTGCAGCGCTTGTGGAATCGTTCGAACGGCTCGGCAGAAGGCTTTGGAGCGACGCGGACAAATTATGCTTCAGCTGTGTGTTACAGCAGTTGCTACAGCAACCCTGCTGAGTTGAGTGTTGTTTAGAATAGGCTGAGTCTTGAGAAGTCTGTAGCTATTCTAGATTGACATTTGTAGAGGTGTGCAGACACAAGTCAGAGCTCGTTCTGATTGTGTTGAGTGATCCACACAAGGTTGAGTAGCATAGGTTGGGTGAGTTGTAACCTAGTGTACTTGGAGAGCTTTGGTTTGAGTTGATTGAGGATTGGAGAATAGTCCTCCCCAGACGTAGGCAGTTGGCCGAACTGGGTGAACAAACCTTTGTCTTGTTCATTGTTTGCTGAGACAATTTCCGAGTGAACAAGAGTGTGCTGCAGCAACTGCTTGTTCACAAGTCTGCCTAATTGAGACGCTGTGAAATTTCAGTTAGGAATTAGAAAAATGAGTTGATACCTAAGCATACGGTCACGGGGTGGAGGATGTGCGTAGATTATAGGAAGTTGAATTCAGCCACTAAGAAGGATCACTTTCCCATCCCCTTTATATATCAAATGTTAGAACGTCTAGCGGGGCATGAATATTTCTTTTTTCTTGATGGGTATAGTGGCTTCTTTCAAATTCCTATCCACCCCAATGACCAAGAAAATACCACGTTTACTTGCCCCTACGGCACATTTCCTTATAGGAGGATGCCTTTTGGCCTTTGTAATGTACCGGGAACTTTTCAATGTTGTATGATGTCAATTTTTACTGAATTTTTAGAGAACTCTATGGAAGTATTTATGGATTATTTTTCTGTGCATAACTCATTTGATGATTGTCTCACAAATTTGTCTCGTGTGTTGGCTAGGTGTATTGAGATGGACCTAGTACTAAATTGGGAGAAATGCCATTTTATGGTCAAAGAAGGCAATGTGTTGGGACACCTTGTGTCGAAAAGCGGAATTGAGGTCGACAGAGCCAAAATTTATGTTATTGAGAAGTTGCCACCGCCGAGAGATGCGAAAGGAATAAGGAGTTTCCTCGGGCACGCTGGATTTTATAGGAGGTTCATCAAGGACTTCTCGAAAATTGCTAAACCTCTTACAAATCTGCTATGTAATGAAGTAGAATTTAATTTCGATAAACCATGCCATCAAGTTTTTCAAACGCTAAAGACAGCTTTAGTGTCCGCCCCGATAATTCAACCACCGAATTGGAAGATTCAATTTGAGCTAATGTGTGACGCTAGCGATAGGGAATTGGGCCAAAGGGTCAACAAGCGTTTGCACGTGATTTACTATGTGAGTAAAGCCCTTGACTCTACACAAGAAAATTATTCGACCACAGAAAAAGAGATGTTTGCTATCGTTTATGCCTTCAAGAAATTCAGACAATACTTGATAGGGTCCAAAACAATTGTCGGACCATGCAGCTATCAAATATCTTATGGAAAAGAAGGGGGCAAAGCCGAGACTTATCCGCCCGATTCTCCTTTTACAAGAGTTCGATGTTGAAATTAAAGATAAGAAAAGAGTTGAAAATGTGGTCGTGGATCACCTATCAAGGCTTGAACAAATCAGTGGATGTGGTGAGAGGAGTGTGCCTACTGAAGACTCTTTTATTAACGAATATTTGCTGAGCATTGAGACGCAAGGTCCCTGGTATGCTGATTTTGTAAATTTTCTTGGTTGTGGTATTCTACCGGAAGGGGCGAATCATAATCAAAGGAAGAAATTCCTCCATGACGTGAACCATTATTATTGGGATGAACCATTTCTTTATAGGCTATGCGCTGACGATTTATATCGGTCATGCATTTGTAAAGTCTTGTGACGCATGCCAACGTACCGGAAAAATATCTAAGCGTGACGAGATGCTGCAGAAGGGAATCCTTGAGGTTGAAATATTTGACGTTTGGGGTATAGACTTCATGGGGTCGTTCCCATCATCAAATGGGAAGAAGTATATTTTGGTTACCGTCGATTATGTCTGCAAATGGGTGGAAGCTGTCGCTGCTCCTTCTTGCGATGCTAATGTGGTAAAGAGACTTTTCACCAAAATAATATTTCCAAGGTTCGGTACGCCAAGAACAGTAATCAGCGATAATGGATCGGACTTTAAAGAAAAACAGTTCGAGCCATTGCTCTGAAAATATGGTGTCTACCACAAAATAACAACGCCGTATCACCCTCAGACCAGCTGCCAAGTGGAAGTCTCTAATCGCCAGATCAAGGCAATATTGGAAAAAACGGTTAGTAGTTCTCGCAAGGATTGGTCGTCAAAGCTTGATGAAGCATTATGGGCTTACCGGACGGCGTTTAAGACACCAATCGGTATGTCTCACTATAGACTCATGTACGGGAAACCTTGTCATCTCCCAGTGGAACTTGAATATAAAGCCATGTGGGCCGTAAAAAAGCTGAACTTGAAATCAGTAGGGGAGAAGAGACTACTCCAGCTTCATGAGCTAGATGAAATTAGACTTTACTCGTATGAAAATACCAGGATTTATAAGGAGAAGATCAAGCTGTGGCACGACAAGAAAATTCAGAGGAGAACTTTCTCGAAGAGGGACAGCATCTTACTTTTCAATTCCAGACTTAGACTATTCCTGGGAATGCTGAAATCAAGGTGCTCGGGGCCTTTCAAGGTCGAAAGAGTGTACAAAGATGGACACTTCGAATTGATGAACAAAATTTGATCGCACGTCGTTGTGCGCGTCAAATTAATTCCTTCCTCTTCCACTAGTACAGCGGTTAAGTAAGGGTCGATCTCCACAGGGAGCAAGCAGTTCAGTTTTAGCCAGTAACCTACACTTATGAAATTGGGGGGGTGAGTGATTGGTTTGCGCGATGCGCGAGTAAACAGTCGTAAACGCAGGAATTGCACTAGACGTGCGCAGGCAGTAGAGATTAAGTACTATGACTATGAGAAGTATCGGCGCAGACAATCCTCTATGAGTGTATTCCTTATCATCGACTCTAAATGTCTATAGTTTGGTTTGCTAATGTTAGTGTCCGATCAAGGCTTCCCAACATGTGCGCATGTTCCGATCAAAGTTCATGTGCTATTAATTCTTACACTAGACTAAACAACTACGAATCCGATCAAGGTAGTAATTGCCTATCCTAGCGCGTTACTCCTAGTTGGCACCGTCAGGCTATTCAACTAGTTTAACAAACAACAACAAGCAACAAGAGTAAGATTGCGGTTCAAGGCTTCCCCTACTCATGTAACAAGCTGCCAGTAATGCGCACAGATTTAATATAAGCAAGCAAGCTATGCATTAGGCGCAAGTCTCAAAGGAAATACTCATAGATTCATGTCCAACCGATACTAAGCGTTTAGCTAGACATGCTAGTGATAAACATCACAGAAACAGTAAATAATAACTAGAGTGTCCAAGAAAACAATAGCAAACAGTGCGTGCAGGTTGTAGTCTTGGCTGGCGCAGTCGGCTGGCGCAGATCCTCTCAACAAGCTCGTGTGTTTTCCAGTCCTGCTGCGCAGTGCCTCCTGGGTGTACGAATTGTGAATCCTGATTATCGTCTCTCAACCCTAGCCTCCTTCTCTTCTTTATTTACTGCTCAGAGGCTCATCCTTGGCAACTTCCAAATCTGGTCGTGTCAGGTTTTGGAAACACCACCATCTGCGCCTGGCGCATGGCATCTGCTTAGCTCAATCGGTTAGCGCACCGTGGTCGACTCTGCCAATTCTTCTGTTTGCGCCGCTAGCTCCGCAGGCTGTGTGATGCGCGTCCTAAACGCTGCCTGTTAGCGCGTATCCGACTTAGGCCCTTGTTTTTCCCTGAAATACAAAAACACTGGAAACCAGTAATCTTGTACACAAAATAATGCAAACAAGCACAGGCATATGATCTAAATAATGTGTATAAATAGGCTCTATTAAACCCCCCACACTCGTCCTCGAACAAGCACTCAAGCACGGATACCATTACCTCTCTGGAGTCTAGCGCACAGTCTTGCACTCTGGCGCGATCTGCACTACTGATCACCTTGCGCTGCTCTACCACCTGCACACGACCGCATTCAACAGTTCTAATATAATGATTTCGCAATTCATTACCTCTTAGCTGGGATGAAAATCATTTCGGATGGCTGGGAGATAGCTCTTTATAGGCGCCAGGTTGTCAGCTCTCACTCCGAGGATGGGTATATGGTTAACAGCGCAAGCTTCTTCCGGTGCGTGATTCTTCCGCGCACTTTCTGGGAACTCAAGCCTTTGATGATTTTCTTTGTGGACTTTGCGCACGCTGGTACGTATTTGTGCGCATGCTGATTCTTTTGTAGCGCATATCATCTGCTGGTCTTTTTTTCTTTGTACAGCTTTGTCTACGGTTCCTATGTTTCCCAGAACGGTTCCAGTCTCGGCCTCCGGATAACAGCTATGGAACACCGCCCCGCTCTCCCTCCTTGGTCTATTTGCGCAGGTCGGCGCACGCGTTTACACCCGCGCCCGCCTTCCTTAGCTCGACTACCAGAGGGAAGGTGGTCTGTTTTCCCACCTCGCCACGCTATTGGGTACTTGCCTTCGGCATCTGCGTGACTGAGCGCGCTCTCTTGTTCCGAAGGTCGCGAAGCACAGGCCTCCACTAGCGCTCTCGACCATATACCTCTCCTCTGAAGCGCGAGCGACTAACAGCCTTTCTAGAGCGTTTCTGTCAACTCCACATCCCCTGTATATCCCAACTAACAGGAGCAGAAAAACGAAAAAAATATACTAAAAACAGTTGAAAGTAGCGCACGGCGCAATATGGATAGCACAAACAAGCTGAACAGTGCGCGCAACCCGCACTCAAGCGCACTACTGCTACTGTTTCCTTCAATTAAACTAAGCTACACTATAAAGCTCAAAACGTGAAATGTACATGTAACGCTCCCCCCCCCACACTAAAACAGAGCCGTGTCCCCATGACTCAAGCTCAAGCGCACGGAGAACGCGCACATGCAGAACATATGCGTGCAAGCAAAGTAAAGAACAGAAAAACTAAGAACATAAAGTCAAAGCAGCGCAATATAGCATAGGGACACAAAATGTAGCACAGGAGTTCAGCACACAAATATAGCAACAGAATATCAAATAAAGTTCAGCATATAAAAGAAAATAGACACCACCCGAAAGAAATAGTGCCCCCCCCCCCCCCCCCCCCCCCGCAGCTCTAGAGGTCATCGGAGCTGGACGCAGCCGCTGAACTATGCGCCGCCTCCTCTGAAGAATCCGTCACATAGGTGCTGGAGGAAGGCGGTACAACTGAAAGGGCGACAGGCTGCGCCTCGACGTCATCCTCTGAAACGGGGTCCCATAGCGAGCCGGAGCTGGTGCTAAGGATGGGTTCGGCTATAGGGGACCTTGGAATGGACGGCTGGGCAGGGGAAGGTACAGGTGCGGGTACTTGTTCTGGTTCGGGGGTGGGTTCTGCTGGTGCTGGGGCTGGTGCTGCTGGTGCTGGGGCTGATGGTGCTGGTGCTGCTGGATGCACTGGGGGCTGAGTAAGAGGGCTGGCTGGCTGGTGTGGACTGCCGGGAGAACCTGGAGGTGGCCGGTGAAGGCTGAGGAGAGGGGGAATCGCGTCTCCAAATCTCCACCCTGATGGTGGGCTCATGCTTAAGTCCGCCCCCTCTGGCGCTAAATATTCGAGCACGCGCATGACGTTGAACATCATGCGCTGCTCTGCTGACGCTGCCTCAGGCGCCGCCTCAGCCTCAGTCCTTGGGCGCTTCCCTGGGGCACGCGGGGGAGAATCCGCGATGGAAATGGTAACTGGCTCCCCCTGCGGTGCGCTCCAGTCTGCGCGCGGGTCCTTGTGCGCCAGACTGGAGGCACAACTGGCTCTGGGGCCTCGTCTTCCTCCATCTCCTGCGCGGCCTCTGCTGCCTGCGCACTGCTCTCTGCCGTTGGCCTTGGCACTCTGCCCGGCTGCAGGCGGTAGCACCATTCCAATGTGCCATCTTCCTTCACGGCTACCTCCCTGATCTGCAGCATGTGGGCGTGGTCCAGAGGGACAGCCGGCACCATAGTGTGCTCTGGCACCTCGGGCTCTCCATGTAACGCCCGCAGCAGATGCGTAATAATTCCTCCGCAAGTCAGCGGCCCCTTGGTGCTGACTCGGCTCCAGTGGTGCACCATGTTCATAACAAAGAGCACCCTCTTCCCATAATAAAACCCCTTTAAGATCTCCATATCCAGCAAACTGATCTTCGGCGCACCATTAAAGCGCCAGATGATGGCATAAGCGACCAGGCGCCACAGGTAGAACATCCACGGGTCACGCAGCTCTCGTCCCCTGCTGCGCCTCGCGGCAAACACAGGCCCGGTTGCCATCTTGCGCCACGCCTCTTGGTTGGTGTGCGCGTCCATGTCAGCTTCTCGCACCTTAGCGCACCTCAATGTGCGCTTCAGCCTCGTAGCCGAGGCAATGTACCACACCCCTCGGTGCCGGTACCTTATCTCCATCTCTCCTGGCTCTAATGACGCCAGGAACTCGCAGGTGTCCTCCCTGTCTGCTGCGCTGTTGAGTTCCAACAGCGCCTCCCAGCCCGCCAGCGCGAGCCTCTCCAAAATGAAGTCCTCCAAACCGACCTCCCGCAGGAACTCCCGACTGATGCACGGAGTCCCGTACATCTCGAGCCTCAGGAAGGCCGCGTACATGCTGGCGAAGCGAGCTGGGGTAGCTTGGTCCTCGGCAGGCTGCATTTCTCTGGTCAACTCCGGTCAACACTTCTCAAACACTCCAAAAATCCTAACTCCTCCGAATGCACTGAAATTCTCACCAAAGGGGCGCCTACTGCCCGCCTACAAAACCCTCTAAATAGCACTCCAATCGGTGCACTCTAGCCTGGTGCGATTTCAAAACCCTAGAACACTACTCCACCGCACAAACCCTACTAAAATCTGCTCAAATCTGGGGGAAAGGTTACCTGAGGGGAGTGCGGCTGTGTGCTCTGCAAATCTCTCTAAACTGGAGCTGGGTTGGGCGCCGGACAGTGGGCGGAGGTGTGAAGGCGGGAGCTGGTGGTAACGGTCGAGTGTGAAAAAGTGCTGAAATTTTCTAAGTCCTGCCCTTATATACCCCCCTGACTGGCGCAGCGGTCCTGCGCACTGAAGTGCGCACGGACCTGCGCACTGCTGCTCGACTAAAAAAACTACAGGTCCAAGAATAACTAAAAGACACTAGAAAAACTAAAAGAAAGACATGTAAAAGGAAAACGAGTCGGGTTACCTCCCGACAAGTGCCTTTGTTTAACGTCGTTGGCTCGACTGTACCTCGTTACGTGCCAAAATGTGTGCCAGCGACCTCCCCCACTCGTGTTCCTGAGTGATCCTGCGCTTGTGCATGGGTTGTGTTCTTCTTGGTCCTGCGCAAAGGGTGAGAAGGGTAGTCAACATGGATAATATGTGAGAAGTCTGCAGTAACGAGGGTAGGTGAAGAGGAAGAAGAAATGTGAGCAATAGTTTCCAGTTCTCCCTCTGGTGCATCTGGTGACGACTCTGGCGCAGCAATCTGCGCATCTGCTATCTCAGGTTCTGCCAAGTCAATGTCGCGCGCTGTGCTATCCCAAGGTTCTCCTAGATTGCGTTTGACTCTCTGCCCATTGACCTGAAAACGATGCCGGTGCTCGTTTTCTAATTCGATTGTTCCGTAGGGGAAAACCTTGGTGACTGTGTACGGTCCTGTCCATTTGCTGCGCAGGTTTCCAGGCATGAGCTTCAGGCGTGATGAGAATAATAATACCTGGTCTCCTGGCTCAAAAGTGCGTCTGAGGATATGCTTGTCATGAAACGCCTTTGTCCGTTCCTTGTAATCGCGCAGTCCCTCATAGGCATCCAGGCGCAGCTCTTCTAATTCACTCAGCTCAAACGCGCGCTCCTTGCCAGCCTCGTCTAGGTTCAGGTTGCAAGTGCGTAAAGCCCAATATGCTCTGTGCTCTAGCTCTACTGGCAGATGGCATGCTTTTCCATAGACTAACCGAAACGGTGAAGTCCTGATTGGTGTCTTATGCGCAGTGCGGTATGCCCACAGCGCGTCGTCTAGGCGCTGGCTCCAATCTTTGCGTGATGGTCTCACAGTCTTCTCCAGGATGTCCTCGGCCAAGATTGGAGAAGGATGTTGGAGACCTCGGCCTGTCCATTTGTCTGTGGATGATAAGCAGTGGACGTCTTGTGGCGCACCCCATAATGCTTGAAAACTTACGCCACGATCCTGTTGCAAAAGTGCGTCCCCTGGTCGCTGATGATTGCCTTAGGCACCCCGTACCTGCAAAAGATGTTAGTTTTTAGAAACTCAGCGACCGTCTTACCATCATCCTTCTTGCACTAGACTAAACAACTACGAATCCGATCAAAGTAGTAATTGCTTATCCTAGCGCGTTACTCCTAGTTGGCACCGTCAGGCTATTCAACTAGTTTAACATACAACAACAAGCAACACGAGTAAGATTGCGGTTCAAGGCTTCCCCTACTCATGCAACTAGCTGCCAACAATATGCACAAAATTAATATAAGCAAGCAAGCTATGCATTAAGCACAAGTCTTAAAGGAAATACTCATAGATTCATGCCCAACCGATACTAAGCGTTTAGCTAGACATGCTAGTGGTAAACATCATAGAAACAGTAAATAATAACTAAGGTGTCCAAGAAAACAATAGCAAACAGTGCGTGCAGGTTGCAGTCTTGGCTGGCGCAGACGGCTAGCGCAGGTCCTCTCACCAAGCTCATGTATTTTCCAATTTTCCCGCTCTGTCTCTGAATTATGATGTGATTTTCCTCTGATGTGTCATCCTCAAACCCTAGACTTCTTCTTCTTTATATACTACTCAAGAGGCTCATTCTTGGCAACTTCCAAATCTGGTTGTGTCAGGATTTGGAAACACCATCATCTGCGCATGGCGCACGGCATCTGCTTAGCGCAATCGGTTAGCGCACCGTGGTCGACTCTGCCAATTCTTCTGTTTGCGCCGCTAGCTCCGCAGGCTGTGTGATGCGCGACCTAAACGCTGCCTGTTAGCGCGAATCCGACTTAGGCCCTCGTTTTGCCCTGAAATACAAAAACACTGGAAACCAGTAATCTTGTACATAAAATAATGCAAACAAGCATAGGGTTATGATCTAAATAATGCGTATAAATAGGCTCTATCACGCTGTCATCAGAAATGGTCTGCCCAGTAGGATTTGCGCGCTTCCCTTGCTCGGCTCACCCTCCATCTCCAAGACGTAGAAATCTGCTGGGAACTCCAGCTCTCCCACTCGGACGAGAACGTCCTCTATCATGCCCGTCGGTTGTTTGCACGACTGATCGCGCGTCGTTTTGCGCGTCAAATATAATCCTTCCTCTTCCACCAGTACAACGGTTAAGTAAGGGTTGATCTCCACAGGGAGCAAGTAGTTCAGTCTTCAATCCTGTCGTCTACACTAAAAATGGGGGTTGTGTGAGATTGGGGTGCGCGATGCGCAAATGAACAGTAGCTAGCGTAACGCAGGAAATTGCACTAGACGTGCGCAAGCAGTAGAGATTAGATACTATGACTATGAGAAGTATTGGGCAGACAATCCTCTATGAACGCAGTCCTTATCATCGACTCTAAATGTCTATGGTTTGTGGTTTTCTTGGGTTAGTGTCCGGTCAAGGCTTCCTAACACGTGCGCATGTTCCGTTCAAAGTTCATGTGCTATCAATCCTTAGAACATAGACTAAAACAGCTGCGAATCCTGTCACAGTAGCAACTGCTTACCCTAGCTCGTTACTCCTAGTTGTCACCGTAAAGCTATCAACTAGTTTAACATATGACAAGCAAGCAACATAAGTAAGATTGCGGTTCAAGGCTTCCCCTACTCATGCAACTAGCTGTCTCCGTACGCACAGGATTAATACAAGTATGTAAACTATGCATTAAGCTCAAGTCTCAAAGGTAATACTTCATAGATTCATGCCCGACCAACACTAAGAGTTTAGCTAGACATGCTAGTAATAAACATCATAGAATAGTAAATAAGGTCTAATATGTCTGAGAACACAGTAGCAACAGTGCGTGCAGATTGTCTTCTCGGCTGGCGCAGTCGGCTGGCGCAAATCCTCTCAACAAGTCCGTGTGTTTTCCAGTGTTGCCGCTCTCTCTGATGTGCGTTGTCCAATGACGGCTGTGATATCTCTCTCTTTGAAACCCTAGACTTCCTTCGTTTATATATTGCCCAGGAAGTTCACCTTTGGCAACTTCCAAATCTGGTCACTGGATTTTGCGCCTGGCGCATGGCATTCGGCTAGCGCATCGGCTAGCGCACCGCTATCGACTCTCACCAACTTCTCTTCTGCTTGTGCTGCTATCTCCGCAGGCGGATCTCTCACTCCTAGGACGCTGCCTGTTAGCGCGTATCCGACTCAAGGACTCGTTTTGCCCTGTAATACAAAAACACTAGAAACGAGTAATCCTGCTCATAAAATATTGCAAACAAGCATAGGGTTATGATCTAAATAATGCGTACAAATAGCCTCTATCAAACCCCCCACACTTGCCCCTTGTTCGTCCCGAACAAGCACTGAAGTGCGGATACAATTACCTCTTCTGGAGTCTAGCGCACAGTCTTGCACTCTGATGCGAATGCGCAATTTGCTCAACTCGCACTGCTCTATCACCTGCGCACAACTGCTTTCAACAGTTCTAATATAATAATTTTGAAATTCATTACCTCTCAGCCGGGATGAAGATTTTTGGATGGCTGGGAGATAGCTCTTCTTAGGCTCCTGGCTGCCAGCTCCTACTCCGAAGATAGGTATATGGTGGATAACGCAGCTTCTTCCAGTGCGTGATTTGCCCGCGCACTTCCTGGGAACCTGAGCTCTCTGATGATTTCCTTATGGTCTTTGCGCATTTTGATGTTTGTGCGCATGCTGATTCTTTTGTAGCGTGTATCATCTGCTGGTATTTTTCTTTTGTGCAGCTTCATCTTTAATTTCTTATATTCCCAGAGCAGTTCCAGTCTCAGCCTTCGGATAGCAGCTATGGAACTCGCCCCGCTCTCTCTCCTTTGGTCTGTCTGCGCCGGTCAGCGCACGCGTTTACATCCGCGCCTGCCTTCCTTAGCTCGATTTCCAGAGAGAAGGTGGTTTGTTTTCCCACCTCGCCACGCATTGGGTGTTTCGCCTTTGGCATCTGCGTGACTGAGCGCGCTCTTTTGTCCCGAAGGCTGCGAGGCACCGGCCTCCACTAACGCTCTTGACCATATACCTTGCCTTCGAAGCAAAAGCGACTAACCGCCTCTCTGGAGCATTTCTATCAACTCCACATCCCCTGCATATCCCAACTAACAGGAGCAAAAAACGAAAAAATTATACTAAAACAGTAGATAGCAGCGCACGCAGTATGGATAGCGCAAAACAAGCTGGAGCGCATGCGCATCCTGCACTCTAGCGCACTGCTGCTACTATTCTCTTCAGTTTAAACTAAGGTCTACTAAAAATGCTCAAAAACGTGAAATGTAAGTGTAACGCCCCCCCCACACTTGAACAGAGACGTGTCCCCACGACTCAAGCGCAAGCGCACGGAGAGCGCACACATGCATGTAATGTAAAAAATAAAGAACATGAGAACAAAAACAAATAGTCACACAGCACACACAATAGCACAGGGTCACAAATTAGGCGCACGGTCCCGCGCACAGTACTACTGTTTGACTCAAAAAACTACCAAGTCCTAAACTAGCTAAAAAAACTCAAAAAACACAAAACAAACAGAAAAATAAAATAGGCGGAAATAAAACGTGTCGGGTTACCTCCCGACAAGTGCCTTTGTTTAACGTCGTTGGCTCGACTGTACCTCGTTACGTGCCAAAACGTGTGTCTGCAACCTCCCCCACTCTTGCTCCTGAGTGTTCCTGCGCCAGCGTGTGTGTCGTGATCTCATTGGTCCTGCGCAAAGGGTAAAATGGAAGGTCAGTATGTGATAAATTATGCGTAACGAGGGTAGATGCACAGGGAGAAGAAATGTGAGCTATGATCTTCGGTTCTCCCTCTGGTGCATCTGGTGGTGCCTCTGGCGCGTCAGCTGGCGCATCGATTATCTCTGGTTCTGCCAGCTCAATGTCGCGTGCTGTGTTATCCCAAGGTTCTCCTAAGTACCGTTTGACTCTCTGCCCATTAACCTGAAAACGATGTCGGTGCCCGTCTTCTAACTCGATTGTTCCGTAGGGGAAAACCTTGGTGATGGTGTATGGTCCCGTCCACTTGCTGCGCAACTTTCCAGGCATGAGCTTCAGGCGTGATGAAAATAACAATACCCGGTCTCCTGGTTCAAATGTGCGCCGGAGGATATGCTTGTCATGATACGCTTTGGTGCGCTCCTTGTAATCGCGCAGTCCCTCATAGGCGTCCAGGCGCAGCTCTTCTAGTTCGCTCAGCTCAAATGCGCGTTCTTTTCCTGCCTCATCCAAGTTCAGGTTGCAAATACGCAAGGCCCAATATGCCTTGTGCTCGAGCTCTACTGGCAGGTGGCATGCCTTCCCATAGACCAGCCAAAATGGTGAAGTCCCAATGGGCGTCTTATGCGCAGTGCGGTATGCCCATAGCGCATCATCAAGGCGCTGGCTCCAATCTTTGCGCGATGGCCTCACAGTCTTTTCCAAGATGCGCTTGATTTCTCTGTTAGACACTTCGGCCTGCTCATTCGTTTGTGGATGGTAAGCGATGGACGTCTTGTGGCGCACCCCATAGTGCTTGAAAACTTGCGCCACAATCCTGTTGCAGAAGTGCGTCCCCTGGTCGCTGATGACTGCCTTAGGTACTCCATACCTGCAAAATATGTTAGTTCGGAGAAAGTCAGCGACAGTCTTACCATCATCCTTGCGCGTGGCCTTAGCTTCGACCCATTTGGATACGTAATCCACGGCCACCAGTATGTACTCGTAGCCGGCAGATGGGGGAAATGGACCCATGAAGTCGATTCCCCAAACATCGAACACTTCATCCACCAGAATCGGGGTCTGCGGCATCTCGTTGCGCGCGGATATTCCTCCTGTGCGCTGGCACCTGTCGCAATTTCTGCAATGGTCATATGCGTCTCTGAATAGGTGCGGCCAGTAGAATCCGCAGTCCAAGATTTTCCTGCTCGTGCGCTTGGGACCAAAGTGCCCTCCACATGCGTGCGCATGACAAAACATCAAAATAGAGTTAATCTGATGGTCAGGAACGCAACGCCTTAATATCTGATCTGGACCTATTCTAAGCATGTAAGGATCTTCCCAAAGGTAATGCTTGGACTCATGTTTCAATCGCATGCACTGAGTTTTATTGAAATGCGGAGGAAACGCACCTGTGACCAGGTAATTTGCGATATGCGCATACCATGGTACCTTACCTGTCAGCGCCATCAGGTGCTCGTCAGGGAATGTCTCCTTGATCTGCCCTGGCTCCTCCTCCTTGACGATCCTGCTCAGGTGATCAGCGACTGTATTTTCCGTGCCCTTCTTATCTTTGATCTCCAAGTCGAATTCCTGAAGCAGGAGCACCCAGCGCATCAGGCGCGGCTTGGTCTCCTTCTTGGACATGAGGTAGCGGATAGCTGCGTGGTCAGTGTAGATGATGACTCTTGCGCCTAGGACATAAGCTCGGAACTTCTCCAGCGCAAATACTATTGCCAGAAGCTCCTTTTCCGTGGTGGTGTAGTTCCTCTGCGCAGAGTCCAGCGTGCGCGATGCATAGTAAATGGCGTGCGGCTTCTTGTCCACGCGCTGCCCCAAGACTGCACCCACTGCGTAATCACTTGCGTCACACATCAGCTCAAATGGCAGGTGCCAGTCTGGTGCGCGCATCACTGGCGCACTGGTCAGCGCTTCCTTCAGCTTATCGAACGCCGCCCTGCACTCATCAGTAAAATCGAAACACACATCTTTTTGCAACAGGTTAGACAGGGGTACACAAATTTTAGACAAATCCTTAATAAAACGCCTGTAAAACCCAGCATGTCCTAAGAATGATTTAACATCGCGCACGTTGGTGGCATAAGGCAGATTAGAAATGAGGTCTATTTTAGCCTTGTCTACCTTAATACCCTCCTCTGAAATGATATGTCCTAGTACTACTCCGTGCGTGACCATGAAATGACATTTTTCGTAATTGAGCACTAAATTCTTAGAGATGCAGCGCGCTAAAACTTTATCTAGATGAGTTAAACATGCATCAAAGGTACTCCCATATACAGTGAAATCATCCATGAACACTTCTATGCATATACCAATCATATCAGAAAAAATGCTCATGACTAAGCGTTGGAATGTACCTGGCGCGTTGCACAGCCCAAAAGACATGCGCCGAAACGCAAACGTACCGAACGGGCATGTGAATGTGGTCTTCTCCTGATCCTCCGCAGCTATGGGTATCTGGTTGTACCCTGAATATCCGTCCAGAAAACAAAAATAAGGCTTACCTGCTAAGCGATCCAGCATCTGGTCCATAAAGGGTAACGGGAAGTGGTCCTTGCGTGTGACAGCGTTCAGCTTCCTGTAGTCGATGCACATGCGCCAGCCAGTTTGAATGCGCTTGGGAACTAGTTCGCCCTGCGCATTCTCTTCCACTGTGATTCCTCCTTTCTTTGGCACAACATGCACCGGGCTGACCCATTTGCTGTCTGAAATTGGGTAGATGACCCCTGCGCTAAGCAATTTCAGGACTTCCTTTTGCACTACCTCCATCATGTTTGGATTCAACCTGCGCTGAGCCTCCCTGGATGGTTTGGCACCATCTTCCAACAGAATTCTGTGCATGCACACGTCTGGGCTCACTCCGCGCAGATCAGCAAGAGTCCATCCTATAGCGCGCTGGTTCCTGCGCAGTACCTGTTGTAAGCGCGCCTCCTGCTCTTCTTCTAATCCCTTCTTGATGATCACTGGCAGGGTGTCCTCATCTCCCAAGAAAATGTACTTGAGGTGCTCTAGGAGTTGCTTCAGTTCGATCTTGGGTGCCTGTTCAATAGAGGGCAAGATTTTGTTAGCGGTGCAAATATGAACTATATCAAGTACCTGTGTGGGTGCTGGTTCAGCACTGCTTAGCTCCTCCTCTTGCTCCTCCAGCTCTGCCTGTGTCAGTAGCTCTGGTCCTATGGTTGCGCTCGCACACTGCGCTTCTGTGACTAAATCGTCAATGCTGTCCATCGCGTGCACGGTAGCGTCCTCATGTGGGTGCTGCATCCCCTTGAATATGTTGAAATGGATTTCTTCGCCATCTACCTCCATGGAGAGCGTGCCCCTCCATACGTCTATCTTCGTGCGCGCGGTCATCAGAAATGGTCTGCCTAGGAGGATTTGCGCACTGCTGGCGCTTGATTCACCCTCCATTTCGAGCACATAAAAATCTGCTGGGAAGACCAGCTCTCCTACGCGAACTAGGACATCTTCTATCATGCCTGCAGGTTGTTTGCACGATCTGTCTGCTAGCTGAATGGTGAGACCTGCAGGCTTAAGTGGTCCAAGGCCCAATGTCGTATATAGAGAATAAGGTAGCAAATTGATGGATACGCCTAAATCGATCATGCAATTACTCACTGTGGTCTTACCTAGCGTGCATGGGATAGTAAATGTACCTGGATCTCGGCACTTGGGTGGTACCTTTTGTTTCACGATCGCTGAGGCCTGCGCATTTAGCATTACCTGTGCGCATTCACCTTTCCTTCGCTTGTTTGTGCACAGCTCTTTTAAAAACTTCGCATACCTGGGGATCTGTCGAATAGCTTCTATGAGAGGTATGTTGATTTCCACCTTGCTGAATAGCTCATATAATTCCTTGTCCAGCGCTTCTTTTCTCGCTAGTGGTGCCTGCACAGGGAACGGAGCAGGTATGTTAGTACAATTTTTGTCCTTGTTTTTCGAGTGAGACATACCTTGCGCTTTGCCCTGCTGGTCTGTGGCTGGCGCTTCCGGTTGCGCATCTTGCTCTGGTTGCGCATTCTGATCTGCTGGATCCGGGATTTGCGCAACTGGTTGCGCATCCCAGTCTCCAGCAGTGAAGAAGAAGTATCAAGTGAAGAAAATGCTGGTGCTTCTGGTGAACCGTCTGTGAGAGGACATTCAGTGGCAGACTTATCTGCTCTCACAGTTGAAGGTATTTGGTTCAGAAACAGGAGTGCGTCTCAATCTTGGAGTGCTATTGAGAGGAAGCACATTGTGGCTGAAAAGAGACTGGTTCAGGACAAGTACAAATCAGCAGCTATGATCCAGCTTCTCACAGAGGTAAAACTTCTCAAGTCCCTAACCTTTCCATTCAGATTCAACATAGCTCTGATTAGGGAATTTATTGTGAATATGGAAGAGAAATTTGGAGAAGAAGGAGCGGATGAGTTTGGGAAAAGTTGGGTAAGGGGTAAGACTGTGATTATTACCCCTGAAAAAATTGATGAATTTCTTAGGATCCATGAGAATGCCAGAGCTCCCACTATTGTTCAGCCAGAGATATTGGCTAAAGTCCTGACAGGGGGAGTGTGCCTGTCTTGGGGCAGTCCAAACCTTAGTGCTGCTGAGCTAACCTCCAAGAATGCCCTGCTGTATCATCTGGGCATCAGAAACTGGATCCCTAGCTCTCACCGGGGGAATGTTAGCAGAGACTTTGCTAACCTTCTCTACTCTATTGGGAAGAAAAGGAGAATCAGCCTGGGCAGTGTTATGTTTCCTCAGCTGGCTACTCATGCCGGGAGTGCCTCCTCCAGCAAGCCCATAGTGCTACCCTCTCTCATCTATGGGATAATGGTCTCTCAGCATCCGGAACTTGGTGAGATTTCTGAAGGCTTATCTGAGGAGCTGCAGGTCTTCACAGCAGACCACAAGTTATTCAAAGGAAAGCATGCAGTGGATATTGCATATGAGGATCCTCTTCTGGTTGGTTCTTCAGCATCAGCCCCTCTGGAGGAATCTCTTCCCCCTGCTGCAACAATTCAGTCAGCTCTTCGTGCCAGAATTATGAGCCATCTTAGGTCTGAGCTGCTCATTCTTGAAGCTGAAGCCAAACGAAGGGATGCCAGGCGTGGTCAGATTAGGAGTCTTCTCAGAGACTTGGAGTTCCCGGAGGATGAGGAGCAGGCCCCTTGAGCATCTGTGACAAAAAGGGAGAGAGAAGATTTATATTGCTGAACTGCTATTGATGAACTGGAACTGGTGTTTTTTTTTCTTGTTGAATTTTTATTTAGAACCTTTCTGGTTCACGCTAGTTTGCTCCAGTGTTCTAAGGTTTTGTCAAAATGCCAAGGGGGAGATTGATGATGTAAGTATGGCAGTGTTTGACAAAACCAGCACAAGTGAACAAGGAGTTGCTGCAGCTCAAGTTATCAAGCAGGCCAGCAGAAGTGAACTAGCAGCAGCTGCAGCAGGGGATGCTGCAGCAGGAGCTTGTTCAACTGGCTGTATCAACCGTCCAAGAAGCAGCAGCAACCTGGGCTTGTCCAGAAGGGCTGGAAACTCTATGGAGAGCATCTGAAGAATTTCTAAACTGCTGAAGAGTTTATTCCAGTGAGGTTTACTAATCAGAGAAGGAGATTTATATTGAAGATAAATATCAAATCTAATCTCCTAGATTTTAGGAGATAATTGTTCTTGTTGGACATTGCCTAAACCTGGACATTGCTAAAAGCTGGTGATGCTATTTAAGCAGAAGGGGTTTAGAGCAGAAGTGTTAATCGAAGCTGAGGGATACACGAGTGCATACACGGAATTCAGAGAGAACATTCTTGGTGTGCGACGGACGAATTCTTCGATCATCACCCGTGAGCAGAGCGTGAGCGCAGAGCTGTGGTGATAGAAGCTGAAGGGAATCAGGACTTGCAGAGTTTGATTCGAGCTTGATCTGGAAGCCAATTCAGAGCTTGGTGCTTGTTGGTTGATCAAGGGCAGCCGCGGAAGAACTGACGGGTGGTTGGCTCGGTCAAGTGTCGTGCGGCAGTACTCGCTAGTGGCAGGTGGTCACTGAGTGAGGGGGAGTATTCCAGAGTGTGCAGCGCTCGTGAAATCGTTCGAACGGCTCGGCAGAAGGCTTTGGAGCGACGCGGACAAATTGTGCTTCAGCTGTGTGTTACAGCAGTTGCTACAGCAACCCGACAGAGTTGAGTGTAGTTTAGAATAGGCTGAGTTTCGAGGAGACAGTAGCTATTCTAGATTGACATTTGAAGAGGGTGTGCAGACACAAGTCAGATCCTGTTCTGATTGTGTCCAGTGATCCACACAAGGTTGAGTAGCATAGGTTGTGTGGAGTTGTAACCGAGTGTACTTTGAGACCTCTGTGGTTAGTGGATTGAGGACTGGAGAATAGTCCTCCCCAGACGTAGGCAGTTGGCCGAACTAGGTGAACAAACTTTGTCTTGTTCATTGTTTGCTGAGACAATTTCCTAGTGAACAAGAGTGTGCTGCAGCAACTGCTTGTTCACGAATTTGTCGAACTGAGACACTGCGAATTTCAAAACATCATATAAATAATAAATAAAACTAAAGCAGCAAGAGAAAAGTAGCAGGTTGGTGCAAGTGCGCGTTGCTGTCCTTGGCTGGCGCAAGTGGTTTGCGCAGAATCTGGGCTGGAGTAGTTCGTGTGTTTTTGCTGCTAAGTGTCCTTCTCTCTCTATGTCCTCTCCTCTTCCAAACCCTAGCTTCCCTCCTCTTATATAGTGGTCTTGAAGCCCAAGGAATGCTTAGATTTGGCCCGAGAGAATTTTAGCAACTTCCCAAATCTAGGAGACAAGGATGATCAATATTTAGAAACTCTGCCATCCTGCGCACGCTGAGTGCGCTAACGCCTTCGCGCAGTCGGTTTGCGCACTGTAGTCCGAATCAGCTATCTCCTTCTTGCTCTGCTAGCTCCGCAGGTCGTGCATTGCGCTCTAAAAACGTCCGTTACCGCACATCTGACTTATGCTCCTATTTTATCCTGAAATACAAAAAGACCGAAAACCAGTAATCTTGTACACAAAATAATGCAAACAAGCACAGTGTTAAGATCTAAATAGCGCATATAACTAGGCTCTATCAATTTGATAAACTTAGTTTTCGAACTATGGAAATCAATAGAATAGAATTAAAACTCGCTGATGGCTGTACGAAGCATCTACTTGGTATATTAGAAAATGTGCCGGTTAAGATTGATAAATATTATATACCATGTGATTTCATAGTAATGGATATGAATGATGATTGTGATGTTCCTATTATTCTTGGACGACCATTTCTATCTAACGCAGAAGCGGTAATTGACATGAAAAATGGATGTTTGTCATTGAATATTGGAGATGAGAGTATAGTTATTCGAGCGTCTAGTACCACTAATATTTCACTTTCTAGAGCATGTGTTGCAGGATCACCTAGTGAAGTCGAGCGCAGTTGAAAAACATTACATAGTGGAACCAAGGAGAATCTTAGGAAACTCTTTGATGGGGATGGAGCATCGAGTGACATTAATTCATCTTTATCATTTGATTATCTATGTTATTTGTTCGATAATGGTAAATCTGACCTCACTACCTTACATGATATACTCCTTGCAGGTAAGCCTCCTGGCGACCCTAGAGCAAAGAAAAAGAAGAGTGCCAAGGTCAGGAGGCCTAAGAAAGCAAAGCACATTTTGTTTTGGAAACATTTGTCAAGGGAATTGGGTGAAACTCTTCAAGGTGCCCGGATTGACATTGATCCTGCTTGTCTTGCCAAGACGTTAAACTAGACCTTTTCGGGAAGCCACTAGCACTGTAAGTTTTTAGGAGCTTAATTGCTAGTTACGGTAGCTTAGTTTAATCTCAATTCAATACACCTATTTCCATTACATTGCATGGGATGACATGATGAGTGACTTATATGCTCTCAACTTAAGTGTGGAGTGCTTGTTGTGGTTGATATTTATCGCTTAGGGACTAAGCTTGTTCTTATGTGTGGAGTGCTTGAGAGCACATAGTCACTCCCTGAGAGCCATGTACTGCATTTTAGTTAGATTGATACGCATATTAGTTTTGGAACACTTGCACATTATCTACGATTTGTTGTTAACTTTCTCTTGCTTCATGAGCTATATTAATCTGTCGAATTATCGACCGATTATTCACCTAATTAATACTAGAATTTTGTTCGTTTCCCTAGATTTTTATTGTCATTTTACCATGTTACTCTTGATTTAGGTCAAATTCTATTAAGTTGAAGCTTTGTAGTTCGCTTGGAGGAAATTATGGCAAAACACAAAGATTCAGACGAATACAGACCAAATCTGGGCAGAATGACTTATTCATCTTCAAAGGCTTGCCGAGCACATGATCATTGTTTAAGTTGAGGGTTCTATAGCTTGTTAAAAAGCGAACACAGTTGGCTACAACTGCTTAGTCTACACCAGCAAGAAATTCGAAGATTTAGATGTCCAAAAAAGAGACCAAAGACAGAATCATTTTGAAGACTGACCATCAGCCCTTATTTCCCGTATTGCCCATGTCGGCCGGATCGATACGACCGATAAAACCGGAACTGAAAGATCCAATCCCGCTGAGATTGTATCGGTCGTATCTTAATGTGATACGACCGATATGGGCGATCCCCCTAAAACCCAAAAAATCGAGAATATAAATGGAAAAGGGATATTTTTGAAAGGGGTTTGAAAATTTGATTTCTTGACCTATTTTGAGAGAAAAGAGCTCACAAAGTCCAAAGTAGATGAAAGGAATGCAACATCAAGAGAAGTGAAGGTTAAACACACATAGAGAAGTTTCATCATTCCTCTATTATTTTGTATTTTTCAGATTTACCTTCTATGATGTATGCTATGTCAAATAGCTTGATGTGTGATTAGCAACCCTTGTTCTTGGGTCCTACTTGTACTCAACTCATGATTATGCTATGAATATAAATGTTTGATGTCAATTTGAAGATTTGATTCAATATGATTACATGTCTTAGTTTATGCATACCAAGTGTTTGATGAAATGTCTCAAAGCATGAACACATACGTTTAATACCAATAAACCGACAGGATGAGGTAGAAAACTCGTCTGACAATTGAATCAACCTTAAAGGTCTGTTCTTTAGAGCTTAAATTTTTAGTACTTAAGTTAAGTCAGTTAAATTCAGTTAAGTTAAGTCAAGTACATTTGTTATTTGATAAATGAGAATTGGTGTAAAGTAAAACTTTTTGATATATAAGAAATGATAAACAAACTAGTATGATAATGAAAGATTTATCATTGTATTGAATGAAGTTTGATAATTTACATACAAGACGTGTTACATTAGAATCATCTTCGTCCATCACATCTTCAGGTTCGTTGTCAGGATGTGCTAGAATAATTTCGGATGCTATGTAGTTTCGCACCTGATTCATCTGTTCTTTTTGAATTATATCGAACAGATTAGAATCAACCGTCCCCTGCACAAACTCTTATTCTAAAATACGTAAAGTTTTGTTTCAAGTACACTTATCAACACAAACAACAACATGATATTGTTAAACAGCACCACCAATTGTCACACAACAACACCAAACAAGTCACATAATATCACTGAGCAGCTCCCATCTTTCTTCTTCATTATCTATACACAAATATCTTATCAAGTTTTTCACGATTACAATATTTCACACATCACGCAGCAAATGCTCGTCCACGCTCCTTGACTTGTTCCACACCTTGAATGGGCAGCCAATAGTCCAATCTCATCACCATACGGTTCTGAATCTACTCCCAAAATCTCACAAGCTTTTTCAAAGTCCTTCTTCAGCTTTGCCTTGGATACAGGCGACTCTCCAAATTTTCTTTTCTTTGAGCTCCCAGTTCTCTCATTTTATTTTCTCTGTTTTTCCCGTGCCTTAAAAAATCTGTAAAACTCCTATACTTATACAAAATCTACCCACCTTTGGATCTGCCCTAATGCAGATCAACGGCTCAAATTACACTAACTAAAGGAAAGTGAAGATTGTTTTATGGTTCAATTGAAATGGAACGAATTAGACCGAGTTTGTTCTATCAATTGAACCAAAAATAATGAAATCGGTCCGAACCAAAATATAATCATTCTTCAATCAATGTCTAAATTCATTCTTATATGCTTTGTGTTGCAAAATTCATTTATGTTAACACCCACAAAATTATATTTTTAACTAAAGTACTTAAGTTAAATTAAATTAAGTATAAGTTCAGCTCTAAAGAACACACCCTAAGTAGTAGTAGCCACGATGGTGGCATACAATCTTATTGGGGAAGTTGGCATTTTAGCTTGGAACACTAGGACTATTTGATCTCTATCTCGGTTAATCGCGCAACGATAGTTGGTGATTAAACAAGCTAGAAATAATCGAGTATACGCCTTGACAAAGTGGACTCGTATATAAGGTGTATGTTTGAAGGGTAGAGGCGCAACTACAATTGATATTTACTCGGATACATATACGGTCTATTCCCATCTTTTATTAGACATTGCATCCATGCTTCATTCATTATCTACTTGAGTGGTACATATAGGTGAAGTTGTGACCTTGAATTAGTATCTTGAATTGGTAAGGAAATAATATGAAGTTTCGGATCACATTAGTTCTTAGGTTACACACTTTATTATTCGAGTTAGAAAAGCTAAATCAAAACATAGTCTTACTTTAGTACACGTGCTTATCTTGCTTCCTTGGAACTCGACTTGGTCTTCCCCAATATATATATAAATTTTTTTACTACATTGATCCTTAAACTTGACATTAGAAGAGGCAAAAATTCAACTTGTCAATCGTCTGAATCTTTGTGTTTTGCTATAGTTTGCTCCAAACGAACTACAAAGTTTCAACTTAACAAGAGTAACAAGGTAAAATGCCAGTAAAATTTGGGGAAAAGAAAAAAATTATGGTATTAATTAGGTGAATAATCGGTCGATAATTCTACCCATCAAAACACTCCAAACTTAAAATTTGTTCGTCCTGAACAAACATTAAGATCATGTCAACAAAACTAATGGCAGGATATATAAGCAATTATGATGTTGCAGTATGGCAGTCTTTGACAAAACCAGCACAAGTGAATAAGTTGTTGCTATAGCCGGAGCTGGTTCAGAAAGCTGTAGCATCTGTTCGTCAACAGCAGCTCGGATCTTCGCAGAAGGAGCTTGGTAGTGAATCCATTAGCATTAAGGGAGTTCCTAAATACTCAGAGAGAATATTCCAGTGGAGATTCCCAGATGGCAGAAAAGATTTGTTTGTACAAAATTAGATTTGCAAATCAAATCTAATCTCCTACAAATTAGGAGATATTGTGGTTTGGAGGAAAGCTAAAACTGTGAATGGTGCAACTCGGTGTTCCTATTTAAAGGAAGCTGCTCAGAGCGTCAAGGGCATCGAAGTGAAAGGAGCAAACACGAGAGCGTACACCGAATACCGTGAGAATAGAATTCAAGTGCGAGAGGATCTTCGATCATCACCTAGAGCAGAGCGTGAGCGCAGAGCTGAGGTGATTGAAGCAGAGTGTGATTAGGGCTTGCATAGTCTGATCATAGCTTGATCAGGAAGCCAATTCAGAGTAGCGGTTGCTTGTTGGTTGATCAAGGGAGGCTGCGGAGATATTGACGAGTGGACGAACTTGGTCAAGTGACTGGTTGGCTAAACTCACTGTGACAGGTGGTCACTGAGTGAGGGGGAGTGCTCCAGAGTGTGCAGCGCTCGTGGAGAGGTTCGATCGGCTCAACAGAAGGCTTGGAGCGACGCGGACAGTTTTGGTACCAGCTGTGTGCTACAGCAGGTGGTATAGCAACCTGCAGATAACAGTGAATTAATTAGAATAGGCTGAGTCTGTGGGATTAGAGTTGTAGCTATTCTGAATTATTTCAAGTCTGTAGGTGTGCAATACACAAGTCAGAGCTTGTTCTGATTATTTGAGTAGTTTAGGTTAGGTAGCATAGGTGTCGTGCGTCGAACCGTGTTGTACTGTGGACCTGAGAAACTAGTGGATTAAGGGTTGGAGTTTAGCCCTTCCCAGACGTAGGCAGATTGGCCGAACTGGGTGAGCAAACCTTTGTTCCTTGTTCTATCTTGCTGCATTAGATTTGAGTGTTCAAGAGTGTGCTGTAGCAACTGCTTGTTCACAATCTGCAACTCTGATCGCGCGTCGTTGTGCGCGTCAAATATAATCCTTCCTCTTCCACTAGTACAGCGGTTAAGTAAGGGTCGATCTCCACAGGGAGCAAGTAGTTCAGTTTTAGCCAGTAACCTACACTTATGAAATTGGGGGTGAGTGATTGATTTGCGCAACGCGCAAGTAACAGTGGTATCGTAACGCAGGAAATTGCACTAGACGTGCGCAGTCAATAGAGATTAAATACTATGACTATGAGAAGTATCGGCGCAGACAATCCTCTATGAGTGTATTCCTTATCATCGACTCTAAATGTCTATAGCTCGATTTGCTAATGTTAGTGTCCGATCAAGGCTTCCTAACATGTGCGCATGTTCCGATCAAAGTTCATGTGCTATTAATTCTTACACTAGACTAAACAACTACGAATCCGATCAAGGTAGTAATTGCCTAACCTAGCGCGTTACTCCTAGTTGGCACCGTCAGGCTATTCAACTAGTTTAACAGACAACAACAAGCAACAAGAGTAAGATTGCGGTTCAAGGCTTCCCCTGCTCATGTAACAAGCTGCCAGTAATGTGCACAGAATTAATATAAGCAAGCAAGCTGTGCATTAAGCGCAAGTCTCAAAAGGAAATACTCATAGATTCATGTCCAACCGATACTAAGCGTTTAGCTAGACATGCTAGTGATAAACATCATAGAAATAGTAAATAATAACTAAAGTGTCCAAAACAATAGCAAACAGTGCGTGCAGGTTGCAGTCTTGGCTGGCGCAGTCGGCTGGCGCAAATCCTCTCAACAAGCTCGTGTGTTTTCCAGTCCTGCTGCGCAGTGCCTCCTGGGTGTACGAATTGTGAATCCTGAGAATCGTTTGTGTGTCTCTTAACCCTAGCCTCCTTCTCTTCTTTATATACTGCTCAGAGGCTCACTCTTGGCAACTTCCAAATCTGGTGGTGTCAGGATTTGGAAACACCAACATCTGCGCCTGGCGCACGGCATCTGCTTAGCGCAATCGGTTAGCGCACCGAGGTCGACTCTGCCAATTTCTTCTGTTTGCGCCGCTAGCTCCGCAGGCTGTGTGATGCGCGTCCTAAACGCTGCCTGTTAGCGCGTATCCGACTTAGGCCCTCGTTTTGCCCTGAAATACAAAAACACTGGAAACCAGTAATCTTGTACATAAAATAATGCAAACAAGCATAGGGTTATGATCTAAATAATGCGTATAAATAGGCTCTATCAAAACCTCCCACACTCGCCCCTTGTTCGTCCTCGAACAAGCACTCAAGCACGGATACTACTACCTCTCTGGAGTCTAGCGCACAGTCTTGCACTCTGGCGCGATCTGCACGACTGAACACCTTGCGCTGCTCTACCACCTGCGCACAACTGCTGTCAACAGTTTAAGTATAGGGATTTCGTAATTCATTACCTCTCAGCTGGGATGAAAATTATTTCGGATGGCTGGGAGATAGCTCTTTATAGGCGCCAGGTTGTCAGCTCTTACTCCGAGGATGGGTATATGGTTAACAGCGCCAGCTTCTTCCCGTGCGTGATTCTTCCGTGCACTTCCTGGGAACTCAAGCCTTTTGATGATTTTCTGTGGATTTTGCACTCGCTGGTACTTGTGCGCATGCTGATTCTTTTGTAGCGCATATCATCTGCTGGTGTTTTTCTTTTGTACAGCTTTGTCTATGATTTCTCATATTCCCAGAACGGTTCCAGTCTCGGCCTCCGGATAACAGCTATGGAACACCTCCCCGCTCTCCCTCCATGGTCTGTCTGCGCAGGTCGGCGCACGCATTTACACCCGTGCCCGCCTTCCTTGGCACAACTTCCAGAGGGAAGGTGGTCTGTTTTCCCACCTCGCCACGCTTTTGGGTATTTGCCTTCGGCATCTGCGTGACTGAGCGCGCTCTCTTGTTCCGAAGGTCGCGAAGCACAGGCCTCCACTCGCGCTCTCGACCATATACCTCTCCTCTGAAGCGCGAGCGACTACCCGCCTCTCTAGAGCGTTTCTGTCAACTCCACATCCCCTGCATATCCCAACTAACAGGAGCAGAAAAACGAAAAAAATATACTAAAAACAGTTGATAGCGCACGGCGCAATATGGGTAGCGCAAACAAGCTGAACAGTGCGCACAACCCGCACTCAAGTGCACTACTGCTACTGTTTCCTTTAATTAAACTAAGCTACACTAAAAAGCTCAAAAAACGTGAAATGTAAGTGTAACGCTCCCCCCCCCCACACTTAAACCGAGACGTGTCCCCACGACTCAAGCTCAAGCGCACGGAGGACGCGCACATGCAGAACTAATGCATGCAAGCAAAATAAAGAATATAAAAATGAAGAACATATAGTCAAAACAACGCAAATATAGCATAGGGGCACAAAATATGTATCACAGGAGTTTAGCACACAAATATAGCAACAGAATATCAAATAAAGTTCAGCATATAAAGGAAAATAGACACCACCCGAAAGAAATAATGCGCTCCCCCCCGCAGCTCTAGAGGTCATCTGAGCTGGACGCAGCCGCTGAACTATGCGCCTCCTCCTCTGAAGAATTCGTCATGTATTCGGAGCTGGAGGAAGGCGGTACAACTGATAGGGCGACAGGCTGTGCCTCGTCGTCATCCTCTGGAACGAGTTCCCATAGCGAGTCTGAGCTGGTGCTAATGATGGGTTTGGCTATAGGGGACCTTGGAATGGACGGCTGGGCAGGGGAAGGTGCAGGTGCGGGTACTGGTTCTGGTTCGGGGGGTGGGTTCTGCTGGCGCTGCTGGTGTTGGTGCTACTGGTGCTGGGAATGGTTCTGCTGGATGCACTGAGGGCTGAGTAAGAGGGCTGGTTGGCTGATGCGGCTCACTGGGAGACCCTGGAGGCGGTCGGTGCAGGCTGAAGAGAGGGGGAATTACGTCTCCAAATCTCCACCCTGATGGTGGGCTCATGCTTAAGTCCGCCCCCTATGGCGCTAAATATTCGAGCACGCGCATGACGTTGAACATCATGCGCTGCTCTGCGGACGCTTCCTCAGGCGCCTCCGCAGCCTCGGTCCTTGGGCGCTTTCCGCGCGCACGAGGGGGAGAATCCTCGATGGAAATGGTGACTGGCTCCCCCTGTGGTGCGCGGGCCCTCCGATGCGCTCCAGTCGGCGCGCGGGTCCTTGCGCGCGGGCCCTGAGGTGGAGGTGTGAAGGCTGGAGCTGCTTGCAACGGTCGAGTGTGAAAAGTGCTGAAATTTTCTAAGTCCTGCCCTTATATACACCCCCTGACTGGCGCAGCGGTCCTGCGCACTGAAGTGCGCACGGACCTGCGCACTGCAGCTCGACTAAAACAAACTACGAGACCTAGACTAACTAAAAGACACTAGAAAGACTAAAAAAAAAGACATAAAAAAGTCAAACGAGTCGGGTTACCTCCCGACAAGTGCCTTTGTTTAACGTCGTTGGCTCGACTGTACCTCGTTACGTGCCCAAATGGTTGCCAGCGACCTCCCCCACTCTTGCTCCTGAGTAACCCTGCGCTTGTGCATGTGCTGTCTTCTGCGTGGTCCTGCGCATAGGGTGAGAAGGGTAGTCAACATGGATAATATGTGAGAAGTCTGCAGTAACGAGGGTAGATGAAGAGGAAGAAGAAATGTGAGCAATAGTTTCCAGTTCTCCCTCTGGTGCATCTGGTGGTGCCTCTGGCGCAGCAGCTGGCGCATCTGCCATCTCAGGTTCTGCCAAGTCAATGTCGCGCACTGTGTTGTCCCAAGGTTCTCCTAGATACCGTTTGACTCTCTGCCCATTGACCTGAAAACGATGTCGGTGCTCGTTTTCTAACTCGATTGTTCCATAGGGGAAAACCTTGATGACTGTGTACGGTCCAGTCCATTTGCTGCGCAGCTTTCCAGGCATGAGCTTCAGGCGTGATGAGAATAATAATACCTGGTCTCCTGGCTCAAAAGTGCGTCTGAGGATATGCTTGTCATGAAACGCCTTTGTCCGCTCCTTGTAATCGCGCAGTCCCTCATAGGCATCCAGGCGCAGCTCTTTTAATTCACTCAGCTCAAACGCGCGCTCCTTTCCAGCCTCATCTAAGTTCAGGTTGCAAATGCGTAAGGCCCAGTATGCTTTGTGCTCTAACTCCACTGGCAGGTGGCAGGCTTTTCCGTAGACCAACCGAAACGGTGAAGTCCCGATTGGTGTCTTATGCGCAGTGCGGTATGCCCACAGCGCATCGTCCAGGCGCTGGCTCCAATCCTTGCGCGATGGTCTCACGGTCTTCTCCAGGATGCGCTTGATTTCTCTGTTAGAGACCTCGGCCTGTCCATTTGTCTGAGGATGATAAGCAGTGGACGTCTTGTGGCGCACCCCGTAATGCTTGAAAACTTGCGCCACAATCCTGTTGCAAAAGTGCGTCCCCTGGTCGCTGATGATTGCCTTAGGCACCCCGTACCTGCAAAAGATGTAAGTTTTCAGAAACTCAGCTACCGTTTTACCGTCATCCTTCCGTGTGGCCTTAGCTTCGACCCATTTGGAGACATAGTCCACCGCGACCAATATGTATTCATATCCTGCAGACGGGGGAAAAGGCCCCATGAAGTCAATTCCCCATATGTCAAACACTTCATCCACTAGAGTTGGCGTCTGCGGCATCTCGTTGCACGCTGATATGCCTCCTGTGCGCTGGCACCTGTCACAATTCCTGCAATAGTCATATGCGTCTCTAAACAGGTGCGGCCAATAAAATCCGCAGTCCAAGACCTTCCTACTGGTGCGCTTGGGACCAAAGTGTCCTCCACATGCGTGCGCATGACAAAACATCAAAACAGAGTTAAATTCATGGTCAGGTACGCAGCGCCTCAATATCTGATCTGGTCCTATTCTAAGCATATAAGGATCATCCCAAATATAATGCTTGGACTCATGTTTCAATCTCATGCACTGGGTTTTATTGAAATGCGGAGGAAACGTACCTGTGACCAGGTAATTCGCAATGTGCGCATACCATGGTACCTTACCTGTCAGCGCCATCAGATGCTAGTCAGTTAAAGTCTCATTGATCTGCCCTGGCTCCTCCTCCTTCACGATTCTGCTCAGGTGATCCGCAACTGTGTTCTCTGTGCCCTTCTTATCCTTGATCTCCAGGTCGAATTCCTGCAGTAGGAGCACCCAGCGCATCAGGCGCGGCTTAGTTTCTTTCTTGGACATTAGGTAGCGGATGGCTGCGTGGTCTGTGTATATGATGACCCTGGCGCCTAGAACATATGCACGGAACTTCTCTAGCGCAAACACAATTGCCAGAAGCTCCTTCTCCGTGGTGGTGTAGTTCCTCTGCGCAGCGTCCAGTGTGCGCGATGCATAATAGATGGCGTGCGGTTTCTTGTCCACTCGCTGCCCCAGGACTGCACCTACTGCATAATCGCTTACGTCGCACATCAGTTCAAATGGCAGGTTCCAGTCTGGTGCGCGCATCACTGGCGCACTGGTCAGCGCCTCCTTCAGCTTATCGAACGCGGTCCTGCACTCATCAGTAAAATCGAAGCATACATCCTTTTGCAAGAGGTTAGACAGGGGAATACAGATTTTAGAGAAGTCTTTTATAAAATGCCTGTAAAATCCGGCGTGCCCTAAGAATGACTTCACATCGCGCACGTTTGTGGCGTAAGGTAGATTAGAAACAAGGTCTATCTTAGCTTTGTCTACCTTGATCCCCTCCTCTGAGATAATGTGTCCTAGCACTACACCATGCGTTACCATGAAATGGCATTTTTCATAATTAAGCACCAGGTTCTTAGAAATGTAGCGCGCTAAGACCTTATCTAGATGAGTTAAGCACGCATCAAAGGTACCTCCATATACAGTAAAATCATCCATGAACACTTCTATGCATATACCAATCATATCAGAGAAAATGCTCATGACAAGTCGTTGGAACGTACTTGGCGCGTTGCACAACCCAAATGACATGCGCCGAAACGCAAATGTACCGAACGGGCAGGTGAACGTGGTCTTCTCCTGATCCTCCGCAGCTATGGGTATCTGATTGTACCCTGAATATCCGTCCAAGAAACAAAAAATAGGGCTTACCTGCTAATCTGTCCAGCATCTGATCCATAAAGGGTAGCGGGAAATGGTCCTTGCGCGTTACTGCGTTAAGCTTCCTGTAGTCGATGCACATGCGCCATCCAGTCTGGATGCGCTTGGGAACTAGCTCGCCCTGCGCATTCTCTTCCACTGTGATTCCTCCCTTCTTATGCACAACGTGCACTGGACTGACCCATTTACTGTCCGAGATGGGGTAGATGACTCCTGCGTCAAGCAACTTTAGAATTTCCTTCTGCACTACCTTCATCATATTTGGGTTCAATCTGCGCTGAGCCTCTCTGGATGGTTTGGCACCATTTTCCAACAGAATTCTATGCATGCATACGTCTGGGCTCACTCCACGCAGATCTGCCAGTGCCCATCCTATAGCGCGTTGGTTCCTGCGCAGCACCTGCTGTAAACGTACTTTCTGCTCCTCTTCTAATCCTTTCTTTATGATCACTGGCAGGGTGCCTTCATTTCCCAGGAAAATGTATTTGAGGTGCTCGGGAAGTTGCTTCAGCTCTACCTTGGGTGCCTGTTCAATAGAGGGCAAGATTTTATTGGCAGTGCAAATATGAACTATATCGTGTACCTGTTTGAGTTCTGGTTCAGCACTGCTCAGTTCCTCGTCCTGCTCCTCCAACTCTGTCTGTGCCAGTAGCTTTGGTCCTATTGTTGCGCTTGCGCACTGCGCATCTGTGACTAAATCATCTAAGCTGTCCATTGCGTGCACTGTGGCGTCCTCATGAGGATGTTGCATCCCCTTGAATATATTGAAATGGATTTCTTCGCCGTCTACCTCCATGGAAAGCGTGCCCCTCCACACGTCTATCTTTGTGCGCGCAGTCATCAGAAAAGGTCTGCCCAGTAGGATCTGCGCACTGCTGGTGCTTGATTCACCCTCCATTTCCAGCACATAAAAATCTGCTGGAAACACCAGCTCTCCTACTTGCACAAGAACATCCTCGATCATGCCTGCAGGTTGTTTGCAAGACCGATCTGCCAGCTGAATAGTGAGACCTGCAGGCTTTAGTGGTCCAAGGCGCAATGTCGTATATAGGGAATAAGGTAACAAATTGATGGATGCGCCTAAATCAATCATGCAGTTGCTCACTGTGGTCTTACCTAAAGTGCAAGGGATAGTGAACGTACCTGGCTCTCGGCACTTAGGTGGTACCTTATGTTGCACGATCGCCGAGGCCTGCGCATTAGGCATTACGTGTGCGCATTCGCCTTTCCTCCTCTTGTTTGTGCACAGCTCCTTTAAAAACTTGGCGTACCTGGGAATCTGCCGAACTGCTTCGATAAGGGGAATGTTGATTTCCACCTTGCTGAATAACTCGTATAGTTCCTTGTCCAGCGCTTCCTTTCTAGCCGATGGTGCCTGCACAGGAAAAGGTGCAGGTATATTAGTACGATTCGTGCCCTTGTCTTTTAATTGCGTTATACCTGGCGCTTCGCCCTGCTGGCTTGTGACTGGCACTTCTGGTTGCGCGTCTTACTCTGGTTGCGCATTCTGTTCTGCTGGATCCGGGACTACCGCAGCTGGTTGCGCGGGCGCCTTCAAGGTCTGCTCTGCTCCTATTGTGCGCCCAGTCCTCAGTGTTACTGCATTGACTCCTCCTTTGGGGTTCTGAATCACTTGCGAAGGCAGGTTGCCATCACTCTTTTTCAGCTCATACACCGTGGTGGCGATCTGTGATAACTGCTTTTCAATGGACTCGAACCTCTTGTCATACTTCTCGTCATTTTTGCGCACCGTGTCTGCTAGCTGCCCCACGATATCTTCCAAAGATCGCCTCGGTTGCTGGTTGTTATGCGCTGGTGCGTCAGTGCGGCGATGCGGTGGATTGTAGGGCGCAGCTTCTTGCGTCTGCTGTGGTGCGCGCTGATCTGTGGGCTGCCTCTGGAAATTGTTCTCCTCCTTCCATCTGAATCCATTTGCTACCAGTCCAAAGCGCGGCTGATTCTGCCTCTATGGTCCTCTGTTATCCCATCCTCCAAGAGCATTGACATCTCCAGATTCCTCGAAAAGTGTGGGACACTCATCAGTTTTGTGCTTGGTGGACCTGCAGAATTCACATACCTTTGGCGCAACGGGTTGTGCGCTTTACGCACTCATCAATTTCTGCAGCATGGCCTTCATTTCCTTGATCTCAGCGCTTGTTTCTACCTGATGCACAGAACGAGGACGACTATTTTCAAGTGTTTGCTGATGTCTTATCTGACAAGCAGAGTCTTCTATCAGCTGCCACGCGTCTTCTGGATACATGTTGCAAATGTCGCCTCCTGCGCATGCGTTCAACAACCTCAGCTCCATGGGTACCAATCCATTCAGGAAGTTCTCTATCAGCACATTCTGGGGTAGGCCATGATTGTAGCAGTTGGCCTCTAGCTCCCTGAAACGCTCGTAATACTCTGACACTGACTCTCCTGCGCTCTGCCTCGGCGCGGCCAGTTCTCTCCTGAGTAGCGCGATCTTTGCTGCTGGATAGAATTTGTCCAGGAACTTCTTCTGCAGCTGCTCCCATGTGTGAATTGATCCTGCGGGTAAGTTCATCAACCAATGTCTGGCTGTATCACACAGTGAAAATGGGAATGCCTTCATCTTCAGCGCCTCATCGCTCTCCCCTTCGGTTTTCATGTTCTCGCAAATGACTAGGAACTCTCGCACATGCTTGACTGGATTTTCATTGTTCATCTCGTGGAACTTGGGCATGTGATGAATGAGCGAGCTTCTTAGTTCAAAATGACCGCCTGGCGGAAGCACGATGCACCATGGCTGGTTAACTGTGAGTGGGGCTGACATCTCGCGCACTGTTCTGCGTCGCGCGGCCTGTTGCACGGGTGGCGCATGATACACTTCAGCGGCCCTCCTTGCTTCAACCTCGCGCTGCACTTCCTCTCTGAACAGGGCTGCGCGGTTGTGTGCTCTTGCTTCCTCTGGGGTTCTGTCCCCTAAGTTGTCCCCAACGACACTGTTATCCTCCATGACCTGTTCTAAATCTCAAAGAAAACGAAATTAAAAGATAACTAATGCTGCTGCGTCTGTCAGTGCGCAACTAGAATCTGCGCAGCGCAACTGTTTCAAGGTTGCGCAGGCTGATGGTGATTGCGCGCTGTCAGAAACAACAACGAGAAAACAAAACAAACTGAAAATAACTAGTTACTAATAAGGGAAAAAAGGTAAACTAGCTATAACTTAGCTGTGTTGCTCCCCGGCAACGGCGCCAAAATTTGATCGCGCAACGTTGTGCGCGTCAAATATAATCCTTCCTCTTCCACTAGTACAGCGGTTAAGTAAGGGTCGATCTCCACAGGGAGCAAGTAGTTCAGTTTTAGCCAGTAACCTACACTTATGAAATTGGGGGTGAGTGATTGATTTGCGCAACGCGCAAGTAACAGTGGTATCGTAACGCAGGTAATTGCACTAGACGTGCGCAGGCAATAGAGATTAAGTACTATGACTATGAGAAGTATCGGCGCTGACAATCCTCTATGAGTGTATTCCTTATCATCGACTCTAAATGTCTATAGCTCGATTTGCTAATGTTAGTGTCCGATCAAGGCTTCCTAACATGTCTGCATGTTCCGATCAAAGTTCATGTGCTATTAATTCTTACACTAGACTAAATAACTACGAATCCGATCAAGGTAGTAATTGCCTAACCTAGCGCGTTACTCTTAGTTGGCACCGTCAGGCTATTCAACTAGTTTAACACACAACAACAAGCAACAAGAGTAAGATTGCGGTTCAAGGCTTCCCCTACTCATGTAACAAGCTGCCAGTAATGTGCACAGAATTAATATAAGCAAGCAAGCTGTGCATTAAGCGCAAGTCTCAAAAGGAAATACTCATAGATTCATGTCCAACCGATACTAAGCGTTTAGCTAGACATGCTAGTGATAAACATCATAGAAATAGTAAATAATAACTAAAGTGTCCAAAACAATAGCAAACAGTGCGTGCAGGTTGCTGTCTTGGCTGGCGCAGTCGGCTGGCGCAAATCCTCTCAACAAGTTTGTGTGTTTTCCAGTCCTGCTGCGCAGTGCCTCCTGGGTGTACGAATTGTGAATCCTGAGAATCGTCTGTGTGTCTCTTAACCGTAGCCTCCTTCTATTCTTTATATACTGCTCAGAGGCTCACTCTTGGCAACTTCCAAATCTGGCCGTGTCAGGATTTGGAAACACCAACATCTGCGCCTGGCGCACGGCATCTGCTTAGCGCAATCGGTTAGCGCACTGAGGTCGACTCTGCCAATTTCTTCTGTTTGCGCCGCTAGCTCCGCAGGCTGTGTGATGCGCGTCCTAAACGCTGCCTGTTAGCGCGTATCCGACTTAGGCCCTCGTTTTGCCCTGAAATACAAAAACACTGGAAACCAGTAATCTTGTACATAAAATAATGCAAACAAGCATAGGGTTATGATCTAAATAATGCGTATAAATAGGCTCTATCAAACTCAGAGGTGCTGCGAATTTCAATTGGTATCAGAGCCGGAGCTCAACATACATAGTCAAGATCCTGTGCACCTAGCTGAGAAGAGCAAGAAAATGAAGGAAGGACAAAGCACAAGCCGCCCTCCACTGCTAGAAGAAAGCAGCTGTGGCTACTGGAAGGCTAGGATGAAGGCGTTTCTCAAGGCTATTGATGAGAAAGTATGGAAAGCTGTGGTGACAGAGTGGGCTCCTCCCAGAACCACTGATCATAAAGGAGTCACTCGGAAGAAACCAGAGGAGCAGTGGACTGCAGAAGAGGATGCTGCAGCAACTGGCAATTCAAAAGCCTTGAATGCAATCTTTGCTGCTGTGGATGCCAACAACTTCAGATTAGTCTCCAATTGTGACATTGCAAAGCAGGCTTGGGAGATGTTTGAAGTTGCTCATGAAGGGACTGACAAAGTGAAGATATCTCGAATGCAGATGATTACTTCACAGTTTGAAGGTTTGAAAATGCAGGAGGAGGAAACCATCACATAATTCAATGCCAAGCTGTGTGACCTATCAAATGAAGCTCATGCTCTTGGAGAACCTATTCCTGAAGAAAAGCTAATTAGGAAGGTCCTCAGATCATTGCCATCTAGATTTGACATGAGGCTGGAAGAATTAATTGGGTCTCTCAAGCAGTTTGAGATGAAGCAAGTCAAAGAAGATGCTCCCCCCAAAAGCAAAAATGTTGGATTGAAAGCTCAAACAGAAGAGAAAAAGCCCTCAGCTAATGATCAACTAAGTTTACTGGTAAAAAATCTGGGGAAGTTCAAGAAAAACATGGAAACAAGGTCTGGTCAGACCTTAAACTCTCGAAGACAATCCAGAAGAGGTGGAGGAAATCAGAGAAGAGCCAAAGAACCAGCCCAAGAGGAAGAAGAAAAGAAAGAAAGAAGGAAAGGCATCCAGTGCTGGAAGTGTGAGGGATATGGTCATCGAAAGGCTGACTGTACCAGCAAACCACAATCAAATTCAGATCAGAAAAGCAACAACTCTATGTCAGCAAACTGGAGTGAAGAGGATACTGATCTCAGTGGAGATGAATGTCACATGGCCAGGTCCAGATCCACTCGAAAAGTGGTAAGAAATAGGTATAGAAATGTGAACAAGGATCTGCTACAGCAATCTCTACATCATCTCCACACTAATGAAAGAGAGACCTTTCGTAGATATCAAAGGTGTTACAAATGTGGTCATAGTGGACACATTAAGAGAAACTGTCCTTCCACCTCGACTTGTCAGAAATCTCCCTAAGATCTCTCGTCAGCAGAGAAGATCCAAGATGATACACATTGCCTTGGTTAGCACAGCTAGAGCAACTCATAAAGAAAGCTGGTACTTTGACAGTGGATGCTCGGGGCACATGAATGGAGAGAGAACCTTCCTCAAGAATGTTAATCACTGTTCAGAGCAACATGTTAAGTTCGGAAATGGGCTGAAAGGTAGAATTTTGGGAAAGGGGACCCTTGCTGTCACAGGACTGCCTCCTCTGAAAAATGTCATGCTAGTGGAAGGATTAAAATCAAACCTCATAAGCATTAGCCAGCTCTGTGACGGGAGGATGGGTCACATCAACCTAAGAATGCTGAAAAAGATTGCAGCAGAAGAGTTGGTCAGGGGCGTTCTTGAAATCAAAGGTGAAGTCAGCACTATTTGTGGAGAGTGCCAAATAGGAAAGCAGAAAAAAGCTTCACACCCCAAAACGACCACCATCAACACCGTCAGACCTTTGCAGCTGCTACACATGGACCTAATGGGACCAATGGAGGTAGAGAGTCTTGGAAGGAAGAGGTATGCTTTTGTGTGCGTGGATGATTATATAACATTTACCTGGATTGACTTTATCAAGGAAAAAATCAGACACAGAGGGAGCTATAGCAACCCTGATCTCTCGTCTTGAGCAACAGAAGAATCTCAGAACCTCACTATAAGGAGTGATCATGGAAGAGAGTTTGAGAATGAATCTGTTGACAAATTCTGCAATTACCGGGGGATTACCCATCAATACTCCTCACCGATCACCCCTCAGCAAAATGGTGTTGTGGAGCGCAAGAATCGAACCATCCAAGAAACGGCCCGGGTTATGATTCATGCCAAGAAAATTCCTCTGCGTTTTTGGGCTGAAGCAATGAATACTGCTTTCTACATCATCAACCGAGTCACCATTCAAAAAGGGACCAAGCAAACATGTTATGAGCTCTAGAATCAAAAGAAGCCTACGGTGAAATACTTTCACATATTTGGAAGCGATTGCTACATTTTGAGAGATAGGGAATACCGAAGAAAGCTCGATCCCAAGAGTGATCGTGGAATATTCTTGGGTTATTCAGTCAACAGCCATGCCTATCGTGTTTACAATGAAAGAACTAAAACAGCGATGGAATCCATCAACGTTGTCATCAATGACATGGAAGAAGAAATCCCCACAAGTCCAAAAGATGAAGACTCTGACTCAGAAGGAGGCATAAGTAATCAGACAGAAGTAAATAAGAAGTGGGACCAGAAGATGCTACAGTAGATACTGAAGCAGAAAGTACTGATTAACAAACAGACAACTCAGTCACTGGGCAAGATGATAGAGAACCTCTCCCATCATCGAGACAACCTCCAAAGGAGATACAGAGAAATCATCCACTGGACAATATAATTGGAAATCCTACGGAAGGGAGAAGAACCAGAAGCTAGTCTCTCTTGAGCTCCTGCAACTCGATCTGCAATTCTTGCTTCATATCCCTTACAGAGCCAAGGAACATCAAAGAAGCAATGAGTGATGAAAATTGGTTGCTGGCTGTGCAGGAAGAGTTGGTTGAGTTCGAAAGACATTATGTGTGGGATCTTATGCCCAGACCTGAAGGGACAAACATTATAGGGACCAAGTGGATCTTCAAAAATAAGTAAGATGAAAAAGGAAACATTAGAAGGAATAAGGCCAGACTCGTTGCACAAGGGTACACTCAGATTGAGGGAGTAGATTTTGAAGAAACATTCGCATTTGTTGCTCGATTGGAAGCCATCAGACTTCTCCTGGCTTTATCGTGTCATCTTGGCTTCAGACTCTACGAAATGGATGTCAAGAGTGCCTTCTTGAATGGGGATCTGTCAGTAGAAGTATATGTGGCTCAGCCAAAGGGATTTGAAGATCCTCATTATCCCCATCATGTTTACAAGCTGAAGAAAGCCCTGTACGGGCTTAAGAAAGCACCAAGAGCCTGGTATGAGCGATTATCCATCTACCTGGAGAAACATGGCTATGAACGAGGAGGAACTGACAAAACTCTCTTCTTAAAAAGAACCAAGTCTGATCTCGTCATTGCTCAAATTTATGTGGATGACATGGTATTTGGCTCCAAGTCTAAGCGGCTGGTGAAGCAGCTTGTGGAGCAAATGAAATAAGAATTCAAAATGAGCATGGTGGGTGAGCTGTCTTTTTATCTGGGTCTAGAAATAGCTCAGAAAGATGAAGGGATATTCATATCACAGACCAAATATAGCAGGAATCTGGTGAAGAAGTTTCAGCTTGATAAAGCCAGCCACAAAAGTACTCCGGCGGTAACTCACATCAAAGTTGGCAAAGACGTAGCTGGGTGATAGAGCCTATTTATACGCATTATTTAGATCACAACCCTATGCTTGTTTGCGATATTTTATGTACAAGATTACTGGTTTCCAGTGTTTTTGTATTTCAGGGCAAAACGAAGGACTAAGTCGGATACGCGCTAACAGGCAGCGTTTAGGACGCGCATCACACAGCCTGCGGAGCTAGCGGCGCAAACAGAAGAATCGGCAGAGTCGACAACGGTGCGCTAACCAATTGCGCTAACCAAATCCAGTCAAGCATGTGCGAGAGTTCCTAGTCATTTGCGAGAACATGAAGACCGAAGGGGAAAGCGATGAGGCGCTGAAAATGAAGGCATTCCCATTTTCACTGTGTGACACGGCCAGACATTGGTTGATGAACTTACCAGCCGGATCAATTCACACATGGGAGCAGCTGCAGAAGAAGTTCCTGGACAAATTTTATCCCGCAGCAAAGATCGCGCTACTCAGGAGAGAACTGGCCGCGCCGAGGCAGAGCGCAGGAGAGTCACTGTCAGAGTATTACGAGCGTTTCAGGGAGCTAGAGGCCAACTGCTACAATCATGGCCTGCCCCAGAATGTGCTGATAGAGAACTTCCTGAATGGACTCCTACCCATGGAGCTGAGGTTATTGAATGCATGCGCAGGAGGCGACATTTGCAACATGTATCCAGAAGACGCGTGGCAGCTGATAGAAGACTCTGCTGGTCAGGTAAGACATCAGCTAACACTTGAAAATAGTCGTGCTCGTTTTGTGCATCAGGTAGAAACAAGCGCTGAGATCAAGGAAATGAAGGCCATGTTGCAGAAGTTGATGAGTGCGCAAAGCGCACAACCAGTTGCGCCAAAGGTATGTGAATTCTGCAGGTCCATCGAACACAAGACTGATGAATGTCCCACACTTTTTGAAGAATCTGGAGATGTCAATGCTCTTGGAGGATGGGATAACAGAGGACCACAGAGGCAGAATCAGCCGCGCTTTGGACTTGCTGCAAACGGGTTCAGATGGAAGGAGGAAAATAATTTCCAGAGGCAGTCCACGGATCAGCGCGCGCCACAGCAGACGCAACAAGCTGCGCCCTACAATCCACCGCATCGCCGCACTGACGCACCAGCGCATAACAACCAGCAACCGAGGCGATCTTTGGAAGATATCGTGGGGCAGCTAGCAGACACAGTGCGCAAGAATGACGAGAAGTATGACAAGAGGTTCGAGTCCATTGAAAAGCAGTTATCACAGATTGCTACCACGGTGTATGAGCTAAATAAGAGCGATGGCAACCTGCCTTCGCAAGTGATTCAAAACCCCAAAGGAGGAGTCAATGCAGTGACACTGAGGACTGGGCGCACAATAGGAACAGAGCAGACCGTGAAGGCGCCCGCGCAACCAGCTGCGCAAGTCCCGGATCCACCAGAACAGAATGCGCAACCAGAGCAAGACGCGCAACCAGAAGTGCCAGCCACAAGCCAACAGGGCGAAGCGCCAGGTATAACACAATTAAAAGACAAGGGCACGAATCGTACTAATATACCTGCACCTTTCCCTGTGCAGGCACCATCGGCTAGAAAGGAAGCGCTGGACAAGGAGCTATACGAGTTATTCAGCAAGGTGGAAATAAACATTCCCCTTATTGAAGCAGTTCGGCAAATCCCTAGGTACGCCAAGTTTTTAAAGGAGTTGTGCACAAACAAGAGGAGGAAAGGCGAGTGCGCACAGGTAATGCTAAATGCGCAGGCCTCAGCGATCGTGCAACATAAGGTACCACCTAAGTGCCGAGACCCAGGTACGTTCACCATCCCATGCACTTTAGGTAAAACCACAGTAAGCAATTGCATGATTGATTTAGGCGCATCCATCAATTTTTTACCCTATTCCCTATATGCGACATCGGTCGTGCAAACAACCTGCAGGCATGATAGAGGATGTTCTTGTGCGAGTAGGAGAGCTGGTGTTCCCAGCAGATTTTTATGTGCTAGAAATAGAGGGTGAATCAAGCACCAGCAGTGCGCAGATCCTACTGGGCCGACCTTTTCTGATGACCACGCGCACAAAGATAGACGTGTGGAGGGGCACGCTCTCCATGGAGGTTGATGGCAAAGAAATCCATTTCAATATATTCAAGGGGATGCAGCATCCACATGAGGACGCCACAGTGCACGCGATGGATAGCATTGATGATTTAGTCACAGATGCGCAATGTGCAAGCGCAACGGTAGGACTAGAGCCACTGGCACAGGCAGAGTTGGAGGAGCAGGAAGGGGAGCTGAGCAGTGCGGAACCAGAACTCAAACAGGTACACGATATAGTTCATATTTGCACTGCTAATAAAATCTTGCCCTCTATTGAACAGGCACCCAAGGTCGAGCTGAAGCAACTTCCAGAGCACCTCATATACATTTTCTTAGGAAATGAGGACACCCTGCCAGTGATCATAAAGAAAGGATTAGAAGAGGAACAGGAAGCGCGCTTACAGTAGGTGCTGCGCAAGAACCAGCGCGCCATAGGATGGACACTTGCTGATCTGCGTGGAGTGAGCCCAGACGTATGCATGCATAGAATTCTGTTGGAAGATGGTGCCAAACCATCCAGGGAGGCTCAGTGCAGATTGAATCCAAATATGATGGAGGTAGTGCAGAAGGAGATTCTAAAGTTGCTTGACGCAGGAGTCATTTACCCCATCTCGGACAGCAAATGGGTCAGTCCAGTGCACGTTGTGCCGAAGAAAGGAGGAATCACAGTGGAAGAGAATGCGCTGGGCGAGCTAGTTCCCAAGCGCATGCAAACTGGATTGCGCATGAGCATTGCGCCAGAGCCGCCACCAGATGCACCAGAGGGAGAACTCGAACCTATTGCTTATATTTCCTCTTCCTCTTCACCTACCTTCGTTACTTATAATTTATCACATACTATTAACCATGCTGACCACCCGCCCGAACCTTTGCGCAGGACACAAAAGAACACAACACATGCACAAGCGTAGGATCACTCAAGAGCAAGTGTGGGGGAGGTCGCTGGCACACATTCGGGCACGTAACGAGGTACAGTCGAGCCAACGACGTTAAACAAAGGCACTTGTCGGGAGGTAACCCGACTCGTTTTACTTTTACATGTTTTTTTTTTCTTTTAATGTTTTGCTTGCATACATGTGCGCGTTCCCTGTGCGCTTGAGCTTGAGTCGTGGGGACACGTCTCTGTTCAAGTGTGGGGGGGGAGCGTTACACTTACATTTCACGTTTTTTTGAGCATTTTTAGTGTAACTTAGTTTAATTGAAGGAGCAGTAGCAGTAGTGCGCTAGTGTGCGGGTTGCGCACACTGTTCAGCTTGTTTTGCCCTATCCATATTGCGTGCGCTGCTATTAACTTTAGTATATTTTTTTGTTTTTTCTGCTCCTGTTAGTTGGGATATACAGGGGATGTGGAGTTGACAGAAACGCTCTAGAGAGGCGGTTAGTCGTTTGCGCTTCAGAGGAGAGGTATATGGTCGAGAGCGCGAGTGGAGGCCTGTGCTTCGCGACCTTCGGAACAAGAGAGTGCGCTCAGTCACGCAGATGCCGAAGGCAAATACCCAAAAGCGTGGCGAGGTGGGAAAACAGACCACCTTCCCTCTGGAAGTTGAGCCAAGGAAGGCGGGCGCGGGTGTAAACGCGTGCGCCGACCTGCGCAGACAGACCAAGGAGGGAGAGCGGGGCGGTGTTCCATAGCTGTTATCCTGAGGCCGAGACTGGAACCGTTCTGGGAAAGATAGGAATCATAGACAAAGCTGTACAAAAGAAAAAATACCAGCAGATGATATGCGCTACAAAAGAATCAGCGTGCGCACAAGTACCAGCGGGCGCAAAATCCATAGAAAATCATCAAAAGGCTTGAGTTCCCAGGAAGTGCGCGGAAGAATCACGCGCGGGAAGAAGCTTGCGCTGTTAACCATATACCCATCCTCGGAGTTAGAGCTGACAACCTGGCGCCTATAAAGAGCTATCTCCCAGCCATCCGAAATGATCTTCATCCCAGCTGAGAGGTAATGAATTTCGAAATCACTATACTTAAACTGTTGACAGCAGTTGTCCGCAGGTGGTAGAGCAGCGCAAGATGATCAGTAGTGTAGATCGCGCCAGAGTGCAAGACTGTGCGCTAGACTCCAGAGACGTAGTAGTATCCGTGCTTGAGTGCTTGTTCGAGGACGAACAAGGGGAAAGTGTGGGGGGTTTCATAGAGCCTATTTATACGCATTATTTAGATCACAACCCTATGCTTGTTTGCGATATTTTATGTACAGGATTACTGGTTTCCAGTGTTTTTGTATTTCAGGGCAAAACGAAGGCCTAAGTCGGATACGCGCTAACAGGCAGCGTTTAGGACGCGCATCACACAGCCTGCGAAGCTAGCGGCGCAAACAGAAGAATCGGCAGAGTCGACAACGGTGCGCTAACCAATTGTGCTAAGCAGATGCCGTGCGCCAGGCGCAGATGATGGTATTTCCAAATCCTGACATGACCAGATTAGGAAGTTGCCAAGGATGAGCCGCTGAGCAGTTTATAAAGAAGAAGAAGGCTAGGGTTTGAGCATTCATTCATTAATCGATATTACACCATCCATCTTCGTCAGATCAGAGGAGAAAGCGGCAGAACTGGAAAACACACGAGCTTGTTGAGAGGACCTGCGCCAGCCGACTGCGCCAGCCAAGACTGCAACCTGCACGACTGTTTGCTATTGTTTTCTTGGACACTTTAGTTATTATTTACTGTTTCTATGATGTTTACCACTAGCATGTCTAGCTAAACGCTTAGTATCGGTTGTGCATGAATCTATGAGTATTTCCCTTTGAGACTTGCGCTTAGTGCATAGTTTGCTTGCCTGTATTAATTTTGTGCACATTGCTGGCAGCTTTTTACATGAGTAGGGGAAGCCTTGAACCGCAATCTTACTCTTGTTGCTTGTTGTTGTTTGTTAAACTAGTTGAATAGCCTGACGGTGCCAACTAGGAGTAACGCGCTAGGTTAGGCAATTACTACCTTGATCGGATTCGTAGTTGTTTAGTCTAGTGTAAGAATTAATAGCACATGAACTTTGATCGGAACATGCGCACATGTTAGGAAGCCTTGATCGGACACTAACATTAGCAAATCTAGCTATAGACATTTAGAGTCGATGATAAGGAATACACTAATAGAGGATTGTCTGCGCCGATACTTCTCATAAGTCATAGTACTTAATCTCTATTGCCTGCGCACGTCTAGTGCAATTCCTGCGTTACGATACCACTGTTACTTGCGCATCGCGCAAACCAATCACTCACCCCCCAATCTTCGTAAGTGTAGGTCACTGGCTAAAACTGAATTACTTGCTCCCTGTGGAGATCGACCCTTACTTAACCGCTGTACTAGTGAAAGAGGAAGGATTATATTTGACGCGTACAACGACGCGCGATCTTTGGGGTTGAAGTAAATCAGTACACCTACCGAAGTATGATTGGAAGTCTTCTGTACCTAACTGCTAGCCGTCCAAACATATCTTTCTCAGTTGGAGTGTGTGCTCGTTTCCAAGCTAGCCCGAAGGAAAGCCACTTCCAACTAGTAAAGAGGATCATTCGGTATATAGCAGGAACAGTGAATTATGGTCTGTGGTATTTGAAGGATACAAATGCAAATCTGGTAGGATACAGTGATGCAGATTGGGCTGGATGTATTGAAGATCGAAAGAGCTCTTCTAGAGGGTGTTTCTTCTTGGGGAATAATCTTGTATCCTAGTTCAGTCAAAAGCAGAACAGTATTTCCCTCTCCAAATCTGAGGCATAATACATTGCCGCCGGGAGTTGCTGTGCTCAACTGCTCTGGATGAAGCAGATGCTCACCGAGTATGGGATGCCTCAAAATGAAATTGTCCAGTATTATGACAATCTGAGTGCTATCAGTATTTCCAAGAACCTAGTACAACATTCGAGGACCAAGCTTATTGATATCAGGCACCACTTCATTCGTGATCTGGGGGAGAAGAAAACGATTGCTCTACAGCATATTGGTACATAAAATCAACTTGCAGACATCTTCACCAAACCCCTGGATACAGCCAGATTCGAAGCAATGAGATCCTCGTTAGGTCTCTTTGTCATGTCCTCCTGAGCTCTGAAGTGTTTCCCCCTTGTCCATTTCTGCCAAAAAGGGGGAGAGCAAGTCAAGGCCCACTGATTGATCTCCACTGATGTTTTTTGTGCACTGCGTGGCTACATTTTTTTTTTTTGAACTAATGATAGGTAGTAGTTAAAATTTGTTTTCATGGAAGACTTCATCTGTGGCCAAGGGTTTTGTCAAAATGCCAAGGGGGAGATTGATGTTGCAGTATGGCAGTCTTTGACAAAACCAGCACAAGTGAACAAGCTGTTGCTATAGCCGGAGCTGGTTCAGGAAGCTGTAGCACCTGTTCGTCAACAGCAGTTCAGATCTTTGCAGAAGAAGCTTGGCACTACATCCATTAGCATCAAGGGAGTTCCTAAATACTCAGAGAGAATATTCCAATGGAGATTCCTAGATGGCAGAAAAAATTTGTTTGTACAAGATTAGATTTGCAAATAAAATCTAATCTCCGACAAATTAGGAGATATTGTGGTTTGGAGGAAATTCCTAAAACTGTGAATGGTGGAACTGGGTGTTCCTATTTAAAGGAAGCTGCTCAGAGCGTCAAGGGCATCGAAGTGATGAGAGCAAACACGAGAGCGTACACCGAATACCGTGAGAATAGAATTCAAGTGTGAGAAGATCTTCGATCATCACCGAGAGCAGAGCGTGAGCGCAGACAAACCGCAGCGGACCCTTCGTGCTGACCCGACTCCAATGGACCACCATGTCCGAGACAAACCGCACCTTCTTCCCATAGTAAAATCCCTTCAATATGTCCATGTCCAGCAGGCTGATCTTCGGCGCACCATTAAAACGCCCTATGATTGCATAGGCAACCATGCGCCAAACGTAGAACATCCACGGGTCGCGCAGCTCGCGTCCTCGGCTGCGCCCCGCGGCAAAAACTGGGCCGGTCGCCATCTCACGCCACGCCTCCTGATTCGTGTGCGTGTCTATATCCACTTCACGCACCTTGGCGCACCTTGGCGCACCTCAGCGTGCGCTTCAGCCTCTTAGCCGAGGCAATGGACCAGACCCCTCTGTGCCGGTACCTTATCTCCAGATCAGCCATCTCTAGCGACGCCAAAAACTCACATGTATCCTCCTTGTCCGCCGCGCTGTTGATCTCTAACAGCGCCTCTTAGCCCGCCAGCGCGAGCTTCTCCATAATGAGGTCCTCCATCCCGACCTCGCGCAGGAAGTCCCTGCTGATGTACGGGGTCCCGTACATCTCCAGCCTCAGAAAGGCATCATACTTGCTGGCGAACGATGCTGGGGTCGCTTGATCCTCGGCAGGCTTCATGGTGCGCTAGGGTTGGTCAACTATGGTCAAAGCTCCACAAATGCCCAAAAAAATCCAAACTTCGACAAACGCCCTGAAATTTTCACCCACAGGTCGCCTAACGCCCGCCTACAAAACCCACTAACCAGAACTCCAAATGGTGCAGGCTATCTAGGGGCGATTTCAAAACTAGGGCAACGCTCCACCGCACAAACCCTAACTGAATAGGCTCAAATCTGAGGGGAAGGGTTACCTGGTGAGTGTGCGATGGTGAGCGCTTCGAATCTCTTTAAACGGAAGCTTGGTTGAGTGCCGGACGGTGAGCGGATGCTAAGGGTGGGAGCTTGCTTGCAACGGTCGACTGTAAAAAATGCTGAAATTTTTCTAAGTCCTGGCCTTTTATACCCCCTGTCTAGCGCAGCTATCCTGCGCACCGAAGTTGCGCACTGACCTGCGCACTGCTGCGCGACTAAAAAAAACTACAAGTCCTAAACTAGCTAAAAGATACTAGAAAAACTAAAAAAAAAAAAAAAACGTGTAAGGGTAGAACGTGTCGGGTTACCTCCCGACAAGTGCCTTTGTTTAACGTCGTTGGCTCGACTGTACCTCGTTACTTACGTGAAAGTGTGCCAGTGACCTCCCCCACTCTTGCTCCTGAGTGACCCCGCGCTCGTGCGTGTGTTGCGTTCTTCTTGGTCCTGAGCAAAGGATCGGAAGGGTGGTCAGCATGGTTAAAAGTATGTGATAAATCATAAGTAACGAGGTTAGGTAAAGAGGAAGAAGAAATATGAGCAATAGTTCCCAGTTCTCCCTCTGGTGCATCTGGTGGCGACTCTGGCGCAGCAACCTGCGCATCTGCTATCTCTGGCTCTGCCAATTCAACTACGCGCACTGTGCCATCCCAAGGTTCTCCTAAATACTTTTTGACTCTCTGCCCATTGACTTGAAAACGATGCCGGTGCTCGTTTTCTAACTCGATTGTTCCGTAGGGGAAAACCTTGGTAACCGTCTGTGTAGACGATGACTCTGGCGCCTAGAACATATGCGGGGAACTTCTCCAGTGCAAACACAATTGCCAGAAGTTCCTTCTCCGTGGTGGTGTAGTTCCTCTGCGCAGCGTCCAGTGTGCGCGATGCATAATAAATGGCGTGCGGCTTCTTGTCCACGCGCTGTCCCAGAACTGCACCTACTGCATAGTCGCTTGCATCGCACATCATTTCAAACGGCAGGTTCCAGTCTGGCGCGCGCATCACTGGCGCACTGGTCAGCGCCTCTTTCAGCTTATCAAACGCGGCCCTGCACTCATCAGTAAATTCGAAACACACATCCTTTTGCAAGGGGTTAGACAGGGGTATACAAATCTTAGAAAAATCTTTTATGAAACGCCTGTAAAACCCAGCATGCCCAAGGAATGATTTCACATCGCGCACGTTAGTGGAATAAGGCAGATTAGAAATAAGATCAATTTTGGCCTTATCTACCTTGATCCCCTCCTGCGAGATAATATGTCCTAGTACTACATCATGCGATACCATGAAATGACATTTTTCGTAATTGAGCACTAGGTTTTTTGAAATGCAGCGCGCTAAGACCTTATCAAGATGAGTTAAGCATGCATCAAAGGTACCTCCGTACACAGTAAAATCATCCATGAACACTTCTATGCATATACCAATCATATCAGAAAAGATGCTCATGACTAGACGTTGGAACGTACCTGGCGGGTTACACAGCCCAAATGACATGCGCCGAAACGCAAACGTACCGAATGGGCCTCCAACTCTGCCTGTGCCAGTGTCTCAGGTCCTTCTGCTGCGCTCGCACATTTCGCATCTGCAACCAAGTCATCTATGCTGTCCACCGCGTGCACTGTGGCGTCCTCATGAGGGTGCTGCATCCCTTTGAATATGTTAAAATGAATTTCCTCGTCATCAACCTCCATTGAGAGCGTACCCCTCCACACGTCTATCTTTGTGCGCGCTGTCATCAGAAATGGTCTGCCCAATAGGATCTGCGCACTGCCTTTGCTTGACTCACCCTCCATTTCTAAGACATAGAAATCTGCTGGGAACACCAGCTCTCCTACTCGGACGAGGACGTCCTCGATCATGCCCGTCGGCTGCTTGCACGACTGATCCGCTAGCTGAATGGTGAGACTTGCAGGCTTTAGTGGTCCAAGGCGCAATGACGCATATAGGGAATAGGGTAGCACATTTATAGATGCGCCTAAGTCAATCATGCAATTGCTTACTGTGGTCTTACCTAAAGTGCATGGGATGGTGAACGTACCTGGGTCTCGGCATTTAGGTGGTACCTTATGTTGCACGATTGCTAAAGCCTGCGCATTTAGCATTACCTGTGCGCACTCGCCTTTCCTCCTCTTGTTTGTGCACAGCTCGTTTAAGAATTTGGCGTACCTAGGGATCTGCCGAACTGCTTCAATAAGGGGAATGTTTATTTCCACCTTACTGAATAACTCATAGAGCTCCTTATCAAGCGCTTCCTTCCTAGCCGATGGTGTCTGTACAGGGAAAGGTGCAGGTATGTTAGTACGATTCATGCCTTTGTCTTCTGATTGTGCCATACCTGGTGCCTCGCCCTGCTGACTCGTGGCTGGCGCTTCTGGTTGCGCATCTTGCTCTGCTGGATTTGGAGCTTGCGCAACTGGTTGCGCGGGCGCCTTCGCGGTCTGCTCTGTTCCTACCGTGCGCCCAGTCCTCAGTGTCACTGTGTTGACTCCTCCCTTGGGATTCTGGATCACTTGCGAAGGCAGGTTGCCATCGCTCTTTTTCATCTCATACACCGTGGTAGCAATCTGTGACAGCTGCTTCTCAATGGACTCGAACCTCTTGTCATACTTCTCATCATTCTTGCGCACTGTGTCTGCTAGCTGCCCCACGATATCTTCTAAAGATCGCCTCGGCTGCTGGTTGCTTTGCGCTGGTGCGTCAGTGCGGCGATGCGGTGGATTGTAGGGCGCAGCTTGTTGCGTCTGCTGTGGTGCACGCTGATCCGTGGATTGCCTCTGGAAATTGTTTTCCTCCTTCCATCTGAACCCATTTGCGGCTAGTCCAAAACGCGGCTGATTCTGCCTCTGCAGCCCTCTATTATCCCATCCTCCTAGAGCATTGACATCTCCTGACTCCTCGAAAAGTGTGGGACATGCGTCGGTTTTGTGCTCAGTGGACGTGCAGAATTCGCATGCCTTTGGCGCAGCTGGTTGCGCCCTCTGCGCATGCATCAACTTCTGCAGCATGGCCTTCATTTCCTTTATCTCAGCACTTGTTTCTACCTGATGCACAGAACGAGCACGACTATTTTCAAGTGTTAGCTGATGTCTTACCTGCCCAGCAGAGTCTTCTATCAGCTGCCACGCGTCCTCTGGGTACATGTTGCAAATGTCGCCTCCTGCGCATGCATTCAATAATCTCAGCTCCATGGGTAACAATCCATTCAGGAAATTCTCTATCAGCACATTTTGGGGCAGGCCGTGATTGTAGCAGTTGGCCTCCAGCTCCCTGAAACGCTCATATTACTCTGATAGTGATTCTCTTGCGCCCTGCCAAGGTGCGGCCAGCTCCCTCCTGAGTAGCGCGATCTTTGCTGCGAGATAGAACTTGTCCAAGAACTTCTTCTGCAGCTGCTCCCATGTGTGAATTGATCCTGCTGGTAAGTTCATCAGCCAATGCCTGGCCGTGTTACACAATGAAAATGGGAACGCTTTCATCTTCAGCGCATCGTCATTCTCCCCTTCGGCCTTCATGTTCTCGCAAATGACTAGGAATTCTCGCACATGCTTGACTGGGTTCTCGTTGTTCATCAGTGGAACTTGGTCATGTGATGAATGAGCGAGCTCCTTAGTTCAAAATGACCGTCTGGTGGAAGCACTATCACCATGGCTGGTTAACCGTGATTGGGGCTGACATCTCGCGCACTGTTCTACGTCGCGCGGCTTGTCGCGCGGGTGGCACATTATACACTTCAGCGGCCATCCTTGCTTCAACCTCGCGCTGCACTTCCTCTCTGAACAGGGTAATTTTATTACATTTTGTGTGAATCGATTACTCTTTTGTAGTGTTTTCGTATCGCAGGAATGTTCAAGATCGCATTGGAATTTATCGCATATTTGAAGCATTCATCCAAGATCAAGAAGTCAACAGCAGTCAAAGTCAAAGTCAGCTGGTTCAATCAGAAATCAGGACCGGTTCAATCAGACGTGGTTCATTCTGGTTCAACCCCAAAATCCTAACCCTAAACTTTGAAAAAAGAGGAAAAAGAAAAAGACACGCACGACACACGCACGGAGGCAAGAGGACTGACGGCAGTCGAGGAGAGGATTGAAGAGCTTGAGAGAGAAGTCGCCGGAATTCACTATTCACGCCGGTACTGTTCATTTTACTGTTACTGTTACTATTCACGCCGGAACACTATTCACGGCCGGATTTCCGAATTATTCAGTTAGTGTTTTAGTCTCATTCCAGTAGTGTAACTCAGTATTTTCATTAGTTTTGATGTATTCTATGAGTAACTAAGCTCAACTCAGTTTGGGGATTTATAGTGCAACCATGGTTTGAGATCAATAAATGGATGTTTGAGCTATTGATTTGCTGCCCTTGTATGAATGAAACGAATGCTTTGATGATCAATTTAGTGCAGCTTAGCGGTGAGCTAGATTGATATCAATTGTGTTATACTTGACTTGATTGCATTGTTGGGGAAAACCTAGCGGTAGAACCAATTTGTGGTATAAGTCGGGTGACTATTGAACTTGTTCGAAAGCCTAGAGGTTAAGAATAGGTACAATTTGATTGTCGACATATCTTTAGCGGGAATGTTGGACTAAGGCAGAATTCACTAGCTTATGCATGTATTCGATCGGTGATAACTAGTTGCATTGTATTCCCCGAACTGATTTTCTCTGAATTGATATCCTCAGTTTGTTCCTTTTTCTATGACTTTCATTAGAACTCTATCTTACTTGCTCTCTTTGGGTTCGACCCTGCTTACCGCTTGCTAGTGTGTTAACAGGAGTTATAAATACAAATTTGAGGCGCACGACGACGCGCTGTCACAGGGATGCGCGGTTATGTGCCCTCGCATTCTTTGGGGTTCTATACCCTAAGTTATCTCCAACGACACTGTTATCCTCCATGACCTGTTCTAAATCTCAAAGAAAACAGAATTAAAAGATAACTAAGCTGTTGCGTCTGTCAGTGCGCAACTAGAATCTGCGCAGCGCAACTGTTTCAAGGTTGCGCAGGCTGATGTTGATTGCGCGCTGTCAGAAACAACAACGAGAATAAAGCAAACAGAAATAACTGACTATTGTAAAAGAAAACTTAAGCTGGTTAAAGCTTATCTGTGTTGCTCCCCGGCAACGGCGCCAAAATTTAATAGCGCGCGTCGTTGTGCTCGTCAAATTATCATTCCTTCTCCACTTAGTATAGCGGCTAAGTTAGGGTCGATCCCACAAGGAGCAAGCAGATTAGCTTTAACTAGTGACCTGCACTTACGAAAATTGGGGTGTGAGTGATTGGGTTGCGCAAGTGCGCGAATGACAATAGTTAACGCAGGATTTGCACTAGACGTGCGCAGGCAGTAGAGATTAAGTACTATGACTATGAAAAGTATCGGCGCAGACAATCCTCTATGAATGTATTCCTTATCATCGACTCTAAACGTCTATAGTTCGATTTACTGAAGTTAGTGTCCGATCAAGGCTTCCTAACATGTGCGCATGTTCCGATCAAAGTTCATGAGCTATTAATTCTTGAAACTAGTCTAAGCAGCTACGAATCCTGTCACAGTAGCAACTGATTATCCTAGCGCGATACTCCTAGTTGTCACCGTCAAGCTACCAACTAGTTTAACATATAACAAACAAGTAGCAAGAGTAAGATTGCGGTTCAAGGCTTCCCCTACTCATGCAACTAGCTGTCAACAGTGTACACAGAATTAATACAAGCAAACAAACTATGCATTAAGCACAAGTCTCAAAGGAAATACTCATAGAATCATGCCCAACCGATACAAAGCCTTTAGCTAGACATGCTAGTAGTAAACATCATAAAAATAGTAAATAATAGCTAAAGTATCCAAGAAAACAGTAACAAGCAGGTGCGTGAAGGTTGCAGTGTCTCGGCTGGCGCAGTCGGCTAGCGCAGGTCCTCTCAGTAGCTCGTGTGTTTTTCAGTTCTGCCTCTCTCTCGTGTGCTGTGTTCCTCGATGATGATTGATGTTCAAACCCTAGCCTTCCTCTCTTTATATACTGCTCATGAGGCCCAATCTTGGCAGCTTCCAAATCTGATGGTGTCAAGATTTGGAAACACCACTATCTTGCGCATGGCGCACTGCACACATCGGTTAGCGCAATCGGGCTGCGCACCGTAGTCGACTCTGCCACTTCCTATCCTGTTTGCGCTGCTAGCTGTGCAGGCTGTGTGATGCGCTCCTTAAACGCTACCTGTTAGCGCGTATCCGACTTAGGCCCTCGTTTCGCCCTGAAATACAAAAAGTATTTCAAATAGTGCTATGGGTTAGGATCTAAATAGTGCGTATAAATAGGCTCTATCAATGAACAAACCTTTGTTCCTTGTTCTATCTTGCTGCATCAGATTTGGGTGTTCAAGAGTGTGTTGTGGCACAAATGCTTGTTCACAATCTTCCACTCAGAGGTGCTGCGAATTTCAAATTAAAATTTACAACCATTCATTTTAGTTTCGCTATTATTATGCAACTTATGTCTAACTTAACTATCATTGGAAAAGTTAAGAACATAATTTACTCGTAACTCATTTTCGTTGGAATCACGAATGCATGCACATGCATCAAGCCATTTAAACCCGTTGGCTATCCTAGTGGACGAGTTTTGTCTCGTGAAGGTTTTTAGAAAGAAGAATAGCCACAAATCCCCAAATGCAACTTAGTTATATGCAAATGCATGAATGATATGGTCAATAGTCAAAGCATTTTGCAAAAATCTTAGCCTAATTGAATTGCATCCGCTTCAACAACGAACCATTTTCAAAAGAATACCTCAACTCTCACGGTTCAAGCATGAAATCGCAATCCTAGCAAACTAGCATTGAGGTTAGCAACCATCTAGTCATATGATCTAAACATTTAGTGCAAGCTTTGAAACCATGATTCTAGGTGCATAAGAAATGCTTGCCCTTCACTTATGCTAGCAATGGCTAGTCCACGGGCTTTCGACATAAAGCTCATCCTCAAGTCCTTAAGGCTAGGCTTAAGACCGTAAGAGGAGAGGAGCTTTGCCTAGGAAACTTTTAGCAAGACAATTAAATACTTGGTACGAAATCCGTGCACGCACAAAGGTCATCCTCTAATCCTTTTCGCAAAAACAATTTAACATCGAAACATTATCATACCTCAAAGAAATAATAGAATGCCTAGCTCAAAGCTTGATTTGTTTTGGCAGTTTGTAGGGGAGGAACTTTTCTTCTTGTTTTTTTTTTCACAATTCGGAGTACTCTTTTTCATCTTTTTGCTTCTTCTTTTTTTTTTTTTTGCATGAGTCCCCCTCAATTCGGGAGACTCCACACTTAGAGAGCTAGACAATAGAAAAGGAGAGACTCGGGAAAATATGAGATGCTCATAAATAAGAGTTTATGCAAAGGGATTGAGTCACTGGGATAATCATGCCAAAGTTTAAGATTTTGTAAAATTTCATAATCAGTTGTCAACTAGGAACTAACCCTCAAAATATGCATCAGAAGTGTAGATCGCATGACAGAAGAAAGATAACAACAATACTAGCTTGAAGATGCTCAATCCAGAGAGACCATTTAGGCTTTAGATTTTAAATCTAATGGAAAGTGCAAAGGCTGAATTGGCACATAGAGGGCTAAGAGAGTTGCATATTTGACTATTTCAATTGAGTGCATGCATAATTCTAACCTATTGTGCAAAATTAACTAACAAGCAAGATAAATTAACTTAAACCAAAATGTATGCATGAATAGAGATCAAAAAGTCCTAGTCTTCCTAGCTAAAATGCCAAGTTCCCCTATAAGACTGTATGTCACCATCGTGGTCACCACTACTTAAGATTGATTCAATTGTTCGTCGAGTTTTCTACCTCAACCTTTCGGTTTATTGGTATTAAACTTATGTGTTCATGCTTTGAGAAGTTTCATCAAACACCTTGTATGCATAAGTTAAGACATGTAATCATATTGAATCAAATCTTCAAATTGACATCAAACATGAATATTTATAGGATAATCATGAGTTGAGTACAAGTAGGATCCGTAGGACCCTAGAACAAGGGTTGCTACTCACACATCAAGCTATTGAACATAGCATACATCAAAGAAGATAAATCTGGAAAATCTGGAAAATACAAAATAATATAGGAATGATGAAACTTCTCTATGTGTGTTGAATCTTCACTTCCCTTGATGTTGCCTTCCTTTCTTCTACTTTGGACTTGTGTGAGCTCCTTCTTTTCTCTCAAACTAGGTCATACAATCTAATTTTTGGACCCCTTTCAAAAATACCCCTTTTCCATTTATATTCCCTGTTTTTTTACGTTTTTTAGGGGTTCGCCTGTATCGGTCGTTCACATTCCGATACGACCGATACAAACTCAGGAGGATAAGATCTTTCACGTCCGGTTGTATCGATCCGACCGATATGGGCGATACGGGAAATAAGGATTGTTGGTCACTCTACACAATGATTCTGGCTTTCGTTGCTTTTTTGGACATCTGAATCTTCAAATTTCGTGCTGATGTAAACTAAAAACTTGTAGAATTTTGCGTTAGCTTTCTAATAAGATATAGCACGCTCAAATCAGACAATGATCATGCGCTCGGCCAGCCTTGGAAGATGAATATGTTAATTTGCCTAGATTTTGTCTGTATTCGTCTTAATCTTGTGTTTTTCCATAGTGAAATTACAGCGCCTTCTGAATGTTATCGAAATTGTGGTAGTATAAAAAATATTTATAATCCGAGTGACCTCTAGTCGAACCCAAGAGAAAAGCCTAGATTAGTCGAAAGCTAGCTAGTAATGCCTAATGCGAGTCTACTAAATAAAAGGAGGGTTTTTTCCTCTAGCTGAGTTATCTCTAGTGAATACTAAAGACAAGTTCAAATTTGGGTGGAAGTAAAATAATAGAGAAAACATAGTCGGAATTCTATTTCACCCCTAGGTCATGCGATTAGTAATGCAAAACAGAAATATATTCCTGAGTTGATTTGATTGATTATTCTAGGCTAAAGTATCAAGCATTCTAAATTCAACTATGTGAATTGTATTTCACTCCTTCTCTAGAATGGGAATGACACCTACGTGACACAATTCTCAAACTCTCACTCTATTGAATCGTGTAGAACAAAAGTCTCCTAATCTCAATCTCTCGGTCTATTGATAGTTAACTAAACTCCGCTCTATGCTTAGCCTAAGAGATTGCCAATGCCACTCTCGCGCAAAAAAGCTATCTAAAATAATCATGCTTGATCTTCTAAACAACCCAAGTTCAATTCTCATTTCATCCCTAGGTGTTTTATCAATTCATACTTATTCATGCGTTTCGTCAAACACTTGGTGTTCATAGAATTAACATGTAGAACAAGCATAAGAATTTTCAAACAAACTTCACTCATATAGATAAAGAACATGTTTTGCATTACAATCTAACCTAAGGGATCCATAAGGACCCCAACTACAATGGGACTACTCACTCAAGGTGAGTTCGAAACAAAACATAGTTTTTAATTGAAATTGTTCACCAATTGAATGCAAAGGAGTAGTGGTTGAGTAGAGCGTTGATGTCGAATGGCCAATTGCATGTGTCTTCTCCAAGTCCTCGATAATTCTCCATGTCGTCCAAGAGCAATCGTCTAGGGTTTTCGATTTTGGAAGAAGCCCCTCTAAATTTGCATGTCCTTCTTAATTATATTGTTCAGAAAAATTATCAAATTGCCCGTCGTGCTCGAATCAAAAGTGATTCAGGCAAGCTTTGATCAGTTGATTCGGACAGTGTATCCGAATCAAATACTCCGTGCGGTTTCGTAGCAGGGCGAGTCAGTCTTCCTTGGCCGAATCACTTTTGATTTGATCAAGCCTTGTTTTGATTCGGTTAAAATCCTTATACAGACAAGCTGATCCGGGCGGAGTACTTCTTCTTGGCCGAATCACTTTTGATTCGGTCAAGCCTTGTCAAACTTCTCCTCGAGTCAGATTGATCTGTGCAGGTAAAGAGGGTGATCCGGCCAAGCCTTTTCCGAATCAAATCTGACTCGGGCACCCCTCTGGTCGAGTCAGATTGTGCCTAGGCGAGTCACTTTTTCAACTTGCCTCAATCTTCCTCATTTTTGCTCTAGATCGACAGTAGTTCATCCACATTTTCTTCGGGCCACTTCATATCGTGTGGTATGCATTTTTAACCTGATATGGGCAAAGAAAGCATCAAACGACTTTATAAAATAACGGAACAAATAAGAAGTAATGGCAAAATGTAGACAAATACAAGGTCATTTGTCAGCTCATCACCTTCGCCTTGCTCAGTGTGTACTAGCAGGTTGCTCTAGCAACCTCTTGTATAATTGTGCAGAAATAAGCTTCTACAACGAATGAAAGAGAGCACACACAAATTTGGTTACCCAGTTCGGCCAACTGCCTACGTCTCGATTCACTAGCCTCGATTTCTGGTACAACCATTCAGTTCAGCCTATGATCGAATAATCTCTACTTCTAACCAAGCGACGATGAATCAGGGCCCGGTCTAAACACCTTAGACCATCCTGCACTACCTACTACTCACTCGACATATTACAATAGTTAATCTGCTCACAGACCTTGCCTATTAGAATTAAGACAGCAATTACCGTAGGTTGCTACAGCACACCCTTGTGCCGTGTAGCTTGTAAAGATTCTGTCCGCTTCGCTCCAAGCCTTCCTGATCGCGCGTCGTTGTGCGCGTCAAATTAATTCCTTCCTCTTCCACTAGTACAGCGGTTAAGTAAGGGTCGATCTCCACAGGGAGCAAGCAGTTCAGTTTTAGCCAGTGACCTACACTTACGAAGATTGGGGGGTGAGTGATTGGGTTGCGCAGTGCGCAAGTAAACAGTTGTAAAACGTAGCGAAATGCAACAGACGTGCGTAGGCAATAGAGATTAGATACTATGACTATGAGAAGTATCGGCGCAGACAATCCTCTATGAGTGCATTCCTTATCATCGACTCTAAATGTCTATAGCTTGATTTTACTTAAGTTAGTGTCCGGTCAAGGCTTCTTAACATGTGCGCATGTTCCGATCAAAGTTCATGTGCTATTAATTCTTGCACTAGACCTAAACAACTACGGATCCGATCAAGGTAGTAATTGCCTATCCTAGCGCGTTACTCCTAGTTGGCACCGTCAGGATATTCAACTAGTTTAACAGACAACAACAAGCGACAAGAGTAAGATTGCGGTTCAAGGCTTCCCCTACTCATGCAACAAGCTGCCAGTAATGTGCACAGAATTAATATAAGCAAGCAAGCTATGCATTAAGCGCAAGTCTCAAAGGAAATACTCATAGATTCATGTCCAACCGATACTAAGCGTTTAGCTAGACATGCTAGTGATAAACATCATAGAATAGTAAAATAAGGTCTAATGTATCTGAGAAACAAGTAGCAAACAGTGCGTGCAGTATGTCTCTCGGCTGGCGCAGCCGACTGGCGCAAGTCCTCTCAACAAGTCCGTGTGTTTTCCAGTTTGCCGCTCTCTCGCTCTCTCATGGCCCTCTGATGTGGGGTGTTGCCTCTCTGTGTGTCTCGTCTCTCTTAAACCCTAGACCTCCTCCCCTTTATATACTGCTCGAGAGGTCCATCCTTGGCAATTTCCAAATCTGGTCATGTCAGGATTAGGAAATACTGGACTCTGCGCCTCGCGCACAGCATACTGCTTAGCGCATTGGTCGGCGCAACTCTGCTGTGTCTCGCCATTTCTTCTGTTTGCGCCGCTAGCTCTGCAGGCTGTGTGCTGTGCGTCCTAAACGCTGCCTGTTAGCGCGTATCCGGCTTAGGCCCTCGTTTTGCCCTGAAATACAAAAACACTGGAAACCAGTAATCTTGCACACAAAATAATGCAAACAAGCATAGGGTTATGATCTAAATAATGCGTATAAATAGGCTCTATCAAACCCCCCACACTTGCCTCTTGTTCGTCCTCGAACAAGCACTCAAGCACGGATACCATTACCTCTCTGGAGTCTAGCGCACACAGTCTTGCGCTACTGAACACCTTGCGCTGCTCTACCACCTGCGCACATCTACTCTAAACAGTTTCAAGTATAATAATTTCGAAATTCATTACCTCTCAGCTGGGATGAAAAAAATCATTTCGGATGGCTGGGAGATAGCTCTTCATAGGCTCCAGGTTGTCAGCTCTTGCTCCGAGGATGGGTATATGGTTAACAGCGCAAGCTTCTTCTGATGCGTGATTCTTCCGCGCACTTCCTGGGAACTCAAGCCTCTTTGATGATGATTTTTTTCTTTTGTGAACTTGCGCACGCTGGTGCTTATCAGTGCGCATGCTGATTCTTTTGTGGCGCGTATCATCTGCTGGTATTTTTCTTTCGTACAGCTTTGTCTATGGTTCCTATCTTTCCAGAACGGTTCCAGTCTCGGCCTCCGGATAACAGCTATGGAACACCGCCCCTCTCTCCATCCTTGGTCTATCTGCGCAGGTCGGCGCACGCGTTTACACCCGCGCCCGCCTTCCTTAGCTCGACTTCCAGAGGGAAGGTGGTCTGTTTTCCCACCTCACCACGCTTTGGGTATCTCGCCTTTGGCATCTGCGTGACCGAGCGCACTTACTTGTTCCGAAGGTCGCGAAGCACTGGCCTCCACTCGCGCTCTCGACCATATACCTCTCCTCTGAAGCGCGAGCGACTAACCGCCTCTCTGGAGCGTTTCTGTCAACTCCACATCCCCTGTATATCCCAACTAATAGGAGCAGAAAAAACGAAAAAAATATACTAAAAACAGTTGATCGCGCACGGCGCAATATGGATAGCGCAAACAAGCTGATCAGTGCGCGCAACCCGCACACAGCGCACTACTGCTACTATTTCCTTCAATAAAACTAAGCTACACTAAAAAGCTCAAAAAAAAACGTGAAATGTAAGTGTAACGCTCCCCCCCACACTTAAACAGAGACGTGTCCCCACGACTCAAGCTCAAGCGCACGGAGGATGCGCACACGCATGCAAGCAAAAATAAAGAACATAAAACTCCTAAAAAACATAATAGTCAAAGCAGCGCAAATATAGCATAGGGGCACAAAAATATGTAGCACACGAGTTCAACACAAATATAGCAACATAATAGCAAATAAAGTTCAGCACATAAAGAAAAATAGACACCACCCGAAAGAAATAAGCGCTCCCCTTCGCAGCTCTAGAGGTCATCCGAGCTGGACGCAGCCGCTGAACTATGCGCCTCCTCCTCTGAAGAATCCGTCGTATATTCGGAGCTGGAGGAAGGCGGTACAACTGATAGGGCGACAGGCTGCGCCTCGCCGTCATCCTCTGAAACGCGGTCCCATAGCGATTCTGAGCTGGTGCTAATGATGGGTTCGGCTATAGGGGACCTTGGAATGGACGGCTGGGCAGGGGAAGGGGCGGGTACTTGGTCTGGGTCGGGGGTGGGTTCTGCTGGTGCTGGTGCTGCTGGTGCTGGGGCTGATGGTGGTACTGGTACTGGAGAGGGTGCTGCTGGATATACTGGGGGCTGAGTAGGAGGGCTAGCTGGCTGATGTGGCTCACTGGGGGAACCTGGAGGTGGTCGGTGCAGGCTGAGGAGAGGGGGAATCGCGTCTCCAAATCTCCACCCGGATGGTGGACTCATACTCAAATCCGCCCCCTCTGGCGCTAAGTATTCGAGCACACGCATGACGTTGAACATCATGCGCTGCTCGGCTGATGCTTCCTCGGGCGCCTCCTCAGCCTCAGTCCTTGGGCACTTTTCGCGTGCACGAGGGGGAGAATCCTCGATCGAAATTGTAACTGGCTCCCCCTGCGGTGCACGAGCCCTCCTTTGCGCTCCAGTCTGCGCACGGGTCCTTGCGCGCCTGACCAGAGGCACAACTGGTTCTGGGGCTTCGTCTTCTTCCATCTCCTGTGCGGCTGCTGCGCCCTGCGCACTGCTTTCTGCTCTAGGCCGCGGTGCTCTGGCCGGCTGCAGGCGGTAGCACCATTCCAATGTGCCATCTTCCTTCAAAGCTACCGCCCGTATCTATAGCATGTGGGCGCAGTCAAGAGGGACAGCCGGCACCATAGTGTGCTCCGGCACCTCAGGCTCTCCATGTAGCGCCCGCAGCAGGTGCGTAATAATTCCACCGCACGTCAGCGGTCCCCTTGTGCTAACCCGGCCCTAATGGACTACCATGTTTGAAACCAATAGCACCCTCCTTCCATAGTACAGCCCCTTCAAAATGTCCAAGTCCAGGAGGTTGACCTTCGGCGCGCCATTAAATCGGCCAATGACTGCATAGGCGACCAAGCGCCACAAGTAGAACATCCACGGGTCACGCAGCTCGCGTCCTCTGCTGCGCCCCGCGGCAAAAGCTGTCCCGGTCGCCATCTCGCGCCAGGCCTCCTGGTTGGAGTGCGTGTCTGTGTCCCCCTCGCGCACCTTACCGCATCCGAGTGCGCGCTTCATCCTTCCAGCTGAGGCGATGAACCATACGCCCCGATGCCTATATCTGATCTCCTGGTCGCCCGTCTCCAGCGACGCCAGGAACTCGCATGTATCCTCTCTGTCTGATGCGCTGTTGAGTTCCAACAGCGCCTCCCAGCCTGCTAGCGCCAGGCGCTCTACAACGAGGTCCTCCAGTCCGACCTCGCGCAGGAATTCTCGGCTAATGTACGGGGTCCCGTACATTTCCAGGCTCATAAACGCCGCATACTTGTAGGCGAAATCGGTAGGGGTCTCTTGGTCCTCGGCGGGCCTCATACTGCGCTCGGTTCTCTGGTCAACGCTGGTCAACACTTCTCAAAACCCAGAAAAATCCAAACTGCTCCGAATGCGCTGAAACTCTCACCAACTGAGCACCTACTGCTCGCCTACACAACCCACTAAACAGCAATCCAGTCGGTGCACTCGAGCTTGGTGCGATTTCAAAACCCTAATGCACTCCTCCACCTTACAAACCCTAATAAAATCCACTCAGATCGGGGGGAGAGGTTACCTGAGGGTATTGCGACTGAGTGCTCTGCAAATGTCTCTAACTGGAAGCTCTGAACGGCAGGTGGAAATGGGAGGCGGGAGCAGCTGGCAACGGTCGAATGAGAGAAGTCCTGAAAAAATTCTAAGTCCTGCCCTTATATACACCTCTGGCTGGCGCAGAGGACCTGCGCACTGTAGTGCGCACGGACCTGCGCACTGCTGCTCGACTAAAAATGACAAGTCCTAAACTAACTAAAAAAAACACTAGAAAAACTAAAAGAAAAACATGTAAAGGTAAAACGAGTCGGGTTACCTCCCGACAAGTGCCTTTGTTTAACGTCGTTGGCTCGACTGTACCTCGTTACGCGCCAAAATGTGTGTCAGCGACCCCCCTCACCCTTGCTCCTGAGTGATCCTGCGCTTGTGCAGGCGCTGTGTTCTCCTTAGTCCTGCGCAAAGAATAAAAAGGGAAGTCAGCATGGATAATATGTGAGAAATCTGCAGTAACGAGGGTGGATGAAGAGGAAGAAGAAATGTGAGCAATAGTCCCCAGTTCTCCCTCTGGTGCATCCGGTGGTGCCTCTGGCGCGTCAGCTGGCGCATCTGTTATTTCTGGTTCTGCCAACTCAATGTCGCGCGTTGCACCATCCCAAGGTTCTCCGAGATACCGTTTGACTCTGTGCCCATTTACCTGAAAACGATGCCGGTGCTCGTTTTCTAACTCGATTGTTCCGTAGGGGAAAACCTTGGTGACTGTGTACGGTCCTGTCCATTTGCTGCGCAGCTTTCCAGGCATGAGCTTCAGGCGTGATGAGAATAATAATACCTGGTCCCCTGGCGTGAAAGTGCGTCTGAGGATATGCTTGTCATGAAACGCCTTTGTCCGCTCCTTGTAATCGCGCAGTCCCTCATAGGCATCCAGGCGCAGCTCTTCTAATTCGCTGAGCTCATATGCGCGCTCCTTTCCGGCCTCGTCTAGGTTCAGGTTGCAAATGCGTAAGGCCCAATATGCTTTGTGCTCTAGCTCCACTGGCAGGTGGCATGCTTTTCCGTAGACCAACCGGAATGGTGAAGTCCCGATGGGTGTCTTATGCGCGGTGCGGTATGCCCACAGCGCATCGTCCAGGCGCTGGCTCCAATCTTTGCGCGAAGGTCTGACAGTCTTTTCTAGGATGCGCTTGATCTCTCTGTTGGAAACCTCGGCCTGTCCATTTGTCTGAGGATGATAGGCAGTGGACGTCTTGTGGCGCACTCCATAATGCTTGAAAACTTGCGCCACAATCCTGTTGCAAAAGTGCGTTCCCTGGTCGCTGATGACTGCCTTAGGCACCCCGTACCTGCAAAAGATATTAGTTTTCAGAAACTCAGCAACCGTCTTACCATCATCCTTCCGCGTGGCCTTAGCTTCGACCCATTTGGAGACATAGTCCACTGCCACTAATATGTACTCGTATCCGGCAGATGGAGGAAATGGCCCCATGAAGTCAATGCCCCATACATCAAATACTTCATCCACTAGAATCGGCGTCTGCGGCATCTCATTGCGCGCTGATATGCCTCCTGTGCGCTGGCACCTATCACAATTCCTGTAGTGATCATATGCGTCTCGGAACAGGTGCGGCCAATAAAATCCGCAATCCAGGACCTTTCTGCTTGTGCGCTTGGGACCAAAGTGTCCTCCACATGCGTGCGCATGACAAAACAGCAAAACAGCGCCTCAATATCTGATCAGGTCCTATTCTAAGCATATATGGATCATTCCAAATATAATATTTGGACTCATGTTTTAATCTCATGCACTGGGTTTTATTGAAATGCGGAGGAAACGTACCTGTGACCAGGTGATCGCGCGTCGTCGTGCGCGTCAAATATAATCCTTCCTCTCCCACTAGTACAGCGGTTAAGTAAGGGTCGATCTCCACAGGGAGCAAGCAGTGAGTCTTAGCCAGTAACCTACACTTCAGAAAACGGGGGTTGCGTGAGTGATTGGGGGTTTTGCGCGATGCGCGAGTAGCAGTGAATATCGTAACGCAGGAAATTGCACTAGACGTGCGCAAGCAGTAGAGATGAAGTACTATCTTTATGAGAAGTATTGGGCAGACAATCCTCTATGAATGCATTCCTTATCATCGACTCTAAACATCTATAGCTTGTGGTTTACTTGGGTTAGTGTCCGGTAAAGGCTTCCTAACACGTGCGCATGTTCCGTTCAAAGTTCATGTGCTATTAATCCTTAGAACTAGACTAAACAGCTGCGAATCCTGTCACAGTAGCAACTGCCTATCCTAACTCGTTACTCCTAATTGTCACGGTAAGTTTGCGGTTCAAGGCTTCCCCTACGCATGCAACTAGTTTAACAGGTGACAAGCAAGCAACACAAGTAAGTTTGCGGTTCAAGGCTTCCCCTACTCATGCAACTAACTGTCTCAGCGCGCACAGAATTAATACAAGTAAATAAACTATGCATTAAGCTCAAGTCTCAAAGGTAATACATCATAGGTTCATGCCCGACCAACACTAAGTGTTTAGCTAGACATGCTAGTGGTAAACATCATAAAATAGTAAGTAATAACTACTGAATCCAAGAAAACGGTAGCAAACAGTGCGTGCAGTGTCTTCTCTCGGCTGGCGCAGTCGGCTGGCGCAGATCTCCTCAATAAGTCCGTGTGTTTTCCAGTTCTGCCGCACAGTGCCTCCTTGCGTCCTCTGGTGCCTCTGGAACAACAGTCTTTTCGAACTCTCTGAAACCCTAGACTTACTTCCTTTATATAGGAGGTCCAACTTTCGGCAACTTCCAAATCTGGTCACTGGGACTTTGCGCCTGGCGCACGGCATTGGTTGGCGCAATCGGGTAGCGCACCTCTGCTGTCTTTCGCCATTTCTTCTTCTGTTTGCGCCGCTAGCTCCGCAGGCTGATCTTTCACTCCTAGAACGCTGCCTGTTAGCGCGTATCCGACTCAAGGACTCGTTCTGACCTGATATACAAAAACATTGGAAACGAGTAATCTTGCTCATGAAATATTGCAAACAAGCATAGGGTTATGACCTAAATAATGTGTATAACTAGGCTCTATCAAACCCCCCACACTTGCCCCTTGTTCGTCCCGAACAAGTACTGAAACGCGGATACAATTACCTTTTCTGGAGACTAGCGCACAGCCTTGCATTCTAGCGCAAAATGCACAGTCACTCAGCTTGTGCTGCTCTATCACCTGCGCACAACTGCACTCAATAGTTCTAATATAATAATCCCGAAATTTCATTACCTCTCAGCCGGGATGAAGATCTTTGGATGACTGGGAGATAGCTCTTCTTAGGCTCCTGGTTGTCAGTTCCCGCTCCGAAGATAGGTATATGGTTTCTTGCGCGAGCTTCTTCCAGTGCGTGATTCGTTCGCACACTTCCTGGGAACCTGAGCCTTTGATGATATCCTTTTGGTCTTGCGCACGCAGGTACTAAGTAATGCGCATGCTGATTCTCTGTAACGCAAATCATCTGCTTCTGCTGGTATTTTTCTTTTGTACAGCTTCCTTTCCAATTTGTTTCATTCCCAGAACAGTTCCAATCTCAGCCTTCGGATAGCAGCTATGGAACTCGTTCCGCTCTCCCTCCTTGGTTTGTCTGCGCCGGTCAGCGCACGCGTTTACATCCGCGCCCGCCTTCCTTAGCTGGATTTCCAGAGAGAAGGTGGTCTGTTTTCCCACCTCGCCACGCTTTGGGTATTTTGCCTTTGGCATCTGCGTGACTGAGCGCGCTCTTTTGTTCCGAAGGTTGCGAAGCACCGGCCTCCACTCGCGCACTCGACCATATACCTCGCCTTCGAAGCACAAGCGACTAACCGCCTCTCTGGAGCATTTCTATCAACTCCACATCCCCTGTATATCCCAACTGACAGGAGCAGAAAAACGAAAAAAATTATGCTAAAACAGTAGAGAACGGCGCACGCAATACGGATAGCGCAAAACAAGCTGGAGCGCATGCGCATCCTGCACCTTAGCGCACTACTGCTACTAATTCTCTTCAACTTAAACTAAGTTATACTAAAAAATGCTCAAAACATGAAATGTAAGAGTAACGCCTCCCCCCCCCCCCCACACTTGAACAGAGACGTGTCCCCACGACTCAAGCTCAAGCGCACGGAGGCTGCGCACATGCATGCAATGCAACGAAAATAAAGAACAGAAAAGGGAACACAAATAGTCACACAAAATATAGCAAGGGAGTCACAGAATGTATGGCACAAATATTCAGCACACATAATAGTCAACTAGACGCAGCAAAAATAAAAGACACCACCCTAAAGAAAATCACTGCGCCTGCCCAAAGCCTTAGAAGTCCTCCGAGCTAGAATCAGCTGCTGACCCATGCGCCTCATCCTCTGAAGAATCAGTCATGGAGTCGGTGCTGGAGGATGGTGGCACAATGGTGAGGGGGTCAGGCTGCTCGTCCTCGGAAAGTGACTGGGCGCTGATCGACGGCAGAGGTCTGAAGGCGGGAGCTTGTGTGTAACGGTCGAGTGAAAAAGTGCTGGGAAATTTCTAAGTCTGGCCTTATATACCCCCCTCTGGCTAGCGCAACGGACCTGCGCATTGATAGGCGCACGGTCCTGCGCACTTGTGTGACTAAAAACTACCAAACCCTAATCTAACTAAAAACACTCAAAAAACAAAACAAGCAGAATAAAATGTGCCAAATTAAAACGTGTCGGGTTACCTCCCGACAAGTGCCTTTGTTTAACGTCGTTGGCTCGACGGTACCTCGTTACGTGCCAAGAAGTGCGTCTGCAGCCCCCCCCCACTCTTGCTCCTGAGTGTCCTTGCACCAGTGCTTGTGTTATGATCTCATTGGTCCTGCGCAAAGGATACAAGGGAGGGTCAGCATGTGATACATTAGTCGTAATGAAGGTAGATGCAGAGGAACAGGAGATATAGGCGATGGGTGCTAGTTCTCCCTCTGAAACATCTGGTGGTGCGTCTGGCGCAGCAGCCTGCGCGTCCACTATCTCTGGCTCGGCCAAGTCAATGTTGCGTGTTGCGCCATCCCAAGGTTCGCCCAAGTACCGTTTGACTCTCTGCCCATTAACCTGAAAACGATGCTGGTGCCCGTCTTCTAATTCAATTGTGCCGTAGGGGAAAACCTTGGTGACGGTGTATGGTCCCGTCCACTTGCTGCGCAACTTCCCAGGCATGAGCTTCAGGCGCGATGAAAATAACAGTACCTGGTCTCCTGGTTCAAATGTGCGCCGGAGGATATGCCTGTCATGAAACGCCTTGGTGCGCGCTTTGTAATCGCGCAGTCCCTCATAGGCGTCTAGGCGCAGCTCTTCGAGTTCGCTCAGCTCAAATGCGCGTTCTTTTCCTGCCTCCTCCAAGTTCAAGTTGCAAATACGTAAAGCCCAATATGCCTTGTGCTCGAGCTCTACTGGCAGGTGGCATGCCTTCCCATAGACCAGCCGGAATGGTGAGGTTCCAATGGGCGTCTTGTGTGCAGTGCGGTATGCCCATAGCGCATCATCCAGGCGCTGGCTCCAATCCTTGCGCGACGGCCTAACAGTCTTTTCCAAGATGCGCTTGATCTCTCTGTTAGAAACTTCGGCCTGTCCATTTGTCTGCGGATGGTAAGCGGTGGACGTCTTGTGGCGCACCCCATAGTGCTTGAAAACTTGCGCCACAACCCTGTTGCAGAAGTGCGTCCCCTGGTCGCTGATAACTGCCTTAGGCACTCCGTACCTGCAAAATATGTTAGTTCTGAGAAAATCAGCGACAGTCTTACCATCATCCTTGCGTGTGGCCTTAGCTTCGACCCATTTGGATACGTAATCCACGGCCACCAAAATGTACTCGTAGCCGGCAGATGGGGGAAATGGACCCATGAAGTCGATTCCCCAAACATCGAACACTTCGTCCACCAGAATCGGGGTCTGCGGCATCTCATTGCGCGCGGAGATTCCTCCAGTGCGCTGGCACCTGTCACACTTCCTGCAGTGGTCATAGGCATCTCTGAATAGGTGCGGCCAGTAGAATCCGCAGTCCAAGATCTTCCTGCTCGTGCGCTTGGGACCGAAATGTCCTCCACAGGCGTGCGCATGACAAAACAGCAACACAGAATTAATCTCGTGGTCAGGCACGCAACGTCTTAATATCCGATCTGGACCTATTCTAAGCATGTAAGGATCATCCCAAAGATAATGTTTGGACTCATGTTTCAATCGCATGCACTGAGTTTTATTGAAATGAGGAGGGAACGCACCTGTGACCAGGTAATTTGCGATATGCGCATACCATGGTACCTTACCTGTTAGCGCCATCAGATGCTCGTCAGGGAATGTCTCCTTGATCTGCCCTGGCTCCTCATCCTTTACGATCCTGCTCAGGTGATCAGCGACGGTATTTTCTATGCCCTTCTTATCTTTGATCTCTAAGTCGAATTCCTGAAGCAGAAGTACCCAGCGCATCAGGCGCGGCTTGGTCTCTTTCTTGGACATGAGGTAGCGGATAGCTGCGTGGTCCGTGTAGATGATGACTCTGGCGCCTAGAACATATGCTCGGAACTTCTCCAGCGCAAATACAATTGCCAGAAGCTCCTTCTCCGTGGTGGTGTAATTCTTCTGCGCGGAGTCCAGTGTGCGCGATGCATAGTAGATGGCATGCGGCTTCTTGTCCTCGCGCTGCCCCAAGACTGCTCCTACTGCGTAGTCACTTGCGTCACACATCAGCTCGAATGGCAGGTTCCAGTCTGGTGCGCGCATCACTGGCGCACTGGTCAGCGCTTCTTTCAGCTTATCGAACGCCGCCCTGCACTCATTAGTAAAATCGAAGCACACGTCTTTTTGCAACAGGTTAGACAGGGGGATGCAAATTTTAGAGAAATCCTTAATAAAACGCCTGTAAAACCCAGCATGCCCTAAGAACGATTTCACGTCGCGCACGTTGGTGGCATAAGGCATATTAGAAATAATATCTATCTTAGCCTTGTCTACCTTAATACCCTCCTCTGAAATAATATGACCTAGTACTACCCCGTGCGTAACCATGAAATGACATTTCTCGTAGTTTAGCACTAAGTTCTTAGAGATGCAGCGCGCTAAGACTTTATCTAGATGTGTTAAGCATGCATCAAAGGTACTCCCATACACAGTGAAATCATCCATGAACACTTCTATGCATATACCAATCATATCAGAGAAAATGCTCATGACAAGGCGTTGGAATGTACCTGGCGCGTGGCACAGCCCAAAAGACATACGCCGAAACGCAAATGTTCCGAAGGGGCATGTGAACGTGGTCTTCTCTTGATCCTCCGCAGCTATGGGTATCTGATTGTAACCTGAATATCCGTCCAAAAATCAAAAGTAAGGCTTACCTGCCAAGCGATCCAGCATCTGGTCCATGAAGGGTAGCGGGAAGTGGTCCTTGCGCGTTACAGCGTTCAGCTTCCTGTAGTCGATGCACATGCGCCAGCCAGTTTGTATGCGCTTGGGAACTAGCTCGCCCTGCGCATTCTCCTCCACTGTGATTCCTCCTTTCTTTGGCACAACGTGCACCGGGCTGACCCATTTGCTGTCTGAGATTGGGTAAATGACCCCTGCGTCAAGCAACTTCAGGACTTCCTTTTGCACTACCTCCATCATATTTGGGTTTAACCTGCGCTGAGCCTCCCTGGATGGTTTGGCGCCATCTTCCAACAGAATCCGGTGCATGCACACGTCTGGGCTCACTCCGCGCAGATCCGCAAGAGTCCATCCAATAGCGCGCTGGTTCCTGCGCAGCACCTGTTGTAAACGCGCCTCCTGCTCTTTTTCCAATCCCCTCTTGATGATCACTGGCAGGGTGTCCTCATCTCCCAAGAAAATGTACTTGAGGTGCTCCGGGAGTTGCTTCAGTTCGATCTTGGGTGCCTATTCAATAGAGGGCAAGATTTTGTTAGCGGTGCAAATATGAACTATATCAAGTACCTGTGTGGGTGCTGGTTCAGCACTGCTTAGCTCCTCCTCTTGCTCCTCCAGCTCTGCCTGTGTCAGTAGCTCTGGTCCTATGGTTGCGCTCGCACACTGCGCTTCTGTGACTAAATCATCAAAGCTGTCCATTGCGTGCACAGTAGCGTCCTCATGTGGGTGCTGCATCCCTTCGAAGATGTTGAAATGGATTTCTTCGCCATCTACCTCCATGGAGAGCGTGCCCCTCCACACGTCCATCTTCGTGCGCACAGTCATCAGAAACGGTCTGCCTAGGAGGATCTGCGCACCGCTGGCGCTTGATTCACCCTCCATTTCGAGCACATAAAAGTCTGCTGGGAACACCAGCTCTCCTACTCGAACTAGGACATCTTCTATCATGCCTGCAGGTTGTTTGCACGATCTATCTGCTAGCTGAATTGTGAGACCTGCAGGTTTTAGTGGTCCAAGGCGCAAGGTCGCATAGAGAGAATATGGTAATAAATTGATTGATGCGCCTAAATCGATCATGCAGTTGCTTACCGTGGTTTTACCTAAGGTGCAAGGGATAGTGAATGTACCTGGATCTCGGCACTTAGGTGGTACCTTTTGTTGCACGATTGCTGAGGCCTGCGCATTTAGCATTACCTGTGCGCATTCGCCTGTCCTTCTTTTATTTGTGCACAGCTCTTTTAAAAACTTCGCATACCTGGGAATCTGTCGAATAGCTTCTATGAGAGGTATGTTGATTTCCACCTTGCTGAACAGCTCATATAGTTCCTTGTCCAGTGCTTCTTTTCTCGCCAGTGGTGCCTGCACAGGGAAAGGAGCAGGTATGTTAGTACAATTTTTGTCCTTGTTTATCGAGTGAGACATACCTGGCGCTTTGCCCTGCTGGTTCGTGGTTGGCGCTTCTGATTGCGCCTCTGGCTCTGGGTGCGCACTCTGAGCTGCTGGATCTGGGACTTGCGCAACTGGTTGCGCGGGCGCCTGCGCGGTCTGCTCTGTTCCCACTGTGCGCCCAGTCCTCAATGTTACTGCATTAACTCCTCCTTTGTGGTTGCATTTACGTCTCCAGTTTCTTCAAAAAGTGTTGGGCATTCGTCTGTCTTGTGCTCAGTGGACCTGCAGAATTCACATACCTTTGGCGCAACTGGTTGTGCGCTCTGCGCACTCATCAGCTTCTGTAGCATGGTCTTCATTTCTTGGATCTCAGCGCTTGCCTCTACCTGATGCACAGAACGATTACGACTACTTTCAAGTGTCAATTGATGTCTTACCTGCCCAGCAGAATCTTCTATCAGCTGCCATGCATCCTCCGGGTACATGTTGCAAATGTCCCCTCCTGCGCATGCATTCAGTAGTCGCAGCTCCATGGGTAGCAGTCCATTCAGAAAGTTCTCTATCAGCACATTCTGAGGAAGCCCGTGATTGTAGCAGTTGGCTTCTAGCTCCCTGAAACGCTCGTAGTATTCTGACAGAGACTCCCCTGCGCTCTGCCTTGGCGCGGCCAATTCCCTTCTGAGCAGCGCAATCTTCGCTGCTGGATAAAATTTGTCTAAGAACTTCTTCTGCAGCTGCTCCCATGTGTGAATAGATCCTGCAGGTAAATTCATTAGCCAGTGTCTAGCTGTATCACTTAGTGAGAATGGAAAGGCTTTCATTTTTAGTGCTTCATCGCTTTCCCCTTCGGTCTTCATGTTTTCGCAAATGACCAGGAACTCTCGCACATGCTTGACTGGATTTTCATTGTTCATCCCGTGGAACTTGGGCATGTGATGGATGAGTGAGCTCCTTAGCTCGAAGTGACCGCCTGGTGGAAGCACGATGCACCATGGCTGGTTAACAGTGATAGGGGCCGACATCTCGCGCACTGTCCTGCGCCTCGCGACTGGACGAACGGGTGGCGCAATGTATGGTTCAGCGGCCATCCGTGCGTCGACCTCACGCTGCACTTCCTCTCTGAATAGGGCTGCGCGGTTATGTGCCCTTGCTTCCTCTGGGGTTCTGTCTCCCAGGTTATCTCCAACCACACTGTTATCCTCCATGTCCTGATCCAAACTCAAGAAACGAAATTAAATGGCAACGAAGTTGTTGCGTCTGTCAGTGCGCAACTAGAATCTGCTCAGCGCAACTGTTTCAAGGTTGCGCAGGCGGATGTGATTGTGCGCTGTCAGAAACAACAACGAGAAAACAAAACAAAATGAAATAACTAGTTACTAAAATGAGAAATGTAAGCTAGCTAAAACTTAGCTGTGTTGCTCCCCGGCAACGGCGCCAAAATTTGATCGCGCGTCGTCGTGCGCGTCAAATATAATCCTTCCTCTCCCACTAGTACAGCGGTTAAGTAAGGGTCGATCTCCACAGGGAGCAAGCAGTGAGTCTTAGCCAGTAACCTACACTTCAGAAAACGGGGGTTGCGTGAGTGATTGGGGGTTTTGCGCGATGCGCGAGTAGCAGTGAATATCGTAACGCAGGAAATTGCACTAGACGTGCGCAAGCAGTAGAGATGAAGTACTATCTTTATGAGAAGTATTGGGCAGACAATCCTCTATGAATGCATTCCTTATCATCGACTCTAAACATCTATAGCTTGTGGTTTACTTGGGTTAGTGTCCGGTAAAGGCTTCCTAACACGTGCGCATGTTCCGTTCAAAGTTCATGTGCTATTAATCCTTAGAACTAGACTAAACAGCTGCGAATCCTGTCACAGTAGCAACTGCCTATCCTAACTCGTTACTCCTAATTGTCACGGTAAGTTTGCGGTTCAAGGCTTCCCCTACGCATGCAACTAGTTTAACAGGTGACAAGCAAGCAACACAAGTAAGTTTGCGGTTCAAGGCTTCCCCTACTCATGCAACTAACTGTCTCAGCGCGCACAAAATTAATACAAGTAAATAAACTATGCATTAAGCTCAAGTCTCAAAGGTAATACATCATAGGTTCATGCCCGACCAACACTAAGTGTTTAGCTAGACATGCTAGTGGTAAACATCATAAAATAGTAAGTAATAACTACTGAATCCAAGAAAACGGTAGCAAACAGTGCGTGCAGTGTCTTCTCTCGGCTGGCGCAGTCGGTTGGCGCAGATCTCCTCAATAAGTCCGTGTGTTTTCCAGTTCTGCCGCCCTCCTTGCGTCCTCTGGTGCCTCTGGAACAACAGTCTTTTCGAACTCTCTGAAACCCTAGACTTACTTCCTTTATATAGGAGGTCCAACTTTCGGCAACTTCCAAATCTGGTCACTGGGACTTTGCGCCTGGCGCACGGCATTGGTTGGCGCAATCGGGTAGCGCACCTCTGCTGTCTTTCGCCATTTCTTCTTCTGTTTGCGCCGCTAGCTCCGCAGGCTGATCTTTCACTCCTAGAACGCTGCCTGTTAGCGCGTATCCGACTCAAGGACTCGTTCTGACCTGATATACAAAAACATTGGAAACGAGTAATCTTGCTCATGAAATATTGCAAACAAGCATAGGGTTATGACCTAAATAATGTGTATAACTAGGCTCTATCAAACCCCCCACACTTGCCCCTTGTTCGTCCCGAACAAGTACTGAAACGCGGATACAATTACCTTTTCTGGAGACTAGCGCACAGCCTTGCATTCTAGCGCAAAATGCACAGTCACTCAGCTTGTGCTGCTCTATCACCTGCGCACAACTGCACTCAATAGTTCTAATATAATAATCCCGAAATTTCATTACCTCTCAGCCGGGATGAAGATCTTTGGATGACTGGGAGATAGCTCTTCTTAGGCTCCTGGTTGTCAGCTCCCGCTCCGAAGATAGGTATATGGTTTCTTGCGCGAGCTTCTTCCAGTGCGTGATTCGTTCGCACACTTCCTGGGAACCTGAGCCTTTGATGATATCCTTTTGGTCTTGCGCACGCAGGTACTAAGTAATGCGCATGCTGATTCTCTGTAACGCAAATCATCTGCTTCTGCTGGTATTTTTCTTTTGTACAGCTTCCTTTCCAATTTGTTTCATTCCCAGAACAGTTCCAATCTCAGCCTTCGGATAGCAGCTATGGAACTCGTTCCGCTCTCCCTCCTTGGTTTGTCTGCGCCGGTCAGCGCACGCGTTTACATCCGCGCCCGCCTTCCTTAGCTGGATTTCCAGAGAGAAGGTGGTCTGTTTTCCCACCTCGCCACGCTTTGGGTATTTTGCCTTTGGCATCTGCGTGACTGAGCGCGCTCTTTTGTTCCGAAGGTTGCGAAGCACCGGCCTCCACTCGCGCACTCGACCATATACCTCGCCTTCGAAGCACAAGCGACTAACCGCCTCTCTGGAGCATTTCTATCAACTCCACATCCCCTGTATATCCCAACTGACAGGAGCAGAAAAACGAAAAAAATTATGCTAAAACAGTAGAGAACGGCGCACGCAATACGGATAGCGCAAAACAAGCTGGAGCGCATGCGCATCCTGCACCTTAGCGCACTACTGCTACTAATTCTCTTCAACTTAAACTAAGTTATACTAAAAAATGCTCAAAACATGAAATGTAAGAGTAACGCCTCCCCCCCCCCCCCCCACACTTGAACAGAGACGTGTCCCCACGACTCAAGCTCAAGCGCACGGAGGCTGCGCACATGCATGCAATGCAACGAAAATAAAGAACAGAAAAGGGAACACAAATAGTCACACAAAATATAGCAAGGGAGTCACAGAATGTATGGCACAAATATTCAGCACACATAATAGTCAACTAGACGCAGCAAAAATAAAAGACACCACCCTAAAGAAAATCACTGCGCCTGCCCAAAGCCTTAGAAGTCCTCCGAGCTAGAATCAGCTGCTGACCCATGCGCCTCATCCTCTGAAGAATCAGTCATGGAGTCGGTGCTGGAGGATGGTGGCACAATGGTGAGGGGGTCAGGCTGCTCGTCCTCGGAAAGTGACTGGGCGCTGATCGACGGCAGAGGTCTGAAGGCGGGAGCTTGTGTGTAACGGTCGAGTGAAAAAGTGCTGGGAAATTTCTAAGTCTGGCCTTATATACCCCCCTCTGGCTAGCGCAACGGACCTGCGCATTGATAGGCGCACGGTCCTGCGCACTTGTGTGACTAAAAACTACCAAACCCTAATCTAACTAAAAACACTCAAAAAACAAAACAAGCAGAATAAAATGTGCCAAATTAAAACGTGTCGGGTTACCTCCCGACAAGTGCCTTTGTTTAACGTCGTTGGCTCGACGGTACCTCGTTACGTGCCAAGAAGTGCGTCTGCAGCCCCCCCCACTCTTGCTCCTGAGTGTCCTTGCGCCAGTGCTTGTGTTATGATCTCATTGGTCCTGCGCAAAGGATACAAGGGAGGGTCAGCATGTGATACATTAGTCGTAATGAAGGTAGATGCAGAGGAAGAGGAGATATAGGCGATGGGTGCTAGTTCTCCCTCTGAAACATCTGGTGGTGCGTCTGGCGCAGCAGCCTGCGCGTCCACTATCTCTGGCTCGGCCAAGTCAATGTTGCGTGTTGCGCCATCCCAAGGTTCGCCCAAGTACCGTTTGACTCTCTGCCCATTAACCTGAAAACGATGCTGGTGCCCGTCTTCTAATTCAATTGTGCCGTAGGGGAAAACCTTGGTGACGGTGTATGGTCCCGTCCACTTGCTGCGCAACTTCCCAGGCATGAGCTTCAGGCGCGATGAAAATAACAGTACCTAGTCTCCTGGTTCAAATGTGCGCCGGAGGATATGCCTGTCATGAAACGCCTTGGTGCGCGCTTTGTAATCGCGCAGTCCCTCATAGGCGTCTAGGCGCAGCTCTTCGAGTTCGCTCAGCTCAAATGCGCGTTCTTTTCCTGCCTCCTCCAAGTTCAAGTTGCAAATACGTAAAGCCCAATATGCCTTGTGCTCGAGCTCTACTGGCAGGTGGCATGCCTTCCCATAGACCAGCCGGAATGGTGAGGTTCCAATGGGCGTCTTGTGTGCAGTGCGGTATGCCCATAGCGCATCATCCAGGCGCTGGCTCCAATCCTTGCGCGACGGCCTAACAGTCTTTTCCAAGATGCGCTTGATCTCTCTGTTAGAAACTTCGGCCTGTCCATTTGTCTGCGGATGGTAAGCGGTGGACGTCTTGTGGCGCACCCCATAGTGCTTGAAAACTTGCGCCACAACCCTGTTGCAGAAGTGCGTCCCCTGGTCGCTGATAACTGCCTTAGGCACTCCGTACCTGCAAAATATGTTAGTTCTGAGAAAATCAGCGACAGTCTTACCATCATCCTTGCGTGTGGCCTTAGCTTCGACCCATTTGGATACGTAATCCACGGCCACCAAAATGTACTCGTAGCCGGCAGATGGGGGAAGTGCACATAACCGCGCAGCCCTGTTCAGAGAGGAAGTGCAGCGCGAGGTTGAAGCAAGGAGGGCCGATGAAGTGTATCATGCGCCACCCGTGCAACAGGCCGCGCGACGCAGAACAGTGCGCGAGATGTCAGCCCCTATAACTGTTAACCAGCCATGGTGCATTGTGCTTCCACCAGGCGGTCATTTTGAGCTAAGGAGCTCGCTCTTTCATCACATGCCCAAGTTTCACGGGATGCACAATGAAAATCCAGTCAAGCATGTGCGAGAGTTCCTAGTCATATGCGAGAACATGAAGACCGTAGGAGAAAGCGATGAAGCGCTGAAAATGAAGGCATTCCCATTTTCACTGTGTGATACAGCCAGACATTGGTTGATGAACTTACCCGCAGGATCCATTCACACATGGGAGCAGCTGCAGAAGAAATTCCTGGACAAATTCTATCCCGCAGCAAAGATCGCGCTACTCAGAAGAGAGCTGGCCGTGCCAAGGCAGAGCGCAGGGGAGTCACTGTCAGAATATTACGAGCGTTTCAGGCAGTTAGAGGCCAACTGCTACAATCATGGCCTGCCCCAGAATGTGCTGATAGAGAACTTTCTGAATGGGCTGCTGCCCATGGAGCTGAGGCTATTGAACGCATGCGCAGGAGGCGACATTTGCAACATGTACCCAGAGGATGCGTGGCAGCTGATAGAAGACTCTGCTGGTCAGGTACGACATCAGCTAACACTTGAAAATAGTCGTACTCGTTCTGTGCATCAGGTAGAAACAAGCGCTGAGATCAAGGAAATGAAGGCCATGCTGCAGAAGTGGATGAGTGCGCAGAGCGCACAACCAGTTGCGCCAAAGGTATGCGAATTTTGCAGGTCCACCGAGCACAAGACTGATGAACGTCCCACGCTATTTGAGGAATCTGGAGATGTCAATGCTCTCGGAGGATGGGACAACAGAGGGCCACCGAGGCAGAATCAGCCGCGCTTTGGACTGGCAGCAAATGGATTCAGATGGAAGGAGGAGAACAATTTCCAGAGGCAGTCCACAGATCAGCGCGCACCACAGCAGACGCAACAAGCTGCGCCTTACAATCCACCGCATCGCCGCACTGACGCACCAGCACATAACAATCAGCAACCGAGGCGATCGCTGAAAGATATCGTGGGGCAGCTAGCAGACACAGTGCGCAAAAATGACGAGAAATATGACAAGAGGTTCGAGTCCATTGAAAAGCAGCTATCACAGATCGCAACCACGGTATATGAGCTGAAAAAGAGCGATGGCAACCTCCCTTCGCAAGTGATTCAGAACCCCAAAGGAGGAGTCAATGCAGTAACACTGAGGACTGAGCGCACAATAGGAACAGAGCAGACCGCGAAGGCGCCCGCGCCACCAGCTGCGCAAGTCCCTGAATCAACAGAGCAGAATGCGCAACCAGAGCAGAACGCGCAACCTGAAGTGCCAGCCACAAGCCAGCAGGGCGAAGCGCCAGGTATAATAGAATTAAAAGACAAGGGCACGAATCGTACTAATATACCTGCACCTTTCCCTGTGCAGGCACCCTTGGCTAGGAAGGAAGCACAGGACAAAGAGCTATACGAGTTATTCAGTAAGGTGGAAATCAACATTCCCCTTATTGAAGCAGTTCGACAGATCCCAAGGTACGCCAAGTTTTTGAAGGAGCTGTGCACAAACAAGCGACGAAAAGGCGAATGCGCACAGGTAATTTTAAATGCGCAAGCCTCAGCGATCGTGCAACATAAGGTACCACCTAAGTGCCGAGACCCAGGTACATTCACTATCCCATGCACTCTAGGTAAAACCACGGTAAGCAACTGCATGATTGATTTAGGCGCATCCATCAATTTGTTACCTTATTCTCTATATGCGACATTGCGCCTTGGACCACTAAAGCCTGCAGGTCTCACCATTCAGCTAGCGGATCGATCGTGCAAACAACCTGCAGGCATGATAGAGGATGTTCTTGTGCGAGTAGGAGAGCTGGTGTTCCCAGCAGATTTTTATGTGCTAGAAATGGAGGGCGAATCGAGCACCAGCAGTGCGCAAATCCTACTAGGCAGACCTTTCCTTATGACCGTGCGCACGAAGATAGACGTGTGGAGGGGCACGCTCTCCATGATTGATTTCTTCGCCATCCACTTCCATGGAGAGCGTGCCCCTCCACACGTCTATCTTCGTGCGCGCGGTCATAAGGAAAGGTCTGCCTAGTAGGATTTGCGCACTGCTGGTGCTCGATTCGCCCTCCATTTCTAGCACATAAAAATCTGCTGGGAACACCAGCTCTCCTACTCGCACAAGAACATCCTCTATCGATCCGCTAGCTGAATGGTGAGACCTGCAGGCTTTAGTGGTCCAAGGCGCAATGTCGTATATAGAGAATAAGGTAACAAATTAATGGATGCGCCTAAATCAATCATGCAGTTGCTTACCGTGGTTTTACCTAGAGTGCATGGGATAGTGAATGTACATGGGTCTCGGCACTGAGGTGGTACCTTATGTTGCACGATCGCTGAGGCTTGCGCATTTAACATTACCTGTGCGCATTCGCCTTTCCTTCTCTTGTTTGTGCACAGCTCCTTTAAAAACTTGGCGTACCTGGGAATCTGCCGAACTGCTTCGATAAGGGGAATGTTGATTTCCACCTTACTGAATAACTCGTATAGCTCCTTGTCCAGCGCTTCCTTTCTAGCCGATGGTGCCTGCACAGGAAAAGGTGCAGAAATATTAGTACGTTTCGTGCCCTTGTCATTTATTTGTGTTATACCTGGCGCTTCGCCCTGCTGGCTTGTGGCTGGCACTTCTGATTGCGCTTCTTGCTCTGGTTGCGCAGTCTGTGCTGCTGGATCCGGGACTTGCGCAACTGGTTGCGCGGACGCCTTTGCGGTTTGCTCTGCTTCTATTGTGCGCCCAGTCCTCAGTGTTACTGCATTGACTCCTCCCTTGGGGTTCTGAATCACTTGCGAAGGCAGGTTGCCATCGCTCTTTTTCAGCTCATATACCGTGGTTGCGATCTGTGATAGCTGCTTTTCAATGTACTCTAACCTCTTGTCATATTTCTCGTCATTCTTGCGTACTGTGTCTGCTAGCTGCCCCACGATATCTTCCAAAGATCGCCTCGGTTGCTGGTTGTTATGTGCTGGTGCGTCAGTGCGGCGATGCGGTGGATTGTAGGGCGTAGCTTGTTGTGTCTGCTGTGGCGCGTGCTGATCTGTGGGCTGCCTCTGGAAATTGTTCTGCTCCTTCCATCTGAATCCATTTGCTGCCAGTCTCTGTGGTCCTCTGTTATCCCATCCTCCAAGAGCATTGACATCTCCAGTTTCTTCAAATAGTGTGGGACATTCATCAGTCTCGTGCTCGATGGACCTGTAAAATTCACATACCTTTGGCGCAACTGGTGGTGCGCTTTGCGCACTCATCAACTTCTGCAGCATGGCCTTCATTTCCTTGATCTCAGCGCTTGTTTCTACCTGATGCATAGAACGAGTACGACTATTTTCAAGTGTTAGCTGATGTCTTACCTGCCCAGCAGAGTCTTCTATCAGCTGCCACGCGTCTTCTGGATACATGTTGCAAATGTCGCCTCCTGCGCATGCGTTTAATAGCCTCAGCTCCATGGGCAGTAGCCCATTCAGGAAGTTCTCTATCAGCACATTCTGGGGCAGGCCATGATTGTAGCAGTTGGCCTCTAGCTCCCTGAAACGCTCGTAATATTCTGACAGTGACTCCCCTGCGCTCTGCCTTGGCGTGGCCAGCTCTCTTCTGAGTAGCGCGATCTTTGCTGCGGGATAGAATTTGTCCAGGAATTTCTTCTGCAGCTGCTCCCATGTGTGAATGGATCCTACGGGTAAGTTCATCAACCAATGTCTGGCTGTATCACACAGTGAAAATGGGAATGCCTTCATTTTCAGCGCTTCTCGCTTTCTCCTTCGGTCTTCATGTTCTCGCAAATGACTAGGAATTCTCGCACATGCTTGACTTGATTTTCATTGTTCATCCCGTGGAACTTGGGCATGTGATGGATGAGCGAGCTCCTTAGCTCGAAATGACCGTCTGGTGGAAGCACGATGCACCATGGCTGGTTAACAGTGATAGGGGCTGACATCTCGCGCACTGTTCTGCGTCGCGCAGCTTGTCGCGCGGGTGGCGCATTGTACAATTCAGCGGCCATCCTTGCTTCAACCTCGCGCTGCACTTCCTCTCTGAACAGGGCTGCGTGGTTATGTGCTCTTGCTTCCTCTGGGGTTCTGTCCCCCAAGTTGTCTCCTACGACACTGTTATCCTCCATGACCTGTTCTGAATCTTAAAGAAAAACGAAATTAAAAGATAACTAATGCTGCTGCGTCTGTCAGTGCGCAACTAGAATCTGCGCAGCGCAACTGTTTCAAGGTTGCGCAGGCTAATGGTGATTGCGCGCTGTCAGAAACAACAACGAAAACAAAACAAATTGAAATAACTAGTTACTAAAAGGAAAACGTAAACTAGCTAGAACTTAGCTGTGTTGCTCCTCGGCAACAGCGCCAAAATTTGATCGCGCGTCGTTGTGCGCGTCAAATTAATTCCTTCCTCTTCCACTAGTACAGGGGTTAAGTAAGGATCGATCTCCACAGGGAGCAAGCAGTTCAATTTTAGCCAGTGACCTACACTTACGAAGATTGGGGGGTGAGTGATTGGGTTGCGCAGTGCGCAAGTAAACAGTTGTAAAATGCAGGGAAATGCAACAGACGTGCGCAGGCAATAGAGATTAGATACTATGACTATGAGAAGTATCGGCGCAGACAATCCTCTATGAGTGCATTCCTTATCATCGACTCTAAATGTCTATAGCTTGATTTTACTTAAGTTAGTGTCCGGTCAAGGCTTCCTAACATGTGCGCATGTTCCGATCAAAGTTCATGTGCTATTAATTCTTGCACTAGACCTAAACAACTACGGATCCGATCAAGGTAGTAATTGCCTATCCTAGCGCGTTACTCCTAGTTGGCACCGTCCGGATATTCAACTAGTTTAACAGACAACAACAAGCGGCAAGAGTAAGATTGCGGTTCAAGGCTTCCCCTACTCATGCAACAAGCTGCCAGTAATGTGCACAGAATTAATATAAGCAAGCAAGCTATGCATTAAGCGCAAGTCTCAAAGGAAATACTCATAGATTCATGTCCAACCGATACTAAGCATTTAGCTAGACATGCTAGTGATAAACATCATAGAATAGTAAAATAAGGTCTAATGTATCTGAGAAACAAGTAGCAAACAGTGCGTGCAGTATGTCTCTCGGCTGGCGCAGTCGACTGGCGCAAGTCCTCTCAACAAGTCCGTGTGTTTTCCAGTTTGCCGCTCTCTCGCTCTCTTGTGGCCCTCTGATGTGGGGTGTTGCCTCTCTGTGTGTCTCGTCTCTCTTAAATCCTAGACCTCCTCCCCTTTATATACTGCTCGAGAGGTCCATCCTTGGCAACTTCCAAATCTGGTCATGTCAGGATTAGGAAATACTGGACTCTGCGCCTTGCGCACAGCATACTGCTTAGCGCATTGGTCGGCGCAACTCTGCTGTGTGTCGCCATTTCTTCTGTTTGCGCCACTAGCTCCGCAGGCTGTGTGCTGTGCGTCCTAAACGCTGCCTGTTAGCGCGTATCCGGCTTAGGCCCTCGTTTTGCCCTGAAATACAAAAACACTGGAAACCAGTAATCTTGTACACAAAATAATGCAAACAAGCATAGGGTTATGATCTAAATAATGCGTATAAATAGGCTCTATCACTTCCGCTGAGCCGATCGAACTGTTCCGAGAGCGATGCACACTCCGGAATACTCTCACTTGCTCAGTGACCACATGCCACTGATGGGAGCGAGTCTTCCGCCGTTGCTCGAATTCCTCAGACACTCACGACGCTCCCTCAACTCTCCTTGATCAATCAGCGAGTCTCCTGCTCTAATTGATCTTCTCCGATCAAGCATTTATCAGACTATGCAAGTCTCAATCAGTCTCTGCTTCACAATCACTCCTGCTCTACGCGCAAACTTTGCTCAATGAGTGATTATCAATCTCCACTCTGCTTAGTTCTCCGTTCTGCACTTTCTGCTTTTCTCAATTGACCTGGATGGATCGATGCCTCTGCTGCTCTGCCGAGCCTTCTTTTTATTGCGACCTCCTAGCCCCATCGAAAACAGAATAAGAAGTACTTGTTGGAGATAAGGACCTCACCTTCCAAAACGTCATTATCTTGTGGCCGACATCATTATCTTGTAGCTGACTTGTTGCGGCAGGTAGGCGCTTCTGGGAATATTGTGAGCTGAATATAGAAAGCTCCCGATGCTCTTCTACTCAATTTTGGGCAGTTTGTCCTTCGCGCGGCTCAGGATGCTACAGCTCTTCTGGTACCCTGGAAGCTATAACAACCCCTTGTGGACTTTAGCTTGATCACTCTGGAGGGTTTTGTCAATTTGAATGCCATTACCTAAACAATCTCCCCCTTGGCATTTTTGAGAAAACCTGATGTCCACTGATGCCGTGACCGCCTTTGTGCTTCTTGATGAGCCTTCAATCAGTGGTAGACTCTAGAAAATTTGGCCATGGCTGGTCTATTTCTTCAGCCTTTTGGTTGGTCATTGCTAGTCTATTTCTACAATAGTAGACTACTCATGTTCCTGTCTTATGCTAACATGCTCTGATTACTACTTAGAGGTTACTGTTGTTTGAGATAGTTCTGGCCACATGCGGCCTCAGTCTTAGTCACGCAGGGCCATAATGGACAGATGTAATAGCTACCTATTACAAAAAGTTCAGTTCATCATCTCATCAGTTTTTTTTCTTCTCCTCCTTTTTGTCACAAATGACAACGGAAAGATTCAAAACAATCATTAAGGTGAGGGGGCAGCTTCCTATCGGCTGGATACTGCAAGTCCCGCAGCAAGCCTGTGACTGATTGCGCCTTGCAGTAACCTTCTTTACTACTGTTGACAGGAGGCTGAGCTCAGTTTTTCAGATGACTGATGACTCTTGCTTTGAGGGCATCCTGAATGGCTGGCACAGGGGCCTCTCCCTGTTCATCTGCTGTTGGATCTGGTAGAGGGGCTGTCTGCAGAGGATCTTCTTAATCAATGTCAACCACATGTTTCCCTTTAAACAGTTTGTGATCAACCACAAACACCTGAGGCTCTATGGACATCCCTTCATTAACATTCTTTAAGGAAGAATGTTGAGCTATGATCAGCTCGTAGATCAGTGAGGGAAGCACTATGAACTGTGTGAAGGTATGTGGCATCATTGACAAACTCCTACAAAGTGAACTACAGCTTGCTACAGCAAGTATGGAAAGAGAAGAGCTGATGAAGAGCATTCCAGAGTGAGCAAACTCAGTAAGTGGCGCTCCAGATGAAGACATTAAGTAGCGCTCCAGATGAAGACATTAAGTAGCGCTCCAGATGAAGACATTAAGTGGCTAATGTCTTCACGAGGCGCGCGACTTAATGTTGCCTTGGGGCGCTCGAAAATCTGAAAGAGATCATGAAGACATCAGCTTGTGCAATCTGGGCAGTGTGACTATCTCAGTACTCAAGTGGAGTAAGCAAGTGCAATAGCAACCTCTGGAGCAGAAGTTCAGCAGCAGAAGTATTGCACACCTTCACAGGTGGCAAGAGATAATCCAACACCCTGTAGGCGTTGAACGCTGCGTCCAACTGTGCCTGGGTGAAGGCCGATGGTGGCTGCGCACCGTGTGCGGCTCTCCTGGAGCCAGCAGCTGACGACTCAGCCGGCTCTGTCGCTACTGGCCGCCTGCGGCGCCTGTCTATCGGCAGCGGCTCATGGAGTCTCGGGTCCACGTGATAAGTCCATGCAAACTGGTCCGGCCTCCGTGGACGAGCAGTGATAGCGCGCATCCCTATAAAAGCGTCCCGCGTGAGAAGCGTCGGCGAGATAAGATGATGCGTGTCCAGAACCGGCTGACCATGCAGGCGGCGCAACATATATGTGATAAACCCTCCGCAGTATATGGCTCCACATGACAATCGCTTCCTCCAAAATTTACTCAACACATCTAAAAAATCGAGAGGCGACTGGGTGTGGCAAGACTGAAAGACCTGCAGCTCGAATAGGGGAACCTTATCACCTCCATTGTCACGCCCGAAAACTGATCCCGACAGGAGCTTCTGAAGATAGAAGTAAGCCGGCTCGCGAAGGGCGCGCGCCTTACTTGCACTGGGATTATAAACCGGTTCCGAGGAGAGGGCATGCCAAGTGGCAGCAAGTTCTCTCGAATTCAACGCCCAGTTGCGGTTATCCACCTGCCAACCAAATAGTTCCCGCAATTGCGGTGGGTAAGTGACATAATGCTGGCCGCGGTGCCTGTATCGGACGCCGAGATGATCTGCGCGGCCCACGTAGTGAAAAGATGCGAGGAACTCTCGGACGTCCTCTACGTCCGTCTCCGACTGGATGGTCAGGAGTCCAGGCCAGCCGGCTCCTTCAAGCAACCGGGATACACGGTCATACAACCCGCTAGCTCGGAGGAACTCTTCGTCGGCAAAAGTACTGGCACCGAACTGCTTCCGGGAGAACTTCTCGTAGAGTTCCACGAATGTAGGTTCTCTGCGGGGTGGCATCCTGAAAAATTATCGAAACAAGAGCGCATAAGGTAGTAGTCAACGCATGTCAGTATTTCGCGCGCCGGACTCATACATTAACTCACGCGGTCAAAGACTTAAAGTCTTCTGCCGGCGCGCGAGTAATGTACTCACCAGGCGCGCGAATTCTGGAAATCGCACCGCGCCTTCATCTAGGAACCCTAATCCAATTCTACCCCCAAACTGAAAATTAGCACCTCAAATACGAAACCTAGCATCCCATATCATATATATTTAACCCACAAGCACCAAAAACATCCAATATGCTCCAAAATTGCAGATCAAACCTAAACCCTAAAACTCCCAAAACTTGACAAACATCCAATAGCACGAATGGAGTGTAGGATGGAATGAAAGCGTACCTGAAAATAGTGAAGCAGTTGGAAAACGGCCTGAGAATATAGTGAAAATAAGATTTCGAACCTGAGCTGCTGGAGAAGTGAATGGGGAGAAAGAGGGAGGGGGAGGCGCGCCCCAACCCTTATGTGTTTCAAGCGCCGCGTTCTGAGCAAAAGGCGCGCCAGATGAAGACATTAGTCGCGCGGCAGCTGCATACTTTATGGAGATTAATGTTAACTACTGGCGCGGCTTATAACGTTGTCTTGGGGCGCGTGGCCTACTGAGAAACGCCCCAAATTTTGCCTTCAAACAACACTTCCCTAATGACATTCTAAAGGAACGACTCTATGAAACACTAAGACACACACTAAGAATTAAAATGGAAAGAAGAAAAAGAAGAAAAATTAAAAAAAACATCGGGTTGCCTCCCGTAAAGCGCCTTTGTTTTACGTCGTTGGCTCGACGGTACCTCAACTCAGTTGTCGCCGTGAGGCTCGGCTAGCTCGCATTCTTGAGCATCCGGCGGTGGTCCACCGTAGTAATGTTTCACGCGCTGGCCATTCACCTTAAACCGATTGCTGTCTCTCGGGTTCTCCAGCTCCACCGCCCCGTGATTAAAAATCTGCACCACCGTGTATGGACCTGTCCATCTAGAACGCAACTTGCCAGGCATTAGTCGTAATCGTGATGAAAATAAAAGTACCTGCTGGCCAATCTCAAATGTCCTTCGTAGGATGAACTTGTCATGATAGAGCTTAGTCCGCGCCTTGTAGTCTGATTGGCTCTCATAAGCCTCTAGGCGCAACTCCTCTAATTCACTCAACTGTAGCTTGCGTTCCATCCCAGACTTTGCCAAATCCATGTTGCACTGTTTAAGTGCCCAATACGCCCTGTGCTCCAATTCTACCGGTAAATGGCAGGCCTTGCCATACACTAAACGATAAGGAGAAGTTCCGATGGGTGTCTTGTAGGCAGTCCTATACGCCCACAATGCATCATTTAAGCGTAGACTCCAGTCCTTCCGTGTAGGTTTGACCATCTTCTCTAAGATTCCCTTGATTTCTCGGTTAGAAATTTCAGCCTGGCCATTTGTCTGTGGATGATAAGCTGTGGATGTACGGTGATGAACGTGATATTGTTTTAGGGTGGCAGCCATATCCTATTGCAAAAATGTGTCCCCTGATCGCTGATTATAGCCTTAGGCACTCCGTGTCTGCAAAATATGTTAGTGCGAAGAAAATCCACTACAGTTTTAGCATCATCACACCGAGTAGCCTTAGCTTCTATCCATTTAGACACATAATCCACAGCCACTAAAATATATAAATAACCATGTGATGCGGGAAATGGACCCATAAAATCAATACCCCATATATCAAACAGAAAAATATCTTGGATGAAATTTTGTCTTATCAAAAACTTGGAAAAGGGAGAACGGGGCTTGGATATACTGGTGAAGAAAGCTCTAGAGGAAAAGTTTTCATTAAAGCCTCGAATGCTATGATATATGAAAAGAATAATACAGATGATGTTCCAAAACCGGCAGGGAAAGATGGAACTAGTCACGTGAACAAGAGGATGCTGCAGCACCTGGCGCATCATCCTTCTAAATCAAAGCCAAAGCCTCAGAATAAAAGGAGCTCTTGCACAAGTATTGGGAATCAGAAGATATCCTCCAACCTGAAGCGGCAGCAGAGAACCTCCTCAGCTGAAAAAGGGGGAACGAGATCCAGAGCCAACACATGCTGCATAAAGACTCCTTGCCCAGTAGTTTCGGGAAATGCTTATTACTGGAAAGAATCACAGAGGAAGATCTCTAAGATTGCTGCACCAGGGCACTGGAAAGCTAAAGACAAGAGAAAGCCACATGTAATACAGGTGTGGAAACCCAAATATGACAAACGAAGAGACAGGAGTCTTGAGGGTCGGAAGAGGAGGAACTCTAGACAAACCCAGGTATGGGTGAAGAAATCACCATCAGAACCGCTCAAGGATCCACCAAGCACAGCTATCTTCCGGAATGAGTAGGTGAACTAGCTCGCGTCTGCTATAGCAACCTTGTCAGAATAAGCTTGTTCACATGTTTTGGTTGCTAAAGCTGGGAGAAGGCACATGTGGGGCACGTGATCCAGAAGCTTCAAATTGAAAAAGAAAAATAACGGGTAAATCAACTTCTAGGGCAAAGGCAAGTTGAAGGCGTTTCCCCAAAATCGTTGCTAATCATCCTCACTGTGTGTTCCTCCAATCCTCTACAAACCCGCAACAATGGTGAAGACTCGCGGTTTGAAGAAGAATCTGGCAGCAGATCGTCAAGGCAGATCTAAAAGGAGGTCTAAGTCGCGCAATGAAGAGCCTGCTCAGCGTTTGGACGTGGTGGTGTGGGAACCCGCACCTCTCCCTGTGTCGCACACCGATCCCTCTCCACAAGAAGGAACTTCGCAGAAAAGGAGGCGCTTGGTACGTGACGGGGAACCTATATCCAGTGCAGCAGTATTTTCTGAAGAGGCTGTGCTTGAAGAAGTCTCGGAAGAAGAACAAGCTACAGAGGATGCTGTAGCAGGTTTTGCTGAAGAGAGGTGCAGAACTCTTGTTATGTCTCCTGGCATTGTGGGTGAAGGGGAGGAGATAGACGCTGAGTCTCCTGAACAAGAACCTGCTGCAGCACATCCTCCTCCACCCTCAGACAAAGGAAAAGCCCCTATCCTAATTCCTCTCTCCAGCAGTGAAGAAGAAGAAGGTACTACTGGTGAACCATCTGAGAGAGGACCTGCAGTGGCAGACTCAACTGCAATCACAGTGGGGGATATATGGTTCAGAAATAGGAGTGCCTCCCAATCCTGGAGTGCTGTTGAGAGGAAGCACATTGTGACTGAAAAGAGACTGAACCTAGACAAGTACAAATCAGCCGCCATTATCCAACTTCTCACTGAGGTAAACCTTCTCAAGTCCCTGACTTACCCATTCAGATTCAATATAGCCCTTGTTAGGGAATTTATTATGAATATGGAAGAGAAATTTGGTGAGGAAGGAGGAGTTGAGTTTGGAAAGAGTTGGGTGCGGGGTAAGACAGTTTTTATTACCCCTGAAAAAATCGATGAGTTTCTTGAGATCCATGAAAATGCCAGAGCGCCCACGGATGTCCAGCCAGAGATGCTGGCTAAGGTTCTGATAGGAGGGGTCTGTCTATCTTGGGGTGGCCCAAACCTTAGTGCTGCTGAGCTCACCTCTAAAAATGCCCTGCTGCATCATTTGGGCATTAGAAACTGGATCCCCAGCTCTCACAGGGGGAAGGTTAGCAGAGCCTTTGCTAACCTTCTCTACTCTATTGGGAAAAGGAGGAAAATCAGTCTGGGCAGTGTGATGTTTCCCCAGCAGGCTACTCATGCTGGCAGCGCTTCCTCCAGCAAGCCCATCGTGCTACCCTCCCTCATCTATGGGATGATGGTCTCACAGCATCCGGAGCTTGGTGCGATTTCTGAAGGTTTATCTGAGGAGCTGCAGGTGTTTACAGTAGACCACAAATTGTTCAAAGGGAAACATGCAGTGGACATAGCTTATGAAGATCCACTCTTGGTTGGTGCCTCAGCCCCAGGTCCTCTGGAGGAATCCCTTCCCCCTGCCGCTACAATTCAATCAGCTCTCCGTGCCAGAATTGTGAGCCATCTCAGGTCTGAGCTGCTCACTCTTGAAGCCGAAGCCAAAAGGAGAGATGCTAGGCGCGGCCAGATCAGAAGTCTGCTCAGAGACCTGGAGTTCCCGGCGGATGAGGAGCAAGCCCCTTGAGCATCTGTGAACAAAAGGGGGAGAGTAAAATGCTGCTACTGATGAACTGATGATTTTTTTTGGTTGACCCTGCGTGGTTGTGCTACGGCCGAGTGTGCCCATCTCTTACTCTCTTGTTGAATTCTTTTTTTCATTTAGAGTATTTACTGGTTCATGGAAGTGTGCATAAGTGTTCTAGGGTTTTGTTAAAATGCCAAGGGGGAGATTGATGATGTAGTATGGCAGTGTTTGACAAAACCAGCACAAGTGAACAAGGAGCAGCTACAACACAAGTGAACAAGGAGCAGCTACAGCAGGGGATGCTATAGCAGGAGCTTGTTCAAGTGGCTACAACATCTATCCGAAAAGCAGCAGCGACCTGGGCTTGGCTAGAAGGCCTGACAGCTCTACGGAGAACACCAGAAGAATATTTTAAAGTACTGTGGAGAATATTCCAGTAGGTTTTCCTAGCTAGAGAAGGAGATTTGTGTTGAAGATTAAAATCAAATCTAATCTCCTAAATTTTAGGAGATAATTGATCTTTTTGGGACATTGCTTAATTCTGGTCTTGCTTAAAGCTGGTGCTGCTATTTAAGAGAAAGGAGTTCAGAGCAGAGAGGTGGATCGAAGCTGAGGGATACACAAGTGCATACACAGAATTCAGAGAGAGCAATTTTGGTGTGCGACGGACGAGTTCTTCGATCATCACCCGAGAGCAGAGCTGTGGTGACAGAAGCAGAAGGAGATCAGGACTTGTGTAGTCTGATCCAAGCTTGATCAGGGAAGCCAATTCAGAGCAGTGGTGCTTGTTCGTTGATCAAGGGCAGCCGTGGAAGAACTGACGAGTGTGTGGCTCGGTCGAGTGTCTAAGCGGCAGTTCTCGCTAGTGGCAGGAGGTCACTAAGTGAGGGGGAGTATTCCCGAGTGTGCAGCGCTCGTGGAATCGTTCGATCGGCTCGGCAGAAGGCTTTGGAGCGACGCAGACAATTGTGCATCAGCTGTGTGCTACAGCAGGAGTTGCTACAGCAACCCTGCTGAGTGAGTGTAGTTTAGAATAGGCTGAGTTTCGGGGAGAAAGTAGCTATTCTAGATTGACATTTGTAGAGGGTGTGCAGACACAAGTCAGAGCCTATTCTGATTGTGTCGAGTGATCCACACAAGGTTGAGTAGCATAGGTTGCGTGGAGTTGTAACCGAGTGTACTTGAAGACCTTTGTGTTTAGTGGATTGAGGACTGAAGAATAGTCCTCCCCAGACGTAGGCAGTTGGCCGAACTGGGTGAACAAACTTGTGTCTTGTTCATTGTTTGCTGAGACAATTTCCGAGTGAACAAGAGTCTGCTGCAGCAACTGCTTGTTCAAAAATCTGTCTGACTGAGACACTGCGAATTTCAACCTTCTTGAGCACAGTAATAGTATATGCACCCTCTTCTCCTAGGTTTCCCTTCTGTTGTAGGGGAATGATACAACGATTGCTGTACCAACCTGTCGTTTAGATTTCTGGATTTTTTTCACTGTAGGTTTCTGACTAATGCCTCCTTCTGATTCCTCATTGTTGTCTTTTTGTGCTTCAGCAGCTTTAACAAAGACAGTTACTCCAGTGCTCCCTTCACCTTTGTATCCGAGACCCTTTCTTCCTCCTCCATATCTCTGATAGGCAAGGATCTCATCCAGAATATTGTTCTGAACTTCAGGTACCATTTATGTATGTTTGAGGATGCTGGACTCACTTATCTCTATAGTGAGTTCTTCCTCCTTTTGATGGGTGACTAGCTTAATGAGTGATGAAATTCTGTCCGGCAGCTCATCACACTCTTCTTCTAGATTGGTCACTCTTTCAGACAATTCCTTGTTTTTTCGTAAGGCTTCCTCACACTTCTGAAGGATGATTCCCAGATTCTCTACCAAGCTTTCTTCAGTGTTTTCCTCATCTTCGCTGTCTGACACTTCAATCTCATAATTGAACTCTTCTTTTATTGAATCTTTAGAATCAAAATTGGATACAGTAGTTAAAACAATATAGTTCTCCTCCTCACTCTCCTCAGAGTCTTCATCACTCCACTTGGTTGTTAGAGAGTTGTTGCCTTTTTTCTCAGAATTCTTCATCTGTTTGCTAGGGCAGTCAGCTTCACGATATCCATACCCTTCACAGTTCCAGCATTGGATACGCTTCTTTTTCTCTTTCTTTTCATTCTCTTCCTCGACATGTTCCTTCCCTTTTTTCTAGCTTATCCCCACCTTTCCTGGCTTCTCTTTGCGAATTTGAGTACTGGTCAGATTTTGCTTCCATGTTTTTTAAGAATCTCCCAAAGTTCTTTACCAGCAGCCCTAGCTGATCATCAGTGGAGAGCTTTTCCTTCTCTATTTCAGCTTTTAGACCAACACTCTTACTTTTGTCTGGAGAATCATCCTTTGTCAGCTTCATCTCAAATTGTTTAAGGGATTCAATTAGTTCCTCTAGCCTCATAATTTGATATTTTGAGCTTCTTCAATGGCTGTCACCTTCATGTCAAATCTGGAAGGCAGGGACCTGAGAACTTTTGCTTAGCACCTTTTTTTCTGGAATTGGTTCTCCGAGGGCAAGAGCTTCATTTGATAAATCACACAACTTGGCATTGAACTTAGTGATGGATTCCTCCTCTTGCATCTTCAGACTCTCTAACTGAGAGGTAATAATCTGCATCCTTGATGTCTTTACTTTGTCAGTTCCTTCATGAGTTGTTTGAAGAATCTCCCATGCATGTTTTGCAATGTCGCAGTTGGAAATTAGCCTAAAATTGTTAGCATCTACAACAACAAAAATAACATTAGAGCTTTTGAGTTACCAGTTGCTTTAGCACACTCTTCGTCAGTCCATTCTCCCTCGAAATTTTGTCTTGTGACTCCCTTCTGAACAATGGTCAACATAGGGGACCATTCTGTCACAATTGCTCTCCAAGTTTTCTCATCAATGCCTTTGAGAAAAGCCTTAATTCTAGCCTTCCAATGCCCATAGTTGCTTTCTTCCAACAGAGCTGGCCGACTTGTACTCTGTCCTTCCTTCATGTTTCTTGCTTGTCTTAGTTAGGTGCTCAAGATCTTTACTCCGTGTGTCGAGTTTCCGCTCTGATACCAATTGAAATTTGCAGCGCCCTTGAGTTACTGATAGTGTACAAGTAGTTGCTATAGCAACTCCTTGTTCAGCCGGATCTGGTGCAATAAAAAACGAAATAGTGGATAGCGAATTTGTTCACCCAGTTCGGCCAATCTGCCTACGTCTGGAGAGGACAATACTGTAGTCCTCAATCCACTAGTCTCCAAGGTACTCAATACAACACAGATTCGACACACGACAATCTATGCTACCCTACCTCAACTAGCAGTTCACACACAATTAGAACATCCTCTGATTTGTGCCTCGCACACACCTACACACTCGAATTAATTCAGAATAGCTACACCGCTGATCCCACAAACTCAGCCTATTCTAATTAAAATAATGTCTCCGTAGGTTTGCTATAGCACACGCTTGTGCAACTAGGCCTTCTGCAGATTGTCCGAGTTCCTCCACTCGACAACTCTCTTGCTGCCTCCCTTGATCAACCAACAAGCACGTCCTGCTCTGAATTGGTTCTCCTGATCAAGCACTGACCAGACACTACTAGTCTGCAATCAGTCGATACGGAAACCGCACTGATCTGTGCTCACGCTCTGCTCACGGTGGTGATCCGCTCCTCCGCACAACTCTACTGATCTTTGCCTTGCAATCTCAGGTGCTCGGATGCTCTCTCTGTGTTTCTCTCTCTATTCGGATCATCCTCATGCTCTGCCCCAGCCTCCTTTTATAGGAACTCTTCACTATCAGAATTAGGAAACCATCAAAGATCTCAACAAGATTATATCTCTTAGGAGATTTGATTTCCTAATCAAATCTTCAAGCTTGAGGCACGAAAATCTTTCCCGAGATATTCTGAGAATATTTGGAATCCTCCCGTTTCATTGCAGCTTCATATCTGGGCAGTTTTCTCATCGGGCGCCCTACTACACTCCTGCTGTACCAAGTGCTTGTTCACTGGGCTTGTACACTCTGACAAGTTTTACCAATTGAATGTCATTTGCATTATCAATTTATATTATACTGATGGAGCGTATTTATACGCTCCATTGAGTTGTTTATTCCCATAATTTTATTACATTTTGCGTGAATCGATTACTCTTTTGTAGTGTTTTCGTATCGCAGGTGTGTTCAAGATCGCATCGGATTTTATCGCATATTTGAAACACTCACCCAAGACCAAAAAAGTCAACAGCAGTCAACTCTGCTGGTTCAAGTGGAAATCAGATTTGGTTCAAGCACATGTGGTTCAATCAAGGTGGTTCAACCAAAAAAACCCTAAACCTAAAACATGGACTAATTGGGAAAAGAATCATCTCTCTTGAAGTGGACATTTCTGGACAGCACTATTCACGAGACGGCACTGTTCACGGCAGTGGAGGAGCTGGAGCGAAGCTGCTGGAAAAGTCGCCGGAGTTTACTATTCACGGCCGGTACTATTCACATTTTACTGTTCACATTTCACTATTCATCGTTACTGTTCACGGCCGGAATTACTGTTCACGGCCGGACTTGTTTTGAGCTCAGTTTGTGTATTGTAGTGTGATGAACCTAGTTTCTATTGTATTCATGGATATTATGAGTAGCTAAATCAATATTTCAGTTTGGGGATTTATAGTGCAACAATGGTTTGAGGTCAATGAGTACATGATTTGAGCTATGGATTGCTGCCCTTGTATGAATGAAATCGAATGCTTTGATTAACAATTTAGTGCAGCTTAGCGGTGAGCTAGATTGATATCAATTGCGTTACACTTGACTTGATTGCATTGTTGGGGAAAACCTAGCGGTAGAACCAATTTGTAGTATTAGTCGAGTAACTATTGAACTTGTTCGAAGGCCTAGCGGTTAAGAATAGGTAGAATTTGATTGTCGACATATCTTTAGCGGGAATGTTGGACTAAGGCAGAATTCACTAGCTTACTCATGTATTCGATCGGTGATAACTAGTTGCATTGTATTCCCCGAACTGATTTTCTTTGAATTGATTTCCTCAGTTGCGTTCCTTTTTCTGTGACTCTCATTGAACTCCGACTCATTTGCTCTCTTTGGGTTCGACCCTGCTTACCGCTTGCTAGTGTGTTACAGGAGTTATAAATTCTAATTTGAGGCGCACGACGACGCGCTGTCATATACGTAATAATTATGATGTATAATACTTTACTATGGATTTTGGTAATAACGTGACCGTTAAAAATCAATCCCCTCGTCCTTATAAAGATGTTAAAATAAAACGTACACCAACATATAAATGGTAGTATTATGAATGAGTTAAATTGTGGTAAACAATTTTAATGACATCTACACATCATTGCATACAAGACATGCATAGACACCGATATGATATGAGAAAGGGCGAGGTGTGGGGCGCATTATGATGTGATGTGGAGTGGCTCAGCTCGCATTTTTGATATGATGATTCAAGCTGGCAGTGACGACTGTTCACAGACACCGTTAGCATTCATCGACATGAGCATGCATACACACATTCATAAGTTGATCTAGGGGGGTCCTCGAGGGTCCCGAGACCCCTCCCATTTCCTCTAAATTTATTTATTAATTAATTAAATACTATATATTTTTAGTTCTTTTTGCCATTTTCTTTATTTCGGGGGACTACAGTCGTTGATGTTGTTAGATTGCTATTTCAACAAGAGTTAGCTTTTCGGGACCATGATGAAATGAATGATTCACTTAATAGAAGAATTTTTTTTGAAAATTCTTGGTTGGTATAGTTCAAGAAACCTTGTTGTTGAAGATGTGATGAATGAAAATGTGCCCGGAAATAACAAACTTATTTGTCATTCGATTCATGATATTGTAAAGGCTTGTGGATTCGAGACAACAAAAGTCATCATTAGTATATTGGAGACAAATTCTTTTCTTTATTGATTGATGAGACTTGGATTGTTCGGTCAAATAGCAACTGTCTATTGTTTTAATATATGTAAACAACCATATAATAATGATGGCACGTTTCGTTGGAGTTGTCCATGTTATTGATACCACATCACTAGCTTTAAAAAAGAGAATTGATGAATTTTTTGGTAAGTAGGGATTGTGTCTATCTAAGCTAAGAGATCAAGGATACGATAGACCTTCTAATATGCGAGGTGAACTTAACGGCTCGAAGTCTCTTATATTGAATGAACATTCATTATTTTGCTCACCAACTCCAATTAGTTTTCATTCAATTTGGTTTCATTGCTCACTTGATGAAGCTAGTATTGGGATTGATAAATGTTTTGTCACAATTCTTGTTAAAAAAAAGAATCAAAACATTATGAAGGCCGTAAGTTTAATTCATAACACCAATACAAGATTGCTAGCATTAAGGGAGAATGGATGGGATGAACTTTTGGAAGGTGAAAATAATTTTTGTGCCAAAAATGATATTAACATTTTAACATGGAAGATAAAGTTCGAACCCGCTTCTGTTTGAGTTAGAAAACAACAAATGACTCCCACTTTAGAGTTGATATATGTTATCAAGTACTTCAAAATATTTTCTATTATCTATTGAATTAATTTTTTGTCAATAAAATATTAATGATAAACTACTTTTCTAGGTGATTGACCAAATTTGTCAAGAGATAGAGATCCCTTTAGTCAGTCAAACACAAAATTATTCACTTGTATTGGTTGTCTTAATCCTAAGAACTCATTCTCCAAATTCAATGAGTCAAAGATAATTCGACTTACGGATTTGTATTCGCAAAAGTTCTCTAAGTGTGCTTTGATGGAGCTTGAAGAAGAACTCAAGGGTTGAATTTTATGAGATGAGAGAAAATGATAGCTTTTTGTTGCTACAAGATACTGGAGATGTTGTTAAAAAGATGATTCAGGCGGGATTACACACTTAATAAAATGAATTAGAAGCACTTTTTGTATAAAATAGATGTTTAAATTATGTCATGACTTTCATTTTGTGACCCCCTCTTACGAATCTCTGGATCCGCCACTGACAGATTCATGTATATGTTAATTATAATGCATATATTATATATTATTGTGTACGTTATTTACTTGCTAAGTCATTTTGATTCATCCCGTTATTTCCCAACCAATTTCAGATCAGTGAGCTGCTAGATCATGAGCCGTCATTTATCGTTGTGCTGGCATTTACCGCTTCCCTTATGCTGTCATCCAACTAGTCATTTTCCTGAACTCTCTTTATTTTTTCTATTATTCAGTTAAATTGTTGCTATGTTGTACTAGTAGGATTTCGATAATTTAAATGATTAAATTCACTTTCTATTTGATTCCGCCATTCTATATAAGAATAAAAACCATCAATATTGAGGCTTGCTTAAAATGGTTCGACCTAGGATTTGGGTCGTGACAATAACACACATTTATGATTTATACAAATATTAAGTCAACTGAGTGAACAGAAGGTAATCCCAGTCCGAATTGCTGCAACTCTCATGCCTCTAGGTCCTTGGTCAAAAGGATGGTTTTACTAAGGTACTCAAGCCGCTATCCCATACCCTTAAGTTTAAAACTGAAGCTCAGAATCTCCATTTCAGGCTTTCTACTGGCAAGTGGCAACTACCAGGTTGGAGAAAACTATTCATCTTCTAGCTCTATATAGTCATCAAACATTTTACTGCTGGTGTGATCCAGATCTAAGAGAGCTTTTGCATTAAGTTCTCTACCGAATCTCCATATGTAATTCAAACCAACAAGAAGTTCAGTGATAGCAGATTCAGTCTTTTCCTTGCTCGCGAAGTAAAGGGTTTGAACAAGAAGCATGTTCGTCTTGGGAGTGAAATTCTGCTGCTCCATACTCCGTTCTGATTGCCATTTGATAGTTGAATGAGCAAGAGGAGCCAACCATTCTAGTATCGATGACATTGCCTGATTCCACTGTCCTGCAAGAACTGTATCACAAATTGACGCTGAAGCCAAACTTTTTGAATATGGTTTTAATCTCTCCCGGAGAGAATTTCTTATGCTCGCTGGCAGCATGTCATACATGTCATCTCTGGCATCATGACCAATTAGATGAGGAGAAGCAACTAGCTTTTCAATCACAATTATGACATTCGCATAGTGTAGTGCTAAAGCAGCACCACCAAGAGTTTCAGGTGGAGTGTTTAGAAACATTTGCTTTGTGCTGAATATCGATAGACTAGAACGCATCATACTTAAGTCTCCTGGTTCCACACTGCTATTTCTACTGCTATCAAGTGTTCCAGCACGCATGCAATTAGAACCCAAGTAAATATTATTTAGTGGCAAGTCACTCGCACTGAGAATGCAACCCTTCAATGGTCCTGCAACAGGAGTTGATTGATTGTGACCATTGTGGTTTGACCTATGACTTGCTCTGTAGTTAAATGGGCTATCAAGAGCCCGCCACAATCTCTTTATGCCTTTGTTTGTTCCAGAAAGGGGACCTGATTTAGCAGGTGTCTTCCCCATAGGACCCGAAAAAAAGGTAACATTTCTGTTCGTCCCATATAAAGGACCAGAATATGAAGTTGAGCCACCAGGAGGGACTAAGTGAGCTTTTGAACTGTTGAGAGGGCCGGAATAGGAGCTACCAATTGGACCTGAATAGATATTACTAGATTTGCTTGTTCTGGAAATTGGTCCGGTGTTTCCTGACCTACCCAAAGGGCCAGAGGAAAACCTCGGAAGCGTTTTGTCGGGCTTTTCTACTGAAGAGTTGTGCATTACTGCAGCAACTGATTCACTCTGAAAAATACTATCAGAGTTTATAGCACTTAATCGAACGTCTGAAGAGTTTACATATGGACCCATGCCATATACGTGTTTAATCCTGCTGAATATCGTGAATAGTGATCTGGCCAAGAAGCATATAGTGTAATCGTAAGTCCTGTTCCACAAGGACAAATCTTTCAGTTTTTTCACCTCCAGCTTTTTCCAAGCAACCCTCTTTTGGTAATCTAGTAAGCTCAAACCATCAATATGGTCAGAGCCCTTCATTCTCTTGAGGGTCTGTTCTAGATCAACAAGCATTTCCATCTCCCGAAACAAATTTGCATTGTAGGAAATTAACCTTTCCATTTTTTTCACTTTTCTGTCCATCTTCTTCCATGAGAACTCCCACCCATAGGGATCAAACCCTAGCTTAATTAAGTCATCAAAGACATGCTCGAAACTCTTCAAACCAGGGTCAGTGCATTTCTTCCCTAGCCTAACCACAGCTCTCGCAATGTGTCCCGTGTTCTCAATCATCTCTGCACAAATCAATTGTGCTATATAATCATCATCTTCTGACACCAGCTTCTTTATACCAATCGAGTTATTGATCTCTTCTTTAATTCGGTCAATTTGCTTGTCACTCAATGATTGCCACAGCTGAACTACCTTGGACATCAATCCTGCAACCTCAAATGCCAGCACTCCAATCGCCACCTTTTCTGAACTACTCTCATTCCTATGTGGAGCCTTCAACAGTTTCCGGAACCAAGAATCAGCCACCATCCTCATTCCTTACAACCAGATTATGCAGGGCCAAAACAAATACTATCTACTGGATCCATCATATGTCAAGCCCATATCATATTGCCCAATGACCCTAAAAAAACAAGAAATTTGAATAAGCAAAAAGTCATTGTATGCAACTCTGAAGACATATCTAGTATTGACTGCTCATACCAGATAATGAAACTAAATTGGGCAATTGAAACTAAATTCATCAGATGAGCCTTTGGTTGTGAATTTAGACAGCTACAAACACCAGAAGAGAAGACTCATACCACAGTCTTTCATAATATCAATGAGTAATGCATCACGAATTTCAAAAATCAAGACTCACCCCATCAACAAAAAGATAAAACAAAAAATATTCAAGGCAAAACTAAATCGGCACACCTCATGAAGATACAACTGGAATTCCGAAAACCCTAGTTGCATTAGATACATATCTGGCAAAGAGTAGAGACATATCTAGTCTAATCAAAACAAGCAGCACACAAGAGTTGACTAGAGTAAAGAGGCAGCAGCTTAAGGAATTAGCAACATCAAAGAAGAAGACGATATAGCAGAAGGAGAATCACCTATCTATGAAGTGGCAAAATTGACCGAAGAAGTGAAGAGAGAGAGAGAGAGAGAGAGAAGAATCGGGAAGAAGAGGAAGGAGGTTGGAAAGTGGACAGCGGCAGCTGGTTATTCAATATTGGCAATTTGCAGCACCGGCATCCAACACCGCTCCACTCCACTCTACTACCTCCACCTGTTTATATAAAGCATTGATTACTATTTTACTAAGCATATATATTTCAATCCAATCCAAGCTTTTGGTTTGACTTGTTTGTCATACAAAAAAACAAAATTACAACTGACCCTTTTTAAATATAAGTTTTACCCAAACACAAAAAACGGACAAATCGAATTTATTTCTTTATCGAAATAAATTAGAACTGCCCCTTTTTTGAGTTTTAATATCAGTTTTGCCGGTTTGACTATCAATTTTACCTTGTTTGAGTTTAGACTTTCAGATATGTCCTATTTTTAAAAGATATTTTTTTATAAAGATCGGTATTTTATATTTTTCTAAGAGATCGATTTTGAAAAGGCAAGTCTCTAGGGACAATATCTTGCTCTCCATTGGTGACAAGTTCGATCAAAATCGCCTATTTTTTCTAAGAGACCGATCCCTTAAAAAATAAGATAGATATTAAACAAACTGAGCAAAACAAATAACCAAAACTCAAAAAATAGGTGATTCTTATCTTTTTGTTCGTCATACTCCAAGTTATTTATATTTAATATTATATGATACTAGATTGAATCTTAAAATATAGTTCTAATGTCCAATTGTTTTGAAACGGTTGACGGAGATGCGAGATTGTTTATCTTGCTGGAAATTGAATGAAGTTTCAATTCTATGAATGATGGAACATGTGAATAAAATATTGTGAGTTGAATTATAATATATCTAATGAAGGAAAACTTCGACAACATGATTGTTATATTAAATCAAATGTTACATCAATTCAATATAAAATAAATGAAGTAACTAAATCAATTATTTAATATATCCATTCTTATAACTCAATATAACAAAAGATGAAATAGCGGACTAGCCGGACCATCTCGATTTGCGGCAGGGGCTAATTGTAGTCGTCTCTTAATAAAAATTCGTCCGCCAAAGCGTTCTGCGAGACAAAAGATAATTTCTGTCTCAAAATAGAGAGTGCTGCCGGTAGCTTCATACCCTTGGCCTCAGTCCACCTCGCCGCCACCGTCCTGATCAGCTCTCACTCCAAAACCTCCTAAAGATTTCATGATGAAAGGCACAAACATAATCCCATTGGCTGAACAACCAGCCATATACTTAAAGATCTTCCTATCCTCTGCTCTCCTAGCTACCTCCCTTGACCTCAGCCGTGCCCCTCCTCCCACAATAGGAGAGACAATGGACATATCCACACAATGATCTCTACCTGCATCCCACGCCGGTACTAAATGTTCGCTGACTTCTTCTCCCAGCGAGAAGGTCAGCCATCTCAAGTCTAGGCCCTAGATTAGCCTCCCTAAGAAAAGTGAATAATGCATCTCTTACCGCTTTATGGCTCTGAATCCTCCTCCCACCCCCTGGACAATGAGAATCATAATCACCGGCCGCGTCTAAAGTGCGCAACCCCCTACAGGCCGTACAAGCACGAGAAACCGCGAACAGATCGTGCCCCGTACGGTACTTGAGGGCCAAGCGATATGCCGCCAGGTTCATACGAATCCTAGAGAAAGGCTTAGGTCTCGCTGTGGTCTAAATACCGCTCCCCGACGCAGAAACAAGATTCACTAGATTATTTACCCGGGCCCCTCCCCGTCCCTTTATGTTTGGACATGTGGGGACATGTACCCAGCAAGTTTTGATGGAACAAACATCAGCAGAATATTCTTGCATATCTATAATTATTAGATTTCTAAATCTTTTAGATTATGCATATCTTTGGATCCTACATTCAAAATTTATATTAGATGCATATCTTTTGTGGTTTAGAAATAAAAGAATATTCGAAATATTGTTAGGATTCTATTGTAGATATTTCATAATCTTAATTCACAAATTTAGAAATATCTATTGTCTTTTTCTTGTTACTATCTCTTTGGTTTCTTGATTAGGAAGCAAAAGCTTTAAACACAAGATAGAAATCCTAGCAATATAAATAGAGCTTCAAAGTCTCAAATTAAGACATCGGTCTACAACAGAGAACTTGGAATTTTTGGTGAGGTCGATCTGCGGTTTACGAGCTGCTGCACGTCGTTGCGTCTGAGGAAGGGTCCGATAGACCAGTCCAGTGAGCTGCTGCATAAACGCAAAGGGGAAGCGTCCGCAGAGCAGTCCGGTTGATTCATGGGAATATAGAAAGTGGGTCTAGGGCGAATTGGAGATTCGGGTGCTATTCAACTTGTTTAGTCTTTTGTGAAACGTATATCAGTACACTCCAATAAAAGACTGCTTCTCAAAATCCTTTCAGTGAAATCTGAAAGGTAGTGGTTTTTCTCTGAGTACTGTTGTACTAGAGTTTCCACTATAAATCTTTGTGAACGAGTCCCTTATTTTACCTTCCTGCATTACATTACTTCTCCGCTGTGCAAACTGTACTTGGGGACACGTCCACAGTGAACCCAAGTTAAACTTAAGCTAACCTAACGATCCAACAAGTGGTATCAAAGCCTCATGCTCTAGATTTTTGTTAGCTTTGCAGGAATATGGGATCAAACGGAGACTCATTCTGGAAGCCGCCCATGCTGAAGGTTGGCCAGTACGATTGGTGGGTACAGGAGATGGAAGCTCATGTATGTTCGCTGGATGGACAGGTCTGGAGGGTCATTGAACAAGGACCATATATGATCATGGACAAGTCCGATTCAACCAAAGAAAAGGACATGAAAGACTATGATGATGCTGACTACAAGGCCCTGGAAAAGAACAGCAGAGCTATTAAGGTGATCCTTCAAGCACTATCCGATGGAGACAGGAAAATTGCAATCACTCACAAAACTGCAAAGGATATGAGCTGGTCGCCCGCCTACAGAGCAATGCTGGAATTCATCAACGGAAGGTTGAACATAGAGAACCCAGTAAGGACAGGTCCATTGCCCTGAAAATTGAAAGAGCATTTGAGCTAGCCTAATCCGATGAGCCCCCAGAGGAGGATGACCCTGACATCGCCCTATTGACGAAAGCATTCAAGATGAACATCTTCAAACCAGAGAATAAGGTAGAGGCTAAAGAATCCAAAGCTACAACCTTTAAATGCTTCCGATGCGGAAAGAAAGGACACATGGCAAAGGACTGCCGTGTGAAGTTGAAGGACGTCATCAAGCCCCACCAGAATAGACAAGCTATGATTGCTGCATGGGGAGCATCAGACGAAGAAAGCGAGGAGGAACCTTCTGAGGAAGGGTTATGCATGATGGCTCACTCTGAGGACCTGTCCGCAGAGGTATTTTCTGACCCTTCTCTTTCTAAGAATGCTAAACTATCTCTTGCTTTAAAAGTTATGGTAACCAAGAATGAAGAGCTGCTGGAAGAAATAGAACAGAATAAAGAGCTGTTTGAAGGCCTTAAAGAGAACAACAACTTATGGGCAGGAAAGGCTGAGGAGCTAGAAAACGAACTGAGCAAGACGCTCAGTACCTGCAGAGATCACACCAAAGAAATCCAGCTCCTGAGAAATGAGAATGGAAGGCTGATAACCGAACGGAAGGAGCAGGAGAAGCAGATCGAGGCACTCAGAGGACAGGTACACAGTCTGGAGTCCGTGAAGGAGATAATGACCGAGGAGCTAAAAGTCCTCAAAGCCGAAGAGGAGATAAGGAAATCTAAATGGCTGATGGAAAACAAAGTCAAAATCCTTGAAACGGACTTCAAGGATCGGTTACGCCCAGGGTTAGGATTGAACGGAACCAATGCTGCCATGAACCCGTCCACAACAGCGAAGGACGAGAAAAATTCAAGGAAAAGAACTTTTTCAGCACAGCCACACCCGTTCACAAGAGACAACAAACCTGCCTACAAGATGTGGAAAAAGCAAGCCAGCAACAAAGAACCACCTTCCATTGACTTTCAAGCAAGGATAGAGAACAGGTCCATTCCCCCTGGACGGAGCAAGTATGTAAGCTTGAGAAATCACACCGTGTGCTGGCACTGTGGAAAGGTAGGACACGTTCTCTCATCATGTCCTGAGAAAAAGAGACTGATCAAAAAGATGAGGAGCTATGCCAAATCTGACAAAGGAAAAAGTCAGAACAGGAATAGGGGTAAGGAACCCGTCCACTGGAACAGGACATCCGTTCACTGGAACAGGACCAGGGAACTCCGCCACAAGAACACATCAGCTCCTATACCTAAGTCCACCGTGAGCACCCTTTCCCTCATAGGAGTCCGTGCACCTAGAGGCAAACCCAGGACGACTCCTAGAAAGAAAATTGATCGAACGAAACCTTCCCATACCACTGATATTGTTGCTACTTCTGCTTTTATTTAAAAACCCAGTAAGCCCAAGCTTGTCTGGATTCGTAAAAACTAATGTTGCTTCTGTAGGAGGAAGTGAGGAGCAGTCCCTGGTACATAGACAGCGCATGCTCAGGACATATGACAGGAAGCATGGACTGGTTCACCTCACTTCAGCAACATACCGGAGGAAACGTGTCCTTCAGTAACAAAACATTTGGTAAGATATTTGGCTTGGGAAAGGTACGCATTTAAGATAATGCTGAAATTGATAGTGTAAGTCTTGTGGACAATCTGAAATTTGATTTGCTAAGCCTCTCCCAATTATGCCAAAAGGGATACAAAGTCACCTTTACTGCGAATGATTGTGTGGTTGAGTGTATGAGCACAGGAAGGGTGATATTGAAGGGTACATGCCAGAACAAAGTCTACAAAGTGGACCCTTCCTTTGTACCAGATGGGGAAATCTACTTGTCATCAATCACAGAGGAGACGGCTCTATGGCACAAAAGATTTGGACATGCAAATCTACGACTCTTGTCCACACTCTTCAAAAAGGACTTGGTTAGAGGGATGCCAAAGGTGGATGATAGCCTCCATACCATATGCAGCTCATGTACATTGGGGAAGCAAGCTAGGTCCTCATTCAAATCCAAGGGAACGGTAAGCACCACCAGACCCCAGGAGTTGATCCACATGGATATGTGCGGACTCGTCCGCACTAAAAGCAGGGGAGGTAACAAATATGTATTAGTCATTTTTGATGATTATTCTAGATAACTTGGACTTACTTTTTGCCATCGAAGGACGAAGTGTTTGCAGAATTTGAGACATGGCTACTAACTACGGAGAACCTACTAGACACGTCCCTAGCATCAGTCCGCATTGACCATGGAACTGAGTTTGAAAACTCTCAGTTTCTACTTTTTTGCAGGAAAAAGGGTATCTCTCACAACTTCTCAGCTCCCCGCACTCCTCAACAGAATGGTGTCGTAGAAAAAAAGAATAGAACATTGGAGAACATGACTAGAACCCTTCTGATAGATAGTAGACTTCCTAAAAGCTTCTGGGCAGAAGCACTGAGCTCAGCGTGCTACATATTGAACCGAGCTTATCTGCAGAAGGGTCTGGACAAGACACCATATGAGTTGCTCAGAGGACGGAAGCCCAACGTGTCCCGTCTAAGAATCTTTGGCTGCAAGGTATTCGTCCACAACAATGGAAAGGACAGCTTAGGGAAGTTTGATCCTAGAGGTGATGAAGGAACATTTGTGAGCTACTCCCTCCACAGTAGAGCCTACAAAGTGTATAACCTACGGCTTCGTAAGGTGGAAGAAAGCATACACGTCGTCTTCGATGAGAAAACCATGGGAGGGAACCTTGTAAAGGACGGGAACCATACTCCTCTACAGTTCGAGGAAGAGTTCTCTCTCACTGACACAGTATCTGTGGACAGGTACCATGAAGTTCCTGATATGGATCCACCGGAGGCAACGGGCATGTCCTCAGGGGGAACTGAACAGTTGGAAACTGTGGAAGAGGAACTAGTCCCTGAGCAAGATCAGACTCCAGAGCACGGACCGGTACCCAATGAAGAAGCTGAGAACACGTCCATTGAAGACATTCAGGAAATAGTGGGTCCTCGAAGGAGTGAATGTGACAGGATACCGTCCAGACGACTCGAAGGCTATGAGGTGTTCTGCTCTCAAGTTGAGAACCCGTCCACAGACACTACATCTCAAGAAAAGGAGTCAGCATACATGCACGGACAAATCGAACAGGTATGCACATCTAATGTTGTTGTGTCTCTTTCAGAACCTAAGAAGGTCTCGGACGCCCTCAAAGAACTAGATTGGGTAAACACAATGCAAGAGGAGTTGCATCAATTTGAAAGGAACAAGGTCTGGAGACTGGTCCCTAGACCCAAAGATCGCACTATCATTGGGACCAAATGGGTATTCCGAAACAAGCTTGACGACCAGGGAAGGGTAGTCAGAAACAAAGCAAGACTTATTGTGAAAGGGTACAATCAACAAGAAGGAATCGCTACGATGAGACTTTTGCCCCGGTTGCTAGGTTAGAAGCCATACGATTATTAATTGCATATTCTACTTATCATGGTTTCAAACTGCAGCAAATGGACGTAAAGACAGCCTTCCTCAACGGAGTCTTAAAGGAGGAAGTGTACGTTGAGCAGACTCCAGGGTTTGAGGACCCGTCCATGGCTGATCATGTTTACATTTTGGACAAGGCTCTGTATGGACTGAAGCAGGCACCAAGTGCATGGTACGAAAGACTATCCCAATTTCTGATGACACATGGATATTGATAGAGCCTATTTATACACATTATTTAGATCATAACCCTATGCTTGTTTGCATTATTTTGTGTACAAGATTACTGGTTTCCAGTATTTTTGTATTTCAGGGCAAAATGAGGGCCTAAGTCGGATACGCACTAACAGGCAGCTTTTAAGGAGCGCATCACACAGCCTGCGGAGCTAGCAGCGCAAACAGAGGAGTTGGTAGAATCAGCTACGGTGCGCTAACCGATTGCGCTACCGAGGTGCTGTGCGCCATGCGCAGATAGTGGTGTTTCCAAATCCTGACACGACCAGATTTGGAAGTTGCCAAGGATGAGACTCTTGAGCAGTATATAAGGAGAGGAAGGACTAGGGTTTAATCATCAGAGACGCAAGATATCAGAGAGAGAGAGCCAGATTCAAAAACACACGAGCTACTGAGAGGACCTGCACTAGCCGACTGCGCCAGCCGAGACACTGCAACCTGCACGCACCTGCTAGTTGCTGTTTCTTCGATACTTTAGATATTATTTACTGTTTCTATGATGTTTACTACTAGCATGTCTAGCTAAACGCTTAGTATCGGTTGGGCATGAATCTATGAGTATTTCCTTTGAGACTTGCGCTTAATGCATAGCTTGTTTGCTTATATTAATTCTGTGCACACTGTTGACAGCTAGTTGCATGAGTAGGGGAAGCCTTGAACCGTAATCTTACTCTTGTTACTCGTTTGTTATATGTTAAACTAGTTGAATAGCCTGACGGTGACAACTAGGAGTAACGCGCTAGGATAATCAGTTGCTACTGTGACAGGATTCGTAGCTGCTTAGACTAGTATTAAGAATTAATAGCTCATGTACTTTGATCAGAACATGCGCACATGTTAGAAAGCCTTGATCGGACACTAACATTAGCAAACCAAACTATAGACATTTAGAGTCGATGATAAGGAATACACTCATAGAGGATTGTCTGCGCCGATACTTTTCATAGTCATAGTACTTAATCTCTACTGCCTGCGCACGTCTAGTACAATTCCTGTATTTACTACTGTTTACTCGCGCATTGCGCAACCCAATCACTCACACCCCCAGTTTTCGTAAGTGCAGGTTACTAGTTAAAGCTAATCTACTTGCTCCCTGTGGATTCGACCCCGACTTAACCGCTGTACTAAGTGGAAGAGGAAGGAATTAATTTGAACGCGCACAACGACACGCGCTATCAGATATGTCCGAGGACTGGTAGATCAAACCCTATTCCTATATAGGGAAAGGAAGCACACCTTAGTAGTTCAAATATACGTTGATGATATTATTTTTGGTTCTACTAACGATGCTTTGGTCAAAAAGGTTACAGATTTGATGGCGAGTGAATTCGAGATGAGTATGACGGGAGAACTAAAGTTCTTTCTAGGACTTCAAGTCTCACAAGAAAAGGACGGCACTCGCATACATCAACAAAAGTACCTGCGGGAAATGATAAAGAAGTTCGGACTGGAAGGATCCAAACCCTTCCCCACTCCCTGCTCATCTAATGAGTCTCTGGGAAGGATGAACACTTGTCCGCAGTGGACCAAACCCTATATAGAGGAATGATAGGATCTCTCTTATACATAACTGCTAGTAGACCTGACATAATGTTTACTGTTTGTTTGTGTGCTCGATTTCAGGCCGATCCTAGAGAAACACATCTGAAGGCAGTGAAGAGGATTCTGAAGTACCTAAAGGGGACTGGGGACCTATCCCTTTGGTACCCGAGAGGAGGAAGCTTAGACCTATTAGGGTACACTGACGCTGACTTTGCTGGAAACAAAGTTGATAGAAAATCTACATCTGACATGGCACAATACTTGGGTCCCAACCTAGTCTCATGGGGATCAAAGAAGAAAAACTCGGTGTCCCTCTCTACAGCTGAGGCCGAGTACATAGCTGCTGCAGCATGTTGTACATAGCTCCTATGGTTAAAGCAGCAACTCAGCAACTACGGTATCTCTGTATCTCATATCCCTATCTTGTGTGATAATATTGGTGCTATAAACATTTCTAAAAATCTCGTACAACACTCACGCACTAAACATATAGAGATCAAGCATCACTTCCTAAGAGATTGTGTAGAGAAGGGACTGGTGTCCATCGAGTTCTGTAGAACTGAGGAACAGGTTGCTGACATCTTCACTAAGGCATTGAGTCGTGAGCCCTTCGAGAAGCTACGGATGGAACTAGGTATGGTTTCCTTTTCAAATTAATTGACTGTCCGTCCCTACCTCGATGATTGGCTATGAAATGAAAGTGTGATATTTTTTAGCCATAGGACACTAAAGTTTAACTCACTATGTCTTATGCTCATTATAAGCTGTGTGTATGTGGCATGCATGGGAAACGCTGGTTGGTAATGCACTGCACATGATTATTTAAGGCATGTTCTTTCTAGCCCAAAGGACCCGTCCGAATATTTGTACCCTCATTACAAGCCTAACATGAAGGAACGGGTCCACAACCATCCTTAGCCTACTCATGTAAGCAGTGGTCCTATGAACCCCTTGAATACTCCTCTGGACTACTAGTTATGAGGTACTCTCTTTTATATTATACATTCATGAATATTGTGTGTGATGCATTTCATAAAACCATTTGGGTACCCGTCCACATCATACAAACACTCTTGAAAGAACCATGACAATCTCTAAGGTCAGTGGAGAGACAGTCGGAGGGGGGGGGGGGGGGCGTCGACGGAATGGGTAACGGGTACAGCTATGAATACACGGTGGAAAGGAAAGGGACAGGTCTGGTAGCGACCTACCTCCGGGACGAAATGCCCTACGCCTTCTCGAGTACTGGAAGTGCCACATGAGGGATATGGGGCTTACACTAGCAAGTTCTGGCCTGAAGATATGAATGGGGAAGAGATAGTCCTATTTATCAGTGAGGATCCGTCCCCTGACAGAACCATAGGGACAACCAAAATGCCGCCGGTGAACCGGTTCCTTCACAGCTTCCTAGTCAAAAACATTCTGCCTTCGAAAAGAGAAAAGAGAAGAGAAAAAAAATGAAAAAAATGAAAAAAAATGAAAAGGAGAAATTTTTAGTGATGGCTCATATGTAGCACATCAGGGGGCCGAGGGGAGCTGGATGAGGCGACCCCCCGCAAGATGGGGTTCAGGTTTGTTCCCGGACAAGGGTGGACTAGGGAGGTACCAACTCCACATCCCAGGGCTACACTTGGGGAAGGGTCCACTGATCTGAGGACTCTGGTTGAAGATGTGTTTCACAAGTTGGCCGAAGGCCAACAGAAGACTAAGGACAGGTTCTGTCGGTTGGAGGAACGCCAAGGACAGGCTAATACGGCGCTGGCCAAAATCCAAAGGCTCTTTGGGGTATTGATCTCTCTGACGGACTCCTCCACTGCTCCCCCAGCACCTTAGACGTCATGGTTCAGACCCTCTTGGTCCTCCTAGCATATCAATCCCTGTTTTTTCATCCTTTCTTTTAGCCTAGTTAATCATGTGCTTGCAATTTCAATCTGTGTACCTGTCCATTGTCTCTGCACTCAACTTTGATATGAGCTGAGCCATTCTGGTTTAATTCTTTTTGATGATGCCAAAAGGGGGAAGGTAAGACAGGAAAGCATTAATTGAGGGGGAACCCGTTCCCGAGTTACTTGTGTAGTCATCTGAGGGGGAACGAGTCCACTATCAAGGTGAAGTACGGTAAAGCTGTTCTTTAGAACTATGGTACTGCTTAGCTATTTACCTGTCTTATGGAAGGATGTTTGTCACCATCAAAAAGGGGGAAATTGTTGGGACATGTGGGGACATGTACCCAGCAAGTTTTGACGGAACAAACATCAGCAGAATATTCTTGCATAGCTATAATTATTAGATTTATAAATCTTTTACATTATGCATATCTTTGGATCCTACATTCGAAATTTATATTAGATGCATATCTTTTGTGGTTTAGAAATAAAAGAATATTCGAAATATTGTTAGGATTCTATTGTAGATATTTCATAATCTTAATTCACATATTTGGAAATATCTATTATCTTTTTCTTGTTACTATCTCTTTGGTTTCTTGATTAGGAAGCAAAAGCTTTAAACACAAGATAGAAATCCTAGCAATATAAATAGAGCTTCAAAGTCTCAAATTAAGATATCGGTCTACAACAGAGAACTTGGAATTTTTGGTGAGGTCGATCTGCGGTTTACGAGCTGCTGCACGTCGCTGCGTCTAAGGAAGGGTCCGATAGACCAGTCCAGTGAGCTGCTGCATAAACGCAAAGGGGAAGCGTCCGCAGAGCAGTCCGGTTGATTCATGGGAAAATAGAAAGTGGGTCTAGGGCGAATTGGAGATTCGGGTGCTATTCAACTTGTCTAGTCTTTTGTGAAAAGTATAATGGTACACTGCAATAAAAGACTGCTTCTCAAAATCCTTTCAGTGAAATCTGAAAGGTAGTGGTTTTTCTCTGAGTACGGTTGTACTAGAGTTTCCACTGTAAATCTTTGTGTACGAGTCTCTTACTTTACCTTCCTGCATTACATTACTTATCCGCTGTGCAAACTGTACTTGGGGACACGTCCATAGTGAACCCAAGCTAAACTTAAGCTAATCTAACGATCCAACACTTTATCTCTTCCTTGATGACTTCTGGGCCAAACAGCAGGTCCGCAACGAAGATAATGAATCCTTCATAAGCATCTCCCATAAACCCCCATGCCATTCATCAATTCAAATTAATCAATCTAGTTTGATTCAATATAATTAAATCAATATAATACATTTTAAATTAATCAGATTGAAGATTATAAATTGATAATCAAATAAACGAATTGCTCAAAGTAAGAAAGGAAGTAAAAATACAAGCAAACCGGAATGAGTTGAGAATCGTTCGACGATTTCCTTAAAGCTTTTATTGCCGTCACACTGGGTGCTTGAAAATGGAAAGAGCTTTCCAAGATACAACAACTTGTGAGTATACCTTTTTGCACCACAAGGTAATTCTCCGGCAAACCAAACTTATGCTAGCAACTATCACCAATGAAATGCTCAAAAGAGTATGTTGATATCAAAGGAAAAGAAAGCTTACTATCAAGGGAGGATTTATTGGAAATGAGCGATGTTTTTGTGTGACTTGTGATCTCTCAATCCCTCATTTGCACCTCCTTTTATACGGGAGGATGGGGCAGCCCATCATTATGGGATTGTGAGTGCCATAATGTCCTCTTGAAGACTCCAAAATGAATGTTCCAAGGGAACTATTGGTATAACAATGAAGTTCTTTCATTTCTCAAGACCAAAATCAATTTTCAATGCTCTTGAAAAGATGAACAGGTCTCTCATTAGTGCATAGCCATTATCAAGGCTAGCTAATCAAGTTTTTCATGTTTGGAAAACTAATAGCCCACAAATATTATGACAATGTCATAATCAAGATAAGCCTTCATGTCTTCTAATGAAAAAAATAAGGCTTTTCACTTGACCTATATGAAATTTAAATGCTCTCCATAATTTTAAGCATTTTATTTCATTCATTTTGGTTTCAATTTGGACATGCAAATAATTGATTTTGTTCCTTTCATGAATAGGAATTTAAATCAAATTAAATACTTTCATATTAAGATATAAAACATACTCAATGTTGATTATAAAATATGGTCACCCCGCATTTTCTTCATATTTACACCAATTTTTTTTTTTTCAAAAATCCCCCACATGAAGAAAATCAAGGGGTGAATAAAATCAAGACTCGACTTGATATGGTGATAGTTTCTTTGGTCAATATCTGTATAGGATAGGTGGGCCAAGCCTTTGAACCTTCCTTCAGTAAGATATATCTTCTTTATTGACTATTCAGTAGACGCGATGTCCTTGAACTATTCGTTGTATAATGTAAACGAAACATATATCTTCCACAAATATATTCCTGACATAAGTTTAGTTCTCATGGTTGGGCCTGAAATCCCTGCCTGGTTCTGTGAGAGTTTTGAAAGAATTGATCCCCATTAATTCTTTTTAGAAGGGGCCTTTCTTCTTTCTCAAATAGGCGATTCTTTATTTCAAGTAATCCCACTTTACTTGTTGGAATCTCAACACCGAAATCTAAAAATCATTAAAAGCTTCAAACTTAACCTCATGCTGGAGTCACCAATTTAAACAAAGAATGGGAACGGGGGTTAACCCCCTCAGTGACCACACATAGTCTTAGTAGTTAGGTTGTCCCTTTGAACCAAGATCTTGGGGTCTCCAGTCAGCATGGTTGGGTTTTCTTTGCCTTGATTTTACTTATCCAAGGGCTTGAGTCCCATTCCTCTAGACGTCTTCTCTACTTGGTCCCTATTTAACCATTTGGTTCATAGATCTGCAATATTATCTTTGGACCTTACATAGTCAATACTAATGACTCCTGAAGAGAGAAGTTGTCTAATGGTATTATGTCGTCGATGTATATGTTGTGACTTACCATTATACATTACATTTTCTGCCCTTCCAATTGCAGATTGGTTGTCACAATATAAACATATTGCTGGCACAGGTGTTGTCCATTTTGGAATATCCTCTACAAAGTTTCTTAGCCACTCATCTTCTTTGCCATATTTATCTAATGCAACGAATTCAGCTTCTATAGTGAATCTAGTTATCACGTTCTGTTTAAGGATTTCACAGACACTACAGCACCTCCCAGAGTGAATACATATCCACTTGTCGCTTTTGAATCTCGTATATCAGATATCCATCTTACATCAGTGAAACTTCAATGGCTTCTAGATATCTGGAATAATGTAGACCATAATCATGACTAAATCGTAAGTACCTCGGTACTCTTATGATTGCTTTCCAGTGTTCTGATCCTGGGTTACTCGTATATCTAGCAAGTCTACTTACAGTATAGGCAATGTCAAGAATTCATTAAGTACATTAGACTACCTATGACTCTCGCATATTTGATCGCGCGTCGTTGTGCGCGTCAAATTAATTCCTTCCTCTTCCACTAGTACAGCGGTTAAGTAAGGGTCGATCTCCACAGGGAGCAAGCAGTTCAGTTTTAGCCAGTGACCTACACTTACGAAGATTGGGGGGTGAGTGATTGGGTTGCGCAGTGCGCAAGTAAACAGTTGTAAAACGCAGGGAAATGCAACAGACGTGCGCAGGCAATAGAGATTAGATACTATGACTATGAGAAGTATCGGCGCAGACAATCCTCTATGAGTGCATTCCTTATCATCGACTCTAAATGTCTATAGCTTGATTTTACTTAAATTAGTGTCCGGTCAAGGCTTCCTAACATGTGCGCATGTTCCGATCAAAGTTCATGTGCTATTAATTCTTGCACTAGACCTAAACAACTACGGATCCGATCAAGGTAGTAATTGCCTATCCTAGCGCGTTACTCCTAGTTGGCACCGTCAGGATATTCAACTAGTTTAACAGACAACAACAAGCGACAAGAGTAAGATTGCGGTTCAAGGCTTCCCCTACTCATGCAACAAGCTGCCAGTAATGTGCACAGAATTAATATAAGCAAGCAAGCTATGCATTAAGCGCAAGTCTCAAAGGAAATACTCATAGATTCATGTCCAACCGATACTAAGCGTTTAGCTAGACATGCTAGTGATAAACATCATAGAATAGTAAAATAAGGTCTAATGTATCTGAGAAACAAGTAGCAAACAGTGCGTGCAGTATGTCTCTCGGCTGGCGCAAGTCCTCTCAACAAGTCCGTGTGTTTTCCAGTTTGCCGCTCTCTCGCTCTCTCGTGGCCCTCTGATGTGGGGTGTTGCCTCTCTGTGTGTCTCTTCTCTCTTAAACCCTAGACCTCCTCCCCTTTATATACTGCTCGAGAGGTCCATCCTTGGCAACTTCCAAATCTGGTCATGTCAGGATTAGGAAATACTGGACTTTGCGCCTGGCGCACAGCATACTGCTTAGCGCATTGGTCGGCGCAACTCTGCTGTGTCTCGCCATTTCTTCTGTTTGCGCCGCTAGCTCCGCAGGCTGTGTGCTGTGCGTCCTAAACGCTGCCTGTTAGCGCGTATCCGGCTTAGGCCCTCGTTTTGCCCTGAAATACAAAAACACTGGAAACCAGTAATCTTGTACACAAAATAATGCAAACAAGCATAGGGTTATGATCTAAATAATGCGTATAAATAGGCTCTATCAAACCCCCCACACTTGCCTCTTGTTCGTCCTCGAACAAGCACTCAAGCACGGATACCATTACCTCTCTGGAGTCTAGCGCACAGTCTTGCACTCTGGTGCGGCCTGCGCTAATGAACACCTTGCGCTGCTCTACCACCTGCGCTCATCTGCTCTCAACAGTTTCAAGTATAATAATTTCGAAATTCATTACCTCTCAGCTGGGATGAAAAAAATCATTTCGGATGGCTGGGAGATAGCTCTTCATAGGCTCCAGGTTGTCAGCTCTTGCTCCGAGGATGGGTATATGGTTAACAGCGCAAGCTTCTTCCGATGCGTGATTCTTCCGCGCACTTCCTGGGAACTCAAGCCTTTTTGATGATGATTTTTTCCTTTTGTGAACTTGCGCACGCTGGTGCTTATCAGTGCGCATGCTGATTCTTTTGTGGCGCGTATCATCTGCTGGTATTTTGCTTTCGTACAGCTTTGTCTATGGTTCCTATCTTCCCAGAACGGTTCCAGTCTCGGCCTCCTGATAACAGCTATGGAACACCGCCCCGCTCTCCCTCCTTGGTCTATCTGCGCAGGTCGGCGCACGCGTTTACACCCGCGCCCGCCTTCCTTAGCTCGACTTCCAGAGGGAAGGTGGTCTGTTTTCCCACCTCGCCACACTTTGGGTATCTCGCCTTTGGCATCTGCGTGACCGAGCGCACTTACTTGTTCCGAAGGTCGTGAAGCACTGGCCTCCACTCGCGCTCTCGACCATATACCTCTCCTCTGAAGCGCGAGCGACTAACCGCCTCTCTGGAGCGTTTCTGTCAACTCCACATCCCCTGTATATCCCAACTAACAGGAGCAGAAAAAATGAAAAAAAAATATACTAAAAACAGTTGATCGCGCAGGGCGCAATATGGATAGCGCAAACAAGCTGATCAGTGCGCGCAACCCGCACACAGCGCACTACTGCTACTGTTTCCTTCAATAAAACTAAGCTACACTAAAAAGCTCAAAAAAAACGTGAAATGTAAGTGTAACGCTCCCCCCCCACACTTAAACAGAGACGTGTCCCCACGACTCAAGCTCAAGCGCACGGAGGATGCGCACACGCATGCAAGCAAAAATAAAGAACATAAAACTCCTAAAAAAACATAATAGCCAAAGCAGCGCAAATATAGCATAGGGGCACAAAAAATATGTAGCACACGAGTTCAACACAAATATAGCAACATAATAGCAAATAAAGTTCAGCACATAAAGAAAAATAGACACCACCCGAAAGAAATAAGCGCTCCCCTTCGCAGCTCTAGAGGTCATCTGAGCTGGACGCAGCCGCTGAACTATGCGCCTCCTCCTCTGAAGAATCCGTCGTATATTCGGAGCTGGAGGAAGGCGGTTCAACTGATAGGGCGACAGGCTGCGCCTCGCTGTCATCCTCTGAAACGCGGTCCCATAGCGATTCTGCGCACTGCTGCTCGACTAAAAAAACTACAAGTCCTAAACTAACTAAAAAAACACTAGAAAAACTAAAAGAAAAACATGTAAAGGTAAAACGAGTCGGGTTACCTCCCGACAAGTGCCTTTGTTTAACGTCGTTGGCTCGACTGTACCTCGTTACGCGCCAAAATGTGTGTCAGCGACCCCCCCCACCCTTGCTCCTGAGTGATCCTGCGCTTGTGCAGGCGCTGTGTTCTCCTTGGTCCTGCGCAAAGAATAAAAAGGGAAGTCAGCATGGATAATATGTGAGAAATCTGCAGTAACGAGGGTGGATGAAGAGGAAGAAGAAATGTGAGCAATAGTCCCCAGTTCTCCCTCTGGTGCATCCGGTGGTGCCTTTGGCGCGTCAGCTGGCGCATCTGTTATTTCTGGTTCTGCCAACTCAATGTCACGCGTTGCACCATCCCAAGGTTCTCCGAGATACCGTTTGACTCTCTGCCCATTTACCTGAAAACGATGCCTGTGCTCGTTTTCTAACTCGATTGTTCCGTAGGGGAAAACCTTGGTGACTGTGTACGGTCCTGTCCATTTGCTGCGCAGCTTTCCAGGCATGAGCTTCAGGCGTGATGAGAACAATAATACCTGGTCTCCTGGCGTGAAAGAGCGTCTGAGGATATGCTTGTCATGAAACGCCTTTGTCCGCTCCTTGTAATCGCGCAGTCCCTCATAAGCATCCAGGCGCAGCTCTTCTAATTCGCTGAGCTCATATGCGCGCTCCTTTCCGGCCTCGT